>CM068367.1:640072559-641466317 GCA_034769895.1 Magicicada septendecula
AGTGGAAGGGGTAGTTTGCCAGCAACGTTTTATGTTGTAACAAGAGAAATTTTTTCATGAGGAACTATAACTGCCGTAAATTCAAACAGAATAAAATAGTTTTTTACATATGTGCCTGAGTTGTAGAAGACTCAAGGCCTATTGATTTTGGTGAAGATCCGTTACGGGGAAAGGTTAGTTTACCTGAAATATTTTTTGTTGTAATAAGAGTAAAGTACTTAATTTTGATAAATAAAGTATCCTGATAAGAAGATCTTAATAATCCACTGTAGAAACTTAGATGAAATATCTATAAATAAAGAGGCTAGTCGAACGGGGTGGGGGTAATTTTCTTTAATGAAAATTATAGTTGAAGTGGGAGGCGATAATTTTTATATGTGTACTACGTTATCGGCAACAAAGTAGTAGTTTGTTGTTAACATTCCTTCCCGGGCTGTTTGGCCGTAGTCCAATGTTTTCTGCAAAACCAGACGTTTCTGCAGTGCCGTCGACTGCTATCATCAGTGAAAATCGAGTGCGATAACGTGTGGTGGTATACGTTAGTGACCACAGTACTGTGGTTAAGGCTGAAGCAATAAGTGGAAAGAAGTAGTTTCTATGGAAACATTTCATTTCGTAAATGATTTTAAATATAAATCTTAGAACATGGAAGTCATGTATGGTTCTCCATACCGATATTTTTATTAATTTCAGTTTTGAGAAACTTCTTTCACATTAGGCCACAGACAAACAAATTGTTAAGAAAATACTGTAGGGTGGACACAAGTTGTTAAAGGATTAATTGAAGTCGCATTTGATAATAAACAGAATAACTTCCTTGGCTGTCCATATAGGCCTGACTTCTCCTTCTACTGTGGCATTAGTAACGCGTACGTGTCGTCGAATTATTTTTATATACCACTTCGTCTTTAACATAATCACATATAGTGGTTGAGCTTCTTATGGTGGCACAAATCCTCTTTCAGCGGCAGTAAACACTTCTAACTGCCGTGTGCCTATTTGTATTACAGAGAATGCGCCGTTTCATACACATTAAACAGGCGATTAACCGAAAAATTAAACTTTGTATAAATTTTACTTCCATGTTCCTTAAGGAAATGGAAGTATGGTGATGGCAAAAAAAAATCGTGTTCAAGATTATTGCAGATTCTGATTGTACTACACTCAAAACATGAAAAAAAGTCGTTTTTCGAAAAGTGTGTGTGTGTGTGTGTGTGTGTGTGTGTGTGTGTGTGTGTGTGTGTGTGTGTGTGTGTGTCTATCTGTCGATAGATTTGTTTCCTATGGCAAACGATAACAGCCGCAAATTCAAACAGAATCAAATAATTTTTTGCATACAGCCCTGATTTGTAGAGTACTGACGACCTATTGTTTTTGGTAAACATCGGTTGAGTGAAAGGGGTAGTTTACCGGCAACGGTTTTTTTTATCAAGGGTAATTTTTTTTCTATGGCAAACGATAACAGCTGCAAATTCAAACAGAATCAAATAATATTTTGTATAAAACCCTGAATTGTAGAGTTCTCAGGACCTATTGTTTTTTGTGAAGATCTGTTGAGGGGAAGGGGTAGTTTACCGGCAACGTTTTATGTTTTAAAAGGGTATCTTCTATGGCAAACGATAAGAGCCGCAAATTCAAACAGAATCAAATAGTTTTTTGCATGCAGTCCTGATTTGTAGAGTACTCAAGATCTATTGTTTTTGGTGAAGATCAGTTGAGGGGAAGGGGTAGTTTGCCAGCAACGTTTTATGTTTTAACAAAGGCAATTTTTCTATGACGAACGATAGCTGCCGTAAATTGAAAGAGAATCAAATAATGTTTTGAATACGGTCCTGAATTGTAGAGTTCTCAAGACCTATTGTTTTTGGTAAAGATCGGTTAAGGGAAAGGAGGTAGTTTACCAGCAACGTTTTATGTTTTAACAAGGGTGTTTTCTATGGCAAACGATAAGAGCGCAAATTCAAACAGAATCAAATCATTTTTTGCATACAGCCCTGAAATGTAGAGTTCTCAATACCTTTTGTTTTTGGTAAAAACGGTTAAGGGAAAGGAGTAGTTTACCTGCAACGTTTCATGATTTAACAAGGGTATTTTATATGACAAACTATAATAGCCGCAAATTCAATGAGAATCAAATAATGTTTTGCATACAGCCCTGAATTGTAGAGTACTCAAGGCCCATTGTTGTTGGTGAAGATTGGTTAATGGAAAGGGGTAGTTTACCTGCAACCTTTTACGTTTTAACAAGAGCAAAGTATTTGAAAATTCATTTAAACTTTTTCAAACAATGGTAATTTTTAAAAAATAAAATAATTTTGTTGCCAGGCAATAAAATTATAAATTTTTCATTTTAATTTAAAACATGTATGAGAGAAAATATATATATCGTTCGTGGCATATCTCAATTATATAATGTTTACGTTTCCATTTTATTATTATGATTACCGAAATAAAAAGGCAGGCAACACACACACACACACACACACACACACACACACACACACACACACACACACACACACACACACACACACACACACACACACAATTCGCGTTATTTCTGGCCTCACTCATGTTTGTTTTCTTACATTTGCACGCTTTTTAAATGGAAAGTGCCAAAACCAACATCAACACAACGCGCACAAGCCAAAAAAGTGTCCAGCGTGGATAGCGATTTGCTTCCTGTAGTTCGATGGGCAGTGTAACTGCACGTGTTTACAGAGGAACGGTTCATAGACAGACTTTTCGTCTTTAGGGAATGAACCCTCTGCAAGATGCTCAGGGTCCATGAGTGACTTCTTTTCCGCGTGTTTGTTCTGTGAAACGTCCACTGTAGATTCGCAACTTTACTCTGAGCAACGCTCAATAGGGAATGTTGAAAATTTTTGTCCACGGTGTGCCCTCATACACACTAAGCCTGCTCTGATGTTTTGATTACGGACATCATAATATTAAAACTTTGGAAACTTGAGCACTACTTAATAGAGATCAAACATTAACTTTTACAAGCCATTAATTTCATGCATATTTTTATACGTGTACTACATTATCGGCAACAAAGAAATAGTTTGTTGTAAAAATTCCTTCCCCGGCAGATTGGCCAAGGTCCAATGTTTTATGAAAAACCAGACGTTTCAGCAGTGCCATCGCCTACCATCATCAGTGAAAATCGAATGCGCTAACTGGAGGTGGTATACATTAGTGACCACAGTACTGTGGTTAAGGCTGAAGAAAGAAGTAATCTCTGTGGAAACATTTTATTTCAAAAATGATTTTAAATATACGTCTTAGAACATGGAAGTCATGTATGGATCTCCATACCGATATTTATAATGTTCTAGCAAATCAAAACATTTTAATACTTTATCTTTACGAAAACTTCTAACCCTTGGATATGATGTTCCAGTTGGTTTAAGTACTGATAACACATGTTTGTGTCTGTTTAAGAATGCTTTTACCAATCCCTACCAGCTTGGGCATTTCCAAAAGGATGTTTAATGTGATTTCTTGTGGCCAATTGGTATGCTATCCTTCTATCAGTTCGGTTAACGCCCACTGATACTGACGAATGAGTCAGAGCTCGAGCTAGGCAGCTCGAGTCAGTTCTGCCAGCAAATCCTACTTCCAACGTCCAAGTTTGTGACTCCCGGGCAATGTTCTCTGTACGCACAGAGAGTAGCTGATGGAAGAGGCTGCAACGCGATTCTACGACCTACAGGATTTGGTAACGGGTTATTGTCGATATAACATAGGCTAAATATAAAGTAAAACTGTCATCTAGAATTTCATATTATAATCTGTCATGTCGATTATACTATAAAAAGATTATCGATTGTAAAATTTTGATGTTCATTTTTATTTTATCGTAACCGTATGAGTAACGGTATTTTTGTTAACGTAGTATTGAGTTCTATTATTTTAGAGTAGCCTATGTTGTTTTTTGTGGAGTATGTTTTTACTTGACTTTCCGACTTAATACGTTTTCATATTAAGAATCGTAGCTAGTTAATTTAATCAGTGTTCATGTGGCTTATTCTTATAGCGGAACACGTCTCAAAAATGTCTTTAAATGGTGACTCTAGTACAACAAATGAGACCTGATTTTATGTAAATGACCCTGGTCAGGTGCTCTTTCGATTAGCTAGGAGACAAGTTTTCGATTAGCTATACTATTGTATCGTGTATGTTTTGAAAATGGAACTCACAGTGTATCTGTAATACAAAACCTGCTGTGATACAAAATCATGGTGTTCATATGAATTCTCTGCTACTCGTAGACTGTATATTAATAATTCAGGAACGGAGGATTGGTTGCAGTGTTCGTTGAATATACAGTTCTGTTCATTGAACTGTACAGATTAAGGGTTACAGGCTAATTAATTCGAAAACTTATGCACTTTTGTGGACCCGATATTTCAAAAACTAATTGATGAAGAAGGTTGAAATTTTGCACGCGAATAATATATTTGTACATTTGAACAAATGCACTTTCATTGGAAAACTATACATCGCTACAATCATTACAATTTAATTTATAAACCCCTGTTTTGCTGTATGTTTCAGTGTCTTTGTTAGTATTATTTATGAGTTTTCTAATGGTGTTGTTGGTTCTGTAGGCTACTTTATAATTGTGTTTCCTAAATGTGTTTGCAATTTAAGGGGAATTGGAATTGTAGTATGTAAGTGTTATGTATTTGCTGGGTTGTGTGCTGTTGGTCTGATGTGTTTTACTTTTTATGTTTAGGATTCGTTTGTGTAGTTTATTTATTAATTCGGGGTTGTATCCATTTTTGACTGCTATATATTTGATTGTGTTTAATTCATCTTGGTAGTCATGTGTGTTTAGGGGTATTGAAGTGAGCCTATGGAGCATGTAGTTGAAAGCTGCATGTTTGTGTTGAGTTGGGTGGTTGGATGAGTTATGTATGACCATGTCTGATGTGGTGGGTTTCCTATATATTTTGTATGTGTGTGTGTTGTTTGTTTTGGTGATTGTAAGGTCTAAGAAGTTTATGCTATTATTTAGTTCTATTTCAAGTGTGAATTTTAATTTATGGTGTATAGTGTTAATGTATTTGTGGAAATTTTCTATTTGTCTTTTGTTGCCGTTTTAGAGGAGTAAAATGTCGTCAACATACCTGTGCCAATATATTATTTTATTGGTGTGTTTGTTGTTGTTCAGTATGTGTTTCTGTTCTATGGTGTGTACAAATATTTCGGATAGTATACCTGATATAGGGGAGCCCATGGGCTCCAACCACCCAACTCAACACAAACATGCAGCTTTCAACTACATGCTCCATAGGCTCACTTCAATACCCCTAAACACACATGACTACCAAGATGAATTAAACACAATCAAATATATAGCAGTCAAAAATGGATACAACCCCGAATTAATAAATAAACTACACAAACGAATCCTAAACATAAAAAGTAAAACACATCAGACCAACAGCACACAACCCAGCAAATACATAACACTTACATACTACAATTCCAATTCCCCTTAAATTGCAAACACATTTAGGAAACACAATTATAAAGTAGCCTACAGAACCAACAACACCATTAGAAAACACATAAATAATACTAAAAAAGACACTGACATATACGGCAAAACAGGGGTTTATAAATTAAATTGTAATGATAGTCACCAATTCTACATCGGCCAGACGGGAAGATCTTTTTCTTCCAGATTTTCAGAACATTTAAAAGCTCTCACCACAAACTACATACATTCCACATTTGCCACACAGTTACACAAACATAGAACACAACATGGAAATATTACACTACTTACCTACAAGTAGAAAACTAAACACAGTGAACAATTTGAAATATACAGATATCACACACTACAACCAAACAACATATTAAATGAACAATTACATTATAAATCACATACACTATTCGATACACTGATCCAAACACACAATTTGAACCTCAGCGCCAATCCCTTCCCACCATCAACCCCCACCACACACACCTATAGTCCATAACGGTTATTCTGTAATCGACATTCAGTATTACTCCCACTGAGGAAGCGGAACATCACCTCGAAACGTTTGGGGAAGTGACAACGAATAGTAAGTTCATACGTGAAAGTTTATATATATTAATAAAAAAAAAAAGTAAATTAAAGTTTTTACTATTACTAAATGATAAACTAAAATTCAGCGTAGGCAAGTTTACCAGACATAAATAAACTATTTTTGTGCCAACGGCTCAAACACATATGTAATTGTGTTCGTACTTAAAAAAAAAAAAGTTTTCATCAAAACTGTACCGTTTAATTTATTGCTATATTTTCTGGTTTGGAGAGTGAAATGGATCAATCGGGGTCGCCTGTTGACTTCAGTATAAAGGGAAGTCACACATAGTCAGAGTCGAAAAATGATTTTTGACACGTACAAGTTAATCCCACTTCTGACACCACTGTTACGACGGTCTACTTGATAGTCGTAGGTACAGTAGAAACAAAATACAAGACACCATTTAAGTCACTAATCACCAGCTTTAATTTTCACAGTTAAACAGTTCGTAATTAACAACATAAGTTTAATGGAGAATGTTGTGTTAGTGGTTAAATTCACAAGCAGAATGATGACTGTTGCACACCACTATATAAAAAATTATTCCGATTAGCGCTTTCAAGCTTCACAGCTCATCGTCAGATCGGATATGAAACAAATAACCTGAAAACAAACCCTTCACCCCACCCCACCCCACCATGCTCACACACAACAAGCTATAATTCAAATGTCCCTTCCCCACCCCCTGAGCCCTGTCCCTCCGTCTGGACAGTTACATATTTTTCTAGCAAATTCCTTGTGTTTCAGTGTTGTGTGTGTTCCTTTTAAACCTACCCGTCTTTCTCAACCACAGATGTGGGTATAATGTAACAGATCCGAAATTAATAAACGACGGGATAGCAGCAGTGAAGACGATTTGAGTTATAATAACAGCAAAGGGGACATTAATATGGTGGAAGAACTGAGCTAAATGTTTGTAACTGGGTTTAAGTAATTATATGCTATTTACTTAAATAATTTTGGAATAATATTTTTTCAATAGTATTGTCTCTTCTGTTCTTTATGGATACCTTACACCTGCTTGTTTTTTAAAACACAGTCATTTCACATTCGAGCCTGTTATTTATGTTACTTATTCAAACAAATTAAGATGGCAGTGAAATGCTGACTATATACTACTACGTTTTTCCTGAATCGTAACATGTACACAGTGTATTACATACTCCAAAACATACAATGTTTTTTAATGTCTAGGCTCGACTAGGAATGTAATAGATACAACATGCTAAAAATTATAACTTTTTATAACTCGGTGAAATATGTGTATGGTCCCTCTATATTGTCTATTGCTTACAAAACGTCCATATGTACTGTTTAGTAGTGTCGGATTAGAAATCGAAATCCAAACTTACATAGGCCTACGTAGACTCGTCATTCAGGGAGCCGGCTAATATTGTTCCCGCCTTATCCTAACTACAACGTGCGCGACTGCTTCAGGTCTGTACTTAAACTATATTACTGTATTACTATCTAAGTAGAGTCAGCGTCTACTGATTAAGTAATTTAAATTATTCAGTAAGCATATGCAAATTAGTAAGCCTGTGCTTACATGATTTTTACTCACGAGTCTTACAAACATTATTGTATGATTCTTACTTGTGCAACATGTGTATGAAGGGCTCTTTTCGGCATTATAGGTGGAACGTACATGAGTGAAATTCTATGAAGCAAGGATCTGTTCTTGCATTGCTCCATGAAGTTTTAAGAAGACTGTTTAATGATGAAGAAACACATTCATTTTATGAATATTTTATAAAACAATATATTAATAAGAAACAATACAGATCATGGGTCTACTGTTATCGGATTCATTTAGGCACAAACACTAACATATCAATAGAAAATTTTAATAAAATATTGTTATCTAAAAGGAAAACGGATTAAACGACTGGATAAAACAATCTGTGCCATATTACATTTGCTCAGAGATAAAATTTTTGATCTGATAATTAAAATGAAGAAAGGAAACTTGTGAAAAAACTGCAAGTATTAAGAAATCGTCACAAAGCTAGTATGTTGTTGGACGCAGAGAAAGTTTTGACAACTTTAGATGACAAGTGGGAGGTCCTGTCATCCACACAAACAGAATTTTATACTGATAAACGGATTAAACACTGCACATCATGTCATTTACAGTGCATACTGTGCCGTACTGGGTTCGGCAGCGTATTATAAGTATTTTAAAACGAGCGGCGGTGACGTCATGCACTGCCATACGGTTGTTGTTGTCGTCCGTTTATACACACAGATGTAGTGCAACTACGCAATTCGGTTGGCGCGTCCAGCTGTTTCTGTACATTCCTGCAGCCAGAGTTTACTTGGGTTGACCGACAGATTGAATCGGTCTCATTTCTGTTCTATCCTCCAACCTGGTCATCTGCTCTCGACTGGCGGCAACCTTCTGTTCTGGACTTCCTCGGCTATCGCTATGGTTGGCTAAATAAAGTATAGCTCCAGGTATGTACAAGTTAGCGGGTTCTGAAAATATTCTAACCCCAAATATATTTTTGTGTTTCAGCCTCTATTATAAATTATACTTGTGTGTGTGTGCGTGTAGAGCAGTTTTCAATTTGGGCGTTAATGCTGTTACAAAATTAAATTAATATGAATGTAAATGTAGTGGGTCAAATTGAATTCAATAAATAAAATACTAAGGCATCTTGCACTCAGCTGTGTTTGGTGTTAGAAATAATTATGAAAAACGTAATTAATTATTTTGAATATTTCCACGAAATACTTAAAAGTAATTGGTAGATGAGAGAAATAAGTCACAGCTGGGGAGCTTAATACTGTTTAATATGAATTAGTGGCGATGTGTGTGTGTGCGCTGTTGATGTTTAAAGTTGGTGTTGGAATTTGATGTGGACGGCCTATGTGGCGTATTTTTTTCTTATGACACCCTCTACAACCTATTACATGTCACAGGTGCTCGAACAAAGGAGAGATGGGTGTCGGGTGTGACGAACATCTGTCCACCCTACTGGCAGAGACGATCTTCTAGCCACGATTGCCGTCAGTCGAGAACAACTGTTCGGACACTCTTCCAACGCTATGCTGCCCCCAGGACTTGTGATACGACCGTTACATTACTGATCAGCGCCACTATTGACTAATACACCGGACAATCCAGGTGGGAACATTCTAATTATCTATTTCTCTCTTCACAACATGGTGAATGCACAGAAGCCGCCAGAAGCTCGCTCGTGAAGTTTTGACCATAATACTCTAGCACAAACTCTCATGTTCAATTATGTTATTGCATGTGTGAACATTACAGCAGTAGACCTAATGAAATATCTTATTACTGTTTATAATGTGTAAGAAATTACACACATACACACATATCCGCAGTTTGCTGTAAGATCTAACTTTTCATCTAATTAAGACCATTAGGGAGTTAATTATCTTGTGCTATCATGTCATCTGGTCATGGCTGAGTTTTAATCACGTAACGGGGGCTGTCTGATGCTTTAGATGAGAAACTATTTTCTTTCTCACATATACTTAGCGCTTTAATGATTAAAGTCAGGGTCGTTTAGTGGGTTGAGTCTTGGGGCGGTCACTTATATTCTCTGGTGTTAATTACCAAGGCAAATCTATGCTTAGGAGCTGAGATATTCAGATTGACCTGTCATTTATATTTGTACATATATATACATATTATGGTGCATTCATTTACGGTAGTTGGATTGGGTTTATGAGGAATTTAGTACTGATATGAGGGGTGTTGTGTCATTCATGTTGTGTATGTGTTTGTGTGTGTAATTTTACTATATTTTGCTGGGGGAATATGTAATGAATTTAAAAGGAAAAAACCATAAATGTGCTTACTAAGACAAAAAGGCTAGCCTATTTGAAACTATACAACACTTATGGATTAGTGAATTGCTTTTATGAATGAGATTATTGCTACCATTGACTCATACATAATCAGGCAGGAATTTTGCAATTATGTTAATATCATATTCACTTACATTTTTGACATTATGAATATTAATTGATATACATATATACATATAATCCTGCCATTAATTGTGTGCTTATACAATCGAGAACTTGTCATTTTATGTAACATTTTGCAGGCTTAATAAAGCACACGCTTGTTGGTTAAAAGTCTTTTTCATTTGCAAGTCCTGTCATTCACCTGGGGGGACATGTCTGTAATTGTAATTGGGCCTTGCACACTTTTGCTTCCTCTAGGTTTTCCACCTAGTTCTAAATATGATGTCTCTCCCCTTTACAAAAAAAAACTTAATAAAAAAAAAGAATTAAATAAAATAAAAATTCAAAAAAAATACAAAACAAAACTTATAAAATAAAGGGGGGTTTCAAATGGTAGCAGAGCGTGGTTATGATTCTAGGTAGGTAGTAGGTATTATTTCTGCCTTATTTTTTTTTCTTTTGAACTTGAGAAATTTTAGAATCTGGGGACTTACATTTATTTCCTTAAATGAAACCTGGTGTGGCTACAGACATGTCAGCTGGTGTTAGGACTTGCAAATGAACAAATTATTTTTAATTGGAATATAAGTGTTGCAAGAAAACTTAATGGTAGTGTAACGAATTAATAGAAAGAATAACCAGAAAAATAGCACATTTTATAAAATGAATAAGGGGTTGATGAAGTTTAAAATAATTTAATATGTGTTAGTGTTTAAGTGATTATTTTGTGATGTTGAGTGGAAGATGAATTTTGAAGAGGGGTTATAAGAATGTGATTGATTTTTTTTAATGAATGTGTGCTGATTGACTTCACTTGGACATACCCTGGAGCTCAAACAGATTCTGGACGTGATGGGGGCCGTCAGTACTTGTCGATTTTGATTGTGATTTGTCTCATGGATTAGACAACGTGTTTTATAGCACCCCGTTATATGGTAATTGTTTATTGAGGGCGTTGCGTTGCGGTATCGGGTATTTTGAATGCGGTCATGGTCCGACCAAGGGCATGGATGTGATAGTTTATATTTTCGATTACATTCAATTTTATGTGTACTTTGTGGATTGTAGTCAGTGAGTCAGTTTTGTTGTGGATTGTATTTAGTAAGTAGTTTGGTTGTTTTGTGTCGTGTTCTCTTCTGGGCATTTAGCATGGCTGTTTCTCTGCTTTTATGACACCCATCTCGTCGCATCGCTAGAGCACTCTGGAGCGGCTCAAAGGAAGAAGAGTACTTGAGTTTTTTCCGGATTCTTTGTCATTATGTTTTGTAGGGTAAGTTGTGTTATGTGTTTTATGGGGATTTAAGTTATTGTGTTGTGTTTGAGAATTGTGCAACTCTGGCGACGGTGTGTTACCAGGAATTGCCCCACCCCATTTCAGGGATTCTCCAGAAACTTTCGGTGTTGGATGGAGTAGATGAGGACAGGTTGTTGGTCTTCTTGGACCTGGTCCTGCAGTTGGCAGATTTCCCGGGTGTGTCCGATGAGGAGGTCTTGTCCCTTATATACCCGTATTGCCGGGGTTCATTGGCCGGTCTGGTCACCAACACTCTGCGTCGGGGCTGCAGTGTTGACACTTTCCATGGGGAAGTGTTGGATTTCTTCATACCCCATCGACGACGTTTCCAGCTTAAGTTAGATTTATTCTATCGCCTACAGGCCAACGGAGAGGCATTGGGGGACTTTGTGCATGATATACGGAAAGCTGCCCGTATATTAAGGTTGGGGTTGCCCGAGACGGAAGTCATACAGGTAATACGAGAAGATCTGAATCCCCAAGAGAGATCCCGGCTAGTTTTCGCAGATCCTCCACGTTGTTTTGCGGACCTGGACCGGTGGTGTGCGCATGCTAGGAGAGTCCAGGAGAATGATGAGTCCCGGGAAAGAGCTGCTAAAGATGTCCAATACTCCAGTGGTTCATTAGGAAGAGCTAAAAAGGACAAACATGGCGGTTGGAGGAGAAGACAAGAGACTGTCAGAAAAACTGAATATTCCGGAAGTAATGGAGGCTACAGAGGGGTGGCAAATGAGAAGACGGTAACAACAGTTACAGCTGAGAGAAGAAATAAGTATGAAATTAACCGGGGAAGAAGTAGTTATGTTAGTAAACAGACATCGGCAAGTAGGGAGCCTGTAGTTAGGCGTTATTCTTATTTGGAGAAAAGTGAGAGTTTAAAGGTTCCAGAGGAATTACCAGTGTGTAATAGAGTAGTGAATGAAGAAGAAAAGCGGAATAACTTCTGTGGATCAATACAAGAGCATAAGAACATGTCAGTTAATACGGAATTACGGGACTCAGAGAGGACGTCATGGTTGAATCCAGATGCCGCAGAATTTGTTCCGGTATTGTTCGTGAGAGATCCAGATCCTGTAATATCATCATCGTCTACGCAGGGATATGAGAAGTCACTTGATGGTGTAGCTTTACCATCGCCAGTAGAAATTAATTTAGTCATTGCACATGAACCTGGACAGCTGGCTTCCAGGGTGGAAAATGTTGAGGACGTTGTAGTTGCTGAGAGTGGTGAAGGAGTGGAATCGACCGAAGAGTCAGAAGAGCGATCTGCGGATGCTGCACAGGGAAGTATAGTTATAGGTGTTAGTCAGACTGAAGAGTCTGAGTTTGCAGATGGGCACGGGGATGTCCAGGCTGCAAGTGTTTCTGAGGTTGTGGATGGACAAGGGGATGTCCATGCCGCAAGTGTGGTAGAAGTAGATGAGGTAGAAGTTGAGAAATTTGGTGGCAGCGTTGTGGAGTGTGTGAGTGAGAATGATGTAGTGTGTGAAGATGTGCAGACGCCTTCTGTAAGTAGTGTTGAAGATTCCGAAGAGCGGAAAGAAGTTTCAGGTGGACCAGGTGAGCAACTAGAGGAGGACGAGGATGTGCAGTGTTCGGATGGTAGTAGTGGACGTGATGGCGATGATGTTGATGATGATGAAAATGTTGGGGAAAATGAGATTGGAGAAGAGATTAGTGAAGACGTTTGTGAAGCGGTTGGTGACCAGTGTGATGAAGAAGTTTGTGAAGGAGCTGGAGAAGATGCGGTTGAAGATGGATCAGAGGAGCAACTGGAAGGTGGTAAGGATGTGCAGTGTCATGATGTTGATTTGGATTATGGGGACGAAGAAAGGGAAATTGTAGAAGAAAAGGAAGAAATTGTAGCAGAGGAGTTAGACGACAAGGATAATCCAAAGCGAAGTGAAAGTAGCGAGGTAAGTTGCCTTGATTCTGATTCAGAAGAAACGAAGCAGTGCAGCTCAACACAAAATAATCTCTCAGAGAGTGGTGTCCGAAAGGAACGAGTACCGAAAGTCCGTCACAGAAAGGTGAGAAGAAGCGGTTAACGGGTAGCGGGTAGATGTTCCCCACAGTCCCAGTGGTGTTCATCTATTTCAGGGTTGCGTCCCTGCCCACGCGAGCCTTGGTTTCCTCCATTCATCCTTGTTTCCGGAGGGAGCCATGCCCTTACCCTTACTCCTAGCTATTGAGCCTTTAATGATCCTTACCCCGTTTCATCTTCCCGATTTTCCTACCCCTCCCCTTAGTAAAAAAAAAAAAAAAAAAAAAAAAAAACTATCAATAAGGAGTTAGAGAACCTTGCCGAAAGTTATTAGATTGTAGTCCTGGAGATTGTCAGTTTCCCCTGTTCTGGAAAGTATCATGGAGAAGGTTAGAGAGTTGGAGAGTGACCTTAGATTGTCGAGATCGTCCGTTTTCCCTGTTCTAAAGATAAGATGGAGAAGTTATGTGCTGTTTCCTGGTTCATAGAGGTTGAATTTGGTTGTCGATCATTGTAGGGTCGGGTCCATGCCGCATTCCTCGTTTGATTTCTCTGGCGTGTCAGTTTTGGATTAAGTGTGGTTTGTTTAGACGGTGGAAAAGTAAATCCCCTCTTGCTAGTTAAGCTGCTTTGAAAAGTTAAGAAATAGGATTGATGTTCGCGTGCCCTCTGCACGGTCTTCTCTGCCTTGTGAATTGGGTCCGCCCACCCTAGTGTGGGGAGGTGGGCCAGTCATGTGTCAAGGATGGAGGATGCCTTGTTTGCTTCACATGGCTGGTCGGTCCACGACGGTGGACGGTTCTCGAAGGGTACTCGCATATCAAGGTTTGTAACACCCACCTTGACTCACCTTGCTTTCATGAGTTTTTGTGTTCGTGTATGGACAGTGCCATACGAAACAATATGTGCAAATATATTCACCTTGTTTGTAGAACACTTAACAATAGGATCCCTGAGGAAAGGGATAATGAAGATACACTCGTTATAGATATTCCGAATGATGGAGACATATTAGAAGAAATTTTAAACGAAATAAGTACAACTAAAGAAACAGAAAAGAGCGTATCTTCAAAAAAAAGAAAAAATGGATCTTGATCTGTCTGCAGAATTTAAAGAAATTCAGGAAAACATAGAAACTGTAGAAGAGTTTGACTACGCAAAAAACAGATCAGACATATTTTAATGACACTGAAAGTAATGAAGTCAGCTGCTGAAAGGAGCTTACAGGTATGTATAATGTTCATTTTCAGTCAGGTTATCCATTTTATTTTGTAGTAAAGACTAATCCAAACTACCTAGTACCTAGTCATCAACTTATCTATCTTCTCATCCACCTACACAAACTATCCACCTACCCATCTATCCAAATTTTATAGCTTTACTTATCTATCCACCTACTCTCCTGTTCAGATATATACTCAAACACATACCTGTTTATCTAATGATCTACTCATATACTTCCTGAATTATTTATCTATCTATCCATCTACCCATCCTTTAATTGCTAGTCAGTACTGATTGTTTGTGTGTTTACATTAGATTTATAATTATTATTTCACTGAAATAATTCTAAAATCTTATCGAATGTATTTTTTCCAAATTGTTCTTATAGCAATAGATTAAAATAAATTTCTCTTAACACCAGACACAAAGTCATGTCCTTTATCTGGGCATAAAGGTAAATATGTTTTTGATTGTATTTTTACAGTGTCAGTTTTTTGCTTAACAAGTTTTGAAAACTTTTTTACTAATTTTATTAATTACAAAAAAATAACAGTTAAGTAGGTATCATTAAGTGAACTCTTGTTACCTAAAGTAAATCCACACTTACCAGTCGACAAACTCAATACAATTAGTTTTGAGTGTACTACAAGCGGGACATGTTTACTTTAAACTACGCAACGAGAACTAGATGTAGTTAGATTTTTTCTTGTAGTATTTGATAAGTTTTTTTGCGTTGCAGGTCACCAAAAATATTGGAAATAACACCAATATACAAAAACAGAGACAGTTCACAGCAAAAAACAAACGCTTACGACAGGACACTAACTCCAAGGAACAAATCCAGGCAATTGCTTTGTATTTGCTTCTTAACCATTAAAATTTATTATAAATATATCACTACTGACTCGGAACACTAATTTTTATAAAATTATACATACATTGTAAGCTTCTTTCAGCAGCTGACTTCATTGGTTTCAGTGTCATTAAAAGATGTCTGATCTGTTTTTTTGCGTAGTCAAACTCTTCTATCGATTTTGAAATTCCAGTAGAAATAATTGTTTTGACGACATTTATTTGGTGTATTGATATTATAGTTTTAGCATATGTACAAATGTGTAGCAAACGCGCGCTCGCCTCTCTCTCCCCCTCTCTCTTTCTCTCTCCCCTCACACACACACACACACTCTCTCTTGCATTCACGCGCGCGCGCGCACTATAATAAATGTAATTTAGTAAGTGGCTTAGCAGTATAGTAAAAATTAGTGAATTAAAAATAAAATGTAATATAAAAATAAAAAAACAAAAACAATTAAAAGTAACTAAACATTTTAAAATTATAAGAATAATTTGTTAATAAAAACTTTAAAAGTTAGTTAAGTTTGATTAGCAGCAAGGTTTATATACATGTGTGTGTGTGTGTGTGTGTGTGTGTGTGTGTGTGTGTGTGTGTGTGTGTGTGTGTGTGTGTGTGTGTGTGTGTGTGTAGGGGGTACGCAATTTAATTTGGTAAATGTACTTGATAATCTAGTTAAAAAATATAGCGAAAGAAATATATGAAGTGAGTTATACAGAGTGTCCCGGGAGGAAAGGGAAATAATTTGAGAAATGGTTCTATAGTGTAAAAGAAGAAAAAAAGTTCATATATAAACATATATCCGGAAACGGTTTGTAAGCGAGTTACGGCTAGCGAAAGATTTCGCCCGGGTTTCGGTTCCCCCGGGTAAATGAAGACTTTCTGAAATTCTGGGAAGGTAAAGTAAGGGGCAAATTCTGTTGTTTCTTATGGTTTTTGACCTGAAAAATGGAATAAAACAGGTCGCACAACTGTATCTCCCATAAGTTTCATGATATCTGACGTAAAACAGAAAAATATTTGCCTAAAAACAAAAATTTGTTTTTAACCAAAATTGGAATTTTTTGTTGATTTTATTGACTTTATTTACACCATTTTTCTCAGAATTAAATTCTTTACAAGTTTTGTTTTTAACTTTTATGCATTTATTAATCATTTAACAAAGTTATTGTACTTCTAACTTTAGAAGTACTTCTAAACCGTTCTGCGACCTGTTTTATTCGATTTTCAGGTCAAAAATCGAATCCATAAGAAACAACAGAATTCGCCTCTTAATTTACCTTCCCAGAATTTCAGAAAGTCTTCATTTACCCGGGGGAACCAAAACCCGAGCGAAATCTTTCGCCAGCCGTAACTCGCTTACAAAGCGTTTCCGGACATGTTTATATGAACTTTTTTTCTTCTTTTGCACTATAGAACCATTTCTCAAATTATTTCCCTCTCCTCCCGGGACACCCTGTATATATGAAATGCGCCTTGCTGCACGTGCCAACTACCTAAATTTCTTACACAACCGCCAACGAAAAAGCCGATTTTATTGAAACAAAAACCAAAACAAAATTTGGATTTTTTTCTAAATTTCACTCCCTGACGCCATATAGCTATCTCTCATAAAACGAAAGTTTGTCGCATGCCGAAAATTTCACTACATGCAAATTAAAAAAAAAAAACTTCATGACGTGGAACCGTCTGAAGGCTCTGGTTTTCAAAATTGTTAAAAGTATCGGTTAAAATTTATGTCTAAAACCATCCTCAAACTTCAAGGAACACGGTGGTGAAAGAATTTTAGAAATCAGATCAGCAGTTTCTGAGGTTATCTCGGGCAATAAAACAAACTTTACCTCTTTATAATAGTAGTAGTATAGATTCAGTTTACCATTCGCCTGTGGTAAACTGGTAACCTAACCTCTCGCGCTCTCCACCCCACCACGCCAGATTTGCGGCTTGCTCACAAGTCTACGACTGCGCGCAGACGCTTGTCAACACATTGGTCGGACGAGTATGCCCCCCCCCTTCAACAGTTTGTACAGTAGCAACTAGTACGAGGTCAATGGCCGTACGCAGTAAAACATTGCCGATGTCTGAGCCGGCAACACAAAACTGTGCAAGCGCCCAGCAGTTCGAAAGCAATGCTACGCTTTTCTTCAAGTTTCCCTAATAATATTGTTCGGATTTCAAATTATTCAATAACTAAAGTATTTATTCTGTGATATAATTAATATTATTTTCTCTTATTTCCAGAATTGTTGCCGCGGCAACAGCGGTTACAAGGACGTCACGCTACTGTCTGCGATAGAACTGATACTATCGATGCCAAGGGTTGTGCGAGGCGATGGATATGCCCGTCGCCCACTGTTGTGCCGCGTCCCGAGCTTCTTATACAGCTTTCGCTGCGGAGACCAAAAGACTCCTGAATTTAGATGTGGCCTGCTACCGGCCGTGAGTTTTCAGTTAGGAAATAATTGAACGTGAGGGTTGCCGAGACCGCGTCCAAGATTAGCCTGGAACAGATAGGTTTTGACCAAGGGCGCTAATTAGAGGACTGCCCTGGAAGCGGGCACAGCGGCGGTAGAACTTCCTGGAAAGTGTTCGTATAATGGTATTCAGGGAACGAACACGAAGGGATTCTCTGATGGTCTGATTAGAAGTTAAACAGTGGGTTTTACATGCCAGCGCAGTCTTCGCTCCAGGAGAGATTGAAGCTTACGGTTATGGGTTTTAACCAAGTAGCCCCATACAGGGATCGCGTAGGTAACCATCGTCGCCACATACGTGGAGACGATAAGTTTACCTAGGCAGCGAGTCTTAGATCTGCTGCAGAGTAGGAGTCGGACCTGGTAAAGACGATAGGCAGTTTTCCGTGCTACTTGCTCGGAATGTGTCCACCAGGTGAGACAACGATCCAGGTGAAGCCCGAGGTACTTGACATCGGGAGACCAGGCAGAGGAGTATGGCCTATATAGTCTGTCGGGGAGCCTTCTGCGTCTGGAGAAGACTATAGTTATGCTCTTAACCGCGTTAATAGCGATCCTCCATTTCTCTGGCTACTCAACGTAGGAGTCAAACTGTTCCTGGAGCCAGATAACGGCTGTTTCAGCTCGACGAGCGACGGCTTACACCGCTGTATCGTCGGCGAACATGAGAAACCTAGTTTCAGGCAATGTGGACACCTCATCGACGTACAGAGAGAAACGCAGGGGGCCTAAGACGCTTCCCTAAGGTACACCAGCAGTAATTGCCCTTTCCGAAGAAAGAGTGTTATCTATTCTCACGCGAAAAGTTCCATTCCGAAGAGAGCTAGCAATCAAATGAATGTAGCAATCTGGAAGCAGAATCACCGCGAGTTTGTAAAGAGGTCCAGCATACGATCGAAGGCTTTTTTGACATCAAGGAAAACGGCGATGGTTTCCATGAAACACTTCAGCTGATACGTCGAGGAATGCCCAGCTCGAAATCCGAACTCCTTGGGGACCAAAATGTCGAATCGTTTTAATTAATCTTGAGGTCGTCGCTGAACCAGTCGTTCAAAAATTTTCGACGTGGCCGAAGGTTGTCGGTAAACTCGGCTTTGGGATCATCGTGACCGTCGCCTGGCGCCACATTAGAAGGAAGTAGGTGAACTGGAAACAGGCATTGAACAAGTCGACTAGGAAGCGAACTTCCCGGTTCGGAAGTCTCTGTAGGGCGGTATGCATGACACCGTCCGATCCAGGGCTCTTGCGGGGTCGAAGTGCTAAAAACCATTCCAAAACCGCTGCTTCTGAAGTAAGTTCGGGTTCGGCGGTAGTCGGGTTGCCAAGGTATTCCTCAGCTTCATCTTCAATCTCTTGAACAGAGTCGGGGTCGCTGAATTGGTTCGGAGCGAACTGTCACTCCAAACGCTCAGCCAGAAATACAGATTTATCATCCGGCTTCGCATGGGGATGCCCCCTCCCCCCGAGACCCGTTGGTGGTCGGGAGGTAGGATAACACCCCTTCCCGGTCAACGCGGAAGATATCCTGTAGACGAAGTTTTCCACCGGCTGGGTGACTGCCATGCGGGGGGCCGTGAATTCCCAGCTTCGTCGGAAAGCCTACAAGTCACGACGTAACTCTTGCCTGCCACTCAATTAAACGAGCTTTGTCGGCCGGATCTCGTGTTCGCTGCCACTGTCTCCGAACTCTGACCTTCTCTAAAGCAAGAGGACGGACTTATTCAGGGATCTGATGGAAATCGGGCATGATATTGAGCTTCATCCGACGGAAGAGACTACTGCCTCATCGAATAAGGCAACTGCCTGATCGATGTAGTAGGCAGAGTCCACCTCGAGAAAGTAGGAAACACCTCGAGAAGCCTTCGACAGAAAGCAGGCCCTAACGATTCTTCTCGACTATCCGACCAGCTCCTCTCCCAATCGTGTGTCGGTTAGCCACGTGTATCTCAATCAGTGGCGCACCGTGGCGGGGGGGGGGGAATCAAAATATGGAAAAATATTTTATTATTAACGTATGTACAAATAGTAAGATATCCTTAATATGTTAATTGCTATATTCAAAGAAGTAAATTAACATTTATCTTGTTGATTCATCCTCTTCGTTCACTTTATTAAATTTATTAATATATATAAACTTTCACGTATGAACTTACTATTCGTTGTCACTTCCCCAAACGTTTCGAGGTGATGTTCCTCTTCTTCAGTGGGAGTAACACTGAATGTCGATTACAGAATAACCGTTAAGGACTATAGGTGTGTGTGGTGGGGGTTGATGGTGGGAAGGGATTGGCGCTGAGGTTCAAATTGTGTGTTTGGATCAGTGTATCGAATAGTGTATGTGATTTATAATGTAATTGTTCATTTAATATGTTTTTGGTTGTAGTGTGTGATATCTGTATATTTCAAATTGTTCAGCTGTGTTTAGTTTTCTACTTTTAGGTAAGTAGTGTAATATTTCCATGTTGTGTTCTATGTTTGTGTAACTGTGGTTTTCGTTATGTAAATGTGTGGCAAATGTGGAATGTATGTAGTTTGTGGTGAGGGCTTTTAAATGTTCTGAAAATCTAGAAGAAAAAGATCTTCCCGTCTGGCCGATGTAGAATTGGTGACAATCGTTTGCATTGGTTTTATCTCCATGTTCCATAGGAAATGGACGTATGGTGATGGCAAAAAAAAATCGTGTTCGAGATAATTGCACATTCTGATTGTACTACCCTCAAAACATGAAAACAGTCATTTTTCGAAAAGTGTGTGTGTGTGTGTGTGTGTGTGTGTGTGTGTGTGTGTGTGTGTAGAATTTTTTCTATGACAAACGATAACAGCCGCAAATTCAAACAGAATCAAATAATGTTTCACATACAGCCCTGAATTGCAGAGTTCTCAAGACCTATTGTTTTTGGTGAATATCGGTTAAGGGAAAGGGGTAGTTTACCTGCAACGTTTTATGTTTTAACAAGGGTAATTTTTTCTATGACGAATGATAACTGCCGTAAATTCAAACAGAATCAAAGAATTTTTTGCATACGTTCCTATATTGTAAAGAACTGAAGGCTTGTTGACTTTGGTGAAGATTGGTTAAGGAAAAGGGGTAGTTTACCAGCCACCTTTAATGTTTTAACAAGAGTAATTGTTTCTATGACGAACGATAACTGCCGCACATTCAAACAGAATCAAATAATATTTTGCATGCATCTCTGAACTGTAGAAGGCTCAAAACCTATTGATTTTGGTGAACATCAGTTAAGAGAAGGGGTAGTTTACCTGCAACATTTTATGTTGTAACAAGAGAAATTTTTTCATGAGGAACTATAACTGCCGTAAATTCAAACAGAATAAAATAATTTTTTACATATGTGCCTGAGTTGTAGAAGACTCAAGGCCTATTGATTTTGGTGAAGATCCGTTACGGGGAAAGGTTAGTTTACCTGAAACATTTTTTGTTGTAACAAGAGTAAAGTACTTAATTTTGATAAATAAAGTATCCTGATAAGAAGATCTTAATAATCCACTGTAGAAACGTAGATGAAATATCTATAAATGAAGAGGCTAGTTGAACGGGGTGGGGGTAATTTTCTATAAATGAAAATTATAGTTGAAGTGGGAGGCGATAATTTTTATATGTGTACTACGTTATCGGCAACAAAGTAGTAGTTTGTTGTTAAAATTCCTTCCCGGGCTGTTTGACCGTTTGGCCGTAGTCCAATGTTTTCTGCAAAACCAGACGTTTCTGCAGTGCCGTCGACTGCTATCATCAGTGAAAATCGAGTGCGATAACGTGTGGTGGTATACGTTAGTGACCACAGTACTGTGGTTAAGGCTGAAGCAATAATTGGAAATAAGTAGTTTCTATGGAAACATTTCATTTCGTAAATGATTTTAAATATAAATCTTAGAACATGGAAGTCATGTATGGTTCTCCATACCGACATTTTATTTTTGTTTTGAAAGAAGTGATCGAAGAAAAAAAATAGTCAGTACTGTCCCAGTAATCGTACCCGCAGTAATTTTCGATATTTCGATTATGCGGTTATTGGCATCGATATGTAACGAACATCACATATAACGGTAATTTTATTGAGATAATAGAAATCGTGAAAATTTATTTGTGTGTGTTATAAAATAGTTTGTTCACGATTGCAATAATGATTCATTGTCATATTTTTTACGAAAAATTTTTTTAACAATAATATAATTCCGATGTGTGCCAGAACACCAAAAGATGGCGTTGTTAGGTTAACGTGCAAACTAAATTTACACATGGAAACCAATATGCCTTTAAAAGTATTAATCGCTTTTTGTGAAATCCCCGTGAAAAAACATTTTTTTATTGTAAATTTGATTTGACATTTTATGTTATTACAAGGATTCTAATAAATGTTAATAGCATTTAGGCCTACATCATGTACGTGATCTGGACTACATGTACAAAAAAAAAAATTACCGGTATTGTTAAGGAGCAAGAACATCTTGTGTAAGGACAGTTTATATTTTAATACGTACTAAATCGTTGTGCGATGGTTTTATTGCGTTTTTTATTTTTACCAACTAAGTTTTTGGGCTAAATTTATTTAAAATACACCAAAATATGAAGAATTAAAATACTGTTACAACTGTGTACATCTTGTAGACTTATCTAGTACTTCATTTTTATCGGTCGAGGTTTTCAAGTCGCGTAATAGTAGCGAATGTAAAACCCATAAGCGCGATGTATTTCCCTATCTCGCCCATTGTCTCATCGGACTGTGAAACCAAGAATAGAAGTATACCAGGTTAGAAGTATGTCTCCTTTTTTTATGACAGAACTCGTTTCCAACAGTACTCATTTTTTTAATAATACTCGTTTTTTGTGCATATCACAGAAAAAGCAACCAACTCGAAGTATGTATTAACTATTAACATACCTGTGCATGTCTCCCATTTTATGTAGATCGCTGGAAAAGTAACCAACTCGAAGGAAGGCGCGATACTATAGGCCTACATATATCTCAAATTGTTTTGTGTTTCGTACAAAATTTGCTTGCAGTGAAGTTTTCGAGATTTTACTGAATAACGTAAAGGAATAAGGACCACCTAACAAACAATAAATCTTGTTTATATTTGTTAATACGTTTTTTTTTGTTTTAATAATTGTATTTTCCACATTACATTATCTGTTGTTGTTTTCGTTAAAAATACGCTACGTTCTTTGTTTTTCATGTTTGTCTCTTTCAAGCATTGTGTAGACACATTAAACGTCATACTTTTCCTTACCGTGGTTTTTATTTCTTTAAACAGCAAGCTAAAAACCAAAAACCATCATTACCTAACTTCATAAAACGAGAAAAGAAGACGTATTTTTGCTTTACATTAAGAAATAGAATAATTTACAATTGGTAAACCCTACACTTTTTTTTCTTCACATCGTAGTATGTCGATATAATCACATATTCAAAATATCGAAATGATAGTGCGGTACGGATATTGCGATAGTTCCAAATGTAACGTGTTACAAACAACTTAGGCCTACATCTGCTTTGCGTCTCCTACTTTAAGTGTTCATACTCATGTCTTGTAGTGAATACTGTGTACATCGCTGTGTTTAACAGGTAGGAAACGCGAGATTTATCGTACCAATAATTCACCGAACCTCATCATATGGTAAGTTAGCGTTTTCCTGTTTTACCCTATTTTTATGGTGACGATGATTCACATTTACTACGATATATTTTCCTTTTGACATTTATGTTATAATTAAGTATACTTAAGCCTAATGTTTTAAGTCAAGTTACTGTTTCTTAATTTCATTATTAGTTTTGAAGATTAACAGACGACATTTTTACATAATACACAATGCTCATACATTTCTTATAAAATATACCAGGGTACATAATGGTGCGACATTCATTTTAACTGGTAGAAGTGAATCCAACTGTAGGAGGCGAAGGCAATTGAGAACTGGCAAGCCCTCAAAGAGACTTTAAAAGAGAATCACATGGGATACCATAATAAAGGTTTATTACAAACAACTTACTTTAGATTTAAAAATTTTTTCATAAAGCTCTTCAATGTCAACTTTGCAGTATGGGCATTTGTAGTTGATTTTATTTAAACCTCCAGGTTGGCGGAAATTGTAAATCTCGCCATAAGTGCTCTGAAGCAAATTGATTAAATCTTTTATAGCGATGCAAACAATACGAATCCAGGTGTACAGCAATGTTTCAAAACGATGACTTTTGTTGAAGAACAACTTATCGCTCAATTCGCCCTATTATTGTATAGGTTTTGAAGAGCACATACGTAACTGAAAATTCTTGTTTATTGATAAATGAGCATGACTGGATGGAGTTGAGTAAAACTGATTTACGATGTCTAAGTGCAAAATCTGTGAACTTAGTTTAAGTGTTTGATGGACTGTTTGTTATCTTTTTGGAAATATAAAATAAAAGTAAATGATAGGGAACTAAAAAGTGACAAAGTTAAAACGTATGGAAGTGAGTTTTCTTTAGAAGGAAAATTAGAGTTTTTCTACATTTTCAGGTGTTCTTTTTTCAAGACATTGTTTCAATGTGAAGGTATAATCTATACAAGATTGGCCTGCACGAAACCCATATCCTCATTTTGGCTTTCAATTCTCGTTTTGAAAAATTTTTCATATAACCTTGAGATGGAATTGGTTACACTTGTTCCTCTGTAATTCGATATTATCTTTCTGCTGCCTTTTTTGTGGAGGTTGGAAATACATACAGTCTTCCATTTAAGAGGTAGCTGTTCACCTTTTAAAAAGTAATTGCAGATATATATGCCAAAAGGTCCAAAAGTAGGTCTGGCCCATTTTTAAAGTGCTTAGCCTATACGGAGTCCATTTGGACTTGGCGCTCGTCCATTTTTCACGCTTTTTAGAGCATTCTAACCTCGGTAACAGGAATTCTGTCTTCCTCAGACAACGATACATCAGAGAGATCAATTTTTTGATCATTTAATATGAAGTTAATTTCCAAATTTTTGTTATTACGTATTTCATAAAAACCAAATTGTTTCATATTTATTCCACAAACCAAGCTCAGGGCGAAATACGTAGAGAAATTTATCAATCTAGTACAACGAAGTGTTCTTTAATGTTTTATGTTTAATAATAATCTGATTAAAATTACTTTCGACCTGGTGGACTGCCACGGGTCGCTCGATCAGCGGCAAATCACTTAGAATTTGGCACATTAATTAAAGGGTGGACATTCTTTGGGACAGGTATTGTTACCCTGAGTGAAAAACGGTTGTTTACATACTGTAATCTCAAACGTGAATGTTTATGACATAAACATATATTAGTAGAAAGTCCACGTTTTTCAGTAACTATAACTCAACAGCAATTTAACGAATAAGACACTAATATTTAGATGCCAAAAGGCATCCGTGTACACCAGAGGTACTCACTACGCGGCCCGCGGGCCGCATGCGGCCCTCTGACAACATATTCGCGATTCGAGAATAAAAATAAAAAATCTGAAAAAACGCAATATTTATTCCTCTACCACGCTACACACCAAGATGGCACGCAGTGTAGCGGAATTCAGTCAACGTCACGCGCTGGAAGCACCTGCCGCTTTCCCTCCACCCCTACCATGACTACCAAACCCCGCGCTTTGTTTACTTTGCGCTGTGCGTCGAAGTGATATTCCGCACATGTTTCTTTGTTCAATTAGTACGCGTGTGTGTCGCGACCTGTGCCTGGGAGCTGCATGTGATGAGTTGTCATTTCGCTATTTTATTGACAGTTACAGGTAGTCTTGGGAAAAGAGAGTCAGTGATCTGTCTCGGAACACGCGGATCAGTTCATTGAACTGTCTCGAGACAGTGTGTCGTCTCACGGCACATCGGGACTCGGGAGTAAGGTTGCCCAACAGCTGTTCCGCGGCTCAGCGGACGGCACACGATACACGACACTCGCTCGCATTGACTCAACCCACAGTAGAGTGTTCCGATAATTCGCGCTTAAAAGCTAGTTGTCTATAATCAAACTTCTAATATAAAAGGCATCATAATATAAACCGAAAAATATTTGAAACGTAACTAAAATTGACATATTAGTGAACCTATAAATATCGGAAGCTAATATAGCCTATAAACATAGCAAACCAATAGCAAGAGTGGCGATAATTATGTGTATCATCAACAAAGGTAGATTGTTAATAATAATTGAAGAAATTTAATTCATATATAATATTCATCATATAAAAGTAGGCGTACTCGCATTATATTAAAGAGTGATATAAGTAATTTGACACGCATTATTTTAGTTTTACAATTTTAGCAAATTTCTCATGCATTAATGGCCGCTTAAGTTAAACTCACGTGTATAATATTCATCACACAAAAATATACATATTTTAAAGCAAAAAGCGGTGAAATATTTAATGCAAACCATGAT
Organism: Magicicada septendecula; assembly: GCA_034769895.1. Classification (NCBI taxonomy): domain Eukaryota; kingdom Metazoa; phylum Arthropoda; class Insecta; order Hemiptera; family Cicadidae; genus Magicicada; species Magicicada septendecula. Next base: position 640,098,830 of record CM068367.1, read on the forward strand.
ACAGTATTTTAGTTTTACATTAATTATAGCAAATTACTCCTGCATTAATGGTCGAGAAATTTAATTCTGCATGTTTAATATTCATCACACAAAAATGTACAGATTTTAAAACTTGAAAAGGTGAAACAATTAATGTCACCCATGATACAGTGTTAGTTTTACATTAATTTAACACACTGTATTAAAAGTTTATGATCTCACACATTAATTAACGGTCGCGAAAGTTAAATTCACATTTCAAATAATCACACAAATATATACATAATTTAAAAAACAGTGAAACAATTAATGTCACCCAAGATACAGTGTTTTAGTTTTACATTAATTTAACACACTGTATTAAAAGTTAATGGTCTCACACATTAATTAATGGTCACGGAAATTAATTTGCATGCCAAATATTCATCACATAAAATACACATATTTTAAAACTAAAATCGGTGAAATAATTAATGTAACCCACGATATTTTAGTTTTGCATTAATTTCAGCAAAAAGTTGATCATACCTTGCTGAAAAACGAACAGGTAACACACTTCACTTAATATACACTAGCATAATTGGTAATCACTTTTTCAAATTGAAGTTCAGAAACATTAGTTTTGACACTTTTTTGCTTGAAAGTTGAGCACGTCTTTCTGTTATAGTTTGTCCTTGTTTTGAAAAAATGCGTTAGGGTATGGAAGTTACAGCATATTTTGTGACTTTTGTAATCGTAACTAAATACAAAAAGCTAATATCTTGCAATATTGGCGCAAAGTCATTGTTAACTAGATACAGCTTTGATATTGGGTCGACGCGACAGCAATTACGGCTGGGATAACAATTAAATACATGCTGGAAGTGAGCGGAGAACGTTATCATAATTTTTATAATTTAACGCCTTACTTTGTTCTGGGAAATTATTGTACGAAACAAGGTGTTGATATGTAGCTTCTAGCTTGCTTTATTTTTTTATTTTTCCTCGTATAATTAAAACCAGCACCACTTCTAGACAGGGAACTAGCCAGAAATCTGAAATGGGGAGGGCTCTGAAGTATTTACATGTAATATTAATAATAATAATAATGACACTTAACTATCGTAGCTTGTTAACTGAGGAAATCCATTTGTCTTCTTAAATGCAGGGGAAATATGTTAATGATATCAAGTGAATTTTTTTATATTTGTTTAATTGCCGATTTACAACAGTGTAGTAAACAGCAATTACAATAAACCTAAACATATTTCCTTCGGAAATGTTCTTAAAATCCTATTACTAAAACAAACCTTATTACTAAAAACAACAAGATTCTGATTCCTCTGCGTTTGTGTCTGGGTCGAAAGTTTTAAAAAATATGTATCAAGCCGCGTGAGCGTCCTCCCACCTTAGACTAAGAATGTAGTTAATACTACCGCGCGGGAAGTGTTTCATGAGTCCTAGTTCACTCTCGGCTCGCAGTGAAACTGTTCCGCGCAATGAAACTGTTCCGCCGGCCGCAGTTCAGTGTGCCGTTTTGTCAGATGTCTCGTGTGTCGACTCACTGCGGTCGTGGTGACTCGAGACACTCGGCACAGCGAGTGAGTCGATACACTGTCTCTAGACACTCACTCACTAGCCAAGACTAGTTACAGGCCTCGTATGAGCTGGTTTATTTGTGCTTGAGTTATTTACTGGATTATTTGTGTGTGCACGACACGTAAATCAGTGATTTGGTGAAGTGAAAATTAAAACTTGTATTTTTGTTAAGTTGATCAGTTTTTTATATCAAGAAATGGCGGGAGTTTTTTATAAAGGTAAGAAACGGAAAATTGAGGAAGAAAACAGGACTTTTCAAGATGATTGGGAACACGATTTCTTTTTTGTCAGAGGTAAGAAAGAAGGCTCAGCAATGTGTTTACTATACCGTGAAGTAGCCTAATAGTAATGGGAAACAAACGTTATAACTTACATCGGCATTATACAACAGTGCATGCCAATTTCGAAAGTAAATATCCCTCAAAATCTAAAATCAGGAAAGAAAAGTTACTCTCATTAAAAAAGTCTGTTTCACTTGAGCAAAAAACTTTGTTTAACGCTGTAATAAAAAATGAACTTACCACAAAAGCTTCTTATCTCGTAATAGAAATCTTAGCAAAGAAAATGAAACCTTTTACAGCGCTGAAATTGTTAAAGATTGCATTGATGCTATGTGCAATACATTGTTTTCGAACTTACCTAACAGTAAACAAATCATGAGTGAAGTAACCAAACTTCAGCTATCAGATTCTACATGTGTAAGGAGATGTGAAGATATGTCTAGCAATATTTTTTTACATGTTATGGATGATTTACAAAAATGCATATGCTTCAGTCTTGCTCTGGACTCGTCTACTGACATAACATATACTTCACAATTAATTTCATTTGTAAGATATATTTTGCCTGATGGTGAAGTTAAGGAAAACTTTTTAACTTTAATGCCCATGACCGGACGAACCCGAGGTATTGATTATTTAGAATCAGTGTTAAAGTTTTTTAACAATCATAAATTGACGTCAACAAGTTTTTTTCTGTCTGTAGCGACGGTTGCCCATCTATGGTTGGAGCACATTCAGGATTAATTTCTTTGTTGAAAAAACACCTTAAAAATGAAAACTTATTAAGTTTTCATTGTATAATTCACCAAGAAAGCCTTTCAGTAAAGTTTGGCAAAGAATTGAATAATGTAATGAATAAAGTGGTATTAAATTTTTCTTTAACTTATTTATTAAGCCAACGTTGGTTGCGTCAAATATAAAATTGTTTGGTGACAAATATAAAATTTTGTTGCTGGGCGCCAAAGATAATTAGGAATCTCAGGGGGTTGTTAATAACAACACTTATGTTCAGTTGCTAATTAATAGATCTTATATTTACCCTTTTAATACATTTAAATATATATATATAACATATGATATTATCCGCATTTCAATTTGACAGGTTAATTACTTCTCAATTACTACTAACTTCTTATCCTTAGTTAATCATTACAAGAAATTCATGAACACAGTTAATATCATTTACTGTTTATGACCACTTAGTTAGTCCATTGACTATGCTTTCAGATTTATGATCTTAATTACACATTAAATATTATTAATCATTAATAAAAGATTAATGAACACAAACATTATTTATCATCAACAAAAGATTAATAAACAAATGTGAAATATTATTTATCATTAACAAGATATTAATGAAACTAGAAAATCTCCTTCTTTCTCAACATAAATAAACATTAATCAATAACATGACTTAATATCTACCATTTCAGAAATATCAAACTATCATTCAAAATTTATATTAAATATTTAAACTTCGTACTCCTATTCTAAGTCGTAAGATATAACACTCTACAGCATCTGAACAATTCGTCGGTTCTTTTAGAATGAAACTGGTTAACTGAGTAGACAAATATATTACATGCAATTATTGGATTATAACGTTTAATGTGATACAGTTACTTGAAATCGCTTATCCATTCCTCCGTCTCGCTCGTTCTACACTTTACACATCACAACACAATTTATATTACTCTGCTTTTTATGGTATCCACCACACTCGCGATAATTATTCGTCTCCACGTCCTCCGAAACTCTGACTTTTCATACGGTCGCGCACATCTCTATCTCTATATATATAAGCGGCTTTGTCCTGACTGACTGACTGACTGACAGAGAATCAACGTAGAGCAAAAACTACTGAAGATAATGATTTCAAAATTTGAAGGTATATTCTTATGGGGTCGTGGATGCTCACTAAGAAAGGATTTTGCAAAATTTTAATTTTAAGGGGTAAAAATCGCAAGAATTCGAGGAAACGCAACGCTTCGTATAGCTAATACACAGAGAGTATACGAGTTCGCTCTCAAAAGGGAAAGTACATCTGTTCTATTAGTGCAGCGTATACAGAGTGTTATTAAGGAAGCCGCCCATGCCTTTTTTTTTTTTATTGAACCAGGTCTTCTGAAATCAACAGGAGGTCCTCATGGCACAACAGAGAGTAATCTCTTTACCTATTGTTTAGCATCTTCGTTTTTGAAACACAAAAATAAATATTAAATAAAAAATTGGCGATTGTTAATAATAATTGTGGGTGACATGTTACTATTGCATACTGTACTTTTCATCTGTGTTAACAGTAGCAAGAAACGACGGGGTGCGGCTAATAGACTCCCTGGCCGTTTGAAATTGTTATATTGTTTTTACACATGGACCTATACATGTATATTGTATCTTTTGTTTTATCAATACAAGGTTACTACTTATCATAAAATCATTTGGTTTTTACGTGTATATACTTAAATTTTGGTTTTTACACTTTTTACTGAAGCTGTATTTTACATTGACCTTTTTTTAACTTTTGAATACCTTAAAACAGTTAACGGTGTAGTTCATCAAACATTTCAATCAGCTTGCAAAGCTTTAGGTTTGTTAGAAAGCAATGGACACTGGGATGATGCTTTACAAGAAGCTGATTTGTGTGAATCACCGTATAAAATGCGGCAAGTGTTTGTAGTGATGTTGGTGTTTTGTCATGTTTCCGACCCTTTAAATCTTTGGGAAAAACATAAAGATAGTTTAAGTGAAGATTTTAGGCATGAAGTAGAAAGGGCAGTTCAAGATGGGGTTCAAGGATTTACGAACGAAATATATAACAGATGTTTGATATCGATCGAGGATGCTGTGATGGCGTTGGGAACAAGCGGTTTAAAACAGTACAGTTTACCACAGCCTACAAGAAATGAAGAATTCTTTGACAATATTGATTATTTAAGGGAAATGAACTACAACTCGGAAAAATTGGAACAAGTGGTAAGAAATAACGAGCCATTATTAACACAAGAACAGCTTAGTATCTATCTTGAAATTATGAATAGCATAGAATCATCCGAAGGGCAGACATATTTTCTAGATGCACCGGGTGGGACTGGGAAGACATTTTTAATTAATTTACTATTAGCAAAAGTGAGAAGTAATAAAAAAATTGCTTTAGCTACAGCGTCTTTTGGGATTGCTGCTACCCTTTTAGAAGGAGGAAAAACTGCTCATAGTGCTTTAAATTACCTTTTAATTTGAACTATGTAACCCCTCTTTCTTTTTTTTTATGCTTCATAAAAAAAAACTTTTTTTTTTTTTTTTTTTTTTTTTGAAAGAGGGGCCATTAGTTATTTAAAACTAGGCCTAGGGCCTAGAGAAGCCAAGTGGGACGGGACTTGCAATTAAACTCGATGGTTAAACAGCAATAACAAATTTTATTAGCAATTTCCAGTCTTGACATTCAATGTAACTTTAATAGAATTAAAAAATTTCATTAAAAACTTCTACTCCACTCCCTGACATTATAACATTCTTAAAATATACACATGTAACATCATTGTTCATAATTCAATAATTTCTCATAAATACACATAAATACAACAGCAATCAATATACTTACATGAATACACATGGAACACACATATATATATATATATATATATATACCACACACACATGTTCACCTGGCCGACAGCCTATATATATATTTTTCACCATACCTCAGGAGAGTATAACCCAGTATCCGTCACCAAGACCCCCATCCCAAACTACCGTAATCGGATAAAGTGCAGAGCAAACCTTAAAAACTCTACATTGAGAAAACAAATCCATTAACTCGTCAGATTATAACAGAGTTACAACAAATGAAAATTATTACAAGTATGAGAAATGACCGAAGTCAATCTGGCAATACAGCCCGAACAACTCTCAAGTTACAAGCATACAAAATTTAGGAATGTTCCCCCAAATAGTAATGTGCCATCGCAAGGTCAATATGACTGCACGGTCTTATAAAATGGATATTTCTCAGCTGCTTTTATGCCCTTACAAAAATACAGATTTGAACAAAAACCCTAGTGTGACGTAACCACCAGAAAATAACATAGAATTGATTTTACAACCTCACATTTATAATTAAAAAAAAAAATGAGAACCGGTAGTGTGCTCATATTAACAAAACTCAACAATTAATGCACTGGCTATGACAGTAAAAAGATGAAAATTTACTTATTACAGAATTATTAAACAGCTAACATAAATTTTATAAAATGTATAATAAAATTTATAATTGAAAAGTAAGAACCGGTAGTGTGCTCATATTAACAGAACTCAACAATTAATGCACTGGCTGTGACAGTAAAAAAAAGATGAAAATTTACTTATTACTGAATTATTAAACAACTAACATAAATTTTATAAAAAGTATAATACAAATTTTAATAAAAAAAATGTTATAATGTAAAACCTAATAAAACATATTTGAGGCGTTCATAGAGAATTGGGTTTACCTCAGGCACGGCCATGCGCCGAACCAGATGTAACAAAATTTAACATGTCAGAAACCTGTGGATGAAAGCACCAACAGGTGACGGTGGCAGGTCAAAGCACCCCCAAACCTTTAAAAAAAAAAAACCCCATATAGATCTATAAATATAATCAAGAAAATCCCCAACAAAGTACCCCGGCACCCATGCAAGCATAATTAACACCCATACCAATCAGTAACATTCAGTTCCGCACACTTTTGCAATAAGAGAAAAATTTAACATAAAAATCGGGTGACGCATGACCCCGTCTGGGTTTACACTTACTCTGGGGGCGTAAGCGTTTGTAAAATGAATCTGACAAAATTTATAACCAGTAAATGTCCCGCTGGACTTGTGCACAAACGAAACTTTTAACTGGAGCTGTTCCAGGAATAATATCACTTGTTCTACATTGTAGCGGCCAAAAATATTTCTTAAAGGCTTAAATGTCACCTGGTTATAGTCCGGCACAAAACCTGAGGCTATTGTAGCGTGTTGTCCATCTCGTCCTCCCGGCGACCAAGACGGAAAGTCACTAGTTTAATGGCATGGGTGGCAGATGATCGGCCACCAGCTGGAGCGAATCAGGTGATCGACTTAATCAGGAACCCGTAGAGTCACGTAACGATTATCTAACCTTAGTAGATAATAGTATAAAAAATCCAAACTCAATGCCGCCGGGAGAATGCAAGGTCAGTCGAGGCCAACTGCTAGACGAGAACTGGATCAAGCAGCTACCGAAAAAACGTTACGTAGCGCTGACCCCAGAGCACGCGCGGATCAGCTTAGCGAAGGTAGGGCCAACATTAATATATATAGTCACTCTAATAATTAGCGAAATCAGTGCTTACTCCGTTCGTAATTTTTTTTATTCAATTAACGGAGCCGGGTTCTCGCGCAAACACGGCACAACTATACTGAATCTCCTAAGTGCGAAATTGCTAAGCAGAGTAATAGAGACAAAGTTTTGAAAGATTGTCAACTTATTGTTTGGGATGAAAGGGTGGTTTCATCACTATGATGCATAAGGGTGGTTTTGAAGCTTTAGATTGTACACTTCAAGATTTAAGAAACACCAAATCTTTAATGGGTGGAGTTACCGTTTTACTTGCTGGAGATTTTAGGCAAACATTACCTGTCATACAAAGAGGCACTCGGGCAGATGAGGTAAAAGCATGCATCAAATCGTTACGTTTATGGCCTCGAATAAAGAAATTATCTCTTAAAACTAATATGAGAGTTTATTTTAAAAATGATTCTTCAGCAGGACTATTTTCTGAGCTTCGCTTAAAATAGGGAATGGAGAATATCCAGAACGAGCAGGAAAAGTTTTAATACCGGAAACTTTGGGCAAGGTAGTTAATACTTTAGATTAGCTTATAAGTACAGTTTATTCTGACATTTTTAGAATAAAAGAAAAAACTATGGAATGGTTCAGTGAAGTGCCATTTTAACTCCTAAAAATGACAGAGCATCTGAGATTATGATCAATTGCTTCGCTCATTTGAAGGAGATGTAGTAGAATACAAATCAGTTGATAAGGTAATACAAACAGATGAAGCAGTTAATTACCCAGTAGAATTTCTCAGTACGCTTAACCCTCCTGGATTTCCAGCACATATACTTCGTCTTAAAGTAGGAACACCTGTGATGTTATTAAGAAATCTCAATCCTCCAAAACTATGCAATGGAACCAGACTACAGGTAACAGCTTTGAAAAAAAATTTTATAGAAGCTACGATATTCACTGGTTGTGCTCGAGGCGAATCAGTTTTTATACCTACAATACCGCTAATTCCATCGCAGTATCCATTCGAGTTTAAAAGACTACAGTTTCCTCTTAAGGTATGTTTTGCTATGACTATCAATAAGTCGCAAGGACAGACTTTAAAATTTGCAGGAATTGATTTACGAGAAGACTGTTTTTCGCATGGTCAACTTTACTTTGGTGCTTCTAGGGTAAGTTCTTCTAGCAGTTTAGTAATTTCAGCACCTGAAGGAAAAACAACAAATATAGTTTACAAAGAAGTCCTTAGTACAAATTAATTATCTTTTCAGCCACTTAAACATATGTAGTATTTGTGAGAAATATTGCGAAATAATTCAATTTTTTTTCATAAGGATTTTATAAAATGAATGCATAAAAATTTTAATGTAAGGTAACCGCAATAAGTATTATGAAATGTGCAATACATAATTAATGTGATAAGAAGAAAATAAAAACAAAGTTAAACATTTTGAACGAAGTTAAACATTTAGAAATAACATTACGAAAATAAAATTTTAAAGCTCGAGGAAAATTATAAATCGTTTTATAAATATTTTTTATATACCTTATTTTAATAATGATGAGTATGAGTGATAAAAACAACAGATGTAAAAAAATGTTATTCTGTTTATGACATTACTCTATCATTCATATTAAACGTAAGAGTTGAACCCACCCCCTTTATTTTATTAAGTATTTTAGGAATTTTTTTTATTTTATTTTATTTTATTTTTATTTTTATTTTTATTTTAATTTATTTTTTTTTGTAAAGGGGAGAGACATAATATTTAAAAATAGGTATTGAACTTAGAGGAAGCATAAAGTGTGCAAAGACCCAAGCTACAATTTCAGACATGTCCACTGGGTGGATGACAGGACTTGCAAATGAAAAACTCTATTAACAATAACAAGTGCAAAATTTATTTGGTGTCCAGTCTCATACATGATATAATAAAGGTATGATTAAATAATTGCCACTGAGTAATATTGAAATACATATACATATCTATGTTATACATCACTGCATTACAGACTGATAAATGATTGACAATTATCAAAGACTAAGTGCTAACCATACTCCACTTAATTAAAAAAAAAAATAGTTGACTGGTATACAACATTACATATATATATTATACAACACCATAATTTTATGAGTGACTGCTTAATTCAGTGGCTTGTAAAAAGGAATGGCTGCAACTCAAAGAATGGCAGTGATATCTGATATTTGATGCAACACTATGTCAAAGATAAAGATTACAGTATTTAATATTTGATTTATGGTGTTTAATGTTAAATTTGATAGCTCTGTCGACAATTATTTCAGCACATGTGCTATAACATCATTAATATTATCATATTCCTCCTTTTTGAAAATTACACATAAACACGTACTTAATACATATAACACACACCCAATTCCTGCACCAACCCTCTCGCAATAACCTTTCACATAATATATATATTTTACAAACGATACCATGCTTAGAAATTCACACTTAGTGTCGCATCTGAGGTGAAAATTCATATAACCATAAGAAACTGATTTGCCCCCAGCAGAACAAGATAACTTGAAATTTATAAGTTAATACATCATACAACAATTTTGAATCAAAACTCAGAGAATTAAGTCATAATCATTGTTAAAGCCACAATACAGGAACGAAAGTCAGACACCCCCCAGTCCGGAATTATGGCCACAGGGCAGGACGTGATTAAGCAGGACATACCAACGCTCAGATACATAGAACACATAAAAAAATTGGAAAACTTAGAGCTGCTCATCTAGGTACATGTGTATGTACAATTCCCTTACATAATATAAGAATGTTGTGAAATATCACATAAGGTGCTTAGTTGTATACAGTGTCAGAACATGCAGGCACAAAACTTAACATGTGTGTTTGCAGATCTTATGCAAGTTAAATGTGGGTTTTATAAGTCTGTTTCCGAGAGCGTCTGCCGATACACCGTATTGTGGTAGATGATATTGGTAAATTTAAATATAGAAAGATCACATCTGGATTGTCCAATGTAACTAGATGGCCATGTGACTAGGATGTAGCTTGTAGCCTGAACTGATAACTTCTGGGGGCAGAATTTCTCTAAGTGTGTGTGTGTCTGTGTCCCAACTGACGGCATCTCACGACTCATGTAGCTTCTCTGCACAAGGGGTTGGCAGATCTTCGGCCAACCCCGACACCCATCTCGCCATTGGTCGAGCACCTGGAGCTTGCTTTAATCTATCTTGACATAGTGGAGTTTTCAACCAGGCAGAACATATCGGATGCCGTCAATCGAGACCAGAGAAATTTCCTCGGTGAGGGTTGGAACAGAAATGAGACAGATTACATCGCAATCTTCACCAACGAAACTTCGCTTCTAAACAGGTTACTGCGTACAACAGCTGGGCAGGCCAACCAAATATTCGTCACTGCTTTTAACAAGCGAGTTACGTACACACAGCGATGACGCGCGATACATTAGCATTGAATGACGGCGAGAACGTGCCAGTTTTTGAAAGAAATGATACACGCCCATACGACCGAGCTTCGCGTTTTAACCAAGCGCCGAACAAAGTACGGCGCACCCTCACCCCAAAAGGACAACATGGTTGCCCAAAAAAAAATCTAAACATAGTCTCTACCACGATTGCTGTGGGATTCCAGGGAAACCTCAGACATCTACGCGCTCTTGGTGGGTTCAGTGTCTCAGGAAAACGAATGAAGCAGAAGGAAGGAGTGTAAGTTATACCAGTGTGTGTGTCTGAATGAGAAAGTGTAAGTGTGCGTCCTGCATGCTCGCCGGGCCCTGGTCCGCATACAGAGATAAGGAACAGAAAAGAAAAGGAGAAAGACAAGAATCGCCGCGCCAGCTCTGAGTATTGACCACCAAGGCCCCCTAAACTCAACAACTGAAACCCAGGACCAAATAAGCGTTAAACTCCCTTTGCCATCCAGGACCATTGACACTTCCATCCCGCCTCCTAGGACTGAAAATCTCCACCACACTGCGACCATCCCCACGCGAGTCCTCTCCGCCATGCCGACCTCACGGGACCACCCCAACACGTCACCCTCCTGGTGACCAGCACCTACCTCTACTGCTACTCACATATTCATGCCCGAAGGCCAACAAGGTGCTACTGACCTTGACATGTGAGTACCACTTCTACAACAGTCCACCTCGTGGACCGACTAGCCATGTGCAGCAAAACAAGGCATCATCAATCCTGGACACATGACTGGCCCACCTCCCCACACTAGGGTGGACGGACCCGTTTAACACGGCAGAGAAGACCGTGCAGAGGGCACGCGAACATCAATCCCATCATTTACTTTATCTTGCTGACAAGCAGTAACTAGCAGGGGTGGTACTTCTCCACGGCACAGTCTAAACAACACACTCTCAACCCAAAAGACACACCAAGAACATCAAACGGGGAATGCGGCATGGCCCGGACCCTACAATGATCAACATCAAAATCAACAACTATGAACCACGAAACAACACCACCTAACTTCTCCATGGTAACTTTTCAGAACAGGGGAAACTGATGATCTCCAAGACCACGATCCAAGTGCACTTTCGGCAAGCTCTCTAACTTTCTAACTCCTTTTTTTTCTAAGGGGAGGGGTAGGAAAATCGGGAATATGAAAAGAGGCAAGGATCATTGAAGGTCAAGAGCGAGGACTAAGGGTAAGGACATGGTTCCCTCCGAGAATAAGGATGAATGGAGGAAACCAAGGCTCGCATGGGCAGGGGCGCAACCCTGAAGTAGACGAACACCACTGGGACTGTGGGGAACATCTACTCGCTACCCGTTGTAACGACACCAAAATTCTAAAAGAAATAAGCGCATCTATTTAAATCAAGCTTAAATAATATATATAGTAATATAATAATAATAACGGGGCACAATATTAATGACAAAAACCTAAGAGAAATTTAATAAACTGATTAAAAAATGAACTTGCTGAAGAAGAGTTGCAGTATAAAAACAGAGAGAAATAAGGATAATTAAAACTACTATATTACAAGAGGTATTGAATAACAAAGGTGAATGACATTAAGGCTAATAAATCCTTGAACTCTGAAGTGAAGTTATATAAAAGAGAAAGAAAACTACTTAAGAAAATATACCAACAGTAATATTGAATATAATAAATAAATGGAGTTATTGGGAGGCAAGGTAGAATAAGAAAAAATATTCAGAAGATAAAAGATTCCAATGATGTGTATAATGATAAGATTTATAATTATTTTATTTATAGAGTGAGAAAGCTAAGGCGCCACTTTAGAATTATTTTATGGGCAGCAGCCAGTGTACACTGTACCAGGTATGTGAATGTTCGGATGAGCAATTGGACGTAAAAGGGCCACTCAACGCCGATATTCATTCATAATACCATATTAATATAGGGGGAGTCATTTAACATTAGTATGGAATCAATTTTAATAAAGGAATGGAATATATAAATAAAATATACAAAGAACCAAGAGAAAATCAAGAATTACAATTCGTTAAAGCCACCAATACAAATAAATAAACTCCAGAGATAAAGAAGAAAATAATTGGTATCGATAAGAAAGGTAGGTTTCAATTTGCCTATAATAATGAAGAATTTGTTTAATAAATGTCAATCTAATCACCAAGCAATATTAATACCATAATATCATACACTTCAACTGTTGAAGACATCAGCAAGCAATAACAACAAGGTATCTAAACAAATCGAAATCAAAATAATTTGAAGGAAGAAACAAAAATAAATAAAAGTGTGAACCTATTTCAAAACCAAAGGTCCTACAACAGACATTACTATTACGGATTAATATACTATATAGACAATACCCAGTTAGATTTGGAGTAGTCCATAAACAAATAAATAATGATAATAAATTTAATGAATAATGAGTGAATCAATTAGAAAGTCATATAAAGTACAATACAAATTTATAAGTAAATGTAAAATGTAAATAAGATGTGCTACAAATGTAATATAAACAAGTAAATAATTGGTAAGAGTATGTGAAATACAGTGGTAGTCAATTAAGAATAACTGTGAGTGGATAGTAATTATAAATAATTATTTAATGAAATGAATTACTAATCCATAGTACCAGATGATACTAACATTAACATTTAGTTTTTCTTTATTAGTATTGTTTGAGTTATATAAGTTTAATAGATAATAATCACACAGACAATGGTTTAAAAGTGTGCATTCAGTTAAGCACTGAAGGGAATTATAGTAATTTGAGAATAATTGTTAATTAACACTTTGTTTATATTTAAAGAAATTAATTAATATAAAACAAGTGTAAGCAGGATCGATTATGAGTCTTCCAATATAAAAATATAATCAGTCAACATAGGCCTAGATGAAAGTTCAGTAAATAATAAATTATTCAAAAATATTTGTCAAATTACAAATAACTATAATATTTGATATTAAAATTGTTCATCGTTTTGTCAGATAAAATAATATGTAAATTGTATTAAGTATTATGATGTAATAACTAAAAAGCAACTTGTATGTAGAAGATAAAATAATGTATTATATAAAAATAATATCCTATGACAACTAAATCTCAATTTGAACAGATATGACCAGAGTATTTATGTGTATCCAGGAAACCAAAAGAGAGAAAAAGAATGTTGTTGATGATTATTAGAAAATAATAAGCCAAGAAGGAGAGTTGACTGTAAATTCTGAAAACAAGCTAATTATTTATACAAAACATATGAATATTATTAAAACATAAAATAATAGAAAGTAAAAAAAAACCTTATATCAAACTATAACAGAATATAAAATTGGAGCAGATAAAGAAGTATCATAAACAAATCACCTTTAAAACATTCCTGATCCAACAACCAGAAGGAACAACTACACTTGGATCAACTTAATAACAGGACACTGGACTTCAATCCTAATATTCCACCATAAGGCTTCGGACAACGAGTAAGCAGAAAATAAACATATATTGAACACCAAAAGAAGTGGATTCCGTCATCTGGACAACATAAACAAACTGACATTGGATTTTTCCATCACGGATACCAGAAGGCTGTGTGAAACCAAACTGAACTAATAACATTGTGTAACGTATATATATTCTTATAATTAATACTCAATTTATATTATTCATCATTATTATTGTTTGTAATGTAATGTACTTTCTATACTTGTTTTTCCTTTATAATTACTGAACCTTTATATCAGCCAAAAGAACCTAAAAATAATATAAACAAAGAGAAGAGAATCGACCCTGAGACTTATAGATTATATTAATAGTTATACTGAATAGACTATAGAAATTTTTTTGAATAAAAATACAATATTATTATTATTACCAGATACTATTCCATGTGTTTTTATTTATATAGAATTAACAAGGTTTATTAATGGATGTACACAAAGAGAGGGATAAATTAAATTAAAACCCGTCTTGTGGTAATTTGACACATCCAAGGTGAGGCATAAAGGATCTGTAAGTCCTGAAGAATAATAGATTAGCGCTCACAACAGAGGGGAATAATCACGTGTAGTTACAAATTGGCATCCAACCTGTGAGGCTGTAATTAGGGAATCAAAAGGCAAATAAATAATAAAATAATAACAAAATTCGATTCCTAATTTTAGCTGGCGGCTGATATAGGTTAAATAAAACAACAGGAATGCATAAACGAGCAACATCAAAGAGAAGAGCAGCAGAAGCAGAAAAGGAGATTAGTATGGAAGACACGGAAGCAATACCGGTTGAGGAAGTAGAAGCAATAATAAGGGAGGCCCAAGGAGACAGAACAGAACCGAACAGAGTCACAGAGAGCGTTGACATGAAGAGCATATTGGAATACTTAAAACAGAGTCATGAAGATTCAAATAAGAAAATGGATGAGTTAAAACAGAGTCATGAAGATTCAAATAAGGAATTGAAGGAAGATTGTGTAATAAAATCAGAGATACCAATAAGAAAATGGAGGAGAATAGTAAGAAAATGGAGGAGAAAATGGACGAGTTAAAAAATGACAATAAATCCACGAGGGAAGAGTTAAAGCAAATCAATACAGAGAATTTAAAACGAATCAATGAAAGGTTTGAAGAAAATTTTGAGAAACAAAAAGAAAATAATAGGCAAATGAATGAGAAAATAGACAGTATCAAAATAAGTTTGGGACAACAAATTAACGAAAAATCGAATACGTTGATAAGAATATAAGACGATTTATAGACGAACAAAACCAAGAACTGAGAGAAAATATTTATGGGAGGATGGAGCATATTAATGAGATAATTAACCAGAAGATGGATGGAAACACTGAAGAAAGGAGACAAGAGATAGCCAAAACAAATGAAAAAATAGAACAAATTAACGAAATCACTGAACAAAATAGAGTGAATTTATGCTCCAAGATAGATCAGGTAAAAGAAGATAGTCGTGTTCAAATAGAGACAATACAAAGGGAACAAGTAAATTTGGAAAAGATTCAGAAACAATACGGAGAGGGATGTGACAACATGGACATTTCAATAAATAAGATAAATGACCAAGTCCGACAGAACCAAGAGGAAATAGAACTGGTGCGAACTAGACCAACTAATATAAATAGTACACATACAACCGAGAGTCGGGAAGGAATTAATTTTAAGAGTTACCGAAAAAACCCTATGGAATTCATAGCAAGAATAGACGAACATTTTAATAAATACCGTATAACAAGGTGGAACTCAAGTAGAGAAATGTTGGACGAATGTTTTAGAGAAATGAATGATAATTGGTGGGTTGCAACAAGAAATGAAATTACCGACTATACACAATTTAAGAAGTTGTTTAAGGAAAAATATTGGTCAGAATCAACTCAACATATAATACGAGACAATATCACTCATGGGAGATATGACGTCTATCGTGGTACTTCACCGACTACATACTTTTTAGGAAAGGTGTGCTTAGCTAAACATTTGGAGCCTAAAATACCTGAGGAATGTCTGGTTACAAAAATGGTATACCATTATGATGAGAGGATTTCTGGAGCCCGATTAGGCAACCAAATTAAAACTATACAGGCCATGGCCAGCTTACTAGAGAATTACGAACATGAAAATTATTACCGGAAAAACAGGCAGAGAACATAGATAGGATAGGAAGAAATAATAACCATGGAATGAGTAATTACCAGCATAACAACCACAGGAATAACTATAATTACAATAATGGTAATAATAATAGTAATAATAATAATTTAAATAGTATTAATAATAATAACTACAATGATAATCACCATCAAGTGAATCATAACCGAAATAGTATGTATCCAAATAATAGTAATAATAATAATAATAATAGGAATATGTCGTGCTGGCCGGCAGATAGCACGGTTTTAATAGTGGAAGTGATGCCAACGCTCTTGGTACGATCCACTTTCACACCGGCCAGTTCGTAACGGATTTCTTCGAAGAGAAACGCGATCGCGTTGTTGATCATTTTCACGGTCACAGTACCGGTGCTGTCGGTCTTTTTGCTCAATTTGCCTTCAACGTAAAAGAAACTTTCCATCGGTAAAGTGAATACTTCCTGTTGCAGTATAGGTATGCGTATCTCATCGTTATTTCCGTATCGTGACGCCGACGCGTACGGTGCATGAGGATGATATTCGTAATGCGTGATGTTGTCTTCAAAGAATGGTCGACTTCAACCGATAAGACGATACCGCTGTCCGTCATGTTACTTGTTTTTCTTGAGTCTGAATCCTAGTGAAATCAGGTAGCGTCGGTTAGTTGCTGTTAACCGTGCCAATGACAAACGTACCTTTTCCAAAAGTGTTGACCTCTTTTATCTTGTGGTGCGAGCCGTCGCCGCCGCCACCGCCGCTCTTCATCACGGGGGTATCGGTGAAATAAATTCCCATGATTACTACACACGTTTCAAATGTATACGCACAGTGATGACTTCGCCTTGAAAATTCACAATATCACCGTCCTGATCGTGTACAGACACTGTAACGTTACGCAAGTGTAGTACGTTAAGCGGAAAATAAATAACGTTTCTAGGCGTTTCTACTATCTTGAATCCTGGCTCAACCGTTGGATAGAACGAGTGCAGTATATGCTCGTTTCGACCCGCCTTGTACGAACCTTGTACAGCGTTACACCTTATCTCCAAAACGTTCACTTTGTTAATGTTTACAGGTGCGTCCGACGTGTGTAATATATACGCTTCTAACTTTCGGTTCTTGGAAAAACCCAACATGGTACCGATCGTGTGTTCCGTAATCCGAAATCGATATCGTATGAACAATAAATTTCACATTTCAACGTGTTGTTGTTGGGTCGTAGAGAAAATTTCGGGTCTGCTAGTTCTTTCTTCAGGTACGTTTCGATATCGCTGATTTCGTACACACCGGTCGGTATATTGACGAGTTCTAACGTTTTACGTGCTCCCTTTAGTACGGGAAAGACGTTGTTTCTTCCGCTTTCCACGTTCGGTATAGAGTTGTACGTGGTAAAGTCCAGCAGTCCCGCGTACCATTCACCGTCCGTCAGTTCAAGCGGTGGAAAAAAAAACCAGTGCGCGCGAATCCGTTCCTGTGACGGTGACCGTAAGTGAAGACATCTTGTCGTTTACTGATCGTTCGATGTCAAAAACTCCAAACATAAATGTCCGCAGATGACTATGTCCGACGGCTGTTTCCGTGTGTAATTGTAATGAACGTCGGTCACATCGATCCAAAGTACCGTATCAGCTCGACAGGAGGGCGCAGATTGCCGAATCCGTCAAAGTACCAGACACTGTCGCCTCGCTTCTTGTAGCATACCCAGTGCGTGCCCGGTCCGGTAGTGTCGTCCAGATTCACGATCGCGCTTTCGTTCTCCCACGGTGATGTACTAGGAAGTGCATCGCGCATGTACATGCCTCTGAAATAAGGTATACGCAATAGTTTCGTGTACTCATAAAGATCTCGATCGGACAACGGACGCACGGGTATTTTGATTAGTTTTTCGGTACGGACGAAGGTATAGTCCTGAAGCCTTTTTACCACCGGTCCGTTTTCGTCGACGTCCTGTCCCCGTTGTCGTCGTCCTCCTCTTCCTGATTATCGTGCGTCGAACCGGCTTGCGTCTTCTGGTGCGACGTCGACGTTTACGCACACCGCCACCGCAGCATAGCCCGCTGCCTAACGCCGATTTCGCCTTCATCGCTGCTGCTACGGCTGCCGCGTACGCTCTTTCACTGAAGCCCGAATTCAAAGCTTTCACTCGTTCCCACGCTTTACCGGCTAGCACGCGATCCGCTACACGTCGTCGTTCGTTGTCCTTGTACTTGCTGTAAGCGATATCGTGTTCGCGACAAGCTTCGTCCAACTCGTTGATTCCTCGATCACCGCGAGCCAATCTCTCCTCTAGTTTCGTTCCGGGTCCACAGAACCTGTAGCCGGGCAGATGTAGTTCCACCGGTAATACGTCCACCGCTCGATTGATCAGTGTAGGTACTGACTTCGTAACGAATGGTACCGCGCTTTTAACTATTTTTCCGATAAGACCACGCCCCCTTTTTTTTAACCTCTCGACTACGTAGTTCATACATGACTACTGTTTCGGTTGCTCTCGATAAAGGGATCTCCAATCGTGCTCCTCCTTAGATTTGTCCAGATCACTAATCAACTCGTTCGTCTCCGCCTTGTTCGTAAGTAGTAAGTCTGCCTCTTCGGCACCGAGTAAAGTACGCGCTGCGCGCGTATGCAATTTATAGATATACGATACCACTTTCTCCCAACGGCGTTGGAACACTTTTGCGAGTTTGTACCTTTCGCTCTTCGCGTACCGCTTCGCCTCCTCCAATTGACGTGCGTTCACCGCGTCCGTAGCCCGTGCGCCACCGTCGCCGACGTTTAGAATAGTCTTTCCTTGTGCGTTGAAATAAGCGTCGTTTACCGCGGTGATCGTGTGTCGGTTCAAAAATTCCAAGTTCACCGCGTCCTTGTTGTTGACGGGCGGCGCTAACTGCGTTATCCGCATGTTGCCGACCATTAGGTTAGAGTTCGTATCCTTCGGTATGATTTTCGAGTCCACGTATACTTTGGTCGCAGCGTCTCTCGCACGAATCGGTTCCCTCAGAGACTGTATGCGATGGTCCCGCGCGTCGACGACAGCTCCGTTCTTCTTGTTCGGTGCCAGCTGTGTGAAACGTAAGCACGAGTAGTCTACGTACTGCTTGTTGACGGCGTCCCCGAGATCGACGGGAGCGCCGACGTTGACGAGCTTACGACCTTACGCGTCGTCGTCGACGGATCGTCGGCTAACAGACAGTGGTCACGCACGAAGCGCAGTGGAACGGCATCGTTACCGTCTTGCGGTTCGCCCAAGTTGTGTATTTTTTCCCCGCTACGTCGAAGTGCCCGTCCTCGGTCATCGTGATACCAATATCCTCCCGCAGACTGCGACGCGTCTCCCTTCGCGCTCTGACAGCGCTCTGGTGTCTGCCGAACTTGTCAACACTCATCTCGTGAATGATGCGCCTCGTGCGTTGTGCACTTCATTTATACGTACTCGCGTAATAAATCGATTAGTTTTGATACGATCGTACCGTCTATGCATTTTATTCCGACAACGGAGAGTCCGTCGCTATGTTTTCCTTTTACGATCGTATTTAGAAATTCATCGTACACGTATACGCGCGCGTCTTTGAAGAAATAAATCTTTCCGTCGATGTATCGGAACGCGCTATCGACGGCTTCTGGTAAGCCGACAAAACGATCTTTAACGTATCCGTGTTTCTTGATCGTGAACGTGCACTCGCCTATTTCGTCGTAATACATATCGTTGTACAACAGAAGTGTTCGACCCGTGTACGTGTGTATCGCAGCGTTTATTTTCGTCATCGTGCGAACACCGAGCGTTGTGATCGAACGCGGATACCCGTTCACCGGCTGCAGACAGTGTATATCGAACATGTATACGTAGTTGTCTATGAAGAGCACCACTTCTTCGGTCCGCGGTCTCTGGTACATCGCCGAAACGTTGGTGAACGTCAGCGGTAAGAACGTCAACCAATCCGTCAACAGAAGCGGCGGACCCGATCGCTTCGACTCGAGATCCAATGTCCACAAAAAGTTATCGTGCACAATATACAGGTGTCTGTTGATTACTAAAAATTGATTAACGTTCTTTAGCCGACAGAAATCCGTCGTCCGAACGGTGTCGTTCGTTGTCGTCGTCGCCGTCGTCGTCGTAGCGGGCGGTGGCGGCGGCTTCCCGTACAAGCGTTGAATGCCTTTTATATCGTCGTCTCTCAGGTCGAACGGTCCGTCCGAGCGTGGTACGTAGAACGGGTACATGATCGAATCCCTCTCGAGGGAGCGAGACAGTCCTAACGCGTGTCCGATTTCGTGCGTTAGCACCTGAAGAAAACTGGTCTAATCGTCCGGTATTTCAGTCGCGTTCGTATAATTCCACGATTCGTAGCAGTCCATGTGTATTTCGGTAGTGTTATACGGTAAATCGGGCGGGTAGTAAGCGTGAGCGAGTATACCTCCTCGTCCGTCCAAATCGTACCCGCAGATTGTGCACCTGGAAGTCAGACACCTGTGTTTAAAATATTTCATAGCAATGACCATGTCTTCGTTTATGTCGTTGGGTCGATATTCGAATTCCAGGTTCGAATGTTTCTGCTACACAGCGAACGCTAGTCGCGACGCTTCTATAGCGCTGGCGGTACCGTGAAAGAACCGCCACGACAAACGTCTCTTGGCCCACGGTGTTCGTAAGGTGTACGACACGAAATCTTCGTTACCGCATCTCCGCGCACGCATCAGATTCATCGTTTCGTTGTTCAATTCTCCATTTACGGTTAAATTGTAATTCACTTTGAAACGTGCGAAGGTAGGCGTCCATGTCGATGGTGGCATTGTCCGTGAGTCGTAAACTATCGTCGGGCACGTATCCGTATAGCACCAAGTAATCTATAGCGAAATCTACATCGTTAGCGTTAACGCTCGATGCGACAACGGCACTTGTGCACACGATAATAAACAGTAGCACGATATCCATGTTGTCACAACCAAACGTGGAATGTCCCCGACGCGTGTACGACAGTATTATTTATACTTTATCGGCTTTGCTGCTGGACAGTTGATGATGTATATCGCACTTGTTATACGATGATGTCGGCTTCGCGTAGTTCTTCCACTATGGAGACGATTTCGTTCGTGTGCCCGCTGTTTCCGACACGCTGTGACGCCATTAACAGTCGCAATCTGTCCACCAGTTCTTTCGCATCGTCCCAGTGCACGTAATCGATTTTGTCTTTTTTTCTCGTCAGCGTCATATACGATGTATCGATATTATTATTATGTCCATGTCCTGTACGTTTCGGTGGAAACAGTTGTGATATTATTCGTTTATACTTTACACCTTTGTTCGCGTTCACCTGTGATTTCGCTAAATAATACTGCTTGTGCGCGTTGGTGTCACGCAGTATATCTTTGTACGCTTTCATTTCCGAATCTTTGATAACGTTTTCTTTAGGATGCTTCATGAACACGAGTTCGTAGAGTCCTGGTGTACCTTTGTATCGTTTACCGTTTATAAGAATCGTATCGTCCGTTTCGATTTCGAACGCTGAATCACCGATCATCCATTTTCCGTTTTCGTGTCTTACACCGTACGTATAGTCCATCAGACGATCGCGTTCGGACCAAACGATCATACGCATGTACTTGTTCGCTAACGATTCACTGTCGTATTTGTCCTGAAAATATCTACGCGCTTCACGTCTTCCTTCGGGTGTGTCTAACATTTTTTCAATGTTGCGACTAGGATCACCCTCATCATCATCATCATCGTCCAATGTTTCGGCTATCACAGGCGTTTTCAGGAAACGTGGTGGCTTCGTTCGGGAACGAAATGGTGTTCCCACATCGATTTTACTAATTGTACCCGTCGGATCCTCTTCCTCCTCCTCCTCTTCCTCTTCCTCTTCACGTTTCATCTTTTTCACTCTTATAGGCTTTTCATTTGTTGTTTTGCGTTTCTTTTCAAGCAACGCTTGCGAAATATTTTGTAACGGTTCCAGAATCGGTTTGTAACTTTTGGATATCGTTGCTTCTTCTTCACGAATCTCATGTTTTAACGCACGGTATTTCTTCCGTATGTCATCACTGATCGTGTCGATATCACGTGCTAGTCGTTTCTTCTTGTCGTCCATCTCGATAAACGGCAGAACGACAACTGAAGTCGTTGACAGCAGGACATGTGTATTTAGCTGAACGTACGACGAAATTTTTTTTGTTTAATCGTTAGGTGCCACTACTATGAAACGGTCAAAACCGACTCTGTACCTGCCGGTGTCGATAGAAGAATCCTTGTCCACAACGAGAAAGCCGTAACGATCTTTCCACGCTTCAGCGCACATGTTCTTAAACGTGTCATATTTCATGTCCGTGTTGACGTGATCGTTGTACGCATGTTTCAAGTTGCGATCGTCCTGTTTGAACAATACTATTAGATTGGCAATGTCACGAACCAACTGTTTTGGCACTTGACTGTAGTCTGACAAAGGTAAAACGCGTCCACACCGCTGTGTCGTCCCATAGAGAAATACTTGCGTATGTTGTGTTGTCTTTCACAAGACACGTCGTCGAACACCATAATAGAATTGGGATCGACCTCGTCGGGAGGCGGTACCTCTTCGTTATCGTTGTAGGCGTGATAACCCATTCCTTCTTTGGAAAGTCGTGTCATCAGGGTCTCCAGCATCTGATATTTGGGTTGAAATAGTGATTTAGAAAACACGTATAAGTTCGCGAATCTTAATCCGTTTACATCGAACAACAGGTTGAACATGACGTTTGTCTTCCTGCACGCGGAAGGTCCGCAGATGATCGAGCGAACGGTATCGGGCAGAAGACGTCCGTGTTTACGTTTTTTCTGCCACAACCACCCCCACCACCACCATCGCCGCACAATTTCGAATAGTCCACGTCCTTTATTTTTAGTCTGTGCGCTTGTTGCAATATTTTCATGTTGTCGTTCTATGCACAGTCTATTTAATAGTCGCACTATATCGCAGCAGTCAGCAGATATGTAACTGCATACACATGTGTCCGGACCCGTTTCACAGTTCGGACCGACCAAACACATTCTTTGTAGTGATCGAATCCGGTGCTGGTTGGTACTATTTCGTCGAGTCGGAACCTCGTCACACGATTGGTAACCCGTTGCCAGTACTCGTACACTGTCAAGATCCTGCGCATGCGTTCAACGTCGTTTGCAGTCGTTTGCGACACAACGTCTTTTACACTGTACACAGCGCGCATGTTGTCATCGTACGCATCGACGCATACTGGTTCTATTCCCTCGAGTCGAATCGTTGTTATAGCAAGTTCTTCTTGTGTATCCACGAATCGTGTTTACCATCGAATCCTAACCACCTGACTTTCACGCGATCGCCTTTACGTTGTACGATCTTTTCTACCAAGTACACGTCACCAACGTTCGATTTACTGATTTCGTGTTCATAAAAACCGCCTTTCAACACTTCTCCTGTATGATCCTTTAGCGAATAAGTGACGGGTACGCTGCCGGTACGCACCGTGTGAACGAGGAATATCTCGTTTGTCCAATTTGGTGTGTATCCTTTGGCGAACGTCATTTTGTGTTTGCTTATACGCACACGATCGCCTACTTTGAACTTTGGTCGTTTATAATCGATGCTCCTCGCTGTGTTCTCGCGAATCCGTCGTAACACAGTACGTTCGTTGGATTCGTTCACCTGACGCGGTTTCATTCCAATCGTTCTGTGCACACTGTTGTTGTACGTGCTGACTAGTTCCGGTAACATATCCAACCAACGGTAATGACCTTGTTCGCTGAACGCGCGATACATGTGCGTTTTCAACGTACGGTTGAAGCGCTCCACAATGGAAGCCTTTTTCTCACTGTACGTGGAATAGAGTGTGACACCATATCTGCTCAGCAATTTTTCTACGGTACTGTTGTAGTACTCTTTCCCGTTGTCCGTCTGCAGATATTTCATTTTATTAGCACGCAGAATCGGTTCCAGTGCTCGTGCGACCTCTACACCCGTCTTCACGGCGTACGCGTACTTGCTAAACGCGTTAATCATCGTCATAAGGTACTTGAATCCCTTGTTCGCCTTTGCGTGCGGTATCATCTCTACCAGGTCTGCTTGGTACAAGTCGTGGAGTCCCTTCAACTCGACCGCGCGTCTCGGAAAATTCCTTCTTACCGGTCTGTGCAACTCCGTCGCGATAGTCTTCCGAACGCTCTGGTGTATATTCTTCACAGCTCGTTTCATTCTCACGTCGTCGTCGTGCGAACCGTGATTCACAATTTGCTGGAATGTAGTAAACTGTCGGCTCGGTGCTGAAGGCAATTCTCATCGATGTCGTTCTGGTACGACCACCTTCCATCACGTGACTGTCACGTCGCCACCGCTCCACATCCACTTATATCATCTCGACCGAACGGAAGAACAACGCGTTCTGTTTGCGATTGCGCAAGTACGTTAAAACGTGAGCTAAACTGATTTTCATACGCCCATTACGCACGAGGCTTATACCGATGTAGTATCTCGTGAGCGCGTGTTGTTTCGCGTCCAACGCTCTTACAGTCTTAACAGAATTCATGTCTTTGAACATGACGCTACGTATAACGTTGTCGCGGTACTCGTGCATTTCCGCGACTATGACGTTATCGTTCTCAGGTAGTCGCTCGCACATGTGTTCAGCTTTGAGTTCGGCGATTGGGCGTTGACTTCTCGACTCCGTATGCAGGTGTATCAGATACGAGTTCAACAACTAAAATTCGTCCGCCATAGCGCCCGTGTAATGCTGCCACTGTTCGTACAAACGTCGGTCTTTCACCCTGTACCCTTGTTCGTGCGAATACCGCAGACCAAAGTATTCGTAATACTTGCGGAGGTAGGCAACGCCTCCTTCAGAAAGGCTACCGAAAATAATCCCTGCGCCTTGTTGTTCACCAACGCGAACTGTTTCCCTCTCGCTAGTGTCGGTAACGAGGACGGCGGGCAGTGCACATCAAAACTTACGTTGTAGCTAGGATCCAGTGCGCACTTTGGCGCTATCATCATCACGCTTCTGTATATTTCCATCGGTGTACGTATCGGAATAGTGCGCTCTGTAAGGACGATGCAACAAGAAGCGTGTGGTATCGAACTTTCGTAGGCGAGCATGTCCGTGTATACAGTCGCGTAGTTCATCTGCCCGTGTGAATCGTGTAAGCCGTGCACATGTTGAACGGCGTTGTACAGTTCAGGACTCGGACGGAAACGTGAAAGAAAATTCCATCCGTGACGTACGGTACACTTGAACATACTTTTCGTAAACCACAAGTTCTATCGGTACGTTGTTTTGTTCGCACTCTACGATAAATTGAAGCCATCGTGATTTGTTGTGTATACGATCGGAGATTATCATCAACAGCACGATCGGTGGCAAATCACCGCTGCGTTTTTTTATGTGACGCCAACAACGGGCGTGATATCTGTCAACACCGAACTTGTAACGTGTACAGTAGTTGCCGCAAAATCGTCTTTTCTTCACAAAATACACGGAACATAAGTTGGACCGTATCGCGCTTCGTGAAGCTTTTGTTATTGTGAAATGTTTCCCATCATCGTATCGATAGACGTCCATCGTGTCGATGATCTGCGATGTGAGTGATACGCTATTAGTCATGATCGTGATATTTATAGTGTATACGCATATTGTTTGAGGAATTCTTTTAGTACTACCCAAACGGCTATGTTTGTACATGAGTTTATGTCGGCTCTGAAAAGAGCCGTTTTTGCGTGCGTCGACTTCTACAAGTGTTCACGAACGAAATCGCATGCGGGCATTGACGCCTTACAGACTCGGACGGGATCATCACCCACCGCCCAATCCATAATGCGTATTTTACACTTGCAGCATCTTACAACATCACCATCGTCTTCGTAAATAAACCCGGCTTTGGCTAGGTCAAAAATTTTTACGTTCGCATTCGGAAATTTATGAACGTAAAATTTAATGTTACCTCGACGACTGATGTTATAAAAGCTTTTTAATCGGCTTGCAAAAGTATATGTGTACATGTCCATATCTGAAGCAAGAATGTTAGTTTGTCGCGTTGCATTTCACCTCCTCAGCGATAGCTGTGCGCGCATCCGTAGTGGGGATGGCTGTCGTCAATTGGTCGGTATGAAATAAAGCACAGTAGTGGGAGCAGATAGCTGCGCACGCAGTTGGTAGTGGGGGATCGTTGACGACAATAGTTCGGTATCATGGTGGTGGGGGCGGATAGCTGCGCGCGCAGCCGTCATAGATAGTATAAGTAGAGCGACGATCACTGCCAGCGTTCACCTTCGAGTCTCGCACAGTCTAACTTACACGTGTCGCATATAAAATAGTGCTTATTTTCTAACTTCGTATCAGTCTTCTATTGTTCTTCAAGTGAGCAAGTAATTGTTATAGTTTCGTGTTTTTGTTGTTGTTGATGTTAATTTACTAGAAATGCAGTCGTTTGCTGTTGATTGTAAACATTCGTTACGCGGCGCGTTGGTATTGCGCGTTTACACGCCTGTCACGGATGACGAAGAATGCGTCAACGATGTCATAACCTTTTTGATGAAATGCACGATACGTTACGTACGGCCATTCTAAACGAACTGACACGTTTGCTTTCTATAAAGTGGCATATAACGGTTAAAGCGAGATTTGTCAAGTACATCGTAAACGCTGACACGGACCAGGACGAAGAAGTGACGACTGAAGCTTATTTTCACAGACGATGTCATACGACACTGATCGCTGACCAAGATGTATTGCCCGATCGTTTAGAAGCTTCGTACGAAAAGATCATTGAATCGATTTATAAATTCTCTTCACGCTTCAATTTCTGAACACGTCCTTGGACACACTTGTTGGAAACTTGCACGCGAGCGGTGCGGATTTCGATTTAACGAAGCAATGTTTCGAAGAACACTTCGAGCTACTCTTACGTAAGGGCGTGTACCCTTACGATTACATGACAGGTAGCGAGAAATTCAACGAAACACGTCTGCCCGCACGCGAACACTTTTTCAACAGGTTGAGTGAATCGCCAGAATCTGACGAAGATTACGCTCACGCGCAGAACGTGTGGCGTACTTTCGGAATCAGTACACTATCACGATCTGTATCTTAAAACAGACGTGCTGCTACTGGCTGACGTCTTCGAGGCGTTCCGTGAGATGGCCATGCGGTACTACCAGATCGATCCGGCTCATCTTTACTCGCTTCCTGGCGTCGCTTGGCATGCGATGTTAAAGATGACCGGTATGCGACTGGAGCTGTTGACGGATATAGATCAGCATCTCTTTATCGAATCGGCCGTTCGCGGTGGCGTTAGCATGGTACCCAACCGCCACGCCAAGGCCAACAACCCGCTAATTGTCGATCAGTACGATGCTTAAAAGCCGACCCTTTCATATTGTACACGGACTGCAACAACCTTTACGGTGCAGCCATGTCACAACCGCTCCCTTACGCCGACTTCAGATGGCTAGATCGTAACGAGATCAACTCACTGGACGTGCGTACCCTGTGCGATGACGGTGACATGGGCTACATACTCGAGGTCGACTTACACTATCCACCCGAACTTCATGACCTCCATTCCGATTATCCACTGGCGCCCGTCCGTTCCTGTGTCCATCCTGACATACTTTCACCGTACTCTCGACGACTCTACACACGACTGCACTATACAAAAGGGTATAGCGGATCGGAAACGCCTTCGTCGTCCGTTCCCAAGTTGCTGACAACTTTGGACGACAAGCAAAATTACGTTCTCCATTTCCGAAATTTAAAATTGTATCTGAGTCTCGGTCTAGAATTGAAAGCGATACATAGGGTGTTGAGTTTTAAACAGAGAGCGTGGATGAAACCGTTTATCGATTTCAACACGCAAAAGAGAGCAGCAGCCACCAACAGTTTTGAAAAGGATTTTTTCAAACTGATGGTCAACGCCGTCTATGGCAAATCGCTGGAGAACGTGAGGAAACGAATAGACTTCCAACTAGTCTCTAACGAACGACGGCTGCAGAAAATTGTTTCCAATCCTCGGCTAAAGCGTATGATCCGCTACACCGATAACTTGGTCGGACTGGCCTTACGAAACAGGACGATATTCCTTTTCCGTCCGGTGTACGTCGGCTTCACAGTACTCGATGTCAGCAAATTGATAATGTACGATTTTCATTATCGGTACGCTGTCGTCAAGTACGGACAACGATTGACCTTACTAATGACTGACACGGACAGTTTGCTTTACAGCATACGGACTGACGATGTGTACTCGGATATGAAAGAGGATCTCCACCTTTTCGATACGTCGGACTATCCCGCGGATCATCCTTGTCATTGCGACGACAACAAAAAAGTCGTGGGGAAGTTCAAGGATGAGACCAATGGAAAACCCATCAGGGAATTTGTCGGACTCAGGACGAAGTGTTACTCGCTCTTGTTGTCCGACCGCACCGACAAGAAGGTGGCGAAAGGTGTGCCAAGGACGGCAATAAAAAAAAGGTTACGGCATCGATTGTACAGCGAGTGTCTTTTTGACAGTCGTACGGTTTTCACCTCTGCTGAGCGTATACGAAGCAATCATCATAAGCTGTACACGCAACGTATAACAAAACTTTCCCTGTCTCCTTATGATGATAAGAGGTACGTACTGGACGACGGTGTAAGTACACTCGCGTACGGGCATTACAGGATACGTGCAATAACCGACGACGCTGCTGGTCCTAAGGCAAAGAAGAGAAAGTACATGGACCGATAACTAACGGTAAAGATGATGTTCAGCATTACACACACACACACACACACACACACTAACTTCATTATGTTCTTTACCTACTTATTTTACAACTTTTGATACGTTTTACAGAATGAACAACAACAACAACAACAAGAAAGTAACAAAACATATGCCGGCAGAGCAACGTCGAGTACGATGGTAAATATATCTTTTTTTTTCTTTATTTATAATGTACAAACAGAATATTCCATTCGATTGACGTGTTGTTTTTTTTATAACCGTTGTGACATATTTGTGTATTTGTAAATATTAGTTTTAAAATAAACTTGTACATATTTTTTCATTGTATAACATTTTTATGTTTATATTTCGTGTATTTGTAAATATTAGTTTTAAAATAAACTTGTACACATTTTCTCTTTTATGTTTATATTTTGTGTATTTGTAAATATTAGTGTTAAAATAAACTTGTACATATTTTTTCACTGTATAAGTGTTTATTTTCAACTATCCTTTTCCCATACTACAATTTACTTAACACATAGACACGCAGTTCACAAGTTGTCAACAATGCAATACACGACATCGATTCCGTAAGTATTGTGTGTGTGTGTGTGTGTGTGTGTGTGTGTGTGCGTGCGTGCGCGCGCGCGCGTGTGTGTGTTTTTTATATAAGTGAATTGACGTTCAATTATGCAGTGCATATCATGTGTGTTTCTTACAACAACAAATGTAGAGCTGACCATAGCAAGCCCTAGACCAACCGAACGTTTATATAAGTGAATTGACGTTCAATTATGCAGTGCATATCATGTGTGTTTCTTACAACAACAAATGTAGGGCTGGCCATAGCAAGCCCTAGACCAACCGAACGTATTTTTACAATCTGTATATATATTTACTTAACACATAGACACACAGTTGGCAACAATGCAATACACGACATCGACGATATCCGGACGGCGGCGTACATATACAAACCCGTACACTATAACACACGCACGAGTTGACAACGTCGATAAACCAGCACAAGTTGGCAACGCAGACGACGCTTTTCCAACATGGCCGCACTTCTGAAAAACCCCTTACATATACATACCAATACACTATAACACATGCACGAATCGACAACGTGGCCGAACCTTAACCAGCACACTCTTACACCAACCGACAACCTCGCCGCTTTTCCAACATGGCCACACACCTACCGACAACATGGCCGCCGCCACCGACAAAATGGACGACGACCCCACCACTCCGGGCCACCATCAAGCCACGACCAGGCCGCGGCCGGACGGCGAACGGCGAACTGCGAACCGACAGGCCACGCCTCCGCCAATCAACGCACACATAACCCCACTTTAGGCTGGCCGACGACAACATGGCCGAAAGCCGACTACCGCATGGTTACCCCCACCACCACAATTTTTGAATTTGCCGCCATGTGACGTCACTCCCGGGGTACAACTCTCATTTCTCCCCTACTCATGCTACTGCTATATCATGGTGGTAGTATCGCGCCAATTTCCGTATCAGATGTCGGTCAGACATTGGTGGTATCAGCTGTCGATTTTGCAGTATGCACCTCTCCATGTACTGCACCATACTAATCTACTCTCTGGCCGATATCTTCCGAACTCTAATAATCGGTCGCGTACACCCTCTTGTACCATCTGGTTCCAGTATTTAGCTATGAATGCGTCCTGGAATTCATTGAAGGTGTTAATATTATTCTTAACCAATTTCCACCAAATGGCGGCTTCTCCTTCTAAGTGTCTGGATACCCAGTTCACTCCTTCGCTCATGTAATATTCTTTATGAATCTCGTCCAGTTCCTTGACGAACTCCATGGGGTATTCCCCTCCTCCATTAAATGTAACGTTCTTGAGGTGTTCTGTCGTCATCGCACGTTGCATCGGTTACCTCTCCATTTGTATAATTCTTGCTCGCACGTCCTCCCTTATCTGCGTCAGTTGACCGTCTATCGAAGTACAATTGTTTTC
Source organism: Magicicada septendecula (assembly GCA_034769895.1). Lineage (NCBI taxonomy): Eukaryota > Metazoa > Arthropoda > Insecta > Hemiptera > Cicadidae > Magicicada > Magicicada septendecula. The sequence continues at coordinate 640,129,775 of CM068367.1, forward strand.
GTATAACTCGGTGAGTTTCTGAATCTGCTCTCCATTCTTTTTGTTATTATTATTGATTTTAGTATTTAAGGTTTTTATTTCTTGAGCTACTACGATTTGGTGCTGTCTGAACACTTGGTCGCTGTTTTCTAAGTGCTCCTTCACCTCTGCCTGGATCGTCTCCATTTCTTCCCTGACGATATCCTTTGTTTCGGCTCTTATCTTCGTTGTGAATTCCTGGTTTTCTTGTCTTAATTCAGTAATCTGTTGTTCTACGTGTGTTCTGTGTTCGTTTAACTGTTGTGTGAATTTTAGTTCCATATTCTTTTCGATTTTGTAGATTCTTTCTGTTAATTGTTTTAACTGTTCATTGTTTTCTGTAAATTTTTCTGTCAAGTTTTGTTATAATCGTTGACTGTTTTCTGTCATTTGTTTATTGTTTTCCGTTATTTTTTCTGTCAAGTTTTGTTCTAATTTTTTATTGTTTTCTGTTATTTTGTCTGTCAATTGCTGTGTCATTTGTTGTAATAACGTGACTATATCTATATTTGTTTGTGTTTGCTGTACTTCGTTGCGGACGTCTTCTTCTCGCAGTCCCCTTGCCTCTGAAAGAACCGTCGGGGTCTCGTTGTCGGTCGATTCTTCACCTATTCTGGTCTCTCCCATTTGGTTGTTGACCTCAAATACCACCTCATTATCACTATTATCCCCGTTATTCGTTGCCATTTCTCTTTTATGATTATTATTCAATTTAAATTTCCTTAATTGTCTACTCTTACTACGAGTTAACATCTACTTACATTAACATATATCTTATTTATTGTCTACCCCGTTTCATTCTACCGAGCTTATTAACTGTTTATTAAGTTACTAAATTAAGCTCCACCAGTTGGGCGTCAAATATTAAATTCTTTGAGACTTGCCCCACGTATTGGTGCGCCAAATATTATATTTCTGGGGATTTAACTTATTTATTAAGCCACACGTTGGTTGCTTCAAATATTAAATTTTTCTTTAACTTATTTATTAAGCCAACGTTGGTTGCGGCAAATATAAAATTGTTTGGTGACAAATATAAAATTTTGTTGCTGGGCGCCAGAGATAATTAGGAATCTCAGGGGGTTGTTAATAACAACACTTATGTTCAGTTGCTAATTAATAGATCTTATATTTACCCTTTTAATACATTTAAATATATATATAACATATGATATTATCCGCATTTCAATTTGACAGGTTAATTACTTCTCAATTACTACTAACTTCTTATCCTTAGTTAATCATTACAAGAAATTCATGAATACAGTTAATATCATTTACTGTTTATGACCACTTAATTAGTCCATTGACTATGCTTTCAGATTTATGATCTTAATTACACATTAAATATTATTATCATTAATAAAAGATTAATGAACACATAAACATTATTTATCATCAACAAAAGATTAATAAACAAATGTGAAATATTATTTATCATTAACAAGATATTAATGAAACTAGAAAATCTCCTTCTTCTCAACATAAATAAACATTAATCAATAACATGACTTAATATCTACCATTTCAGAAATATCAAACTATCATTCAAAATTTATATTAAATATTTATACTTCGTACTCCTATTCTAAGTTGTAAGATATAACACTCTACAGCATCTGAACAATTCGTCGGTTCTTTTAGAATGAAACGGGTTAACTGAGTAGACAAATATATTACATGCAATTATTGGATTATAACGTTTAATGTGATACAGTTACTTGAAATCGCTTATCCATTCCTCCGTCTCGCTCGTTCCACACTTTACACATCACAACACAATTTATATTATTCTGCTTTTTATGGTATCCACCACACTCACGATAATCATTCGTCTCCACGTCCTCCGAAACTCTGACTTTTCATACGGTCGCGCACATAATAAATAAAACTTCTTCGCACTTGATGCCGCGCACAGAACAAATAATACTACTTGGCTTATTGATTGACGATTGGCTAATTTACTGTATGACTGAGTAATTAACTAACTAACTGATTGATTTCACGGACTGACTGACTGACTGTGACTGTCTCTCTTGCTTTCACTGACTGACTCGATTTCACTGACTGACTCCTTTACGTTCCTGTATCAGTTACTTTTATAGTTTCACCGAAACTTCCCTTACTGCCGCTACTCTTAAAATTACCATCATTGGCTGAGATTCGAACTTGTTGCCGGTAAGTTTGAAATGGACCAGTAACCACTCGAAAAAACTTCGCGCGCAGAGGTGACGTTTTTTGTAATTGGTGAATTCACAGACGCGAACTTTTTGCCGCGAGACCGTTTTCTCGTTAAAAAAAGGAAATCTGCTTTCTCCACCACCCACGTTTATGACGTTTCACTCATTGTATTTTGAAGGCCGAAAACACCCTAAATCTAACGGTACTGCCTATTTTTTGCTGTTTTTTTAGCAAACAAAGCGTTTTACATCTTTACGACATAGAAAGTTGTACTTACAATACAATTTTACTTTGGGTCGGCGTCAATGTGTCGCCTCGTCCATACACACCTCTCACTTATATAACGATTATGGAGTATAATTCTTATCTGTATGTTTATTTATTAACGATACTAAAATTAATATTAACAGTTTACATCAAAATATGTAATTGATCTAAGTGTGTTATACTATACAACTAACTGTAACCGATAGTGTTATGTTACAGTGGTCACAATAGTAAATTACATAAGATCACATGAATTGAATCACAGAATGTTTCAGGAGTTCCTGAAAGAACTCATATCTCAGTACGGCGATGTTTTGTATCACACTGAGGTAAGGTGGTTGAGTAAAGGAAGGGTTTTGGAAAGACTTTTTCAACTTCGACATGAAATAACCCTCTTCCTAAGCGAGAAAAAAGAATTCCCTGAAACTTATGATTTCAAATGGTGGTTGCATGTGGCCATACTTACTGATGTCACCAGTATAATTAATGAAACTATGACAAATTTGTAGGGAGATTATAACAAAATTGATACAAAAATGATGTCAATAGTATTTTCTCTTGACGAGAAACTATCCATTTATTCAGAGGAGGTTTCAAAGGAAAACTTTAACAGCTTTCCCTCCGTTGAAACACTTTTGAAGGAAAACCCGGATGAACAAAAAGACCTCGAATACCTAAAAGCAGTACTAAGAGATCTAAAAACCGAAATGGCAGCCAGATTTCAAGATTTTAGAAAGTACAAGGACTCATTTCGCCTTATTGAAAATCCATGGTCAATAACAGCTGCAAACGTAGCAGAGCTAGCAATTTTTGGGTTTCAAAGCAAGCTTTTAAAAGAAGAACTCATTGACATGCAGCAAGATACGGAACTTAAAACCCTTTTTGAACAAAAGGCAAAAGAAAAGGAATATTATAAGTTTTGGACTATAATAGTTTCCAAACTTGGAAAAATGTTCTAAGTTGATCCTGTGCATATTTGCCTCAACATACATACTGTATGTGAGTCAACTTTTAGTAAGTTAAAGTTTATAAAAAACAAAAATAGATCCCGCCTCACCAGTGAAAATCTACAGCACCTGCTGAGAATCGCAGTTTCCACAGAGCCTGCAGACATTGACAATGTTTTGGAAGCTTGTGAAAAATTCCGACCTTCAACATCAAAAACATAATAAAAACAGTTTGATTTCATGATAACTAATTTTTAATACGTAATAATTTTGTCATTAACAGCTTTTCTTTACTTCTTTTAACTAACGAACGTAAATTTTGCTAAGACCTGATTGTAATACTGTGGATTTTCTTCAGTATTAAAGTGACAGTATACGGAAAGAAATATTTGGTGCCAAAGTACTATTAATTGAATCATTTATATTTGGAAAAGTTTCAAAATTATCAGTTTAAATGTGTTTTTATACTAATTAAGACTAGTAAAATAAATCTTCGTAAACCTTGCAAAACGTCATATGTATATGTATTCTATAAGTTTGATTTTCAAAATAACTTATTTGAAGTGTAGTAGGCGTATGTGAAAACGGCACATTTAGCAGCTTTTCTTTGTACTGTAATAAATTTCAATAGTTCTGATCAATTGTTTCATTTCAGTCCTTTGGAGGAGTTAATGAAGCTAAAGTTACTCCATAAGAAAGTAATACATTTTTAACTATTAACATACTGTGGATATTAATTTTAATATTAATGTGGCAGATTTACTGATAAAATATTTGCTGTCGAAATATTAATAACTGAATATAAAATTATTAATATTTCGTAAAAATCGACAAAGTATCAGTTTATATTTGTTTGCAAGTTAATTAATGTTAGCAAAAGTAGGGCTTTCTAATATATTTTTTTCACATTCGCAACGTCCCTTACTTACACTATCAATAAATAAGTAATAAGTATGGACAATAATATTTAAGTAAAATCCTCGATATTGATGGTTGGATTGGCCATTTTCATTAGTGTATTCGTATTGTATAGATCAATAATATTGTCAATATTATTGGTGGTATAAGCGTATAAGGTGCCCTTCGGTGTGCGGCCCTTGGAATTTTGGTGATCTCAAAAATGGCTCTTCATGAAATCCTAGTGAGTACCCCTGGTGTACACCGTTTAAGTAGCGTTTACATGAATCAGTTTTTATTGTTGATATGTGTTTCACTTTAATTAAAATTTTAATGTTTGACGATCTCGTATGAAAAATATATAGCCTATAATCGTCCCGAAACGCAAGACAAAGCTACTAGAAATCACAAGAACTGAAATATGAGATTATGTTAAGTAACTAAAATGTTGCTTTGTGTGCACCTTGTATAGACCTTTTTGAGGTTGTAAAGTGTCCCTTCAAATTCCTTCGACCGCCGCGCGCACCTCATACAAACCGCGGGCTGAGTCGAATTCGAAGGCAACCTCTTTCGTTCTTGCTAAGAGGACATCATCTCAAAACGCAGGATACAAAATTGAACCATCCTTCAACTACCAGACCACTAACAATATTTACACGAAGCGGTTTCGTATTCGCAAGACTGCTGTATTAAAAACTGACGTGCTCACTTAACTGATTAGCATAATTATTTAATTCCGCTTATATTACTACATTTTTACGGGCACATCTTTTTAATTTTTGACATTTTCTTTTCTCTATACACCTCTTCTCGAGAGAGGAGGCGGTTCCCCCCACAACGCCCTCTCGGTGCGCTACTGAATAATCTATTTGAGCGTTGCTCTTCACACTGCAGTGCCGCAATTATGTCTGCCATTTTCACACGCTTACTGTCTGCAGTTTTGTTACTTTTTTTACAGTAAAGGAGTTATTTTACGAATGTTTCAAATTACAGAGTTAACTTACGGAGTATTTAGATAATCCAAATCTTGTCAGGATAGTTGTTTTCTTCAACATGAAATTACTTAACCCAAACTTTTACAAAAAAATAATACTAAAATTTTAATTGTTGTAATTGTTAACAATAAATTGTCTGTTTCCAGGGAATTGAAGAAATTTAAGGAAATTATTTATTTTAATTCAAACTGGCAACAACTACAGACGTCTCACCAGTGTCTCTGCAGATAAATTCGTATGGTGGTATGTTTACCCATTGTGAAATACTCCAGGTACATGGTATTTTTATTGCTTTGATTGTCACGCTTAGGACACGGGCATCACACTCACACACACCCGTTTGGCGGACACATGTCCTGCGTTGCAGTCTGCGTGTCCAACACGCACTCTGGTGCGCGCACGCATGTTTCGCCCGCGCGTACAGACTCACACCGCACCGCTTGAGCCGACACATGTCCTGCATTGCAGTCTGCGTGTTGGGAGTCAGTGCGAGCGCGCACGGCTTGCATTGATTCCACACGCACTCTGGCACGCGCACGCATGTGCGCTCGCGGTGCACACACATGCTTTGTCGTTTTAATCGTGGCAATCAAGGTAGCAAAACTGTCCAACTGGAGTATTTTCACAGTGGCCAAAAACAGCCAGGAATGAATTTATTGCAGACACTAAAACATAGAAACACATTACTATGCAATCACGTATAAACAAATATATATATGTATATCATTTTCTATATTCGTAACTCGAAGTTTCTTGCAGTAATTATACTGATATTATACCCTCTGATGATACTGATATTTTTCAGTGAAACGTGCGTCAGGTATTAAAAAGAAAATACGAAATTACACTACTTGCAGAAGAAACAAATTGAATAACATCACAAATTTTATATATATATATCACAACGCTACTTTTTATCTTACACACTTATATAATATATTTAATGATAGATAAAACGTTACCCGTGATTTTACTTTACCTGGGCGCCAGAACAAATCCCAGATACAAATGACACGGTTTCAGCTTAGCTCAGAGCATAGAGACGCACTTTCTCAGGATTCGTTCAGTGATTGTGGAATTCAAGGGGAATCGTTACAAATAACACTTAAAAACTTTTGTTGAAGTTTGTTTAATTACCGTTTTAATTATTTTGTTAACTTCTTGAAAAAGATAATTGTAGGACTTATTGCTACCCTAACTCTTATAATTAATGAGTGTGCGTGAAAAGTGAAGATTAAAACGTCCAAACGACCTATTGCTCTTATCTGGTTTAATTAAGAAAATGTATATCTCCCAAACCAGTGCTAAAGAACAGGTCTGCAATAATTTGCACGTTCAATACTACACCTCACTTTCCATTCAACGCTCCTATACTACGTTATAACTAATCTTACTAATTAAATACAAAGTGTGAAATTCTTAGTGTCTTTTAAAATTGTTTATTATTTATTTATTATTTATTTCATTGATCAATGAATCTATTTCTTACTGTTTGATGCGTCGACCATAGATAGGAATCCGTAGAGATCCTCCTTTTGATGGTTCAGCACAGAAGAAATGAAGTTGACCAATCCTGTTGAACGATGATCTGGGCAATTACAGATGCTGTAGCTCTCTGTTGCACCAGTCACTTCACAATTGATTATTAATTAATTAATTAATGTGGTGTTACACAGCGAGAGTTGTTGTCGAACTGTACTAGTTCCTCTGCAACTGCGTACTACTTCTCGAACTTTTTACTTAAATGAAACTTTGCGTGTTTGTGAAATTAAGCACGTAATTTACACACGTCTAGCGCATTGAAGATCCGAACGAAGAGTGCTCGCTACCCTCCGTCAGAGTTGGCGTCTGTTCTAAATGCAGGGTTCTGATTGGTTGTTCAAATAAATCATGCGTTTTTCCAGTTGAAACAATATCGGACAGGTCGACCAAACGCCCCTTGACAGGTCTGAGACGGCACAGAATTACTGGCTAAAATCGTACTTCCTTTGTTTGCAAATCGTTTGATTACAGGTATTTGCAAACGTGTTTTCAAAGATCTGACCACAGAATATTGTTGCTTAGGTCTTTATCTGTGTGTGTGTGAAAACACCTAATTCGTACCTAGCCGAATTCTCGAGTTATTTCGCTTGGCGTTCTTCTTCTGTATATCTTCTGTAAATGTTAATTATATTGGTTGATATTTTGGCTACTTATAGAGCTTTAATTGCTGAACACTATGCTGTTTTCAGAATTGCTGTAGATTTATTGGTTTTAAAGATATTGCAGTTTTAACACATAAATTCAATTGAGTAAAATTTCATGTCGGTACCGGCATTTGTCGTAGCAGTGACGAGGTTAGACAGAGATGGCTGAAATTATACGCTCTCTCTCTCTTGCTTACGTCGCTATACTCGCTCCGTTTGATACTTTCATTTAACGCTCAGATAGGACGACAATATGAATCGTTATAATCAGTGCCGGATTTACGTATGTGGGGGCCCCGGGGCGGCATGCATGTGGGGGACTCCAGAAACCCATATAAATTACGTCACTGCGTGTCTGAGGAAAGGTAGAAATTAAGCACCTGTTTGATTTTACACAAATGTAATATTAACAAAGTAAAAGGAAGTAGGCTACATAGACTTAATAAAAACGCTAATTAGGCTATATACAAACTTTCCTTGCTTTCTTTGCAGCAAACATGTCAATAATGTCTTTGAAGTCCATTTCATGAAGTATATCATTCTCCATGCTGAGTAAGGAAAGGTATGTTAGACAATCTTGGTTCATGGTTGTACGGAGCCGATTTTTTATTAACTTCATTTTTGAAAATGATCTTTCCCCACTATAGTTTGACACCATAAGTACTAAATACATTCTTAAAAGTATTTCAACGTTGGGAAATGTTGCTCTAAAATTGTGTTTATTAAGGATTTCATATAAGAACATTTCCTTTGAAAGACAGTCTTTGTAGTTTTCTTTCATGTCCACCACTGGTGCTGCAAACTGTACTAGTTCATTTCCCAGGGACGGTTCGAGATAATTCCTGTATTCAGTGACAAGATTGGTAGCTGTAGATAATATCTCGGATGGATTTAAAACATCAAGCTGGCTCAGGAATCCAAACCGTTTTATGACAGTATCATAAGCAGATAGTCTGTCAGACAAAGATGATGAAAGTTTATCAATTACGGATATGAAACTTTCTATCCGAAACCACTCCCTCTGTGATAGCTGGGTTTCTGGTACTTTGCCATATTCTAGAGGATTAAGCCTAACATTTTTCATTCGCTGGCGTGTACGTTCTTGAGCATACTCTTTTGTTTGACTAATTTCCTGAGCCTTTTCCTCATATTCTTCAAATAAATCTCTCTTAGATTCTACAAATGATTTAAGAGATTTAATTGCTGCTACTGCAGAATGAAGAACCAATTTTGGGTCTTGAACTATTTTGTTTGTGGCACTGAACCTTTCTAATAATTAGTCATTCCAGAATATGGCGTATATTGTGATTTCAAGACTACACATCTTTCGTAAAAGTCCACCCGCTTCATTTTTTACTATGTCCTTTTGTTCTTCATTATTTGCTATCTCCTCTAGTCCTTCATATATATTACCATACCCATTGACGATGGCTTTCACTGCATCCGCTCGACATGACCAACGAGTTTCGCTCAAACTCTTTGGTACTAGTACACTTCCCTCTGACTGTGACATCTTTTCTCTTAATATTTTATAGCGCCCAATACATGCTGTGAAAAATACATATACATGTTGCACAAAATCAAAGAAATTCACAGCTGCAGGGCACGCATTGGCTGCTGCCTTTCCTACTAAGTTAAGGGAATGGCCACAACATGGGACCAATACTGCTAAATGGGTTTTCTCTGTAATAAAAGATTGCATCGCATTATATTTTCCACACATGTTCGGAGCATTGTCATATGACTGCCCGCGGCAGTCTTGAATATCTATGTTACTTTTACCTAAAAAGTCCAGTAAAGCATTGGCAATAGAAAATCCAGTATGGCCACAGTTTGGCAAAAAAGTGAGGAACCTTTCATATAGCGAATTACTACAGTCAACTGATCAATATGAGCCTCATCAGGAGTCGAATCAACCGTAAGAGAGTAGTATTTAGATTTCTTTATTCTGGCAATTATCTCATTTTCTACAGACTCCCCCATTAGGTTTACAATTTCTTCATATACTGAGGATGAGAGATAATTGGTATGCCCACTTCCTTTGTTTGCGTGTTCTTTTATGTGAGTTGCAAGAAATGGATCATATTGAGCTATCAGTTCCATAATACCAAGAAAGTTGCCGTTCCTCGGTGATCCGACAAGTTCATTGTCACCTCTAAATGCTAGCCCACGTTCCGCAATGAACTTTATGGTACTGACAACCCTCATCAGCACTTTTCGCCAATAACCACGTACTTCCTCTTCCTGCTTCAGTAATTCATGGTCAATCCCCCCCCCGCCAAGACCAAAACGGGGGGGGGGTCTCTGTCCCTTCCCCGCTTCGCCAAGATTGTTACTGATTCTAGATGAGATTTAGATGTCTCATGCTCCGCTAACCTTTGGTATGCGTGTTTCCAGTCACAAAATCCGTCAGCTGCCAGGAGTACTTTTTGTAAAGCTACTAACTTACACACATAACAATAGACTTTACCAGTAGTTGGCGAAAAACAGAGCCAAAACCGATTAATAGTTTCATTGTTTCGATTTTTTCGCATGAAGAAATTTTTAGAACACTTTCTAACGAAGCAATGATCGCCTTTCGTTTGGTCTTGATGTAATAATCTCTCATGAAATAATTGTTCACTACAGTTCTGGAGGTCACAGGATCCCTTAACGGCCCAGAAATGGACCATGTCCTGCGTAGCGTACTTTGGCCAGAGTCCTACATCATTGTCAAAACCAGAAGTCAATTTTGATGTCTCGTCTTCCTTGGAATTTTCATTTTCAATTCCAAATGTTTTGCTATTTGTTGCAATACTCCTGTCTGTCACCACCACAGATTCTGAACTATCGCCCCCTTCGCCTTCAACAACTCTGTCTTTAGCATTTAAATCTCCACATTCATTTTCAGATAGGGATGCTGTTTCTTTTGAAGTTGTTGGAACACCGTTGTCAGGTTGCTTTAAACTCTTGAAATAATGACTCAGTTTAGAGGTCTTGGTAATGCATTGGTCCCTTTTCCTTTCACGTTCTGCAGCTAATTTTCGTTTCAGACCTCCACTTTTGTATCTTCGATGTGTTTTATGTCTATCAGTATCACCCATTGCTTTTCTGCAGACAAAAACAACATGGTAGAAAATAAACTTTTAATTAAGAAAAGCACAACTAAACCTACACAGTTAAAAGTAAAGGGGGAAAATAATAATATTTTGTATAGATATTAAGATATAGATCACTATATTTTTATATTAGGTTGATATAATCCTCTACTGACACTTGTACACTTATTTACTACGTTTACATGCAGGATTCAAATCGATTTGAGTACACCTTTCGTATTTCGTATTGGGCTCAGTCCGGATCGAGTCTCAAGGTCAATACGGTAAAATCTGGGATCGTATCGTACTCAGTTCGAATTAAGTTGTATGTAAACGCGGATCGTATTGAAATCGTTTTGAAAACGCTCATGCGCATGCTAGATCGTCATTTGTCTCGCACATGTTTACGTAGACTTGTTATTGTTAATAAGTGCTTCAATGTTTGTAGTTAATTTAATTCGTTATTCTTATTTGATTTTGCTATGTCGACTATCAGCACAACTCTTTAGATGCCAGAAGAAATTGAGAATCAAACTCAAAGATTTGGTTATTTAGGTTATGTTTATGTAGGTTTAGCTGCTGCCGTCGAGAGCAATAGTTATAGGTTATAGTCAACCGTATCGAAAGCGATCTGAATACAGATTGAATTCTACATGTGAACAGGGATCGTATTCAGTATTCAGTACGGAAAGGGTACTCAAACCGAATAAGTAAATATATAATCAGAAAAAAACTGTAGAGTTAAGCCTACTTCTACAATAAAAATATTTTATTTACCTCATTAAAACACAAACCGGCACTGTGCAACACTCGCGAACGGCGAATCTCTGCTGTCGACTGCTGGTGTGATATCAGCGCCAACTACAGAGAAAAGGTAGAAACTCACGCTGATGTAGGGGCAGCTGGTTTGAAGGTCACTGAAATTTCAAGTGTCAGCAGAATTTTTAATTTAAATTACACACCCATCAATTTGTTTTTACCTAACTATTTCATGCAGGAAGAACATTATTGTAGGCACAAGACAAGAAAGCATCTACAATAGAAAATTAGATTTAATGTTTTCTTTCTTATGGGGGTTTGTGGGGCCCCTGTCTGTGTGGGGGCCCCGGGGCGATCGCCCCGATCGCCCCCCCTTAAATCCGGCACTGGTTATAATATATATATTGTAATGCAACAGAAATGCTAGCATTCATGTTACATAAAAACAAGGTTAACAGAATAATAAACAAGTCAATATCTGACCCCATGATAGAACAAAGATCTAATAATTATATTTATAATCATAGATAAAGGTAAATAAGGATGCAAGGTAGTATTAACAAGAATAAACGAACCTGTAAGTTAGACAATAGTTGATGATATATGTTTAGTGAAAAGCAGACGAAAAATGAAACAATAATTTACTAATAGCAAATAAGAATTTTGAGTTAAGCAGTATTATTTTGTGACAACAAATGTTATGATAACGTTTATGTTATGTAATACCAAATATGTGTTGAGTTAATGGAAGATAATGAAACAAGATGTATTATTCAATGACTGTTGTAGAATGAAGTGTGAAGCAGCTAATTAACGTTAATAGATTTGAATTTTCTTATATGTGATCCATAGGTCAAGATAAAATTGTTATTAGATATGGAAAAAATAATTGTTTATGTAAATGTTAATAGTTAAGATTTGATTATATGTATGAATTTATGTAAAAGGGGCTATAGATGTGTACCAGTTATAAACACAGGTAGATCCGTTTACAATAAAAGGCCTAACAGCCAAAACCACTATATAACCACTCATAACATAAAGGTTAGGTACATCAATTAGTAATAATTAATGAATACGATTTGAAGAGCTAGAAAAAACATTAAATTAATAATGATATATAATAAAATTTATACAAATTATGATAATACCATAATGCCATGATATCGATTAATAACATATAATATCGAAAGTGGATTAAATATAAAAAAGAAAAAAAAACCGGCTTATATAAAAAAACCAGCAGAATATGTGTAGAAAATAATAAACCAACTATTGGTAAAGTTACATTCCGATAGGATAGCAAATTGATAAGGAATAGACAAAAAATATATGAAATAAACACTATATTCAAAACATGTGGAAGGAAGAAGTCATGTGTTGCTAGTGACGACAGAAAAAGAGGAAGTTGTTGATTTGACAAGAATTGCTCTGATGATCTGAATGTGATGAGATTAAAAAACCCAAGAATTATCTATTTAATCGGAATATTTTAAATTATCAGACAGGATTATAAAACACAAAATCCTAATGACAATATTTATGACTATCACCAGTACAGTTTAACCAAATAACACTACAGTATGAAATCACAATAGAGAATAAATAACTGGATTCTACAAGGAAGAACTTAAACTGTCCCATATCCAAAGGGAATTGATGATATATTAAACCAAATAGAAAGAATTAACAGTATCACAATTAATAATATTCACTACACCAGAAGTTATAACCTTTCAATTACACGGAACAACACTAATTGCTTCAACCGAGAGAAGAACGTATTTGGATCCTGGAGTTGCAGAAGAAGCATCAATCGGGCTGTAAACCAATCCAAATAGCTGTAATTCCGAAGTGGACAGGACAAGAATTCCATTTTATTAAACCGAAGAAAGAAAATCGTACGGCATAATTGTCCAGAACAGTAAATTTATCAATCAATCGCCTACACGATTTGCTTCGTTTTAGTCTGGTAAATTATTATTATATTAATCATACTAACTACACAACACTTCAAATTTGTAAATCTTGCATTCTTATCTATGTATTTTTAATCTTCCCCACAGTTACAAGAACCTTCACACCCTGAATTAAATTAATTACAAATTAAAACACACTATATAACTAAATTTAAATAAAGGATCATAATAATTAACAATCAATTCATGCAATCTATAGCCCAAGCATATGTTAATTAGAACATATCTTATTCAATGTTAAAGAAGTAAACAAATAAAGAACCTTTATATATTTGCAAAATCTTGTTATTTGGAGTATGGTTTAATGAGCTGGGAATAAAAAAGTAACTGAATAAGTATAGAATAATTGGTTAACATAAACATTGAAATAACCTATAAGTTTCGTTGAGCCGATACTACAGCGCTTATAGCGGAATTATCTGACACCAAAGAGAGAGCGTAAAAATACAAAATTAGACATAATTCTCTTCAAGGTATAATAGGGTTGGATGAAATTATAGAATAACGCATTAATTGTTTAAGTTTCAGGTACACTAACACTGATATTTCTTAGAGAGCTAAGTTAATATTAATTAATTACATCAATATATCCCACAACTCCAAATATCTCAGATATTTGCATAATTAAAATAATTCAAAACACATTGGCATAGGTGTAGTAACAAATTGACGAACCCAACAGTGGGGTTCAAACCATACGTATCCGATATATAACAAATTGACAAACCCAACAGTGGGGTTTTAAGGAGAGGAATCTAGTTTACCTACAAATTGGCGCTCAACTTGTGTAGGGCTTAAGTTAAGTAACTATAACTATACTAATATTACTTAACCAGAGCAGGCAACTGTGGGAGAATAAACATGCATACCAGAGGTAGATCAAGGATTAGGGCAGGAGAAACGGAGAAGGAAATAGATGAACAAGAACAGGAAATAGAACTAATAACAGATAGTGAAATGGAACAACAGACAGACGAAATAACGGAAACTGAAATAATTACGGACAAGGAAAAGGAAATAATTGAAGAAGTTGCCCAAGGGGACCAACCAGATAAATCCAACAAAAAGGAAGACATGAGTATGCAGGAGCTGTTGAGTATTATAATGGAAAGCAATAGACAAATGAATGAGGAAAACAAGGAGAATTTTAGGAAAACAAATGAGGAAATTAAAGAAACCTCAAAACAAATGAACGAAAGATTAAACCAAATTCACGAAAGGTTAGATAGGAATGAGGAGGGTGTAAAACAAATGAAGGAAGACATCCTACAAATACATGAAGAGAATTTAAGGCAGATTAATGAAAAAATTGAAAATCTTCACGTGACAATTAACCAGAAGGTGGAACAAAATAATGAGGAAAGAAAATTAGAAATAGCTAAAACAAATGAAGGGTTAGAAAAAACTAACGAAACAATAGTACAGGTTCGTGAAGAACTACAAAATAAAATTAATGACATAAAAATTTGAGAGTAAAACATTGGTTGAAGAAATCCAACAGGAAACTGTTGGGAAATATGAGCAAATTAAAAACGAAGTACATCAGGTACGGGAAGAGAATAAGGAAGGGATTACGCAAATACAGACAGACATGGGTGAACGACTCGAAAGAGTCTATGGCAATTTAAACAGTATGGAAGGTCAAATTAATACCAGTAAAAATAAAATAGAGGAAATTAGTAGACATGAATTACAATTACAAGAAGAAGTAGATTCATGGCGGGATAGGACATGCCAACATAGTCATACAAATAACCACGAGAACCGGGAATCGATTAATTTTCGTAATTACAAGCGCAATCCGATGGAATTTTTAAAGAGATTGGAAGAGGTGATCACAAGAAATAGAGAAAATCGCTGGAGTATTATACGCAGTATGATTGATGAAACGTTTAAAGATACTTATGATAATTGGTGGACAGCGGTGCGCCCGGATATACTGGACATGACTGAGTTCAAAAAACAGTTTAAAGAGAAGTATTGGTCTGAATCGACCCAGAACATGATTAGGAATAATTTGAGTAACGGTCGATACGAAACAAACATAGGCCAGTCTCCTACTTCATACTTTCTAGGAAAAGTATGTATGGCGCGGAACTTAGAGCCCAGAATTCCCGAAGAATGTTTGGTGATACAACTATCCTACCATTACGAGGAAGGGATAAAAAATGCACGTATGTGTAGTCAAATCAAAATGATTCCAGCCATGGCCAAATTCTTGGAGAATTATGAGCACGAGAACCAATACCAAAGAAATAGAATGTTAAATTATAAATATCAGAAGTATAATAATAACGCGCCACCAACCAATTCTCATAATAATGATCACAATCGACCTGCGCAGAACGTTAATGCCAATAGAAACCAAAATGAGCACGCGAATAATAATTCCAGGAACTATAATTATCGTGGCAATAATAATTATAATTATCGTGATAGTCGCAATAATAGAGGAGATGGGGACAGACGACCCAATAATTATAGGCATAACGTCAATTATATCTACTCCAGGCCTCAAGGTAATCAGCGACGGTATTACCCAAGGAGTCACCGATATGACAACCATTATGACCAGTCCCGGCGTGAAGTCAACTATCCACCTGAAGGAAATTATAGGATAGCGGAACCTAATACAGAGGATCGCACTGAAACCGTACAAAATCAACACAGTAATCAAAATGAAAATAGAGAAGAGGGGGTAAGCCCTCATTTAAACTAATAGAGGCAGTGAAAATTAATGAATACCCTTCACTGAACCGTAATCTTGGGGAACAACGACTTATAAACAAAATTAAGAGTAATCGTACAATAACCATAATTAATAACCACTATTTAAAGAATATCAGGGAAGATTTATTGGAAGAGGATAAGAAACATGTAAACAGTAATAGTAATAACGAAATCATATATATAACGGCAAAATTAAATGGGGTAAAATCTACCATAATGATAGATACTGGATCTAACATATCGTTGATAGACAGTATTGAACTTGAAAAAATCCAGCGAGAAGCCCAGTTACCCATACCGACCTTACCTGTCAATAATGTGATAATTATCGGAGCCACTGGGAGACAAAATAAAATAGTTAAAAAACAAGTATCGCTCGATCTTACCAATAATAATATGACCCTACCAATAGGATTCTTGGTCGCAACGGGATTACCTTTCAATGTATTGATTGGATGCGATGTATTGCGCCAGCATTCCGCAGTAATTGACTTGCATAAAGGTATAATATCTTTAACATCCGAAGAAGGATTATGGACAGCCGAATTAATTGACACTAATAGAACCGTTCCAGTTAACACCAGATGTCTAGCCATAAAAAGCTATTTTTGTAAGAAAAATAAAATACCAGAAGTCATTCAATATGAGGACGATGATCCCAAACTGTGGCAGAGTAAGTTAGAAGAGATCCGAGAATTCCAAAGGGAAAAAAACTTATAGACAAATAAGTAAGATACAGGCCGAAAATTTAATTCACATATATAATAAATACAAACATATATTCTCCAATGCTCCAGGTAAAGTAAAAGGATATCAGTGTGTAATAAATTTCAAAGAACCAGTGAACTTTCGCAGAAAGTCATACCCAATTGCTTATTCCATAAAAAACGAGGTCCGGAACGAGATTAATCGTATGATTCAAGATGACATAATAGAATATAGTCAATCACCATATACCAGTCCCATAGTGGCAGTCCCAAAAAAGAACGGAAAGGTGAGAATTTGCCTGGACGCTAGGGAAATAAATAAAATGATCATCAATGATAGGACTTCACCAGGCGAAATAGAAGAAATTTTAAAGAAATTCCACGGTATTAAATACATCAGCACTTGGGATACGGTATGCGGGTACTGGCAGGTCGAACTACACCCAGATAGTAGAAAATACATGGCGTTCCTTTTTGACGGAAGGAACTATCAATTTAAAAGGCTACCTTTCGGACTAATTAATTCGGTTGCAATATTTGTGAAATGTATGGACCAAGTATTGGGACAAGAAACACTGCAGTTCACTACGGTCTATGTAGATGATTTACTTATAACTTCTTCACATTGGGATGAACATTGCGAGCGGGTGGAACAGGTACTAAGAAAATTATCTGAAAACAACATAACACTCAAGCTGAATAAATCTAAATTTATCGCCAATCAAGTAAAGTTTTTAGGTTTTAATTTGTCTGAGGAGGGTATCACACCTTCAACAGAAAAAGTAGAAGCAATTCAACTGTTCCCTACTCCAAAAAATAGAAAACAGCTACAATCCTTTCTTGGAATTTGCAACTATTACCGAAAATTCCAAGATAACTATTCAGAAGTAACTGCCAAGTTTCAGAAACAATTATCATCCAAAGACAAGTGGGCATGGGGACCAGAACAAGATAAAATTCTGCAATTAATCAAGAAGAAATTTTTAGAAACAGTTATGTTGTACCACCCTGATTTTAACAAACGCTTTTATTTAAATTGTGATGCAAGCAATGTTAGCTTAGGAGCTACCCTATATCAAGAAGATAAAGAAGGACATAATATGGTAATCAGCTTCGCCAGCAGGGTACTTAATAGCTGCGAACGCAATTACAACGTTACCGAGAAGGAGCTGCTAAGTGTAGTGTACGCATGCAATAAATTTAGAACTTATATACTCGGATACCCAGTGACCGTAAGAAGTGACCATAAATCAATTTCATTTCTAAAAAGATGTAAACTTAGTCTTGGCCGGCTAACTAGATGGGTCCTTGGATTGCAAGAGTATTGCATTGATTGGGAATATATACCTGGAAGAAAGAATATAGCAGCCGATATCTTGTCCCGAATAAACATACAAGATCAATCATTCGAAGGAGAAAAGGAAGAGATTGCGAATGTGTACCATGTCATTAAGAGTCGGAAGGATTTGGAGATTATTATAAATGAAATTAATCAACACCAAAAATCGGATCCCAAATTAATAAACATACGCCAGAAGATACAAAATGCTGATGAAGTTATTACTAAATATTACTGTATACATGATGATCGATTATTTATTAAGGTCACACCTAAACAAATAAACTGGAAACTAGTAATTCCCACCGCTGTGGAAAACAAATTGATATTGGATTAACATGAACGATATGGACACATGGGAGCCATGAAAATCGTCAAAGCCCTGGAAGAACAAGTGTACATAAAAAATATAACCAGAAAAGTACAAAAATCCATACAGGCATGTCACATTTGCCAGATGGTTAAACATAATAATGAGAAGAAGGAGGGAGTCATGATCCCTATAACATCCAAATATAAGCTGGAGAAAGTATTTCTAGATATATGTGGGCCATTTCCACGCAGTGGAGGAAACCACAGATTCATAATAATTATTTTTGATCACTTTTCCAAATACACTAAACTCTACGCTATTAGCAGAGCCACGACCAAGACAATTCTGGAAATAATCATCGGACATTACATAACAGAGGTTGGTAAACCGTCATCTATTATCACCGATCATGGTACGCAATTCAAGGGCTATAAATGGAGAAATAATCTTTTAAAACACAACATTAGAACATATAAGACTTCAGTATACCACCCCAGCAGTAATCCGGCAGAACGTGTATTGAGGGAAGTTGGCAGAATACTCCGAACTTACTGTCATGACCAACAGAGAAGGTGGTACGAATACTTATCACTAACCGAAGAGTTTTTAAATATATCTTACCATCAGTCCATTGAAAATACCCCTTATACTGTTATGTTTGAAAGGCTTCCACCTAGAGAAATCCAGGATATTATAAACTTTCCAAATAACCCAGAATATCAATTTGAAACAGTTAAATTTTATAACCGAGTTATGGAAAAGGCGGAAATGAAGAAAAGAAAATATGAAAAGAATAACCCAAAACCAATTAAGTACCAAGTGGGTGAGAAAATATTAATAAGAAACAGGGAGCTACCAAGCACTCTAGAGGGAATAACTAAAAAATTATTATTATTATATACTGGGCCATATGTGATAACAAAAAATAATAATAACAATACGTATGAAATAATGAACCCTATCACGAAAAGGATTAAGGGAACGTACAACCAAGAGTCCATAAAGAAATATAATGAATAAATTCTAAAATATAATAAGAACAACTTATTACCAGTCTTGAAGAGAAAATACTTGGAATTTAAAAAGAATTTGAGTTGAATACTACCACTAAATTCTAAAATACAATAAGAACAACTTATTATCGATTTGAAAAAAAAAAAACACTTGTAAATAAAAGAAAATTTGTTGAACCATAAAATAAATAGAAAAAAAAATGTGTGTCATTCAAAATGAAGTAAGTCTGAATTAAAATATAATTATGAAGAAGGTATTAAGTAGTGTGAATAATGAATAATGAAACCCCAAGATTACAGAAGAAAGCGAGAATTATTATTAAATGTTTATAAAGAAATAGTGTGAATAATGAATAATGAAACCCCAAGATTACAGAAGAAAGCGAGAATTATTATTAAATGTTTATAAAGAAATAGTGTGAATAATGAATAATGAAATCCCAAGATTACAGAAGGAAGCGAGAATTATTATTAAATGTTTATAAAGAAATAGTGTGAATAATGAATAATGAAACCCCAAGATTACAGAAGAAAGCGAGAATTATTATTAAATGTTTATAAAGAAATAGTGTGAATAATGAATAATGAAACCCCAAGATAAAAGTTTTTACCTCAAATCTACCTATGCAAAATAAAGAAAGAGAAAAATCATATGACCTAAAATACATACTACATTGCCAAATGATGGAAACAACTTCAGTAAACGATTGAATGTAACCAATGTAATGTTAAAAAAGACAAGAAAGAAAGAGTATTTATGAACATAATTCATTGAAAAATAAACAGCCAGAATAATGAAATACGATAAGAAAAAGAATAGTTGGGCTAAGGAATATATTTAGTCAGAAATACAGTTATAATGATCATCACACAACAACTATTTAGAAAATATTGAGATCAGAGAAAAAACAAATGAAGAAGATACTTAGCATTTCAATCACAACAAAAATGAAAACAAAAATGATTACAAATGATAACTGTCAAATTCAATATCAAGGAATGTTTAAGGAACTAAAATGGAATCACAAAATATGAAGGATAGTAATGAAGAAATATAAAAGCAACAAAGAAAAAAAAATTTTTTCCCAAATATTTATTATTAAATAATTAAAGAGATTATTAGGAGATTATTATTATATTTTATAGCTGACTGTAGATGAATTCCAGCAGTACTATATTAAGATGTGGTGTGGGCAGCAGAGTATGAAGCCAAACAGTGCCTCTCTGAACTGTACCAACGCATGTATTAGGGATTGTTAGGGAAATTAAATATTTAAGGAATATTAGAATAGTTGCAAGAATAACTTCAGTTTCCAGAAGAGAAGGACGAAGAAAACAGAAAGAAATGAGTTGACAGAAGAATAATTGAGAAATACAGTGATTATAGTAATTATAAATAGAAGAGATGTGAAACTAATGTATCATTGAATATTGTAGCCAACTATCAACAAATAATGTTTACAGAAATTAAAAATGATCAAGAATGTTAATTAAAATGATGAAATGTTATTAAATAAAAAATAAAAAAATATTAATACAAGTCTAATGAAGTTACATTGAGAATCCCATCGTCAACCATTAACAATGAAATGAAGAAAAGGCATGTGAAAAAGACAAGTTTATTTGACCTAAACTTCATTCAGGTAAACTAAACTTTTTTAGGAGGGGAAGCATATGTAACGCAACAGAAATGCTAGCATTCATGTTACATAAAAACAAGGTTAACAGAATAATAAACAAGTCAATATCTGACCCCATGATAGAACAAAGATCTAATAATTATATTTATAATCATAGATAAAGGTAAATAAGGATGCAAGGTAGTATTAACAAGAATAAACGAACCTGTAAGTTAGACAATAGTTGATGATATATGTTTAGTGAAAAGCAGACAAAAAATGAAACAATAATTTACTAATAGCAAATAAGAATTTTGAGTTAAGAAGTATTATTTTGTGACAACAAATGTTATGATAAAGTTTATGTTATGTAATACCAAATATGTGTTGAGTTAATGAAAGATAATGAAACAAGATGTATTATTCAATGACTGTTGTAGAATGAAGTGTGAAGCAGCTAATTAACGTTAATAGATTTGAATTTTCTTATATGTGATCCATAGGTCAAGATAAAATTGTTATCAGATATGGAAAAAATAATTGTTTATGTAAATGTTAATAGTTAAGATTTGATTATATGTATGAATTTATGTAAAAGGGGCTATAGATGTGTACCAGTTATAAACACAGGTAGATCCGTTTACAATAAAAGGCCTAACAGCCAAAACCACTATATAACCACTCATAACATAAAGGTTAGGTACATCAATTAATAATAATTAATGAATACGATTTGAAGAGCTAGAAAAAACATTAAATTGATAATGATATATAATAAAATTTATACAAATTATGATAATACCATAATGCCATGATATCGATTAATAACATATAATATCGAAAGTGGATTAAATATAAAAAAGAAAAAAAAAACCGGCTTATATAAAAAAACCAGCAGAATATGTGTAGAAAATAATAAACCAACTATTGGTAAAGTTACATTCCGATAGGATAGCAAATTGATAAGGAATAGACAAAAAATATATGAAATAAACACTATATTCAAAACATGTGGAAGGAAGAAGTCATGTGTTGCTAGGGACGACAGAAAAAGAGGAAGTTGTTGATTTGACAAGAATTGCTCTGATGATCTGAATGTGATGAGATTAAAAAACCCAAGAATTATCTATTTAATCGGAATATTTTAAATTATCAGACACGATTATAAAACACAAAATCCTAATGACAATATTTATGACTATCACCAGTACAGTTTAACCAAATAACACTACAGTATGAAATCACAATAGAGAATAAATAACTGGAGTCTACAAGGAAGAACTTGAACTGTCCCATATCCGAAGGGAATTGATGATATATTAAACCAAATAGAAAGAATTAACAGTATCACAATTAATAATATTCACTACACCAGAAGTTATAACCTTTCAATTACACGGAACAACACTAATTGCTTCAACCGAGAGAAGAACGTATTTGGATCCTGGCGTTGCAGAAGAAGCATCAATCGGGCTGTAAACCAATCCAAATAGCTGTAATTCCGAAGTGGACAGGACAAGAATTCCATTTTATTAAACCGAAGAAAGAAAATCGTACGGCATAATTGTCCAGAACAGTAAATTTATCAATCAACCGCCTACACGATTTGCTTCGTTTTAGTCTGGTAAATTATTATTATATTAATCATACTAACTACACAACACTTCAAATTTGTAAATCTTGCATTCTTATCTATGTGTTTTTAATTTTCCCCACAGTTACAAGAACCTTCACACCCTGAATTAAATTAATTACAAATTAAAACACACTATATAACTAAATTTAAATAAAGGATCAGAATAATTGACAATCGATTCATACAATCTATAGCCCAAGCATATGTTAATTAGAACATATCTTATTCAATGTTAAAGAAGTAAACAAATAAAGAACCTTTATATATTTGCAAAATCTTGTTATTTGGAGTATGGTTTAATGAGCTGGGAATAAAAAAGTAACTGAATAAGTATAGAATAATTGGTTAACATAAACATTGAAATAACCTATAAGTTTCGTTGAGCCGATACTACAGCGCTTATAGCGGAATTATCTGACACCAAAGAGAGAGCGTAAAAATACAAAATTAGACATAATTCTCTTCAAGGTATAATAGGGTTGGATGAAATTATAGAATAACGCATTAATTGTTTAAGTTTCAGGTACACTAACACTGATATTTCTTAGAGAGCTAAGTTAATATTAATTAATTACATCAATATATCCCACAACTCCAAATATCTCAGATATTTGCATAATTAAAATAATTCAAAACACATTGGCATAGGTGTAGTAACAAATTGACGAACCCAACAGTGGGGTTCAAACCATACGTATCCGATATATAACAAATTGACAAACCCAACAGTGGGGTTTTAAGGAGAGGAATCTAGTTTACCTACAATATATATATATATTCAATCACTTTCTGCTACAGTCCGTTCCTTGATGTATACAATACATTTGATATTTATAATTAAATTTACCTCAAGATGTTATTTTTCTATTTGGAACATGTTTCGAGAGTTCCTGTTCTCTCATCTTCGGAAGAAAGATATTTAATTATAAATATCTAATATATATATATATATCGGAGGGATGCTAATAGCATATAGAGCTTTTAATAAACGTTTTTAACAAATCATAAGTTTGAATTTCTTTGTCTGTTTCGATAACAAGATAACATAATTCTGTAATTAATATAAATAGAATACATATATTTTTTAATAAGTTATTGTTTTAATTCACGATTTTACTGTTGTTTATGGGAGGCAAAGAACATAGTCCCTGTTGCACAGTAAGGGTAATAACACAAAAGTGAACTGCATTTTTCGTATGAGATGGGTACAAGATAATTTCTCGGCTGTTAATTCTAATGTTATTTATTAATTAAATTATTGTATAATTGTAAATTATTAAATCATTCTATTTATCAAGTTTTTAGTACTTTAAAAATGTTAATACATATTACTTGTATATGTTTATTCGTTAAATTGTATCCATAATAAACTATAAAATATGTTTGTGCAACTGGGGTATTAGAAATATTTAAAACTCAAATTGTACAGGTGATGATGACGTCATTTAACGTTTGGAAGGTGGTACGGGTGGTACTATCTGGTATACAAAACTAGAAATTGTACACAGCGATAACATCAAACTGGAGTGTTTATAAACAGTAAAACAGGTTAAGTTGTGGTGGGTGTTTTATGTCAAAACAGGTTAATCATTTTAATAAGTCCCTTACGTGTATGGATTTTATAAATTAAATGGCAGGCGACGATTCAAAACAAGAACAGAAGTATGAATTAGAAAATAATCTTGATACGTTTGAATGCCGTTTTACTGATTTGACTCATAAAGATGCAAATGAAAATGTCGAAAGCGTGTTCTATTTTGAATCAGATCATTTAGCGCTTAAAGGAAATTCTGATTATTACAAACTGGTTAAGTCAGTTGCAGTTTTAGAGTCACAGCGCATTAAGATCGTTGAGGTACGTTATAGGTTATTAATCTGGAAAAGTTTGCACTTAACCCTAAATTTTGTTTTCAGTTTAAATTTGTGTTTAAGAGTCTCTGACAGTGTAAGGTACATAGTCCTATGTCTTATATTATGTCCTATGTCAGTAGTCATCTGAACTGCTGAATTGTATGTGTACAGAGGTAAACAATTTGCAAACTGCAAGTATCTGAAGCATCAGTTAGGTGTAGTTTTAGTTTTCTTCAGTTTTTCTTTTAACACAGTTACATAAATTATCATGTGACAGCCTACTAATTTATATAGTTTAAATATTGTTTTATGTTTAAGCAATCAATTATTACAAAACAATAAGCATAATTGATGACTGGATACAGGCCATAGACTAGTCTATGGATTAGTTCTCTGTATAAGCATTTAAAAGTGGCATGTTGTATACAGTGCATTTAAAATCAAAGTAAGTCCAATGGGAATGGTAATCTTAATCTTCTTGTCTGGAGGCTGTTATCTACTAGATTTATGGCTGACAAACCATGGAGTGTCAGTTATGACATGCAGCACCATGGTCTGAAATCTTACGATAATGGCAATGTTGGCTTTGGAAGCAATTCCGCAAAGCTGTAAACTATATGTCCACATAAGCTTAAAGACAGTGTGGCACATGCTTAAAGACAACTACGATTATCGTAATTAAAAATAACAGCATTATAGTTTTAAAGCTTAAAGACAGTGTTGTAAACCAGCAGCTTATTTCTCATTGACAGCAGTGATTTTGTGCCCAGAGGACAATAGTGTTTGTAGAACATTGTGTCCATTTGTTTCCTCTTTAACCAAATGTGATTGTCCCATGTGAACTGTTTATCAAGGTGGATGCCCAAGTTTTTTACAGAGTTGGCTGCTGGGGATAGATTTGCTAACCTCACAGTCTTTATTGTACTGTGGCATTTTGTGAATGCGAATTCGTGCTTATTTAGGTTTGTTTAATTGGCTTCTTCATTGTTTCATCCTTTACAATGTCATTTAGAAAGCTCTGTTGCAAAGTATTTGCTCCCATTCAGTCTTTATTTATAGCAAGAATCTCAGTATTGTCAGCATACATAGCAGTGATCATGTTATTATTAGTTGGCACATCTGCTGTGTAAAGGAGATACAAAACTGGACCCTGAATGCTTGGGTAACTGGATCTTATTGGGAACAATCTAGTTGTTATATTTTCATAGCATACTCAGAAGTGACTTTCTTCTAAATGAGATTTGAAGATGGTAAATATGGCCTGAGACAAGTTTTTTTTTTTAGTTTATAGAGTAACCCACGATACCAACTTTTTGATGCTTGGCTGACATCAAGGAACACCAATGAACAATACTTTTTTTCTTCAGAGATTTTCATTGTTGCATCCACTACGTGTTGTACGCCACTCATGGATTACTGCCTTCTAAACCCAAACTGATGATCAGGTACAAGATTCTTATCTAGGATTTTCCATGCTAACAATACCTTAATCTGGTTTGCTAACAGTTTTTCCATGAATTTAGACATTTAGGTCAATATGACGCCATCTCATATATAGGAAACCTTCGGTCATTTCCTGGGTTTGTGAATAAGTATGACTTCAGCCACCTTCCACTGTGTGAGAAAGTATTTCAGCCACATTACAACATTGAAAACTTGTGTAGCCATGACCAGTGGCGAAGCGTCAAGGAAGACAAGGTAGACAGTGTCTCCCCAAATAATTTCTTCATAAAATAATTAATTTTTATTTATGCATTAAGTTGCATAAGTTACTCAGAAAGGTATAAAACTAATGTAAGAAGTTAAATATCATGCGACATGACGCGAGTGTGAGCCATGGAACCTTGCTGTGCGAAGCAATTGTACACTGAGTATCAGAGTAGACATTACTTGAAATGTCTTTTTAACAAGGCTGGAGGTGAGGAGAGCTTCGGTGGACGACAACAGGAAGAGACATGCGCGCACAGCATAAAAATGCATCCCGTACATCACATCAGAAGACATGTCTCCCCTGCACTAAATAGCACAGAATTCTCTCCTGGCCGCCTGTGTTTGTTTCAGTGTGCTCGCATAGTGAATATTTGTTTTTGTTGAGTTTACAAATTATTTTTAATTTTTTATATAGTTGTATAGACTAAAGGCCTGTTTTCCTAGGAGCAGGTTTTTTGCGTCGCGTAGGATGCAGTATGCTGAACGCAACACGCCGTTCTCCACACACTGGAAAAATAATGGTTCTGTTTTCCTCCAGAGCGCATCACGTAGTGCGTTCATCATGGTAGGCCAATTGGTTCTGGAGCAGTCTATTGCGTTCTGCGCCGCGTTTTAGCTGACTTCTGGATTTTGTTTTTCGAAAATTTTGTATCAAAATGTCTCAAGTGCGTTTCAGTGCTTCGGATGACAATCAGTTAATTGAAGCAGTGGGTGGTCACGCTTACTTATGGAACTTGAAGGATCCCAACTTCAAAAATGCCACAAAAAAAAAAGATGAAACTTGGGCAGAAATTGGGAAAATGCTCAACAAAAGTAAGTGACCTCACATCATCTATGCATTTATTAATTAATTGGTAAATAATTTTTTGCTTGTAATAGAACAAAATTATAGAATTTATTTCTCATACAAATTTAGTGAAATATATATTAATTTAAACGAAATAAAATAACTCTTGTACAACACATTTGTTTCTGATGAGTTAATATTGGTAAAATTTCTGTTTTTTAATAAAATAAAAACAAGAAATATATTACGGTATCAGTTTCTTTATTTCCATTTAATTTGTATTAAATTATTGAAAAATTGATTTTAATATTTTAATTGTTTGCAACAAATAAAAAATAAAACAAGAATATAGTAAGATTTTGCCAGCGACGTGAGATATTGCCGTCTTGAAGGTTTAACCAGGCCAAACGCAAGTATGGATTAGTTAACACGTACAATATTGTCCAAACTTCAACTGCGAAACATTGTGCTATTGAAATAATCCGTGAATAGGCTTCTCACCTGAAATCCATCAGAGTTGACAAACCCACCAGTGCCTGATAAGCGGATCATGTTGTCAGTAGGAACCTCCTCAATGTTCTGAGACACATGAACGGTGTAGGGTTGGTCAGAAATATATTCATCCCTCAGCATGTTATATAAACAACAGCACACAATTGTTATCAACTCAGCAGTTTCAGGTTTCACGTTTAGAGGAGTGAAAAAAATTCTGAAAACTGTGCACATGATCCCGAAAGCATTTTCAGTTACTCTCCTCGCTCTGCTCAAGCGGTAGTTGAAGATTTTTTTCCTTTCATCTTCCAACATTTGTTTTTTGCAGTACGGTTTCATGAGATACTCGCTCAGCCTGAAGGCTTCATCGCCAACTATCTGTATTTGAATTTGGCAGGTTTTGTGGGGGAGGAAATGTAGTTCCGTTTTCTACTAGAAGCCCCATCTTTGACTTTCTCAAAATTCCAGCATCACCTTCCTTGCCATAGGAAACCACGTCGACAACGACAAACTTGTAATTGGCATCAACCATTGCAAGAAGTACAATTGAAAAATATCCTTTATAGTTGAAGAATAGACTTCCTGAGTTGGCGGGTGCTACAATCCTCACATGCTTACCATCGACAGCTGCAACACAATTCGGAAAGTTCCAGCGAGTCCAAAATTCTTCAGCCTTTCTTTTCCAGTCTATTTGGCCAGGTGGAGGCAGAAACGTAGGTACTAGTTTTTCTTTGAGCGCTTTCAAAATTTGGGGTACGAACGTGCATATAGCAGACGGAGAGATGCGGTAAGCAAATGCCAATGACCTATACGATTCTCCTGTGGCAAGAAACCTGAAACAAGAGTTATAATAGAAGTTAGAATAAAGAGTTATAATAGAATTATTGTTTATGAAATTAAATTTTTAATGAATCACAAAAGTTGGTAATGGAATCATTTAGACGTCTAATAACCTAGTTTACTACGTAGTTGGTGTACAGGTACCTCAAATAGCATGCTAGTGTAGCCTTGTCATCTTTGTGTGTTGCAGGGAATGATTGTCAAAAACGCTGGAAAAGTATTCGTGACCATTACAAGAGGCAAAAAAGAGAAGAAAAAGGTTCAACAGGATCTGCTGCAAAAAAGAAGAGAGCTAGCTATTGGGACAGGTTGAGATTCCTAGACGGTGCGGAAGAGGAAAGGGACAGTTTTTCAGACGTTCCTCCTGAAACTTTCAGGAGCGAACCTGAAGAAAGAACCGAAGATATCGGAGATAGCTGTCAAGCAACAGACGAGATTGTAACATCCCCCTTACCTGTGCCTCAAGAATCTTGTCCTGGTGAATTCCAACCTCGACCATCCAAGAAAAGAAAAGAAAACTCAGCACTGACAAAGTATTTAATGGAGAAAAAAGAAGACAGACTCCATTTTAAAAGCTGTCTTGAGGAGCTTTTGAAACCAGCTGAGTCACAAGATGAAATCGACATGTTTTTTAAAACCATGGCAATGACTGTGAAAAAATTCCAACCGCACCTCGTGCCTGAGACCAAAATTAAAGTATTCCAAGCCGTATCAGAAATGGAAATACTAAATCAACAACTACAATCCCATTCTGGTTCCACGTTTTCTGGTAGTCTTCCGTCCACTCTACAATGTTCAGGGTCGACTCCTAGGTCCACCCCTCAAACATCTTCCCATCACTCTGAACTTTCCCAAGCCAGTGACATCGTTAGTGAAGCTTTTAATTACGCACTCAATGAGCCTTCTAATAAATAAAAAAGGAAATGGGATTGTTTGTAGCTTACCTTTGTTTTTATATATAAATTACTTGAAATAATTTTCATAATTTTTTATTATATGCTAATTTTTATTTTTATTATGTGCTAACTTTGATTTTGTGTAATTTAAATTGAAAGTTTTAAAAATTAACTAAATAAAATTGTTTCATTTTACGTGGTTTTTTTTATCAATTTACCTCAGAGTGAGAGCCAGTTTTTCAGCAGTTGTTATAGATGACTTTACACGATTGTAACTGGGAACTCTTAGGTTGTCTTCAGTGCACTGTAAAATTGAAGCAAACTGCTCATGGGTGAATCGAAAATATTTCTTTAATCTCTCTTCTTTGTCATGTAAATGTTTGCTAATCAATACTTTGAAAACACCTTCATCTTTGCGTTTTAAGAAGATTTTGTTGATTAATTTTCTGCTCTTTGCCGTAGACAAGAGATAATCCTCATCTTCATCATCCATATGGATGTGCATGAGAATAAGCAAAGCAACAAGTCTCTTCTTATTTTGCTCCAAAAGATTCATTTCGTCAGGGAACACTCACTGCAAATTATAATCACTACCACCTAGTACAACCTACATCGACTGAATAGCTGAAATGTGTCCGGCTAGGAAAACACAAACATGCAGCGTGATAATTGAATACGTTCCTGCCGACGTAATAGAGCCCGACGCGGTTCGCGCGACGCAAAAAACCTGCTGCTAGGAAAACGGGCCCTAAGAAGTGTGTAATCATTTACGCACTAATTATTTAATAATACATATTGTTAAGTGTCATCATTTAAGTGCTTTAAGCATACCGTTTAATTGGTTTAAAGGAGCAAAATGAATACAGTTAGTACCAGTTCTATGGCAGAAGTATTTGGTATAAACTCTGACAACTTTGATTTATTAGAATTTTTGTTAAAATACGAAATCAGTACGTTACATTTAGAGCAAAAAGCATTGCTAACATCAAAAATATCTTCGGCGTCTTTAGACTAGTCGCAGAAGGGTGGAAAAGTTATCAGAAAATTTGGTATAGTAAATATATATGGCTTTCTTGTTGTAAGCAAAACAAAACTGTGCACTTCTATTACTGTTTGATGTTTAATGGAGAGGAACCATGGAGCAAAGTTGGAGAAGGTGCTATAAAAAATTTTGAAGTTAAAGCCGCTAAACATGCTGGTAGCAAAAGAAAAATGAGAAATAACAATAAGAAAAATGAGCAATCTCTCAATAAGGGCAATTATTTAGAAACTTTAAATTTACTGGCAACGGAAGAGTCTTTCATGAAAGAACATATACAGAGTGATTCAAAATTGCACTGCAATCTCGTGGGAGCTGATTCTATAACTAAAAATAAGAAAAAAAATGAGACACGGCGTGTAGATCTCATTTACAAGAAAATATGAACCGTTTGTGTAATGCCTGCAGTAATCCGGATTTGTTACCAGTGCAAAATGTGAATAAAATTTATGTTTTTCTGGCAATATTTTCTAATTAAGATTCATAAACGACACCAATAACAATGTGGTAGTTTTTTTTATATTTAGGCTAAATTATATAAAAATGCGTGTGTTTCAGACAGTCACTTAGCTATTATCTGATAGAGGTAGCATTAACTCTATTTACCATAGTTTTATTGGTTCATTAAGAATGTCAATAATCTTAGTAAGAGGTTGCTTTTGGCTGGTATTTTTATGTCTACCCAAATTATTTTGTCACGCTTCGCCACTGGCCATGACTATTCCTTTCTAAAGAAGTTCTTTCATGATTTGACCTGTTAGGAGGTTATAACCTGGTGCCTTTTTATGATTGAGCTTTGCTTTGGCAATACATTGGACTTCTTTGGGAATAATGTGCTTCACATATTCATGTTGCAGCTGTTGCTGTATAACAAGAAACACGTAAATTGTTTCATCAGCAGATGTGTATTGTTGAAATATATCTCGTAGATGTTTGGTAGAGATGTCAGCCTTTTCACCAACTGTTTTTGTCCAAGTTCCATAAGGATTTCTTTTAGGTGGAATTTATGTATCCAAATGTTTTAGCCTCTTTGTATCTTCCACAGAGCTTAGTCTGTGTCGACTTTTGGAATTAAGTTTAAGAGATATTCTTTAAAACATTCAGTCTTCAGTTCCCTTAATAATATTTTAAGTTGCTTTGATACTCTTATTGGTGGTAGCATCAAAACATTTTGTCCTACGAATGTCTTACCCAAACATTGTTTCCTAAGACGTGTTTTTCCCCTAACTTTTCCCTGATGTTTAGAAGACAAGTGAATGTTTTTTGTTTTTATGTAGATAATGGAGTATCTTCCCATTCAGCTTCCTGTGCTAGTGATATGAAGTATTATATTGCATTTTCAAGCTCTGTCACTGTTTTGATATCAGCTCTGTCTGTGTGTTTGATGTTTTGGTGTTGATGATATCGTTGTTTGTATAGATAGTTGCCATTATATCTGCATTTTGTGTTGATTTCATTAGAAAATATATCTGAAAACATCTCACTCATTCCTTTAGTATACAGTTTTGCAGGTTTTTCATTGTATATAATTTTTGAATTTATTGTAGCTATCACTGTTTATTGAATCATCAGATGCAAGGTCCTCATCTGGTTTAACATTTACCTCTCCTGAACATAATAATTTAATAACAAAAAAGATCAGGCAGTCTTAAAATTTATGAGGATCGATAGGCCAGTAGGTTGGCTTGTATGTTAATAAGTGACAAAGTCCGAGTTGGTTCATTACTTGATAAAATATTCTGTCTCTTCCAGGTGGCGAAAGTCTTGATCCCCAACTTGTTTGCATCGCGTAAAAGTAATAAAAAACAAATAATTCTTTATTTTGTATATAATTTGGTGGACAGTAGGCTGCTCTTACAGTTACTAAACCAAACCATTCTACTATTTCTGTACTTATAACTTGAAGGTTGACTTGCTCAGTTTTGCCCAATACATAATGTTTTATGCTGTGACATACTAATGTGGCTGTTCCTGCTCATTTTTCTCTCTCTACATCCTGATGAACAGCAATATAAAATAAGTAATGCGAAATGTTGAAGCTGGAAATCAGGTGTGAATCAGAGATTAGAGAAATTAGCATTATGTCAATACCAGGCATAATGCTAATTGTTGTTCTAGACCAGGAATGACTCCATTTTATGTTATTGGTTGAAAGATTCCATATCCAGAGATCTGTTTTGAATATCTGTACTATTTATTTGTGGTTTTACTGATTTTTTTCCTCTTGGTTTTATTTTGGTTTTACTTTTTTTCTCCCTGAAGTTGTCTGTTTTCTTGAATTAGCTCATTTATTGATGCTTGTTGCCTTTCTGTAGTGTGCTGTAAGTTCATGTTCTGTTGTTGCAGATAAGTTATAAAACTGCTATCACGTAAAGAATAAGACTGTGTATTATTGTTTCTATGCAGCAAGTGTTGTGACATTACTTGTACATGTGTCAAAGTATCCAGTTGTCCCTGCATTGCATTTAACATTTGTGATATTTCTACTGTGTGCTCTGCTCTTAAATGGTGTTTATGGTTTTTGACCTCATAGAACTATTCCATTGTGAGTTGGGTATCTTGTACTCACAACATCCAGATACACTGACAGCCTTTAAACTTTCCTGGATGCATCCTATCACAACAAGTGCATTTAGCTGGCTTTCTGTCTTCTTTCTTTTTTGCATATAATTGATAACCATTTGCACTTCCACATTAACATAACGGAATTGTTGTGTACATCGATTTTTGTGTGTGCCTGTAGTTTTGACATTTTATTGAACTATCATTTGTTTTTTGTATGGCATTTCGAATCTAACTACTGCTTGCAGAGGGTTTTTTACTTTGTATATTTCTCCATTGTTACTTTTCTTTCAAGGTTTATGAAGAAGAGGATTTTAGGTTCCTTAATTACTCTGTTCAGGATATTTATTTGATCTGCTTTACACCTCTTTTCATCTGGTGCTGTTTTTATGCCATTATGGTCTGTACTGAGGTGTAGATTTCTTAGTAATATGCAATACAATTTTTCTTCAGGTAGTTTCTGTGTGTTGTACAATGTTATGCTTGTCTAAAAATTCTGTGCTTGTTTCATTTTCCTACACTATTAGTTTAAATTTTCATTTTTTTCCCTGATAATAGTTATACGCAAATTTGTTTGTGGCATTCCAATTAGCTTTAACAGATTCAGAACATTTTTGGTAGACTAATTTATATAGTTGTAAGTCAGATTGTCTGCATTATGTGTATTCTTCCTGCGCGCGTGTGTGTGTAAATATATTTTAAAATGAGATACATGGGAAACATTTGCATTTAAGTTTCCATGCAATGGAATATAGTTTCCAATTCTGATACAACATGGACTTCTTATATCATACACTAACCATCATCTTAAAAATATCAGCACAAATTATAAACATATATGACATGAAAACAGAATAGAAAACAAAGAAACAGATCTTACATAATAAATACTGGTAAAGATCAACAAAACAAAAATGGTATAAAATGCCTTAAATGCAGTAAAGTATATACGGGCCAGACAGGAAACTCAATAATTTATCACAGCTTTAAACATGAAAAACTGTTTCTTCTTAAACCAACAACTTATATTGGAGCTACCTATATAGGCCTAAAGCATATGCTATATAGCAACCTAACATCATATGTTAAGACTACAGAATATCCATTCCATGATATAGAAAATATTAAACTTATAAAATCAATACCAAAAAATGAAAAATGGAAATATTAGAAAACACAAAACTAAAAATCCCCATAATAGTGGACCAATTCTCAAACAGTACAGGTAAACACTAAACACAATACTATACTTCAATTAGTAATAAAATAACAAACAGTTGTATCCAACATATACACAAAAATAGACATGCAGCAAAAACAAAAATAAACTGAAAAAATGAAAAACTAATTGTACAACAATTGTCTTAATGTAAAGTAACTCAGTTGTGAAGGGATACAGGCGGTCCCTGAGTGTGGTGTGTGAAATTCTTGATAAATAGTTTTAGTAATTTAATGTAATAATTTATATACATATTAGTGAAAAAGTATAATAGCAGTATTTACATACAACATTTATCATAACAATTATTATAGTATAAAGACAAAACTGTTGATATTGTATTTTGTCAGGACATCCGTTAGCCAGTGGAGTGGTGTGCCTTAGTACACTTCACCATTACCAGTTTATTTTAAAATCTTGTAAATAGTGCATACTGTTAATATAATATGATTATGTTCTTTTTTTCTGTTATTGCAGAAGATAAGTGTTGTATATTTAAAATAAAGAAACCACACTATTTTGAACACCAAACTGACTTTAATTATAAAAGTCATAAAGAAAAGAATACCAACATCACAGTTGTATTATGTTCCTAAAACAAGTCAACAATCACAGTCGATACATACATATATGTTTGTATATATGTGTAGTTTAATCTTGTATAACTATATAACATATATAGAAAAATCTGAACTTGGAGATGGTACTGCTGGTGTTTTTGGCAGGATTACAGTATCAGGAATGGCTTCCGGAGGTGGTATATTTTGGAAGTCTTGTCTTGGTGGCTCATCCCCTTCTCTAATTACTTCTTCATCCACTCTTCTTCTCAACTGGTCTATGTGTCATTTGACAACATTTCCATTTTGCAGTTGAATTTTATAGGAGACTTGTCCTGTACGATCCTTAATACGTCCTTCCAGCCACTTTTGTCCTAATGGATTGTAATTTCTAAAATAAACCAAATCTCCAGGTTCAAATAAACGTAACTTCCGCTTTTGGTCGTCAACTGATGTCTTTAGTTGCAATGCTTTTTGTCCAAAACTGTCCTCAACTTCCTTCCCATCAATAGTTCAGCGGTTGTCTTCGAAGTATCAGCATGTACTATATATGTTGACAGAAAAGCATTCTTTAAAACTGGAACTCGATATCTCCTTCTTCAAATTTGGCTAGTATTTTCTTTGTTGTCGTTGGAAGGGTGGTATGGGGAAATAAAGCTGAAATCAACCAAATTTTTTATGTAAAATTTGTGAAGCTCTCTTGAATCAGAAGAACGTCCATTGTCCAAAACGATACAGTCAGGAAGACCCAATGTGGTAAAAAATTTTCTGAAGCTGTTATAACTTCACTGGAGGCCATTGATTTCACTGTGTCAACTTCAAGCCATTTTGACATTGTGTCAACAATAATTAAGTAAATTTTCTCTTTAAGTGGGCCTGCGAAATTGACATGCAAGGTGGACCAGTGATTTTGCAGGCTTTCTCTAATTTTCTGTTCCTTTTTGTATTCTAGAGTATATTTATAAGCACTCAGTGTAAGAGACCATCTCAACAATCTAGGTGATAAAATTGTCAGAATCGGTTTCTTTGGTAACAGCAATTCCAACAGTGGTCAATGATCTGTCGTAATTGTAAATTCTCTTTCAGCTACATATTGATGAAACTACTTTACTCCTTCAATGATGGCCAATGCATCTCGATCAATTTAGGCAATGTCTCCGATTTTCCCTATGTGCGAGACCAATGTGCAATTGGTTTTTCTTCACCGTTTTCTCAATGTGCTAGAACAACTCCAATACCATAAGGCGAGGCATCACAATTAATAACCAGTTCCTTTGTTTTGTCAAAATGCATCAAAACTAAATTTGAACTCAGTAATTCTTTTAATTTACAAAGCTTTTTCTTGGAGGTCCATCCACTTCCATGGTTTCTCAACTAGTAGTCTGTGCAGTGGATCTACATCATGGGATTTATCTTTCAGAAAACGATCGTAGATATTTATCATTCCTAAAAAAAGACTGCAGTTCTTCTTCATTTATCAGTCTAGGAGCTTCTTTAATGGCCCTTACTCACTCCTCAGTAGGCCGAACACCTTCCTCTCCCAAAAAGTATCCTAAAAATGTGATTTTCTTGAGCCCAGTATAACACTAATTTTTTATTTTTTGGTTGTCAGCCCTACTATTTTCGGTTTATCCAAGAATTTTTTCAAATTGTTGTCAGCTCCTCCTGAGTTTATCCGAACATGATGATATAATCGAGATATGATTTTGCTCCCAAAATAGACCCAAGCAGTGAATCCATGATTCTTTAAAATAATACTGGCGCAATGAAAACTCCAAATGGTAAACGTTTTACTTGAAATAATCCCTTATGTGTGTTAATTGTAAGTATTTTTTCCATTTCCTCATCAACCTGAAGCTGCTGATACGCTTGCGATAGAGCTAACTGTGAGAAAGATTTAGCTGGCGTCAATAGGATAAGCTATCTGTAATTGTTGATCATGGATATGAATTCTTCTTCAGAGCATTGTTTTCCATGCTTCGATAATCTCTGCATAACCTTATTTTTCTGTTAGTTTTACACGATATCACCAAAGGAGTTGCCCAATATGAATAATCGGTTGATTCCAGGATTTCTTGTTGAACCAACTTTCAATTTCTGCTTCAATCACTGTTCTTAGCGCAAATGGAGCTTGTCTAGTTTTTTTTTTTTTTAATACAAAAGAAACATCTTTCAGTTCCAGCTTGATAGGATTGCCTACAAACGTGCCCAATTTTTCAGTAAAAACTGTAAGATATTGTTGAAACAACAGAGTATTGTTTGGCGCTACTTCCCAGGGCACCGTATCAATACTGCAAACTCCCACTAGAGCAATTCCCAAATGGGAAAACCAGTTATGTCCCAGCAAATCACGACTTCCACCATTGGAAACAATAACCTTTAAATGTTTGTTTATGCATTTATACCGCACTTCGACTACAGCTTCTCCAAGCATTTTGATTTTTTCGCTTGTCCAGGTCCACATTTCTGGAACTATGTTCCGTAATTCAGATGATTTTTGTTTAATCTTCTCCCACGTCTCCTTCAGTATGACCGAACAGTCTGCACTTGAATTGACTCGCATTTGATCTACAATTCTGTTTAATTTTACGTTAGTCCAGACCTTTTTATCTCCTTAAAAATCATTTATTAAATGTAATGTATACAAGTCACAGGCTTCTTCTAACATGCGATTACAGCATGGTTATTTGGTTTTTGTTTTGCGACGTGACCAATTCCAGTAGCTTTTGATCTTTTTTCTTCTTGAAACAAGCCCGCAGCGTCTGTGGAGACACTAATGAACATAGCGTTTCATACGCTTCTGTGCCGAATTGTGCCAAAAGAATTGATCTCTGTTTATCCTCGTTTGCAATATTGTTAGCTTCGAAAAAATTTACAGGCATTGTACAAATGCAATGCACAAAGAAGGGCATTGAAAATGCTTCAATAAATCTAATATATATATATATATATATATATATATATATATTTTAACAGCTTTAACAGACATATATACATTTATATATATATTTATGTCCATTCACCAATCAATGAATTCATTCTTCATTTACCAATGTACAGATTATAAGTTAAATGTAGTCGCGTTCATAAGCGAAGTTTTATATGTGTACTACATTATTGACAACAAAGAAGTAGTTTCTATGGAAACTCACCGGTTCCCATTTTCGATCACGCACCAGCGATCGGCCGCAAATGTGCGACACGTCCTTATAAACATTTTCAATGTTAAAAAATTCATGCTGTTCTTGATAGTTTGACCACAACGAATTAATGTCAAAAGGTCCCAAATTACACACTGGTGGCATGTAGTTTTGTACTTGTACTTGTGCATTTTGTTGGCCTTCTGCCATTTCCGTAGCGTTATGAGATTATTCACATTTTCTCACATTTTTTTTATGTGCAGTGGATTCATACTAGACTTTGATTCTCGTTGCCGATGTGTTGTGTATTTAAAATAACCAGGGTGTCCACATTCTGGAAAGTCAGGGAAAAAAAGTTGGTCAGGGAAATAAACAAAAAATCTGGAAAGTCAGGAAAATCTTCCCCGATGACAGACTTGAGGGTAATTTTTTTACTCTAGTCTGCCTCAACCCATGAAAAATCTGAAAAGTCAGGGAAATCTTCCCTGATGATGGATTTGAGGGGAATTTTGAATGCTCTAGTCTGCCGTAACCCAGACTATTGTAGCATTTTTTCCAGGTATTTTTCACAAGAAGTGCAAAACAATTATATATTTTTTGTTGTGCCCTTGTGTCCTTTTTTCAACCGATTTAGCTAATTCTTTTTCTATTTTAAGTTTTTTTAGGCTGCTGACTTACACTCATACAATGACTAACAAGAAATGTTTGATTAATAAACTTTGGCTGGACAGTAAAGTGTTTCCGGAATTTAGTGGTTGGTTGGACTTGGTGGTTAGTGATGCAAATTCGGCTTATTGTCAAGTGTGTCTCAAATCTTTTAAACTAAGCAATATGGGGAAACAAGCAATTGTTTCTCACGCTAAGGGACCAACTCATGTAAAAAACATGAGAGCAAAGGCTTCCCAGCCAGCAATTTCTTTTTTTACTACTCCATCTCCATTAAAAGATGTGCAGCCAACACCTTCAACTTCAGCTACAAAAGAATTATTAGTAGTGCCAGGAACAAGTCAAACAAGTTTAAAGAGTTTCAGTGTGAATGAAGATGATGTTACGTCAGCCGAAGCAATATGGGCTCTCCACGTCATCACTGGGAAAATGTCTCTCTACTCTTGTGATGAAACCTCTGCAGCCTTCAACAATATGTTTCCAGACAGTAAAATCACTCGGAGCTTTTCTATGGGCAAGACTAAGGCTTCCTATGTAATAAATCATGGGTTAGCCCCATATTTTCAAGAAATGTTGCAAAATAACATGAAACAGTGCTCTGACTATGTTGTTTGTTTTGATGAATCTCTGAACAAATTTGTTCAAAGAGGACAAATGGACTTGTGTGTAAGGTTTTGGGAAGTAAACCTTCAGAAAGTTTCAACACGATATTGGAATAGTGTATTTTTAGGCAGGGCAACTGCAGATCACTTGTTAGATGGGTTTATTCAAGGGCTCTCCTTACCTTTAGGAAATATTTTGCAAATCTCAATGGACGGGCCGAATGTTAACCTCAGTTTTATGAAAAAACTCGAGAGCCATTTGCAAGTCTTAAATCCAGAGGGAAAGTCCCTTCTTGATATTGGCATATGCAGTTTGCATACAGTTAATGGAGCCCTGAAGACTGGGATCTCCAAAACTGGTTGGGAACTTTTTCACTTTTTTAGATCTCTCTACAGTCTTTTCAAAGATAGCCCAGCTCGGCGAGCAAAATACTCAGATATTACAACCAGCACCTCTTTCCCTTTTAAGTTCACAGCAGTAAGATGGCTGGAAAATGGTCGCTGTGTAGATCAAGCTCTCAAAATATTTGATCATGTCGATAAATTTGTAAAAGAATACAACAAAAACCTGCAATACCTTAGAGAAGCTATGAAAAATCCATTTTTTTAAGGCAAAACTAAGTGCTTTCAGAAGCATATTGTCAGACGTTGAGCCGTTCCTGAGAAGGTTCCAAAGTCAGAAGCCTATGGTCCCTTATCTCTTTACTTCACTTGAACAACTTATGAAAAACCTAATGATGAGATTTGTAAAATATGAAAAAATAGCTGAAGCAAGTACTACTAAAAAATTAATGAACTTGGACTTGCAAGACAGTGCCAATCTGGTTTCAGTAGAAAAGGTGGACGTTGGTTATGCTGCAGAAAGCTTAATGAAACAAATTAAATGCTCAGAAAAAGAGAAACTTGTTTTTAAAAATGAGTTCAAAAATCTCCTTACCACCATGATAGAAAAACTCAGAGAGAAAAGTCCTTTGAAATCACATTTAGCACGAGGCCTCACTGCCTTAGACCCTAAAATGATAATGCTCAAACCCAGTTTGGCAATAAAAAGGATTGATGTTGTTCTAGAAAACCTGCACAGCCATAGAAAAATATGTGATAAAAGTGCTGAAAAGGCCAAACGGCAGTAATCTTTGCTAACTGAAGAAGCTAATGATTTCATTTCCAAAACATCTGATGACACGGGATTGGACGAATTTTACTACGGCCTTTTAGGAGAAGATAAGAAATATGAAGATCTCTGGTCTGTAATGAAGCTGTGTTTCATTTTGTCCCATGGTAATGCATCAGTTGAATCTGGCTTTTCTGTCAATAAGCATTTACTAGTTGAAAATCTTCTAGAAGAATCCCTTGTGTCCCAAAGAGTTATTTGTGATAGCATAAAGCATCTAGGTGGTTTGAGGAATGTGACTATCAACAGAAGTATGCTTACCTCGGTCAGATCTTCAAGAAGAAGATATCAATCATATTTTGAAAAGAAAAAAGAAATGCAGTCAGAAGGGGAAAAAAAGAAAATAGAGAAAAGGAAAATTGAATTACAGTTGAAAGAGTTGGAAGAAAAAAGAAAAAAGTTGAAACTTGAAAGAGAAATGGAGGATGTAGAAAAAATGGGGGAAAAGAAAAAACTGCTGGAGAACATGAAGAGATCACACTAGGAGTGCATATTTTTCTTTTTCATTCTCATCCTGTCGGACTGGTTCATTTTCAATTTTGAAAGCTATAGCTGATTATTATAATTATTTGTTACCATGTAAGTTGTTCTATTAATTAGTCCATTTTATCTTGTTCATATATTATTTTATTAAGTTCTAGTGAAAATACTCTCATTCTTATGTTACCTAAGGTAATAATGGAAATATTTATTTTTAAAATGCCATCAATGTATATGTATTTTTCAATAAATAAATAATAAAAAATAAATAAAATAAAAGAGGAAGAAAAAAGAAAGTGGAGAGAGAATTAGGCCAGCTATGGGGAAGGTGGAGGCTGGGTTTTCTTTTTTCTTCCTTGTAAAATATAATGCTCAAAGAATTAACGTACTATGCATTTTAGTGAGTCAGGGAAATTTCTGTAAGTAGGTCAGGGAAAGTCAGGGAAAATTAAAACAGAATTTCTGTGGACACCCTGAATAACGAAACTGCACTATTTTGAATACAAAACTGACTTTTTATTATAAAAATTACAAAGAAAAGAATACCAACATCAAATTGTATTATGTCCCAAAAACAAGTCAACAATCACAATCGATACATACATGTACATTTGTGTATGTGTGTAGTTTAACCATGTATAATATACATATATATATAATATGTATATTATACATAATAATATATAATATACATAATATAATATAATTATACATAATATATATACATATATATTAACCATGTAGTTTAACCATATATATACATATATAACATATGTCCAGGATCTTTTAACATACATAAAAATAAGTAAAATGTGTGTGCAAAAAGCGTTTCTCACCAATCTGGGACTCCCATCGAAACTTCTCACTTAAACACATTCCTTGTTTATGCTAACCCATAGGACTACTGGTAGGTGTTGATTGGTGGTGATAGATCTTAGCTGAAGCTCTTAACTCTGATAAGATGGATTCTTCAGAAATGTCGTGTTGATATCTCAGTGTAATACCATTGTTATAGGGACTCTATCATAGCTTTTCTGCTCACCTGAGATTTGTGTTCACAATTGCAGCAAAGTTACGTACTAAAGTTTGTTCACTCTTAGAGTGAAGCCTGATATAAACAAAGCGGAGTGATATAACGCAGAGACATGTACTGTACAAAGTTAAAACTTTCTTTATTGTTTAACATAAATTGTAATTCTTTAAAGAATTACAATTTATAAACTATAATATAACTAAAATATTATTTACCTTATTTTTTAGTTGTATTAATCCCAACTATATCATAGAAATGTTTGTTGAATATTTTTAATCAATTAATTACAATCAATTGAAAACTACTTTATTCCTAGCAGTGAATTTAGTGATGCAGTCACTCTTCTAACCAATCCAATTCAAGTACACGCACATAGTTTTGTTTACATTAGACTCCAGTCTAAGTGTGAACAAACTTTACATTCAGTACTTCCTTCAGTGCCAGCATACATCCCACAATATTCTTGGGACTCAGTGGTTACTGAGAAAATCATGAGGATTTTGTGTGCGCATGCACGTGCATGCCTAATTGCCAGGACGAAACGAGATCTCATAAGAGATTTTACAGCATTGGAGGAACCCACAGATCAAATATTGGACTGCATATAAACTTGGAAAAAATATATGTATGCTACCAACAAACTGCCACTAAACCCAACTATTCAAAACCTTGAAATAGGTATAAAAAATATAGAAGCAGTAAAATAGTTTATATATCTTGTCTCCCAGGTAAACAGCACTAATGACACCAACACTGAAATAAAAAGAATATATCTCACAAATAAAACATATTATGGATTAAAAAATATGTTAAAGCTGGCATCTAGATTCATCTCAAGAAGCACGAAATGAAAATTTACAAAACATTTATCAGGCTAGTCCTGATATATGCTTCAGAAACCTATTCTGCAGGCACTATAATTATGAACTAGACCATCTTTACAAAGAGCCAGGACATTGTAAGGATAATCAAAATATACAGGCTAAGGTGGGTTGGACACATAGTGTGGAACAGACTATAAAACATATCTTCTACCAGAAACCAATGGGTAGTAGAGGAAGGGGAAGACCCCAAAGTAGATTCAAAGCTCAGATAGAGGAGGAACTCAGAAAGGTGCACATAAGAAACTGGAAAGCCAGGGTACACAATAGGGAAGAATGGAGTTGACTCTTGGAGCAGGCCAAGACTCACCAAGAGTTGTAGAGCCACATCTGATGCGTGTGTGTGTGTGTGTGTGTGTGTGTGTGTGTGTGTGTGTGTGTGTGTGTGTGTGAGACTAATTGTTAAATATCTTGTATATGAGCAATAAAGTACTTTATGTAATATAAGTTAATAGTTCTGCTTTTAAATGGATATTCTTGTTGAGTTTGTATGGGTAAGAATTTTCGTATTTTTCAGGATATTGAGAGACTAGAAGACCTGAAGAAAATATGTAAAGAGAACCCTCAAGAATTTGCAAGAAGACTTCTCAGTGAACACTCAGTTGATATCCCAGCAAATCTTAATATCTATGAGGTGCAGTTTTCTATCTTCTGTTCATATTGTGTGTTGTGTGTGTGTGCGTGCGTGCGTGCGTGCGTGCGTGTGTGCGTGTGTGTGTGTGTGTGTGTGTGTGTGTGTGTGTGTGTCTAAAGAATTAAAACTTTAGTATAACTATACACTCGTGTGTGTGTGTGTGTGTGTGCGTGCGCGCGCGCACGCGCATAAGGGTTATTTTAGCAGTAGTGATGTGTGAATCATAATGCATTATCTTGCTGTCAGTGTAAGCAGCTTTCTTCATAAATACAAAGTGTAAAAGATATAAAACACATAGTTCTGATAAACTGTTAGTATTATTTTGAAAATTCAGGTGCCCTCAGCAGTTGTTTTGTTTCGTAGTGTAACTTTTGTTTCAGTGCTGTGACATACATGAAGTAATGTAATAACAATTATGGGTCTGTGAAAGTACTAAATTAATCTAAAGTTTTATATAATTGTATATAACTTTTGCATGCAGTTTAAAATAGCACTTATCATGTTTTTATTCTTTTCATCATTATCAGGAGTAGTAAAGAGCAGGCTTGGGATTAACGATTAAATTAATCATTAAAAAATTGGTTAACCTAATCATTAATCGTTAAATTTTTTTATAACGATTAAAAAATTAACAAGTTAATATTTTTGCTTCCCAAGAGGGAGACTAGCCAAAATCGTTTTTGAAGTCAGTGTTGAAAAAAGGATGTTTCAGGTAATCCTAATCTGTTGACAGACAATGG
This sequence comes from Magicicada septendecula, assembly GCA_034769895.1. Classification (NCBI taxonomy): domain Eukaryota; kingdom Metazoa; phylum Arthropoda; class Insecta; order Hemiptera; family Cicadidae; genus Magicicada; species Magicicada septendecula. The sequence continues at coordinate 640,173,738 of CM068367.1, forward strand.
ACAGGTTACCGTTTGGTCTCCTTTGTCTCCTTGAGAACATATCATGGTAGGGGTGGTTTTCTGTGTATTGTTTAATTATGCATGTGACTATACTTCAGACAAGTATTACTAGATAAAATTAACAAAGGATGCAGAAGAAATGTGAACTACAAACATTCAGAGACAAACTCACATGTGCGTCTCACACCACCGAGCAGTCTAAAGTCATACTCAAAATCTTTCCCATGTCATACTAAAGTCATACTCAAAATCTTTCCCATGTCATGTCATTGTATCTTTCCCACTTGTGAAAATCATGAGTGTCGTTGAAATACAAGTTTAAGCTAATATTTGTGTATGTTCATGTTACAGAGTTTGTCACTTGAATTTTTTCTCAGACTACGAGTATCATGAGAATCATTTTTGTGGAATGATTAATGTTTGTGCTTATGTTACCTCTTATTTTCCTTGATGAGACATTCATCCATCCCACTTACACAGTAAACGAGTGTTGGCAGGATCCTGCAACTAGTGGTGTTTTAAAAAATAATAGTACTGGAACATGCTGGACCATTGTTCATGCAGGTTGGGAGAAAAGTTTCATTAGTGCAGCTGTACTTATGTTCAAGTCCCAAACTACAAGTAGAGACTGCCTTCACAAGATGAACTTTGAAAATTTTCCTCAGTGGGTTAAGGAAAAACTGTTGCCAAACCTTCCAGAAAAGTCTTTAGTGGTTATGTACATGTACCATACAATAGTGTACAAGAAAACAAACCACCGATTACAGCTTCTCGAAAAGCGTAAATCCAGGAGTGGCAAAAAAAAATGGGAATCAGTTATTCAGTGAGAAATAGTTTGTTTTTGAAAGTCATCACCAACATATAGATATGATTTTTGAAGAAAGAAGGCACGAAGTGATAAGATTAACCTCCATACCATTGCGACCTGAATGTCATTGAGTATGTGTGGAACATGGTTAAGGGACAAGTAGCAAGACTCTTCTTTGTTCAGAAAGCAGGTGATATTAAAAACCTCACTGAAAATGTTATTGCTTCTATTTCAGAAAGTGCTGGAATAGAATAATATCTATACAAGATGTAAAAAATTATGAATCTAAATACTGAGAAACTGAAGATCTGATGGAAGGCGAGATATACAAAATTATAATATCGGTTGAGGGAGAAGAATCTTCTGACACTTACACTGATACAGACGATGACATTGAATGGTGTAGTCATTTATAGGATGGATGTGAAATGTCTGGAGTTGAAGAATTAGAATAGAATGTCACTTATTATAAAAACTGTTTTCAGTGTTTTCAAGACATAAAAATTTGTGTTGAGGAAAGTAAGTCCAACTATTTTTTTCTACTAATCATTTACAATTCTATGTCTTTTCTGGTACAAATTAACATGTGCATTCAATTTATTTTTTACGGTATTATGTTTTAAGAAATAAGATAAAGTCATAGTTTTAGCGATAATTGTTCGAAAGACATTTGATTGCAACTTCTCAAGATATGCTTCTAAAAATTTCATCAAGGTAAGGTTTTTTCAAATTTTCCATTATTTATTAAATGGTAATTTAATTCATAGCCACGAATTAGTTATGATAAGTAATAATTCTATCTTTAATACTAATGAATAACACACAATTAATAATTAGTACTTGTGCATTACATCCAAACTGAGAAGTAAAAAAACATGAAAAGCAATGAGGCGTTACTTTGTTTTTTACACCAAGTTCAAAATAAATACAGTCACAATTTATGTTCTGATACCGATCATTGTAGTTATGTACATACAACCTATTCTGTTGTAGGCAGGCTCTATAATAAAATCACTCATTTTCTTTGAAATATTTCTCTTATATATCCCAGCATAAAAACTATTATGGAAGTAACTTTGTGTAAATTGTCTTTAATAGAAATAACTGATCCACAACAATCGCTTACCCTTTAACAATATACCGTTATTGCTTTGTAAGATAACCACTTTGTTCAGACTTATTAGTGCCTACCGACTTGTCAACCTGACCTGTGTAAATCAACCTATTTTCAACTACTACCTGTCTGCTCTTATTGTTATTATTAATATTATTATTTCTAATATATTTAAACATTTTTTATAAGTAAATTTGTTTTAAATATTTTAAAAAGTGCCAAGCGAGACCACAGTAAATATTATTATATCCAAACTGTGCATTTGATAAACAATATCATGCTTTCACAATACAATTCCCAGGTTGCACATAATACTCAAAATGTTTATATTTTGAAAACACAATACCACATTAGAAATTTGCTAACTGAATAGAAATTGAATGCACTTGTTTCTCGTAATTTTCACTCGTTTATAGGCCTACTAGATTTGTAATAACAAAACCTTTCTCTACCAGCTAACTTTCATGTTGTAATTCAAAATAATCATATTCAAAAGCAGTATAAGTTTTTACATATGAAGGTACAGACAAAAAAGACATTGAATAGCCTTATTGACATATTAAGCTACAAACTGAAGTAACAATGATCCATTTATGTTGACCAAAAACGGAAACACAACTAGTTATGTTTTACAGACCAATCCATTATTGAAATTGTGCAGTTTATTGGTTACATATTACTTACAGTTTTGTTCATGGTAGAGTAATTTAATAATTTTTCAGGGTGTCCACATTCTGGAAAGTCAGGGAAAAAAAGTTGGTCAGGGAAAGTCAGGGAAATAAACAAAAAATCTGGAAAGTCAGGGAAATCTTCCCCGATGACAGACTTGAGGGTAATTTTTTACTCTAGTCTGCCGCAACCCGTGAAAAATCTGAAAAGTCAGGGAAATCTTCCCCGATGATGGATTTGAGGGGAATTTTGAATGCTCTAGTCTGCCGTAACCCAGACTATTGTAGCATTTTTCCAGGTATTTTTCACAAGAAGTGCACAACAATTATATATTTTTTGTTGTGCCCTTGTGTCCTTTTTTCAACCGATTTAGCTAATTCTTTTTCTATTTTCAGTTTTTTTAGGCTGCTGACTTAAACTCATTACAATGGCTAACAAGAAATGTTTGTTCAATAAACTTTGGCTGGACAGTAAAGTGTTTCCAGAATTTAGTGGTTGGTTGGACTTGGTGGTTAGTGATGCAAATTCGGCTTATTGTCAAGTGTGTCTCAAATCTTTTAAACTAAGCAATATGGGGAAACAAGCAATTGTTTCTCATGCTAAGGGACCAACTCATGTAAAAAACATGAGAGCAAAGGCTTCCCAGCCAGAAATTTCTTTTTTTACTACTCCATCTCCATTAAAAGATGTGCAACCAACACCTCCAACTTCAGCTACAAAAGAATTATTAGTAGTGCCAGGAACAAGTCAAACAAGTTTAAAGAGTTTCAGTGTGAATGAAGATGATGTTACGTCAGCCGAAGCAATATGGGCTCTCCACGTCATCACTGGGAAAATGTCTCTAAACTCTTGTGATGAAACCTCTGCAGCCTTCAAAAATATGTTTCCAGACAGTAAAATCGCTCGGAGCTTTTCTATGGGCAAGACTAAGGCTTCCTATGTAATAAATCATGGGTTAGCCCCATATTTTCAAGAAATGTTGCAAAATAACATGAAACAGTGCTCTGACTATGTTGTTTGTTTTGATGAATCTCTGAACAAATTTGTTCAAAGAGGACAAATGGACTTGTGTGTAAGGTTTTGGGAAGTAAACCTTCAGAAAGTTTCAACACGATATTGGAATAGTGTATTTTTAGGCAGGGCAACTGCAGATCACTTGTTAGATGGGTTTATTCAAGGGCTCTCCTTACCTTTAGGAAATATTTTGCAAATCTCAATGGACGGGCCGAATGTTAATTCAGTTTTATGAAAAAACTCGAGAGCCATTTGCAAGTCTTAAATCCAGAGGGAAAGTCCCTTCTTGATATTGGTATATGCAGTTTGCATACAGTTAATGGAGCCCTGAAGACTGGGATCTCCAAAACTGGTTGGGAACTTTTTCACTTTTTTAGATCTCTCTACAGTCTTTTCAAAGATAGCCCAGCTCGGCGAGCAAAATACTCAGATATCACAACCAGCACCTCTTTCCCTTTTAAGTTCACAGCAGTAAGATGGCTGGAAAATGGTCGCTGTGTAGATCAAGCTCTCAAAATATTTGATCATGTCGATAAATTTGTAAAAGAATACAACGAAAAAGACAACAAAAACCTGCAATACCTTAGAGAAGCTATGAAAAATCCATTTTTTAAGGCAAAACTGAGTGCTTTCAGAAGCATATTGTCAGACGTTGAGCCGTTCCTGAGAAGGTTCCAAAGTCAGAAGCCTATGGTCCCTTATCTCTTTACTTCACTTGAACAACTTATGAAAAACCTAATGATGAGATTTGTAAAATATGAAAAAATAGCTGAAGCAAGTACTACTCAAAAATTAATGAACTTGGACTTGCAAGACAGTGCCAGTCTGGTTTCAGTAGAAAAGGTGGACGTTGGTTATGCTGCAGAAAGCTTAATGAAACAAATTAAATGCTCAGAAAAAGAGAAACTGGTTTTTAAAAATGAGTTCAAAAATCTCCTTACCACCATGATAGAAAAACTCAGAGAGAAAAGTCCGTTGAAATCACATTTAGCACGAGGCCTCACTGCCTTAGACCCTAAAATGATAATGCCCAAACCCAGATTGGCAATAAAAAGGATTGATGTTGTTCTAGAAAACCTGCACAGCCATAGAAGAATATGTGATAAAAGTGCTGAAAAGGCCAAACGACAGTTTTCTTTGCTAACTGAAGAAGCTAACAATTTCATTTACAAAACATCTGATGACATGGGATTGAACGAATTTTACTACGGCCTTTTAGGAGAAGATAAGAAATATGAAGATCTCTGGTCTGTAATGAAGCTGTGTTTCATTTTATCCCATGGTAATGCATCAGTTGAATCTGGCTTTTCTGTCAATAAGCATTTACTAGTTGAAAATCTTCTAGAAGAATCCCTTGTGTCCCAAAGAGTTACTTGTGATAGCATAAAGCATCTAGGTGGTTTGAGGAATTTGACTATCAACAGAAGTATGCTTACCTCGGTCAGATCTTCAAGAAGAAGATATTAATCATATTTGGAAAAGAAAAAAGAAATGCAGTCAGAAGAGGAAAAAAAGAAAATAGAGGAAAGGAAAATTGAATTACAGTTGAAAGAGTTGGAAGAAAAAAGAAAAAAGTTGAAACTTGAAAGAGAAATGGAGGATGTAGAAAAAATGGGGGAAAAGAAAAAACTGCTGGAGAACATGAAGAGATCACACTAGGAGTGCATATTTTTCTTTTTCATTCTCATCCTGTCGGACTGGTTCATTTTCAATTTTGAAAGCTATAGCTGATTATTATAATTATTTGTTACCATGTAAGTTGTTCTATTAATTAGTCCATTTTATCTTGTTCATATATTATTTTATTAAGTTCTAGTGAAAATACTCTCATTCTTATGTTACCTAAGGTAATAATGGAAATATTTATTTTTAAAATGCCATCAATGTATTTGTATTTTTCAATAAATAAATAATAAAAAATAAATAAAATAAAAGAGGAAGAAAAAAGAAAGTGGAGAGAGAATTAGGCCAGCTATGGGGAAGGTGGAGGCTGGGTTTTCTTTTTTCTTCCTTGTAAAATGTAATGCTCAAAGAATTAACGTACTATGCATTTTAGTGAGTCAGGGAAATTTCTGTAAGTAGGTCAGGGAAAATTAAAACAGAATTTCTGTGGACACCCTGTTTTTGAAACTACATAGAATAACAATTTTAACACCATAAAGTTAAAGTATTATAATGCTCTAACTTTAATTTTTGGACAAGTAAATTTGCAAGTCACGTATGAGTTTTAAGTTGCTTGTACGAACGTCAAGCAAAGTAGGAGAACGTACTGTATCCCCATGTAACTCGCAGTGCTAGTGCTGCTTCACTTCCTCTCTTCAGATAAAATGTTAACATAGCCGTGTAGTAGACAACAATGCTTCTTAACTTTCGTTGTGTCCAAGTCCCCTAACACATTGTGTCAGTGATCGCAGTCAAATACTGCAGAATTGAAGCAGAGGAATTCCCCCAATTGCGAGGCAAGAAAACACGTGAATTCAAATTCTCCATATTAACAGATGCATTTTAAGAGTTATCAGGCATCAGATTTTAGCCAATACAGTCCCATACAAGCACATATGCATGTACGTGTGGGCACGCATGTGTGAACACACACAAACAGCATTAACAAGTGAAAGACCCATAAATCACTCTTTAACAGTTTAACAAAAGACAACCTGTTTCACTAAGTTCCATTAAAGTTAACAGACCCTAAAAAAGTTGTTAGTTAACAGAGATTTTTGGTCTACTAAGTACTAACGGCCATTAAAACAGTGATAGATAAACTTAAAATTTGTTCCAGTGTCGCTTTGATGTATGTTCTTAATTACTCATAAAATAAAATTGCAAAAATTTTATCCGGTTTCTGTGTTCAGAAAATTTAGTTTGAACGATCAGTGTTGTTTGAAGAAAACAATGCAAACATGAAGCTAATGTATACGAAAATTCATAAAATCGTTTTTAAGATTTTTCAAAATTTGTTGCAATATTTATAGAAATAAAAAACTAGTTAGAACAAACAAAAACTACAAAAACCAAACAAAAGTAAAATAATTTTAATTACAGAAAATAATTTTACAAAATATACACAATAAAGACTAACGATTAGACTCGGTCGTCTCTGTAAAAGACGTGTATGTAGTGTGTTCGCCTCACACTGGTGTCGTTACTTCAATCCTTGCGCTAACGAAGTCCGTAGCGATGTTTTAATTACCAGTACAACGCAATAGTAACCTTACCTGTTATTAAATAGGGTTTTGTGAATCCCGGGTGGCGCCAAATTGTTTATTGAAAACAATTAAACTTATTAAATAATGTGTTAAAAAGGTGTTCTCAGCGATAACGGCCGGGGCATTCAAATTTATTCCCGCCTGTTGGACCTCCTGAATCGAGCAGGTAGTTTGTCGAATTGCAGCGTGAACGCTGGCCGTCAAATCTAGTTTTCGTTAACAAGCACAAATTATACAAATGAAATAAAAACAATGGTTACACTCTGTACTAGTTACTTTAATTATTGATTTGTAATGTTTCAGTCTGACAAGAAAATTATACTTGTTTATTAGTAAATTTGCACCAACATTAGTTATGAAACAATTTCTCTCAGGTTGACGAAATCGATTTTGTAACGAGTTATTCAGTCCAGTATGGCGACTGTTTTGTTGGTTTACAATTGTACTTGTTCAAAATCTGGAGTTCCTTTGATTACAAGACAAATATTAATTATGATTACAATAAAAAGTACATTACCTTACATTATTTGTACTTAAATAATAATGTGTTTGGTTATAATTTGTTCTGTAGTGTAGTTAAGTGTGTTTCTAAAGTTCGTATTCGATCAACAGGTTATATTCTAAGTTAACAAATTTTCAGTGTTTTATTTTTCTGAATTAATCTTTGAAAGAGAATATACGGTTCATAGTGAGAGTTCAATTTACTGTGAGAAATATTTAAAGTGAGTTTAATTCAGGAAATTATACTTATAATTCAATTATACTTATCAAATCAGACGACTTGGTATTAACAGTCGTCAGTCAAAAAGGTAATTGGGCTGCATTAGTCATCATTTTCAATAATCTTGGGGCTTAAGTATGTCTTGTGTCCTTTTCATGTTAGTTGTAGACGATTTTTTCATTTAATTCTTGTGTAAAATGGTCCTTGGCATCAGTCAAACATTATGGTCCCTCGTCTTCTTCTTATTGGTACATATTTTTGAATTTTGATTACTTTTATACGTTTAAAAATGAAAATTTAAGTCATTCAATATTTGGCGTCTAATCTTGACGAGCATCACTTTGAGAGTATCCGAAAAAACGGAAAAATTCGTAACCAACATGTGTTGTCAAGGTCACATGTTAATTCTGATTGGTCAATCTTGGTTTATTACCATTGTTATCAAATTTGAATTATTATTCAAAATAGCTGTATATCTTCTGATTGCTTATATTCTTCTGTCTTCCTCCCTACATATTAAATATTACCACTACTGTTATTATTTCCTTTCAAAGATTGTTTTGATACCACATAAGGTTGTGTTCTATAAGATATTAACTTTTGTATAATTATGTTAACATTTGTTAATTACTTTTCTTTTTTAATTTAAGTCCTTATTCTAACATTTTGCTTTTAATATGATTTACAAATTATCCTTGGTTAATTATTCGCCTCAGATTTGTTAATTTCTTTGTTAATTTGTTACAATTTGTAGTTGTTTGTTTTTTGACAGTTAGGCATTTCCTAGGCCTAAGTAGCCATTGCTTATATTTACTTATTTCCTACAAATTACATTTCATTTTAACCTAATGAGTTTTGTTTTGTTATTATAATTGGTTGTGTTATTTGTTGATGTGTTTTGGATCTGTTTTTGTGTTATTTGTATGTTTTATATTATTTTACACACCATGGATTGCTAATTATTTACCAACTGTTTTTCTCGTTTTCTAAGTTCTGCATGTTTATTTAACTTGCCATTGCTAACAATATGGCTATTACTTACTATTTTTTATCACATAAAATATAACATCTAGTCCTATGGTCTGTACAATTCCTCCAGCCATATCCTATTCATAAATTTGATTAAACAATTATTATGTAGTGTTAGTTTACAATTCATTTCTTTTTATACTATTTTTTGGGTGTTAAACAACATCACACCTTTTGAACTGACTTAAATAAGTATCCCTTATAACATGGGGTGTTTATTGATTTTGTTTTTAACTTCTTATTTTTTTACATAATCTTTACTTTCACTCCATGATAACACTATCTGTTTCCTCTTTCATGGGATTCTCCCTTTTAACTACGATTGTATTCAATTAAACTTAACAATAAGATTCTTTTTTAATTAATACTGTTATCATCACTCTTCAGTGTTCATTACTTCTTAATTAATTGTTTACATCTAATACTATTCTTAACAACATTCTTAATTACTAATATTGTTCACCATTAATCATTTAGTGTTTCTTATTGATTTACTAAGTGTTAAATAATTACATACATTTAATTACAATTAAATAATCTAATAATGTTAAAAAATAGGTGTATAAATATATAAGGAATGTTACAAAAATTCCTATAAAGTAAGAACAACAAACTTAAAAAAAATTATTCAGAATATTTAAAAAAAAAAAAAAAAAAAAAAGGTGTATAAAGCAAATATACGGCAAATGGCTAAAGTAGAATATGGTAAACAACCAAGAAAAAGAAAAAAGATGTCTAAGATAATTAAAATGATCACACGAAGAAAAGAAAAACGAACTAATGAAAAGTTAGAAATGATGAAATTAACAACTAAATAAATAAAAACAAATCAACTGTATGAGTAAACAACAGTATGTAGCAAAGGTATAGCGGAAGGAAGAAATGAGTAAAAGGCTAAAATGATCGAAAAAACCACTAAGTGGACAATCCCAAAATATATTATTAATTAAAGTCACAAGATAACGAAAAAGGTATTTAAGATTGACTGAGAATAGGTCCAGCAATCAAATTCACTGAGCAGAGATGATGTTCCTCTGGTCTCAGAAAAATAAGTAGTAATGGAAGAAACCAGCTACTAAAAAGGTAGGGAAAAATTATATAAAAGGGAGAACACACTAATGGAAATAAATAAAAATAGATCTAAATAAAATGGAGTGGATCAAGTAAGAAGAGAAATAAGAAAGAAGAAATGAACAAGAAAGAAAAGGAAAAATAATATATAACTGATAATCTCATAAAAAACTATGATAGTGTTTTATCAAAATGATCAATTTTGAAGGAGAGGCATTATGTTACTACACAAATAAGCCACCCCAATACCAGGGATAAAAAAGATGAATCTGAATATAAAAAAGTAATTCGTATAAAATAAAATGTTTAATATAAAGAAAATAAAATGACGATGATACGACAAACGACGACATGACCTAACCCAAGTGACTGACCAAATAAAAAGAAACAAAAAGAAGAAGGGAAAAGACGAAACCAAATAAGAAAGTGATTGAACATAATAAAATAAACCCAAAGGAGAAGGTGGAAAACCAAGATATAAATGAAATACACTGAAAGTGAAGAAGGTGGAAAAAGGAAAAAGAAACAAACCAACGATAAAGGGAAATAAAATGAAATCAAGTGATAAGGCACAAACAAGTAATATAGAATACAAGCAGGAGAAATGGTACACTCAAATGTAATATTGGAAATGAAACCAATAACTAACCTTAGTAAATAATAAATATTATTATCAATTAATTGATAAAGGTAACTGATGAAACCCAATTAAAGACTATTAGAAATAAAAATACACTAACCCACAAATTAGATAATAATAAGTGATTACCTGTATGCGGTCCGCCGTGTGACTTCTCAAACTTAGTTACGTTACGCGTTTCAAGGCGTATGCCTCATCATCAGACGTTTAAAAACCAAAAACACACATATCACACAAAACTGCGTTTGTCAAAAAATAAAATTGCAGAAACAAGCATATTATGTGCACGTGATGTAGGGTGCGCACCCGTTCAAGTGTTGTCTGCTACTGATTGGAATTCGTTGAGCAGTCTCAAAGCAGTATCATACAGGCGGTTAGATACAAAGTTCAATTGTTCATTCAGAACACAATCACGACTGCTATCATTATTATATGCATTATAAATTTCCAGCTCCTCCAAGGCATTCATAAAACGGCCCTTGTTGCATATATGCAAAGGCATTAGATTGGACTTAAAATCTGTATAATTGTGATTGTGTTGGGTCAGATGACGAGTGTAATTAGATTTTATATCATTGTAATTATGTGTCTTTTTTGGTAAGTGTTCACGGAAGCGTTTGTAAAAACCTCTTCCGGTCTGACCTATATAGAAGCTGTTACAATCATTGCAAACCAGTTTATAAATGCCTGTTTTTTCTTCAATAGGTAAGGGCAGTTTAGGTCTAAGTATATTAATTAGTTTATTATTGGTTCTAAAAGACATAGTATAACCAATATTGTTCATCACTGAAGAAAAAATTTTTTGCATGATGTATGTGTATTTCGCAGATATAAATTTTTTCGGTGTTTTATTAAGTGGACGGGGCTTAAGTTGAATGTTATTATGCTTCTTTAGCAATTTGTCAATGATGTGACTACTGTAACCATTGGAAACTGCAATAAATCTTATTGTATTTAGCTCAGTCTGGAAATCATTATTGTCAAGGGGGACTGTCAACAATCTATGGATTAAACTATTATATGCTGCCATTTTTTGAGAATATGGATGGTGGGAATCTGCATGTATTGTATGGTTAGTGGCAGTAGGCTTCCTATAAATATTGAATTTCAATGTGTCCATTCGTCTAGTGAGGGTCAGGTCTAGAAAGTTAATTGAGTTATCATGCTCGGTCTCTAAAGTAAATTGAATATTATTGTTGATTTCATTTAAAAGATTTTTGAAGGAGTCAACTTGTCTCAAAGTTCTGTCAAAAATAATGAACGTGTCATCTACGTAACGTGAATAAAATTTTATCTTATTAGCGTATATGTTATTATTTAATAAATAAGTATTTTCGTAGAAATTTAAGTATATGTCAGCCAACAGGCCTGAGAGGGGTGAGCCCATAGCTAGACCATCATCTTGGCTATAGAATAAACCATTGAATGTGAAATAATTTTGATTTAAAATGACTTTAAGCAAGTCAATCAACTCATCTATCGCCTGTGCACTCATGGAAGCGTTAATTCATAAATTGTCCTTCAATAATTTTAAAGTTACATCAGTTGGAATATTTGTATATAAATCTCATTAATAAGATAAATACCGTTAAATTAAAACCTAATTACAAATTGGTTTCATTTGACATAGTGGATTTATATTCCATGAGTGCACAGGCGATAGATGAGTTGATTGACTTGCTTAAAGTCATTTTAAATCAAAATTATTTCACATTCAATGGTTTATTCTATAGCCAAGATGATGGTCTAGCTATGTGCTCACCCCTCTCAGGCCTGTTGGCTGACATATACTTAAATTTCTACGAAAATACTTATTTATTAAATAATAACATATACGCTAATAAGATAAAATTTTATTCACGTTACGTAGATGACACGTTCATTATTTTTGACAGAACTTTGAGACAAGTTGACTCCTTCAAAAATCTTTTAAATGAAATCAACAATAATATTCAATTTACTTTAGAGACCGAGCATGATAACTCAATTAACTTTCTAGACCTGACCCTCACTAGACGAATGGACACATTGAAATTCAATATTTATAGGAAGCCTACTGCCACTAACCATACAATACATGCAGATTCCCACCATCCATATTCTCAAAAAATGGCAGCATATAATAGTTTAATCCATAGATTGTTGACAGTCCCCCTTGACAATAATGATTTCCAGACTGAGCTAAATACAATAAGATTTATTGCAGTTTCCAATGGTTACAGTAGTCACATCATTGACAAATTGCTAAAGAAGCATAATAACATTCAACTTAAGCCCCGTCCACTTAATAAAACACCGAAAAAATTTATATCTGCGAAATACACATACATCATGCAAAAAATTTTTTCTTCAGTGATGAACAATATTGGTTATACTATGTCTTTTAGAACCAATAATAAACTAATTAATATACTTAGACCTAAACTGCCCTTACCTATTGAAGAAAAAACAGGCATTTATAAACTGGTTTGCAATGATTGTAACAGCTTCTATATAGGTCAGACCGGAAGAGGTTTTTACAAACGCTTCCGTGAACACTTACCAAAAAAGACACATAATTACAATGATATAAAATCTAATTACACTCGTCATCTGACCCAACACAATCACAATTATACAGATTTTAAGTCCAATCTAATGCCTTTGCATATATGCAACAAGGGCCGTTTTATGAATGCCTTGGAGGAGCTGGAAATTTATAATGCATATAATAATGATAGCAGTCGTGATTGTGTTCTGAATGAACAATTGAACTTTGTATCTAACCGCCTGTATGATACTGCTTTGAGACTGCTCAACGAATTCCAATCAGTAGCAGACAACACTTGAACGGGTGCGCACCCTACATCACGTGCACATAATATGCTTGTTTCTGCAATTTTATTTTTTGACAAACGCAGTTTTGTGTGATATGTGTGTTTTTGGTTTTTAAACGTCTGATGATGAGGCATACGCCTTGAAACGCGTAACGTAACTAAGTTTGAGAAGTCACACGGCGGACCGCATACAGGTAATCACTTATTATTATCTAATTTGTGGGTTAGTGTATTTTTATTTCTAATAGTCTTTAATTGGGTTTCATCAGTTACCTTTATCAATTAATTGATAATAATATTTATTATTTACTAAGGTTAGTTATTGGTTTCATTTCCAATATTACATTTGAGTGTACCATTTCTCCTGCTTTGTATTCTATATTACTTGTTTGTGCCTTATCACTTGATTTCATTTTATTTCCCTTTATCGTTGGTTTGTTTCTTTTTCCTTTTTCCACCTTCTTCACTTTAAGTGTATTTCATTTATATCTTGGTTTTCCACCTTCTCCTTTGGGTTTATTTTATTATGTTCAATCACTTTCTTATTTGGTTTCGTCTTTTCCCTTCTTCTTTTTGTTTCTTATTATTTGGTCAGTCACTTGGGTTAGGTCATGTCGTCGTTCGTCGTATCATCGTCATTTTATTTTCTTTATATTAAACATTTTATTTTATACGAATTACTTTTTTATATTCAGATTCATCTTTTTTATCCCTGGTATTGGGGTGGCTTATTTGTGTAGTAACATAATGCCTCTCCTTCAAAATTGATCATTTTGATAAAACACTATCATAGTTTTTTATGAAATTATCAGTTATATATTATTTTTCCTTTTCTTTCTTCTTCATTTCTTCTTTCTTATTTCTCTTCTTACTTGATCCACTCCATTTTATTTAGATCTATTTTTATTTATTTCCATTAGTGTGTTCTCCCTTTTACATAATTTTTTCCCCAACTTTTTAGTAGCTGGTTTCTTCCATTACTACTTATTTTTCTGAGACCAGAGGAACATCATCTCTGCTCAGTGAATTTGATTGCTGGACCTATTCTCAGTCAATCTTAAATACCTTTTTCGTCATCTTGTGACTTTAATTAATAATATATTTTGGGATTGTCCACTTAGTGGTTTTTTCGATCATTTTAGCCTTTTACTCATTTCTTCCTTCCGCTATACCTTTGCTATATACTGTTATTTACTCATACAGTTGATTGTTTTTTATTTATTTAGTTGTTAATTTCATCATTTCTAACTTTTCATTAGTTCGTTTTTCTTTTCTTCGTGTGATCATTTTAATTATCTTAGACATCTTTTTTCTTTTTCTTGGTTGTTTACCATATTCTACTTTAGCCATTTGCCGTATATTTGCTTTATACACATTTTTATATATATATATTTTTTTTTTATACCAGTTCAGTTTTTTTTTTTTTTTTTTTTTTTTTACATTGAATTTATTATAATTTTAAGTATTTTTCTCAGCAGTTTTTGCTTGATTTTATTTTTGTTTATTTTGTTTTGTTTTAAATATTATTCTGAATAATTTTTTGTAAGTTTGTTGTTCTTACTTTATAGGAATTTTTGTAACTTATTCCTTATATATTTATACACCTATTTTTTTTTCATATGTTATTTATACTTTATTGTAAGGTGATCTTACTTTGTAGGAATTTCTGTAACTTATTCCTTCTTTTCTTATTTTATTTAATGCTTCACATGTCATTGAAATATTGTCGTAAGTTGTTCTTACTTAATTTTTTGAATTTTGGTATTTCTCTCTTTTTTTTCCATTATTATCATTGTTATGTGTTCCATCGGTCGGCCGTTTCCTCTTCTTCATCAATTTCTTGTCTTCCTCCCCGAGGTGTGTTGGATTGATTTCCACTGCTTCTTGAGGGAATCCAGAGTTCTGGTGGGTTGCGCTTATTGTACGCTTTCTTATTTGGTTTTGTCTTTTCCCTTCTTCTTTTTGTTTCTTTTTATTTGGTCAATCACTTGGGTTAGGTCATGTCGTCGTTCGTCGTATCATCGTCATTTTATTTTCTTTATATTAAACATTTTATTTTATACGAATTACTTTTTTATATTCAGATTCATCTTTTTATCCCTGGTATTGGGGTGGCTTATTTGTGTTGTAACAAGACATACATTAAAAAGTCTCTTTATAGACCTAATAATTTGTAATTATAGGTCTATAATAAATAATTTCTTGTACAAACAGAAGCAGCGTTGACAATTATCATAGCAGAATAGGTGTGTAAATGAACGTTTATGAACTGGGACCAAACAGGCATTAATGAAATGGCCATTAAGATAACGATCATTAACATAGGGCTATCATACATTAAACTCCAGAAATGAGAAATGTTTTTATGTTTCTTGTATATTTATATATACGTATAATTGTTTACACACACACACACACACACACACACACACACACACACACACACACACACACACACACACACACACACACACACACACACACACACACACACACACACACACACACACACACACACACACACACACACACACACACACACACACACACACACACACACACACACACACACACACACACACACACACACATATATAATTAAATTTTTTTAATCTTGAAGTATTTTTTTGTAGTTTCAGTAACTTACAGTTTACTATTATTTCCATTTTATATTTATTGGTTAAGCTGACCAGTTTTGACAGTGGTTTATTCCATTTGTGAAAAAAATCACTTAAGAATGTATATATAAAATTTCTATAATTCTACTGCACAAACAAAATCTCATTAACATAATCTGTATCACATTTTTTAGTTTCCTTTGATCAAAACCTCTGATTTTGTGAAAATGTAGCTCTATACTTGCATTATGTGTGGGAACTGAACAAAAACTACTATCATAAATTTCAAATTACAGTATACGTTTCCATTACCATATTGAATTTTTTCTAATTCCCATTTACAAAAAATTTTGCAAATTCTTCGACTTGACAATTTGACAATTGTTTTTATCATTTTCCCAGACAGAAATTTTATGTCCAGAAAAAAAGACAAATTGTAATCTTTTTTAAAAATATTAACATTAGTTAAAAAGCAGGAAGAAAACAAAGGTTCCTGAAACGGTGAATTAGTTAGCCTGTAGAAAGTGCACAAAAATGCTAAAATTTCTCTATTATGTATCTACCTTGCGTTTCAAGTTTTCTACAAAAATGTTTTATAAAATAAATGTTGAATTTTTAGATTTGTTGTTCATAACCTGTTCAAGTATCAGTAATAGGTAATTCACTATTTCTGACTATGGAACACTGATTTGTAGATTAAATACCAAAGATACCTTGTGACACACATAAGATTGTCTACAAATAAATCTGACAAGGACAGTAAAATTGATAAGACTTTTTGATAGCTTTAACAAATGTGAAGGTGGTAGTGATGGAAGCAGTTAAATTGGTGGAAGCTGAGCTTGTCAGGTATTTTCATAAGGCAAAAGAAGTTGGAGACCTGAAGAGATTATTTGCAAAGTATAACACAAGTGTCCCCACTGCAAAAGGTTGTTCAGTACTGCAGGACTCATTTTAGGGGACAGGCGAAGAAAATGACAAACAATTTTTTGAAATGCAGCTTTTGTTAAAATTGAGTAAGTTTTTTGCAGTAATACCTGTAAAGTTATGAATTATTAAAGTTGTCTATAAGTTCATTAATTACATATTTTAGTCTGAGTTGAAGTACTTCAACAACCAAAGGTAGTTTACTCAATAACAATAAAATAACGAAAAAAAAGAAAAAACGTTTTAAATTTTAATCAGTTATTTTATTTTAACTTTAATCGGTTACATTTTTATTCATTTTCCCAAATCTGGGACAGAATATATTAAATAGATCTTTTCTTAATAAAAATTTTAAAAATTAAAACATCTTTAAGTATCTAAGCGTATCTTGAATATCCTAGCTAAGAAATAGCTTCACTTTTTCTTAAGGATTTCAAACAGAGATCAGTCAACAAGATGGCCTCTGACTTATTATTATGGCTATCCACCAGTTTCCAGATTGAAGAGTGGGAAAGAGTAATATTTAGGATAAAGTCATTTAGGTTCATGAGTTGGCTTGCGCAGACTTCATTACATCTGTCCAATAATTTATTATTTGACAGTAATTTATTACATTACATTATATATACACAATCACCAAAGTATTAAGTTTTTAATTGTATAGTAAAATTTAAAACTGTAATTGGACAAGTCAAATACATTAGTAATTTACGTACATTTTGATTAGTTGAGAATTGCTTCACCATATTGGTTAGCACTTAACACAATCTTCCTGTGCTCTTCAGGACATCCACTGAAGGCATTTGTAGTCAGAGCTTCTAAATGTAAACATTTTGCTACATGTGTTGATTATTTGTAACAGTACATAAAGGCCAAATACCTTAATTATGGGATTTGAGGATGTTTATACTGTTTTATTGTATCACAGTTGAATAAAGTATGGTTAGGTCCATTGTCCCTGTGGAAAAAAAGAACAACGCATATTCAGTGAGAGGAGCATAATGCCAAGGTCACTGGTGGACGAGCAAAAGCAAGCAGAGATGATGGCGGTGTATGTGATGACGAACTCTTAATAATAATTGTGATTGGTTTACAAAGCTGTGTCGTCATGAATAAAAGACAATGACGCAGGAACAACAGCGTATGAAACGAGGCATTGGCCGAGCAAACAAAAGACGGTGACGTCAAATGCACTAACACATACGCGAATTTGTATATTACTCGTTCTCAGTTCCACACAGCACACCAAAGGGTCAGCAGCGATGTATCGCTGTTGACTTAGTTTTCAGCAGAAGTTTTAAGAAAATTATTATTCACCATTAAAAATGTAACAGTGGAGTTTTAAAAGACTCAATTAATAGTAAACAGTTAAATATCAGATGTAAAATCAGTGCAAACCAACAGATAGACGAGAAACATGAGGCGACCACCTGCCATCCAAATGCGTAACATCTAACACCAGCGAGGGAGCCACTCTGGTCCACTTACAGAGAAGTCAAACAATTATCATATTCTTTACGTATCAATGAGCTCAAATAAAAGATAAATCTGATGAAATGTATTTGTGATAGTGTGTGTGAGTGAGCGTATGAGGGAGTGAACGCATGGCCATGATCATGACTAAATAGGGCATTGGTTTGTGTAACATACCAGTATATAATTAATTACATGTTATTAGAGCTGCAGCCAGAATTAAATATAAAATATTAGCAAGATTCACCATAATATAAAGTAGCAATGACTAAATAGGGCTTAAGAAAATGTAGGCGCCATTTTGTTTTTGGCAATTGTATGTGACGCCATTTTTGGCTATGCTTCAATATATATATTTTTTAATTCTGGCAATTAAAAGCAAGTGATTACATTCAAATGAAAATCAGTGTTGTCATTTCTATTACCTCTTTGTATCTGAATCTCGCCGAGAGTGAACCCTGGCCCCTTAAAGAGAGATTTAAATTGGAAAGGAACCACGTGCTCACACATACAGTGATATGGTAAGTACACGTGTTTACTTTATATCAGTAAAAGTAAATATATATATAAAAATTATAAATGTGTGTATTAGAGTGTGGGGCGGTTAACAATTGGCCCCCGAACAGCGGACTTTATATAAAACTATTTTATATAAAATATAAGTCAGATTCAGAGACAAAGACAGTGATAAAATAGTGCATAACCTAATACGCAAGAGGTTATGTAGGTTATATTGACAAAAACATAGCAAAGACAAATGTAATCAAAGAGTTATTTTAATATTAAAGAAGAAAAAAAAGAAAAGAAAAGCTTGTCAAAATGGCAGAAAATAATGACAGCATAGAAATAAATAACACAGCTACAGAATCAATTATATTAAACGAAATAAGTGCCAATTCAACACCTAGGGCAATTGATAATAAGGTATCATTAGAAGATTTATTTATATTAATTAAAACACAAAATAGTGTATTAAGAGAACAAATTGACAAAAAATTTGAACAGCAGAATATTAAATTTCATGACAAATTTGAACAGCAGAATCTTAAATTCGATGACAAATTTAACCAGATGAATAGTAAATTTAATGAAAAGTTTGACAGTTTTGAAAACGAACTAAAGAAACAAAATAACTTGCAAAATGTAAAATTGAATAAATTAGAGAAGAAATTAGAAGAATTAAAAAATGAAATGCACAAACGAAATTTTAATGTTGACAAGAGAATTAATGAGATAGAGTTAGAAAATAAGAGTAGAGAAATAGACAAATTAGATATAAACAAAGACAAGGTAAGTAGTAGTGGAAATTATGATAAAATAAATAAAAATATGGTAATAGGAGATAATAGTGTGGATGTTGATAGTGATAGTGAGATTTTAATGAGAGTAGAGGTTAATGGTGAGGTGACAGTTGTAGATGAGAGTGAAAGTGGGGGTAAGGAGAGTTTAAGTGAGTATAGTGAGCAGAGGGCAAATTTTCCCAGTGGTATAGTTGGAGTAAAGACTCCGAAATTGTTATTTGAGGATGAAGGTTCCTCTAGAGTTTATGTGGGAGACGTGTGGTCTCCAAATGATCCCTTAGTTTTTTGTGTTAGTGTACCTGGTGAGGCCAGGGGGTGTTTTTATGAAATAGTAGTGCCCTATGCAAATATAGAGAGAGAGAATGTAGCTTGGTGTGATAGAGAGAGATGTTTTAAAAGTGAGAGAAAAAGAGAAGTAGAGATTTTTAAGATAAGTAGAGATTATGAAGAGTTTATGGAAAGGTTAGGAGGAGAGATGATATATAATAAATATAGTAAGTACTTACCTTGTAATAAAACTGAAGTAGTAGGAGATAAAGAGAATAATGACTTGGCAAATTACCGAATGATGACAAATTACACTAAAGGTGACTGAACCATACCGAATGTTGACAAGTTTTATGATATAGTAATGTGGGGTAATCCTGCAGAGTATTACTATGGTATAATGGACAAAATAAATTTAAATAGTTATTATATTACAAAAGATGATATAATGTACTTAATTAAAAATGAGTTATGTATACGTAAGATAAGATTGTTATTTGACGACGGAGGTTAATTATTCTAATTGTGTTTATGAACATTTAATTATGTGGACAGTGTTTTGAAATGGACTGTTTATGACTGATTTATGGTAAACGATTAATTGGTAATTTGGATTGTATATTTTTGTGTGTTGATGTCAATGTGTTTGTGTATTTTTGCTGTTGTGTATTTTTTGTGTAAACTATGTACTGTGGAATTTTAAATAATTGATAAGGAATTTAAACAATTATGAGATTTAGATTCTAATGGGTAGTAAATGAAACATATGATATACAGTATTTGGATATTGAGTTGTATTGTTGTTAGTAGATAAGTGATGAATTTTCTAGTGGTATATTAAGGTGAAATGTTGTAAAAGAGTTTGGGTAATAATTATAAATAAAGGCATTGGAGTTAGTTAAGCAGAGTTAATGGGAGTTAGTGAAAATAAAAAGTTGAGATACTGATAATATATAAAGAGGGTGTTAGATATTTTAGGGACACGGTAGTTAGTGATTATATGTAGAGGTGAGTAATGTGCATGGTAATTATATTTGTTGATGGTGATATTTTGTAGTAATGGTAGTGGTGTAGGGAGTCCGAAACGAAAGGTGTTGGGACAGGAAGGGACCGTTTAGCGCCGGAAAGGGTTACCTGAAAGGGTCAGGAACCGATAAGGGAATGAGTTGGTTAGAGTTCGGGTACACACATCCTAGTACAAGAAATGAGCGGTGCCAGAGGTTTTAAATGGGATTAGTGAAGGGGGTTATTATAGAGATATTGATGTCATAATATATTAATGGTTAGAAGCGGTTGTTAGTAGTAGTAAAAAAGAGGTGAGTAAGGTTAGATTGACAAATGCCAAAATAAGATATAGAGAATAATGAATAATAGAGAGTCACCCAAACTAATAAGGATTGAGGAAAGGTAAGAAAAGGAAAACTCATGGTAGAAAGGTAATTGTAACTGAAAGGTAAGGGTAAGTTTGAAATTTTTTGTATAGAATCTGATATAATGAATGTCAAATAACTAAAAGTTAATCGAGAATTGATGATAGTAATGATGTGATAAAGTTTTGGTACAAGTCATGTAAATGTAAATTGTTTAATGTAAGATAAATGTAACAATGTTAATGTGTAATGTTCAGTGTTCTATGATGTTTTTATTATGTTGATGGCCATAGAGTGTGTGGTTAGGAGGTCGCTACAGGGGTAACGACGGTAACAAATGTTAAAGGATAGTAGATCTTGAATATTAAAAAGATAAAGTTAGAAATGGTGTTGAACAAAATATAGTATGATGTCATTGCAAAAAATATATAAAATAATTATAGAGTTGAGTAATAAAATTTGAATAATGAACTTGTCTGCCATAGTAGTTGTAGGTTGAATCTTATAGAAATAAATAGGTGATGGTGTTTTGGGAATATTAAAAGAATTGTTTACGTGTTATGTTAGTTGTAGGAGTATATATATTTTCTCTTACAAGAAAGATATTGAGTTTGGTGTTGGTGAAAAATCAGTCTATGTTGAATTCTTGTTGTTGTTGTGTTGAAAAAATTAATTGAGCAAACCAATGCATCTAAAAGGAAACATGTCAGTTGTAGATATGGAAGTATATTGGACCACTATTTTAAAATTTTGTATTCGATGTTTCAGAGTTTTGTGGTGTTGTGACCGCGGTCCTGAGCTGGCCGGTTTGTCAGAGCAGGAACGTTAAGTGCCTCATGGCCTTATGGTGTTGGGATCTCGCCTGAGAAGTCCAGTAAGGTCAGAGGGTGCGATCAGCATTATTGGACCAAGGGTAAGTGATTATAAATTTTTTATATATTAACATTACAGAGGGTTGTGGCGACATATCTAGGCTGATCCTTTTGGAACCGTATGAATGAGTCAATGAAAGTTTTTGTGTCTCGACACAAAATCTTTCATTGAGGGGGTTTGTAACAGTACATAAAGGCCCAATACCTTAATTATGGGATTTGAGGATGTTTATACTGTTTTATTGTATCACAGTTGAATAAAGTATGGTTAGGTCCATTGTCCCTGTGGAAAAAAGGAACAACGCATATTCAGTGAGAGGACACTGAATAATAATGCATAATGCCAAGGTCACCGGTGGACGAGCAAAAGCAAGCAGAGATGATGGCGGTGTATGTGATGATGAACTCTTAATAATAATTGTGATTGGTTTAAAAAGCTGTGTCGTCATGAATAAAAGACAATGACGCAGGAACAACAACGTATGAAACGAGGCGTTGGCCGAGCAATCAAAAGACGGTGACGTCAAATGCACTAACACATACGCAAATTTGCATATTACTCGTTCTCAGTTCCGCACAGCACACCAAAGGGTTAGCAGTGATGTATCGCTGTTGACTTAGTTTTCAGCAGAAGTTTTAAGAAAATTATTATTCACCATTAAAAATGTAACAGTGGAGTTTTAAAAGACTCAATTAATAGTAAACAGTTAAATATCAGATGTAATATCAGTGCAAACCAACAGATAGACGAGAAACATGAGACGACCACCTGCCATCCAAATGCGTAACATCTAACACCAGCGAGGGAGCCACTCTGGTCCACTTACAGAGAAGTCAAACAATTATCATATTCTTTACGTATCAATGAGCTCAAATAAAAGATAAATCTGATGAAATGTATTTGTGATAGTGTGTGTGAGTGAGCGTATGAGGGAGTGAACGCATGGCCATGATCATGACTAAATAGGGCATTGGTTTGTGTAACATACCAGTATATAATTAATTACATGTTATTAGAGCTGCAGCCAGAATTAAATATAAAATATTAGCAAGATTCACCATAATATAAAGTAGCAATGACTAAATAGGGCTTAAGAAAATGTAGACGCCATTTTGTTTTTGGCAATTGTATGTGACGCCATTTTTGGCTATGCTTCAATATATATATTTTTTAATTCTGGCAATTAAAAGCAAGTGATTACATTCAAATGAAAATCAGTGTTGTCATTTCTATTACCTCTTTGTATCTGAATCTCGCCGAGAGTGAACCCTGGCCCCCTTAAAGAGAGATTTAAATTGGAAAGGAACCACGTGCCACACATACAGTGATATGGTAAGTACACGTGTTTACTTTATATCAGTAAAAGTAAATATATATATAAATAAATGTGTGTAAGAGTGTGGTGGTTAACATATTGTGTTATGTTACATTGATACAATAAATAAATCTATAAACTAACAAGAAAACAAATTACTAACAATGCAAAAAAATAAATAAAAATAATTTTAAAAAATTGACATTTTCATAGTATACAACTATAGTACAGTTAGTAGTTACTACTTCCATGTGTCATACATTCCATCCTCTGAGATCTGGCCCAATGTGCTCAAGCAGAAAAAGTATAGAAACAGAATAACAATACACATAAGATGAGCACTCTGGATTCGTGGTCGTACAGAACTATGCTGGTATTTGTGGGAATGATACCTATTGACCTCTTGGTGGAAGGGAGGAGATGTATCCACACAAGGAAAACTGAAGTGGATAAGGAGGTGGTAATGGCACATGCCAAAGAGACCACAGTGTTTTGATGGCAGGTAAGCTGGCCAGCGGAAAGGAGTGGTAGAGGAACTGCAGTGTTCAATTGAGCAGAAGCATGGAGAAGTAAATTATTATCTGACCCAGCTCCTCACTGTCACGGCTGTTTTAATACGTTCCTCCACAAGATAGGGAAGACTGAAAGTCTGGAGACTCCAAACAATGACGCCAAACATATGTTCTTTAAGAGTAGAAGATGGCGGGTGGATAGACAAGGGTAATGGTGCAGATAGGCGACATAGCTTTAGAGACTGTAGTAAGAGGGAGTTTTTAGTCGTAAGACACACCAGCGGAAGAATGGGAAGTGTTCACTCATCCCCCCCTCCCGATGTAGTACATAACGTATTTTCTGCTCCACAAAAAGAAAAGTTAGTATTACGACACTTATGTACTACCTACACTGTATGTTTCTTTTCTTACCTTTATATCATATACATCAGTACTACCTAAATCCTTCCCATCTGATGCTTCTCTTCTTAACTTCTTTTGTATTCTGAACCCTTGTTAACCTGGGACTTCTGCTTTTGTTCCTGTCTTGCAATTTGTGATTCTTTCCTCTTTCATACAATATATATGTCCAGGCCACCTTTTTTGGGGCCAATCTGAAGTTGTAATCTAAATGTTACAGTTTCGATTTGAAGTGTTACTCAGTAATTGGTAATTAAATTTGATATTATTTTTTATCTGTAAGGTATAATCCAGACATTCGTTTAGTGTACTTAGGCAGAGAACAGTTGACAAATACAAATAACAATGCGCAAATCAAGTAAAATATAACATTATTTATTTTTCTTCAAGAACTTAAAAAAGATCATGAACACACTTATTCCGCCTTAAGCCGTAAAATTGATTTCCAATAATTATTACAAAATATGAATACGTATATAAAAAGGTTATGCAAACTCAACACTTCTGGTTAGGCCTATATGCATATTTTTCACACACACAATCGTACACATTTACATACTTTTAGGTTTTTTGTTGAGCTCAACTTTAAAATTTAGGTAAAAGCCAGTATTTACAGTATTTAATTATTTTTTGAAATGTCTACTTTCCTGTTGATGCGTATGGTTTCATCCTGCGGGACGTCTCCCGTTGTGTACACTGTCCATTGTTTGCACTTTTATGTCTTACGGCCAAACTGTTTGTTTATTTTATTTATCACTGGTTAATACATTATTTATACTTTTTGAAAAGTCTAAAACTGGTTGAAATCTCACATTGTTCAATTTACGTCTTATGCTGTTTATGCGGGTGCCCGCGATTGCTGCTGTATACAGCAAAAGATGGTAGTCGACTGGCGTTCAGTGTTCCAAATTCCCGTTTGGTGCGTCTCTAAGCTGGTTCTCTCCGCTCCCCGCCGTACGTCTCATCCTCAGTACTATAACATTCCGTTGGACTTAACATCACCTTTTTAACTTTGTCGCGAAATGTTTTTCATCAACAAATACTTGATGTGTTGGTCACTGGCTATAAATAGATTTTCGTTATAATCTCATAACCATATATGGCCATGGAAATTATTTACTGGCTTCGCCTCCCCTCAAAGGGGCCTCATCTTTACATGTTATAGAATTTATGAAATTACACAATAATATTTAGGTAAATTTAGACCCATTAAATTACCCCCCCCCAATGAGAGGATTTATGCCGAAGCATAAAAGCTCTCATTGACACTCTCATACTTTCTAAAGGGGTCAGGCAAGATATGTAGCCACAACCCCCTTATGTTTTATTCAAAATTGTGGTTAACTTACCCCTGGTCCAGTGACTGTGACCGTACCTGAATGACCTTACTGGACTTCTCTTTTGAGATCCCAACACTGCAAGGCCAGACCGGCACTTGACGCTCCTGCTCTGACACGCAGGCCAGCACAGGACCGCTGCCACAGCATCACCAGACACTGAAACATGAAATCAAAAAATATCAAATAGTGGCCTGGTATAATGGCATATCCCTGACTGATCTGGTTCCCCTTAGCTGTGTTGGTTTGCATTAAGAAGTACTGTTTTTTTTTTTATCCTACATATGGATGAATACTTAGTCTAAGTATAATACCTTATAAGAATTACATACCAACATTCTGTATAACCTTCTCTAGTTACCTCTTACCCCAAAATTCAAAATGATCACTCTGATTCCCATCAACTTTTAAATAAAAATTTCCATTACAATGTATAAATACCTTCCATTATAAATATTCCATTCACATTTCAAAATTAACAAACTCCTTATATAGAGTAAAACACATTAAATCAACTACATTAGAACAAATTACTTACTTAACAATCGTTAAGTATCTTCATATTACTCTTTAATACATTAAAATAAAATACTCCTCGTCAACCCAACATCATTCATTTGTTTACATCAGAAAATTAATTACATACTCTACATTATTGATGTAACTCATTTTAATCTTTAATATTTCGTTACTAACAACCTAGTAACCACCTTCTCCATCATCACATAATTTGTTATAATTTATTAAATTATGAATTTATTTTAAATTCTTCCTTCCACACACACTATTACCCCTCTGGACTGTAGCGCCCAGTTGCCTCCACAAGGACTGAAGCGGAAGGGGTGAACACTTTTTTCTTTTCTTTCTCCCCCATCCTTGCTTTAACGTTATACAAAATTCGGCATTACTGATATCCCGGATACCAGTAATCCTACTATATTAATATTCACACTCCCTTAATCGGTATATCACCCATACTTAGGTATATAGCCATGTTCCAAAGTTCTATAATCTTAGATTCCCCGGATCTAAACCCCCCAGTTGTATTTCTAAGTTCACCAATTTAGAATATTAAGCCAAATCCACGGTCAGGGTTCGGTGAAGCCGTGACCGCCCAAAAATGGGGAATCGTATTTACCATATCTCTTATATGGTTTACCTTTATACATTGATAACTTAAATCTAATTAATTACGATGGCCAACTACAGACAAGGCCTCTAATTTTTTTTTTTTTTTTTTAAGCTCAAATGGTGCTAAACAATGCACCCATTACCTTAGTGTTTAAACTAAAAGTTATACTTTCAGGTACCCCCCAATTCATTATAAAATAATCTGTATTTATTCGTCCATGATTTTAATGAATTAAAGGAATAATCAACATTACTCATATACATAATACCTTTTTAACTGTGTTACATTATAGGTTCCCTTTATTTCTCGGGTTTGCAGGTCTATTAACACATAAGCATTTTCCATTTTTACTTCACTAACCTCATAGGGACCGTCGTATAACAGGAAGAATTTTTTAATCTCTTTGTCCAAAGCTGATGATTGATCGTGGTTTTTTATTAATACCAGTTGCCCTACTTCATATTGGATGGGTGTTAAATTGCTATCATGTCTTCTTTTCCGTTGTTCCGCTTTACTCAAAAGTTGCTACTTGGCAATCATCAGTTTCCTCCCATGTGGTACATCAGTTCGCGTCGGAAATTTTATCAGTTCCTCTGTTATGCGTGATGGCCTTCTCTGAAACATTAACTCATAAGGACTGTAACTAGTGGACTCATGTAAGCTACAGTTAATGTACCCTTCTATTTTGTTCACAAATGTGTCCCACAATGAATGTTTTTGGTGGCAGAAGGTCCTAAACATACGCCCTAATTCCCGCATAACACGCTCACTATGATTTGATTGGGGATGATACACTGATGTATGTTTAACTAAAATGTTTTCCCAACCTGTTTCCCTCCAGGTGTTGCTGGTACACTGAGAACCATGATCTGATAATATTATTTTAGGTCTACCTACTTCATCAATGTATTCACTGACTATCTTTCTAGCTAATACCAAGGATGTAGCTTTTTTAATCGGGTACAATTTTACAAATTTGGTAAAAACATCTAGTACAACAAATAAATAATTCACCCCTCCTCGACTTTTGGGTAGCGGGCCATATAAATCGACGGCAACTATTGCTAAAGGACTGTCTGGTATTACATGTTGCATTAAACCCTCCTGCTTACGATTATTTACTTTGGCTTTCTGACAAATTTCACAAGCTTTTAACAGTTTACGTACAGTTTTTTCCATATTATTAAATTTACAAGACTCTTAATATGTCACAGCATTTCTTGGGACCTATATGACCATACCTCAAATGACAATCTTTCACTACTTCAGGTATTATAACTTTAGGAATGCATACTTTCCAATCATCACCTTGTTCATTTGTACAGTGAAATAAATGTTTATTATACAAACTAAAATGTTTTTCCCATTTGTTAGGTATATTGGGTATCTGATTTAACGCTATTATTATTTTACCAAGTTCTGTATCTCTTCCTTGTTCTGTTTCTAGGCTATTTATTAATTTTTTCATATCTACTCCCTCCACTTCTTTGATTATAAATATTTTATATGTATTTGCCATGTCTATTTCAGTATTATTATTATGAAAATCAGTTCTAGATAGGACATCAGCTACTATGTTTTCTTTACCCCTACCCCTACAATACTCTATGGTTAAATCATACTCTTGTAGTATTAACATCCAACGCACTAACCTACCATGTGTTAGTTTACAGTTTTTCAAAAATGTTAAGGCTTGATGGTCTGATCTTATTATTACTTTGTTTCCTAACAAATACGTCCTGAATTTTCTACAGGCGAAAACTATTGATAGTGCCTCCTTTTCCGTTATTGTGTAGTTCTTCTCACTAGCTACTAAGGATCTACTAGCAAAAGCTATCACTTTATGGTTACCATCCCCATCTAACTGAAATAGTTCTACCCCCAAAGCTATGTCCGATGCGTCGCTATGTATATAAAATGGTTCTATAAAATTAGGATGAGCTAATATGACAGTGTTTAAAAACTTATTTTTTATTAGCTCAAATACAGTTTGTTCTTGTAAACACCATTGCCATCGATTACCTTTATTTATTTAACAAATGCCCCAATTGTACCCGTTAAGTAAGAATATTTGTCTACAAATTGCCTATAATAATTACACAGGCCTAAAAAACTTTGCAATTGTTTCACATTTTTAGGTACTGGAAAATTTTGTATTATTTCTACCTTCTTAGGGTCTGTACTGATACCCTTGGCTAAAATTATGTGGCCTAAAAAATTAACCTGTTCTTTTAAAAATTCTGACTTCTTAAACTTGACAGTTGTGCTATACTCATGCAATTTACTTAATACTCTATCTAACCTTTCACAATGTGTATTAATATCTGGTGAAGTTATTACTATGTCGTCCACATAAACAGTTGTAAACTCTAAAATCTCTCCCCGTAGTACGTAGTCTAAACATTTAAAAAAAATTGAAACACTTACGTTTAGTCCAAAAGGCAATCTACAAAATTGATAGTTCCTGCCATTATATAGGAATGCCACATATTGGCGATACCCTTCCTCCAGTTCTATTTGCCAATATCCAGCCATTAAATCCAATGTCGTAATATATTTTGTCCCATTGAAACGTTGTAGAATTTCGCTCACCGGTTCTGGCGACTCTCTGTCTGGAATAATTATTTTGTTTACCTGTCTCGCGTCTAAGCATAGTCTTATTGATAAGTCTTTCTTTGTAACCACTACTAAAGGGTTGGAATATGGTGAGGTGAATTTTTCTATTATCCCTTCTACTAACATCTTGTTTATTTCCTCTTGTACTAACCCCCTTTTAGAGTATGGTACCGGATATGCTTTAGGCGCAAAAGGTGTTTTTTCTTTAACAATTAATCTACCCTTAAACCCTTTTACTAGACGTGGTTCGTCTGAAAAAACTAATTTATTTTTGTCTATTACTTGTAATATTTTCTCCCTATCTTGATAACTAAATTCCCCAGTTTGATATAGGATTTATTTTATTTTTTCACCCCAACTATCTTCAGTTTCAAGTAATTCATGACTATTTACCCTTAAATTACAATAATTAATCATCAAGGGCCTGCATTCATTTATATCGTTATCAGAAATTAAAATTCCCTTACTAATTATTTTTAATGCTTTCATTTCTACAGTTCTTTTTCATATAAACGGTATTTCAGTTATATTATTTTCATTGTTTAATTTCATAGTCTGCGTATAATAGTTTAACTCAACTTTAAAATTGTTTAAAAAATCATTACCCATTATTGCTCCCATATTCAAACCTGGAATGACTAAAAAAGGTACATTTATTGTGTGTTTATTTATTTGTAGCTGTAACGGTATTTGCTTAGTTACTTTTTTACTCCGAACACCTGTTACACCTATAACACTAATTCCCAATACTGGTAGTTGTGGAATTGTCTCAGTGGTTTGATTTTTAATTTTTTCAAAAACTTTACCATCTATAGCGGTCAGTTCACTCCCTGAATCTACTAGAAAAGTGTATTTGGAATTAAACACTTCGGCTTCGAATTCGGCCATGCTAAAATTACTGCTACTCTCCCCTACTTCTTCATCAGATAATTCATTATGTATATTGGTAATAAGTGACCCTATTGTTATGTGATTTCTAGACGGCTAGGGACTTTCCTTTTCAACTGTCCTTATTAGTTTAACTGTGCTGGAGGTGGTGGTTCGCTGTAAACCCCCCTATGATCCCCTCTACTGTTTTGATTATTAGAAGGTGCTTCAACACCCCTAGTCTCGTTTAGGTTACCAACATATCCCCCTCTCCCTATGTGGTTCAAACCTCCCGGCATTCCCCCATTACTGGTAAAACCTCTCCCTCTATTACTACCTCTAAACTTGTTACTATAATTTTCCCTTCTATTGTACTCGCCATTGTCAAATCCTCTATTATAATTATCTTCTCTCCCTGGGCACCACCCCTAGGACCCCGACACCTATAACACTGATTTCGAGAACTATTATAATTGCTAGCCTTACAATTAGGGTGTGGACATAACCACGCACCCCCCTCTGATCTACTCATATTATTATCATGTCTAATAAAATGGTCTGGTTGTCTTATTTCGGTATTTATTGGTATCGATTCTCTATCTCTAATATTTATTGATTGATATTTATTGTCTTCTTCTTCTTCTTTCATACTCTGGTAAGCTTCTCAGATTTCTCTAATTCAGCTATATCAGTAAACTCCCGGGTTCTAATTGTGGATCGTATGTCTTTAGGTAAATGTTTACTAATTTACGTTATAAAAGATGAAAGAGGCATTGGTGGCTATAAATATTTAACCTGGCTATATAGTCGCGTCACATACGACGTAATGCTCATATGTTTAATATTGAAACTACCCCACCCCCATTATTGTGCTGCGTAAACCCTCTTGTTTTCCTCTGACCAATATTTATTTTTAAATGCTCGTTCAAACTCATCAAAATCTGCCCAATTATCATTATGAGCGTACGCCCAAATTTTAGCATCCCCTTTAAAATATTTCAAAATTCGTACTAATTTTATTTCCCAGCTTTCTTTATTATACTTATTAAAACTCTTTATAGAATTTAAAAATTGTATGGGGTTCACTCCCTTACCCTCATTACTGATATAACCTAATTCAACATCAGCATTCACTCTTTCACACATATTGGTTAGTTTTTGATTAATTGCTAAGCTTAGATCTTCTCTAACTTTAATTATTTCTTGCTCATGTTCTGTGTGTTTACTTTTCAAATTAGTTACACTAGTTTCAATTGTATCCAGTTGTTTATTGTTACTTTTGAGTTCATTATTCACACTCTCTTGTAGCTTATTTGCTTTCTTAATCTGTTCACATTCATCAATCACACCTTGAACATTACCTTCAATTTTGTCATTTTGTTTTTTAAATTTATTGTTAAATCTACTAGTTAACGCCTTGAATTTTGTGTCTGTCTGTAGCAGTTTCTTATCCTGCTTTTCGCTAATTATTTTTATATCATTTTTCATCTCGGTTTGTATTTTACTTATACTTATAGTCATTTCACCTTTCACTCCTGCAATAGTTTTACTCTGTTTCTCTAGTTTATTATTCATTTCCACGAATTTCTCACTCACTCCATTAAAATTCTCACTTATACTTTTAAATTGGTTATTCATACTTAATTTACTCATTTCTATTTCACTTGTTATGTTTACAAATTCGTTATTTATTTCTCTTAATTTTTCGTCTTGTTTGTTTATTTCCATTTTCAGCTCTATGTTACTAGCATTTATCTCTGATTTGATTTCAGTTTTCAAATTATCATTATTCTTATTTTGTTGTTCAAACTTATTATTTATCATTTCCATCATCAACTATTGGTTGAATATATTTACCTCGTTATTTCTACTACATTCAGCTTTGACATTTACATTCACTATTTCGCCTACGCTTTCGACATTTTCACTCATGGTTACCATACTGTCTTGTGTAACATTCAACACTGATCCTACCTCTGCACTTTCATCTAAATTTGTATTTGCGTCTTTCTCTGCCATTTTTCGACTAAATTGTAAATCAGTTTTAATTTACAATGTCCCTGTAAATTCGGGCGCCAACTGAAGTGTTACTCAGTAATTGGTAATTAAAATTGTCCCTGTGAGGGTGTCAAATTGGCAGAGAAAAATATGCAAATATGATTAACACAATGCGTGTTTCGAGTAAAGTAGAACATTAGTTATGTTCTCTTGAAATCATGAACACACTTATTCCGCCTTAAGGCGTAAAATTGATTTCCAATAATTATTACAAAATATGAATATGTATATAAAAAGGTTATGCAAACTCAACACTTCTGTTAGGCCTATATGCATATTTTTCACACACACAATCGTACACATTTACATACTTTTAGGTTTTTTGTTGAGCTCAACTTTAAAATTTAGGTAAAAGCCAGTATTTACAGTATTTAATTATTTTTTTGAAATGTCTACTTTCCTGTTGATGCGTATGGTTTCATCCTGTGGGACGTCTTCCGTTGTGTACACTGTCCGTCAGGGCCGTCTCTACCCGGGGGTGCAAGTGGTGCAGCGCAACCGGGCGCTGAGGCATCAGGGGCGCCTCGGCGCTGGAGGTGCCGAGAGATTATTTTACTCAGCTCAAATTTACCTACATTCATCATTGTACCTACCTATATACAGTACCTATAATTATAATTATTTTAAATCTAACAAACGGTAATTTTCGAACATTAAACGAACCGCATGCAAGCAATATTGAATCTAAAGTGAGTGCTTTAACGATCAATTTACTTTCCAAAACAAACCGCCGCGCCGCAACAGCCGGCCGGCACCGACAGTGGACAGTAGGTAGGCAATCAGTCTTACTCTATGCGAGCCAAATTAAATGTAAACTCCGCGCAAGAAAGCATATTATTCTACTGAACTTTCTTTGATTTGCCGCTCGACTTTTGTCGGCCGGCGCCACGCCAAGTCTACGAACTACGAACATTGCAAATTCAGAGATTGAGATTATTCGACAAAATTATTGTATTTATTTGTGTTGTGAGACTTGTGAGTTGTGATACTTACGAAGTGGCTGGAATCTAAAGCCAACTTGGACTCAGCTTATATGCTCAGCAAAACTTAGCCGGAAGGTGAGTAAAACCTACTTGTTGATTTATTGAGTGTTTTTTGTTTTGTTTTACTTTTTAGGTTAGGTATAAGGTAGTGTTTTTATCTATCTACGGTAGCCTTATTAGTGGGTAGGACCTACCTACCTGCTACTGTGACTGAACGGATTTTTTCTGGTTTTCACCATTCGATAGGTTGATTCAAGAGGAAGGTTTAAATTGATTATTATTTTGTGAATTTTTGTGTAAACTTATCGAATTATCCCATGTGAAGCGGGGGCGGGTCCGCTAGTTACCACATAAATGGAGGTCAGTGCAAGAGTCTCACTCAGATCAATGTTTTTATTAAGTAACTAGCTGCCCCGCCCCGCTTCGCACGGGCTGAGTCGATAAGTTTACACAAAATAAAATAATCATCGAAGAACACGGTAGTGTGATTGGCTCAGGAGGTAAAGTCGAGCCTGAAGACTACCGTGTTATTATACATTGAATTGTTCGTTTTTAACCTCCAAGAAAATTTCAATATTTTTTAAATCTTTTATTCTCATACTTATTCCAATATAAAAATATGGGAACATATGCTTATTATATTCCCAATCAGTAAAAAAAAATTCATGGCTCTATAACAAATAGATTATTTGAAAAAAAAATAGTGAATTTTTAAGAGCTCTAATTTATTTCAGTTTTACTATTATGATTATTTTAAGACTAAATAAAATACCTGAGTCACCTGACCTACCTAAAGTATGAAGTTTATAAAAAATAAAATAATCATGTTTTTTTTAGATGTCCGAAGGCGAAAGAAAGAAGAGAAAACTTTCCGGTGCACAGAACCGAAGAAAAAAAACAGGAGAAAGAAGAAAATGTTAAGAAGGTTACTAGTTCCATAGAAAGATTTCTTCAACCCGGTAAGTGGTTTTGCACTCATTGTTGATCGAAAACTATAATGGCTGCTACGCACAGCACCCGGCTAGATACTTAGCACGTATCAATTTAAAAAAATTAACCATTTCTATAATCTTTTCCTTATTTTTTTTTAACAGGCTCATCTTCGGCTTCCGAAAATCTGGTGGTATTAGAAGAAAATCAAAATGAGACCGATTCCGCAAAGCCTTCTTCCCCGTCGCCGATAACTAGCCCCGCAGAACGTGTCGATGAAACGGTTTCTGCAGAGCCTTCTGCGCCGTCACCGATAACTAACTCCGCAGAACGTGTCGACGATGCGGACGACGTAGTATCCTCGGAAGAGATTATTTCCAAAGATGCGATCAATGACGTTGCTTTATGGCCTCACGTAATAAGAGATAATCATAGAATAATTTTACTAGATCATGGACCAGTACAGACAGTTAATTTTGTGTATCCAACAAATAGTAACAAAAGATCATTTTCAGATATATATTATAATATATTACCTAATAATGAAATCGTCAAAAGAGACTGGCTAGTTTATTCAAAATCAACAGATTCTGCTTATTGTCTCTACTGCAAACTTTTTAATACGGATGTCAATGCTTTTAATGATAAAATCGGTTACAAAGATTGGCAGCACTTGACTAGAAGCATAGAACGGCATGAAAAAAGTGGCGGACATTTAATGAGCGTTAAAAATTGTTTAAACTTAAGAACTGACATATCAAAAGGAAAGACTATAGACTCTGAAAACCAAATGATAATTGAACGCGAAAAAAAGAGATGGGTAGCTGTAATTGAAAAATTGCAAAATTCATCTTATTTATTTCCTAGCAAGGCAATGTATAGCACTAAGAGGTACATCGGCAAAACTTTTTGATCCTAATAATGGCAATTTCTTGAAACTAATTGAATCTGTTTCTAATTTTGATGATATCTTAAATGAACATATTTCTCGGATCCAAAAATCTCAGAATCGCATGACTCATTATTTAAGTCATAACATTCAAAACGAAATTGTAACTTTAGTGGGAGAAAAAATAAAAAAGACAATAATTTTAGACCTAAAGCAATCAAAATACTATTCTATCATTTTGGATTGCACTACAGATGTGGCTCATGTAGAACAGATCACAATCGTTGTCAGATTTGTTTTTCTTAATGCCTCTACAAGGAAGGTTGAAGTTAGAGAACATTTTCTGGCTTTTGTTCCTATAACATATACTACTGGTGAGCAGTTAATGACATTTCTATTAGAATATTTGTCATCGTGTGATATCGATTTACAGGATATGCGCGGTCAAGGCTATGATAATGGTGCCAATATGAGAGGGAAAAACAGGGCTCCAGAAAAGAATACTGAATATAAACCCACGCGCATTCTTTATCCCTTGTGCGGCACATAGTCTTAATTTAGTAGTAAATGATGCCGCTAAATGTTCTCTTGAAATATTTAATTTTTTCTCCATTGTTCAAGAAATATATGTATTTTTTGCTGCATCAACCGCACGTTGGCAATTACTCATAAACGAAATGCCTTCTTTAACTTTAAAGCCCTTATCCACTATCCGATGGGAGAGCAGAGTTGATGCGCTAAGAGCCCTTCGATTTAATTTAGGAAAAGTATATGACGTGTTATACAAAATTTACTGTGATAACACCAGAGATTCCGATACAAGAAACACAGCAAATTCCTTAATATCAAAATTAATGTCTTTCAAATTTATATGCTCAATAGTAATTTGGTACAACATTCTCAGTAAAATAAATATCGTTAGCAAAGCGTTGCAGAAATCAGACGTTATTCTCTCAGTTGCAGCAACAATGCTTAATAAAGTGAAAGATGAACTGACAGAAATACGATCAGAGTCCGCGTTTAGAGAAATGGTCACTACCGCCAAAACGGTGGCCGAAGAGGTCAATGCTGCTACAGTCACAGTATTTCCCGAAACGACCCGTCCCCGTGCTAGGAGAAGAATGTTTGACTACGAGGCTGTATATGAACCAATAACTGACCCAGAAACTCATTTTAAAGTACATTTTTATTATTACCTATTAGACACAGCAATTAATCAATTTAGCGAACGCTTCAAGCTTTTAAACGATAGTAATACAGATTTTTCTTTTCTGCAAAATTTACAGAATTGGGGTGATTTTGATGCTCAACAAAAAAAGACTCTCTGTAACAATTTACAAAATAAATTGAGCAATGGTTTAAATTCCGATATCAATAAAGACGATCTCTTCGACGAAATCAATATTTTACCAATTTTCGTCAGCGATTGCACAACCCCACTAGTTATATTGGATTATTTATTAGCAAATAATCTGATTTCCCTCTTTCCGAATTTAAACACTGCAATAAGAATTTACTTAACATTACCAGTGACAGTAGCACAAGGTGAAAGATCTTTTTCCAAGCTAAAATTAATCAAAAATTATTTGAGGTCAACGCTATCGCAAACAAATTTAACAAATTTAGCCATAATAAGTATTGAACATGACATCAAGATTGAAATCCGGGAGATAGTGAATGATTTTGCTGCTCGTAAAGCAAGAAAAATTAATCTAGTATAGTAATTTAATAATAAGGTTAGGTACCTTTTGAGGATCACAAAATGTTTGTAAAGAGACTTTCTTAATTTGTTACTTAAAATTCTTTATCATAGTTATATCCTGTTACTTTGTTGTTGATTGTTGTGTAAATTAGCAAAATAGTAAGAAGTGAATATTTTATAATAAATAAATGGTAATAGCATTAAAATTGCATATTTTTACTGTATAACAACCCTCCCTTCCTCCTTCTGCTGTCCTCCTTATAACTGCTACACACTGCCCGGCTGCACAGCCGCCGGCAGTCAGCTGCGCTTTGATAACTGCCTGCAAGCCGCCGGGCGCTGTGTGTAGCAGCCATTACCAAACCTA
This sequence comes from Magicicada septendecula, assembly GCA_034769895.1. NCBI lineage: Eukaryota > Metazoa > Arthropoda > Insecta > Hemiptera > Cicadidae > Magicicada > Magicicada septendecula. The sequence goes on from CM068367.1 coordinate 640,210,765, forward strand.
CACCACTGATGTAGTTACGGGTGCTGAAATGGTTAGGGGGCGCCTGAGCTGGGTTCGCACCCCGGCGCCAGATAAGCTAGAGACGGCTCTGCTGTCCGTTGTTTGCACTTTTATATCTTACGGCCGAACTATTTGTTTATTTTATTTATCACTGGTTAATACATTATTTATACTTTTTGAAAAGTCTAAAACTGGTTGAAATCTCACATTGTTCAATTTACGTCTTATGCTGTTTATGCGGGCGCCCGCGATTGCTGCTGCATACAGCAAAAGATGGTAGTCGACTGGCGTTCAGTGTTCCAAATTTCCGTTTGGTGCGTCTCTAAGCTGGTTCTCTCCACTCCCTGCCGTACGTCTCGTCCTCAGTACTATAACATTCCGTTGGACTTAACATCACCTTTTTAACTTCGTCGCGAAATGTTTTTCATCAACAAAAATGCTTGATGTGTTGGTCACTGGCTATAAATAGATTTTCGTTATAATCTCATAACCATATATGGCCATGGAAATTATTTAATGGCTTCGCCTCCCCTCAAAGGGGCCTCATCTTTACATGTTATAGAATTTATGAAATTACACAATAATATTTAGGTAAATTTAGACCCATTACAGATTCTGTATAATTTTTAATTCACTTTCTGTTCTTTTCTGGAAATCTCATTCCTATAGCTTTTATTCTTGATTTATGCTTCTCTTATAGCGCCCATGATTTGCTGCTATACATGATTGTTAGCCTAATTATCTTCTTCACTATATCTGTCTTTGCTTTCTCTTCATAAAAATGTACTTTTCATACATTTTAATATTCTTTAACTCATTCCCAACTTTTTGTATTTGAGGCACATTTCCAAACTAAGGCATACATTAGGAAAAAAAGCAAACCATGAGAAAAAGTATGTTCTGCTTGTTCAATATTTGTATATACCTACTTTATTTTACTTAATCTGCATAATCACCATTGTTTTCTAAGCACTTTTTATATTGAGCAACAAGCTTTATTTGTATCTTTTGCATAACAGTCTACTGGCCGGGATTGCAACAAGTACAGCAGTGTTGTTTTGACTTGACATGTAATATTTCATTGCAGGCCATAATATAGGAAAAAATGTTGTTGTCTCCTTCTTTCTTGTAGTTGTCCAAAGACATAATGCATGTCTTTTTTGATTTTTGTGCACATCAATCAACATTTTCAGGACCCATCTTGTAACAGTTTACAGTAACCAAGATTTTCAGAAAACGTTTGTTTCTTAAATGTTTGCATTCACTTGTTCAACAAGATGTGAAAATTCCTCTCTTTATCAAGAACACTTGTACGGTCTTCTTAAACTTACGACATCACTACCTTACCTTTCCTTCACTCATTACTGGAGGCCCATAAATGTTGCACAGTTTTACCAACACTAAGCCCATACATATTGAGAAATCAAGTCACAAACTGGCAGGATTCATACTGTGTACGCACAGTATGACTCATTGTTGACAATCGTTTTTTTTTATTAACAGCTGGTTCTGTTTTTGAAACTACCTCATATTTCCATTTCAGTCCTCGTAGCATTCTTAGTTATTGTTCCCAAATAATTCTGAAGCTCTTCACTTGCTCCCTCATTTATCCATTTAGTTTAGTCTTGTGCACCTTACTTAATTTTGTTATAATCTTTACTTTCCATTTTTAATAAACAGATTAATCTTTATTAATTTTTCAACAACTTTTTAAAAATAGAAGAGCCAGATTAGATTTGGCATGTGAAATAAAATTTGAATAATATAAAGTTTGGAAATATAATAAAATTTAGATTCATTTTAATATATTTGCTTTCAGCTATATATATTGTGTAATCATATATAATTTTCAACAAAATATGTAAAGTCTCAACAAAGATCATAATTTTATCGAGATCATAATTTTACTGTTTTAGGTGCCAAAGATTAATTGGTCGAAATATGATATAAAGCCAGTCAAAGAGGTATCATCTAATGAAAGTTCTGATGAAAATAATAAACAGATTACAACCAGCAACATAAACAGCGACAACGGTAAAACAAATAGTGGGCCTATCAGAGTTAGGGGTAGAGTATATGATCAATCTAAACCAGAAACTTTCAACCAGGTAATTTTTACATTAACTTTACTTAATTAAGTTCTGCAAATAAATACTGAACTTAAAACATTTAGTGAGTTTGAAATTTTAGAGCACATTATAACTGTACATGAGTTAACATTTTTTACAAGGAAAAATAAGTCAGAGTGATGTACTTTGTTAGTCTCTGTAGATTGTTCATCTGACAATGTGAACATTTGAGAATAAACTGTGGGATATTATATCAGTCTTATTTTTATGTAATGACTACCATAGAACATAAAAACTTATAAAGGCCTATTTTGGTAATGCAAAAATGAAGTTAACTAATTAACTAAAAAATAACTCAGAAAAATTTAAGCTCAAAGATTGGGGAAATTTGATTATAATATTTTATTAATGTTTAAATGTTTCTTATATTTTTAACATTGAAAATGTTTATAAGGACGTGCCGCACATTTGCGGCCGCTCGCTGGTGCGTGATCGAAAATGGGAACCGGTGAGTTTCCATAGAAACTACTTCTTTGTTTTCAATAACGTACTACACATATGAAACTTTGCTTATGAATGCGACTACATTTAACTTATAATCTGTACATTGGTAAATGAAGAATGAATTCATTGATTGGTGAATGAACATAAATATATATATATATATATATATATATATATATATTGTAATCCAACGAATAAACGTGTGTGTGTTTCGTGGTTACTTCTGCCACCCGTTGGATGCGTCAATTTATAACGTATTATTCTTCTTCGGGGTGTTATCTTAAAAGTTATTGTTATGTTTATTATTATAATCGAATTTACGTTACGTTTAATTAACTTGAACCAAAATAAATAAAAGAGTGGTTATTGTTTAAATTTAAATTTGTGGTTAAAGTATTAAAAGTCTCATTAAAACAAAAGTCATCTATGGGTGAAGTGTTCCTTGGAGATAACTCAATGTTGAGAATGGTTGTTTCTACTTGAAGGTGACCAATGTAGTAAAATATTTTACCATACAACATTCAAGTTACTCACAGTGTTTACAATGGTTTGAATACTCTTGTTTTTAAAGAATTCCCTTGTATTAAACAAAAAATAATAAAGTTGGTTATTTTTTAAATGTTAGATTATCTTAAATTAAAACATGAAATATGGCAGTTGATTACTTGATAGTAGATCTCGTCTGGTTGAAACTGGTTGTAGAAACTTCTTCTGATTACAGGTAGTCTGAGTAAGTCAAGTCCTGTAAAGTCTGGACAATATCATAAACAAACATATACTTTTACGTACCTGATTGCGTTTACTTGAAGCTCACTAAACTGTCAACTCAGCTTACATTCATCAACTCCCTTTAGTTGCAAGGTTATGTCACCTTGTTTATTAAATTAATGGGCGCCACACAGATTTATTCAGGGAAAATCCCGTGTAAAACCCGTTCATAAAAATTAATAGATGAATTGAAAATTTAAAATAGTTGAATACCACTTTTTGGCTATGTTATTCCAATGTGTCAAACACAACAGAAGGTTGTTTAAGTTTAATAAAAGAAACTATTTAATTATTCAGAAAAAATAAAATAAATCAAATCAGGTGATGCTGTTAATAATGGGTTTATTTGCACCCTTCTAGTGAATTCAAAAAATACACATAATATAACATATAAAGTTGTACAATGAAAACTTAATTATTATATGCCTCATACGGCTGGCTCAGAACATGAGTTATAAATTTGGTTAAGTCAAGATACTATTTATTGTAATATAAAATTATTATAATTGTTAATATTAGTATTATTATTGTTATTATCGTTATTATTATTATCTCAGTAGTGAATTCTTTGAGACACGAAAGAAAACAATTATGCCTACACAGTATCCAATGATACAATTGATCAAAAAAGTTGAAGTTACATTGACCAAGTAATTAAAATAAAAAAACGATCTATTGTAAGATCGTGCATTTCTTTAACGCTTGCTTTTCTAATGACAATATTATTCAATTGAGGACCCTTACCACTAACATATAGCTTACTTACTAATAACAAATTTGAATAAAAAATTGAAACGTGGTGTAATCGTAGATACTGTTTTTGTGTTTTGCGTCAGTACAGGTTATGGTAGCAAAATACAAGTTATTGCGCTCAGATCAAGTATAATAATGATTGCACTTTTACCTTCGTGGTTTTAATTATTTTAATTAAAACCTTTTATCACTTAAGTAATTGGATTATAGAGATTACTTTCTTTCAGCACTAATTCGCACAAGAACAGAAATTCGATCCTCTTCTGATAAAAATGGATCGTGAATACTGACAATAAATTCTTTTCTGTTCGTTATTCCCGCACAAAATTAAAATAAACTGCACTTGAACACTGTAGATGATTGATGATGCACTTGAAGTAAAGTTTCCCGTTGTTAACTATTGGTTCCAGAGTACAAGGTAAATGACGCTATGTTATAAGATGAAACATGACGGAGACGAGCGTACGTCTGTTCAGCTCGTTAGATGATAAAGGTCTCTCTCAAAATTCGCCGGTCTGTCTTTTTATACCCACCTGTTGGATTGGGCTTAGGTAAAATTATCATTTTATAACTAATTTTCCTATTGGTCCAGACAGGTAAGACGAAAAATGACGTATCACTTTTTGGCGGTTGGTAACGGTTTTCTAACCGTCGAATGTTGAGATGATTGACAGGTCGCGTCTGTTGTCATTGTTATTATTATTGGTACAAGATTCCTGATATACATTTATAAAATGATGCTAACAGTTGTCATACACTTAATACCGTCACGATTGAGTTGATATTATTATCAAATTAAAGATTGTTTTGTTTCCTTTAAATTGATATCACTCGATCTCGGATTATCTTCACCTTAACCGACATTGTTAGGAAATCAATGTTCGGGTACACTATTCTTACTGTCGTCTGCTCTTTATGAGTCGCCGATTTTACACTTTTTAGTTAACCTTTCTCGTTTCCACATAACATTTTATTAAACAAATGTTTATGTGTGGACTCCATTAATACTGTACTGACGTTTTTTTTCACTGAACTTTACTTTTACACCTTAATTCTATACATAGTAATAAATGAACCTACTGACTAATGACATTTTGTCTATTGTTAGTTAGTTTGAACTACTATTTACAAATAAAATCGTGGCTAAACCTATCGTTTTAATATCATTTTTCGTTATGTTAATGCATAACCATTGTTCTGGTGCATTTTATTTTGCACTGGTGATAATTATTAATAGTCACTTTATTGACTGATGTTTGGTCTAAGTTTGTTAAGTGTAGAATATCGCCTACACTAAAATTTGGCCTTTATAATGCCTATGGGTTCTCAATTTGGTAAATTACAGAGACATCTTATTGGTATAAGATTCTCTTATATAGTCAGCTCTCTTTTCTGACAGGTATATTTGATGCAGAAATACATCTTAGTTCCTACAATATAGCCATTGTTAACATTGGTTTTGGCCTTCATTATCTACTGTTCATAGTCACATTTATTATCAGAAAAATGCTGATTTTGCTTTCACAGTATTTAACTGCTAATTCGTCTGTTTTTTGTTTATAAATGACATTCAGTTTACATTAACCATTTACTGAATTGACAGTTGAATTTAAATCTATTCTGTCCATTAGTTCGTTTTAGTCTCAGTCTAGTTGTAGTGTCAAACAGCTATTGCGTTACTGTTTCCCATGGCACTTCTGCTTTATTCTTCTCTCTTGGTTTCTTCTTTCTTGTTTATTTTGACTAGTCTATACCTATTTACATGTTTATTTTGTTTTATGAAATCTAATAACATACACTTAGGTTAGGTGACATCTTGTGATGTTACATAATACACCCTCTTTAAAATTGATCATTTGAAAAATTTATATTTTGTAAAATTATCAATTCATGTCAGTTTCTTAGTATACTTCAATAAAGATATTTCCTCTTGTATTCCTAGATTTTTTAAACATATTATTGGTGTCTTACTCTAAGTTGGCTTTTTATACAATAGTACAATTCTTAATTTACTAGTAATTTCAAGCTGCGTACTCTCTAAATCGTTTAACTATAATGGGTCTTGTTTCTTAAGTTAATTATTCCCTGTTTTATTTACATTCTACTTTCTCACTACATATCTTTGCATTCGTGATCATTTGATGGTTATAATAATTTATACCTCGCAGATTCTTTTATAATATTCCTTGATATAATAAAACAATATAATTCCCTAACTGTAGTAGAGGTTCTGGAATCAGGGTGGCTCACTATGGCTAACATCCTCTGCCGTTCCTCGCTACACATTCTCAGATTCAGAGGCATTACTCTTCTCTGTCTGAGTAAAAATAAACATTGCACCTGGCAATAGTTGCACTATCACAACTCAAAAAAATATCACATATCATTTGTATTCAATAATATAATATATTCCCTATAATATACAAGGTATCAGAGGTTTTCATTTAGATCACATTTCTATCTTTATACTTGCTAACATACTTTCTTTTTTTACAGGTAATTACTTCCTTTAGACTTGGTGTTTTTTAGCTATGCCTTTATCAGCTATATAGTTACTTATTTACTAGTTAACAATTTGTTATGGTTCATTTAAATATTTTTTAAGATTATACACTTGTTTAGATGCTTATAATACTTATGCATCTTTTTGTTCTATCTAGAGTTCACAATATATTTCTGTTTTCACTATAGTCTATTAAATCTTTCTTAACGAGTTATATTCCTCCTGAACTATCAGGCTTACATTGTTTGTATACTAAATGGTTTTCTTTTTTTTTTTCTGATGTTCTCTGACATATTCTTATGATGTATAATATTTGATAATTGACACACATTTTTCTTTCCTTTCATTTCATTATAACAATGGTTCTTCTTACAATTAATACTCTTTGTTATATTTCTTCTCTACTCCTTCAAGTGATGGTGGTTTTCACTTATTCTGGATGATTTTATACACTATATACTATGCTGTAATTACAATTTTATTTAACAATATTCTAATATCTAATATCTAATTTCATAGACATGCTTGGGGTTTTCATGGTTTGTTTCACAAATATTAATTTCTCTTTCCTTACATTCCATAATAATGTCCTTCTTTTTATTTTACACACTTTGTTATACTGCCTCTCTACTCCTTCAAAGGTTAGTTGGGTGAACCTTTATTCTGGACGATTTTATACACTTTATACTTGAGTTTTATGAGAGGTATACTATAATCATTTTATAAACATTATGTCATATAGAATATTCATCTGGATACATATTTTTTCTAGGTATAGTACAGTAATTGCATTTTCTTATTAAATCATTTGATTGACCTTATCTAATATTCTATCCCCTAGGGTAATAGGTTTTGTACATTTTCATCATTAACAAATGGTTTGGTTTACATCTTAAACCTACACACTTTTGTAACTTGGTAAGGTAGATTGACTAGTTATAGCTAATTGGTCACCTTCAATATTTTTGGTAATTTAACAACAAATGAGTTTGTTTATAGTAGTGGTTTTTTTTTTTTTTTTTATATAGATCTTTTACTTTTTTATAACATAAACGTTTGGGTGAGGAATGTTGCTTCCTATTACATATTATCTCTCCTTAACATTCATCATTTCTTATCCGTCGATATTCATGGGGTTATTTGTGCTCTTCCACTCTATTGGGTCTATAATTGGGGATGATTACGTTATACAGGTGCCCTATCTCATAGCAGATTTTTTGGTATTACATCTTTGGGACATTTGGTATTTTGTAACCACTTATCCTCCTTAATTTCCTTCAACTATAGTACTTCTTTAACGAAGTTTGATTGTAAGTTCCTCTAACTTTTTTATTTACTGGGTCAGTGATTTCATAAGTATTATTCTCATTGTCCTTAGTAACCACATAGGGACCTACATATAATAATAATAATTTCTTTGTTATGCCCTCCATTGTGCTGGGCAGTTCTCTATTTCTTAGTAGTACTTGTTCTCCTACTCTATATTTGATTATACGGACTGGTGCTTGCCGTTTATACTTTCTCTTACGTTGTTCCAACTTTTCTATGATTTTATTATGATATTGAACTTTATCAAATCGATATTCGGGACTTGGTGGGAATTTAATAAGGTCACTAATTTCTCTGGGTGGAGGTTTTTCAAACATGGCATTGTATGGGGTTGTATCAATTGATTGGTGATATGCTAGATTGATAAAATCCTCTGCAGCTGAGACATACTCACTCCACTGTCTTTGTTGAGTTGCACAATAAGTTCTAAGTATTCGTCCCACTTCTCTTAATACTCTTTCCGAAGGGTTACTACTGGGATGGTACACTGCAGTTTTGTATGTTTTTATTCCATATTCCAACAGTGTGTCCTTCCACCTTCGTCCTTTAAATTGTGTACCGTGGTCGGTGATCAGGGTTTTCGGACAACCTACCTCGGGTAAATAATTATGTATTATTAAGTTGAGTATCTTTTGGGTAGTTGCTCGATTCATAGGGTATAGTTTTATATACTTAGTGTAATGGTCTAATATGATCAATAAGTATTTATACTGGTGGCGGCCTCCGCTCCTAGGAAATGGGCCGCAGATGTCTACAAAAACCTTTTCTAGTCTCCCTGAAGATGTTATGGGTATCATCTGTCCCTCCTTGCTGGACGGGTTCCTGGTCTGGAACAAAATGTACATGCGGTCGATAGTCACTATTGCGGTCGTCACCCTCAATACTACTACTCCTCCATCGTCCTCCTCTTATGCTTCCTCTTTCTCCACTGTGGCTGTCTCTACGTGGGTATCGTCGCCTTCGATCGGGGTTGTAATTAGCTTGTACGTAATTTGCTCGTCGATGTTGCGACGGTTGGTTATTCCCGCCTTGGTTTGGTGGTCGATTATTGTTGTTATTAAAATTGGGTCTCCGGTTATTGTTATTATTATTATTGTTATTCGGGTTATTTGGCCTATTATTTTGGTTGTTGTTATTAGTGTTATTATAATTTTGGTTTATCGGACCGTTGTTATTATTGAAATTATTTCGAGAATTTCGAGGGTAGTTATTATTATTATTATTCGCATTGCCGCCTGTGGTATTAAACTGGTCATTTCTTCGACGACTCCTCCGGTAATACCCCTCGTGTTCCTGATCTTCGAGCAGCGCTGACATAGCTGCTATTGTCTTTATCTGTCCCCACTGACGTGCTTTTGCGACACCCTCTTCAAAGTGATAGGACAATTTTGTGTCAAGACATTCCTCCGGTATCTTTGTTTCTAGATTCCTTGCAAGACATACTTGACCTAAGAAATACGAAGTCATGGTCCCTCCTCGGTTCGCATCATATCTTCCGTGGCATATATGGTCTCGTACGATATTTTGCGTCGCCTCGGACCAATATTTCGCGCGGAATTGAGTTTTAAATTCATCATAGCTGTGAACCTCGTGGCGTGTTGCGGTCCACCAATTGTCGTAGATTTCTTTAAAGTATTCATCGATTAAATTTTTTATATTATTCCATCTAATTTCTCTAATCCGCGCCAAGTGTTCATCCACGCGTGCTAAAAATTCAATGGGGTTACGACGATAGTTTCTAAAATTGATAGCGTCGCGGTTATCATTCGGTATTAAGTACTGACCTGGTATCGGACGGTTGCGGATAATCTCAATCTCCTCCCGCATTTGTACTATTTCTTGTTGTTTAAGTTCTTCGATCCTCTCCCGATTTGCGACCGTTAAATTCCTCACTGCATCTACAGATATACTCACTTCTTCGCAGCGCTCACCTATGTCTAATCTTACTCGTTTAATTTCATCTTGGCTTGCCCTTTTTAAAGATTCTATCCTAGTTTCGGTCACCTCCTCCATGGTATTAAATCTCCCGTCGACCTCTTCTCTGGTTCGCTGCAAGTCCTGGTCGTGCTGTTCACACCTTTTATTTACTTCGACAATTTCCTCCCTCACAACGGCAATCTCCCCGTCGATTCTATTGTTTATTTTATCACTGCCTTCTTCCATCCTCCTGCTAATTTCGATCAAGGTGGTATTCAATTCTTCTCTAATGGCTTGGCAGTTATTGTCGATTTTATTGTTCAGTGCGTCCATAGACTTATGAGTATTGTCAATCCTTTTATTTAGGTCCTCCTTCAGTGATTCCATATTCTTACTAAGTGATTCCATATTTTTATTCATTGATCGACTATCTTCCTTCACCTGTCCGAATTGTTCCATCATCATTCTCATCATTTGATCCCATTTTGCCTCTTCGGATGGTCTGTTTGGTTGTGGGAGTTCTTCAGACCGTCTGGGTTGGTTGTCAACAGTCACTTCTATCTCTGGTGCTACGTGAGGTGTTTCGTCGTTACTAGTTTCGATGTTATTGATTGTAATAACCTCCATCTCGTCTGTGGGTTGCGCTTCGTATGTATCTACCTCCCGTTGCATCTCTCCTACCCTACTGTCCTTATATCTTGTATCGTACTGATGGGTGTGCGGCATGTTAATTTTTTCGTGTCTACCGGGCTAATATAAAATATAAAAAATATATTTATTTAATATTTTTTAAGCCACACTAGTTGGTGCGCCAACTTGTAATCCAACGAATAAACGTGTGTGTGTTTCGTGGTTACTTCTGCCACCCGTTGGATGCGTCAATTTATAACGTATTATTCTTCTTCGGGGTGTTATCTTAAAAGTTATTGTTATGTTTATTATTATAATCGAATTTACGTTACGTTTAATTAACTTGAACCAAAATAAATAAAAGAGTGGTTATTGTTTAAATTTAAATTTGTGGTTAAAGTATTAAAAGTCTCATTAAAACAAAAGTCATCTATGGGTGAAGTGTTCCTTGGAGATAACTCAATGTTGAGAATGGTTGTTTCTACTTGAAGGTGACCAATGTAGTAAAATATTTTACCATACAACATTCAAGTTACTCACAGTGTTTACAATGGTTTGAATACTCTTGTTTTTAAAGAATTCCCTTGTATTAAACAAAAAATAATAAAGTTGGTTATTTTTTAAATGTTAGATTATCTTAAATTAAAACATGAAATATGGCAGTTGATTACTTGATAGTAGATCTCGTCTGGTTGAAACTGGTTGTAGAAACTTCTTCTGATTACAGGTAGTCTGAGTAAGTCAAGTCCTGTAAAGTCTGGACAATATCATAAACAAACATATACTTTTACGTACCTGATTGCGTTTACTTGAAGCTCACTAAACTGTCAACTCAGCTTACATTCATCAACTCCCTTTAGTTGCAAGGTTATGTCACCTTGTTTATTAAATTAATGGGCGCCACACAGATTTATTCAGGGAAAATCCCGTGTAAAACCCGTTCATAAAAATTAATAGATGAATTGAAAATTTAAAATAGTTGAATACCACTTTTTGGCTATGTTATTCCAATGTGTCAAACACAACAGAAGGTTGTTTAAGTTTAATAAAAGAAACTATTTAATTATTCAGAAAAAATAAAATAAATCAAATCAGGTGATGCTGTTAATAATGGGTTTATTTGCACCCTTCTAGTGAATTCAAAAAATACACATAATATAACATATAAAGTTGTACAATGAAAACTTAATTATTATATGCCTCATACGGCTGGCTCAGAACATGAGTTATAAATTTGGTTAAGTCAAGATACTATTTATTGTAATATAAAATTATTATAATTGTTAATATTAGTATTATTATTGTTATTATCGTTATTATTATTATCTCAGTAGTGAATTCTTTGAGACACGAAAGAAAACAATTATGCCTACACAGTATCCAATGATACAATTGATCAAAAAAGTTGAAGTTACATTGACCAAGTAATTAAAATAAAAAAACGATCTATTGTAAGATCGTGCATTTCTTTAACGCTTGCTTTTCTAATGACAATATTATTCAATTGAGGACCCTTACCACTAACATATAGCTTACTTACTAATAACAAATTTGAATAAAAAATTGAAACGTGGTGTAATCGTAGATACTGTTTTTGTGTTTTGCGTCAGTACAGGTTATGGTAGCAAAATACAAGTTATTGCGCTCAGATCAAGTATAATAATGATTGCACTTTTACCTTCGTGGTTTTAATTATTTTAATTAAAACCTTTTATCACTTAAGTAATTGGATTATAGAGATTACTTTCTTTCAGCACTAATTCGCACAAGAACAGAAATTCGATCCTCTTCTGATAAAAATGGATCGTGAATACTGACAATAAATTCTTTTCTGTTCGTTATTCCCGCACAAAATTAAAATAAACTGCACTTGAACACTGTAGATGATTGATGATGCACTTGAAGTAAAGTTTCCCGTTGTTAACTATTGGTTCCAGAGTACAAGGTAAATGACGCTATGTTATAAGATGAAACATGACGGAGACGAGCGTACGTCTGTTCAGCTCGTTAGATGATAAAGGTCTCTCTCAAAATTCGCCGGTCTGTCTTTTTATACCCACCTGTTGGATTGGGCTTAGGTAAAATTATCATTTTATAACTAATTTTCCTATTGGTCCAGACAGGTAAGACGAAAAATGACGTATCACTTTTTGGCGGTTGGTAACGGTTTTCTAACCGTCGAATGTTGAGATGATTGACAGGTCGCGTCTGTTGTCATTGTTATTATTATTGGTACAAGATTCCTGATATACATTTATAAAATGATGCTAACAGTTGTCATACACTTAATACCGTCACGATTGAGTTGATATTATTATCAAATTAAAGATTGTTTTGTTTCCTTTAAATTGATATCACTCGATCTCGGATTATCTTCACCTTAACCGACATTGTTAGGAAATCAATGTTCGGGTACACTATTCTTACTGTCGTCTGCTCTTTATGAGTCGCCGATTTTACACTTTTTAGTTAACCTTTCTCGTTTCCACATAACATTTTATTAAACAAATGTTTATGTGTGGACTCCATTAATACTGTACTGACGTTTTTTTTCACTGAACTTTACTTTTACACCTTAATTCTATACATAGTAATAAATGAACCTACTGACTAATGACATTTTGTCTATTGTTAGTTAGTTTGAACTACTATTTACAAATAAAATCGTGGCTAAACCTATCGTTTTAATATCATTTTTCGTTATGTTAATGCATAACCATTGTTCTGGTGCATTTTATTTTGCACTGGTGATAATTATTAATAGTCACTTTATTGACTGATGTTTGGTCTAAGTTTGTTAAGTGTAGAATATCGCCTACACTGAAATTTGGCCTTTATAATGCCTATGGGTTCTCAATTTGGTAAATTACGGAGACATCTTATTGGTATAAGATTCTCTTATATAGTCAGCTCTCTTTTCTGACAGGTATATTTGATGCAGAAATACATCTTAGTTCCTACAATATAGCCATTGTTAACATTGGTTTTGGCCTTCATTATCTACTGTTCATAGTCACATTTATTATCAGAAAAATGCTGATTTTGCTTTCACAGTATTTAACTGCTAATTCGTCTGTTTTTTGTTTATAAATGACATTCAGTTTACATTAACCATTTACTGAATTGACAGTTGAATTTAAATCTATTCTGTCCATTAGTTCGTTTTAGTCTCAGTCTAGTTGTAGTGTCAAACAGCTATTGCGTTACTGTTTCCCATGGCACTTCTGCTTTATTCTTCTCTCTTGGTTTCTTCTTTCTTGTTTATTTTGACTAGTCTATACCTATTTACATGTTTATTTTGTTTTATGAAATCTAATAACATACACTTAGGTTAGGTGACATCTTGTGATGTTACAATATATATATATATATATATATATATATATATACAGTATATTTTTTAGATTTATTGAAGCATTTTCAATGCCCTTCTCTGTGCATTGCATTTTTGTAATGCCTGTAAATTTTTTATTTTGGATCCCAGTGCTAAATAGGATCATGTGAGCAGAATGTATTTAACTTTCTCAAGCTGCCTACCTTCTCACACTCGTGTCTGTCTATTATTACCAGTGCATAGCTGTGCAGTGAGATCCGGCCACTCTCACTGTACTAGTCATGCTCAAAAACATCGCTTTGCCTATACTGACCCCCCCCCCAGCCAATGTCTCATCTTACCTGAATTACGTGTGTTTTTCTGGTACTTATACTAACTGAACTGGTTTTATATAATTCTGTTTATGTTCACAATAAATTGGACTTCCCAAGTGCTTTCATTACACATTTTTATTCCCTTTTTAAAAAATTGTAAATGTGGGACTTTTTTTGACAAATACTTTTTTAATGTCTTCAAATTAAATAAAATAGCTTGAATTTAACTGATTAATCAAAATATATTTATCTGTCAAATCTTTTTTTTTTCGCAGGAAAGACAATAGAACATTCACCATCTATGAACGCCTCACGGAGTTCTTTGTTATGTTAGATTTATGAAAATCTTTGGTTTGACTAATTTTCTCAATTTTAAAACTAGTAACAACTAATAAATATAATTGTGATAATAATAAACAAATAACAATAATGAGTGAATTAAACATTTTTTTAAAACAACCATCAACGGATTTTTGTTATTTTTTGTCAAGCAAACAAGAAAAAAATACACAAAGCTAAGTGTGAGGAAGCAAAAAAATATCGTGCATAATTTAAAAATCTTACTTATGTCCATTGTAAAAGATTACACTAATTCAGCAATTCCTTCCATCTCACAGTCACTATCAGAGCTGTTGCTGTCCGTGTCCGAGCTGTCTGAAGAGCTGTTGTTATCAAGGTTGATGATGAAGGACTCCACAAAATTGTCTATTTTTGAAATAGATTGAATGAAATATTGTCTCACAACAAATTCTTTCACCTCAGCCTAAAATTAGTTTAGTAGGGTTGAGGTTGGGATGGTACAGTGGGAGGCATAACACTTCATACCCTTCACTTTCCAAAATGTCATTCAAAACATATTTTTTGAATTGCCCCATATACAATTTAATGAGTTTGCAAAGCTGTGGTTTCAACATGGTGTCTGAACAAGGAATCCCCTTTCTAATCAACCACTGGTTCATCTCATCTTTCTTGGTATTTGATGTGGGTGCTTTTTCTACTTCAGTGTTATGATAAGGGGTGTTATCAGTCACAAGCACTGATTGGGGTTCTAGTTTTGGAAGCAGCTTTTCACGTATTCACCTCATGTAGTTTTCCTTATTCATATTTTCGTGATAGTCTCCTGAAGAAGACAACGCTTTCCACATAATTAGTGCACCAGGAATGAAACCTTTTTCCCTCCAGCATGTATAATAATCATACGATCTTTAGAAAGCGGAGAACAAATGCCTTGGTTGGAATTGTCTGACCATACTGTTCCACTTACATGAGATGAATGAATATATGTTTCATCCATAGAAATGGTAGGACGGCCTTCATCTCTATATTTATTGACAGCTTGGAGATAACTTATCCTGTGTTCTCTGATATCAGATTGTTCAATAAGTAATTTTTCTATTACTTCTATTTTCAGGATTATACGCACACTTTTTTCACTTCCGGTAAATTCTACTCTTTTCTTAAGTTCTCTCAAAAGTTTTGCTGTCAGCAATTTTTTTAATTGCATAAAATACATGCACTAAAATACATGCACAACACCCTGATCAAACTCATCTAGTCCAGTTACAGGTTTCGCTTTCATTCACTTCTTGTTCAAAGTAACAAATGAAGTAGGCCTATCACCCTCATTGCAGTTTTCAAGTTGTTATAGTTCCTTGTTTGTTTTGGTCACCACACGTTCAGAAATTCCAGTAGCAGCAGCAGTTCACTCCATAGCTCTTAAGAACTGGAATCGCCACCTCTGTGTTTTCAGCCTCTTTCCTCATAAATTTAAACACATTGCTAATTATTTCCCTGCTTTGACCATTTAGAACTTTCCCGCCTAGTCTACTGTTCACACCAGACATTGTGAACAATTTTAATAGTTTCACTAACAGACACACAGAAGACTAGCACAAACTCACTTGTGATTTGCAAGACAACATTGATTACTGACTCAAAACTATTACAAAACAGATAATTCACAGAAGTCAACCAATCAAGATGAGTGAAACACACTGAATCATTACAGAACAAAAGGCTATGCACAATATCATGGGTCACTCGTCTGGTGGTTGACAGTCAGTGTTTACACGAAGGTTAATGATTTACCCCATGCGCCTCACCCTTCATATTCCTGCGCTCCCTAATCCAAGCGCTTAGCTATGTACCGGTAGCTGTATGTTACCCAGTGCGAGCGTGCATGCACGCGCGCGCGTGTGTGTGTGTGTGTGTGTCTCCCTCTCTCTGTTCCTCCCCCCCCCCCAGCTAACTAGCTCTGTGTGTCTTTCTTTTTTTCTCTTTTCTTAGCCTGTGTACCTTATCTGTCAGTCTTATTACCTATATCATTCAGTTTCTTGTCTTCTTGCCCCTAGTGGTGCTGAAGTGGTAAAATATATTCAGTTCAAGGGAATGGAAAGTGTGTTATTTATATAAATTTAAAACTTTCATACAGATTTAGTTTAGAAATGTTATAGTGGTCTATTCAAATATATATACTTCTTTATAGTGCATATTTATTTCAGTTGTGGACTACAGAAGAACAGTTTCGTTTAGAAGAATTATTATTGGAGTACCCACCAGAGCGTGTAGAATACAATAGATGGAGAAAAATTGCTGAAGCTTTAGGTACCGTATACTTTCAATTTTTTCTCAGTGAGTGTATATAAAATTAAAAATCTTTTATCATGTAATTATCTATTAACTATTAATCTTTTAATAGTGTAACATGATTATATGAGGTGTGACAGAGGGAAGTGGGACTATGCTCAGTATAGGTATGTGATTAATTGCTACCTGTCAACTCTTTTGTTGCAGTCAGCTTTATGTTTGGCTCAGAATGTGATTAATTTGAAATAGCTAACTATATTAAATAATCCTGCCTACAGTGAGATTTATGTTACTAACCAGATTTTTTAGCAAAATCAATAGTGCTGCTGAAATTCATAAGCTACATGGACATTTGGAAAGACTGCTAAGCTAGTTGTGTCTATTGTTATACACAGTTTTTCAATCTGTATTTAATAATTTTTTGTATTTATTAATGTAGTGCTTTATTACCATTTTGCAAACAAATTAAATAAAATCTCAAGACTTGCCAAAACAAAATTTTAAAAAATCTGAAAAAATAAAACAAACTTCAAAAAGGATAAAAGCATCTTAACACTCCTGTAATTATTCTATAAAAAGCTCTAAAACTTGGAAATAATTTTTACATTCAATACTATGTAATATGGAAATTATGAAATTTCGTACAGGTAGATCTCGTTATACGCGGGATATACGTTTTTGAAAACCGGCGCGTATACCGAATTTGCGTAAATTGGGATGTATATTTTACATGGGCAAGTACTGTGCCGGGTTTTTGATGAACCGGCGTTTGTATAAAATGTAAACTCGATATCTATTTATTAATTATTAATGTCTGCCGCGAGATTATTATGCGGCACCGATCTGTGTGACCATTGTCCCCCTCTGCAGGCTGGCACCGCCTGTTGAGGGAAAATAGTAATTAACTTGGCTGGGCAGACTCGCGGCTGGCATGTTGAGTTTAGTCCGTCGCCCGCTATAGTACTGAAAGCAGTCTCTCTCTTCCAGTCGGCAGAGCTTTCTAATTGGGTTTTTTTTAATTCTGCTTCAGGGCTTGTTACTTTCATAAATCTCACAAATCAGGAGGTAGGCACCTGTTGGTGCCATCTCATGCAGGTTTCGGACAGGTCATCCTATGTCAGGTCAAGCATGTTCTGGAACACTCCTGCGGCTGGGTCAATTCAGTATCTCTTGAACTTATATATATATATTCATAAAATTAAAATTTCACAATTTTTGTAAAATTATACAGGCTGTACTAAAACTTCAATTATGATTGTATTTTCTGGCTGTTATGTTCAGATCAGATTTCTTTAAAATTTTATATCTTAAGCAAATTAAAGCTTCTACAATTTTTATGAAACTCATACAGGCTGTGATGACACGTTAATTTGTTATTGTGTTTTTGCTATCATGGGTCAAACCAGTTTTTCTCAGAATTATAAATTTTCCAATTTTGTAAAATTATACAGGCTGTACTCACACTTAAGTTACAATTAGATTTTCTTGTTATGAGGGTCAAGCCAGATTATTCTGAATTTCTGAATGTATACGTAACAAAACTACACCGGCGGCACAGTCAATTTGAAATTGTAACCTTTTTTTATTCTTATGGTCAATTCCGATTTTCCTTAAATTTCTATATTTTACGAAATGAAACATTTTTACAATTTTGCAGTATTATACAAACTGTACTAACACTTTAACTTGTAATTGTTTTTATTATCACGGGTCATTCAGATTGTGCTTCAAATTTATAAATGCATATCGGATAAATTTATATAGAATTGTAACAGCGTTTTAAAATTAGGTTTGTGGTATTTCAGAGTAAGCTATATATATGCTGGCTATAGGCATTTTCTCCTTATACGTGGTATCGCTTTAATAAAACTAGCGGGGTTGGTGGCAGCCATGTGAAATTTCTAAATCGTCTGGCGATCAAAATACAGGCGGCCCACAAGGCTTTCTATTTATAAAAAAAAAAGATTGGGAATTTATGTTTGTTATCTTGTGCATTATATGTGATTTTATGTTGTGTCATGTGGTATGTGAACAAATAATATTTGCAATGTAAAAGGGGGGAACATGTTATATTTATGATAATATAGATGGATGAATAATATATTTACACCTTTAAATGTTGAAGGATTTATTAGGTCTGTGATACTGATTTGAGGGGTGTGCCCTTTAAACAGTTTATACAGTTATGATATATGACTCGAATAAAAAAAAAAAAGATTTAAGAAATACAAATATTAAGCTATGTGAATTGTGGAACGTATGAAAATTAATAAAGTTGTTATTTGTTGGTTCACAGAGAGTTTTAATTGCAAGTCCCGTCTCACTGGACCCAGTACATTTTATGCTTCTTCTAGGCCCTCTGCCTAGTTCTAAATATCTGGTAGCCTCTCCTTAAAAAAAAAAAAAAAAAAAAAAAGAGGAGGAGGAGGGGTTACAGTAGGCTACACTAGGGCATGAATGAAAAATTAAGTAACTTATTAAAAATGCTTTTTAATACATTTAAATGATCGAAATAACATACAGTACAGTACAGAAAAGTATTCAAAAATTAAAAATGTTAAAGTCTCTCTTCACTTACATAATATCTTCAGGGTCGTCAACATCAGAAGAATCTGTTGAAGTTGTGGTCAGTCTTCCTCCTTTTGCAATTAAGGTAGATCTGGTAGAATTCCCAGGTGACACTGTCGTAGCAGAAGTTGGATTCTTACTGGATGCAGGACTGTCGTTGGAAACGCCATGATGTTTGGTAAAAAACATTTTAATAAACGGCTGTGTCCTCTTCTTTATCTTTTGGCTGTAGAGGTCTTTGTAACATTTCATCACGTGTTCAACTTCCCTCTTCACTTGAGAACTTCTCATTATGTCGGGATCGTGCTCTTCAAAAATAGACATGGCTGAGTCGATCATCTGGAAAGCCTGAGCCATGATTTTAGTTGTGAGCTTCTTCTCAGGTTAAACTTCGTCTATTTCCTCGTCTTCCTGTTCTTTTACAATTCTCTCCTCTTCAATAATCATTAAGTCTTCATTGGTTAGATCTTCTACATGTGGGTTCAATACCTCGCACACATTTTCTTCGTCGACGTCAGTAAAACCAATGTGTTGTGCCATGTCTGCTATCTCTCTCGTCGCACCACCAATGTCATTTCCCACTCCATCTTCTGAAACAATTTCAACAGCTTCAGGCCACAGTTTCTTCCAGACACCATTCATACATTGTGGTGTGATTTCATTCCATGAGTCTCAAATCATTCCAATCGCCATATGAATGTTAAATTGACGCCAGAAAGCCTTGATGGTGAGTTTGTCATCGGCGTCACACTGCCCGATAAGCTTTGAAAATGTTCGACGCAGATAGTAGACCTTAAATGTGGCAATAACGCCCTGGTCCATAGGTTGGAGGATGGAAGTGGTGTTTGGAGGAAGAAATACAACTTGAATGTTTTTGCTTAATTCAGCAATAAAAGAAGGGTGACTTGAAACATTGTCAAGAAGGATGAGAATTTTGAAAGGAATGTGTTCTTTCTCACAGTAGGCTTTCAACTCGTCATTTAGTTCTCTTGTAAAATAGTCGAAGAAAATTGCAGAAGTCATCCATCCCTTTTTATTACACTTCCAATGAACTGGCAGTCGCGACTTGTCACAGCCTTTTAGTGCTCTCGGATTTTGTGAGTGGTAGATCATAAGAGGTTTTAATTTGCAATCCCCAGAAGCGTTTCCTCCAAAAAGAAGAGTGCATCGGTCCTTGGCCGCCTTGAAACCAGGCGCTGTTTTTTCTTCAATGGAAATGAATGTGCGGCTCGGCATTCACTTCCAAAATAGACCAGTTTCGTCAAGATTAAAAACTTGTTTAGGTGTGTAGCCTCCATCAGTGATGAATTTCTTAAATAGAGTTCGTGAAAATTCCTCCACTGCAATATGATCGCCGGCTGCTGCCTCTCCCATTAATTTTATATTGCGAAAACCAAAACGCTGCTTGAAGCGATCGAACCAACCAGAACTGGCTGAGAAAGACGGCTCATCTTCTGTATCTTTCGTCAGGTCCGCATACAGGCTTCTTGCTTTCGTTTGAATTGCAGTTCCGACAAGAGGCATGTGCTGCAGGTTATGGTGTTCAATCCAGTGGCTTAACATACTCTCCATTTTTTCCATTGCCTCTGATCGAGATTTAGTCACTCTAGTAACACTCAGGTTTGTCAATGATTGAGCACTTCTATGAATTGATTGTGCATTGTTGCAAATAGTTCTTATTGTAGATTCATTGAGTCCCATTGCACGCTGAATGTCAATGTTACATTCCCCTTTATCACATCAGTCTAGAACTTCCAACTTCATTTCTATAATTCCATCCATATATTCTTCATATACTTCCATGAGAAAACGATCATGTGCGAAAAACCCAAGACTATGATCTAAGGGTATGTTCACAGCAACATGGTCCACCAAGTGCACGACCGACCTGGTCAACAACGCCGCTGCCGCTCCTCTCTCTACTCTCTCTAACTCCTTTTTTTTTTTTTTTTTTAAGGGGAGGGTTAGGAAGATCAGGAACTGAAAAGTGCAAGGATCCTTGAAAGGTCAAGAGCTAGGACTCGAGGTAAGGACATGGCTTCCTCCGGAAATAAGGATGAATGGAGAAAATGAGTGGGATTTTCTTGAACGTTTCTTCACTTCGTTACTCACACTTCTTCTACGTTTATCTGACATTTTACTTGTTATAACACAACCAACCTTACTGCAACAAGTTTACAAGCAGTACTGGCGTCCTCCTACAATCGGAAACAGTGACAAGGTCACAGTACAGGAAGATGCGCGTGATAGTTGTGCACTCACAACGGAGCTGTACGCACACTGTACAACCTGCAAATGGGTTTGCAGCAGTTCTGGATAAAGGAGTGCTCAATATTCTTACATTACAGCCAATATTTTGACGCTTCGAAACTTCACAAATAAACCGCGTTATCCGAAAACGCGGATACCGAAAGCGCATATAACAGGATCTACCTGTACAAAACTCTATCACAACATTATTATGAATTTATGTACTTATTATCTTATGCTACGTGGCTGAAAAACAAGCTTTCACATAATTTAATGACGGAACTTCAGACACAGTCATGTTTTAATAATCGTTGGATAAAGTTGAATGTACGTTGGGATATAATTCTTGATGGTCATATTGATGAAGATCAGAGTAACAGAGGTTTTCTAAATTTGAAAAGTGCTTTGATCACTGTTTTCAAAATTCACAAATATGGGATTCTTACTGTGAATTCATTTTCAACAGAACAGTATATAGCATATACAGAACAGAGAGATATCAGATACTTTTGACTGCTTGATTTACATGCTAGAGGGCCAGAGGGTCATAAAGCAACATTCAGAGATGTGTCGTGCTGTATGCATTTTATGAGTATTCAAGAACTCCATACAATTATACGTCATAATTCGATAATAACAAAAGCTAATAACACCAGTAACGCAATAATCCCAGTATATTATTGAATTTTCAAACCATGAGTGCAAGTATAAAATACAGTATTCTACTGGTACTGGCTCAGTACTGATCCAATACTAATTTTAAATACTATGGGACTACCACAGGGACATGCCCCTTCAAATAAAAAAGATTATTAAAATCGGTCCAGCCATTCTCAAATATTCAGCAAACATGCAGTAAAAAAATGTTGAGATGAATATAGTACCTCCTCCTTTTTGAAGTCAATTAAAAACACATAATATTATTAAATATGGGTTCAAAGAACCATGTATTATATAGGCACAGCTGTATAGATTTGAAGAGCAAACAAAAAACTGTTAAATATAAACACTTTTAGATTACTGCAAATAAATTACAGTACTTTAAACATTAGAAACCGGGTTAGATACATTGCAGGTCAAATAAACATTTGAAGCTTACCTCCTTCGTAAAGGACAAAACCTCAAAATGTATTCAAAACCAGAATAAAACTTGAACCAGCTAGCGATGTCTTGCAGTTAAAAATGTTTGTAATCACCTAACTAATTAGTCTAGTTATTGAATTCAATTTTTTTGGAACATTTTTACTAACATTTTTTTTATGTTTGACACTTTATTATGTTTTTCCCCTCTCTGGACCCCCCCCCTTCACTACTGTCATATTTGTAAGAGCATTGAAAATACTCTGCAGTTTCTTCATAAAAATATTTTTATTTAGTTATATGTATAACTTAATTGTATATACCCTTCCCCTGCTTTAGTGAGTCAGGTTTTTAAAGAATATGCTATATCCATGCATTTTGAAGATGATACAATACATATTTTTAAGACACACACACACACACACACTGAATATCAATTGTTTGTCCTGACCCAAGTCTGTAATAATTTTTGTCTGAATTTATAGGAAATCGTACACCAAAGCAAGTTTGCAGTCGTGTACAGAAATACTTCAAAAAGTTGCATAAAGCTGGCATAAGTGTTCCCGGACACCCTATGAAAACATCTTCAAAAAAGGTAATATGTGTATTTTATGATAAAATGTCTAGCATAGATAATGGAATAGGTCAGATGTTAACATATTTATGTATTGATATTAAAAGTTTGAATATTGATTTATTTTAAAATAAGGTAAAAATTGTCAATTTCTGATTGACTTTTATAATCTTAAAATAAAGTTATGGCTCAAGGTCAAGTTCTGAAGAATTGTTTTAGTGTAATTCTAGCAGTGGCTGCTTCAGGCTTTATATCCATTTATCTCTATGATCCTACTGTGGAAATTGAGGAAAAATTCAAGAAAGAACTTAAGAAAAAAAAACTATTTTTACTCTAAAGATAGTTCATCACATTGTGAAAGTGAATTGTTAACATTCGCATCAGCAAACGTAGAAATGTGTAGGGCTACTGAAAAATATGTAGGTAATATCTGGAATCCAAATGATCCAGGACGGTGCCCATATCCGTTAACTAACAGTGACAAATAAAGAATTGTTAGGAAAGGTGCTTCAAAAGTTGATTTGTGAACAGTAAGTAGATGTGCAAAACACAAGCTAGAAGAAATTATTGAGTTGGCCATGCCTACTATTTCAAAAAGAATGAAAAGTCTTTTGTTTCCCAACTAGTCCAAATAAATGAAGGATTTAATTTCACAAAAACAACATAGAAAGAGCTCTACTCCATCCTTCCTGAACATGAAAGTAGTTTACCTCATAAGAACAATTATTTAGCATGGACATGTTAAGAACAAAGCTTATCAGGTAGTGAGGTGGATTCTACATTTCAGAAACGTTTTGGAAGAAAGAGACTTCTTACGCGGGAGCTCTTGAAAAGATTGTTATATATCACTTGTAACGGTACAGAATTGAGTGCTACCCCAGTTTTAATTTAAATCAGTTTTAATTTTCAATCGTCAGCATCCACCTGTGAGGTGCCTCAGTGCAACATACACTGTTAGCATAAACAACTGTCTAGACATCTTACGTAATAGCTTGCCAGCAGCAGTCTTTGTGAATCACAGTATGCAGATTGTCATCAGAGTGTTAACAGCCAACAGTAGTAAGCAGCAGCATACAGTGCAGTACCAAGTTAAACGGTGGCCTCAGGAGTGTAAGATAGGCCGAAATTAAAGTAGGCCTATCATGAACAACTGACAATACATAAACAATAGCGCGGCCAGCCTACAACAACATCTAAGTGTGAGAAAAATTACGTCGGCCGACTTTATCATATTTTTATAACGTAGAACCAGTAGATCAGTGAGAACCGCTAAACAAAAACAGTAAACTCAGTACCAACAGTGGCGTGAGTGCGAGAGAACTCAGAAATCGGTCAACTAGTGAACCTGTGTCACTGTTATTACATGTGAACAATATGGGTGTTCATTGGAGTGAAACCACTACTAGGATGAGTACCACTTTTTAGAACTTTAATTACTATATTACAAAATTTACTTTTATAGACACTTTATTAAGAAACAGAGATCTCTAAGGGAGGGGAGTTTATTTAAATATTAATGTAAAAGAAAGAGTGTGTGTGTGGTAATATAGAGGTTACATACTGGTTCGTTTTCAATATTCATATTTACTTAGTAGTGTCAATCATAATCGTAGTTTAAAACAAAATTCAATAGAGATAAGAAATAATTTCCTGGTTTGATACAAACAACAGTTGTACTGTCATTTGTAGAACAAAAAAGAAGGGTGTGAGTTTTCGATAAATAAAAATAAGCATGTAATTTAGACAGTATAAAATGCGTTAGCGTAATCATTTCGCACTTGAACCCAGATAACCTTGTCTGCAGCTGATTTTCGTCTATACGACCTTGGACGAGAACCCGAAGGTAAGATAAGATATTATAAATATTAATTCAAATAATTGAGTAGTCTCACACTATCTTTCTAGCCTCAAGAAATTTGCCTTTCAGAGGGAAGTAGCTCCATGCTCGGGGAGCCAAATAATGGGAACTTCTTGAGCCTAGTTGAATTATTGGCTAAAAATGGCCCATTTTTAAGAGAGTATACAGTATATGTAAAAAAACTGTCAAGCTAAAAAAAAGAAAGAATAATCCATTATTTATCTTGGACAGCGCGAAATGAGTTCCTTTCCTTCCATGATGAAAATATATTAAAGATGAGAAGAAAGGCAGGAAGCTCTCTACTTCTCATCCGTTTGTAAAGCTACTCTAGATGTGTCAAAGACAAAACAAAATATTCTCATTTTGAGATATGTTTTGTTCAATGAAGAAGAAAGTGAATGGCAAATCAATGAGATGTTTCTGGAGTATTTTGATTTCCATACAAAGACAGGGGATGCCATTGCTCGTGCTATTATAGCTGTATTGAAAAAGCATGGTATTGATTTACTCCATTGTCGTGGTCAAGCTTTGACAGGTAATGGCTAGTCAAATAAAGATTGTCAAAGCAAAAATTAAAGAGAAGAATACAGTGGCAACCTTTTCTCCTTGCTACAAAAACCAGTGGTAGGCACAGTTGTAGTAACAGCTATACAACTTCTTTAGTGCAGTACTACAGATATGGCAAGAGTTATTAAGCACACCAATGGAAAATCTCTTCATATACTTTCTGAAACAAGATGGAATGCAAGTATTGATGCAGTGAAGCCTGTAACAGAAAAACTTGCAGATATGATAAAAGCATTGAAAGGAACCAAAACAGAATGCAATTAATCCAATGACGGAATGGCAGAAGTAAATGGGCTGATAAATTACTTTTTGAAGTGTGAGATGTTAATTCTTTTCAGTTTGGAGGGAATGAAATTTTATTCTACAGTCAAAAGATATATCCCTCAATATAGAAATGAAAAATATGAAAGTTCTAAAGGTGACCATTGACAAACAAGTAAGAGACCTGTTGAGTTAGTATTTGAGCAGAGCTAAAAATAATGGCTTCTGACATTGGAGTTACAGCAGAGTCTGTGAAAAAAAGGGGAAGAAAAATGAAGGTTTTATTGTACGAATCTGCTGATGACAGTGGAGGATCTAGGGTGAAAAAACTTTCAGAAGAGACTGAAGAAGAAAGATTTAGGAAATCCATTTTTGATGTAATAATAGACAAATTGTAACTCAGCTGTATATTTATTATGAAGAAATCAGAAACATTTGTACATTTGAAATTATTTTTAAAATAAACACTGATCCAGTATAAAGATTATTCTGATGATCTAAGTGACAACTTTGTGAAAGAAATACAGGTGTTCAAATCAGTGTCTGATGCTACTTTTCCAGCTGTAACAAAGAAAAAAAAAAATGAAAATAACATAGTTCCGCTACAGCTTCTCATCAAAATATAAAATTACACACATTATTTCCTGAACTTGTGTTTCCCTCAAAGTTTTTAACACCCTTTCAGTAACTGTTGCTTCTGGGGAGAAAGAATTTAGTAAACTAGCATTGATCAATAAACATCTGAGGTCACCTTTGGGTCAAGAGAAGCTTAATCATTTAACTGTGCTATCAATAGAACATGAACTTGCACCTAAAATGTGTTTTATTGAGGTGATTGATAAATTCATCAGCAGTAAACATAGAAGATTCGTTGTTCCATCTACCATTCTACAGAAGTGTTGTATGGAGGACCAATAAATAAATGAAAATAACAGGATTTAGTAAATTACCACTTATTGAGAACTATTTAATATAAATGGAAATTTAATCATTGAGTTATGAACTCAACAAGTCATTGAGAACATGAACTTGTTTCTAAAATGTTTTATTTATGTGATTTATAACTTTAGGTTTTGATTTAGATTTAAACTTTAGATTTGATTAACAAAATTTATTAAGATCCACTGTTCCATCTTCTATTATTCAGAACTGTTCTTTGGAGGACCAGTAAGTAAACAGAAAGACAGTAAGTTGCAAATTATTGTTATTATTGTTTATTTCATGTCATATTAGTTTTACAGAAAGCAGGTGTGTGTGTGTGTATGTGTGTGTGTGTGTGTGTGTGTGTGTGTGTGTGTGTGTGTGTGTGTGTGTGTTTCACACGGTCTTATATACCGGTATTTACTAAATGAAAATGTGAAAATAAAGTTCTTGAAGGGGCCCTTACAGAAAATTTGTCTGGGACCCATGAAATTTATGGGGAGCCCTACTGGTAGACTTTTGTGTCTACTGGAAATAGCATATGATAACTCCTTTATGCTATAAGTATATTTGAAATTATGTAGGCCAAGAACTAATACTGAAGAA
Organism: Magicicada septendecula; assembly: GCA_034769895.1. Lineage (NCBI taxonomy): Eukaryota > Metazoa > Arthropoda > Insecta > Hemiptera > Cicadidae > Magicicada > Magicicada septendecula. The sequence goes on from CM068367.1 coordinate 640,238,157, forward strand.
CATAAATTGGGAAAGAAAAAAATCATGTTGCAGACAATCATGTTGCCTGCCAGATTGAAGCTGTATAATCAAAGGTATGGTGTTTGAATGAGTTGTGTATATTATTATCTAACTGACGTTCTCCGTCGTTAATATTCCCCTGTAAAATGTAACAGTGTATCTGACTGTAAATTGTGTCTGTGTTTCTTACCACTTCGTCCTCGCACGGCGATGTAACTCACGATGTTTGGGTCCGTAGCGAACGTACTGGTGACCAGGTATCGTGGTTCCCGATCTGAGGTTCAAACGTAGTGGATAATCCCCGGGTGGCGCCAAATTGTTTGTATAAAACAATTAAAATTGTCTCCTTATCAATGTTTTATTCGAACGATAAGATGAATTCAATCTGTCCCGCCTTTCTCAATTTTTGTTAATCGAGTTAGCAGTTACAGTATTCGCTACTTGCGCGCTAGGCGTCGCATCAGAAACATTCGCTATACATTATAGTTTTAAACATACACTTTTCTAATAAAAATAAAACACAATTTAACACACACAGTATAGATTTATTATTAATTTGAAGTTAATATTTTATAGACACAAGTTGTAATTAATTTTTTATATACAATTCTGCACCGGATGATTCTTTATAAGACTCTACTCAAGGTTTAACCAATCGATTTTGAATACAAATAAACACAGCATGGCGTGTTATGATGCCAATCAACAAATATTTCGTTCGATGGTTGTGAGGTCTTTTGATCACGTTAAAAGGTTCAGATGCAATTACAATATTAAAAATACACAACCTTACAATGTTTTTTCTTAAGTATGGTAATGTGTAATGGTAATTGGTTTGTTTGAGTGTCGTACAAGTGGTTTAAAAGTCATACATAAATATGAGGTTAGTTCTATAGTTTAACAAATTTTCAGTGTCTTAATATTACGATTTAGTCTTTGCAAGAGAATAAAAGTGATTCAGTGGTATTAAAACATATATTGAGAAATGTTCAACGTGCGTTTATTTTTGGAAGTTGAAATAATTTAATTGATACTTAACAGCGTTGTAGTACGGAATTACTCTGTAGGTCGGGAAGGAAGGATTGACGTAGCAATATATTTCATTTGTTCTTTATTCAAGCTTCGGCATGTTTTTCAGAGTTGTTTGGATTTATTTATATATTTCGTCTTCAATTAAACGTCTTCTCCATCTGGTAAAGGTGTTCAGTATTCATCAGACTTCTTTACGATCAATTTCTATACATTATTTTACTTTTAAAGTATTTTAAATATGTAAATGTGTAGTACTGAATTCTCACTTCTGGTTTGCGTGAGCGTCACTTTTTAAGTCATTGTATTCAACGGTAATTACCTCGTCAAACCATCATTTCCATGGTTACATCATTAATTTCATTGGGCGAGCTCGACATGAATACATTGTTAACAATTTTTGAATTCCATTCTAATCCTCCTATATCTTCTGACTTCCTTCCTCCTCTTATCTTCCTTCTTAGTTATTATCTATTTGCACTGTCATTTATATTTTCTCAAAGATTATTTTGGTATCCCACAATATTGGGTTTTTCAAGTTTTCTAAGTTTACAATTAATTTCATATTTACTAATTACATTTCTCTGTTTATATAATTCCTTAATTTAATATTTTGTTTTTAATAATAATTACCATTCAACCTTGGTGAATTAGTCACCTTGGATTTGTCCATTACATGGTGATTTTTATACAATCAGCAATTGTTTATGTTTGACCGTTAGGCCTGTTTCACATCTAAGTAGCCATTACTGGTTTTTTATGGCTTCATACACAATATATTTCATTTAGTCCTAAATCGTTATTTTGCTTTTATAATTAGGTTTAATGGCTCTGGAGGTATTTTAATTTAGTCTTTTTGTGATCTTTGTATGTAACAATTGTGTTATTCAATATTACTGGCTAATTATTTACTATTCATTTCCAATATAACATATAACATCTAGGTCTATGGTCTGTATGATTCTTACAGCCATATCCAATTCATAAAAAATAGTTTATACAATTCATTATTTCTTATTTGTTCTGGTGCTAAACAATCTCACCTCTATTGAACTTTTTTCATTAAACTTCCCTTGTAACATGGGTATTTACTTAGTGTTAATACAGACTTATTTTCTAATGCTCTTTGCTCTCCCTTCCATGTTAACATCATCTTATTACTTTTCCTTGTGATTCACACCTTTAAATTTTTACAATACATTCTTAAGTTATAACAATACTATTTCCTAGTCATCACAGTGAATATCACTACTTAGTGTTCATTATTTACTGAATCAATGTTCTATTCTAAATATTATTCATTGTAACTTTGTTAAATGTTATTGTTCACTCTTAAAACTTAAACATCGGTTATTTTACTAAGTCTTTATCTTAGCCTACTCTCCTCTTACTATTTTTATTATAGACAATATTTGTATTTATTTCTCACTTGCACTTTCTTAAATTATTTAGTGTTCATTTTAATTTACTTAGTGTTTCTTTTGTATTATATCACTCTAGGATAAATCACTTTCACTAGTTCAACTTCCATTTATTTCTCATCATTTTATTCTCTTTCTCTACACACTATCTATATAAAATTATTAATATTATGTCTTTCTTTGTTAACAAATTACATATATCCCTAACTCTTTGGTTAGTGTACTTTTATCTATTGTTTCATATTACTGACTATTTATAATTGTCATTCAATCAATATTAACATTCATTAATAGTTTTGGTTCTTAACCGGTTTCATTTTCTTTATTATTTTGGATTACATTATTTCTCCCTTCTCTATTTTTTTCCGTGTCTAGTTTTCTTGACGTGTTTCATTTTGTTTTCTTCCTCGTGGGTTTGTTCTCTCTTGGTTTTCATTCTTCTTCTCCTTCACTCATCTTGTTTTCTTTATTTTGGTTTCTTAACTGGCCAATCTCTGGGGTTGGGTCAATGTTGTTTGTCTGTCAGTCTATTATTTGAGTTTCTTTATTAATCACTTTTGGTTTATTGCTCCTTCTCCTTCCATGTTAATTACCTTTTATATATTTTTTTTACTCTCCACATTATTTATTTATTCAAATATAGTATTATTTAGCATTTTTTATACATACTTATTGTTATCAAAATTGACCTGAATTTGGCGATGTTATATAATGCCCTTCCACCAAAATTGATCATTTTATAAAACGTTATTCTAAGTTTGATGAAATTATCAATTGTATTGTATCATTTTCTTCTTAAATTGTCCTGCTTCTCACTCAGTTTTTATGCTTAATTCTGTATCTTTTATTTCCCTTCTTCTGATTCTTTTCTTCCTTATTTTTTCTTATTACGAACTGGCTTATTGATTTTTTATTATAAATTATTCCGTATAAATCTTATTTTCCTTAACTATCTTTACTTTTTAGTTGCAATCGATTCGGATGGGCTCTATTGGCTTACCTAACTCTGTCGTTCAAAACTACTCTTATTCTGAGATCAGGGGAACATCATCCCTGCTCAGTGAAATGATTGCTGGACTTATTCAACAGTCAATCTCAATTAATGAATCTTAAATACAGTCATCTCGTGATTCAACATAATAATAATAATAATCATAACATTCGTTGGGAATCTTTTACCTTTGTATTTCATTATTGCTCAGTTCGAGTCATATATTTTTTCATCTTTCTTTATAGATACTGCTTGTTAATACTTGGAGCATTGTTTTTTATTGATACAATTCACATTTTTATTCATTTTTAATTACTCTTTGTTTCATTTCATTTCATATTATAGCTCTTAGAATGTTTATTTTATTTATTTCGTTTTTTGATCACTGGTTCGTTTAATCTTACTTCCCATTTCTTTCTAAATAGTAGCGGAAGTTGATCATCTTGATTGATACCTTTTTTTTCATAACTTTTTAAATATCATAGTAAGTTAGTGTTTCTTACTAGTTAGGAATTTTTGTAGCTTATTCCTTTATAGTATGTTTTGCTTTTTTGTGCCTCATATTTTGGCTAAAGATTATTGTAACTTAATCTTATTTTGTAGGAATGTTTTGTAACTTCACTCCCATATTATTAATTTTTATTCAAAGATTATAGTAAGTTTGTGTTTCTTACTTTACATAACTTTTTTGAATTTTGAAATTCATTTTTTTTTATATATATATTTTTTCTTTATTATTTATCAGCAAACTTATTTGCTTGTATTATTACTTCTTTTTATTCCAACTAACTTGGTTGGCTTTTTCAATTTGAATTCTTTTCAGTTACGTTTGGCTGTCATAATTTTTTTTAATCAATGCTTGATTATATACCCCCTTTATTTTCTGAGTGGTGGGGTTGGTGACTTCATATGTGTTATTGCCTTTGTCTTGTGTGTGTTACGGCCCTACGTATAGCAATAGTAACTTTTTTGTAATGCCTTCTATGGAGCTGGGTAATTCCCTGTTCTTTATTAATACACTCTCTCCTATCTGGTACTTGATCGTATGTGGGTGGTTCTTAGGGTATTTACTTTTCTGCTGCTCTACCTTCTCTGCAATTTTGTTATAAATTCTTCTTTTTTCAAATTGGTATTTGGTATTGGTGGGAAATTTAATTAGATCGTTTATCTCTCTAGGTGGTGGTCATTCAAACATCATTGAGTATGGTGTGGTTTCAGTGAAGTTGTGGTAAGCCAGATTTATAAATTCTTCAGTGGACTTTATGTAATTGGGCCACTCCTTTTGTTTATTATGGCAGTAGGTCCTCAGAATTCGACCCACTTCTCTAAGTACTCTATCAGCTGGGTTACTGCTGGGATGATAAACGGATGTTTTGTATGTTTTAATACCATGTTCCCAGAGTTTACCTTTCCATAGATTTCCTTTAAACTGGGTCCCATGATCGGTTATTATGGCCATAGGTTTTCCCACTTCTGGTCTAAAGTTGTTCAATATAATTTCAATAATTTTATTGGTAGTAGCACGGTTAATGGAATATAATTTGGTATATTTGGTGAAGTGATCAAATATGATGATAATGAATTTAAATCGGTGTCTTCCTCCACTGCGAGGAAATGGGCCGCAAATATCAAGAAACACTCTTTCTAATTTTTGGTTTGATATTATGGGTATCATCGTACCCTCCTTTTTAGCATTGTTGCATTTTACCATTTGACAGATGTGACATTTTTGTATGGTTTTGCTTACCTTTCGATAGATACTCTTGATATACACTTGCTCCTCTACTGCCTTTACTACTTTCATGGCACCCATATGGCCGTACCGGATGTGGTAGTCCATGATTATCTGTTCTTCTGTTATAGATGGGATTACTAGTTTCCATTCTCCAACGCTAGGGTTATTTTTGATGAATAATAAGTTGTCGTGTATTCTATAATACTGTACAATGGGTTCTTCTTCTTTCAGTATTCTTTCTCTGATATTCACTATTTTTGGGTCCGCCTTTTGCTGTTTGCTTATTTCCATTGTGATTTTTTCCAGATCTGCTCTATCCTTAATGATGTTATATACCTTGACTAGCAGTTCTTTCTCTCCCTCGAATGTTTGTTGCTGGATGTTGATACGTGATAATATGTCAGCAGCAGTATTTTTCTTTCCTGGTATGTATTCCCAGTTAATATGGTATTCCTGCAGTAGTAATATCCATTGGGTTAGTCTTCCATGACTAAGCTTGCATTGTTTAAGGAAAGATATTGATCGATGGTCACTTCTCACGGTTACGTTGTACCCTAAAATGTGCGTCCTGAATTTGTCGCAGGCGAATACAACACTAAGTAATTCCTTTTCCGTGACGTGGTAGTTCCTTTCACAAGCATTTAAGGTTCTACTTGCAAAGCTTATGACCATATGTTGCCCCTTATCATCTTCTTGATATAAGACAGCACCGACACTCATGTCGCTCGCATCACAATTCATGAAAAATGGCTTTTGGAAATCCGGATGGTGTAGCATGACAGTGTCTAAAAATTTTTCTTTTATTTGTTCAAATACCTTGTCTTGGTCGGCTCCCCATGTCCATTTATTTTTAGCGGATAACTGTTTTTGAAATTATGCTGTCAGCTTGGAATAATGGTCCTGGAATTTCCGATAATAATTGCATATTCCAAGGAAAGATTGTAGCTGTTTTTTATTTTTAGGTGTTGGGAATCGTTGTATTGCTTCAACCTTCTCTGCTGAAGGGGTGATACCTTCTTCTGTCAGATTAAAACCTAAAAATTGTACCTTGCTGGCTATGAATTTGGATTTATCCAGCTTAAGGGTAATATGGTTATCTGATAATTTTTTCAAAACTGTCTCCACTCTAATACAGTGTTCTTGCCAATTTGATGAGGTGATCAACAAGTCATCTACGTATACAGTAGTAAAGTTAAGTACCTCTTGTCCCAATATCTGATCCATACACTGGACGAATACGGCAACCGAATTAATTAGTCCGAATGGCAGTCTTTTGAATTGGTAGTTTCTCCCATTGAACAGAAAAGCTAAGTATTTCCTACTGTTCGGGTGTAGCTCTACCTGCCAGTATCCACAGACTGTATCCCATGCGCTGATGTATTTCGTGCCATGGAATTTCTTAAGGATCTCTTCAATTTCTCTTGGGGACGTTCTATCATTTACTATTCATTTCCAATATAACATATAACATCTAGGTCTATGGTCTGTATGATTCTTACAGCCATATCCAATTCATAAACAATAGTTTATACAATTCATTATTTCTTATTTGTTGTTCTGGTGCTAAACAATCTCACCTCTATTGAACTTTTTTCATTAAACTTCCCTTATAACATTGACTTCCTTCCTCCTCTTATCTTCCTTCTTAGTTATTATCTATTTGCACTGTCATTTATATTTTCTCACAAAGATTATTTTGGTATCTCACAATATTGGGTTTTTTCAAGTTTTCTAAGTTTACAATTAATTTCATATTTACTAATTACATTTCTCTGTTTATATAATTCCTTAATTTAATATTTTGTTTTTAATAATAATTACCATTCAACCTTGGTGAATTAGTCACCTTGGATTTGTCCATTACATGGTGATTTTTTATACAATCAGTAATTGTTTATGTTTGACAGTTAGGCCTGTTTCACATCTAAGTAGCCATTACTGGTTTTTTATGGCTTCATACACAATATATTTCATTTAGTCCTAAATCGTTATTTTGCTTTTATAATTAGGTTTAATGGCTCTGGAGGTGTTTTAATTTAGTCTTTTTGTAATCTTTGTATGTAACAATTGTGTTATTCAATATTACTGGCTAATTATTTACTATTCATTTCCAATATAACATATAACATCTAGGTCTATGGTCTGTATGATTCTTACAGCCATATCCAATTCATAAACAATAGTTTATACAATTCATTATTTCTTATTTGTTGTTCTGGTGCTAAACAATCTCACCTCTATTGAACTTTTTTCATTAAACTTCCCTTGTAACATGGGTATTTACTTAATGTTAATACAGACTTATTTTCTAATGCTCTTTGCTCTCCCTTCCATGTTAACATCATCTTATTACTTTTCCTTGTGATTCACACCTTTAAATTTTTACAATACATTCTTAAGTTATAACAATACTATTTCCTAGTCATCACAGTGAATATCACTACTTAGTGTTCATTATTTACTGAATCAATGTTCTATTCTAAATATTATTCATTGTAACTTTGTTAAATGTTATTGTTCACTCTTAAAACTTAAACATCGGTTATTTTACTAAGTCTTTATCTTAGCCTACTCTCCTCTTACTATTTTTATTATAGACAATATTTGTATTTATTTCTCACTTGCACTTTCTTAAATTATTTAGTGTTCATTTTAATTTACTTAGTGTTTCTTTTGTATTATATCACTCTAGGATAAATCACTTTCACTAGTTCAACTTCCATTTATTTCTCATCATTTTATTCTCTTTCTCTACACACTATCTATATAAAATTATTAATATTATGTCTTTCTTTGTTAACAAATTACATATATCCCTAACTCTTTGGTTAGTGTACTTTTATCTATTGTTTCATATTACTGACTATTTATAATTGTCATTCAATCAATATTAACATTCATTAATAGTTTTGGTTCTTAACCGGTTTCATTTTCTTTATTATTTTGGATTACATTATTTCTCCCTTCTCTATTTTTTTTCCTTGTCTAGTTTTCTTGACGTGTTTCATTTTGTTTTCTTCCTAGTGGGTTTGTTCTCTCTTGGTTTTCATTCTTCTTCTCCTTTACTCGTCTTGTTTTCTTTATTTTGGTTTCTTAACTGGCCAATCTCTGGGGTTGGGTCAATGTCGTTTGTCTGTCAGTCTATTATTTGAGTTTCTTTATTAATCACTTTTGGTTTATTGCTCCTTCTCCTTCCATGTTAATTACCTTCTATATATATTTTTTACTCACCACATTATTTATTTTTCAAATATAGTATTATTTAGCATTTTTTATACATACTTATTGTTATCAAAATTGACCTGAATTTGGCGATGTTATAATATCAGTAATACATAATTTTTCAGGAAGTACTTCCCAATACAAATATTAATGAAACAATTGTTATGTATGGCAGAGCAGGGATAAGACATGAGTTCATGTCTATGATGTTGAAACTCATTGCAATAGGTGTGGATAGGAGTTAATTAATGTCAACAATAATAGTATATTTGTATGTAATTTGGAAAATTAGCGTTCATATGTTTCAGCTACACTAAAAGTCAGTAGCTGTCTTCAGGCTAATTACAAAATACATAAACATATAAAAACAAAATACATAAACTCTAGTCTATCACGCCAGTGGTAACATAGATACATTTGACACAGCTACTAAAAACTACAGAGGGTGGACTCAAGCAGTGGATAAACTCTAAAGACTCATTTTCTATGAAAAATGTAGGAATATAGTTTCTTTATAAGTAAACTGTATATTGAATACAAAGTGCCAGTCAAGTACATAATAGTTGCATTAGGTTTCTCATAAAAAAAAATGGCCAGTTTTAAAAATGTAAAGAATCCAAAAGTGTGGAATACTGTGACACAATAATACCGCAATAAAAGGATAATTAATTAATAAAGTGTTTATGGGAGAACATAATGTTAAGAACATCATAGTTGATAGTACAAACATTACTATTGCAAAAGCATAAAACAGCCTGTCAATGCATTGCATATACATTACTATGCTGAAAGATTCTTTAAACAGAGAGTTGTAAGAATTCCTCCCCTCATTGTTCATTGAAAGCATAGATGAGTTGACACCATCACTTGGTGCATGCAGCCTGCTAACATTTTTTGGTGCAGGAGGACTCACATCTCAAACGAGTTGGATCTTGTTACCATGTGTTTTCACTTCTAGAAGTATTTGACTAAGATAAAAAAAATAAAACTCAAATGATTAATTTTAATTACAAATATTTATGTAATGAAAGTCAAAATTAAATTCCACTATTGATATTTTTATAGACAAAATTTAAATTTCTCATCCATCAGATTACCTAGATCCATTTGAATATCTCCCACTAATAATAAGTAAGTAAACTGACTTACTTTTTAAAATCCAGTAATCAAGTAAACAAGTTGCATACTGTTATTGAGAAGCAGAAAATGTACATAACTACACATACTGTGCACAACACACAAAAATAATCCTGAGCAGTGCATTAAATTTTGTAATGAAAGGAATTGTTCATCAGTATTGAATAAAATTGTTTTACTCAAATGTGCATAAGCAAAGGAATAAAAGAAATAACTGTATTTGAAACGTTTTAATAAAATCACTAACAGTATTAACATAATTAATATTCCCTTATTATTTTTTCAGTTCCTTAGTTATTTGATCACAAAAGCTGTTGGGTGGAGTTTTGAAAATATAATTTCTAATAACGTACATGGTTTTGAAATTTTGAGTACTTTTATATAGATGACCTACAATCTGAAATAACATATGACTAATCACGTTTTTTTTAATCCAGCATTCAAAAACAGCGAGGAAAAACTTACTCCGTACATCCACATTCTTTCCAAGACATCCACTAGAACAAATTCTTGATGGGGCATCTGATGAAGAAGATTCTGATACGTTGGATGAACAACTTAAATTAGAAATTCTTACTAAAGTTATGGATGAAAAGAAGAAAGAAGAAAATGAAGCACCATTTTTCCATAAAGGATTTAAAGTTTGTATTTCCCAGTGTTCATTCAATTCTATTTGTCTGTGTGACTATCTCTATCTCTTTTTTTGAATAATTTAGTTTTAATTGGATTTTAATATAAACATTCAAGAGCAGGCACTATATCACATTATTCTTTGTAGTGTGCATGATTTTGTTTTTTAATGAAATCTCTGTCAGTACTATAAATTATGTGATAATTGACATTATGACTTTGAAACAATTAAAAAAGATTTATGCAGCTTCATGCCTGTCTTATGTGTGATATTTTTCTGTGTCTGGTGGCATTGCTTGTGTTTCTTACACGTTTCTCACCATGCTGCCTTTTTATGCCTCAGCTCATGTCTATACCATTTTCCATGTTGTGCAAACATTTTACTATTGACTGATCGTTAGCACCCATTTTACACAAATAACTTATCCGAATATGGCTCGAAGGAAATTATCTTACATTACACTCTTTTCATTGGAGAACTCTCACTGGTAAAGATCATATTACATCTGACCCTAGTTGGTAAATGAATAACTGTGGGGTGTTCAGTAAACTTTAAAAATGAAGTCAAGTACAAATCAGATGTTATAGTGAAACCAACTATTTTAAACTTTATTGAACAGCTTTACTCCTAATTCTACTCTTCATAATTCTCGTATGAACTTGTCACAAATCAAAATTTAATAATTTGTTAGAAATTGTGAATTTCACCAGACACAGACAGCCATTATCATACTTCATAATACTTTCCATTTGACCATATTGCTCAGTGCTTGGAGAATGATCACGTATATTTGAATAATATCATTAAACAATACAGAATATAAAGGAATTTCCAGTACACATTCATTGACATTCTGTGGGTTTTATATAGCAGTCTCTGCTTAATGAAACCTAAGCAGTCTCCTTAGGACAACAGTAGAAGTGATCTATAATAGTATGCAATTTATACTAACTATTTGCATTATATGCTACAAGTGATACTATTCTTATACAATAATTCTCTCTGGTGTATCACATAAATTAGCAAGGATCCATGAGAACATTTTTAATATTCCTGTACATATTTCTTTTCCTGCATTTACCTATTTTACTTCCATGTTCCTTAAGGAAATGGAAGTATGGTGATGGCAAAAAAAATCGTGTTCGAGATTATTGCAGATTCTGATTGTACTACACTCAAAATATTAAAGTCGTTTTTCGAAAAGTGTGTGTGTGTGTGTGTGTGTGTGTGTGTGTGTGTGTGTGTGTGTGTGTGTGTGTGTGTGTGTCTGTCTGTCTGTAGATTTTTTTCTATGGTAATGATAACAGCCACAAATTCAAACAGAATCAAATAATTTTTTGCATACAGCCCTGATTTGTAGAGTACTTGCGACCTATTGTTTTTGGTGAAGATCGGTTGAGGGAAAGGGGTAGTTTACCTGCAATGGTTTTTTTTTTATCAAGGGTAATTTTGTTTGTTTAGCAAACGATAACAGCCGCAAATTCAAACAGAATCAAATAATGTTTTGCATACAGCTCTGAATTGTAGAGTTCTCAAGATCTGTTGATTTTGGTAAAGATCGGTTAAGGGAAAGGGGTAGTTTACCTGCAACGTTTTATGTTTTAACAAGGGTATTTTCTATGGCAAACGATAAGAGCCGCAAATTCAAACAGAATCAAATAAGTTTTTGCATACAGCCCTGATTTCTTGAGTACTAAAGACCTATTGTTTTTGGTGAAGATCGTTTAAGGGAAAGGGGTAGTTTACCTGCCACGTTTTTTGTTTTATCAAGGGTATTTTAACCAAATATACTGTTACTCACCGTCTATGGCCTTTCCGTGATGTTATTTCGTTATTTACATGTTTCGAGGCACTTGCCTCATCATCAGAACTTTATAAAAACTAATGTATGTCATCAATGATGACATGTGTCAAAATACTAAAACACAATACGGCATTAAACTATGTACAGAACTTGCTTTAAAAATGAGCACGTCAATGTTAGGTGTGCCTTGCAAGACAACACGCGCCGTACATGTAAGGCTTTGAGTACGGAGCGTGTTGTCTTGCAAGGCACACCTAACATTGACATGCTCATTTTTAAATCAAGTTCTGTACATAGTTTAATGCCGTATTGTGTTTTAGTATTTTGACACATGTCATCATTGATGACATACATTAGTTTTTATAAAGTTCTGATGATGAGGCAAGTGCCTCGAAACATGTAAACAACGAAATAACATCACAGAAAGGCCATAGACGGAGAGTAACAGTATATTTGGTTAACAAACACGTGGCTTGGGACTACAATAGGAGTTATTCCATTTAAATCAAAACAAGGGTATTTTGTATGGCAAACGATAACAGCCGCAAATGCAAACAAAATCATATAATATTTTGCATACAGCCCTGAATTGTAGAGTTCTCAAGACCTATCTTTTTTGGTGAAGATCGGTTAAGGGAAAGGGGTAGTTTACCTGCAATGGTTTTTTATCAAGGGTAATTTTTACTTCCATATTCCTTAAGGAATGGAAGTATGGTGATGGCAAAAAAAATCGTGTTCGAGATTATTGCAGATTCTGATTCTACTACACTCAAAACATGAAAAAAAGTCGTTTTCCGAAAAGTGTCTGTGTGTCTGTCTGTCTGTCTGTCTGTCTGTCTGTCTGTGTGTCTGTAGATTTTTTTTCTATGGCAAACGATAACTGCCGCAAATTCAAACAGAATCAAATAATTTTTTGCATACAGCCCGGTTTTGCAGAGTTCTCGCGACCTATTGTTTTTGGTGAAGATCGGTTGAGGGAAAGGGGTAGTTTACCTGCAACGGTTTTTTTTTAGCAAGGGAAATTTTGTTTGTTTGGCAAACGATAACAGCCGCAAATTCAAACAGAATCAAATAATGTTTCGCATACAGCCCTGAATTGTAGAGTTCTCAAGACCTATTGTTTTTGGTGAAGATCGGTTAAGGGAAAGGGGTAGTTTACCTGTAACGTTTTATGTTTTAACAAGGGTATTTCCTATGGCAAACGATAACAGCCGCAAATTCAAACAGAATGAAAAGATTATTTGCATACAGCCCTAAATTGTAGAGTTCTCAATACCTTTTGTTTTTGGTGAAGATCGGTTAAGGGAAAGGGGTAGTTTACCTACAACGTTTTTTTAACAAGGGTATTTTCTATGGCAAACGATAACAGCCGCAAATTCAAACAGAATCAAATAATTTTCTGCATACAGCCCTGATTTGTAGAGTACTCAAGACCTATTGTTTTTGGTGAAGATCGGTTGAGGGGAAGGGGTAGTTTACCAGCAACGTTTTTTATCATGCGTATTTTCTATGGCAAACGACAACTGCCGCAAATTCAAACAGAATCAAATAATTTTTTGCATACAGCCCTGATTTGTAGAGTACTCGCGACCTATTGTTTTTGGTGAAGATCGGTTGAGGGGAAGGGGTAGTTTACCTGCAACGGTTTTTTTTATCAAGGGAATTTTTTTTTTTTTTGGCAAACGATAACAGCCGCAAATTCAAACAGAATCAAATAATGTTTCGCATACAGCCCTGAATTGTAGATTTCTCAAGACCTATTGTTTTTGGTGAAGATCGGTTGAGGGAAAGGGGTAGTTTACCTGCAACGTTTTTTTAACAAGGGTATTTTATATGGCAAACGATAACAGCCGCAAATTCAAACAGAATCAAATAATGTTTTGCATACAGTCCTGATTTGTAGAGTACTCAAGACCTATTGTTTTTGGTGAAGATCGGTTAAGGGGAAGGGGTAGTTTACCTGCAACCTTTTACGTTTTATTTTCTATGGCAAACGATAACAGCCGCAAATTCAAACAGAATCAAATAATGTTTTGCATACAGCCCTGATTTGTAGAGTACTCAAGACCTATTGTTTTTGGTGAAGATCGGTTAAGGGGAAGGGGTAGTTTACCTGCAACGTTTTTTTATCAAGCGTATTTTCTATGGCAAACGATAACAGCCGCAAATTCAAACAGAATCAAATAATTTTTTGCATACGTCCCTGAATTGTAGAGGTCTCAATGACTTTCGATTTTGGTGAAGATCGGTTAAGGGGAAGGGGTAGTTTACCTGCAACCTTTTACGTTTTAACAAGAGTAAAGTACTTGAAAATTTATTTAAACTTTTTGAAACAATGGTAATTGTTAAATATCGGTATGGAGAACCATACATGACTTCCATATTCTAAGATTTATATTTAAAATCATTTTCAGCCAAACAGCCAGGCTGTGTCTTACCTGCCTTTTTATTGCTGTATTAAATGAAAAATATTATATTACATTAAAATGAAAAAATTATAATTTTATTGCCTGGCAACAAAATTATTTTATTTTTAACAATTACCATTGTTTCAAAAAGTTTAAATAAATTTTCAAGTACTTTACTCTTGTTAAAACGTAAAAGGTTGCAGGTAAACTACCCCTTCCCCTTAACCGATCTTCACCAAAATCGAAAGTCATTGAGACCTCTACAATTCAGGGACGTATGCAAAAAATTATTTGATTCTGTTTGAATTTGCGGCTGTTATCGTTTGCCATAGAAAATACGCTTGATAAAAAAACGTTGCAGGTAAACTACCCCTTCCCCTTAACCGATCTTCACCAAAAACAATAGGTCTTGAGTACTCTACAAATCAGGGCTGTATGCAAAACATTATTTGATTCTGTTTGAATTTGCGGCTGTTATCGTTTGCCATAGAAAATAAAACGTAAAAGGTTGCAGGTAAACTACCCCTTCCCCTTAACCGATCTTCACCAAAAACAATAGGTCCTGAGTACTCTACAAATCAGGACTGTATGCAAAACATTATTTGATTCTGTTTGAATTTGCGGCCGTTATCGTTTGCCATATAAAATACCCTTGTTAAAAAAACGTTGCAGGTAAACTACCCCTTTCCCTCAACCGATCTTCACCAAAAACAATAGGTCTTGAGAAATCTACAATTCAGGGCTGTATGCGAAACATTATTTGATTCTGTTTGAATTTGCGGCTGTTATCGTTTGCCAAAAAAAAAAATTTCCCTTGATAAAAAAAACCGTTGCAGGTAAACTACCCCTTCCCCTCAACCGATCTTCACCAAAAACAATAGGTCGCGAGTACTCTACAAATCAGGGCTGTATGCAAAAAATTATTTGATTCTGTTTGAATTTGCGGCAGTTGTCGTTTGCCATAGAAAATACGCATGATAAAAAACGTTGCTGGTAAACTACCCCTTCCCCTCAACCGATCTTCACCAAAAACAATAGGTCTTGAGTACTCTACAAATCAGGGCTGTATGCAGAAAATTATTTGATTCTGTTTGAATTTGCGGCTGTTATCGTTTGCCATAGAAAATACCCTTGTTAAAAAAACGTTGTAGGTAAACTACCCCTTTCCCTTAACCGATCTTCACCAAAAACAAAAGGTATTGAGAACTCTACAATTTAGGGCTGTATGCAAATAATCTTTTCATTCTGTTTGAATTTGCGGCTGTTATCGTTTGCCATAGGAAATACCCTTGTTAAAACATAAAACGTTACAGGTAAACTACCCCTTTCCCTTAACCGATCTTCACCAAAAACAATAGGTCTTGAGAACTCTACAATTCAGGGCTGTATGCGAAACATTATTTGATTCTGTTTGAATTTGCGGCTGTTATCGTTTGCCAAACAAACAAAATTTCCCTTGCTAAAAAAAAACCGTTGCAGGTAAACTACCCCTTTCCCTCAACCGATCTTCACCAAAAACAATAGGTCGCGAGAACTCTGCAAAACCGGGCTGTATGCAAAAAATTATTTGATTCTGTTTGAATTTGCGGCAGTTATCGTTTGCCATAGAAAAAAAATCTACAGACAGACAGACAGACAGACAGACAGACAGACAGACAGACACACAGACACACAGACAGACACACAGACACTTTTCGGAAAACGACTTTTTTTCATGTTTTGAGTGTAGTAGAATCAGAATCTGCAATAATCTCGAACACGATTTTTTTTGCCATCACCATACTTCCATTCCTTAAGGAATATGGAAGTAAAAATAAAATAATTTTGTTGCCAGGCAATAAAATTATAATTTTTTCATTTTAATGTAATATAATATTTTTCATTTAATACAGCAATAAAAAGGCAGGTAAGACACAGCCTGGCTGTTTGGCTGAAAATGATTTTAAATATAAATCTTAGAATATGGAAGTCATGTATGGTTCTCCATACCGATATTTTTCTATGGTAAACGATAACAGCCGCAAATTCAAACAGAATCAAATGACGTTTTGCATACAGCCCTGTATCGTAGAGTTCTCAATACCTATTGGTGTTGGTGAAGATCGGTTAAGGGAAAGGGGTAGTTTACCTGCAACGTTTTATGTTTTAAATGGGTATTTTCTATGGCAAACGATAAGACCCGCAAATTCAAACAGAATCAAATACGTTTTTGCATACAGCCCTGTTTTGTTGAGTACTAAAGACCTATTGTTTTTGGTGAAGATCGGTTAAGGGAAAGGGGTAGTTTACCTGACACATTTTTTGTTTTATCAAGGGTATTTTATATGGCAAACGATAACAGCCGCAAATTCAAACAGAATCATATAATATTTTGCATACAGCCCTGAAATGTAGAGTTCTCAAGACCTGTTGGTTTTGGTGAAGATCGGTTAAGGGAATAGGGTTGTTTACCAGCAACATTTTATGTTTTATCAAGGGTAATTTTTTTTTTTTTGACTAACGATAACTGCGGTACATTAAAACAGAATCAACTACTCTTCTGCATACCTTTTTGAATTGTACAGAACTCAAGGTCTGTTGATTTTGTTGAAGATCGGTTAAGGGAAAGGGGTAGTTTACCTGCAACGTTTTATGTTTTAACAAGGGTATTTTTTCTATGACGAACGATAACTGCCGTAAATTCAAAGAGAATCAACTAATGTTTTGCATACAGCCCTGAATTGTAGAGTTCTCAAGACCTATTGTTTTTGGTGAAGATCGGTTAATGGAATAGGGTAGTTTACCTGCAATGGTTTTTTATCAAGGATAATTTTTTCTATAGTAAACGATAACAGCCGCAAATTCAAACAGAATCAAATGATGTTTTGCATACAGCCCTGTATTGTAGAGTTCTCAATACCTATTGGTGTTGGTGAAGATCGGTTAAGGGAAAGGGGTAGTTTACCAGCAATATTTTATGTTTTAACAAGGGTAATTTTTTATATGACGAACGATAACTGCCGTAAATTCAAACAGAATCAACTAGGTTTTTGCATACCTTTTTGAACTAAAGAGAACTCAAGGTCTGTTGATTTTGTTGAAGATCGGTTAAGGGAAGGCGTAGTTTATCAGCAACGTTTTATGTTTTAAAAAGGGTAATTTTTTTTATGACGAACGATAACTGCCGAAAATTCAATGAGAATCAAATAATTTTTTGCACCCTTTCCTGAGTTGCAGAGAGCTCAAGGTCTATTGATTTTGGTGAAGATCGGTTAAGGGAAAGGGGTAGTTTACCTGCAACATTTTATGTTGTAACAAGAGAAATGTTTCCATGACGAACGATAACTGCCGCACATTAAAACAGAATTGAATATTTTTTTGCATGCTTCCCTGAATTGTAGAGGACGGAAGGTCTGTTGATTTTGGAGAAGATCGGTTAAGAGAAAGGGGTAGTTTACCTGAAACATTTTATGATTTAACAAGAGTAAAGTACTTAATTTTTATAAATAAAGTATCCTGATAAGAAGCTTATAGTAATCCACTATAGAAACGTAGATGAAATATCTATAAATGAAGAAGTTAGGTGAACGGGGTGGGGGTAATTTTCTATTATTAAAAATTATAGTTGAAGGTGGAGGGGAGAATTTTTTATATGTGTACTACGTTATCGGCAACAAAGAAGTAGTTTTTTGTTAAAATTGCTTCCCGGGCTCTTTAGCCGTAGTCCAATGTTTTCTGCAAAACCAGACTTTTCGGCAGTGCCATCGACTGCCATCATCAGTGAAAATCGAGTGCGAAAACGTGAGGTGGTATACGTTAGTGACCACAGTACTGTGGTTAATGCTGAAGCAATAAGTAGAAAGACGTAGTTTCTATGGAAATATTTCATTTCGAATATGATTTTAAAAATAAATCTTAGAACATGGAAGTCATGTATGGTTCTCCATACCGATATTTTTTATAGTGTACAATGCTGTGACAAAACTTCATTTCGCTGTAGTAGTGTCAAAAAGTCAGGAAATTTCTCAAGTCAGTTTTGAAGTAATCAAATAACTAGTCCAAGTCAATTTTTTTTTTTGCTAGTTTATTTACTACTTAAGTAATGGTCATATACAATTCCATTTTTGGTTGTTTCCACTTTATGTATCTTGTGTTTTATAGCCTTCATGTTTTATCAGTTTTAGTTTGGAAATATTAAATTTGTATTTCTTATGTACACTGTCTAGTTTTATTTAGTGTCTAATGTTTGTAGTGTATTTTCAGTTAATTCTGTTATTGTCTGATCAGACCCAAATAACATTGGTTAAACCAGGTCATACTTTTATATTTGTATGTGTAGTTAATAAACCATTGTCCATTGTTTTATGTTTTTGTCCTTAAAAAAAATGTGTAGAAACTAAAACCCCTACACTTGATAAACATTTCCACAGTAAATTCCTGTGATATTATTTAATTATTTAATACATTAAAATCATAAAATTATTTATTCTCCACCTACCTTGTTTTGTCCTCTCAGCCCAGAGTTCGTCACACGAACATTGAAACGCAAGTATGATTGCAAGGTTGTATTAATAACGTACACAACTCGCATTTATGAAGAGAAGCAAATTAAATTTTATTAAATTCTTTAAACTTTCAACATGTTCGTTATTACTTATTCATTTCTTTACCTCTTAAATCAGTCTATTACTTCTTGCCAAAATTCAAGATAAATAAAACATTCTTGGAATAATTATGACATGATTTGATACCACTAAAATTTAATTAAACATCTTACCTTAAAGAAAGCAGCCCAGCCTGCTCATTCTCACATTCACACCATAAAACAAAAAGAAACCCCTTTTATTTAGATAGGCCCCATTTTACTCAAAAATAAGCATATATTTTGGAATACGGTTACTCAATACCCCTGCCGGCAACGTGGCGTCTCCCCGACCTCGTACCACATCACTCACAAAATCCGTTCTATGTGTCCGAAACAATTTATGATTTCATTTTCTTCCGAAAAACTGTTCTCACTTCCCCATTTCTGAATACTGCACTCACTTTTACTTGGTACTAAAATTTTATTGTTGAGCCCCGTTTGGCAGGCTGCCTGGCGAGGCTAGCGTCGGTGAGGAACTGCGAGTAGCGTCCACTACGTACCCCACTACCAAGGTTTTTTGGACAAGACGGAAAACAATGCCTTATGCGTTAAAGTCTTTGTCACCGCACATTTAACAAGTGCAACTCCCGTGTATTGGACGTCGACAAAATCTCACTGCCTCTCTACACGTCACACAAATGGGCAGGATCTCTATTATGCTTCCGCCTGGTTCTGAGCACATGGCACACAGAATTCCCAATCAAGCCATGTTGTTTTAGCTTCTTGGCGTCGGCTGCGCGCATGCTGGTGTTTGCGCGTGTCACTCAACACTACATTTCTTGGAATTGTATTGCGTCGTTGCACGCCGGACGCATTCCTTTGTGACTGGTTGTTAGCCACAAAGGTTTTGTCTCTTCTCCACAATGGAAAGCGCAGGCATGTGCTCACTGGAATTCTGTGAATTAACTCTTGTTGACCACGCCGCACCCAACGCACTGAGTCGTTCTATGTAGGTGACTCGCTGTTTTGGGCCCGTATAATTTGAAATAAAACCGAATGAAATTACAATAAAAAAATAATACCCCTTTTTGCCCCGTTACAATACCCCCCCCCAATGAGAGATCTTCTGCCGAAACAGAAGAAATCTCATTGCTAAACCCCTAAGAGGATCGGTGAGGATATGGTGCCAACAACCCCCCGTTAGTTCTTATACATCATGGGTAAACTACCCCCCCAGATCGGAGACTATGGCCGCACCTGAACGAGATTACTGGACTTCTCTATATGAGATCCCAACACCATAAAATCGAACAGACACGCACCACAGCGCACCTAACCTTCTAACATGCCACCCCAAACTCCAATTCCCTGGCCTTATTCCATGCCAGGTCCTCAACCGATATGTTCCCCCTTTGCATGCATACTGGACTGCCTTTAGCAAGTACTGGGTGCATACATATACTCATTAATACATTCTTTTATTGAAAATACAGAAAATATTTATCGTTAAATTAAAAAATCATTTAGGTTACTTCCTCAAAAAAAAAAAAAAAAAAAAAAAAATCTGTTACGTGAATCCATCAACTCTATTAATTCTCTTCAATACTAATAACAATCCTAAAGAAAACAAATTGAATACCTTATTAAACATGAATTCACTTACTCTAACATTGGTTTACACATATATTCTAAACAATATAATTCAATAAAACACTAGTAATACACATAAACAATAATACACTTGAAATTCAAAGTGTATCACCTATATGGCAGACGGAAAAAATCAACCTTTTTTTTTTTTTTCAATATTCAGAAAATTTAACCTTATTTAAATCACTTAAACAACAAAATTTGCACCATCAGCTGATCAAACAAGTCAACGACCTTGACATACATAGACTATACATAGGCTACCTCATAACATACCTGAGACATCTTTAAAATTTCTACCTTCAAACATAATACAACAAGACATTTAAAATTAACATGGTTATTATTACAATTAACAATAAAATTGACATTTAAATTAATCAAAAATTACACATTTTATAGCTTTACATTATTCTCAGCTTCTATTAAAATCTGTCACTTGCTTCAATTAATTTTATATATTTTGGCTATGACCTTCTTTCTTTAACATTTTCAATCTTAATTAGTTTGGGTGACTTAATTATTCATAATAACTCATTTTATCAACTTGGCATGTATACATTTATAATCTTCCCCCCTCTGACTCTAACATCACTTAAACTTTGACTAATATGACACCCCTCTATCAAAAACATCTACCAAACATTCTCTACTCCTAACTTACCACTCAACTCAATTCGCATCATTCTACCCTTATATATAAACAAAATACTCTCTACCCCTTTGTACTCAGGATGTGTGTTCCCCTCCCAAAGCTCACTCCCTTATGTTGGTCCCTGGACTCTCCCTAGGCAACCCTTTCCGGTGCTAATCGGTCCCTTCCTGTCCCAACACCTTTCGTTGCGGACTCCTTATCACACCACCCCCCCTTACAAAATTACCATCAACTAATTACCCTTCCAATACATCACAAAATATCTCCACTTATTTATTCACTCAATATATCAATCAATACTCCACCTATTTTCCCCATAGCTACTGTGTCACTAACAGTACTCAAATTCTACATTACTTTTATTCATAACAATCTTACTTTATTCAACTCCCCTTTTAATCTTAACTTGGACTGATCTAAATGTCCTAACAAAATATTAATCACCCAAAATCAACTTTACCCCCTTTTACAAACCATTTAAAATTCTTAACTATCTCAAATTATTTCCATCAACTAAATTAAAATCTTCTAACACATTAAAATCATTATATTCAAACATTAATTATATTCAATTTTCATTATATTCAAGCCTTTAACTACACTGAAAAATTTGCAAATCATTTATAAGTGATATTCTATGGCTGAGCAGCTGATTTTCTTAGCAAGGTGAATGACCTTACCCTAACTACATTTCCAAACATTACATCATGGGAAATACATTACACGTTTACAAACCTTATATCCTAACATAATAAAATAAGAACACTATAAAACATACTAAACACAATATTACTAATATAATAAACATCTAATGCACCTATTTCTCAAACCAAGATACAATTATTTAATTACTTCAGGAGCGAGTCACCATCATTAAGTTACAAAATTTTAATTCATTGCTCCCCTGAGCAACCTCCCTGCCACACACACTATTGAACTCCCCACTGAACTGTGGCGTTCAGCTGCTTCCACAAGGACGGCATTGGTGGAGGAATTTTGGCATCTCCGTGTCCTTGCTTCGGCGTTACATTTTAAAATATTTAGATATCATCATATCTATTGTTTCATATTTACAAGCCCTTAATGCGGGTCTACCACCTGGTTTACTGTTCCCATGCGAACAGAGTGGCAGCCGCTGTTCCATAGTTCCGGGGATTTCCCCTAAAGTCACCCCCCATTAATTTCAAATTTATACCAATTTCAAGCCAACTATGGTCAGGTTTACCATTTTTTGGCCATAGCTGGCCGCCATCCAAAACCATGATTAGTGCTGGTAAGGCAGTAATCGCCCGAAAAGGCGGGGAAATCATCTTTATTTCAGGCATGTTCTCTTCATCATTATGATACACGGCACGGCAACAAATCAGCATATAATATAAAATTATATAAAAGTTGTGCCGTGTATTGTACGCCAGTTTGGCCTCCGATGGAGGTAACACTCTCTGTTACCCCCAACACTTACCGCTATCTACAGTGGCACATGCCACCACTGCAATAGCATACTAATAACTAAATTAACCCTTCTACAGTTGCAGTCTCTACATCCCATAAGTATATCAGTTCTATTAACACCACACAACCCCCCAAAATTGCCCACATATCTTGTATGATAACAAGTTTCTATTTTATTCTACACACTTCTGCACGTCCCAACTCTCACTGGTACTACGAACTTTACAATTATACTTGGTCACTTATTTACTAAAATAAAATACAGCTAGTGACATAAATTTAAAATTATAAACATTCCAAATTATATATTGATAACTATTTACATTGGAGGCTAATTTTATCCTTAACACTACTGGGTTGGTAAGGCCGAGATCACCCGAAAAGCCGGGGTTTTGCTGCAAGGAAAGTTGGGGACAAGATAGATCCACTACGTGAATTCACGTTCCCCTTTTAAACCAAATCTACTCCCCGTCTCCTACCATTTATTCAAACCCTCCATCTATCTATTCCCCAACCCCCTTGCTACAAAATTCGTCTTTTCAGACTACACTGGAATTGCTGTCAATGGCTAAATTTATTTTCGCCACGCACTAAAATTTTATTTGAATGCACTGCCTTTAATATATATATATATATATAATCACGTTTATCCATCATTAGCTAAACATGCAAGTTCTGACCAGATAAGTTCATCTTTTTGAGACCCCATATATAAAAGTTACGAGTAAGCTTAGACATTTTATTCTTACATATTCGTAATCAGCATAAAAAACCGTAAAAATATATATCCGTTTCAAGATAGTTTGTTGAAAAAAGTTGAATAATAATTACCCTGTTAACTTTATCGTTACAAACCACTCACACGTTTAAAAAAATGCATTACTATTTTATCACGGATATCGGTTTAGCTTTTACTGATGAAAAATATGCACAGTGTTGCCACAAAATGTATATAAAGTCACGAAGGTCACAACGTTGCCAAGTCTACTGAACGTAAGCAATTCCTGCAGCTGCTGTGTCTCGGCTGTGTATTCCAGTCGCCTACGTTTAATTCCTGTATACGATCTTAGTTATTTTTAATTTCAGTACCGTAGTAAAAATAATCTTTGAAAGACGTAATCAACTATTTTTCAACGCTGTTATTAAAAAGTGGGTTAATCATTCAATGACAGAAAACATATAAGGTATAAAATGTTGTGATCACTTTATTCACACGTTCTTTTCTTGACACGTAAATAACTATGTACTAAATAAAGATATAATAAGTATATCTTCATTGTACATTAGTAGTAAACCAATAGAAACGTCTAAAAAAACACGTTCTTCTTCTGTGTATCTTCTGTAATTGTTAATTATATTAATTGAGATTTTGGCTACTTATAGAGATTTAATTACTGAACACAATGCAGTTTTCAGAATTGCTGTATATTTATTGGTTTTGAAGTTATCGCAGGTTGAACTGCAAAAATGGATCGACTAAAATTTACTCATCTGCCGCGTGTTTCACTGACGAAAGTAGAGCGAGATAGTTGCTATTATACCCTTTCTGTCTAGCGTACGGCGCAGCGCACAGTGTCCTTTTCAATACAGTATATTTAATGTATCTTTTAAATGTCAATAAATTTCAATGTAGATAATGTAGAATGTAGAAAATGTAGATAAAGAAAATGATTATGATATTGATTATAATTATAATAATTGGAAGCTTGTTTCAAATATATTATACTACATAGAAATGTTTATACACACACTCATGCGCGCACGCGTGTGTACGTACGCGCACCCACCCACGCAGGCATATTATATATATATATAAAATTTGTGATGTTTTCAATTTGTTTCTTCTGCAAGTAGTATAATTTCGTATATTCTTTTTAACACCTGACGCACGTTTCACTGAAAAATATCAGTATCATCTGAGGTTTCTAAGTAAATTAATAACAATCGAAATAATTCTATTAATATAAAATTAACGAATAATAAAAAATTCCGACTTAATTTTACATCTTGTGCCATTTTGTCAATGTTATATGTGGACAGACTTGCTTACTTTTCTATTAAATGTAGAAATAGATTTTACCATTATTTTTTGCCGCAAACCATTTAATCTTGTTGTTTAATCCTTTTTCTATATGAATAGCTCATTACAATTATTGTTAATATTTCGTGTAAACAGCAGAGAGATGCTAAGTAGGACATTGTCTCAGGTAAGATTGCATGGTAAATCAAGACTCGCGCGTATTTCTTCCACCAGTCGGACGTCACGCGGCAAAAACAGCTGATCGCTAGGTTAGCGCGGGAAGCCGGAATGGCCCCCCCTGTGTTGTGTCTATTCAGCGCTAACACCACAAGATTTCTCATTCCCGTCAACATGAGTACCTACTCAAGGTCAAATAACATTCTTAATGTTGTAATGACAGACGTGTACGTTTACAAAACACTGTTTTGGCTGACACATATATACACATCTACGTCTGAACTCGCAACCTCTTATTTATCAGCTGGCCGGTTTTACGTTTCCACCAAACGTGTTCCAGAAAATCATATTAAAATAATATGAATATTTTATAGTAAAAACATAATAAAAATAATAATAATATACAATTTAAAAAGTTAATACACTACCTCTTGCTTATCCTAAGTTTTGTGCCGTATCACTTTTCCAAGGATTCATAAAATTGTTATCTCGAATGATACATGGATCTTGTAGAGCTCGTAATCCTAATGTTCCTTGCATGATTGATGGAATATGTACACATAATAACCGAGCAACATTTTACGTTAAACTATTGAAAATAACAATGGTTTTCCAAAGTACCGGAGACGAGATGACGGAATTGTTGAACTAAAAGGAATACCGTATATCATTTGATAATCGTGATTCGTTCAATACAATCGCTTCCTAATTCTACAGTACAATGCTCACATCAATATTGAAAACCGATAAATACATGTATAAATAGGCTTACCATACGTCCCGGTTTGACCGGGATTGTCCCGGTTTGACGACCTGATCCCGGGGTCCCTGCCAGTTTGTCAATTGTCCCGGTTTGAAAATTGACGAGAGTAGTTTCCGTCCGGGCGAAGACGTTGTGCAAGCTAAGCTCCCGATTTTTGGTTAAATCAATAGAAAAGAGAGTTTGAAAGATTAAAAGTAATTTTTCATGAATGGAAAATTCAAAAGCTGCAGTAGTGACTTTGCACGAGTATACACATTCAAATGACTTAGGGAGCACAAAAATCCTAATGTGTGCTACACTTGCTTTCCTTCGAAAAGATGTAGAATGTGGCTGGTAGTATATCCATGGTCAAGTTCCAGAGGAAGAGAAACTCGATTAATTCTGTAATTGTTTCGTAGAACAATAGCTAGACAATGATTAGTGCCACAGGAGTTACGGAACTGCTACTTCCGACGTCATACAATGAATAATACCGTACAAGCACGCATCAGAAACTAAACAGCCACGTTGGAAGACCACATCCAAGAATAAAAAACATTATCAAATGTTTATAATCTGAGGCAGAGAAATGTATTCAGAACACGATGTAACGATGGAGTGAAATTTTTAAGCTATGAAAAGGACGAAAAAGTATACTGAATTGGATAAACTAAAAGATATGAAAAAGATTCTGAAGTTGGGATGTTTCTCAAGATCACGTCGTCCGTTCTACAAGTTGACTAATAAAAATAAATAAAAAATAACCTTCCTTTTTAATTTAGAGAGAGAGAGAGAGAGAGAGAGAGAGAGAGAGAGAGAGAGAGAGAGAGAGAGAGAGTGAGGGAGCGGCTATGCAAGTGTGTGTGTGTGTGTGAGTTTTATAAAAATTGTAACTTGGTAAACGTAGTTGGTAACAAAAAATACATTTAACGAATTATAAAAACATAAACACAATACAGGGTGGATGTACATACATCGTTGTTTGTGTGTTCGCAAGTGGGAGGTACTCTCACGTATCAAAAATTAATTACGTGTCTTATCTACTTGAGTGTTCGCAAGTGAAACGAGTTGCAAGTGCCACTGTTCGTAAGTGGGAGCACACCATCGTCGGCCGGATACGAAAAGCAGATTAATTTACCTGGTTTCTTCGAGACAAAAGCATCAACATGAATCAAAAAATTTAACTTGCAACCATTATTTTAGTAAAACGTAGATGATTGTGGGTATCATAGCTTAGGCTTTTAGAGCATAGGCTTGTACATTTATCTAGGATTTACATTATGTAGCTGATGATAGAAGTTCAAATGCGAGTTCCTGGTCCCTAAAAACATGGGTATCTCAGCTGGGAGAGTGAACTCCAAGACAAAATACTGATCCTTCAAATGTGTGCGTGTCGGGTAGGTATAGGCCTACTCTGGGCTCCTTAAAAAAGCTACTGCTAAAATAACAGTGATTTGTTCTAATTTTGTTTGCTACATAATAAGGTGACGCCGTATAACATTAAAATTTGGGTTTGGCAAAGATTATCAGAATTGGCACATTCAACAATTAAAAGTTTTGTACGAATGAGCAGAAAATAATGGTATTTAAAAGGAACTATAAAGACATATCTTATGGTCATAAACAAACCGTAGAAGAAATTACTATTGTAATCAGTATAGTCATATTTGGACAGGTGTAGAAAAATATGGAGAAGCCTGTACAGGTGTGTCGGTGCTGATGGGAACACACATAAAAACGTTTGTATGAGATTAAACATATGTATCCAAGATAAATACCGTTTTATCTACAACAGGTGGCTTCGAAATATGAATTTGGGGATTTCCATTTTATTTAGGGGGAATTGTTATAAGGTAAATACAGTACAACCTGTCACATCCGGACCTGTGATATCCGGAACCTTCCATATCCGGACGTATCTCCAAACTAATTTTTGCAATTCTGTAATTGTTAATTATATTAATTGAGATTTTGGCTACTTATAGAGATTTAATTACTGAACACAATGCAGTTTTCAGAATTGCTGTATATTTATTGGTTTTGAAATTATCGCAGGTTGAACTGCAAAAATGAATCGACTAAAATTTACTCATCAGCCGCGTGTTTCACTGACGAAAGTAGAGCGAGATAGTTGCTATTATACCCTCTCTGTCTAGCGTACGGCGCAGCGCACAGTCTCCCTTTATGTACATAAATATGTAGGAAAAATAAGGAAAATATGTAGCTAAATATGTAATATTTAAGAAATATGTAGTATTAAAATACTTTCACATCAACAATATAATTTACATTTTACGAGAACATAACAGTGCCCTCTTTGAAAGGTTTTGAAAATAATAGGTGCTTCATTTTAAACTTTTTAAAATCACTTTCAAAACATGCAAATATATTTTGAGCAAAGTCAATGTAATCCATAAAATACTAATCAAGTTCGGGGCTGACACTAATCACCAGTTAGATTACCACTTCTGTTACAGAAAATAAGTTAACCCTCAGAATACACAGTATCTGAAAGTTCAACTCTTTGTTGAAGAGTTTACAATAAGACAGCATGCATAAGAAATGAATTACTTTTCAATTGTTTATTGTACTTTAGAAAATTTATGAAAACATATTTTAGAAAACAGTATTAAAAAAGAAACCTTGATATTATAAAATTAACAACAACAAAGTATTTTACCTATGGATTTCTGTAGTATAGGACATGAGTATAAAGTAAAAAATTGAGAATTATTAACTATTTAACAAAGTATTTTACTAGGAGAGTTGAAATTACTATAAAATTAAAGGTAGATTTTTGACTTGAAAATCTATATTGTATATATATATATATATAAAACTCTACTATAACTCTGCATAAGAATAAAGTGTCCATGTAAGTTTTTTTTTCCACTGTTTAGTTGCACAATTAATTATTAAATACTTTTCTATATTGTCTGTTGACATGGACTGTCTTCGGTCTGAGAGTATGTTTTTATATATAGAAAAGGATCTCTCGACATCACATGTCGTCACCGGCGCATGTTTATATAGAGGAATCGTACTTGGAAGAATATTCTCAATCGATTCTACAGTTTCGCCGTTACATATGCGATAAATGGTATGTAAAGTTGAGTAACCAGGGTTTCTATTCAGCACAGCATTTAATTTAGTAGAAACTTTGTCACCGACTTCACCCTGCACAGCATTTAACTTGTTAACTGCTTCTTCAACTATTCCTATGGCCTCTTGGAGAGTCAGACCTGCAGTCTCCAGTTTCTTGATACAACTGAAATGCGTTTTGATGTACGAAACTGAACATATCACCTTAGAGTTGTTGAATGCAGACAAGGATTCGCTCGCTGACACTGCAGAATCGGGAGATAATGTTTCCACCACATACTTCACAGCTTCAAAGTTGTCACTGTAGAAATTTACGGCTTCGATCCAGGTTCCCCATCTTGTAATTACGGGTTCTGGAGGCAGAGGTGTGTCAGGTAGCCTTTGTTTGTAGCACTGGATACTGTAAGGAGCTTTCAAGAACACCTTTTTTGTTGCTGATATTAATGTATTTACTTCGGGGAAAAGGTCTCTGACAGTTTCAGCTACTCGATGCAATCCATGAGCCAGGCATGTAACATGTAGTAGGTTGGGGTAAAACACATTTAGAGAACTACCTGCTTTTAACATGTATGCTGCTGCATCTGTATACAACAGCAGTACCTTCTCTTCTTTAACACCATTTGGCCATAACAAACTTGGCAAAATACAGCTTTATCGTCAGTTGTAAAAGCACTGTCAATCTGTACCCATGATTTTAACTTAGATGACAAAGATGATGCGGTCGGTGCCATGATAAAACAAGGATATTTGTATTTAAAACTCTTAAGAACTTGCGTTGAACAATACCGCACAATATATTATTTAAGACGTCTTTTGTCCAACAACGAGAATCCGCCAAGGCAAGAAACAAGCAAGCGCAGAAGTGTAGGCGAAAGACAAAACACTGACTTGACAATAACTTCAACACACCACACTGCACGCCAGATTGTTATTTACGTGTAGGCTTACACTCCGAGAGCGTCGATAATACTGGCGTCAAAAATCACATTGTGCCCTACAATAGCATAGAGTTATATAGATATTTGTTTGTTTAGGTAGATGGAATCCGTTGCGAGAATTGCAAGATCTGCGAAGAGTATTTATTTACCGCGGACAGCACGTTCTTTCCCCACCGAGCCCGCTGCACGTGCGAACAAAACGTAAATGAGTGGGGCCGCGCATACCATTCTCATCTAACATCCCGTGCAAAATGCCTTACTTGTCGCTTGAGCTCGTAAAAAATTTTACTTCTTGAAAGTAGAATCTATGTGTGCAATTGCAACAGATGCAATATTTTGCCTTTTCTTGTAATAAATTTAATTGGACCTGATTCTGATTAATTGCACATTTGCGCATCTGAGTAATGTTGTTATAGGCCTAACTATTTTTTGCCATTTCAATTTTCAAATTGAAGTAAAGTATAGTAAAATATGTAGAAATATGTAAGATGGAGTGAAATATGTAATATGAACAAAATATGTAAAAATATGTAAAATTAAACTCGCGGATAAGACACCTATTGGTATGATTCGCCGATATCTGGCTTTTCCGTGTAAATGTGCACTCAGCATTCAAATATGTAATTACATAAAAATCCGGGCCTTAATCATCACCTACACCTGCATAAATATGAATGTAGGGGCTACTCATTACAGTATTCACTTCCCCTTCCTTTGTATTTTGATTTGACAGCATTACAGGATGTTTACACTACCTTGTAAGCACGTATGTTTCCCCTTCTGTTTTGTCCAATATACAGTAGATTTGATAGAAATTTTAAATGAAGAAGGAAACTGCTACTTGGTAAATTAATATGTATTGTGCTTTTAAAAGGAAAAGAGAGATAGCTACCGTTTTTCTAATTCTATCAGTAGGATAGAAAACAGATATAATATAAAATGTATGAGACCCCATTAATATTAAGTATTTATCTCTAAATCACCAGTCGATTGTCTCAAAATAATGCGAAAAATTGCGAAAGAAACTACCGTGTAGTTATTTTTATCTCGCAAGGGTGTGTACGATGAACTATAGAAAAGAAACTTGTAGATAAATGTTTTTAAACAATGCCGTTTGGTTGCTAATCCCCGACCTTATAACTTTTTTATATACTTGCTTTTGTATAGAAAAGTCTTATGAAGTGAAAAGAAATTAGTAAAAGAGAATGGAAAATTCCAGGGTGAGGAAGAATATTTAACGTTACGAATTATAAAACGAAGGAGATATTACAGCTGCAATAAAGAGCAGGCAACGAATTATATCAAGGGCTCAAGAGAGAAGTAATGCAACGGAAGGCTGATTGGAATTCCTCAACTTAAATGTGAAGGAGGTATTGTATAATATTAATACTACCTGTAACTACCGCAGACCTTCCTTTGTCATAAACCGTCTCCTCACCATTCCCGATGGACCTCCTCCCAGAAACCCCCGCCAACGGAGAAATAGAAATAATTAAGTCTCTTCGTCATACTTACTACACCTGGCTTCCTTATTGATAACTTAACATCTTAAATTTTCCTATCTACCTATCCGGTCTTTATCCCTCTCCTTTGTGCCTCCCCGCCTTACCTTGACGCCTCTCTGACACCTCCCTCCAGCTTTGGCGTCCTGCGTTACTCGACTTCGTCTTGGCTGTCGTTTGACTTATACTTTTATTATGGCTCTACCATCACCCATTTGGCTCTGCACACTACGTAAACACACAAATACACATCCATACACTACACTCTATCCTGAATGCCTCCACCTACTTCGCCACCGGTCCGCGCTGCGCTGGCGTGCGACTCCTCTAAATCTCCAGTCGGCGGAAGGGTGCTTGCCCCAGATCAGCCTGAGTCTTATCCTCTGAGACAAGTCTCAGACAACACAAAAAAAGGTATAATATTATAGCCTACTGTCTACTATGACTGTGAGACGCGAATATGACAGCAGATACGCAAGAATGTAGGAGGCTACAGAAGAATAAAGGAACGGTCCAACTTCGGATATTATGGCTTAAGTAATCATATTAGAAAGGATTATTACAATTTATTTTATACACCACACAATATATATGATAATTTTAATTTTTTATTTATCTATAAATTTTGAAACGAATTAAGACCTGTATTAACATCAACCGTTGTGTATATAATTCTTTTCACTCAGACTTTTCACAAAGTTTAGTGATATATTAAAACCATGTGTAAGATAATCAATTTTTGTGAAACCTATAATATACCCATTAAATAGTGTAGACTAGACAAGTATGATAGTAGCTTAATACAGTCTTTTTTCCGGGATGAAAGGGAAATTATAATATTGTGCGCTTAAGAATGAAACTTTTTTTGTTACTAGACCAACGTTTATGAAAATCTATTTGGCTTCATTTCTCAGATTGTAATAAAATTGGAATCAATTATAGCCTATATCAAATTAAAAATTTTTGCCAAAATTATTTGTTACTAACCAAGTTTACTTTATTTTCTTAACCGATGGATTTTTGCATATCAAATTCCGTTTATTAGACATCGATTTTTCAATATAAAATTGGTCTCTAGATTACTGATTTGCGTTAATGCGTCCAAGAAAAATAGTAGTTTGATAAACCTTATTACTAAGTTTTAATGTTTGTTTACATACGGCGTTTTCAAGAAACTGTAACAGTGTTAGAATAAATAGGCCTACTAAAAAATTTGATTACATACCTGCACCTAGTTTTGTATACAGAAGCAGTGTAAAAAGTATTTTGTAAAGCTTTCTTACAAAATTATAACATAACTGAAGCCCAAATGATGTTTAAGATTTTGCACGTTAAGTCATATGAAGTTTACTTAAGAACCTGTTACGTTCAGACTTCCTGAGATACAGTTATTGAGAAGAACAAGAGTAACAGAAAGAAAGAGAGAGAGAGTGAGAGAGAGGTCAAAGGACATGATGTTTACTACAGTTGGCTACTTATAAGGAACTTGAAAATAATTAAACTTATTGTAATGTAGAAAGTTAACGAAACATGAACCAAAAGCGAGGATTATGTGCAGCAGACTCAAGAGTTTTATTAACAGGATCCAAACAGCCTTTGGTGAAACGATTATTACGTTAAATAATTTATTCGCAATTAAGAAGTGGTACATTTTGAAGAAAGGAAAAAACCGAGGATGAGGAACTTATAAGTTGCTATTAAAATATGTAACTTACCTTTTGGATACCTAATTATTTTACAAGCAAGTTACGGAAACTATAAAAAAAATTAATTCTTAATATATAAGCCTTCACGTATTATTTCAAAAAAATTAGATTACTGCTCACTGTGATATACGAAAAGCAAAAATATAATTAATGTAACATTACAACTCTTCAACTCTGTAAGATATAAACTCTTCTGCTTCTGCAGGTTGTTATTTATATTATTGGTACTTGTAGAAATTTTTATTAATCAGAATGGTGAATAAATTTCCAACGGATGGGAGTCAACTTGAAACATGTTGCTTCGGTACTACTGTATACCAATAACTGCATAACTATATTCTTACAAATGATATTCGGTATGAATGAGAATAATTAAAAATTCGTAATTCTCTCTCCCCCGTCTCTCTTCTCCCCCTCACTCTTTCTCTGTCAATTTTCCCCATCTACCTCACTAATAGGGGCAAACCTCACTACTACCTTTAATTAAACATGACTACCTCACTATTAATTTCCTTTTATTTTCATTAAGTTAGCATGGCAGGTCCTTCTGCGACTGCACCCAAAGCGCGCCTCTTTAAGTGTTTGTTGAAATGTTACACTGCTACAAACAGATTACTCAAGTTTGAATGTGTAGTCTGTACAAACACAATGAATGATTAAACAAACAGATACAAACAAACAGTGAAGGATTGTGTGTAACACTGAAATTGTTGACAAAAAGAAGAAACTGTACGAGTTGGCGCGCGTGCGTGTGCGCGCGCGAGAGAGAGAGAGTGAGTGAGTGAGTGAGTGAGAGGACTGAAAGAGAGAACATGGGCAGAGGTAAAAAAAATCTGTCGCATTAAATTCACGCCAACAACATTCTTAATGTCGTAATGACACAACAGTCTTTGTTTACGAAAATTACTACCGTCGTCACGACACAAATATACAGATCTAATGTGTGTTGGCAGGCTGACGCGTTCGTACTACTAATTCATTCGAAGGCTGTATTCACTCCTGTCTGTATTAAAATAATACAAATGTTGTTTTATAGTAATAATATAATAATAATAATAACAACTATCACGATTTGTAGGCTTAAGCATTCATAACATAAACAGTTTTCTAACGTTCCCTCCACTCAAAAGACTTCTACGAACTTTTTTTAACCTATTGATTTTACTCCATTTTTAATAATTCACCAATCCCTTCAGTTTATAACTTACTGCTTACATGTCGGAGTCATGTGATAGTATGAAACTTTTATTGAGCAGAATTCAGTATGACGGATATTCGTGGCATACCTACGGAGATGTGAAAGTAACGTAGTTATACTTCGATTGCAGCTTGGATTCACTAAATTCTGTTGCCTTCTGTACGAGCGGGTAAATTCTATGCAGGAATGGGAAAATTATTATGTAAAAAAAAGCAGTGATCATTAAAGACAGAGGCACTGAGTGTAGGAGATCAGACCGTTGTAGGTCAAGTACTAGTAAAACCTGGAAAAGCTTATCGTTCACTACTACATATTAAGTAGGTTTAATGAAAATTATGTAAATGGAACGGATGTAATTTCGAAACTGTTAATTTCCTTCAAGTGTGTACTAAAGTAAAGAATGTTACAATTTATAAGTTGGTAATTACACCAGGTAATGCTAACAACCAGTAGCCTACTGATTCGAATGTGTGTGTGAAGAGGGCTTTTGAGTCGATAATAACGCTATTACCTACTTGACACAGAAATTCCCGTGTCACCTGCATTTTGTATTATGCAAACGTTCGGAGGATGTAAATTTTTCAACAACATTGTTGGAGTGCCAACCTTTAGAATGAACCGTTGTGGCGGAATGCAAGATTGATTTAAAGAATTCAAAAATTCTTGGAGATAGTACACTATATTTTCAATATTAAATACGGTGTTAATAGATTCTTCGGACTTTTTATTATCCCCAGAAAATTTTTCCAAACTTGTATCATTATTTTCCTTCACAGATTCGATTCTTTGGGAATAACCACTTGTAATTTTTATCAAGTAAACACTTGACGTTTTGCACAGAATTTAGCAATTAATACAGTGTTGTACTATTTACTATGTCCCAGTTTTTCGTCAATTTCTGTGAAGCTATCGTCATTAGGAACACTACCGTCACCGAGGTGCAGTAAGTTTGTAGAAAAATCACCATCTCCTCCTCCTCCTAAATGGGCTCTCATATTGCTTTGCAAATTTAGTCTGAATAGCATTCCACATCGCCGAGGACTTTAAACACACTGAGACAATATCAGCGCGGGTTCCTCTTGCAGTTACCGGTAATCTCTAGCGAGAATCCTCTGAAATAACAAATGTTACGCTACCCACTAATTTGTTACAATTTCTTAAGTCTTGGAGAGTTTGATTGACCGTTTCTATACAGTCCACAAATCGCCTTCGTTTTACCGTTCATGATTAGTTTCCGTTTTGATCGCTCTTTCTTTTGTCATGCCTCCTCTTCAATACGAATTGCTTTTTTAATAGGAGTCAGTGAGAATACTTGACTTTTTCTTCTTGGCGCATTTCTATTTTATTTTTGCAGTCGCTTTCGGATAAGGGCGAATTTATTCTGGTGTCAATTGTGATAAGGTATTAGCAGATGTCTCGTTTATTTCCGACGTGGGAGGTCCGGCTACTGTGGTCTCTTGACAATCTTTTGTTGGTGTTAATCTTCCTTCATAATTACTTTTGTCTCCTATCTCTCTGTCAATTACAGGTGAACACAGAAACTCTTCGATACTGAATATATTTTCATTTAATGGCCAAATTCCAGTTGAACTAAAACCTGCTGTCAGTTAGATGGTGTAGCTGCCTTTGAAAGAGCATCTTTTGCTAGCCCAGGTATGTCATGGTTTTACCTGGGTTTATTGTCATCCAGCTCTCAGCGGCTGCACCGAAACAGGCCATATAAACACTTGTCTAATGGCTGAAGTCAGATTGTAACGGGTATGAGGTATAAACTGTTTCATAAATAGTAAAAAAAGAGAGGCTGTAATTTATCTTGATGGATGTGCTACTCCAATACAACCTGCTGGTCCATAAATAATCAAAGTGATATCTACATAACACTCTGTGGATATAACGATAAGTGGTGGTTTCCAGCTGCCATCTATGAAAATACCACTGGTTTCACCCTTTTCCAAAGGGGTAACCCTGCTGACTTGTTTATTTCCCTTCAAACTGACAACTTTGTTAGGACAGTGCACTGTCGTTATGCTGCCTGGTTTCCTTCACATTCCAAATATTGTGACAGTAAAAATGAAGGCGACTTATCACAGAATTCCAATATTGAAGAAAGTTTTATGTTATGTTTATTAAAACTAAATGCTATTGCAAAACTTGTTGCTTCAGCCTCTCTAAAAGACAACCTTGAATGTCGCTGCATGAAGCCAGTAAAACAATCTTTTACCGGCCCAGTTCACCAGAAAATCGACATTATTTGCAAACAAGTATTCGGAGGCTAGCATACGAATATTCTTAGGGTACAAACCATAATAACTAACAGAATAATGCAGATCATAACACAGAAATCTGATTTTTCTTTTTGTTCTTTCCTAAATACAAGTTGTGGAAAACGCCGAGTCTTTGTAGGGTTTGTGAGCTACATCGCCCCAGAAAGTTTTTCACTTGTACGTTTGAACCAAATATGAAAAAAAGAAAACAGAACAAAATGTTTTACTTACATTGTACCAACATACCACTTTCCTTCTGGTGAAATTGAAGGTACACCTTTAATTTTAAAATTAGGAATTGATATTAGAAATAACCACTAATTACCAATAGTAAAGACTGTAAAAGATAAACAAAATGTAATCTAATAATAACCAATAGATATACCAGTACTACATATAGTCAAATAAATCAAATGTAATACAGAAACACAAAACCGACAATAATCCATTGTTGTATATTATAACTATATGCTTGCCATAGAATGGATGCATGATGAACAAAATTATCTTGTAAACTTATCATAAAAGAGTAGGAACTAAACCAACAACATTGAATGAGGCAGAATACTATTCGAATAAGTAAATTCAAGGATTATAGCCACCCAAATACTAATAATAACCATAATAATAAATAAACCATGTTGACAGCTAGATGCAAGTAATCTTGGTTACTTTAAACCAAAGCAATTTTCAGTATAAATGCAGAATGAACTACTGCACAATAATAACAGTGCTATCAAAACAATGATAAGAGATATTCAAGCAATAACGAGAATAATTTGATAGGATTACAACCCATATAAAAAGGTAACTTCCTAAAGTATAGTAAACTCACTTAACAAACTATAGTTAAGGTAATAAAACCACAAGATGAAGAAAAAGGACACTATCAGAAGTGACAATGACCAATGCAGTATGCATAGGCCATAATAAAATGTTATTAACTATTAATGTTATAATAATATTAAGTATCATGTACATGTTGTGTTTATGTTAGTGTCTATACAGGAAAGTACAGAGCAACTCACCGCAGCTAATAATAGAAGAGTCAACGCAACTTCTTCAGAATCGAACTCATGAAATGGAACAAAAAACATTCTAAACTATTTAAACAAAATTAATAAACGATGTCAAAGAGTAAGTAAACCGATTTATTCATATCGGATTCAATAATAGATTGAATTGGGTAGAATAAATCAATAAACCAAAAATTAATAATAAAAACCAAAACGTTAAGAATAATAATAATACAGACAATCTCGACGTGCTAAAATGTTCATACACACTTTTTAAGAGAAAATTACTTAAAACTTCGAATCTAACAAGAAAAATATTGTGTCGAGTATTCATAATGCAAACCCTTAGATATCAAATATGAAATGAAAATATAAGTACCAAGTAAAATGTATATTCTATAGCCGGCAGAATAAGGGAAGGACAAATAAAATAGAGGCAGGATATCAAGAGAATGGAAAACATGGGACTACCTAAACAAGTAATAAGATACAGACCTCAGGGAAGACGAGATATAGGTAGGGCAAGGAAAAGAGATGCCTTCAGTGAAGGCAAAACAGGCTGTAAT
Organism: Magicicada septendecula; assembly: GCA_034769895.1. Taxonomy (NCBI): domain Eukaryota; kingdom Metazoa; phylum Arthropoda; class Insecta; order Hemiptera; family Cicadidae; genus Magicicada; species Magicicada septendecula. The sequence goes on from CM068367.1 coordinate 640,276,087, forward strand.
CCTATACCTTGACATGGAGAAGATTCCTAATACTTAATAGCACACTTAAGAACAAAATATTGGTATGGAGAATCATACACGACTTCCATGTTCTAAGATTTATATTTAAAATCATTTTCGAAATGAAATATTTCCATTGAAACTACTTCTTTCTACTTACTGCTTCAGCCACTTACTGTGGGCACTAACGTATACCACCTCACGTTATCGCACTTGATTTTCACTGATGATGGAAGTCGATGGCACTGGCGAAACGTCTGGTTTTGCAGAAAACATTGGTCTACGGCCAAACAGGCCGGGAAGGAATTTTAAAAACAAACTGCTTCTTTGTTGTCAATAACGTAGTACATATATACAAAAAATTATCAGGTAAACTATTACGTTACAACAAAAAAATGTTTCAGGTAAACTACCCTTTCCCCGTAACCGATCTTCACCAAAATCAATAGGCCTTGAGTCCTCTATAACTCGGGCACATATGTAAAAAAATATCTGATTCTGTTTGAATTTACGGCAGTTATCGTTCGTCATGAAAAAATTTCTCTTGTTACAACATAAAATATTGCAGGTAAACTACCCCTTTATCTTAACCGATCTTCACAAAAAACAATAGGTCTTGAATACTCTACAATTCAGGGCTGTATGCAAAAAATTATTTGATTCTGTTTGAATTTGCGGCTCTTATCGTTTGCCATAAAAAATCTAGACAGACACACAGACACTTTTCGATAAATTACTTTTTTTCATGTTTTGAGGGTAGTATAATCAGAATCTGCAAAAATCTCTAACACGATTTTTTTTGCCATCACCATACTTCCATTTCCTTATGGAACATGAAAGTAAAATCAAAGTAAAATTCTGATGGCAACAAAAATCAAATATTCTATCAAAAATTGGGGATATACATTTTTGGTAGGTATTTGGTAGGCCTACTTGCATTGCACAAGGAGTGTGTTATTTTCAATAGGTTATTGATAAAAAAAGACTTACAAGTACATTGATTTTTATTACAAAATTTATACAAAACAGTTTCAATTCTAAGGTATCAATAATTAATAATTATTAAGGATAATGAACAAATTATTTCTTCATAGAAGATACATAAAAACATTGCAAAAATAATACGTATCAGACAAATATTATTACAACAAAAATACCACACAGACATTTGGGCTTTGTTACTTTATCAGTAACTATAAGATTACATTAATAAAGTACATAGAATATTTATTTACAAGAACATAATTACAAAAAGTGAAAACACCTTTGATGAAATAAACATTTTATTTATTACATCAAACATAACTAAACTCAGATGACAATATAAATGAACTAAATATAGGTTTTTCTGCGAGGGAGTGTAGGATTGATTAGGGGTTCAATTAGTTGAAATTATTAAAAAAAAAAAGCATAAACTATAAATAGAAAAACTAGACTGGTATGTTTACAACAAAATGAAAACTTCAAGTTACATTTAAGAGATATTCCGTGTCAAATCAACAAGTGCTACAACCTGACCCTCTTAGATTTATTTGAAATTAAGTATGCATGTAGTATTCATAAATAGTAACACAAATCAATTTTTTTACATTTTTCTGACGAAAGGTTACTGAGTAATGGGTGCTCAAAAATGAAAAAAATAAATAAAATTTTTGACTTGCGCAACAATATTGATTTGTTCACAACTTGTGTTCTAATTAAGCTAGAACAATGACATCGAGTTCATTTGAAAGCTCTTTTAAAGGGCTTTCATATGATATAAAACATAATTAGTTGAAAATATATATATTTTTTATAAACACATCATTATTGCATTTACTGAATTTTGAAAAACTGTATTTTTAAAATTCTCAAAAAAATATATGTGAAAGATATTGTTTTCCTCTACATATTCTGAAAGTTTCAACTTGGGATGAGCATGGGATCACTATCAAAAGTAATTTTATGTTTATCACGATTCTGTAAAACGTCATTCAGATCGGTGAATTATTATTATTTTTATTTTCCTACCCGTGACAATTTTTCAGAATCATAGTTGGATTTATTACTTGGCCTACAAAATTGTACTTTTCTTTCATACAAATAACTGTGTTTTAAAGCTTAGCACTAGCTAAATTAATAGCTCAAAATTAATAAATTGACCTACATATCTAAAATATATATCTTAATACAGTGATCCAGGTTTTCCGTGTACAAGCAAAAAAATCTCATTTTAAAGACTATATACAAAATGGTTGGTTGGTGTGACTATCTCCCATCTGTTTAGTATTGTGTCATCGGATAATATTCAGTCAGCTGTTGTCAACTGTTGTTGAAAGTGACCTGTACATTTTCTTTTGGTGTGACATAGCCTATAAAGTGAAAAAAATGTGATTAATTCTGAAATGTTGTGTTTTGAAATTAGCTTAAAGGTACTTTTGTACAATTCTCACAACAGTGTATAAGTTTATATGCCTACAACCAGTTAATATTGTAACGAGACATATGAGCCCAAATATTTCAGTAACCCAAAATATTAACACATGTCAATAATTGAGTGAAAGAGACAAACCAAGTGTTTCTTCTAAAAGGCCAAGCATGAAACTACATGAGCTACTCATCACCAAGGATAAACTCACAACAATAAGAGTTAATAAAACTAATGGTAACTAACAAGTGAAATAACATTATAAGAAAAAGAAGATGCACCGAACAATGGTTGTACCACAGGAACCAACAACCCAATAGTTTTCGGTCAGTAAGGAACCAATGAAGACAAGGAAGAAACATACTACGAGAAAGACACCTAACAACCATGGCATAAAATATAGATTCCAAGAGCCAGTCAACTATAGAACATCTTACCCGTATATGCAATGACTGAACAACTTACAGATTGAAGAGATGGACAAGAACTGACTAACTGAGATGACCAATATTGTAACGCAACAGAAATGCTAGCACTCAAGTTACATAAAAACAAGGTTCACAGAATAATAAACAAGTCAATATTTAACCCCATGATAGAACAAAGATCTAATAATTATATTTATAATCATAGATAAAGGTAAATAAGGATGCAAGGTAATATTAACAAGAATAACCGAACCTGTAAGTTAGACAATAGTTGATGATATATGTTTAATGAAAAACAAACAAAAAATGAAACAATAATTTACTAATAGCAAATAAGAATTTTGAGTTAAGAGGTATTATTTTGTGACAACAAATGTTATGATAAAGTTTATGTTATGTTATACCAAATATGTGTTGAGTTAATGAAAGATAATGAAACAAGATGTATTATTCAATGACTGTTGTAGAATGAAGTGTGAAGCAGCTAATTAACGTTAATAGCTTTGAATTTTCTTATATGTGATCCATAGGTCAAGATAAAATTGTTATTAGATATGGAAAAAATAATTGTTTATGTAAATGTTAATAGTTAAGATTTAATTATATGTATGAATTTATGTAAAAGGGGCTATAGATGTGTACCAGTTATAAACACAGGTAGATCTGTTTACAATAAAAGGCCTAACAGCCAAAACCACTATATAACCACTCATAACATAAAGGTTAGGTACATCAATTAATAATAATTAATGAATACGATTTGAAGAGCTAGAAAAAACATTAAATTAATAATGATATATAATAAAATTTATACAAATTATGATAATACCATAATGCCATGATATCGATTAATAACATTTAATATCGAAAGTGGATTAAATATAAAAAAAGGAAAAAAACCGGCTTATATCAAAAAACCAGCAGAATATGTGTAGAAAATAATAAACCAACTATCGGTAAAGTTACATTCCGATAGGATAGCAAATTGATAAGGAATAGACAAAAAATATATGAAATAAACACTATATTCAAAACATGTGGAAGGAAGAAGTCGTGTGTTGCTAGGGACGACAGAAGAAGAGGAAGTTGTTAATTTGACAATAATTGCTTTGATGATCTGAATGTGATGAGATTAAAAAACCCAAGAATTATCTATTTAATCGGAATATTTTAAATCATCAGACACGATTATAAAACACAAAATCCTAATGACAATGTTTATGACTATCACCAGTACAGTTTAATCCAAATAACACTACAGTATGAAATCACAATAGAGAATAAATAACTGGATTATACAAGGAAGAACTTGAACTGTCCCATATCCAAAGGGAATTGATGATATATTAAACCAAATAGAAAGAATTAACAGTATCACAATTAATAATATTCATTACACCAGAAGTTATAACCTTTCAAAAACACGGAACAACACTAATTGCTTCAACCAAGAGAAGAACGTATTTGGATCCTGGCGTTGCAGAAGAAGCATCAATCGGGCTGTAAACCAATCCGGAAAGCTGTAATTCCGAAGTGGACAGGAGAAGAATTCCATTCTATTAAATCGAAGAAAGAAAATCGTACGGCATAATTGTCCAGAACAGTAAATTTATCAATCAACCGCCTACACGATTGGCTTCGTTCTAGTCTGGTAAATTATTATTATATTAATCATACTAACTACACAACACTTTAAATTTGTAAATCTTGCATTCTTATCTATGTATTTTTAATCTTCCCCACAGTTACAAGAACCTTCACACCCTGAATTAAATTAATTACAAATTAAAACACACTATAAACTAAATTTAAATAAAGTATCAGAATAATCAACAATCGATTCATACAATCTATAGCTCAAGCATATGTTAATTAGAACATATATTATTCAATGTTAAAGAAGTAAACAAATAAAGAACCTTTATATATTGGCAAAATCTTGTTATTTGGAGTATGGTTTAATGAGCTAGGAATAAAAAAGTAACTGAATAAGTATAGAATAATTGGTTAACATAAACATTGAAATAACCTATAAGTTTCGTTGAGCCGATACTACAGCGCTTATAGCGGAATTATCTGACACCAAAGAGAGAGAGAGTAAAAATACAAAATTAGACAGAATTCTCTTGAAGGTATAATAGGGTTGAACGGAATTATAAAATAACTCATTAATTATTTAAGTTACAGGTACACAAACACTGATAGTTTTTAGAGAGCTAAGTTAATAATTAATTACTTACATCAATACATCCCACAACTCCAAATATCTCCGAGATTTACATAATTAAAATAATTCAAAACACATTGGCATAGGTGTATGTACAAATTCACAAACACAACAGTGGGGTTTTAAGGAGAGGAAACCCATTCCTGTACAATATACAACAGATAATATTATAAATGTATAGGACAAGATATGTTATAAAAGAATGAAAGTAACTAGACTGTTAACTGAATAGAAGCTGTGAATAAAAGCATAGTAACATGTTATGCATAGCACCCATGTAACATAAAGAAGTATTAAAATTGTCTCATAATAATAACAAATATTACTCAAATAGTCAAACAATCATGTAAGATAAGAAAAGGCAATAACTAAAGAGTTATTAGTTATCATTAATAAAACCAAACTTGAGAAAATAAGGTTAAAAGAATGTAAATTTGTATCAACCTAACATACACATTGTTGGTACAAATTTCACCTAAATTCACATCTATCAGTAGGAAAAGCCTACCTAAACCAAAATGTTTTCTGCCTTAAACCAAGAAGAACTGATAAGCTTTCTACAGGTACCAATATAAGATACCCAAAATGGATTTTAAATAAGAATTTAAGTAAATAAAGTGAACCAAAACCGACCAAAAGGGGATTCACTAAGTAAAACGTGAACAAAACCACTTTATAATACCAAATAGAAGTAAAAGGTTAATGTCTATACCACAAGTAAGGTGTAATGCCACTATTGTAATAGTATAAGAATATTATAAGAAAGGACATAATGTATTATAATCGTAATTAAGAACACCTGTCATGTGACACTAGGTGTAAATAATGTTAGTCAATGATATTCACTAAGGGACAGACCAGTGTACAAAAAACACTAAACCAATTATAAAGAGACTACTATGATTAAACTATTGTAACTAAATAATAGTAGAAAGAGATAAAAGAATACCAAATAAGAATGGAAATAAGTGTACACCTCATAGTGCAAAATAGAGGTCAGAGAGAGATAACTATATAAGAATACAGCAGTTCTATAAGGAGAAATTTACCTCCAAACTTATAAATTTTGCACAATCATCTGGCGATATAAGAGCTTCTACAACAATGGACTCTGTAACAAAGAAAGATTTTAGCTAACAGAGAAAAATAATTATCATTGCCAGTATCAACAAAAGTGCAAATTACTAAATGAAATAATTGCAATTTTATGGGAAATAATGTTATTAAACTAATTATGTACTTTATTAAGAACTTTTGTTTTCCAGCAGCTTCCAAAACTCTTTATATAAAAAATAATATAAACAAACTTATTTAGAGCTTCTAACAATACTTATCTTAAAATTATCATATGATTATACTTTCCAAAGGAAGCCCCTGATTTGAAAGCATTGACACATAATACTACTAATTAAAAATGATTCCAACTACTATGTTACTAAATTTTCTCATTTAAAATGTAAATGGGACTGTTAATAACTTTATATTGTTGTTATTAACAAGACAAAAGAATCATTAATGGCTATTTTATCACAAACTTCAAAATCTCCTATAAAGCTTGCTCAATGAAATAGGATGCAGAAAATTAACTTTGCCATAACACAAATTAAATAGGCTAACACCCGAACAAAAAAATGCTTTGAAAACAAAACATTAATGAAATATGGTATGAATTAATTGTGCTACATTCAAAGCTGATTTTCTTAATTGATTTAAAGTACCTATACAAGTCTAGTTTGTCAAGTAAAGATAATTTAGGTAAACCTAACACTACATATGAAACAAACATTAAATCAAATATGCTAATGTTACAAAATTCACAAACAGAAAAAAAAATTTTAAATTATCTATAGGCTAAATTGCTTTGATTATATTACCTTCTCCACTTCATATGTTTTCCACATCAATATCATCTGATGTCGATACTACTGATGGTGCAATAATAGTCATTTTTTCCCAGTCAATTCTGGAAAGTTCAGGAGGAACCTGAAAGATCATTACAAAACTCATACATAATTTTTCACTAAGTTAATAATTATAATAATATTAAGCTAATAATTAAGAGAATAATTTATTTTCTTAACCTAGCACAATATTTGTAGGTTAGCACTATGAATTTACAAAAAGTTAATGGATTTTGTGTAAATTTCTAAAAAAAATTAAATTTACAGCATAATCTAGTAGTTATTTTATAGTAATCTATTTTAATTTAAATGAACTCAAGTCACTATTGCTTGGTTACATCCCTGCACTGAAGATTCCTGAAAAAGATTTCTAATATAATCACACAAACTCGAAAAACAAAAACTGTTCAAATGATTAACATTGAATAATATAATCCTGATTATAACGGTATTATAACTAGCAAATACATTACGGATAATTCATCCATACTCCGTATCATTTAAATCTACTATTAAGTATAACACACCCCATAAAATTTAGAATATTAAGATACTAATTTTTTAAAATTTCATGTGATATTAGTTGAGTATCATTTAGGAGGTTAAACAATATAAATACAATTGTACACATTAAGTTACAGATTATAAATACAGATAATAAGAAATTAAATAAAAATAACACTATAGGCCTACATCAATTATCGGGTTTAAGAACCTGCTGCTGTAGCAGTGATAATTTTAGTTTAGTGAGCTTTAATCAGACTTGCATGCAATAATAAATTTTACATAAGATAAAAGAACGATGCTTTCTTTAGTCACCAGCAAAACCTGTTAGTCCTTAATTTTTAAAGCAGAGCTGTGTTAAAATAAAATTTTTATGTCAAATAAATTACAATTTAATGGACTCGATGTTATGAAAGTAACTATGTGTACAAAATATTACAACAGTTTGCTTCCGTATTACAGTAGCCATAGGCCTATATTATAAATTTTGTTATATTAGGTGTTAAAATTAACCTTAACTTATTAAGTCATATCTTATTTAATTAATTACGTTTCTCTGAAAAATCCTGAATTTGAAAGTATATTTAGAGTAATATAGTGGGACTGAAGAATAAAATAAAATATGTTAACTAGTTAAATACGAGCAGAGTACAAATTAAATATATTATGGTAAGGCCTACCATCTTGTGTTAGGTAGGACCTCATTTTACGAATAAAATGACTTACAAATTGGATACATTACACAAATATAGGTAGGCCTATTTCATTTTTACAATTGAAAACGTACGCAGTCTAGCTAATATTTCTATAGGCTAATGGGTGTACTCAGTAGGAACTCAAGGCTTAGTACTTGTCTTCAGACATTTTATACTTCATATCAAAGCCATAGATTAAATTACTGGCAAAAAATTTAGGCAGAATTTACGAACAAAATTTAGCATAAATTTCAGGCCTAATCTACCACTCAAACTTACTTGATCAGACACTTGTGTGTGTCCTAAATCTTGTGAAATTCGATCGCATACATTTTCCGGAAACAGTCTTACATCTGTAAGAAAATTAAAATTATGTAATGTTCATACATGAATCACCATAAAAGTAATAAATGGAATTTTTTTAGAGTAGACAAAATAATTGTCAGACTTACAGGAGTATCTATAATAAAAAAAAAATATTTTTAAGTTAACTAGAGTTTAAGGGGTGATTTTATACACCAAATATAAGGTAACATGAATAAATTAACACTGAACTTACTACGTTCCCAGTCAAATATGAAAGTAAAGTATGAAAATATATGTAGACATGCACTATTGGTGTAAGTTCTGGAGCTAAAGATAATTCAACTGTGATACAGAACTTAGTCTATTATACTTAACACCCAGGCCTATAAACTTTTGATCTTTTTCTAAAAGTAATTAATTTTATTTCAGAGTTAGGTTAGGCTTACAGGCTAATCCGCAGTAAGTTTAGCTAAATCAGTTATATTATCATAGGCCAGACTTAATCTAAATAAAATTATTCTGTGTAAAGGTATCAGTAACTTGATATTTATACAGAATAAGCATTTAATACAGAATACATATTTCATTTAACTGGAGTCAGTTCCCTCACAGGGTCTTTTTCAAAAATGGGTTAATTAATTTTATATTTTTAGTTGATTAGAGTTAAGGGGTGCTTTTATACACTGAATATAAATAACAATTAAAACTATATGTACCTTTTTTTGCTGTACGTCTCCTAGGCCTACTTTCACAGTCATCTGAAAAGTAAAATATGACAATTGATGTAGACATGCAAGTATCTGGAGCTAGAGACAATTTACTGTGATAAAGAACTTAGCCTATTATACTTAACACCCAAGCCTAAGTAAGTGAACTGAATTAAAACATCAAACAAATGATTTTTGTTTCACAATCAAAACAATACGCCTACTGTATTAAATTGATTATGGCAATTCTATTTACCCTAAAACACTACAATACAAAACTCCAGAATTTTTGTTTTTGTATAAATTGGCCCGCTAATAATGAAAAAATAAAATTGTATTAATTAAATTAGAATGCTAACTTGCTCAATTATTAAATTTTGGGCAGAACACAGTGCTATTAGGCATAGTTGGTTCTATAATAGATACGTGTTCGACAAAGTAATCTAGACATGAAACATAACCTAGCGTATTTCTTTTATGAAAAATGCTGAATTTGAAAGTATATTTAGAGTAATATAGCTGGACTGAAGAATTAAATAAAATTTGTAACTAGTTAAATACGAGCAGAGTTCAAATTAAATATATTATAGTAAGGCGTACCATCTTGTGTTAGGTAGGACCACATTTTACGAATAAAATGATTTACAAATTGGATACATTACACATATATAGGTAGGCTAGAGTAGACAAAATAATTGTCAGACTTACAGGAGTATCTATAATAAAGAAACTTTGGTTACCGAAACTTTATTTAATTAAATTGCTTCAGTGCCTTACAGGGACTTTTTTTAAAAATTAGTTAATTACCCCTTGGGTAATTATGAAGATTCTCATCAATGCTGATATTGCGCTGATATATTTTTATTATATTCTTCTATGTTATATAAACACGAGAAAAATAATTTTAAACGGCGGTCGAACCTATTTACGGAGACAAAAAATTAAATTTTTACTCCCATAAGAACGCATGGCGTTAGCCTAGGTATATTGTATTAATTAAATTAGAATGCTAATTTGCTCCATTATTAAATTTTGGACAGAACACAGTGATATTATGTATAGTTGGGTCTATAACAACCGGTAGGCCTAGTGTACAACCCAAAGTAATCCAGACATTCATACATAACCTAACAGCTAATTTCCTACAAACAACGGACAACATACACTAAATAAATGATCATCTTACCTTTCATTATTATTCCTAGCGCCTCCAACATATTTTTACTTCGACTTGCAATCACAAACACTTCATACGAATTACAAAATTCTGTCCCACACACGTTAGCAAACTCAACGAATTACCGCACAACGCGACGACTAAACAGAATAAATTATGGCAGGTCGTGATATTTCGTTATACCAACTAAACAGAATAAAAACACACTTTCCTCTGTAGTGTCTGTCTTTTTTACACATGTTACAAATTTTATAGAATAATTATTACGAATGCCAATATGGCCGACTAACTACCCATATTTCATTATATACATTTGTATATATCGAACAGGTTGTCTGGCTTCAGCGTACAGCAAAAATACGATGTATAAAAATTTGTATAAGTTTTTCGTACGCTGACACACCATAACTTGGGCAAAATAACTTCTTCACCTAAAGATGTACTTATACAAGTTCCTCAAATTTGTTTTAGATACCCTGGGTAAAAATTGGCGTGTGATGAAGAAATTATGCGGCGCTAAGTCTATATATGTATGTATGTATATATATATATATATATATATATATATATATATATATATATATATATAGCCTCCATTATTTACAAACACTCGAAGGCAGTGCTGGCACGTGACAGGTACACCTAACCGCTGCACCTTGAGTGAAAAAAAAATTTCGTGTCACGTACCTTTAGGGGTCCCCCTCCCCGTTCAACATGTGGTGTAATTTCAAATCTTTACCAATTTTGGTGGAGCCGGACCATCGTTGTTTCACCACCCGAAGGAAGTTCTGCCAACCATGGTCTGCCTCCAAGTGCCGAAAACCACGGTCAGGACTGGTAAGGTCGTGACCGCCCGAAAATGGGGGAGAGTCCCTTCTGAAAACATAAATAACATGTTAAAATTCAAAAGAAAATTTTACCTTGACCAATATAATTTTAAATTCGTAGCATTTTACGTGCCCACTATCTCCTGTGTTACCTGATTGCGTAGTACATATGCGTTATTCATTTTTATTTCTACAATCTCATAAGGTCCTTCATATAAGAGGAAAAACTTCTTTATTTCTTTATCTTGTGCGTTAGACAAGTCATGCCTCCTTACCAATACTAACTGTCCTATCTCGTATTTGACCCACTTACCCTTTTCATCATGCTTCCGCTTTCTCCTCTCTCCCTTGGTGAGTAGACTTTCGTTTGCAAGTTGTATTTTTACATCCCTGTCGAGAATTCTTTCTTCCGGTGGATATTCAAAAAGTTGTTCTAATATTCTGGGTGGTCTGGCTCCTTTTATTAATTCGTATGGTGTAAACCCTGTAGAATCATGGGTTGTGCTGTTTAACCAATCCTCCACCTTCTTCACGTATAAAGGCCATTCCGTATGTTTGGAGTGACAATACGCCCTGAATATCCTGCCGATTTCTCGCATCACCCGCTCTGCCTGGTTCGACTGTGGATGGTAAACTGCCGTATGCTTGGGTATGATGCCTTCCCAGCCAAGAGTCTGTCTCCACTTGCCGCTGATGAACTGCGGTCCATGATCAGATAAAATTACCTTCGGCTTACCTACATTGATCATGTAGTCCTTGGTTATCTTTTCGCTGAGCACCTTGCTAGTAGCTCTCTTTACTCTGTACAACCTAACAAACTTAGTAAAAGTGTCTAAAACAACAAAAATGTATACCACTCCTCCTCTACCTTTAGGTAATGGCCCATACAAATCTACCGCAACTAAATCGAAAGGTCTTTCTACTTTAATAAAATTCATCTCCCCTTCAACCCTATAATTTACTACTTTTGATTTTTGACACAAATCGCAAACTCGTAACACTCTTCTAACTCTCCTCTCCATATTTTTAAATACACAAGATTCTTTTAATACATTTGTACATTTTTTCGCACCAAAATGACCATATCTTACGTGACAATCCCAAATAATTCTATCTACTAACTCATCAGGTATCATTAATCGCCAATCCCGTTCACCACCTTCTACTTTCTTAAACAGAATTCCCTTATATATCTGGAAATGTGTGTTATACTCTGACCCATTTATCTTACCTAGCTGCTAGCTATTATCTTACCTAATTTATTTTCTGATCTTTGTAATGTTTTTAATTTCCCTTAATTCCTCCCCAAAAATTCTATCTTCCCTGGTTAATCGAAAAATTTCTATTTCTTTCAAATCTCTCCCTGTCTTATTATCTATTATATCTACCCTGGACAGAGTGTCAGGTACTTTGTTATCTGTTCCCTTAATATATTCCCATGAAAAATTATATTCTTGTAATGCTAGCACCCACCTGGTTAATCTGCTATGCGTCAGCTTACTTGTGTTCAGAAATGATAAGGCCTTATGATAGGTCCTGATAACTGTTTGGTTTCCTAGCAGGTAAGTGCGGAATTTCTTCACTGCGAAGACGATGCTCAGCAGTTCTTTCTCTGTCGTGGTGTAGTTCTTTTCTGCTGCCAATAAAGTTCTGCTGGCAAAAGCGATGGTCTGGTGCTCCTGATCCTCACCCTCCTGGTAAAGTTCTGCACCGAGGGCTATGTTGCTGGCATCAGTCTGTAAATAAAACTTTTTCTGAAAATCGGGGTGATTCATCATTATCATGTTTATAAATTTTTCTTTAATCTCATTGAAAACAATTCTTTCCTCCTCTCCCCATTTCCATTGTTTGTTCTTTTGTAAAACCGCACTTAGTTTGAGGTAATATGCGCATAGTTTCTCTGAAATTTTCGATAAAAATTGCATAATCCTAAAAAGCTCCGCAACTGTTTAATATTTTTTGGTTCTGGAAAACGTATGATGGCTTCTACTTTGTCTGGGTTTGCTAAAATACCCTCGGGAGTGATAGTAAAACCTAAAAAGTGTATCTCAGTTTGTAGGAATTTTGATTTCTCCCAATTAACAGTTAATCCCCCTTCTTGCAATTTATTTAAAACATATTCTATGTGTTCTAAGTGTTCAGAGAATGTTCTTGATGCTATTAGTATGTCGTCAACATATACAGCTAAAAAATCTAAATCCTTGGGTTGTAAAATCATATCTAAACATTTTATAAAACTGGCTATGCTAGTGTTTAGTCCGAATGGCAGACGCTTAAATTGATAGTTCTTACCATTGAAAAGAAAGGCAGTAAATTTCCGGCTCTCTGGCACTAATGGAACTTGCCAGTAGCCTGCTGTTAAATCTAAGGACGTCATATATCTGACTCCACTAAACTTTTGAAAAATTTCATTCATGGCTTCCGGTGACTCCCGGTCAGGTATTATAATCTGATTAATTTTTCTGGCGTCTAAACACAATCTTACCTTGCCGTCCTTCTTGATGACCACCACTAACGGATTAGAGTAAGGCGATATAGATCATTCAATGATGTCCCCTTCCATCATCCGGTCCAGCTCCTCTTGAACGGCTCTCCTCTTGGAAAATGGCACTGGATAACTCCTCTGCATGTAGGGTGAGTGTTCTCGAATCTTCAACTCGCATACGTAGTCCCTGGCTTTTCCAAGCAACTCAGCAAACACCTCTCTAAAACGTTCAATAACTGCCCACAACTCCTGTCGTTGGGGATTCCCTACAACTCCACCCTCATTAAAAAATTTATCTGCCCTATTTTCCCATACTCGCTCATCATTCTCCATGCTCTCACGCTCTTGACACACATTCACTCTTGTTTCTATAATTCCCTCGCCTACTCGGTTCTGTATCATCTTTACCCCTGTAACTCTAACTTCATCTAACACCCTCTTAAAATTAATCCTGACTGGTTCATCCCCTCTTTTAAATTCTACTATTCTCTTGTTAAAATCAATTACTGCTTTATTTCTCTCCAAGAAATCGTTTCCCAGAATTATATCTAAATTCAAACCCTTAACTACTAGAAAGGTATTCTCAAATTCTATTTCATTAACGTATATGTTTAATTGTACTTGTTTAGTAACTCTTTTACGTCGCACTCCCGTAACTCCCACTACTGTTACGTCCGCAACTGGTAATGATGGAATATTTTTATTTACCCTTTGTAATTCACCCAGTACATTCTCTGAAACTACTGATATCTCACTACCTGTGTCAATCAGTGTTTTATAATCCTTACCTTCTATGGTTACAAATACCTCCGTCAGCCCAGTTTTGGTTTCTGTCATTTCTGCAGCGTCCTCCTCCAGCAACTCCTCCGCCATGTCTTTGATAATTATGTTGCTGCGGTAGTTACACTCCTCTTGGACCCCCAGGTTCTCCTCCAACAATGGATGGGCCCGGTTCCCCATTGTCTCTTCTAGTTTCCCGTGGATGGACCTGCTACTGCCTGGTTATATCCTCCTCTTCCTCTGTTTCCGCTTCCATTTCCCCTCGGTGCTCCTCTGGTGTTCTCGACTCCTCTCGGCGGCTGAGTATGCTGATGGTACGTTCTCTCACTGCGTTGACATTCTCTCGGTTTGTGACATCTAAAACAAGTTGTTCTTATAGAATAGTTTTCAACATTACAATCGGCACATCTCCAACCCTCGCCTCTGTTGTCATTATTTCCCCCACATGCCCCTCTGTGAAAGTTTGGCATTCCCCGGGATTGATTATAATTCCCATTTATGTGTATTACTGGTGTGTTTATCCGCCTACTCATATCACGTTCTCTTATATTTTGAAATATATCCAATATATTCTCTAGTTCCGTAATTTCTATAATCTCTCGGGTCATTAATGTAATCTGTATTTCTCTCGGCAAATGCTTACTTATGTGACGGATGAATGACCGAAACGGTAACGGTGGCTCTAAATATTTTGCCTCATTGTATAATCGCATTACATACATAGTTACGTTGCCCCCTTGGGTCCCAAAATTACCTGGTCCCATAATTTTACTCCGCAATATTTCTTGTTCTTCTTCTGACCAATACTTTTCTCTAAATGCCGTCTCGAAGCTCTGATAATTTACCCACTCTACTTTATGTACCTCCGCCCACACCGCGGAATTCCCTCTAAAACACTTCATTATCTTTAGCAACTGTACTTCCCAACTACTTCGACAAAACTGATTGAATTCTTTAACTCTGTTTAAAAACTGCATAGGGTGTACCCCCCTATTTTCACAATTAAACAACTCCAAATCGATATCGCTATTCATATCTTTAGTAATCACTATTTGTTCAGTAACACTATTAAGTTTTTCATGTATGGCTACATTCAATTCATCTTTAACATTAACTATGCTCTGCTCAATTAATACAAATTTATCATTATTTAGACATTCAAATTGTTTATTACTTTTATCTATAGTATTTACTGTATCTTGCATAGCTTGTATCTCTGATTTCCAATTACTTTCTATTTCATTTATTTTAACATTAGTATTAGTTTCATATGTCTTAATGTTATCAATTATACAATTAAACCTGTACTCACTACTAGCATTACATTCATTTATTTTACATTCAAAATTTTCAGTTACTTTCCTGTATTTGTTTTCGATTTTTTCTACCACACTACTCTCTATTTCGTCAATTCTGTTATTCATACTTTTTAATGAATGACTCAACTTTTCGTTTAATTCATATTTCAATTCGTTAAAACTACTCTCACACTTAATTTTGACCTCATTAATATCAAATTTAAGTTCGTTAAACTGTTTACTCTGTTCATCGAATTTATTATTCATTGTCCCAAATTTGTTATTTACTTCGTGTTGTTTCTCTGAATTTTCTTTCATAATACATATCAAACTATACAAATCTTTTAATATACTACTGTCGTCAACTTTTTTTTTGATTCATTGAAATAGGTGTTGACTGACTTTCTGTTTTATTGTCAGTGAAGCTGACTTCATCATTATTGATTTTACTTTCCCTATTCAATTTTGGGGTTATTTGAATCCCCGAATCATCTGTATTATTTGTTTCATTTGTAATATCTATTTTTATTTTATTGTCCTGACTCACATTTGGAGTCGAGTGGACCTCAATATTATGCATAATTATGCATAATACTCATCAAAATTGTCAACACTAGTTATTTCATTGATATCGTTTTCATTTCCTGCCATTTTTAAATAGTAAATTTACTGATTTTTGTTTCACTACTCTTTAATTTACATCTACAACATCTTATATTTGATCTAACCTTAATTTATTGTTTTACGTACTTTACGTAATTTTTTACGTACCGTTACTTAACCTTTCAACCATACTTGCATTTTATTTGTAGGTGTGGTCTTTATATTTTCATTTCAATTTATAAAACTGTCCCTGCTTCGGACGCACCAACTGTGATATTATTTAATACATTAAAATCATAAAATTATTTATTCTCCACCTACCTTGTTTTGTTCTCTCAGCCCAGAGTTCGTCACACGAACGTTGAAATGCAAGTATGATTGCAAGGTTGTATTAATAACGTACACAACTCGCATTTATGAAGAGAAGCAAATTAAATTTTATTAAATTCTTTAAACTTTCAACATGTTCGTTATTACTTATTCATTTCTTTACCTCTTAAATCAGTCTATTACTTCTTGCCAAAATTCAAGATAAATAAAACATTCTTGGAATAATTATGACATGATTTGATACCACTAAAATTTAATTAAACATCTTACCTTAAAGAAAGCAGCCCAGCCTGCTCATTCTCACATTCACACCATAAAACAAAAAGAAACCCCTTTTATTTAGATAGGCCCCATTTTACTCAAAAATAAGCATATATTTTGGAATACGGTTACTCAATACCCCTGCCGGCAACGTGGCGTCTCCCCGACCTCGTGGCACATCACTCACAAAATCCATTCTATGTGTCCGAAACAATTTATGATTTCATTTTCTTCCGAAAAACTGTTCTCACTTCCCCATTTCTGAATACTGCACTCACTTTTACTTGGTACTAAAATTTTATTGTTGAGCCCCGTTTGGCGGGCTGCCTGGCCAGGCTAGCATCGGTGAGGAACTGCGAGTAGCGTCCACCAAGTACCCCACTACCAAGGTTTCTTGGACAAGACGGAAAACAATGCCTTATGCGTTAAAGTCTTTGTCACCGCACATTTAACAAGTGCAACTCCCGTGTGTTGGACGTCGACGAAATCTCACTGCCTCTCTACACGTCACACAAATGGGCGGGATCTCTATTATGCTTCCGCCCAGTTCTGAACACATGGCACACAGAATTCCCAATGAAGCCATGTTGTTTTAGCTTCTTGGCGTCGGCTGCGCGCATGTGCATGCTTGTATTCACTTTTACTTCATTATTTTTAACACAAATACACATCAGAATATCAGACATTCTAAAGAATATTCACTACCATTTACAGAACATTTAAATAAAACATGATAGTAATAATATAACTTGAATATGTAAGGATTTGTGATGTAATGCTAGCTAAATTTGGCTTCAGTTTTCACTTAATAAAATGTGAAAACTGAAGGATTAAACTATATACAAGCGTGTTGTACAATATGAAAATGATTTGTCTGATCACAATAAATTTTTCAGTAATAATAAACAAACCCGATTTTTATGCAACAGGTTTAATAAATGACAAAAACTATTTTTAGAAAAGTGTTTTAATAATAACAACGTAAACATCTGAAACAGTTTTTCAGGAGTCTTCAACCTAAATGAATTTTCCTTATGTTCTAAAGTTTGATTTTTTCTGAGCTCTGATTCACTAATCTTGAACATTAAATTATGATGAAATTAAAATCTTATGTAGAAGAAAGAATAATCTTTTGACAGGAATTTACCTGCCATATTTGATAAGACTCTTTGTGCTCGTGTATAACTGATTATTTTTCTGATTAAGGCTGATTATATTTACAGTGTTTTGTATGTGGAGAGGATCCTATACAAGGGACAAGATGGCACTGCCTTGACTGTGGAGACACAAACTTGTGTTCAGACTGTGTCATCAGTCAGCTAGATGAAGATATGCCAGCTCATAATACTGGACATAATCTGGAACCATTTGGAAATCCTGCCAATGCATTGTGGGATCCAGACTATTTACCTGAACGTTTTGCTACAAATAATTACCTTGATCCAAACTTTATGTATTCTGACTAAATATATAACTACTACTTTCAATAACATATTTTTGCATTTTTATAAAATTGAACTGTGTTATTAGAATAATAAGAATACCATTAGGAACATTAAAAATAAAAGTCATAGCATAAAATTAAATTGAAAGACTTATGAACATTTGGTTAAATTGTTTACCTAAACAATGTTCTGAAAGTGAAGCCTGTAGAAAAAAACTGTTGCATCCTGTCTCCCTTGGTCCCTGCCACTTTCAACACATAAATTGATATAGTAATACTGTACATGAAACTTATAGGAAAACAAGAAGCTAAATATATTTTTTAATAAAATAAAAACAAATGTTTTATTTTTTTTAAAACCAAGGTCCCTGCATTGTAATGAAATTAAAGTGTTGTTATGGAAAGGTGTACGTTATTCTTGGCAAAAATGTTATAAATCTGTACTAATACAAATCACTACTACATTTTTATAGTGTTGTTTGTTGTCATTTTTTGGCCAGTTTGTAAGTACCTTTCTGTTCTAGGAGTCTTCGTCTGTTATGAACCACATCAAAAATGTCTGGTATGATAACGTTACAGCCATATTACAGTGGGTATCCTCAGGTCTACATTGGGTATCCTCAGGTCTGCATGGGGATGAGGCTGGCAAGCCAACTCAGTTACATAATATAGAAGTAGTGGTGGCTGATCTAGTGAGTGGACCCTGCCCTGTAGGTTTTACACCGCTTGCATTATTTCTATGGTCAGTCAATTCCCATACAGTCAAGCCAGAAAGTAAAGGATATCAAGTTGTGCTGTGCATTACTGTTTCTCTGTTGATGTTATATTTGTATTTGTCAGTTTTCTGTATCAGTTTATGCATAATAAACACAAATATTAGATCAATAGAGTAATGCTCAGAATGACTTGGTATTCTTTACTTTCTGGCTTGACTGTATGGGATTTGACTGATTTGAGCAGTGTAACACTTACAGGGCAGGGTCCACTTACCGAACCACCAATTCCTACGTCTACACTGAGTTCACTTGCCAGCCTCATCATCACATAGATCTCAGGATACCCAGTGTAATACAGGTGAAACGTTGTACTTGACATTTTTGATGCAGTCCGTAGTGGAAGAAGACTTCAAAAACATAATGGATGAGACTGCTGAAACCTACGTGAGAATATTGTAAGTTACCTGTCCAACTGTATATTTTAACTTATTTTATTAACTATTAATTATGTGCACATTATAGTGATTCATTTAAAATGGAATGTCATGAAACAGTGAATAGTGAAAGTTAAAACAAAAAAGTGCAAAACCCTTCTCTGTGTATTGTAACGGGGCTATTTAGAAGGATCTATAATTTTATTCAATTTATAAATTATTGGGGACTGATTTGTTTGGACACCCTTTACGGTCACTCAGACATGCTTGATTGGACACCCTGTATGCAATTCCATATCAGTCCGTGCTTGGCACAAACGATAACAGCGTTGGAATGTAAGCCTATGCGCACATGCGTGTATTTTCCATTGGTGGATAAATAAAACTTTTTAGCGAGCCCAAAGACAGGACAAAATTACATATACTCGCTCCACAGGTGATATCACGTGACGACTCATTATAGTGTCATGTGATTTTTAACAACGAATCATGAACAGAGTTGCCATGGATGAAGAAGGCGTGGTTTATATAGACGCCGAAAAAACTGCGTAGTCGTTTTCAACTCTAGACCGCATGCGGTCGGTTAAATCTTTTACTCGAGTTTAACCCAGGTCGGCCGACCCAACCAGTGCACATCGAAAATGTGTAAATAGCGCAAAAAAATATTTAACATAACTATGGAACAGTGACTTTGTGATACAGTGAAACAACAACCTTTTTGGGACTCAAATCAGAACTGTGTGTAACGCGCCATGTGATCGTCAGGAACGACACCCTATACGTAACAGCTTTCCATTAAATTTTTCTTATGCTATATTAAAGGGGGTAATCGGTATATGTGTGTGTGTGTATGAGGAGCAATCTGGGTCGTCTCAATAGTATAATTAATTAGTTTGTCAGTTTTTTAAGTTACAGTTGCAACTAGTTATTAGTGTATTGGTCATGTAAAAAAAAATAATCCAAGTTTTCGTAATTCTTTAAGAAAAAAATAATCGAGAGGCCGAGTAGTAGTTTTGAATCGAAAATGAATATCAAGTAAAATAAAAGAAAGTAAACAGAAAATGTCATGCTAAACAAATAAAATAACATTTTAATTGTGCTTGCAAAATATGTGTTTGTCATTGCATTACCTGTTGTTTTTCTCTGCCTAAGTACATCAGATGACACCCTGGTTATTAGTGGTAGATTTTTAATATTTATTTTAAACTCGTAACGTTTTAGTATGCACAATTGAAATCTGTTACTTGACCAATTATATTTCATAAAAAACTGCAACTGTACTTGATACTTCTAGGCATATTTAATAGGTAAATTAGATAACATCAAGAATACAAGATCTAATGATATCACAAAACAGTATAGTGAAGTAACATAATTTAGATTCTGAATGGTATGTCTAAATAAAAAGGATACACATTTTATGTCTAGAAAAAGGAAACTAAATGTGGGAGTCATAAACATGCTGGAACAAAAAACGTTGCATAGCTTTTATACAAATTCTTTCATCTGCTATGTATTTATTAATTTATTAAAACTATTACAAAAGACAGTTGCATCTGTTCACACATTCTTGGTTTTGTTTTAGTTTTCTTGATGTTATGCCATGGTCCATTATTTGATTTCAGCCAGATGTTGCAGCTACAACTGTGATAGTCCATCTTCAGTTGCTGTTGTTGACCCCATCAGCAACCCTATGAATATACTGACCCATTGTTATTATTATTATTATTAAAATTGTTCAGCTGTTCACCATGCTGACTATATATATTGATCAAGTCAGCTGGCGGTGCTGACTGGTGGAGATCTTGTCCAATCATGTGGTGGAATATGTGTTAGTTTCTGTTAGCCTTTTCTCTACATCGTGTCTTCTTTGAATTGTTTAAAGTGTGTGTGTGTGTGTGTGTATAGTCAGGAACGTAAATATTCTTTCTTATTCCAGATTTTTCTATCAAACTTATTCTGGTTATTGCAACTATCTTAATAAGATAATTTTGTTTAGCCTGTCTGTTCTCTATGTTAGCAACCAAACTGGCAATACTGACTCTGTGAATAGGTTTTTTTTGTTGAAAAATAACCGTCACTTTTTATTGCCATTTTGATAGGCCTCTGGAGAATAAAAGAGTTGCAATCCAAGCAAACATAGAGATTCTTAGATCCTTCCCTTTTCATTCATATCATTGCATACGTTCATTGTTTGTATAAACATGCAAATGTAAATTGTTCATGCATGCAATAAACATTTTATGGAAGATACTGAATTTTAATTTTTTTAATTGTTTTATGTATAAAACGGTATCTAAAATATATGTGCAAATTCACAGACAATTTGCCTGAAGTTGAAAAAAGAGATCAAAAACTGTTTGTGGCACACCTTTCTAGGGCAGACTTCAGGTTCTTTTGACCATTCAGCATGATAATTTAATCTCATACAAAATCCATTGTATTGTGGATTTTTTTTACAGGCATATTATTTCTTTAAAATTGTTTTTTTTTTCATTTTTTTGTCAAAATATAATCATAACTAATGTTACCACTACTGTTGTAAAAATAATATTGCAGCATACAACACAAATTGAGTTAAAGTTTAAATAGTCTACATTTGGTAGATGAAAAAAGTTATAAAAAAAAAGTTTAAAAAATGATTTGGTCCAAATTTTATTCTTTAAAAAAAATATATTTTAGGAATGTCTATATTTTAAAATTCATGTCTTAAAAATAATAAATAAATTGTAACAATGGAAAGCTGAGTGAGGATCGGTCAATAAGTATAACAGAAATTTTATATCATTTGTTTCAACATTTCAAAAATATTTATTGTCATCAGAACAATATTGTTGAGTTGTTACAATGCCAAATACACAATTACTGATCGTCAGTCACTACTAAATTAAGGATTCATAATAAATAAAATTTTAATGAGTAGTATTATAGAACTGATTTTCATTAGAATATCTAGAATGCCGATTTTAAGTACAGTGGAACCTGTAACAGTAAAAAATATATAGCCGAAATTTATTAAATAAATAAAATCCACTACCAGGACTTAAATTACTTACCTGCTGCGGAAATTTTATCAGAAGGCCAGAGTCGCCACCTATATCTTTGAAGGACAGATATGGAGACCTTTACACTTTACCTTAATAAAACGGACAATTTAGCGATCTGACCCCACCCAATTAATAATTCAGAAAGATTCCGGTCCGTTAGACGAATTTTTTAACACAGAAATGAGAAACGTGGTAATGACGAAATAACTTAGACTAACACATTTTATCTGGAACTTACATACTTTTAATTACTTGAAAATTAGTTTAAATATTTTGACAAGAACCCTATGACCAAAAGTGAATTATACATTTAGGTATTATATTTACATTGAACTATTAATGCATTAAGTGTTGTAGTTAAATATTCACTATAAAGCAGCCCATTCTGCCATTCACTCATTCACACCGTACAATATATATATTCCCCTTATTTTTTGCTCGAGTCTTAAATTGAATAATATGTTCTGAAAATGGATAATAGTTCGTGAATAATAATAATTAGAATTGAATAACCATGGTACGTTACGTAACACTTAGAGTCCCGTTCACCACGTGCTGATGGATAGATGCATCTGAATATTTGTCCGTTACGAATACTTTTAACTTTCTTAGATCACTTCATTTACTACCATTCATAATGTCACTCCACTTATTCACACCGATTGCTCTTTTTTCGCTAAAACTTAGTTTTTTGTAACCGCGAGTCTTGGCTAGCGTGAGGCCGCCGCCGCGGCCATACGTAGACTGGGTATAGGCGGTAGGAAACTGCCGTTCACTGCCATCTGCTTTGCGTCGTCGTTCATGTTTAATTTGCTGAGGCATATTCAGTTTATGCAGGGACTATAGCTGGTATATGTGTGGTACCAGAGGCTAATATTGACTTCGGCTCTGCTGATGTCATTAATAGTAGGCGGGGCTTTAGCAGTATTTCCGGATGGTCTTTGAGAAGACGATGAATACTCTTGCGCTCTGGCCATCTTGAGTTTTAGTCAAGAGCGTCACTTGTGCTCGTGGTCGTACAGTTGCGTATGGGCGATGCCACACAAGTACGGATTTCTGAGAATTTTGAAGGAGGTAAATTCTTTGCTCGCCGCGTTACACAATAACAACTGCGTATCGCTTTGTTACCACTGTTTCTTAACATCGTTCTGTTACACGGAAAATAACGTTGCACAATAATTTTCATAACTTTTGACAAGCCCGCCCAAAATGAAAGAAATAAAAGATATAAATGCCCCATACTGTAAAAAATTAAAAACACCCAAAATTGACCCGCTACAATACCCCCTCGATGAGAATTCTGCTGTTCACAACAGAAGAAATCTCATCGATAAAACCCCGAAGAGGACCGGTGAGGAACTGGTGCCAACAACCCCCTTGTTCTTAATCTGCATGGGTACACGACCCCCCTGGCTCAGCGACCATGGACTCATCTGAACGAGATCACTGGACTTCTCCGTAAGAGATCCCAACACCGAGAAATCGAGCAGACTCGTACCACGGCGCACCTCGCCTTTTAACATGCTACCCCCAAAAATCCTCAATCCCTGGCTCAGATTATTCCAGATCCTCCACCGATGTGTTCCCTCTTTTATGCAAGCTGGGCTGCCTTTAGCAGATACTGGGCTCACACACACTCACATTACATGTTGCCATAACACATTGAAAAATAAACAAAATTCTTTTAAAATTTATTAAAAATTAAAAAATTCGAAATTAAAAAAATATTTTATCAAAAAATTTTCTCTTCTTTTTTCTTTTCTGTTTTTTAGTTAAAATACATTAAATTACACCTTTCTCCTAATCAAAACATATACTTACTCTAACATGTAAATACTTAGATTCTAGCAATACAGTACAATCAAACAATAAAATAAACATGTTAAATACACACATAATAAAATAATCATTACTCCAAATTCATTCGCTGACAGGCGAAAAATCAAGTTTTTTTTTTTTTTTTTTAAATTAAAATTTCCAAAAATTTTAAAATTCAAAAAAAATTTAATTTCATTTAAATGTTTCCTCTCTATGTAAAATTATTTAGAAATCGGTTTAAATTAATTAGATGAACAAATTTAATTGGCTTCCTACTACACAAGCCTAGTATGTGTATGACCTCATCAGCTGATCGAAACTAGGTCAAGTTCAAAACCCTTGACCTACATATGTTATGTATACTTTCTATCTGCAATTACCTTTAACATCTGTAACATCTAATTTAAAACACAAAACAATAAAATAAAACATTTAAAATAACAAAATATTATAAATAATAGGCCAATGGCTATTTATATTATTTAAAATAAACAATTCTTAACTTCACATTATTTTCAATTCTATCAAATTTCTGTCACTGGTTTCGAAAAAATAAAAAATTTTATATTCTTTATCATAAATCTCTCTCTTTCTTAACAATCTTACTCTAATTTACTGTGGGTGATGTAAATTATTTATACTCATTGACTGTACTACTTGATCTGGATACCTATATAATCTTTCTCCCTCTGACTCTACTATTAACTTTTACTACATGACACCCATCTCTATCAAAATATCTATCAAAACACTCTAAACTCAATTTACCTCTGGCACCGCTCATCTTTGTATTAGGATGTGTGTTCCCTACCTGGCTATACCCATACGAGCCAATGCCCCTCCAAAATATCGGCAAACACTCACGCGAACTACTCTATTCTCGCCACAACGCCGCACGTTGCTCACACCTTACCACCTCACCCTTACTACAAAATATCATCAACAAATATGTTTATATCTCATTCACATTACTCATCGCTACATATACTCACTACTACTGTGTCAACATCAATACTTCTCAAAATACTATAACATGTATAAACTCAAAACAACATTACATTATCTTCCTCTCTACTCTTCCAACTTTAACTCTGA
This sequence comes from Magicicada septendecula, assembly GCA_034769895.1. Lineage (NCBI taxonomy): Eukaryota > Metazoa > Arthropoda > Insecta > Hemiptera > Cicadidae > Magicicada > Magicicada septendecula. Next base: position 640,301,577 of record CM068367.1, read on the forward strand.
CTTTAACTTGGACAGATCTATACGTCCCGTAAAATATTCATCACCCAAAAACTCTCTTTTGTTAACTTGCATAAATTATTATTTTATTTCTCCTTATCATTATTGTTATCATTACTCCAAAACATCTGTAATACATTAAAAACATTACACTGAACATTGATTACTTGAAACATTTATAGCCACTATACCAGTGACATGTTATAGGCTGATCAGCTGATCCTCCTAACACAATGAAAATGCATCTCACAATTGAACAATTTACATGAAATATATATTTATCAATACTTACTTCTACCCTCATTGTTTCCCCTTTTTCTGATTCTGGTCATTTATGTTAACCTGCCAGACGATTTAATTATTGGCTTAGAAAAAAAAATACACACACATAATGAAAATACATATTCTTATCAATGCTTATCTAACAGACAACAATAAAATAATACACTTAAAATTATAGCATGAACACCTTATTTTTAAATATCTAAGCAGCTAGTTACCTGAACAGAGCACAAGCAGTTTTATTTGATCAAACTTTGAATAAAAAAATGTTATGTTATAAAATTTACATTCGTGACTCCTTTGCGTCACCTCCTAGCCACACACACTATTTCAAATTATGTAAGGCTGTGGCGCCTTTTCGCTTCCACAAAGACTGTATATTTTGGAGCAGGTTTTACCTCTCCGTGTCTTTGCTTCCGCTATTACATTTGAAAGTATTGAACATCAACATGTTCTTGTCGATAATTATACACCCTTACTGCGGGTCTACCACCTTTCTTGCTACCCCCAAGCGGGCAGAGTGGCAGCTGCTGTTTCATAGTTCCGGAGATTTCCCCTAATTGTCTCCCCCCATTGAATTTCAAATATGTACCAATTTCAAGTCAGCTATGGTCAAGGGACTTGATATGACCATAGCTGGCCGCTAGCCAAAACCACGGTTAGTGCTGGTAGGACAGTAACCGCCCGAAAAGTCGGGGAAATCTAAACTTCAATTTGACTGCCTGTTTCATTCATCACTAGTATGTGCGACACGGTCGTTCAGCGGTGTGTAAAATTTTAATTTACACGGAAAAAGGTGTGCCGCACATTTTCGCCTCCGATGGAGGTAACACTCACTGTTACCACCAACCCATTCCGCTATATACGGGAGCACAGGCCACCCCCGCAATAGCAACTTACTAACTAATTAATTAAAAAATTTTATATACCTTCTACGATAATATTTGCATCAATAATCATTTAACCCAATTTACAACTTTTTACCATTTGGCTTTCTTAAAATTTTCAAAATTTATTATTAATAATTATTATATATCTTTCAGTTATTATTAAAATTTTTTCTTAATTACCATATTTATTAAACACAATGATTGCATTAAAATCTCATTATTACATTAACACCTCAATCACACCTGTAAACATTTTTATTATACATGATTATCAAATTTTTTCTACTTACAATCCATTTAACATGATATACACCCAAAACATAATCACCACCATCTCTGAAACATTTCACAAAATTTATTAGTTTAAATTAAATAATTCATCATTCATTACCAAATTTCCACATCTCGTGAAATAAATTAAATTCATAACAAATTTAATTAATTAACATTCAAATAGGCAATCAAAACATCTAATCATATCAAATTGGTTTAATTTAATTAATGACTGAAAATATAAATTATATAGTTATCGAAACAATTCCAATTAATCAATTACTGTTTTCAAAATTAATTCTGATATTTATTTAAATTGTAAAATATTTATATTATTATTACAACAATCATCTTACGTACACACATTATTTACTTAACATTCCACCATGTACACAAATAAATTCACTATATTTTATTTACAAACTCTTGTTATTTATTGTTCAGTTTTTTCCGCACTTCATTGTCCCAATCTGCCATGTCAAGAACCATTACAACATAATGTTTAACTGTCTTTTATTGTTTTATTAGTTTACCCTCCATCGTCCCAAATTAACCTTGGTTCTACATAGCACTTTTCGATTTCGTTAACACACATACTGATACTTTGTGTGTCATAAACCCAAAAATCAAAGTCATCCGTCTTATCAAAATAATCTTGCAACAAGTCAACACTAACTATATCTGCTAAGTCTCCATTAGTAAATTTCTTCAATATCGGGTCAGTTACTTTTGTATTAAAAATCAAATCATTCTTATTTAAATACTCTTCTAATACTTCTTCCAACTCACCATAATGTCTCTTTAAATTATATACTTCTAATTCTCTCTCATCATAACACCATCTCATACTTATAAAATCATTCCACACAGAGGGTATAATATTATACAAATAAAATAAACAACTCCAATCTTCTACTAATACGGGACTCTTGCCCTTCAAAAACACTTGTGACCACATTAAATCATAAATAATAAAGGGAAAATTTTCCCTCTGTCCCCACTCTACTACAACATTATTTCTCCTCTCTCTCTCTAACTCACTGACACACATTAACATTTCATTATCAACTTCTACTCTTTCTACAATTACGTTATCACTCTCAACATCTACACCATCATTTTCTAACACCACATTTTTATTTGTATTATCATTGTTATTACTTGTCAACTCATTATTTAAATTATCATTTCCACCCCTACTTACCTTGTCATCTTTGTTCGATTTTAATTTGTTTATTACTTTCTCATTTTCTAATTCTATTTCGCCTAACTGCGTCTCTATTTCACTTAATCTTTTATCACAAATATAGCCTTGTTCTTGAATTTCTTTTTTCACTTCATCAAATTGCACGTTAAGATTATTTTGGATTTGTTTAATTTCATCTTTCTGTTCATTAAAAAGTGCTTGCATCATTTTTATTATTTCGTTATCTCGTACTTCCCCCATATTTAAAATTTATTTCTATACCACTTTTTATATATAAAAAACCAGTTATTGTAAAATCAGAACACCTAACACAACTGTATACCTTAATATCACAAACCTAACCTAAGTAAATATATACGATATAATTTTTATACATTCTTCATTACCAAATCCTATTTTCTGTGTATTAAAATGGGTCTATCTCGTATAAAATTACAATTAAACGAAAATCCTGGCAGGGTCGCCATTTGTAACAATAAAAAATATATAGCCGAAATTTATTAAATAAATAAAATCCACTACCAGGACTTACCTGTTGCAGAAATTTTATCAGAAGCCCAGAGTCGCCACCTATATCTTTGAAGGACAGATGTGGAGACCTTTACACTTTACCGGACAATTTAGCAATCTGACCCCACCCAATTAATAATTCAGAAAGATTCCGGTCCGTTTGACGAATTTTTTAACACAGAAATGAGAAACGTGGTAATGACGAAATAACTTAGACTAACACATTTTATCTGGAACTTACATACTTTTAATTACTTGAAAATTAGTTTAAATATTTTGACAAGAACCCTATGACCAAAAGTGAATTATACATTTAGGTATTATATTTACATTGAACTATTAATGCATTAAGTGTTGTAGTTAAATATTCACTATAAAGCAGCCCATTCTGCCATTCACTCATTCACACCGTACAATATATATATGCCCCTTATTTTTTGCTCGAGTCTTAAATTGAATAATATGTTCTGAAAATGGATAATAGTTCGTGAATAATAATAATTAGAATTGAATAACCATGGTACGTTACGTAACACTTAGAGTCCCGTTCACCACGTGCTGATGGATAGATGCATCTGAATATTTGTCCGTTACGAATACTTTTAACTTTCTTAGATCACTTCATTTACTACCATTCATAATGTCACTCCACTTATTCACACCGATTGCTCTTTTTTCGCTAAAACTTAGTTTTTTGTAACCGCGAGTCTTGGCTAGCGTGAGGCCGCCATACGTAGACTGGGTATAGGCGGTAGGAAACTGCCGTTCACTGCCACCTGCTTTGCGTCGTCGTTCATGTTTAATTTGCTGAGGCATATTCAGTTTATGCAGGGACTATAGCTGGTATATGTGTGGTACCAGAGGCTAATATTGACTTCGGCTCTGCTGATGTCATTAATAGTAGGCGGGGCTTTAGCAGTATTTCCGGATGGTCTTTGAGAAGACGATGAATACTCTTGCGCTCTGGCCATCTTGAGTTTTAGTCAAGAGCGTCACTTGTGCTCGTGGTCGTACAGTTGCGTATGGGCGATGCCACACAAGTACGGATTTCTGAGAATTTTGAAGGAGGTAAATTCTTTGCTCGCCGCGTTACACAATAACAACTGCGTATCGCTTTGTTACCACTGTTTCTTAACATCGTTCTGTTACACGGAAAATAACGTTGCACAATAATTTTCATAACTTTTGACAAGCCCGCCCAAAATGAAAGAAATAAAAGATATAAATGCCCCATACTGTAAAAAATTAAAAACACCCAAAATTGACCCGCTACAAACCCCGCTATTCCGAAAACCCGCTTAATCCAAACCGGTAGTTTGAAAAAAGAGTCTAAAAATTGGACAAAGAAATAAAAAAATATGACAAAATAACTGGAACATAACAATATAATTTGTACACAAAAAGCTTAGATATATGAAAAAATGCATTTTTAGTAGTGTTGGGGACCGATTAACCGATTAAAATTTGAACTTCGATTAATCAATCAAAACTACGTAATTGAATAATAGAGTCGATTAAAATTAATCGGTTGTTGAAATTTTCTTTTATGAGAAGTTGAAGCTTGTCCACCAAATACCTGAGTTATGTCTTGTCTCTTGAATGAGAGTCCCGTTATTTTAAATCATTTAGTACTGCTGGAAGTTCCCAGAACACTGAAAGAGAAAGGGTGGTGTAGTTGCAGTGGTTTTCAAAAGCCAGGTAGCGGCATGTCAGATTTAGTCCGTGTACAATAAGATCTACAATAGAAGGCTGAGTCAGGTTCCTACTAATAATTGTGTGAGAGGGGGTGAGTATGCTAAAAATAAAGAGTCCCACAAGTGCCTGTACTCTCATGCTAACCTATAGTATAGTAAAATTGAAAGTTAAGGGCATATGCGCAGAAACCAATTTAAGAATTTATGGATGGACGAGTCCACTTTGAAATTGTGAATGGCGGGACGGTACCGGAAAATCAGCTGGTATGCAAGTGAAGGTGTCACCAACTTTGCGTGTGATGTTTTAGTTACCCGTACATTCTTATTTATTGTGTAACGTACTATCTCAGTCGTGCATTTGTTATTATTATTTCAATTTATTTTTAATTATATCGTTGTTTTACAGTCACTCATTTTTATTAATTATTTAATTTTTTAGTTAATTTCTGTTGGTAGTTTTTATTCTGTAATTACAATTACGTATTATTGTAATTATTTGTGTTATCATCCAGTAACGAGATTTGTTAAAATGGATACTTTTCCTTCAACTAGCAAAGACAGGAAAGTTATAGTCAAGCACGGGAAGTTATAATACACAGTTTTTTGTTGTCCAGGATTAAAAGATTCTTGCAATTAAATTAATACGAAGTATGCATTTCTTTATGTAACAAGGAACTGTAGAGATAGTCGCGTGTAATTAAGGAGTGGAAGTGTACAGTTTGCAAATTCCGTTGCGATAAGAATGGTCAGAAAGGCTGTAGTTTTTTACGTCTCAGCAGTACATAATGACAGACCAAACAACACTCAGATATGTTTATAAAACATTCTCATATGTAAAAGAATGTAAATTCTCACAGTGACTCCCTCCACATAGCCTTTCCCCTCTGACCGTAAGCGTTTCGCGCATTTCCATGCCCTTAACTTTCAATTTTGCTATAATAGTAACAGTTGGACAGGTGGCATGTTACAGTGTGTTTATTCAGGTGAGGAAAACTTGTGTTTTTCAAAGAGGCTACGTTTTGTGTGTGTTTCCTGATACCGTGCGTGAAATCTGTGTTATGGCGTACGAAGACTTACGAGAAGACTCAGTGGAAGTTTTGGATATAAATTGAATGACAGTGGTAAAGTGACGGACAGGAAACTGTTTTCTGTAAGCTTTGTGGGAAATCATTTAGCTACAGCGGCAGCAGTAGCAGTTTGCAATACCATTTAAAACACGTCCACCCCTTACAAAGTGTTGCTGAATCATCTGTTGTTAATGCAAGTTCATCTCAGTCAAACTTGAATCATTTGACAGTGAAACCAGTCTCTTCATTAAAGGAGGCTGAACTAACAAATAAAATTGTGAAATGGATTGTAAAAGACAGTCGACATATCAATATAATTTTGGATGAAGGGCTAAAAGAAGTTTTAAGGGAAGCTGTAGGTAGTAGTTCTTATAATCTTCCATCTAGAGACGTTGTAACTAGATGGATTGAGAAACTTTATGATGTCGAACGATCCAAGCTGCTAGACAAACTAAAAGAAACTGAATTTGTTGGCCTAAGAGGTGATTTCTGGACATTGATAGCAAATCAAGGTTATTTAGGTGTTAGTGCTCATTGGATTGATTCTAACTGGGCGTTCTGCAGCGCTGCGTTAGAAGTGAAACATGTGGTGGAGAAAAATAGTGCAGCAAATTGTACGGGAGAATTCGAACAAGTTATGTCTGACTGGAATCTTCAAAGTAAAGTAGTTGCAATATGTACAGGCAATGCCAGGAATATTGTTCTTGGTGTCGAAAATTCGAAATACGATAATGTTAGGTGCACTGCTCATACCCTGCAATTAAGTCTGAATACAGCAATTGAGAATGCGTCTATAGATAAACTGCTTTCCAAATGTAGAAAAATGGTGGGTCATTTCAAGTACAGTCCTTATTTAGAAAATCAGCTATGCCAAAAACTGAAAGAACTTAATATTCCGCAGTGCAAACTGAAACAAGATATAGTCACCCGATGGAATAGTACATGCCTTATGTTCGAGTCTCTTCTGGAAGCCAAGGAAGGAATTGTAGCTATAATGTCCATCAAACATCATTCCATTAACTGAAGTGGAATGGGAAATGACACAAAAAATGTATAAATGTCTTAAACCATGTTTGGAAATATGTGATTTTCTTGGAGGAAGTAAGTACGTGACGGCAAGTGTTTTACTACCCGACATAACTCATTTAAGAGTAAGTCTATAAAAATTACCAACACGGATCCTGGTTACGTTACTCGATTCAAAACAGCTCTGTTAGATGATTCAACGGAAAGAGTAAATGCCTGGCCTAAAATAGAAATGTATCAAGAAGCTATGGCTCTTGATCCAAGATTTAAATATTTGAAATGTCTTCCAAGAGAATTAGTGTGGAATAGAATTTCCAATAAAGTTATGACCACTGCACAAACAGAAATAAAACAAAATGTGAAGAAAAGAAAACTTGTTTTTGAAGAAGACGATGACAAGAGGGAAGAAACAGCTCCATTAACACTGCTCGCAACAGAGGTTGATGTCTACAGATTTTTGGCAGAACTGGATGATGACTTTGCAGACCCCTTACTGTGGTGGAAAACACATTCCATTCAGCTTCCACTCCTTTCATCTGTAGCAAAAAAAATTTCTCTGCATTCCAGCTACATCGGTTCCGTGCGAACGAGTGTTTAGTGACGCAGGCAATATTGTTACTAAACGTAGAGCAGCCCTTGATCCAGACCATGTGAACACACTCGCATGCTTAAAATCCTGGTTGAAGCAGTACTGACTAGGTGAGTCTAACGTTATACCATATCCTTACCTTCAAATTCATATTTGTCACTTAGTCTCCTGATAACAGTTCATATTATTAAATCTGTTCATACATATTATAATTATAATATTATTATTATTTGAATGTAATCCATGCTAATATACTGATTTTATAAGTTACTTAAAAACAAATAAAAAAAAGTAACAATTAGATACATTGTAACGGGGCAATTTAAGGGGAATAGCTATTTGTCAATTTAATAATAATTTTGAAGGGTCTATTTTTTATTTAATTTAATAATTATTTGGGTACCCTTTATGGTCACTAAAACTTGATTTGTGTAACCCCCTGTAGTCAACTTCGTGTCAGGCGGTGCTAGGTACAAAAAAGATAAAGGCATTGGAATGCGGGGGTGTGCGCGCTCGTGTGCCGCTTTTTATAATCTTGGAACTAAAGTCGCTAACGGAAATGAACAAAACGTGGCTAATTAGCCTGCCATGTGAGTGAATCAACGAATCAGAGCGCAAGCTGGCGGATGTGTCATTACCGATGCTTAGCATAGCGTCACAGACAGTCGACTTATAGTTCAGGCCGCGCGTGGTCATCAAAATCTTTGCTCGAGCGAATTAGGGTCGGCCGACCAACAACTTGTGTATTAGAGATATGTAAAACAGTATAAAAGTTGAAACCAAAATGGAACACAGTGAAAGCAAGTGAATTTTTTTTATCAAAATTAAAACAATAACCTTTTTTGGACATAGTGTGGTAGAACATTGCAGGACGCGGCACGTGGTCGGCAGTGATGAGCTTCAGAAAGTAACTGTATTCCATCAAACCTATTCTTATTTTTCATAAATGGGGTAAATCAGGAATGAGTGAGAGAGTGAGCAAGCTGGGTTGCTTTATAATTTAAGTATTAGATTGTTATCAGTATGAGTAAGTCACCATGAGATTTTTATTTCATGTGACTGTATAAAAGAAATTATAACAGATCAATAATAGTGTTTAAAAAAAAAATAAAATAAGTAATTAAATTTGAGAAGAATATTAAACAGAATGTGAAATAAATTTGAGTTAGTTCACAAGAAATGAGAGTCGAGTACGTTACTGATATAACCCGAAGTCATGCTTGTATTTCACAGTTCGTGTGACGTAACCCTGGGCTAAATTAAGGTAAATTGGAGATATGTATATTAATTTATAAATATGTTAAAGTAGGACATCACAGTTGGCGCCCGAACAGGGACAAGTATAAATTAAATTTTATACAAAAAACCGCACCTACGGGGAATACAAGCGTGATTTGGAGGTTGGGTGATATACGTACTAATTACATATAAAAGATAATAAGTTAGAATTAAGTGATACTTTAAGATTGATTTTATGTAGAGGAAAACCTCATAAATAAACTAAAAATGGATAATAATGAAAGTAAAGCCAGTATGAGTGATGTAACGGTCACGGGGGAGATAGAAATTCATTCAGACCCGAATGTGGTCAAAGAAAATGTTTTATGCGAAGTAAATGATTCAGGAATGGAGACAACTCCAAGCCTGATAGATGAATCTGTAACAATGAGTAAAGCAAAAGCAGAATCTACCCCTATAATAACTAAAGAAAAAGAGTTGTCAATAAATGACTTATTTAATCTTATCAATAAACGTTTCGATGTTAATGATATTAAATTTGACGTTCAAAATAATGAAATTAAAGAAATAAGAAATAATTTAAATGTTAAACTTGATGAAGTGAACATTAAAATGAATGATAAACTAAATGAACAGAATGATAAAATTAAAAATAATTTTACTGAAAAATTGAATGAGATCAGAGATGAAATTAAACAACAGAATTTTAATTTTAGTAAGCAAGTAGAGGAAATTAATACACGTTGTGATGGTATTAAAGAGCAGATATTAGAATCAGTAGATTGTAAGTTCAATGAAAAGATTAGTGAAATCACAGAAAATATTGAAAGTAAAATAAATGACGTAAATGAACAGATGACAGACAGAATTAAAACTCAAGTTAAAGAACAGTGTGTAGAGATAGAAAGTAAATGTATAAATAAGATTAATGAACATAATGATGACATAAAAATTAAAATAATGGAGGTAGAAAATGTGTGTAAACAATCTGTGCAAGAGAGTATGGGGGCTATGAGTAAACATAACCTTCAATACGAAATTAAAAATGATAATAAATTAAAAGTAATTGAGCAAGACATAATAGAAATTAAAGATGAATTGCATGTGGCCGTAAGGCAAAATTTAAATAGTGTTGCGGAGCGAGTATTGTATACTCGCGAAGCAAAAGATGATATAGAACTCGAACAATTTAATTGTGACAGCAGGAGAGTACACCCGATGAAATTTTTGAGTAGGGTAAGGGAATTTAACCGGTTTAATAGTAGTAGTTGGGGGATAAAATTATTAAAGATTTTAAAGTGTTTTAAGAGTAATTCCGAAATATGGGCGGAAGTACATAATACAGAGTGGAGTAGTTATGAAAAATTTAAGTCAGCATTCCAGAAAAAAGTATTGGTCCGAAGAAGATCAGGAAATTTTACGTAGTAAAATCATGGGAACCGGGAATTTCGGGAGAATAAGCAACCACCTAACCATGTATGTAATGAGAATATTTAATGAGGCAAAGTACCTAGAACCGCCATTGCCGTTTCGGTCATTTGTTAGACACGTTAGTAAACACCTGCCCAGAGAAGTACAAATTACTCTAATGACGAGAGAGATAGTAGGCATAAACGAACTTGAAAACATGTTAGATTTATTGCAAAACATTAGGGACCGCGAAATGGGGAGGCATCCAAATCCACCAGCGGCACATACTAACGGGAATTATCATCAGTCTAGGGGAACACCAAACTCTTATAGAGGGACACGTGGAAGTAATAACAATAACTATAGAGGCGAAATGTGGAAATGCCTAAATTGTGAATACGAGAATTATGCTATCCGAACAGTATGTTACAGATGCAACAAAGTGAGGGATTGCCAACGGAGCAATGGGGCCCCCAATCACCATAATCAACAACAACGAGGCGGAGGTAACGACAGAGGAGGTGGAAATGCGACGAGAGGTAGAGGAGGATATAACCAAGCTGTGACGGGTACGTCTATGGAAAACTGAGGCCGACAATGGGAGTCAGGACCACACCATTGTCTACAGATGATAACAGGGTCCAGGTAATTGAAGAATATAAGAACAATGTAATACAAATGGATATGACAAAGGAGTTGTTGCAGGAGGACGACGCAAGAATTATGGAGACAAAAGCCGGGTTGACAGAGGTAATTGTCAACATAGAAGGTAAGAACTTTAAAACATTAATAGATACAGGAAGTGAGATATCAGTGATTTCAGAAAATGTAATGGTAGAGTTACAAGGGGTAAATAAACATATTCCATCATTACCAGTTGCGGGTGTAACCGTAGTGGGGGTAACCGGAGTACGGAGTAAAAGGGTTACTAGACAGGTACAATTAAATATATACATTAATGAAACAGAATTTGAAAATACTTTTCTAGTAGTTAAGGGACTGAGTTTAGATATAATATTGGGGAATGATTTTTTGGAGAGAAATAAAGCAGTAAGAGATTTTAATAAGAGAATAGTAGAATTTAATAATGGGAGTGAACCAGTCAGGGTTGATTTTAAGAGGGTGACAAATGAGATTAAAGTTACGGGAATAAAATTAATACATAAACGAGTAGGCGATGAAGACATAGAAACAAGAGTGAATATATGTCGAGAGAGTGAAAGTGTCGAGAATGAGGAGAGAGAGATGTATGTGAGTGATGAGAGAGTATGGGAAGATAGGGCGGATACATTTTTTAATGAGGGTGGAGTTGTAGGGAGTCCCCAGCGACAGGCGTTGTGGGCAATTGTGGAGCGTTTTAGAGATGTGTTTGCGGAGTTGCCTGGGAAAGCCAGGAACTATGTATGAGAGTTGAAAGTTCGAGAACACTCACCCTATATGCAGAGGAGTTATTCAGTGCCGTTTTCAAAAAGGAGAGCAGTACAAGAGGAGTTGGACAGAATGATGGAAGGAGACATTATTGAGAGATCGATATCGCCATACTCGAATCCATTGGTAGTGGTCATCAAGAAGGATGGAAAGGTAAGGTTGTGTTTAGATGCTAGCAAAATTAACCAAATTATAATACCTGACCGGGAGTCACTGGAACCCATAAATGAAATTTTTCAGAAATTCAGCGGAGTCAAATATATGACACCTTTAGATTTGACAGCAGGATACTGTCAAGTTCCACTAGCACCAGAGAGCCGGAAGTATACTGCATTTCTCTTCAATGGTAAGAATTATCAGTTCAAGCATTTACCATTTGGGTTAAACACTAGTGTGGCAAGCTTTATAAAATGTTTAGATATAATATTACAACCTAAGGACTCAGATTTTTTGACTGTATACGTTGATGACATATTAATAGCATCACGAACATTTTCAGAATATTTATAACATCTAGAATATGTGCTAGATAAATTACAACAAGGTCTGACAGTCAGTTGGGATAAATCCAAATTTCTACAAACAGAAATACACTTTTTAGGTTTCATTATTACCCCAGAGGGAATTCTAGCCAACCCTGATAAAGTAGAAGCTATTATGCGATTTCCCGAACCAAAGAATATTAAGCAGCTACAAAGTTTTTTGGGTCTTTGTAACTTTTATAGAAAATTTCAGAAGAACTACGCGCAGACAACAGCGAGATTAGGTGCCGTACTGCAGAAAAATAAACAATGGAATTGGGGAGTGTTAGAATGGGAGACTTTCGAGGAGATAAAGAAGAAATTTTCGAGTATGATTGTGCCGAAACCCATACCAACATAACGCGTGCAAGCCGAAAAAGTGTCCAGCGTGGGTAGCGATTTGCTTCCTGTGGATCGCTGGGCAGTGTAACTTCACGTGTTTACACAGGAACGATTCATAGACAGACTTTTCATCTTTAGGGAATGAACCCTCTGCAAGATGCTGAGGGTCCATGAGTGACTTCGGAGCGCTCCTTCTTTTTCGCGTGTTTGTTCTGTGAAACATACACTGTAGATTCGCAGCTTTACTCTAAGCAACGCTCAATAGGAAATGTTGAAAATTTTTGTCCACAGTGTGCCCTCATACACACTAAACCTGCTCTGATGTTTTAATTACGGACATCATAATATTAAAACTTTGGAAACTTGAGCACTACTTAATGGAGATCAAACATTAACTTATACAAGCCATTAATTTTATGCAATTTTTTATATATATTGTACAACGTTATCGGCAACAAAGAAGTAGTTTTTGTTAAAATTCCTTCCCGGGATGTTTGGCCGTAGTCCAATGTTTTCTAAAAAACCAGACGTTTCGGCAATGCCATCGACTTCCATCATCAGTGAAAATCGAGTGCGATAACGTGAGGTGGTATACGTTAGTGATCACAGTACTGTGGTTAAGGCTGAAGCAGTAAGTAGAAAGAAGTAGTTTCTATAGTAATATAGTAATATTTCATTTCGAAAATGATTTAAATATAAATCTTAGAACATGGAAGTCATGTATGGTTCTCCATACCGATATTTATAGTAGATATATAAAAACAAAAGTCGGCGGGGGCTGTGTCGGAGCCACGGCCGCAAATCTTCAGAGCGTAGAATACGTCTGTGTGCTTTAGGGTTGCTAATGTGTTATGAATAAAATTAACAAACACATATTTAGTTTTACAAAGTACAAAATTTTATTTGCAAAATCATCACACAAGTTAATTAGTTTCACAAATGAAAACAACAAGTATTATTTTCGCTTTGCATTATGTAGTAGGACAATTTACAATTAGTACACTTTTTCTTTTCCACATCGTAATATATCGATACAATCGCATATTATATAAAACATGGAAAATGTACTGCAGGAATGGATAAATGTACAGTTCCGATGCCGCTAAATAGCTTTTGTTTATTTACTCGTTACTAGGGTAATTAATTCTGGTCTTGTTGACATCTTTAGTATTTAATATATTTCATTACTTATTCATTGCATCATCAGAAATACGTATAAACATACTCGTACATTTTATAATCGCTTAAGACAATTACAAAATATATAGACGTATCTGTATAAAAAATTACAAAATATATCAATACAATCGCAAAGTAAAAACATTAAAAACTGCAGGAACGGATAAAGGTATAGTTCCGATGCCGCTAAATATCATTTGTTTATTTACTTGTTACTATGGTAATTAATTCTGGTCTCCATGGTGTTGCAACGGCATCACTTTAACAGCCACTATCTTTACGTCCATCTGGAACCACAGTCTGTCACAAATGTCACACGCGTGTCCAAATTCACTATTAAATAATGTTTTGTGGATATGCTTTATAGCTAACTGCCACGTTTTGCTGAATTCGATCGGCTGATAGGCTACACTTGCGAAGTCGGGCGTTCTTCCTCATCCAACTCGACTTCAGTATTTATTTCCTTGTCTTTTAAGCATTGTCGGTAAATCCTCTGACGTTCGGCATTGGTCATTTTGGGTTCTTTGAATTCCCCATGATTTTCTCTACTCTCCTGTATGCGTTACGATACTTTTGAGCACGTTTAGCATCCATATACCGCGACATTTTGTCCGAACACACGATTTTTACAACTTGAATTACGATTATTCAAACCTCTTAATAATATCACCGCTATTACGGTACACTATGTAGATAGTACTCGATGAGGCAATTTTAACGACACCTCACTCAACGTTCTATCGCATCGGAAACCGGAGAAATACTAATTTTAGTGCGCGCCGAGCGGCGCAAAACATTTCTATTTCTCACCCCGCGCTGGATGATGCAATAGCCCGCTTATATTGTGCTATTTATTGGTACCTCATATAAGCCTGAATCTTTTGTCGTTTAGATAATATTTCAATTTCAAACGTGACGTGAAAACGTAACGCTCGATTTTCTGGTTGGGGGTGCCTATTGCTGCCCTGAAAGGTAAGACGTATTCTACGTCAAAAGAGAGATTGCAAGATCAAAAAGTAGTAGGCCTACAGTATTTTGATTGTAGGCACGAATGTGGTACTGTTTATACATGTTATAAAATTTATATTTATAATATACAGTAGGCCTACTGTATAACCTATAACCCGGTTAATCCGAATTTATGCCAATCCGAACAGGACTTGGTCCCAGTTAGTTCGGACCAGCGGGGTTCCACTGTGTTATAAGAAAACGAAATTTATTAATATTTTAAAAGATAGATGTTTTTGATTTTACCAAAAAGTAGTCTTTTCAAAACAGTGCATCAATTGTGTTACTTTGGTTCCTGAAATTGTCCTTAAATTCATAGTACAAGTCGAATACTATAATTTCTTATATTTGCTATAAGGTGACTAATTTGTATTACTAATAACTAATTTCTTTTAACTAGTGATAACATGAACAAAACTTTTAAACTCTTTAATGGTACTTGGGTAATTTTAGTGTTAACATGTTAACTTTCAAGTGCCCTTTATTGCATCTAAATCTGACAGTTTTTGGCGAGTTATGTTAGTTTAAAAACGGTAACTTGTACGAACAAAGTAAGCGTAAAAGTCAAATTTTTCAGATGTACCAATTCACTTTTTATAGACTTAGATTCTTTAGATGTTAATTTAATATATGTTTTATGCTATAATCTTACTTTTATCAACAATTGTAGTAACACTAGTTCTGATTATATTTTGACAAAGTATGAAAAATTTTAAAGAAATGATGTGCCTGTAAAAAAAAATACGCAATGTGATGGACTTTGTATGTGGCAGTGGCGGCCCGTGCTTAGGTTGCACAACCCCCATTAAATCCCGAATTGTATTTTAAATTATAGAATTATGAATAAGACAATAAGTAATAATAGTGTTTTCAAGCTAAATCATCGTAATTAATCATTTGCCGATTGAAAAGCGCAGAGCAATTACTAAAAACTGTACACGCTCTTGCCGCGGAGTACATGGCAGTGCGTCTACCAGCGAGCCATAACATCGTGCTGTGCCTGTAATCTGGCTCTTGGTGGGGCGAGAACCGAGCTTAGCTGATTATGGTACGAATTTTAACGAAGACGTCCGAACATTTTACCGCGCTTATTATTCTCGCTTAGTGCTTATGCTTAGCATAGCCTAAACTACTGTGCGAAGTGCGAAAACCACTGTAGGCGCTTAAAGGTGATTTGTTTTATTTTATTAGCACAAAATAAGTAATATTCAAAAGTAGGTAGACTTTCTAAATTTCTGTAGGTAAAAAACGGATCTTGAGTGTTTTACGGCAGCCAATACAATTCCGTATTTTTACTTCTTTAATATCAGGCGAGGCGATCGATTTTGAAATTCCAGTAGAAATAATTGTTTTGATGTATTGATATACCTAGTTTTGTTTTAACATATGTACAGGTGTGTAGCAAACGTGCGCTAACACTCGCTCTCTCCCTCTCACCCCTCTCTCTCTCTCTCTCTCTCTCTCTCTCTCTCTCTCGCACGCGGACGCACGCGGACGCACGCACACGCACACATTCTTTCGTACGCGCGCACGCGTACTATAATAAATGTAATTTAGTAAGTGGCTTAGCAGCATAGTATAGTAAAAATTAGTGAATTAAACATTAAGTGTAATATACAAATAAAAAGCAATTAAAAGTAACAAAACAATTTAAAGTTATAAGAATAATTTGTTCATAAAAACTTTAAAAGTTAGTTAAGTCATCTCAGAGGTAAGGTTTATATACATGTGTGTGTGCGCGCGCGCGCGCGCCCACATGACATTTAAGCAAGAAACGGGATATGTGTAAGTTGCATTTGAGAAAGATTTTGCCAGGCTCCTAGTACTACTTATTATAGTGTACTATTTACTATCATTTGTGCATTGTACCGGTACCCTATTATACACATTTCACAATTACTCTTGTCAAACACTGTCACTATTCTAAGATCTTTCAAGCAAAGATACACATGTCCAACCAAGTTGTGAATAACTCATTAACCAGTAAACAATTGACAAACTGTTCCGAGTAATTATGTTTTAAATTAAAATCAGCAGAGACAAACTGATATTTTAATTCGGCTTGAGTTAGCCCTTAGTCACTTAAAAGTAAATTAAATGCCTGGCATTTAGAAACAGTAAAACTGTTTGGATACATAAGCTAAGTCAGATAGTAAAAATCTGTTGCAAAGTTTCTGAAATTGCCTCTTACAAACTCATAAAGTAAGAAAACTTACAACCTTTCTCCATTTACAATACTATTAGAGATATTAAAAGGAAAAAAATGAGCAGAGAAGAAAAGTACAAATCAGTATTTGCAGTATGCCTTTATACGGTATAACATATAGGTCTATATATAGATCCCATGTTACTTTATATGGAATATAAATTGTGATTGTTAAATAAAGTTTAGTTGTTACCGTTTCATCTGAAATTTGCTTATTAAATTTAAATTCTATGAAAACAATGCTATGTTTATTTTCAGATCCAGGAAATCAAATTACATTAAGGTACTACATGAAAATTGAAATTTTTATTATTAAATAGAATAATATAATAAATGTTAAAATATGATTACGTTAAGATAGTCTGTTTATTATTAAGAAAAATCGTTACAAGAAAAATCGCTGCATGTGCCAACCAACTAATTTCTTATAAAACCGCCAACTAAATTTCTTACAAAAACGCCAATATCTCGAAAACGAAAAAGCCGATTTTATTGAAACAAAACCAAAATAAAATTTGGAATTTTCTATAATTTTCACTCGCTGACACCATATAGCTATCTCTCATAAAACGAAAGTTTGTTGCATGCCAAAAATTTCACTACATGAAAATTAAATATCGGTATGGAGAACCATACATGACTTCCATATTCTAAGATTTATATTTAAAATCATTTTCAGCCAAACAGCCAGGCTGTCTTACCTGCCTTTTTATTGCTGTATTAAATGAAAAATATTATATTACATTAAAATGAAAAAATTATAATTTTATTGCCTGGCAACAAAATTATTTTATTTTTAACAATTACCATTGTTTCAAAAAGTTTAAATAAATTTTCAAGTACTTTACTCTTGTTAAAACGTAAAAGTTTGCAGGTAAACTACCCCTTCCCCTTAACCGATCTTCACCAAAATCGAAAGTCATCGAGACCTCTACAATTCAGGGACGTATGCAAAAAATTATTTGATTCTGTTTGAATTTGCGGCTGTTATCGTTTGCCATAGGAAATACGCTTGATAAAAAAACGTTGCAGGTAAACTACCCCTTCCCCTTAACCGATCTTCACCAAAAACAATAGGTCTTGAGTACTCTACAAATCAGGGCTGTATGCAAAACATTATTTGATTCTGTTTGAATTTGCGGCTGTTATCGTTTGCCATAGAAAATACCCTTGTTAAAAAAACGTTGCAGGTAAACTACCCCTTTCCCTCAACCGATCTTCACTAAAAACAATAGGTCTTGAGAACTCTACAATTTAGGGCTGTATGCAAATAATCTTTTGATTCTGTTTGAATTTGCGGCTGTTATCGTTTGCCATAGGAAATACCCTTGTTAAAACATAAAACGTTACAGGTAAACTACCCCTTTCCCTTAACCGATCTTCACCAAAAACAATAGGTCTTGAGTACTCTACAAATCAGGGCTGTATGCAAAACATTATTTGATTCTGTTTGAATTTGCGGCTGTTATCGTTTGCCATAGAAAATACCCTTGTTAAAAAAACGTTGCAGGTAAACTACCCCTTTCCCTCAACCGAACTTCACCAAAAACAATAGGTCTTGAGAACTCTACAATTTAGGGCTGTATGCAAATAATCTTTTGATTCTGTTTGAATTTGCGGCTGTTATCGTTTGCCATAGGAAATACCCTTGTTAAAACATAAAACGTTACAGGTAAACTACCCCTTTACCTTAACCGATCTTCACCAAAATCAACAGATCTTGAGAACTCCACAATTCAGGGCTGTATGCGAAACATTATTTGATTCTGTTTGAATTTGCGGCTGTTATCGTTTGCCAAACAAACAAAATTACCCTTGCTAAAAAAAAACCGTTGCAGGTAAACTACCCCTTTCCCTCAACCGATCTTCACCAAAAACAATATGTTGCGAGTACTCTGCAAATCAGGGCTGCATGCAGACAGACAGACACACAGACAGACAGACAGACAGACACACACACAGACACTTTTCGGAAAACGACTTTTTTTCATTTTTTGAGTGTAGTAGAATCAGAATCTGCAATAATCTCGAACACGATTTTTTTTGCCATCACCATACTTCCATTCCTTAAGGAATATGGAAGTAAAAAGAAACTTCATGACGTGGAACCGTCTGAAGACTCTGTTTTTGAAAATTGTTAAAACTATTGGTTAAAATTTATGCCTAAAACCATCCTCAAACTTCAATAAACACGGTGGTGAAAGAATTTTAAAAATCAGATCAGCTATTACTGAACTTATGTCGGGCAATGAAACACATTAACTTTCTCCCGGGCTCTCCGCCCCTCCGTGCGGCTCGGTTCTCGCCCCACCAAGCGCCAAATTACAGGCACAGCACGATGTTATGGCTCGCTGGCAGACGCTTGTAAGTGTGCACCAACTGTGACGCGCTTTGTATATGGGGAAATACAATGGAGTAGCGTTCTGGCTGGCTAGACTCGGTTTTTCCTATTGCAGCAGTAGGCCGGCTCGCTTGGTGTGATTAGGGACTGCAAACTCCGCTTGTATCTCACGGCGCCACCAGTCTGTTTGCTGAGAACGAAGGTAGCCGAAGTTGTCCGAGCGGTTTCACAATCGTCAGTCTGCAGACTCAAGTGTAAATAACATGAGGTGCGCCGGGTTGGAAACAAGATTCTGCGGGGAGGTCCACGGAGCTGTTAACCGACTAATCTGGCGACGTGGTGGGGGCACTGGAGGGGCGAGCGAAGGTGCGTCCCATCACATCTATTTATCGTACGGGCAGACGCTGCTTGTGTGATACATTCGCATTCTGGGCTGACAAGCGTCTGCCCGTACGATTAATAGATGGGATGAGATGCGGCTGCGCTCTATCCGAGTCTTTGTAGACTTGACGATAAACCTGTAACTTATTTTCGGTTTGGTTAGCTGTGTGCGGTGTTCAAATCGTTCAGCGCTACAGAATGCGAATGTTTCATACTTTTGTCTGACATAAACTCAGTAACAGGGTGTTACTTGAAGTTTGAGGATTACTAATTAACTGTCTTCACACATCTGTTCCAAATTACACATTTATCTAAATCACAAGTTAAATTAATCACACAGAATCTGGCCATGGTTGGATTGTACTTAATTAAGCTCTGTTCAATTGCTATTACAATTATTAGTACGGATAGCGAATAATTATTTGTTTTAAATAAATAACAAATGTGGAGGCCAAATTATGCACATAAGGTGATAAAAATACATTACTGTATTAAATGTACAATTTATTGGTTTTACAGAAAATAACAGTACTTACACATGAATGGAGTTATACTCAGACTGCATTATCAAATATATGAATATATATCGTTCTTTATAACATATTTTAAAACTTTTGATATTAATATTTTCAATTACACGTTTTAAGCACCTAAATTTGTTACCTTTTACTGAGTAAAAATTAAACGAATTCATGTAGTATTCATGTATTCATGTAGAAGGACATAATCCTTCCTTCTTCACTTCGATACACTGTAAATTTCAGTTATACACAAACAGTTTCATGATTTTGTGTTGTCATCACACAGACTCACAGTTAACATGCAAAGTCAGTCTGAATATTACTAGTACCTTAATGGGTACTATTAGTACTATTAATACTAATACACATGAATATAGTACACAACACAAGTACTTCATACTATACTTACAATATAAAAAGCGATCATGGGAAAAGAATGGGTTCATCTCTTAAACATTCAAATACCCATAGGTGGTCTTGGCAAGTAGGTAACATGCATAAGAGAGTAACTCTTCACAGTTATGGAACAGTGGTGATATTTCAGTTTGACACATTCAGCACTCTGCTGTCTGTAACTAAATTGTAAAATAATTGTGCTCTAAGTATAGACAGCATAGTGATTACTGAAACCACTTATTTCAGACTTATGGTGTGCTATACACGACAGCAAATTTAGAAACACATTAAAGCTTGAAGGTTTTCATCCTAGAAGTTACACAAATATGTTTTGATGTCTGCTGTTGAATGACATGGTTTCTAAGTCCAGCATTTTTATCGTCATATAACTAAGCAGTGTTACATGTGATAACTGTTATTGTTGCGGATTGGAAGCTCTTGAAAATCTTGAGTTGTTCCAAAAACGCTATGTAGAAAAGGCTGGGTTTTAAACGAAAAGAAGTGGACTGTAATTCTGTTGTTTGATATGCGTTTATTGAAATGTTAAATTTTATAGACCATTGTCGACACGTGCGGATGTTTTTGGGGCCATAACGCCCATAAAATTAGCTTTGAAAGAAGTCGCAGTCCATTGTAAATGGACTCAGGTTGTCTGAGTAAATTAGTAAGTACGATACATGAAAATAATAAAGAATGATCCAGAAGCCGCGGCTGAAAGAGAGACTTTTAACGAGAGTACAGCTCGGAATCTGGTTAGAAACTAAAACTAACTTGTCTACCGTCAGTCAGCTGACCGCCGGCAGCGCTTGATAAGCAAGTGACGTCAACCGCCCGTGTCGCATTGCAGTGGTCACGGCACACAGCTGATAAATAAAGTACAAAGTTTGAACATACTGCCCGCTCAAAATCGGGACGATTTTGTAAATTAAACATTAAATTTATAATATAATAGTTAGACTTACACGGCAAAAATAATACAACAATTGGCGTATTGGCTACAGCGCAATCACATAATAACCATAATATGACTAACATGATAAATTCAATTAACAATTACCAGGTATACAAGAAATCAACCCTTATGCAAATAGCAAGGGCAAACTGACAGTAAAATTACCCAAAACATAATAGTAACACAATACACATAATAATACAATGATTAAGTAGACATTGATCTTTCCCAAATAAAACCCATTGACATTTGCAAAGCATTATAATAACAAGTGATAACACCATAAAAAATATAACAATTGCACCATGATATTGACACAACAAATCCCAATAAATTTTATAATACACGACCATTAGAAAATACAATACATACATAGAATAATTGATACCATAAGTAACACTTGTAGTTCTCGGAAATTGGAATATATAAACATACGATAATACAACAACATCCATAAATAATTGATAGTACAATGAAAACACAGTCACTATTGCAATAATAGCTATCGGCACGTAATAATAATACTTACAGCGTTGATGATACAATTGACTTGTATGCTCGCCCCAGGGAATGTCCCGGGCGTAGTCCAGGCAATGTGACAAGTTCACAATCCTAGTACGTCTCGTATGGCACGCATACGACTAGTTTGTTGCCACCGGAAGGGGGCATAATTTGTGGATGGGTCGGCGTAAGATACCTAGCGCGGTGCGAACTTCTGCGACGCGTACTAAGGAATCTTGACCCGGAAAAACATTGGTAATTACCCCACGCTTCCACTGTAGTGGGGGGGGGAATTATCATCCAAAATGAGGACAAGCTGTCCGACATTCAAATTCCTTAACGGGGTGCGCCATTTGTTGCGCTGCTGCAGGTGGTGCAGATAATCCGTAGACCACCGTTTCCAGATGGTCTGTGTAAATTTTTGGAGCAGAAGCCATCTGCCCAAATGACTAGTATTGCCTTGGGTATAGTCGGGTTCCGGAAGTGCAGTCAGTGGAGCACCGACCAGGAAATGAGCAGGAGTTAAGGGTTCAGGGTCTCTAGCATCGTCGGACACAGCACACAAAGGGCGTGAATTAAGGCAAGCCTCAATTTGAGAGAGAAGAGTAGAGTATTCCTCAAAATTCAAGATCGTACCGCCTATTACGCGACGCAAATGATATTTAACACTCCTTACACCACTTTCCCACAAACCACCGAAGTGAGGGGCTGAAGGAGGGATGAAGGACCATTTGATACCGCGGAGACCGCAAAACTCCTGAGAAGATTGCTCAACTTCCTTTGAGGTTAAAAATTTGTACCAATCATATAGGGTGTGGTTGGCACGACGAAAATTCGTACCATTATCTGAAAATATCTGCGCGGGAATACCTCTGCGCGCGATGAACCTTTTTAAAGCCGCTATAAAGGCGTTGGAGGTGAGATCCGACACCAATTCTAAATGGATGGCCTTTGTGCACATGCATATGAATAACGCGATGTATGCCTTGGACGTGGACTTTGAGCGCTGCCCGCCATGGCGTAAAAGTACAGGACCGGCATAGTCCACGGCCGACTGAGAAAATGGCCTAGCAGGCGTGACCCTAGAAGGGGGTAACTGACCTAATAGTTGATTCGCGCCTCTAGCCCGGAAACGAAAACAAGTGACACACTTATGTATTACTGAGCGGATATAAGATTTGTCGTGAATGAACCAATATTTGTGCCTGAGCGAAGCTTGAGTTGATTGCACCCCAGCGTGCAACAAACGGATATGTTTATACTCAATTATTAATCTCGTGAGACGAGAGTGCGGGTGCAAAATTATTTGGTGTTTACTCGCGTAGTTAAGTGGGGAGAATTGTAAGCGTCCACCCACTCTTAAAATGCCTGAGTCATCCAGGAAGGGGTTGAGAGCAAGAATTTTACTGCTGCGAGGAAGGCACCGATGTGCCTCAAGTTCCTTAACTTCTATGCCGAAGTGCAACTGCTGAGATTGCCGGACAAAAAACAAAAGTGTGTCATACAATTCTTGAACAGACAAAAAGGACGTGGCCCTGTCAACAACCGGGAGCCTAGAGTTGCGAATAAATCTGCGGCAATATGCGAAGACGCTAATGAGCCTAGTAAGGGATGAATAATTTTCAACATAGCTATGTGTTAAGGATGCGACAATTAGTGAGGTTTGAACCTGCTTGCGACGTTCCTGCTCAAGGTCGCGATAAGTACAGGGAGCATGAATGTCGAAGGCGCTGACTGGCCATGATGCTGACTCATGGGCTAACCAGGACGGACCATGCCACCATTGAGTATGGCATTGCAAACTACGAGGGAGGCAACCGCGTGATAAATGTCGGCAGGGTTGTCAGTTGATACTACATGATGCCAAGTTCCCCTGCTGCTAACAAGACGCTGTATTTACGCGACACGGTTGTCCACAAATACCTTCCAACGGGAAGATTGTTGATGTATCCAATGCAACGCTATCATCGAGTCCGAATAGAGATATAGTCCGTCAAAATTGTAGTTGATGGCGTTTAAAACATTGGAAGTTAATTGCGACAGCAATAAACAAGCACAAAGTTCAAGGCGTGGTAGCGTTATCTGTTTCAGCGGAGCGACCCTATATTTAGCACACAACAAGTTTGACGATATGGCGCCGTTCGAATAGACCGCCCGCACATAAATGCAACACGCGTAACCTTTAGCCGAAGCGTCGGCGAATCCGTGAAGCTGTAATGAACTAATTGGATAATTGTTCGAACTCTTAACCGACCTCGTAATCTTAAAATGAGTGTCGGAAACTAATTGAGAGTATAGTTCTAGCCACTGATTAGGGGTTCGTCCCAATCTGTGCCCGCCAACCACAACTGTTGCACGAAATGTTTGCAGCAAAATGTGATGGGGGCGATAAGACCCAGCGGATCGTAAATCCCAGCAATGACCGACAACACGCTTCTTTTGTTGAACACGGTCGAATTATCATCACCCCGAACGGTGTATAAAAAATTATCCTTATCAACGTTCCATTGGATTCCCAATGTACGCACGTTTTGACCTTTGCTGAAGTCATGGGATACTTGGGCGCGAAGGGCCATAATCTTATGGTGGTTAGAAAACCGCTTATGTAACGTGAAACCATACCTATTTAGCAAATTCACGATCTCGCATTTCATTTTTGCTAACACGTTCGGATCATCCGAACCCGTTATAAGATCATCTACGTAAAAATCATTGGCTATGGCCCTAGAAGCTGTAGGCTAGTCGGATTTATTTTCGTAGGCTATCTGAGCCAGACAACGTGTAGCAAGGAAGGAAGCACTAGCAGAGCCATACGTAACCGTCCTTAAAGCGTAATGTTGTAATTCCTTATGCGGCGCATCACGCCAAACGATGCGTTGTAGGTTTGAATCCTTTGGGTTAACCATGATTTGACGATAAATCTTTTCTATGTCTGCAATAAGTACGTATCGGTGGGTACGGAACCGAACCATTATCGAGAACAGATCCTGCTGGATCGTAGGACCGACCATTAGAGTATCGTTGAGGGACAGATTATTTGTGGTTTTAGCGGAGGCGTCAAATACCACGCGCAATTTAGTGGTTAGGCTGGAGTCCTTGAAGACTGCGTGATGGGGCAAATAAAAAATATCTGAGTTGTCAAGCGACAAATCGTAATCATTAAGTGGAAACATGTGACCAAGTTTCAAGTATTCACTCATGAACTCGCTATAATCCTTGTAAAGGATAGGGTTCTGCTTGAACTTGAACTCTAGCGATTGGAACCTGCGGATAGCTCCGCGGAGAGAATCTTCCAAATGAAATTTATCAGACCTGCGGGGCAGGGATACCACGAATCTCCCTTCGCGGTTGCGTATAGTGTATTTCACAAAATGTTTTTCACACGGCGAGTCCTCAGAGCAGGGTTCGCGACTAGAGATCTCCTCCAACTTCCAAAATTCTTTTAGTTGCGAGGAAATCTGACTATCATCCTTACAGACCATAAAGGACGAAACTGTTTTAGTTATGTCGACGTTGAAGGGTAAGTTACCGGCCAAAATAAATCCTAACTTAGTCTCCTGAATTATAGGAAAGTGCGGTCCGCGCATAAATTTAATAGGTTCAATTAGTTGGAGATAATATTGAGCGCCGAGTAGTACATCGACTTGCGCCGAGCAATGTAGGTGTGGATCAGCCAAGAATACGTGCTTGGGTAAATTCAAAGAGGCAAGATCGAACGACTCCGCCGGTAAATCATTAGTTATACTGGGTAGTACGGCACAATGCACGTTTAACGTGAAGGGTTTATAGCGAGAATGTAGCCTTACCTTTGTACTAAAGTCAGCCTGGGAAAGCGAGTTGTTTATACCAGTGACGGGCAGTTGCGACTTAACCAATTGGAGGCCCATTCTGCGGGCGAAATCCATTGTGCAAAAGTTTGCTTGAGAGCCGGAATCCAGTAAAATTCTAACGGGAAATTTTCTACCGGCCTTATTAGTGGTCATACAGACGGCGGTGGATAATAATATTGATTTATTTGTCTGTAACTTTAGTGAGCATTGGTTATTGATGGAAGCTCCGTCTTTGTTGGGGACATGAATTGTGGTGTGGTGACGCTTAGTACATTTTTTACAAGAAAATTTTGATGGACATTTTGAGCCTTCGTGACCCGGACGAAGGCAATTTAAACAAAGTTTGTTTTTTACTATAACGTTTTTTCTGTCAGGGACAGAAAGCGTTGTGAATTGTAAGCAGTCGATAATTCTATGTTCGCCGTTATATAGTCTACATAAATTGTTTCTGATATGAGAATGAAATGCCCCCCTAGGAGCGCTTATCTGTTTAACTGCCTTGCGATAAGGAGACTTATCGCTTTTATTCAACCTGCTCGTTGGGGTTGTCGCGTTATCAAGATTTTGTAGCAGTTTTCTGCGTGAATTTAGAAAATTCATAAAATTATTAAAGTCAGGGAATTTATGTTCCGACAAACTCTCTTTCCACAACCGGAAAGTGTAACTATCAAGTTTTTTAGCTAAGTAATGTATGACAATAATTTCGAATGTGTTAACTGGCAGGTTGAGATTATTTAAAGCATTTATATTGGCTGAGATGTCATCAATGAATTTAGATATGCTGACTTGGGATTCTTGTTGAACCAATGGTACGTCCAGGACATTCCCGACATGGTGGGCGGAGACAATTAGCTTACTGTCATATCTATTCTTCAACAGATCGATAGCCACCGCGTAATTCTCATGAGTGATTGGTAATGACTTTATTACGTTAAGCGCCTCTCCATATAATGACGAGTGCAAATAGTGAAGTTTCTGTATGTCCGTCAGATCGGCTCTGACGTGAATTAGTTCAAGAAAAATGTGATAATAATGTTGCCACTCAATAATACTACCCGCAAACCGTGGTAATTTGATTGGTTCCAACTGAATGGGGGGTGTTTTAAGCTGTTTACTTTCAGCATTAATAAATGGTTTCTGGTTCATATGCTCAGCTTGCTCCAGCAGGTGTTGCAATTTACACTCTATATTACAAAGATCGTCTTCCGTTTGTACCCTATCACTCGCTAAAGCAAAGTCCGCTTCCTCGGAATCGATTTGGGATTGAATCTCATCGTATTTGGTGGATAATTCCATCAAATGTCGAAGTTTTATTTTCAGCGCATGATGATCGCTGGTTTCCAAATCAAAGTTATCTGCGAAAGTATTTACGCGGGATATTGAGGCTTTAATTGTGCCTCGTTTTTTTATTAGAGCCTTTACATCTGCCATTATTACAATTTAAAAAATACTTGGAAGAATTTGAGCATAGAGCATGTGAACCATAAACGTAAGTTTTGATAAATCTGAATACGTTGCGGTAGCTAGCGATCGTTATTTATATGAACATAATACTTGCTAGAACATAGGCTTACTCTCTCTGTTAATCAAGCTTTGTTGGCAATTAAAAATTATTAAAATTATGAATTTAAATGATAGTAACATATATTTTTATCTTTGATGTTTGAACTCACAATGAACTGCCAACCACTTACTAACTTGTATTGTGTAATGATGGTGTGTGTTTATACAAAGGTGTTAACAAATAACTGCTAAATGTAAAATATTGCTTGAAACGTTAAATATAAGTAAAAAGTTCATAGTCACGTGGACGTTGATCCAGTCGTGCTGAAGCTGGCTTCGATCCCGTTGCTCGATCCTGTTAGGAGCTGTTGCACCTCCTGTCTCTACTGGTCAGATGACGCCTTATGTTGTAGCCCTCCATAATTTAAAGCTGTGGAACTTTTTTACGTGAAATCGCAAATGCTGTCCTGCCGTGTCCCGTCGTCTCTGGTCTACTGCTCCGCCGAATCTTGTCGTGTTGATTGTGATGTAATTCACAAAAATTGTGTCGCTCAGGACGAAAATGTGGTCGCTCAGGACCAAGAAATGCTGCCCGTAGGGCGAGAATAAATCCGGTTCGGTTGGACCGAAAATGTTGCCGTTTTGGGGCCAAAAATATGATATCCGTCCCGTGAGGACCAAAAATGATGTCGCTGCGGACAAAGAAATGCGGTCGCTTGTGGACCAAAAATAAGAAATCCGGCCCGGAGGACCAAAAATGTTGCGGATTGGAAGCTCTTGAAAATCTTGAGTTGTTCCAAAAACGCTATGTAGAAAAGGCTGGGTTTTAAACGAAAAGAAGTGGACTGTAATTCTGTTGTTTGATATGCGTTTATTGAAATGTTAAATTTTATAGACCATTGTCGACACGTGCGGATGTTTTTGGGGCCATAACGCCCATAAAATTAGCTTTGAAAGAAGTCGCAGTCCATTGTAAATGGACTCAGGTTGTCTGAGTAAATTGGTAAGTACGATACATGAAAATAATAAAGAATGATCCAGAAGCCGCGGCTGAAAGAGAGATTTTTAACGAGAGTACAGCTCGGAATCTGGTTAGAAACTAAAACTAACTTGTCTACCGTCAGTCAGCTGACCGCCGGCAGCGCTTGATAAGCAAGTGACGTCATCCGCCCGTGTCGCATTGCAGTGGTCACAGCACACAGCTGATAAATAAAGTACAAAGTTTGAACATACTGCCCGAAACGGGACGATTTTGTAAATTAAACATTAAATTTATAATATAATAGTTAGACTTACACGGCAAAAATAATACAACAATTGGCGTATTGGCTACAGCGCAATCACATAATAACCATAATATGATTAACATGATAAATTCAATTAACAATTACAAGGTATACAAGAAATCAACCCTTATGCAAATAGCAAGGGCAAACTGACAGTAAAATTACCCAAAACATAATAGTAACACAATACACATAATAATACAATGATTAAGTAGACATTGATCTTTCCCAAATAAAACCCATTGACATTTGCAAAGCATTATAATAACAAGTGATAACACCATAAAAAATATAACAATTGCACCATGATATTGACGCAACAAATCCCAATAAATTTTATAATACACGACCATTAGAAAATACAATACATACATAGAATAATTGATACCATAAGTAACACTTGTAGTTCTCGGAAATTGGAATATATAAACATACGATAATACAACAACATCCATAAATAATTGATAGTACAATGAAAACACAGTCACTATTGCAATAATAGCTATCGGCACGTAATAATAATAATTACAGCGTTGATGATACAATTGACTTGTATGCTCGCCCCAGGGAATGTCCCGGGCGTAGTCCAGGCAATGTGACAAGTTCACAATCCTAGTACGTCTCGTATGGCACGCATACGACTAGTTTGTTGCCACCGGAAGGGGGCATAATTTGTGGATGGGTCGGCGTAAGATACCTAGCGCGGTGCGAACTTCTGCGACGCGTACTAAGGAATCTTGACCCGGAAAAACATTGGTAATTACCCCACGCTTCCACTGTAGTGGGGGGGGGGAATTATCATCCAAAATGAGGACAAGCTGTCCGACATTCAAATTCCTTAACGGGGTGCGCCATTTGTTGCGCTGCTGCAGGTGGTGCAGATAATCCGTAGACCACCGTTTCCAGATGGTCTGTGTAAATTTTTGGAGCAGAAGCCATCTGCCCAAATGACTAGTATTGCCTTGGGTATAGTCGGGTTCCGGAAGTGCAGTCAGTGGAGCACCGACCAGGAAATGAGCAGGAGTTAAGGGTTCAGGGTCTCTAGCATCGTCGGACACAGCACACAAAGGGCGTGAATTAAGGCAAGCCTCAATTTGAGAGAGAAGAGTAGAGTATTCCTCAAAATTCAAGATCGTACCGCCTATTACGCGACGCAAATGATATTTAACACTCCTTACACCACTTTCCCACAAACCACCGAAGTGAGGGGCTGAAGGAGGGATGAAGGACCATTTGATACCGCGGAGACCGCAAAACTCCTGAGAAGATTGCTCAACTTCCTTTGAGGTTAAAAATTTGTACCAATCATATAGGGTGTGGTTGGCACGACGAAAATTCGTACCATTATCTGAAAATATCTGCGCGGGAATACCTCTGCGCGCGATGAACCTTTTTAAAGCCGCTATAAAGGCGTTGGAGGTGAGATCCGACACCAATTCTAAATGGATGGCCTTTGTGCACATGCATATGAATAACGCGATGTATGCCTTGGACGTGGACTTTGAGCGCTGCCCGCCATGGCGTAAAAGTACAGGACTGGCATAGTCCACGGCCGACTGAGAAAATGGCCTAGCAGGCGTGACCCTAGAAGGGGGTAACTGACCTAATAGTTGATTCGCGCCTCTAGCCCGGAAACGAAAACAAGTGACACACTTATGTATTACTGAGCGGATATAAGATTTGTCGTGAATGAACCAATATTTGTGCCTGAGCGAAGCTTGAGTTGATTGCACCCCAGCGTGCAACAAACGGATATGTTTATACTCAATTATTAATCTCGTGAGACGAGAGTGCGGGTGCAAAATTATTTGGTGTTTACTCGCGTAGTTAAGTGGGGAGAATTGTAAGCGTCCACCCACTCTTAAAATGCCTGAGTCATCCAGGAAGGGGTTGAGAGCAAGAATTTTACTGCTGCGAGGAAGGCACCGATGTGCCTCAAGTTCCTTAACTTCTATGCCGAAGTGCAAATGCTGAGATTGCCGGACAAAAAACAAAAGTGTGTCATACAATTCTTGAGCAGACAAAAAGGACGTGGCCCTGTCAACAACCGGGAGCCTAGAGTTGCGAATAAATCTGCGGCAATATGCGAAGACGCTAATGAGCCTAGTAAGGGATGAATAATTTTCAACATAGCTATGTGTTAAGGATGCGACAATTAGTGAGGTTTGAACCTGCTTGCGACGTTCCTGCTCAAGGTCGCGATAAGTACAGGGAGCATGAATGTCGAAGGCGCTGACTGGCCATGATGCTGACTCATGGGCTAACCAGGACGGACCATGCCACCATTGAGTATGGCATTGCAAACTACGAGGGAGGCAACCGCGTGATAAATGTCGGCAGGGTTGTCAGTTGATACTACATGATGCCAAGTTCCCCTGCTGCTAACAAGACGCTGTATTTACGCGACACGGTTGTCCACAAATACCTTCCAACGGGAAGATTGTTGATGTATCCAATGCAACGCTATCATCGAGTCCGAATAGAGATATAGTCCGTCAAAATTGTAGTTGATGGCGATAAAACATTGGAAGTTAATTGCGACAGCAATAAACAAGCACAAAGTTCAAGGCGTGGTAGCGTTATCTGTTTCAGCGGAGCGACCCTATATTTAGCACACAACAAGTTTGACGATATGGCGCCGTTCGAATAGACCGCCCGCACATAAATGCAACACGCGTAACCTTTAGCCGAAGCGTCGGCGAATCCGTGAAGCTGTAATGAACTAATTGGATAATTGTTCGAACTCTTAACCGACCTCGTAATCTTAAAATGAGTGTCGGAAACTAATTGAGAGTATAGTTCTAGCCACTGATTAGGGGTTCGTCCCAATCTGTGCCCGCCAACCACAACTGTTGCACGAAATGTTTGCAGCAAAATGTGATGGGGGCGATAAGACCCAGCGGATCGTAAATCCCAGCAATGACCGACAACACGCTTCTTTTGTTGAACACGGTCGAATTATCATCACCCCGAACGGTGTATAAAAAATTATCCTTATCAACGTTCCATTGGATTCCCAATGTACGCACGTTTTGACCTTTGCTGAAGTCATGGGATACTTGGGCGCGAAGGGCCATAATCTTATGGTGGTTAGAAAACCGCTTATGTAACGTGAAACCATACCTATTTAGCAAATTCACGATCTCGCATTTCATTTTTGCTAACACGTTCGGATCATCCGAACCCGTTATAAGATCATCTACGTAAAAATCATTGGCTATGGCCCTAGAAGCTGTAGGCTAGTCGGATTTATTTTCGTAGGCTATCTGAGCCAGACAACGTGTAGCAAGGAAGGAAGCACTAGCAGAGCCATACGTAACCGTCCTTAAAGCGTAATGTTGTAATTCCTTATGCGGCGCATCACGCCAAACGATGCGTTGTAGGTTTGAATCCTTTGGGTTAACCATGATTTGACGATAAATCTTTTCTATGTCTGCAATAAGTACGTATCGGTGGGTACGGAACCGAACCATTATCGAGAACAGATCCTGCTGGATCGTAGGACCGACCATTAGAGTATCGTTGAGGGACAGATTATTTGTGGTTTTAGCGGAGGCGTCAAATACCACGCGCAATTTAGTGGTTAGGCTGGAGTCCTTGAAGACTGCGTGATGGGGCAAATAAAAAATATCTGAGTTGTCAAGCGACAAATCGTAATCATTAAGTGGAAACATGTGACCAAGTTTCAAGTATTCACTCATGAACTCGCTATAATCCTTGTAAAGGATAGGGTTCTGCTTGAACTTGAACTCTAGCGATTGGAACCTGCGGATAGCTCCGCGGAGAGAATCTTCCAAATGAAATTTATCAGACCTGCGGGGCAGGGATACCACGAATCTCCCTTCGCGGTTGCGTATAGTGTATTTCACAAAATGTTTTTCACACGGCGAGTCCTCAGAGCAGGGTTCGCGACTAGAGATCTCCTCCAACTTCCAAAATTCTTTTAGTTGCGAGGAAATCTGACTATCATCCTTACAGACCATAAAGGACGAAACTGTTTTAGTTATGTCGACGTTGAAGGGTAAGTTACCGGCCAAAATAAATCCTAACTTAGTCTCCTGAATTATAGGAAAGTGCGGTCCGCGCATAAATTTAATAGGTTCAATTAGTTGGAGATAATATTGAGCGCCGAGTAGTACATCGACTTGCGCCGAGCAATGTAGGTGTGGATCAGCCAAGAATACGTGCTTGGGTAAATTCAAAGAGGCAAGATCGAACGACTCCGCCGGTAAATCATTAGTTATACTGGGTAGTACGGCACAATGCACGTTTAACGTGAAGGGTTTATAGCGAGAATGTAGCCTTACCTTTGTACTAAAGTCAGCCTGGGAAAGCGAGTTGTTTATACCAGTGACGGGCAGTTGCGACTTAACCAATTGGAGGCCCATTCTGCGGGCGAAATCCATTGTGCAAAAGTTTGCTTGAGAGCCGGAATCCAGTAAAATTCTAACGGGAAATTTTCTACCGGCCTTATTAGTGGTCATACAGACGGCGGTGGATAATAATATTGATTTATTTGTCTGTAACTTTAGTGAGCATTGGTTATTGATGGAAGCTCCGTCTTTGTTGGGGACATGAATTGTGGTGTGGTGACGCTTAGTACATTTTTTACAAGAAAATTTTGATGGACATTTTGAGCCTTCGTGACCCGGACGAAGGCAATTTAAACAAAGTTTGTTTTTTACTATAACGTTTTTTCTGTCAGGGACAGAAAGCGTTGTGAATTGTAAGCAGTCGATAATTCTATGTTCGCCGTTATATAGTCTACATAAATTGTTTCTGATATGAGAATGAAATGCCCCCCTAGGAGCGCTTATCTGTTTAACTGCCTTGCGATAAGGAGACTTATCGCTTTTATTCAACCTGCTCGTTGGGGTTGTCGCGTTATCAAGATTTTGTAGCAGTTTTCTGCGTGAATTTAGAAAATTCATAAAATTATTAAAGTCAGGGAATTTATGTTCCGACAAACTCTCTTTCCACAACCGGAAAGTGTAACTATCAAGTTTTTTAGCTAAGTAATGTATGACAATAATTTCGAATGTGTTAACTGGCAGGTTGAGATTATTTAAAGCATTTATATTGGCTGAGATGTCATCAATGAATTTAGATATGCTGACTTGGGATTCTTGTTGAACCAATGGTACGTCCAGGACATTCCCGACATGGTGGGCGGAGACAATTAGCTTACTGTCATATCTATTCTTCAACAGATCGATAGCCACCGCGTAATTCTCATGAGTGATTGGTAATGACTTTATTACGTTAAGCGCCTCTCCATATAATGACGAGTGCAAATAGTGAAGTTTCTGTATGTCCGTCAGATCGGCTCTGACGTGAATTAGTTCAAGAAAAATGTGATAATAATGTTGCCACTCAATAATACTACCCGCAAACCGTGGTAATTTGATTGGTTCCAACTGAATGGGGGGTGTTTTAAGCTGTT
Organism: Magicicada septendecula; assembly: GCA_034769895.1. Taxonomy (NCBI): domain Eukaryota; kingdom Metazoa; phylum Arthropoda; class Insecta; order Hemiptera; family Cicadidae; genus Magicicada; species Magicicada septendecula. The sequence continues at coordinate 640,335,599 of CM068367.1, forward strand.
TACTTTCAGCATTAATAAATGGTTTCTGGTTCATATGCTCAGCTTGCTCCAGCAGGTGTTGCAATTTACACTCTATATTACAAAGATCGTCTTCCGTTTGTACCCTATCACTCGCTAAAGCAAAGTCCGCTTCCTCGGAATCGATTTGGGATTGAATCTCATCGTATTTGGTGGATAATTCCATCAAATGTCGAAGTTTTATTTTCAGCGCATGATGATCGCTGGTTTCCAAATCAAAGTTATCTGCGAAAGTATTTACGCGGGATATTGAGGCTTTAATTGTGCCTCGTTTTTTTATTAGAGCCTTTACATCTGCCATTATTACAATTTAAAAAATACTTGGAAGAATTTGAGCATAGAGGATGTGAACCATAAACGTAAGTTTTGATAAATCTGAATACGTTGCGGTAGCTAGCGATCGTTATTTATATGAACATAATACTTGCTAGAACATAGGCTTACTCTCTCTGTTAATCAAGCTTTGTTGGCAATTAAAAATTATTAAAATTATGAATTTAAATGATAGTAACATATATTTTTATCTTTGATGTTTGAACTCACAATGAACTGCCAACCACTTACTAACTTGTATTGTGTAATGATGGTGTGTGTTTATACAAAGGTGTTAACAAATAACTGCTAAATGTAAAATATTGCTTGAAACGTTAAATATAAGTAAAAAGTTCATAGTCACGTGGACGTTGATCCAGTCGTGCTGAAGCTGGCTTCGATCCCGTTGCTCGATCCTGTTAGGAGCTGTTGCACCTCCTGTCTCTACTGGTCAGATGACGCCTTATGTTGTAGCCCTCCATAATTTAAAGCTGTGGAACTTTTTTACGTGAAATCGCAAATGCTGTCCTGCCGTGTCCCGTCGTCTCTGGTCTACTGCTCCGCCGAATCTTGTCGTGTTGATTGTGATGTAATTCACAAAAATTGTGTCGCTCAGGACGAAAATGTGGTCGCTCAGGACCAAGAAATACTGCCCGTAGGGCGAGAATAAATCCGGTTCGGTTGGACCGAAAATGTTGCCGTTTTGGGGCCAAAAATATGATATCCGTCCCGTGAGGACCAAAAATGATGTCGCTGCGGACAAAGAAATGCGGTCGCTTGTGGACCAAAAATAAGAAATCCGGCCCGGAGGACCAAAAATGTTGCGGATTGGAAGCTCTTGAAAATCTTGAGTTGTTCCAAAAACGCTATGTAGAAAAGGCTGGGTTTTAAACGAAAAGAAGTGGACTGTAATTCTGTTGTTTGATATGCGTTTATTGAAATGTTAAATTTTATAGACCATTGTCGACACGTGCGGATGTTTTTGGGGCCATAACGCCCATAAAATTAGCTTTGAAAGAAGTCGCAGTCCATTGTAAATGGACTCAGGTTGTCTGAGTAAATTGGTAAGTACGATACATGAAAATAATAAAGAATGATCCAGAAGCCGCGGCTGAAAGAGAGATTTTTAACGAGAGTACAGCTCGGAATCTGGTTAGAAACTAAAACTAACTTGTCTACCGTCAGTCAGCTGACCGCCGGCAGCGCTTGATAAGCAAGTGACGTCATCCGCCCGTGTCGCATTGCAGTGGTCACGGCACACAGCTGATAAATAAAGTACAAAGTTTGAACATACTGCCCGAAACGGGACGATTTTGTAAATTAAACATTAAATTTATAATATAATAGTTAGACTTACACGGCAAAAATAATACAACAATTGGCGTATTGGCTACAGCGCAATCACATAATAACCATAATATGATTAACATGATAAATTCAATTAACAATTACAAGGTATACAAGAAATCAACCCTTATGCAAATAGCAAGGGCAAACTGACAGTAAAATTACCCAAAACATAATAGTAACACAATACACATAATAATACAATGATTAAGTAGACATTGATCTTTCCCAAATAAAACCCATTGACATTTGCAAAGCATTATAATAACAAGTGATAACACCATAAAAAATATAACAATTGCACCATGATATTGACGCAACAAATCCCAATAAATTTTATAATACACGACCATTAGAAAATACAATACATACATAGAATAATTGATACCATAAGTAACACTTGTAGTTCTCGGAAATTGGAATATATAAACATACGATAATACAACAACATCCATAAATAATTGATAGTACAATGAAAACACAGTCACTATTGCAATAATAGCTATCGGCACGTAATAATAATAATTACAGCGTTGATGATACAATTGACTTGTATGCTCGCCCCAGGGAATGTCCCGGGCGTAGTCCAGGCAATGTGACAAGTTCACAATCCTAGTACGTCTCGTATGGCACGCATACGACTAGTTTGTTGCCACCGGAAGGGGGCATAATTTGTGGATGGGTCGGCGTAAGATACCTAGCGCGGTGCGAACTTCTGCGACGCGTACTAAGGAATCTTGACCCGGAAAAACATTGGTAATTACCCCACGCTTCCACTGTAGTGGGGGGGGAATTATCATCCAAAATGAGGACAAGCTGTCCGACATTCAAATTCCTTAACGGGGTGCGCCATTTGTTGCGCTGCTGCAGGTGGTGCAGATAATCCGTAGACCACCGTTTCCAGATGGTCTGTGTAAATTTTTGGAGCAGAAGCCATCTGCCCAAATGACTAGTATTGCCTTGGGTATAGTCGGGTTCCGGAAGTGCAGTCAGTGGAGCACCGACCAGGAAATGAGCAGGAGTTAAGGGTTCAGGGTCTCTAGCATCGTCGGACACAGCACACAAAGGGCGTGAATTAAGGCAAGCCTCAATTTGAGAGAGAAGAGTAGAGTATTCCTCAAAATTCAAGATCGTACCGCCTATTACGCGACGCAAATGATATTTAACACTCCTTACACCACTTTCCCACAAACCACCGAAGTGAGGGGCTGAAGGAGGGATGAAGGACCATTTGATACCGCGGAGACCGCAAAACTCCTGAGAAGATTGCTCAACTTCCTTTGAGGTTAAAAATTTGTACCAATCATATAGGGTGTGGTTGGCACGACGAAAATTCGTACCATTATCTGAAAATATCTGCGCGGGAATACCTCTGCGCGCGATGAACCTTTTTAAAGCCGCTATAAAGGCGTTGGAGGTGAGATCCGACACCAATTCTAAATGGATGGCCTTTGTGCACATGCATATGAATAACGCGATGTATGCCTTGGACGTGGACTTTGAGCGCTGCCCGCCATGGCGTAAAAGTACAGGACCGGCATAGTCCACGGCCGACTGAGAAAATGGCCTAGCAGGCGTGACCCTAGAAGGGGGTAACTGACCTAATAGTTGATTCGCGCCTCTAGCCCGGAAACGAAAACAAGTGACACACTTATGTATTACTGAGCGGATATAAGATTTGTCGTGAATGAACCAATATTTGTGCCTGAGCGAAGCTTGAGTTGATTGCACCCCAGCGTGCAACAAACGGATATGTTTATACTCAATTATTAATCTCGTGAGACGAGAGTGCGGGTGCAAAATTATTTGGTGTTTACTCGCGTAGTTAAGTGGGGAGAATTGTAAGCGTCCACCCACTCTTAAAATGCCTGAGTCATCCAGGAAGGGGTTGAGAGCAAGAATTTTACTGCTGCGAGGAAGGCACCGATGTGCCTCAAGTTCCTTAACTTCTATGCCGAAGTGCAAATGCTGAGATTGCCGGACAAAAAACAAAAGTGTGTCATACAATTCTTGAGCAGACAAAAAGGACGTGGCCCTGTCAACAACCGGGAGCCTAGAGTTGCGAATAAATCTGCGGCAATATGCGAAGACGCTAATGAGCCTAGTAAGGGATGAATAATTTTCAACATAGCTATGTGTTAAGGATGCGACAATTAGTGAGGTTTGAACCTGCTTGCGACGTTCCTGCTCAAGGTCACGATAAGTACAGGGAGCATGAATGTCGAAGGCGCTGACTGGCCATGATGCTGACTCATGGGCTAACCAGGACGGACCATGCCACCATTGAGTATGGCATTGCAAACTACGAGGGAGGCAACCGCGTGATAAATGTCGGCAGGGTTGTCAGTTGATACTACATGATGCCAAGTTCCCCTGCTGCTAACAAGACGCTGTATTTACGCGACACGGTTGTCCACAAATACCTTCCAACGGGAAGATTGTTGTTGTATCCAATGCAACGCTATCATCGAGTCCGAATAGAGATATAGTCCGTCAAAATTGTAGTTGATGGCGTTTAAAACATTGGAAGTTAATTGCGACAGCAATAAACAAGCACAAAGTTCAAGGCGTGGTAGCGTTATCTGTTTCAGCGGAGCGACCCTATATTTAGCACACAACAAGTTTGACGATATGGCGCCGTTCGAATAGACCGCCCGCACATAAATGCAACACGCGTAACCTTTAGCCGAAGCGTCGGCGAATCCGTGAAGCTGTAATGAACTAATTGGATAATTGTTCGAACTCTTAACCGACCTCGTAATCTTAAAATGAGTGTCGGAAACTAATTGAGAGTATAGTTCTAGCCACTGATTAGGGGTTCGTCCCAATCTGTGCCCGCCAACCACAACTGTTGCACGAAATGTTTGCAGCAAAATGTGATGGGGGCGATAAGACCCAGCGGATCGTAAATCCCAGCAATGACCGACAACACGCTTCTTTTGTTGAACACGGTCGAATTATCATCACCCCGAACGGTGTATAAAAAATTATCCTTATCAACGTTCCATTGGATTCCCAATGTACGCACGTTTTGACCTTTGCTGAAGTCATGGGATACTTGGGCGCGAAGGGCCATAATCTTATGGTGGTTAGAAAACCGCTTATGTAACGTGAAACCATACCTATTTAGCAAATTCACGATCTCGCATTTCATTTTTGCTAACACGTTCGGATCATCCGAACCCGTTATAAGATCATCTACGTAAAAATCATTGGCTATGGCCCTAGAAGCTGTAGGCTAGTCGGATTTATTTTCGTAGGCTATCTGAGCCAGACAACGTGTAGCAAGGAAGGAAGCACTAGCAGAGCCATACGTAACCGTCCTTAAAGCGTAATGTTGTAATTCCTTATGCGGCGCATCACGCCAAACGATGCGTTGTAGGTTTGAATCCTTTGGGTTAACCATGATTTGACGATAAATCTTTTCTATGTCTGCAATAAGTACGTATCGGTGGGTACGGAACCGAACCATTATCGAGAACAGATCCTGCTGGATCGTAGGACCGACCATTAGAGTATCGTTGAGGGACAGATTATTTGTGGTTTTAGCGGAGGCGTCAAATACCACGCGCAATTTAGTGGTTAGGCTGGAGTCCTTGAAGACTGCGTGATGGGGCAAATAAAAAATATCTGAGTTGTCAAGCGACAAATCGTAATCATTAAGTGGAAACATGTGACCAAGTTTCAAGTATTCACTCATGAACTCGCTATAATCCTTGTAAAGGATAGGGTTCTGCTTGAACTTGAACTCTAGCGATTGGAACCTGCGGATAGCTCCGCGGAGAGAATCTTCCAAATGAAATTTATCAGACCTGCGGGGCAGGGATACCACGAATCTCCCTTCGCGGTTGCGTATAGTGTATTTCACAAAATGTTTTTCACACGGCGAGTCCTCAGAGCAGGGTTCGCGACTAGAGATCTCCTCCAACTTCCAAAATTCTTTTAGTTGCGAGGAAATCTGACTATCATCCTTACAGACCATAAAGGACGAAACTGTTTTAGTTATGTCGACGTTGAAGGGTAAGTTACCGGCCAAAATAAATCCTAACTTAGTCTCCTGAATTATAGGAAAGTGCGGTCCGCGCATAAATTTAATAGGTTCAATTAGTTGGAGATAATATTGAGCGCCGAGTAGTACATCGACTTGCGCCGAGCAATGTAGGTGTGGATCAGCCAAGAATACGTGCTTGGGTAAATTCAAAGAGGCAAGATCGAACGACTCCGCCGGTAAATCATTAGTTATACTGGGTAGTACGGCACAATGCACGTTTAACGTGAAGGGTTTATAGCGAGAATGTAGCCTTACCTTTGTACTAAAGTCAGCCTGGGAAAGCGAGTTGTTTATACCAGTGACGGGCAGTTGCGACTTAACCAATTGGAGGCCCATTCTGCGGGCGAAATCCATTGTGCAAAAGTTTGCTTGAGAGCCGGAATCCAGTAAAATTCTAACGGGAAATTTTCTACCGGCCTTATTAGTGGTCATACAGACGGCGGTCGATAATAATATTGATTTATTTGTCTGTAACTTTAGTGAGCATTGGTTATTGATGGAAGCCCCGTCTTTGTTGGGGACATGAATTGTGGTGTGGTGACGCTTAGTACATTTTTTACAAGAAAATTTTGATGGACATTTTGAGCCTTCGTGACCCGGACGAAGGCAATTTAAACAAAGTTTGTTTTTTACTATAACGTTTTTTCTGTCAGGGACAGAAAGCGTTGTGAATTGTAAGCAGTCGATAATTCTATGTTCGCCGTTATATAGTCTACATAAATTGTTTCTGATATGAGAATGAAATGCCCCCCTAGGAGCGCTTATCTGTTTAACTGCCTTGCGATAAGGAGACTTATCGCTTTTATTCAACCTGCTCGTTGGGGTTGTCGCGTTATCAAGATTTTGTAGCAATTTTCTGCGTGAATTTAGAAAATTCATAAAATTATTAAAGTCAGGGAATTTATGTTCCGACAAACTCTCTTTCCACAACCGGAAAGTGTAACTATCAAGTTTTTTAGCTAAGTAATGTATGACAATAATTTCGAATGTGTTAACTGGCAGGTTGAGATTATTTAAAGCATTTATATTGGCTGAGATGTCATCAATGAATTTAGATATGCTGACTTGGGATTCTTGTTGAACCAATGGTACGTCCAGGACATTCCCGACATGGTGGGCGGAGACAATTAGCTTACTGTCATATCTATTCTTCAACAGATCGATAGCCACCGCATAATTCTCATGAGTGATTGGTAATGACTTTATTACGTTAAGCGCCTCTCCATATAATGACGAGTGCAAATAGTGAAGTTTCTGTATGTCCGTCAGATCGGCTCTGACGTGAATTAGTTCAAGAAAAATGTGATAATAATGTTGCCACTCAATAATACTACCCGCAAACCGTGGTAATTTGATTGGTTCCAACTGAATGGGGGGTGTTTTAAGCTGTTTACTTTCAGCATTAATAAATGGTTTCTGGTTCATATGCTCAGCTTGCTCCAGCAGGTGTTGCAATTTACACTCTATATTACAAAGATCGTCTTCCGTTTGTACCCTATCACTCGCTAAAGCAAAGTCCGCTTCCTCGGAATCGATTTGGGATTGAATCTCATCGTATTTGGTGGATAATTCCATCAAATGTCGAAGTTTTATTTTCAGCGCATGATGATCGCTGGTTTTCAAATCAAAGTTATCTGCGAAAGTATTTACGCGGGATATTGAGGCTTTAATTGTGCCTCGTTTTTTTATTAGAGCCTTTACATCTGCCATTATTACAATTTAAAAAATACTTGGAAGAATTTGAGCATAGAGCATGTGAATCATAAACGTAAGTTTTGATAAATCTGAATACGTTGCGGTAGCTAGCGATCGTTATTTATATGAACATAATACTTGCTAGAACATAGGCTTACTCTCTCTGTTAATCAAGCTTTGTTGGCAATTAAAAATTATTAAAATTATGAATTCAAATGATAGTAACATATATTTTTAACTTTGATGTTTGAACTCACAATGAACTGCCAACCACTTACTAACTTGTATTGTGTAATGATCGTGTGTGTTTATACAAAGGTGTTAACAAATAACTGCTAAATGTAAAATATTGCTTGAAACGTTAAATATAAGTAAAAAGTTCATAGTCACGTGGACGTTGATCCAGTCGTGCTGAAGCTGGCTTCGATCCCGTTGCTCGATCCTGTTAGGAGCTGTTGCACCTCCTGTCTCTACTGGTCAGATGACGCCTTATGTTGTAGCCCTCCATAATTTAAAGCTGTGGAACTTTTTTACGTGAAATCGCAAATGCTGTCCTGCCGTGTCCCGTCGTCTCTGGTCTACTGCTCCGCCGAATCTTGTCGTGTTGATTGTGATGTAATTCACAAAAATGGTGTCGCTCAGGACGAAAATGTGGTCGCTCAGGACGAAAATGTGGTCGCTCAGGACCAAGAAATGCTGCCCGTAGGGCGAGAATAAATCCGGTTCGGTTGGACCGAAAATGTTGCCGTTTTGGGGCCAAAAATATGATATCCGTCCCGTGAGGACCAAAAATGATGTCGCTGCGGACAAAGAAATGCGGTCGCTTGTGGACCAAAAATAAGAAATCCGGCCCGGAGGACCAAAAATGTTGCGGATTGGAAGCTCTTGAAAATCTTGAGTTGTTCCAAAAACGCTATGTAGAAAAGGCTGGGTTTTAAACGAAAAGAAGTGGACTGTAATTCTGTTGTTTGATATGCGTTTATTGAAATGTTAAATTTTATAGACCATTGTCGACACGTGCGGATGTTTTTGGGGCCATAACGCCCATAAAATTAGCTTTGAAAGAAGTCGCAGTCCATTGTAAATGGACTCAGGTTGTCTGAGTAAATTGGTAAGTACGATACATGAAAATAATAAAGAATGATCCAGAAGCCGCGGCTGAAAGAGAGATTTTTAACGAGAGTACAGCTCGGAATCTGGTTAGAAACTAAAACTAACTTGTCTACCGTCAGTCAGCTGACCGCCGGCAGCGCTTGATAAGCAAGTGACGTCATCCGCCCGTGTCACATTGCAGTGGTCACGGCACACAGCTGATAAATAAAGTACAAAGTTTGAACATACTGCCCGAAACGGGACGATTTTGTAAATTAAACATTAAATTTATAATATAATAGTTAGACTTACACGGCAAAAATAATACAACAATTGGCGTATTGGCTACAGCGCAATCACATAATAACCATAATATGATTAACATGATAAATTCAATTAACAATTACAAGGTATACAAGAAATCAACCCTTGTGCAAATAGCAAGGGCAAACTGACAGTAAAATTACCCAAAACATAATAGTAACACAATACACATAATAATACAATGATTAAGTAGACATTGATCTTTCCCAAATAAAACCCATTGACATTTGCAAAGCATTATAATAACAAGTGATAACACCATAAAAAATATAACAATTGCACCATGATATTGACGCAACAAATCCCAATAAATTTTATAATACACGACCATTAGAAAATACAATACATACATAGAATAATTGATACCATAAGTAACACTTGTAGTTCTCGGAAATTGGAATATATAAACATACGATAATACAACAACATCCATAAATAATTGATAGTACAATGAAAACACAGTCACTATTGCAATAATAGCTATCGGCACGTAATAATAATAATTACAGCGTTGATGATACAATTGACTTGTATGCTCGCCCCAGGGAATGTCCCGGGCGTAGTCCAGGCAATGTGACAAGTTCACAATCCTAGTACGTCTCGTATGGCACGCATACGACTAGTTTGTTGCCACCGGAAGGGGGCATAATTTGTGGATGGGTCGGCGTAAGATACCTAGCGCGGTGCGAACTTCTGCGACGCGTACTAAGGAATCTTGACCCGGAAAAACATTGGTAATTACCCCACGCTTCCACTGTAGTGGGGGGGGGAATTATCATCCAAAATGAGGACAAGCTGTCCGACATTCAAATTCCTTAACGGGGTGCGCCATTTGTTGCGCTGCTGCAGGTGGTGCAGATAATCCGTAGACCACCGTTTCCAGATGGTCTGTGTAAATTTTTGGAGCAGAAGCCATCTGCCCAAATGACTAGTATTGCCTTGGGTATAGTCGGGTTCCGGAAGTGCAGTCAGTGGAGCACCGACCAGGAAATGAGCAGGAGTTAAGGGTTCAGGGTCTCTAGCATCGTCGGACACAGCACACAAAGGGCGTGAATTAAGGCAAGCCTCAATTTGAGAGAGAAGAGTAGAGTATTCCTCAAAATTCAAGATCGTACCGCCTATTACGCGACGCAAATGATATTTAACACTCCTTACACCACTTTCCCACAAACCACCGAAGTGAGGGGCTGAAGGAGGGATGAAGGACCATTTGATACCGCGGAGACCGCAAAACTCCTGAGAAGATTGCTCAACTTCCTTTGAGGTTAAAAATTTGTACCAATCATATAGGGTGTGGTTGGCACGACGAAAATTCGTACCATTATCTGAAAATATCTGCGCGGGAATACCTCTGCGCGCGATGAACCTTTTTAAAGCCGCTATAAAGGCGTTGGAGGTGAGATCCGACACCAATTCTAAATGGATGGCCTTTGTGCACATGCATATGAATAACGCGATGTATGCCTTGGACGTGGACTTTGAGCGCTGCCCGCCATGGCGTAAAAGTACAGGACCGGCATAGTCCACGGCCGACTGAGAAAATGGCCTAGCAGGCGTGACCCTAGAAGGGGGTAACTGACCTAATAGTTGATTCGCGCCTCTAGCCCGGAAACGAAAACAAGTGACACACTTATGTATTACTGAGCGGATATAAGATTTGTCGTGAATGAACCAATATTTGTGCCTGAGCGAAGCTTGAGTTGATTGCACCCCAGCGTGCAACAAACGGATATGTTTATACTCAATTATTAATCTCGTGAGACGAGAGTGCGGGTGCAAAATTATTTGGTGTTTACTCGCGTAGTTAAGTGGGGAGAATTGTAAGCGTCCACCCACTCTTAAAATGCCTGAGTCATCCAGGAAGGGGTTGAGAGCAAGAATTTTACTGCTGCGAGGAAGGCACCGATGTGCCTCAAGTTCCTTAACTTCTATGCCGAAGTGCAAATGCTGAGATTGCCGGACAAAAAACAAAAGTGTGTCATACAATTCTTGAGCAGACAAAAAGGACGTGGCCCTGTCAACAACCGGGAGCCTAGAGTTGCGAATAAATCTGCGGCAATATGCGAAGACGCTAATGAGCCTAGTAAGGGATGAATAATTTTCAACATAGCTATGTGTTAAGGATGCGACAATTAGTGAGGTTTGAACCTGCTTGCGACGTTCCTGCTCAAGGTCGCGATAAGTACAGGGAGCATGAATGTCGAAGGCGCTGACTGGCCATGATGCTGACTCATGGGCTAACCAGGACGGACCATGCCACCATTGAGTATGGCATTGCAAACTACGAGGGAGGCAACCGCGTGATAAATGTCGGCAGGGTTGTCAGTTGATACTACATGATGCCAAGTTCCCCTGCTGCTAACAAGACGCTGTATTTACGCGACACGGTTGTCCACAAATACCTTCCAACGGGAAGATTGTTGATGTATCCAATGCAACGCTATCATCGAGTCCGAATAGAGATATAGTCCGTCAAAATTGTAGTTGATGGCGTTTAAAACATTGGAAGTTAATTGCGACAGCAATAAACAAGCACAAAGTTCAAGGCGTGGTAGCGTTATCTGTTTCAGCGGAGCGACCCTATATTTAGCACACAACAAGTTTGACGATATGGCGCCGTTCGAATAGACCGCCCGCACATAAATGCAACACGCGTAACCTTTAGCCGAAGCGTCGGCGAATCCGTGAAGCTGTAATGAACTAATTGGATAATTGTTCGAACTCTTAACCGACCTCGTAATCTTAAAATGAGTGTCGGAAACTAATTGAGAGTATAGTTCTAGCCACTGATTAGGGGTTCGTCCCAATCTGTGCCCGCCAACCACAACTGTTGCACGAAATGTTTGCAGCAAAATGTGATGGGGGCGATAAGACCCAGCGGATCGTAAATCCCAGCAATGACCGACAACACGCTTCTTTTGTTGAACACGGTCGAATTATCATCACCCCGAACGGTGTATAAAAAATTATCCTTATCAACGTTCAATTGGATTCCCAATGTACGCACGTTTTGACCTTTGCTGAAGTCATGGGATACTTGGGCGCGAAGGGCCATAATCTTATGGTGGTTAGAAAACCGCTTATGTAACGTGAAACCATACCTATTTAGCAAATTCACGATCTCGCATTTCATTTTTGCTAACACGTTCGGATCATCCGAACCCGTTATAAGATCATCTACGTAAAAATCATTGGCTATGGCCCTAGAAGCTGTAGGGTAGTCGGATTTATTTTCGTAGGCTATCTGAGCCAGACAACGTGTAGCAAGGAAGGAAGCACTAGCAGTGCCATACGTAACCGTCCTTAAAGCGTAATGTTGTAATTCCTTATGCGGCGCATCACGCCAAACGATGCGTTGTAGGTTTGAATCCTTTGGGTTAACCATGATTTGACGATAAATCTTTTCTATGTCTGCAATAAGTACGTATCGGTGGGTACGGAACCGAACCATTATCGAGAACAGATCCTGCTGGATCGTAGGACCGACCATTAGAGTATCGTTGAGGGACAGATTATTTGTGGTTTTAGCGGAGGCGTCAAATACCACGCGCAATTTAGTGGTTAGGCTGGAGTCCTTGAAGACTGCGTGATGGGGCAAATAAAAAATATCTGAGTTGTCAAGCGACAAATCGTAATCATTAAGTGGAAACATGTGACCAAGTTTCAAGTATTCACTCATGAACTCGCTATAATCCTTGTAAAGGATAGGGTTCTGCTTGAACTTGAACTCTAGCGATTGGAACCTGCGGATAGCTCCGCGGAGAGAATCTTCCAAATGAAATTTATCAGACCTGCGGGGCAGGGATACCACGAATCTCCCTTCGCGGTTGCGTATAGTGTATTTCACAAAATGTTTTTCACACGGCGAGTCCTCAGAGCAGGGTTCGCGACTAGAGATCTCCTCCAACTTCCAAAATTCTTTTAGTTGCGAGGAAATCTGACTATCATCCTTACAGACCATAAAGGACGAAACTGTTTTAGTTATGTCGACGTTGAAGGGTAAGTTACCGGCCAAAATAAATCCTAACTTAGTCTCCTGAATTATAGGAAAGTGCGGTCCGCGCATAAATTTAATAGGTTCAATTAGTTGGAGATAATATTGAGCGCCGAGTAGTACATCGACTTGCGCCGAGCAATGTAGGTGTGGATCAGCCAAGAATACGTGCTTGGGTAAATTCAAAGAGGCAAGATCGAACGACTCCGCCGGTAAATCATTAGTTATACTGGGTAGTACGGCACAATGCACGTTTAACGTGAAGGGTTTATAGCGAGAATGTAGCCTTACCTTTGTACTAAAGTCAGCCTGGGAAAGCGAGTTGTTTATACCAGTGACGGGCAGTTGCGACTTAACCAATTGGAGGCCCATTCTGCGGGCGAAATCCATTGTGCAAAAGTTTGCTTGAGAGCCGGAATCCAGTAAAATTCTAACGGGAAATTTTCTACCGGCCTTATTAGTGGTCATACAGACGGCGGTGGATAATAATATTGATTTATTTGTCTGTAACTTTAGTGAGCATTGGTTATTGATGGAAGCTCCGTCTTTGTTGGGGACATGAATTGTGGTGTGGTGACGCTTAGTACATTTTTTACAAGAAAATTTTGATGGACATTTTGAGCCTTCGTGACCCGGACGAAGGCAATTTAAACAAAGTTTGTTTTTTACTATAACGTTTTTTCTGTCAGGGACAGAAAGCGTTGTGAATTGTAAGCAGTCGATAATTCTATGTTCGCCGTTATATAGTCTACATAAATTGTTTCTGATATGAGAATGAAATGCCCCCCTAGGAGCGCTTATCTGTTTAACTGCCTTGCGATAAGGAGACTTATCGCTTTTATTCAACCTGCTCGTTGGGGTTGTCGCGTTATCAAGATTTTGTAGCAATTTTCTGCGTGAATTTAGAAAATTCATAAAATTATTAAAGTCAGGGAATTTATGTTCCGACAAACTCTCTTTCCGCAACCGGAAAGTGTAACTATCAAGTTTTTTAGCTAAGTAATGTATGACAATAATTTCGAATGTGTTAACTGGCAGGTTGAGATTATTTAAAGCATTTATATTGGCTGAGATGTCATCAATGAATTTAGATATGCTGACTTGGGATTCTTGTTGAACCAATGGTACGTCCAGGACATTCCCGACATGGTGGGCGGAGACAATTAGCTCACTGTCATATCTATTCTTCAACAGATCGATAGCCACCGCGTAATTCTCATGAGTGATTGGTAATGACTTTATTACGTTAAGCGCCTCTCCATATAATGACGAGTGCAAATAGTGAAGTTTCTGTATGTCCGTCAGATCGGCTCTGACGTGAATTAGTTCAAGAAAAATGTGATAATAATGTTGCCACTCAATAATACTACCCGCAAACCGTGGTAGTTTGATTGGTTCCAACTGAATGGGGGGTGTTTTAAGCTGTTTACTTTCAGCATTAATAAATGGTTTCTGGTTCATATGCTCAGCTTGCTCCAGCAGGTGTTGCAATTTACACTCTATATTACAAAGATCGTCTTCCGTTTGTACCCTATCACTCGCTAAAGCAAAGTCCGCTTCCTCGGAATCGATTTGGGATTGAATCTCATCGTATTTGGTGGATAATTCCATCAAATGTCGAAGTTTTATTTTCAGCGCATGATGATCGCTGGTTTCCAAATCAAAGTTATCTGCGAAAGTATTTACGCGGGATATTGAGGCTTTAATTGTGCCTCGTTTTTTTATTAGAGCCTTTACATCTGCCATTATTACAATTTAAAAAATACTTGGAAGAATTTGAGCATAGAGCATGTGAACCATAAACGTAAGTTTTGATAAATCTGAATACGTTGCGGTAGCTAGCGATCGTTATTTATATGAACATAATACTTGCTAGAACATAGGCTTACTCTCTCTGTTAATCAAGCTTTGTTGGCAATTAAAAATTATTAAAATTATGAATTCAAATGATAGTAACATATATTTTTAACTTTGATGTTTGAACTCACAATGAACTGCCAACCACTTACTAACTTGTATTGTGTAATGATCGAGTGTGTTTATACAAAGGTGTTAACAAATAACTGCTAAATGTAAAATATTGCTTGAAACGTTAAATATAAGTAAAAAGTTCATAGTCACGTGGACGTTGATCCAGTCGTGCTGAAGCTGGCTTCGATCCCGTTGCTCGATCCTGTTAGGAGCTGTTGCACCTCCTGTCTCTACTGGTCAGATGACGCCTTATGTTGTAGCCCTCCATAATTTAAAGCTGTGGAACTTTTTTACGTGAAATCGCAAATGCTGTCCTGCCGTGTCCCGTCGTCTCTGGTCTACTGCTCCGCCGAATCTTGTCGTGTTGATTGTGATGTAATTCACAAAAATGGTGTCGCTCAGGACGAAAATGTGGTCGCTCAGGACGAAAATGTGGTCGCTCAGGACCAAGAAATGCTGCCCGTAGGGCGAGAATAAATCCGGTTCGGTTGGACCGAAAATGTTGCCGTTTTGGGGCCAAAAATATGATATCCGTCCCGTGAGGACCAAAAATGATGTCGCTGCGGACAAAGAAATGCGGTCGCTTGTGGACCAAAAATAAGAAATCCGGCCCGGAGGACCAAAAATGTTGCGGATTGGAAGCTCTTGAAAATCTTGAGTTGTTCCAAAAATGCTATGTAGAAAAGGCTGGGTTTTAAACGAAAAGAAGTGGACTGTAATTCTGTTGTTTGATATGCGTTTATTGAAATGTTAAATTTTATAGACCATTGTCGACACGTGCGGATGTTTTTGGGCCCATAACGCCCATAAAATTAGCTTTGAAAGAAGTCGCAGTCCATTGTAAATGGACTCAGGTTGTCTGAGTAAATTGGTAAGTACGATACATGAAAATAATAAAGAATGATCCAGAAGCCGCGGCTGAAAGAGAGATTTTTAACGAGAGTACAGCTCGGAATCTGGTTAGAAACTAAAACTAACTTGTCTACCGTCAGTCAGCTGACCGCCGGCAGCGCTTGATAAGCAAGTGACGTCATCCGCCCGTGTCGCATTGCAGTGGTCACGGCACACAGCTGATAAATAAAGTACAAAGTTTGAACATACTGCCCGCTCAAAATCGGGACGATTTTGTAAATTAAACATTAAATTTATAATATAATAGTTAGACTTACACGGCAAAAATAATACAACAATTGGCGTATTGGCTACAGCGCAATCACATAATAACCATAATATGATTAACATGATAAATTCAATTAACAATTACAAGGTATACAAGAAATCAACCCTTATGCAAATAGCAAGGGCAAACTGACAGTAAAATTACCCAAAACATAATAGTAACACAATACACATAATAATACAATTATTAAGTAGACATTGATCTTTCCCAAATAAAACCCATTGACATTTGCAAAGCATTATAATAACAAGTGATAACACCATAAAAAATATAACAATTGCACCATGATATTGACGCAACAAATCCCAATAAATTTTATAATACACGACCATTAGAAAATACAATACATACATAGAATAATTGATACCATAAGTAACACTTGTAGTTCTCGGAAATTGGAATATATAAACATACGATAATACAACAACATCCATAAATAATTGATAGTACAATGAAAACACAGTCACTATTGCAATAATAGCTATCGGCACGTAATAATAATAATTACAGCGTTGATGATACAATTGACTTGTATGCTCGCCCCAGGGAATGTCCCGGGCGTAGTCCAGGCAATGTGACAAGTTCACAATCCTAGTACGTCTCGTATGGCACGCATACGACTAGTTTGTTGCCACCGGAAGGGGGCATAATTTGTGGATGGGTCGGCGTAAGATACCTAGCGCGGTGCGAACTTCTGCGACGCGTACTAAGGAATCTTGACCCGGAAAAACATTGGTAATTACCCCACGCTTCCACTGTAGTGGGGGGGGGAATTATCATCCAAAATGAGGACAAGCTGTCCGACATTCAAATTCCTTAACGGGGTGCGCCATTTGTTGCGCTGCTGCAGGTGGTGCAGATAATCCGTAGACCACCGTTTCCAGATGGTCTGTGTAAATTTTTGGAGCAGAAGCCATCTGCCCAAATGACTAGTATTGCCTTGGGTATAGTCGGGTTCCGGAAGTGCAGTCAGTGGAGCACCGACCAGGAAATGAGCAGGAGTTAAGGGTTCAGGGTCTCTAGCATCGTCGGACACAGCACACAAAGGGCGTGAATTAAGGCAAGCCTCAATTTGAGAGAGAAGAGTAGAGTATTCCTCAAAATTCAAGATCGTACCGCCTATTACGCGACGCAAATGATATTTAACACTCCTTACACCACTTTCCCACAAACCACCGAAGTGAGGGGCTGAAGGAGGGATGAAGGACCATTTGATACCGCGGAGACCGCAAAACTCCTGAGAAGATTGCTCAACTTCCTTTGAGGTTAAAAATTTGTACCAATCATATAGGGTGTGGTTGGCACGACGAAAATTCGTACCATTATCTGAAAATATCTGCGCGGGAATACCTCTGCGCGCGATGAACCTTTTTAAAGCCGCTATAAAGGCGTTGGAGGTGAGATCCGACACCAATTCTAAATGGATGGCCTTTGTGCACATGCATATGAATAACGCGATGTATGCCTTGGACGTGGACTTTGAGCGCTGCCCGCCATGGCGTAAAAGTACAGGACCGGCATAGTCCACGGCCGACTGAGAAAATGGCCTAGCAGGCGTGACCCTAGAAGGGGGTAACTGACCTAATAGTTGATTCGCGCCTCTAGCCCGGAAACGAAAACAAGTGACACACTTATGTATTACTGAGCGGATATAAGATTTGTCGTGAATGAACCAATATTTGTGCCTGAGCGAAGCTTGAGTTGATTGCACCCCAGCGTGCAACAAACGGATATGTTTATACTCAATTATTAATCTCGTGAGACGAGAGTGCGGGTGCAAAATTATTTGGTGTTTACTCGCGTAGTTAAGTGGGGAGAATTGTAAGCGTCCACCCACTCTTAAAATGCCTGAGTCATCCAGGAAGGGGTTGAGAGCAAGAATTTTACTGCTGCGAGGAAGGCACCGATGTGCCTCAAGTTCCTTAACTTCTATGCCGAAGTGCAACTGCTGAGATTGCCGGACAAAAAACAAAAGTGTGTCATACAATTCTTGAGCAGACAAAAAGGACGTGGCCCTGTCAACAACCGGGAGCCTAGAGTTGCGAATAAATCTGCGGCAATATGCGAAGACGCTAATGAGCCTAGTAAGGGATGAGTAATTTTCAACATAGCTATGTGTTAAGGATGCGACAATTAGTGAGGTTTGAACCTGCTTGCGACGTTCCTGCTCAAGGTCGCGATAAGTACAGGGAGCATGAATGTCGAAGGCGCTGACTGGCCATGATGCTGACTCATGGGCTAACCAGGACGGACCATGCCACCATTGAGTATGGCATTGCAAACTACGAGGGAGGCAACCGCGTGATAAATGTCGGCAGGGTTGTCAGTTGATACTACATGATGCCAAGTTCCCCTGCTGCTAACAAGACGCTGTATTTACGCGACACGGTTGTCCACAAATACCTTCCAACGGGAAGATTGTTGATGTATCCAATGCAACGCTATCATCGAGTCCGAATAGAGATATAGTCCGTCAAAATTGTAGTTGATGGCGTTTAAAACATTGGAAGTTAATTGCGACAGCAATAAACAAGCACAAAGTTCAAGGCGTGGTAGCGTTATCTGTTTCAGCGGAGCGACCCTATATTTAGCACACAACAAGTTTGACGATATGGCGCCGTTCGAATAGACCGCCCGCACATAAATGCAACACGCGTAACCTTTAGCCGAAGCGTCGGCGAATCCGTGAAGCTGTAATGAACTAACTGGATAATTGTTCGAACTCTTAACCGACCTCGTAATCTTAAAATGAGTGTCGGAAACTAATTGAGAGTATAGTTCTAGCCACGATTAGGG
Source organism: Magicicada septendecula (assembly GCA_034769895.1). Classification (NCBI taxonomy): domain Eukaryota; kingdom Metazoa; phylum Arthropoda; class Insecta; order Hemiptera; family Cicadidae; genus Magicicada; species Magicicada septendecula. The sequence continues at coordinate 640,354,379 of CM068367.1, forward strand.
GTTCGTCCCAATCTGTGCCCGCCAACCACAACTGTTGCACGAAATGTTTGCAGCAAAATGTGATGGGGGCGATAAGACCCAGCGGATCGTAAATCCCAGCAATGACCGACAACACGCTTCTTTTGTTGAACACGGTCGAATTATCATCACCCCGAACGGTGTATAAAAAATTATCCTTATCAACGTTCCATTGGATTCCCAATGTACGCACGTTTTGACCTTTGCTGAAGTCATGGGATACTTGGGCGCGAAGGGCCATAATCTTATGGTGGTTAGAAAACCGCTTATGTAACGTGAAACCATACCTATTTAGCAAATTCACGATCTCGCATTTCATTTTTGCTAACACGTTCGGATCATCCGAACCCGTTATAAGATCATCTACGTAAAAATCATTGGCTATGGCCCTAGAAGCTGTAGGGTAGTCGGATTTATTTTCGTAGGCTATCTGAGCCAGACAACGTGTAGCAAGGAAGGAAGCACTAGCAGTGCCATACGTAACCGTCCTTAAAGCGTAATGTTGTAATTCCTTATGCGGCGCATCACGCCAAACGATGCGTTGTAGGTTTGAATCCTTTGGGTTAACCATGATTTGACGATAAATCTTTTCTATGTCTGCAATAAGTACGTATCGGTGGGTACGGAACCGAACCATTATCGAGAACAGATCCTGCTGGATCGTAGGACCGACCATTAGAGTATCGTTGAGGGACAGATTATTTGTGGTTTTAGCGGAGGCGTCAAATACCACGCGCAATTTAGTGGTTAGGCTGGAGTCCTTGAAGACTGCGTGATGGGGCAAATAAAAAATATCTGAGTTGTCAAGCGACAAATCGTAATCATTAAGTGGAAACATGTGACCAAGTTTCAAGTATTCACTCATGAACTCGCTATAATCCTTGTAAAGGATAGGGTTCTGCTTGAACTTGAACTCTAGCGATTGGAACCTGCGGATAGCTCCGCGGAGAGAATCTTCCAAATGAAATTTATCAGACCTGCGGGGCAGGGATACCACGAATCTCCCTTCGCGGTTGCGGATAGTGTATTTCACAAAATGTTTTTCACACGGCGAGTCCTCAGAGCAGGGTTCGCGACTAGAGATCTCCTCCAACTTCCAAAATTCTTTTAGTTGCGAGGAAATCTGACTATCATCCTTACAGACCATAAAGGACGAAACTGTTTTAGTTATGTCGACGTTGAAGGGTAAGTTACCGGCCAAAATAAATCCTAACATAGTCTCCTGAATTATAGGAAAGTGCGGTCCGCGCATAAATTTAATAGGTTCAATTAGTTGGAGATAATATTGAGCGCCGAGTAGTACATCGACTTGCGCCGAGCAATGTAGGTGTGGATCAGCCAAGAATACGTGCTTGGGTAAATTCAAAGAGGCAAGATCGAACGACTCCGCCGGTAAATCATTAGTTATACTGGGTAGTACGGCACAATGCACGTTTAACGTGAAGGGTTTATAGCGAGAATGTAGCCTTACCTTTGTACTAAAGTCAGCCTGGGAAAGCGAGTTGTTTATACCCGTGACGGGCAGTTGCGACTTAACCAATTGGAGGCCCATTCTGCGGGCGAAATCCATTGTGCAAAAGTTTGCTTGAGAGCCGGAATCCAGTAAAATTCTAACGGGAAATTTTCTACCGGCCTTATTAGTGGTCATACAGACGGCGGTGGATAATAATATTGATTTATTTGTCTGTAACTTTAGTGAGCATTGGTTATTGATGGAAGCTCCGTCTTTGTTGGGGACATGAATTGTGGTGTGGTGACGCTTAGTACATTTTTTACAAGAAAATTTTGATGGACATTTTGAGCCTTCGTGACCCGGACGAAGGCAATTTAAACAAAGTTTGTTTTTTACTATAACGTTTTTTCTGTCAGGGACAGAAAGCGTTGTGAATTGTAAGCAGTCGATAATTCTATGTTCGCCGTTATATAGTCTACATAAATTGTTTCTGATATGAGAATGAAATGCCCCCCTAGGAGCGCTTATCTGTTTAACTGCCTTGCGATAAGGAGACTTATCGCTTTTATTCAACCTGCTCGTTGGGGTTGTCGCGTTATCAAGATTTTGTAGCAATTTTCTGCGTGAATTTAGAAAATTCATAAAATTATTAAAGTCAGGGAATTTATGTTCCGACAAACACTCTTTCCACAACCGGAAAGTGTAACTATCAAGTTTTTTAGCTAAGTAATGTATGACAATAATTTCGAATGTGTTAACTGGCAGGTTGAGATTATTTAAAGCATTTATATTGGCTGAGATGTCATCAATGAATTTAGATATGCTGACTTGGGATTCTTGTTGAACCAATGGTACGTCCAGGACATTCCCGACATGGTGGGCGGAGACAATTAGCTTACTGTCATATCTATTCTTCAACAGATCGATAGCCACCGCGTAATTCTCATGAGTGATTGGTAATGACTTTATTACGTTAAGCGCCTCTCCATATAATGACGAGTGCAAATAGTGAAGTTTCTGTATGTCCGTCAGATCGGCTCTGACGTGAATTAGTTCAAGAAAAATGTGATAATAATGTTGCCACTCAATAATACTACCCGCAAACCGTGGTAATTTGATTGGTTCCAACTGAATGGGGGGTGTTTTAAGCTGTTTACTTTCAGCATTAATAAATGGTTTCTGGTTCATATGCTCAGCTTGCTCCAGCAGGTGTTGCAATTTACACTCTATATTACAAAGATCGTCTTCCGTTTGTACCCTATCACTCGCTAAAGCAAAGTCCGCTTCCTCGGAATCGATTTGGGATTGAATCTCATCGTATTTGGTGGATAATTCCATCAAATGTCGAAGTTTTATTTTCAGCGCATGATGATCGCTGGTTTCCAAATCAAAGTTATCTGCGAAAGTATTTACGCGGGATATTGAGGCTTTAATTGTGCCTCGTTTTTTTATTAGAGCCTTTACATCTGCCATTATTACAATTTAAAAAATACTTGGAAGAATTTGAGCATAGAGCATGTGAATCATAAACGTAAGTTTTGATAAATCTGAATACGTTGCGGTAGCTAGCGATCGTTATTTATATGAACATAATACTTGCTAGAACATAGGCTTACTCTCTCTGTTAATCAAGCTTTGTTGGCAATTAAAAATTATTAAAATTATGAATTCAAATGATAGTAACATATATTTTTAACTTTGATGTTTGAACTCACAATGAACTGCCAACCACTTACTAACTTGTATTGTGTAATGATCGTGTGTGTTTATACAAAGGTGTTAACAAATAACTGCTAAATGTAAAATATTGCTTGAAACGTTAAATATAAGTAAAAAGTTCATAGTCACGTGGACGTTGATCCAGTCGTGCTGAAGCTGGCTTCGATCCCGTTGCTCGATCCTGTTAGGAGCTGTTGCACCTCCTGTCTCTACTGGTCAGATGACGCCTTATGTTGTAGCCCTCCATAATTTAAAGCTGTGGAACTTTTTTACGTGAAATCGCAAATGCTGTCCTGCCGTGTCCCGTCGTCTCTGGTCTACTGCTCCGCCGAATCTTGTCGTGTTGATTGTGATGTAATTCACAAAAATGGTGTCGCTCAGGACGAAAATGTGGTCGCTCAGGACGAAAATGTGGTCGCTCAGGACCAAGAAATGCTGCCCGTAGGGCGAGAATAAATCCGGTTCGGTTGGACCGAAAATGTTGCCGTTTTGGGGCCAAAAATATGATATCCGTCCCGTGAGGACCAAAAATGATGTCGCTGCGGACAAAGAAATGCGGTCGCTTGTGGACCAAAAATAAGAAATCCGGCCCGGAGGACCAAAAATGTTGCGGATTGGAAGCTCTTGAAAATCTTGAGTTGTTCCAAAAACGCTATGTAGAAAAGGCTGGGTTTTAAACGAAAAGAAGTGGACTGTAATTCTGTTGTTTGATATGCGTTTATTGAAATGTTAAATTTTATAGACCATTGTCGACACGTGCGGATGTTTTTGGGGCCATAACGCCCATAAAATTAGCTTTGAAAGAAGTCGCAGTCCATTGTAAATGGACTCAGGTTGTCTGAGTAAATTGGTAAGTACGATACATGAAAATAATAAAGAATGATCCAGAAGCCGCGGCTGAAAGAGAGATTTTTAACGAGAGTACAGCTCGGAATCTGGTTAGAAACTAAAACTAACTTGTCTACCGTCAGTCAGCTGACCGCCGGCAGCGCTTGATAAGCAAGTGACGTCATCCGCCCGTGTCGCATTGCAGTGGTCACGGCACACAGCTGATAAATAAAGTACAAAGTTTGAACATACTGCCCGCTCAAAATCGGGACGATTTTGTAAATTAAACATTAAATTTATAATATAATAGTTAGACTTACACGGCAAAAATAATACAACAATTGGCGTATTGGCTACAGCGCAATCACATAATAACCATAATATGATTAACATGATAAATTCAATTAACAATTACAAGGTATACAAGAAATCAACCCTTATGCAAATAGCAAGGGCAAACTGACAGTAAAATTACCCAAAACATAATAGTAACACAATACACATAATAATACAATGATTAAGTAGACATTGATCTTTCCCAAATAAAACCCATTGACATTTGCAAAGCATTATAATAACAAGTGATAACACCATAAAAAATATAACAATTGCACCATGATATTGACGCAACAAATCCCAATAAATTTTATAATACACGACCATTAGAAAATACAATACATACATAGAATAATTGATACCATAAGTAACACTTGTAGTTCTCGGAAATTGGAATATATAAACATACGATAATACAACAACATCCATAAATAATTGATAGTACAATGAAAACACAGTCACTATTGCAATAATAGCTATCGGCACGTAATAATAATAATTACAGCGTTGATGATACAATTGACTTGTATGCTCGCCCCAGGGAATGTCCCGGGCGTAGTCCAGGCAATGTGACAAGTTCACAATCCTAGTACGTCTCGTATGGCACGCATACGACTAGTTTGTTGCCACCGGAAGGGGGCATAATTTGTGGATGGGTCGGCGTAAGATACCTAGCGCGGTGCGAACTTCTGCGACGCGTACTAAGGAATCTTGACCCGGAAAAACATTGGTAATTACCCCACGCTTCCACTGTAGTGGGGGGGGGGAATTATCATCCAAAATGAGGACAAGCTGTCCGACATTCAAATTCCTTAACGGGGTGCGCCATTTGTTGCGCTGCTGCAGGTGGTGCAGATAATCCGTAGACCACCGTTTCCAGATGGTCTGTGTAAATTTTTGGAGCAGAAGCCATCTGCCCAAATGACTAGTATTGCCTTGGGTATAGTCGGGTTCCGGAAGTGCAGTCAGTGGAGCACCGACCAGGAAATGAGCAGGAGTTAAGGGTTCAGGGTCTCTAGCATCGTCGGACACAGCACACAAAGGGCGTGAATTAAGGCAAGCCTCAATTTGAGAGAGAAGAGTAGAGTATTCCTCAAAATTCAAGATCGTACCGCCTATTACGCGACGCAAATGATATTTAACACTCCTTACACCACTTTCCCACAAACCACCGAAGTGAGGGGCTGAAGGAGGGATGAAGGACCATTTGATACCGCGGAGACCGCAAAACTCCTGAGAAGATTGCTCAACTTCCTTTGAGGTTAAAAATTTGTACCAATCATATAGGGTGTGGTTGGCACGACGAAAATTCGTACCATTATCTGAAAATATCTGCGCGGGAATACCTCTGCGCGCGATGAACCTTTTTAAAGCCGCTATAAAGGCGTTGGAGGTGAGATCCGACACCAATTCTAAATGGATGGCCTTTGTGCACATGCATATGAATAACGCGATGTATGCCTTGGACGTGGACTTTGAGCGCTGCCCGCCATGGCGTAAAAGTACAGGACCGGCATAGTCCACGGCCGACTGAGAAAATGGCCTAGCAGGCGTGACCCTAGAAGGGGGTAACTGACCTAATAGTTGATTCGCGCCTCTAGCCCGGAAACGAAAACAAGTGACACACTTATGTATTACTGAGCGGATATAAGATTTGTCGTGAATGAACCAATATTTGTGCCTGAGCGAAGCTTGAGTTGATTGCACCCCAGCGTGCAACAAACGGATATGTTTATACTCAATTATTAATCTCGTGAGACGAGAGTGCGGGTGCAAAATTATTTGGTGTTTACTCGCGTAGTTAAGTGGGGAGAATTGTAAGCGTCCACCCACTCTTAAAATGCCTGAGTCATCCAGGAAGGGGTTGAGAGCAAGAATTTTACTGCTGCGAGGAAGGCACCGATGTGCCTCAAGTTCCTTAACTTCTATGCCGAAGTGCAACTGCTGAGATTGCCGGACAAAAAACAAAAGTGTGTCATACAATTCTTGAGCAGACAAAAAGGACGTGGCCCTGTCAACAACCGGGAGCCTAGAGTTGCGAATAAATCTGCGGCAATATGCGAAGACGCTAATGAGCCTAGTAAGGGATGAGTAATTTTCAACATAGCTATGTGTTAAGGATGCGACAATTAGTGAGGTTTGAACCTGCTTGCGACGTTCCTGCTCAAGGTCGCGATAAGTACAGGGAGCATGAATGTCGAAGGCGCTGACTGGCCATGATGCTGACTCATGGGCTAACCAGGACGGACCATGCCACCATTGAGTATGGCATTGCAAACTACGAGGGAGGCAACCGCGTGATAAATGTCGGCAGGGTTGTCAGTTGATACTACATGATGCCAAGTTCCCCTGCTGCTAACAAGACGCTGTATTTACGCGACACGGTTGTCCACAAATACCTTCCAACGGGAAGATTGTTGATGTATCCAATGCAACGCTATCATCGAGTCCGAATAGAGATATAGTCCGTCAAAATTGTAGTTGATGGCGTTTAAAACATTGGAAGTTAATTGCGACAGCAATAAACAAGCACAAAGTTCAAGGCGTGGTAGCGTTATCTGTTTCAGCGGAGCGACCCTATATTTAGCACACAACAAGTTTGACGATATGGCGCCGTTCGAATAGACCGCCCGCACATAAATGCAACACGCGTAACCTTTAGCCGAAGCGTCGGCGAATCCGTGAAGCTGTAATGAACTAACTGGATAATTGTTCGAACTCTTAACCGACCTCGTAATCTTAAAATGAGTGTCGGAAACTAATTGAGAGTATAGTTCTAGCCACGATTAGGGGTTCGTCCCAATCTGTGCCCGCCAACCACAACTGTTGCACGAAATGTTTGCAGCAAAATGTGATGGGGGCGATAAGACCCAGCGGATCGTAAATCCCAGCAATGACCGACAACACGCTTCTTTTGTTGAACACGGTCGAATTATCATCACCCCGAACGGTGTATAAAAAATTATCCTTATCAACGTTCCATTGGATTCCCAATGTACGCACGTTTTGACCTTTGCTGAAGTCATGGGATACTTGGGCGCGAAGGGCCATAATCTTATGGTGGTTAGAAAACCGCTTATGTAACGTGAAACCATACCTATTTAGCAAATTCACGATCTCGCATTTCATTTTTGCTAACACGTTCGGATCATCCGAACCCGTTATAAGATCATCTACGTAAAAATCATTGGCTATGGCCCTAGAAGCTGTAGGGTAGTCGGATTTATTTTCGTAGGCTATCTGAGCCAGACAACGTGTAGCAAGGAAGGAAGCACTAGCAGTGCCATACGTAACCGTCCTTAAAGCGTAATGTTGTAATTCCTTATGCGGCGCATCACGCCAAACGATGCGTTGTAGGTTTGAATCCTTTGGGTTAACCATGATTTGACGATAAATCTTTTCTATATCTGCAATAAGTACGTATCGGTGGGTACGGAACCGAACCATTATCGAGAACAGATCCTGCTGGATCGTAGGACCGACCATTAGAGTATCGTTGAGGGACAGATTATTTGTGGTTTTAGCGGAGGCGTCAAATACCACGCGCAATTTAGTGGTTAGGCTGGAGTCCTTGAAGACTGCGTGATGGGGCAAATAAAAAATATCTGAGTTGTCAAGCGACAAATCGTAATCATTAAGTGGAAACATGTGACCAAGTTTCAAGTATTCACTCATGAACTCGCTATAATCCTTGTAAAGGATAGGGTTCTGCTTGAACTTGAACTCTAGCGATTGGAACCTGCGGATAGCTCCGCGGAGAGAATCTTCCAAATGAAATTTATCAGACCTGCGGGGCAGGGATACCACGAATCTCCCTTCGCGGTTGCGGATAGTGTATTTCACAAAATGTTTTTCACACGGCGAGTCCTCAGAGCAGGGTTCGCGACTAGAGATCTCCTCCAACTTCCAAAATTCTTTTAGTTGCGAGGAAATCTGACTATCATCCTTACAGACCATAAAGGACGAAACTGTTTTAGTTATGTCGACGTTGAAGGGTAAGTTACCGGCCAAAATAAATCCTAACTTAGTCTCCTGAATTATAGGAAAGTGCGGTCCGCGCATAAATTTAATAGGTTCAATTAGTTGGAGATAATATTGAGCGCCGAGTAGTACATCGACTTGCGCCGAGCAATGTAGGTGTGGATCAGCCAAGAATACGTGCTTGGGTAAATTCAAAGAGGCAAGATCGAACGACTCCGCCGGTAAATCATTAGTTATACTGGGTAGTACGGCACAATGCACGTTTAACGTGAAGGGTTTATAGCGAGAATGTAGCCTTACCTTTGTACTAAAGTCAGCCTGGGAAAGCGAGTTGTTTATACCCGTGACGGGCAGTTGCGACTTAACCAATTGGAGGCCCATTCTGCGGGCGAAATCCATTGTGCAAAAGTTTGCTTGAGAGCCGGAATCCAGTAAAATTCTAACGGGAAATTTTCTACCGGCCTTATTAGTGGTCATACAGACGGCGGTGGATAATAATATTGATTTATTTGTCTGTAACTTTAGTGAGCATTGGTTATTGATGGAAGCTCCGTCTTTGTTGGGGACATGAATTGTGGTGTGGTGACGCTTAGTACATTTTTTACAAGAAAATTTTGATGGACATTTTGAGCCTTCGTGACCCGGACGAAGGCAATTTAAACAAAGTTTGTTTTTTACTATAACGTTTTTTCTGTCAGGGACAGAAAGCGTTGTGAATTGTAAGCAGTCGATAATTCTATGTTCGCCGTTATATAGTCTACATAAATTGTTTCTGATATGAGAATGAAATGCCCCCCTAGGAGCGCTTATCTGTTTAACTGCCTTGCGATAAGGAGACTTATCGCTTTTATTCAACCTGCTCGTTGGGGTTGTCGCGTTATCAAGATTTTGTAGCAATTTTCTGCGTGAATTTAGAAAATTCATAAAATTATTAAAGTCAGGGAATTTATGTTCCGACAAACACTCTTTCCACAACCGGAAAGTGTAACTATCAAGTTTTTTAGCTAAGTAATGTATGACAATAATTTCGAATGTGTTAACTGGCAGGTTGAGATTATTTAAAGCATTTATATTGGCTGAGATGTCATCAATGAATTTAGATATGCTGACTTGGGATTCTTGTTGAACCAATGGTACGTCCAGGACATTCCCGACATGGTGGGCGGAGACAATTAGCTTACTGTCATATCTATTCTTCAACAGATCGATAGCCACCGCGTAATTCTCATGAGTGATTGGTAATGACTTTATTACGTTAAGCGCCTCTCCATATAATGACGAGTGCAAATAGTGAAGTTTCTGTATGTCCGTCAGATCGGCTCTGACGTGAATTAGTTCAAGAAAAATGTGATAATAATGTTGCCACTCAATAATACTACCCGCAAACCGTGGTAATTTGATTGGTTCCAACTGAATGGGGGGTGTTTTAAGCTGTTTACTTTCAGCATTAATAAATGGTTTCTGGTTCATATGCTCAGCTTGCTCCAGCAGGTGTTGCAATTTACACTCTATATTACAAAGATCGTCTTCCGTTTGTACCCTATCACTCGCTAAAGCAAAGTCCGCTTCCTCGGAATCGATTTGGGATTGAATCTCATCGTATTTGGTGGATAATTCCATCAAATGTCGAAGTTTTATTTTCAGCGCATGATGATCGCTGGTTTCCAAATCAAAGTTATCTGCGAAAGTATTTACGCGGGATATTGAGGCTTTAATTGTGCCTCGTTTTTTTATTAGAGCCTTTACATCTGCCATTATTACAATTTAAAAAATACTTGGAAGAATTTGAGCATAGAGCATGTGAACCATAAACGTAAGTTTTGATAAATCTGAATACGTTGCGGTAGCTAGCGATCGTTATTTATATGAACATAATACTTGCTAGAACATAGGCTTACTCTCTCTGTTAATCAAGCTTTGTTGGCAATTAAAAATTATTAAAATTATGAATTTAAATGATAGTAACATATATTTTTATCTTTGATGTTTGAACTCACAATGAACTGCCAACCACTTACTAACTTGTATTGTGTAATGATCGTGTGTGTTTATACAAAGGTGTTAACAAATAACTGCTAAATGTAAAATATTGCTTGAAACGTTAAATATAAGTAAAAAGTTCATAGTCACGTGGACGTTGATCCAGTCGTGCTGAAGCTGGCTTCGATCCCGTTGCTCGATCCTGTTAGGAGCTGTTGCACCTCCTGTCTCTACTGGTCAGATGACGCCTTATGTTGTAGCCCTCCATAATTTAAAGCTGTGGAACTTTTTTACGTGAAATCGCAAATGCTGTCCTGCCGTGTCCCGTCGTCTCTGGTCTACTGCTCCGCCGAATCTTGTCGTGTTGATTGTGATGTAATTCACAAAAATGGTGTCGCTCAGGACGAAAATGTGGTCGCTCAGGACGAAAATGTGGTCGCTCAGGACCAAGAAATGCTGCCCGTAGGGCGAGAATAAATCCGGTTCGGTTGGACCGAAAATGTTGCCGTTTTGGGGCCAAAAATATGATATCCGTCCCGTGAGGACCAAAAATGATGTCGCTGCGGACAAAGAAATGCGGTCGCTTGTGGACCAAAAATAAGAAATCCGGCCCGGAGGACCAAAAATGTTGCGGATTGGAAGCTCTTGAAAATCTTGAGTTGTTCCAAAAACGCTATGTAGAAAAGGCTGGGTTTTAAACGAAAAGAAGTGGACTTTAATTCTGTTGTTTGATATGCGTTTATTGAAATGTTAAATTTTATAGACCATTGTCGACACGTGCGGATGTTTTTGGGGCCATAACGCCCATAAAATTAGCTTTGAAAGAAGTCGCAGTCCATTGTAAATGGACTCAGGTTGTCTGAGTAAATTGGTAAGTACGATACATGAAAATAATAAAGAATGATCCAGAAGCCGCGGCTGAAAGAGAGATTTTTAACGAGAGTACAGCTCGGAATCTGGTTAGAAACTAAAACTAACTTGTCTACCGTCAGTCAGCTGACCGCCGGCAGCGCTTGATAAGCAAGTGACGTCATCCGCCCGTGTCGCATTGCAGTGGTCACGGCACACAGCTGATAAATAAAGTACAAAGTTTGAACATACTGCCCGAAACGGGACGATTTTGTAAATTAAACATTAAATTTATAATATAATAGTTAGACTTACACGGCAAAAATAATACAACAATTGGCGTATTGGCTACAGCGCAATCACATAATAACCATAATATGATTAACATGATAAATTCAATTAACAATTACAAGGTATACAAGAAATCAACCCTTATGCAAATAGCAAGGGCAAACTGACAGTAAAATTACCCAAAACATAATAGTAACACAATACACATAATAATACAATGATTAAGTAGACATTGATCTTTCCCAAATAAAACCCATTGACATTTGCAAAGCATTATAATAACAAGTGATAACACCATAAAAAATATAACAATTGCACCATGATATTGACGCAACAAATCCCAATAAATTTTATAATACACGACCATTAGAAAATACAATACATACATAGAATAATTGATACCATAAGTAACACTTGTAGTTCTCGGAAATTGGAATATATAAACATACGATAATACAACAACATCCATAAATAATTGATAGTACAATGAAAACACAGTCACTATTGCAATAATAGCTATCGGCACGTAATAATAATAATTACAGCGTTGATGATACAATTGACTTGTATGCTCGCCCCAGGGAATGTCCCGGGCGTAGTCCAGGCAATGTGACAAGTTCACAATCCTAGTACGTCTCGTATGGCACGCATACGACTAGTTTGTTGCCACCGGAAGGGGGCATAATTTGTGGATGGGTCGGCGTAAGATACCTAGCGCGGTGCGAACTTCTGCGACGCGTACTAAGGAATCTTGACCCGGAAAAACATTGGTAATTACCCCACGCTTCCACTGTAGTGGGGGGGGGGAATTATCATCCAAAATGAGGACAAGCTGTCCGACATTCAAATTCCTTAACGGGGTGCGCCATTTGTTGCGCTGCTGCAGGTGGTGCAGATAATCCGTAGACCACCGTTTCCAGATGGTCTGTGTAAATTTTTGGAGCAGAAGCCATCTGCCCAAATGACTAGTATTGCCTTGGGTATAGTCGGGTTCCGGAAGTGCAGTCAGTGGAGCACCGACCAGGAAATGAGCAGGAGTTAAGGGTTCAGGGTCTCTAGCATCGTCGGACACAGCACACAAAGGGCGTGAATTAAGGCAAGCCTCAATTTGAGAGAGAAGAGTAGAGTATTCCTCAAAATTCAAGATCGTACCGCCTATTACGCGACGCAAATGATATTTAACACTCCTTACACCACTTTCCCACAAACCACCGAAGTGAGGGGCTGAAGGAGGGATGAAGGACCATTTGATACCGCGGAGACCGCAAAACTCCTGAGAAGATTGCTCAACTTCCTTTGAGGTTAAAAATTTGTACCAATCATATAGGGTGTGGTTGGCACGACGAAAATTCGTACCATTATCTGAAAATATCTGCGCGGGAATACCTCTGCGCGCGATGAACCTTTTTAAAGCCGCTATAAAGGCGTTGGAGGTGAGATCCGACACCAATTCTAAATGGATGGCCTTTGTGCACATGCATATGAATAACGCGATGTATGCCTTGGACGTGGACTTTGAGCGCTGCCCGCCATGGCGTAAAAGTACAGGACCGGCATAGTCCACGGCCGACTGAGAAAATGGCCTAGCAGGCGTGACCCTAGAAGGGGGTAACTGACCTAATAGTTGATTCGCGCCTCTAGCCCGGAAACGAAAACAAGTGACACACTTATGTATTACTGAGCGGATATAAGATTTGTCGTGAATGAACCAATATTTGTGCCTGAGCGAAGCTTGAGTTGATTGCACCCCAGCGTGCAACAAACGGATATGTTTATACTCAATTATTAATCTCGTGAGACGAGAGTGCGGGTGCAAAATTATTTGGTGTTTACTCGCGTAGTTAAGTGGGGAGAATTGTAAGCGTCCACCCACTCTTAAAATGCCTGAGTCATCCAGGAAGGGGTTGAGAGCAAGAATTTTACTGCTGCGAGGAAGGCACCGATGTGCCTCAAGTTCCTTAACTTCTATGCCGAAGTGCAACTGCTGAGATTGCCGGACAAAAAACAAAAGTGTGTCATACAATTCTTGAGCAGACAAAAAGGACGTGGCCCTGTCAACAACCGGGAGCCTAGAGTTGCGAATAAATCTGCGGCAATATGCGAAGACGCTAATGAGCCTAGTAAGGGATGAGTAATTTTCAACATAGCTATGTGTTAAGGATGCGACAATTAGTGAGGTTTGAACCTGCTTGCGACGTTCCTGCTCAAGGTCGCGATAAGTACAGGGAGCATGAATGTCGAAGGCGCTGACTGGCCATGATGCTGACTCATGGGCTAACCAGGACGGACCATGCCACCATTGAGTATGGCATTGCAAACTACGAGGGAGGCAACCGCGTGATAAATGTCGGCAGGGTTGTCAGTTGATACTACATGATGCCAAGTTCCCCTGCTGCTAACAAGACGCTGTATTTACGCGACACGGTTGTCCACAAATACCTTCCAACGGGAAGATTGTTTATGTATCCAATGCAACGCTATCATCGAGTCCGAATAGAGATATAGTCCGTCAAAATTGTAGTTGATGGCGTTTAAAACATTGGAAGTTAATTGCGACAGCAATAAACAAGCACAAAGTTCAAGGCGTGGTAGCGTTATCTGTTTCAGCGGAGCGACCCTATATTTAGCACACAACAAGTTTGACGATATGGCGCCGTTCGAATAGACCGCCCGCACATAAATGCAACACGCGTAACCTTTAGCCGAAGCGTCGGCGAATCCGTGAAGCTGTAATGAACTAACTGGATAATTGTTCGAACTCTTAACCGACCTCGTAATCTTAAAATGAGTGTCGGAAACTAATTGAGAGTATAGTTCTAGCCACGATTAGGGGTTCGTCCCAATCTGTGCCCGCCAACCACAACTGTTGCACGAAATGTTTGCAGCAAAATGTGATGGGGGCGATAAGACCCAGCGGATCGTAAATCCCAGCAATGACCGACAACACGCTTCTTTTGTTGAACACGGTCGAATTATCATCACCCCGAACGGTGTATAAAAAATTATCCTTATCAACGTTCCATTGGATTCCCAATGTACGCACGTTTTGACCTTTGCTGAAGTCATGGGATACTTGGGCGCGAAGGGCCATAATCTTATGGTGGTTAGAAAACCGCTTATGTAACGTGAAACCATACCTATTTAGCAAATTCACGATCTCGCATTTCATTTTTGCTAACACGTTCGGATCATCCGAACCCGTTATAAGATCATCTACGTAAAAATCATTGGCTATGGCCCTAGAAGCTGTAGGGTAGTCGGATTTATTTTCGTAGGCTATCTGAGCCAGACAACGTGTAGCAAGGAAGGAAGCACTAGCAGTGCCATACGTAACCGTCCTTAAAGCGTAATGTTGTAATTCCTTATGCGGCGCATCACGCCAAACGATGCGTTGTAGGTTTGAATCCTTTGGGTTAACCATGATTTGACGATAAATCTTTTCTATGTCTGCAATAAGTACGTATCGGTGGGTACGGAACCGAACCATTATCGAGAACAGATCCTGCTGGATCGTAGGACCGACCATTAGAGTATCGTTGAGGGACAGATTATTTGTGGTTTTAGCGGAGGCGTCAAATACCACGCGCAATTTAGTGGTTAGGCTGGAGTCCTTGAAGACTGCGTGATGGGGCAAATAAAAAATATCTGAGTTGTCAAGCGACAAATCGTAATCATTAAGTGGAAACATGTGACCAAGTTTCAAGTATTCACTCATGAACTCGCTATAATCCTTGTAAAGGATAGGGTTCTGCTTGAACTTGAACTCTAGCGATTGGAACCTGCGGATAGCTCCGCGGAGAGAATCTTCCAAATGAAATTTATCAGACCTGCGGGGCAGGGATACCACGAATCTCCCTTCGCGGTTGCGGATAGTGTATTTCACAAAATGTTTTTCACACGGCGAGTCCTCAGAGCAGGGTTCGCGACTAGAGATCTCCTCCAACTTCCAAAATTCTTTTAGTTGCGAGGAAATCTGACTATCATCCTTACAGACCATAAAGGACGAAACTGTTTTAGTTATGTCGACGTTGAAGGGTAAGTTACCGGCCAAAATAAATCCTAACATAGTCTCCTGAATTATAGGAAAGTGCGGTCCGCGCATAAATTTAATAGGTTCAATTAGTTGGAGATAATATTGAGCGCCGAGTAGTACATCGACTTGCGCCGAGCAATGTAGGTGTGGATCAGCCAAGAATACGTGCTTGGGTAAATTCAAAGAGGCAAGATCGAACGACTCCGCCGGTAAATCATTAGTTATACTGGGTAGTACGGCACAATGCACGTTTAACGTGAAGGGTTTATAGCGAGAATGTAGCCTTACCTTTGTACTAAAGTCAGCCTGGGAAAGCGAGTTGTTTATACCCGTGACGGGCAGTTGCGACTTAACCAATTGGAGGCCCATTCTGCGGGCGAAATCCATTGTGCAAAAGTTTGCTTGAGAGCCGGAATCCAGTAAAATTCTAACGGGAAATTTTCTACCGGCCTTATTAGTGGTCATACAGACGGCGGTGGATAATAATATTGATTTATTTGTCTGTAACTTTAGTGAGCATTGGTTATTGATGGAAGCTCCGTCTTTGTTGGGGACATGAATTGTGGTGTGGTGACGCTTAGTACATTTTTTACAAGAAAATTTTGATGGACATTTTGAGCCTTCGTGACCCGGACGAAGGCAATTTAAACAAAGTTTGTTTTTTACTATAACGTTTTTTCTGTCAGGGACAGAAAGCGTTGTGAATTGTAAGCAGTCGATAATTCTATGTTCGCCGTTATATAGTCTACATAAATTGTTTCTGATATGAGAATGAAATGCCCCCCTAGGAGCGCTTATCTGTTTAACTGCCTTGCGATAAGGAGACTTATCGCTTTTATTCAACCTGCTCGTTGGGGTTGTCGCGTTATCAAGATTTTGTAGCAATTTTCTGCGTGAATTTAGAAAATTCATAAAATTATTAAAGTCAGGGAATTTATGTTCCGACAAACACTCTTTCCACAACCGGAAAGTGTAACTATCAAGTTTTTTAGCTAAGTAATGTATGACAATAATTTCGAATGTGTTAACTGGCAGGTTGAGATTATTTAAAGCATTTATATTGGCTGAGATGTCATCAATGAATTTAGATATGCTGACTTGGGATTCTTGTTGAACCAATGGTACGTCCAGGACATTCCCGACATGGTGGGCGGAGACAATTAGCTTACTGTCATATCTATTCTTCAACAGATCGATAGCCACCGCGTAATTCTCATGAGTGATTGGTAATGACTTTATTACGTTAAGCGCCTCTCCATATAATGACGAGTGCAAATAGTGAAGTTTCTGTATGTCCGTCAGATCGGCTCTGACGTGAATTAGTTCAAGAAAAATGTGATAATAATGTTGCCACTCAATAATACTACCCGCAAACCGTGGTAATTTGATTGGTTCCAACTGAATGGGGGGTGTTTTAAGCTGTTTACTTTCAGCATTAATAAATGGTTTCTGGTTCATATGCTCAGCTTGCTCCAGCAGGTGTTGCAATTTACACTCTATATTACAAAGATCGTCTTCCGTTTGTACCCTATCACTCGCTAAAGCAAAGTCCGCTTCCTCGGAATCGATTTGGGATTGAATCTCATCGTATTTGGTGGATAATTCCATCAAATGTCGAAGTTTTATTTTCAGCGCATGATGATCGCTGGTTTCCAAATCAAAGTTATCTGCGAAAGTATTTACGCGGGATATTGAGGCTTTAATTGTGCCTCGTTTTTTTATTAGAGCCTTTACATCTGCCATTATTACAATTTAAAAAATACTTGGAAGAATTTGAGCATAGAGCATGTGAACCATAAACGTAAGTTTTGATAAATCTGAATACGTTGCGGTAGCTAGCGATCGTTATTTATATGAACATAATACTTGCTAGAACATAGGCTTACTCTCTCTGTTAATCAAGCTTTGTTGGCAATTAAAAATTATTAAAATTATGAATTTAAATGATAGTAACATATATTTTTATCTTTGATGTTTGAACTCACAATGAACTGCCAACCACTTACTAACTTGTATTGTGTAATGATCGTGTGTGTTTATACAAAGGTGTTAACAAATAACTGCTAAATGTAAAATATTGCTTGAAACGTTAAATATAAGTAAAAAGTTCATAGTCACGTGGACGTTGATCCAGTCGTGCTGAAGCTGGCTTCGATCCCGTTGCTCGATCCTGTTAGGAGCTGTTGCACCTCCTGTCTCTACTGGTCAGATGACGCCTTATGTTGTAGCCCTCCATAATTTAAAGCTGTGGAACTTTTTTACGTGAAATCGCAAATGCTGTCCTGCCGTGTCCCGTCGTCTCTGGTCTACTGCTCCGCCGAATCTTGTCGTGTTGATTGTGATGTAATTCACAAAAATGGTGTCGCTCAGGACGAAAATGTGGTCGCTCAGGACGAAAATGTGGTCGCTCAGGACCAAGAAATGCTGCCCGTAGGGCGAGAATAAATCCGGTTCGGTTGGACCGAAAATGTTGCCGTTTTGGGGCCAAAAATATGATATCCGTCCCGTGAGGACCAAAAATGATGTCGCTGCGGACAAAGAAATGCGGTCGCTTGTGGACCAAAAATAAGAAATCCGGCCCGGAGGACCAAAAATGTTGCGGATTGGAAGCTCTTGAAAATCTTGAGTTGTTCCAAAAACGCTATGTAGAAAAGGCTGGGTTTTAAACGAAAAGAAGTGGACTTTAATTCTGTTGTTTGATATGCGTTTATTGAAATGTTAAATTTTATAGACCATTGTCGACACGTGCGGATGTTTTTGGGGCCATAACGCCCATAAAATTAGCTTTGAAAGAAGTCGCAGTCCATTGTAAATGGACTCAGGTTGTCTGAGTAAATTGGTAAGTACGATACATGAAAATAATAAAGAATGATCCAGAAGCCGCGGCTGAAAGAGAGATTTTTAACGAGAGTACAGCTCGGAATCTGGTTAGAAACTAAAACTAACTTGTCTACCGTCAGTCAGCTGACCGCCGGCAGCGCTTGATAAGCAAGTGACGTCATCCGCCCGTGTCGCATTGCAGTGGTCACGGCACACAGCTGATAAATAAAGTACAAAGTTTGAACATACTGCCCGAAACGGGACGATTTTGTAAATTAAACATTAAATTTATAATATAATAGTTAGACTTACACGGCAAAAATAATACAACAATTGGCGTATTGGCTACAGCGCAATCACATAATAACCATAATATAATTAACATGATAAATTCAATTAACAATTACAAGGTATACAAGAAATCAACCCTTATGCAAATAGCAAGGGCAAACTGACAGTAAAATTACCCAAAACATAATAGTAACACAATACACATAATAATACAATGATTAAGTAGACATTGATCTTTCCCAAATAAAACCCATTGACATTTGCAAAGCATTATAATAACAAGTGATAACACCATAAAAAATATAACAATTGCACCATGATATTGACACAACAAATCCCAATAAATTTTATAATACACGACCATTAGAAAATACAATACATACATAGAATAATTGATACCATAAGTAACACTTGTAGTTCTCGGAAATTGGAATATATAAACATACGATAATACAACAACATCCATAAATAATTGATAGTACAATGAAAACACAGTCACTATTGCAATAATAGCTATCGGCACGTAATAATAATAATTACAGCGTTGATGATACAATTGACTTGTATGCTCGCCCCAGGGAATGTCCCGGGCGTAGTCCAGGCAATGTGACAAGTTCACAATCCTAGTACGTCTCGTATGGCACCCATACGACTAGTTTGTTGCCACCGGAAGGGGGCATAATTTGTGGATGGGTCGGCGTAAGATACCTAGCGCGGTGCGAACTTCTGCGACGCGTACTAAGGAATATTGACCCGGAAAAACATTGGTAATTACCCCACGCTTCCACTGTATTGGGGGGGGAATTATCATCCAAAATGAGGACAAGCTGTCCGACATTCAAATTCCTTAACGGGATGCGCCATTTGTTGCGCTGCTGCAGGTGGTGCAGATAATCCCTAGACCACCGTTTCCAGATGGTCTGTGTAAATTTTTGGAGCAGAAGCCATCTGCCCAAATGACTAGTATTGCCTTGGGTATAGTCGGGTTCCGGAAGTGCAGTCAGTGGAGCACCGACCAGGAAATGAGCAGGAGTTAAGGGTTCAGGGTCTCTAGCATCGTCGGACACAGCACACAAAGGGCGTGAATTAAGGCAAGCCTCAATTTGAGAGAGAAGAGTAGAGTATTCCTCAAAATTCAAGATCGTACCGCCTATTACGCGACGCAAATGATATTTAACACTCCTTACACCACTTTCCCACAAACCACCGAAGTGAGGGGCTGAAGGAGGGATGAAGGACCATTTGATACCGCGGAGACCGCAAAACTCCTGAGAAGATTGCTCAACTTCCTTTGAGGTTAAAAATTTGTACCAATCATATAGGGTGTGGTTGGCACGACGAAAATTCGTACCATTATCTGAAAATATATGCGCGGGAATACCTCTGCGCGCGATGAACCTTTTTAAAGCCGCTATAAAGGCGTTGGAGGTGAGATCCGACACCAATTCTAAATGGATGGCCTTTGTGCACATGCATATGAATAACGCGATGTATGCCTTGGACGTGGACTTTGAGCGCTGCCCGCCATGGCGTAAAAGTACAGGACCGGCATAGTCCACGGCCGACTGAGAAAATGGCCTAGCAGGCGTGACCCTAGAAGGGGGTAACTGACCTAATAGTTGATTCGCGCCTCTAGCCCGGAAACGAAAACAAGTGACACACTTATGTATTACTGAGCGGATATAAGATTTGTCGTGAATGAACCAATATTTGTGCCTGAGCGGAGCTTGAGTTGATTGCACCCCAGCGTGCAACAAACGGATATGTTTATACTCAATTATTAATCTCGTGAGACGAGAGTGCGGGTGCAAAATTATTTGGTGTTTACTCGCGTAGTTAAGTGGGGAGAATTGTAAGCGTCCACCCACTCTTAAAATGCCTGAGTCATCCAGGAAGGGGTTGAGAGCAAGAATTTTACTGCTGCGAGGAAGGCACCGATGTGCCTCAAGTTCCTTAACTTCTATGCCGAAGTGCAACTGCTGAGATTGCCGGACAAAAAACAAAAGTGTGTCATACAATTCTTGAGCAGACAAAAAGGACGTGGCCCTGTCAACAACCGGGAGCCTAGAGTTGCGAATAAATCTGCGGCAATATGCGAAGACGCTAATGAGCCTAGTAAAGGATGAATAATTTTCAACATAGCTATGTGTTAAGGATGCGACAATTAGTGAGGTTTGAACCTGCTTGCGACGTTCCTGCTCAAGGTCGCGATAAGTACAGGGAGCATGAATGTCGAAGGCGCTGACTGGCCATGATGCTGACTCATGGGCTAACCAGGACGGACCATGCCACCATTGAGTATGGCATTGCAAACTACGAGGGAGGCAACCGCGTGATAAATGTCGGCAGGGTTGTCAGTTGATACTACATGATGCCAAGTTCCCCTGCTGCTAACAAGACGCTGTATTTACGCGACACGGTTGTCCACAAATACCTTCCAACGGGAAGATTGTTGATGTATCCAATGCAACGCTATCATCGAGTCCGAATAGAGATATAGTCCGTCAAAATTGTAGTTGATGGCGTTTAAAACATTGGAAGTTAATTGCGACAGCAATAAACAAGCACAAAGTTCAAGGCGTGGTAGCGTTATCTGTTTCAGCGGAGCGACCCTATATTTAGCACACAACAAGTTTGACGATATGGCGCCGTTCGAATAGACCGCCCGCACATAAATGCAACACGCGTAACCTTTAGCCGAAGCGTCGGCGAATCCGTGAAGCTGTAATGAACTAACTGGATAATTGTTCGAACTCTTAACCGACCTCGTAATCTTAAAATGAGTGTCGGAAACTAATTGAGA
Source organism: Magicicada septendecula (assembly GCA_034769895.1). Lineage (NCBI taxonomy): Eukaryota > Metazoa > Arthropoda > Insecta > Hemiptera > Cicadidae > Magicicada > Magicicada septendecula. Next base: position 640,375,781 of record CM068367.1, read on the forward strand.
GTATAGTTCTAGCCACTGATTAGGGGTTCGTCCCAATCTGTGCCCGCCAACCACAACTGTTGCACGAAATGTTTGCAGCAAAATGTGATGGGGGCGATAAGACCCAGCGGATCGTAAATCCCAGCAATGACCGACAACACGCTTCTTTTGTTGAACACGGTCGAATTATCATCACCCCGAACGGTGTATAAAAAATTATCCTTATCAACGTTCCATTGGATTCCCAATGTACGCACGTTTTGACCTTTGCTGAAGTCATGGGATACTTGGGCGCGAAGGGCCATAATCTTATGGTGGTTAGAAAACCGCTTATGTAACGTGAAACCATACCTATTTAGCAAATTCACGATCTCGCATTTCATTTTTGCTAACACGTTCGGATCATCCGAACCCGTTATAAGATCATCTACGTAAAAATCATTGGCTATGGCCCTAGAAGCTGTAGGGTAGTCGGATTTATTTTCGTAGGCTATCTGAGCCAGACAACGTGTAGCAAGGAAGGAAGCACTAGCAGTGCCATACGTAACCGTCCTTAAAGCGTAATGTTGTAATTCCTTATGCGGCGCATCACGCCAAACGATGCGTTGTAGGTTTGAATCCTTTGGGTTAACCATGATTTGACGATAAATCTTTTCTATGTCTGCAATAAGTACGTATCGGTGGGTACGGAACCGAACCATTATCGAGAACAGATCCTGCTGGATCGTAGGACCGACCATTAGAGTATCGTTGAGGGACAGATTATTTGTGGTTTTAGCGGAGGCGTCAAATACCACGCGCAATTTAGTGGTTAGGCTGGAGTCCTTGAAGACTGCGTGATGGGGCAAATAAAAAATATCTGAGTTGTCAAGCGACAAATCGTAATCATTAAGTGGAAACATGTGACCAAGTTTCAAGTATTCACTCATGAACTCGCTATAATCCTTGTAAAGGATAGGGTTCTGCTTGAACTTGAACTCTAGCGATTGGAACCTGCGGATAGCTCCGCGGAGAGAATCTTCCAAATGAAATTTATCAGACCTGCGGGGCAGGGATACCACGAATCTCCCTTCGCGGTTGCGGATAGTGTATTTCACAAAATGTTTTTCACACGGCGAGTCCTCAGAGCAGGGTTCGCGACTAGAGATCTCCTCCAACTTCCAAAATTCTTTTAGTTGCGAGGAAATCTGACTATCATCCTTACAGACCATAAAGGACGAAACTGTTTTAGTTATGTCGACGTTGAAGGGTAAGTTACCGGCCAAAATAAATCCTAACATAGTCTCCTGAATTATAGGAAAGTGCGGTCCGCGCATAAATTTAATAGGTTCAATTAGTTGGAGATAATATTGAGCGCCGAGTAGTACATCGACTTGCGCCGAGCAATGTAGGTGTGGATCAGCCAAGAATACGTGCTTGGGTAAATTCAAAGAGGCAAGATCGAACGACTCCGCCGGTAAATCATTAGTTATACTGGGTAGTACGGCACAATGCACGTTTAACGTGAAGGGTTTATAGCGAGAATGTAGCCTTACCTTTGTACTAAAGTCAGCCTGGGAAAGCGAGTTGTTTATACCCGTGACGGGCAGTTGCGACTTAACCAATTGGAGGCCCATTCTGCGGGCGAAATCCATTGTGCAAAAGTTTGCTTGAGAGCCGGAATCCAGTAAAATTCTAACGGGAAATTTTCTACCGGCCTTATTAGTGGTCATACAGACGGCGGTGGATAATAATATTGATTTATTTGTCTGTAACTTTAGTGAGCATTGGTTATTGATGGAAGCTCCGTCTTTGTTGGGGACATGAATTGTGGTGTGGTGACGCTTAGTACATTTTTTACAAGAAAATTTTGATGGACATTTTGAGCCTTCGTGACCCGGACGAAGGCAATTTAAACAAAGTTTGTTTTTTACTATAACGTTTTTTCTGTCAGGGACAGAAAGCGTTGTGAATTGTAAGCAGTCGATAATTCTATGTTCGCCGTTATATAGTCTACATAAATTGTTTCTGATATGAGAATGAAATGCCCCCCTAGGAGCGCTTATCTGTTTAACTGCCTTGCGATAAGGAGACTTATCGCTTTTATTCAACCTGCTCGTTGGGGTTGTCGCGTTATCAAGATTTTGTAGCAATTTTCTGCGTGAATTTAGAAAATTCATAAAATTATTAAAGTCAGGGAATTTATGTTCCGACAAACTCTCTTTCCACAACCGGAAAGTGTAACTATCAAGTTTTTTAGCTAAGTAATGTATGACAATAATTTCGAATGTGTTAACTGGCAGGTTGAGATTATTTAAAGCATTTATATTGGCTGAGATGTCATCAATGAATTTAGATATGCTGACTTGGGATTCTTGTTGAACCAATGGTACGTCCAGGACATTCCCGACATGGTGGGCGGAGACAATTAGCTTACTGTCATATCTATTCTTCAACAGATCGATAGCCACCGCGTAATTCTCATGAGTGATTGGTAATGACTTTATTACGTTAAGCGCCTCTCCATATAATGACGAGTGCAAATAGTGAAGTTTCTGTATGTCCGTCAGATCGGCTCTGACGTGAATTAGTTCAAGAAAAATGTGATAATAATGTTGCCACTCAATAATACTACCCGCAAACCGTGGTAATTTGATTGGTTCCAACTGAATGGGGGGTGTTTTAAGCTGTTTACTTTCAGCATTAATAAATGGTTTCTGGTTCATATGCTCAGCTTGCTCCAGCAGGTGTTGCAATTTACACTCTATATTACAAAGATCGTCTTCCGTTTGTACCCTATCACTCGCTAAAGCAAAGTCCGCTTCCTCGGAATCGATTTGGGATTGAATCTCATCGTATTTGGTGGATAATTCCATCAAATGTCGAAGTTTTATTTTCAGCGCATGATGATCGCTGGTTTCCAAATCAAAGTTATCTGCGAAAGTATTTACGCGGGATATTGAGGCTTTAATTGTGCCTCGTTTTTTTATTAGAGCCTTTACATCTGCCATTATTACAATTTAAAAAATACTTGGAAGAATTTGAGCATAGAGCATGTGAACCATAAACGTAAGTTTTGATAAATCTGAATACGTTGCGGTAGCTAGCGATCGTTATTTATATGAACATAATACTTGCTAGAACATAGGCTTACTCTCTCTGTTAATCAAGCTTTGTTGGCAATTAAAAATTATTAAAATTATGAATTTAAATGATAGTAACATATATTTTTATCTTTGATGTTTGAACTCACAATGAACTGCCAACCACTTACTAACTTGTATTGTGTAATGATCGTGTGTGTTTATGCAAAGGTGTTAACAAATAACTGCTAAATGTAAAATATTGCTTGAAACGTTAAATATAAGTAAAAAGTTCATAGTCACGTGGACGTTGATCCAGTCGTGCTGAAGCTGGCTTCGATCCCGTTGCTCGATCCTGTTAGGAGCTGTTGCACCTCCTGTCTCTACTGGTCAGATGACGCCTTATGTTGTAGCCCTCCATAATTTAAAGCTGTGGAACTTTTTTACGTGAAATCGCAAATGCTGTCCTGCCGTGTCCCGTCGTCTCTGGTCTACTGCTCCGCCGAATCTTGTCGTGTTGATTGTGATGTAATTCACAAAAATGGTGTCGCTCAGGACGAAAATGTGGTCGCTCAGGACGAAAATGTGGTCGCTCAGGACCAAGAAATGCTGCCCGTAGGGCGAGAATAAATCCGGTTCGGTTGGACCGAAAATGTTGCCGTTTTGGGGCCAAAAATATGATATCCGTCCCGTGAGGACCAAAAATGATGTCGCTGCGGACAAAGAAATGCGGTCGCTTGTGGACCAAAAATAAGAAATCCGGCCCGGAGGACCAAAAATGTTGCGGATTGGAAGCTCTTGAAAATCTTGAGTTGTTCCAAAAACGCTATGTAGAAAAGGCTGGGTTTTAAACGAAAAGAAGTGGACTGTAATTCTGTTGTTTGATATGCGTTTATTGAAATGTTAAATTTTATAGACCATTGTCGACACGTGCGGATGTTTTTGGGGCCATAACGCCCATAAAATTAGCTTTGAAAGAAGTCGCAGTCCATTGTAAATGGTCTCAGGTTGTCTGAGTAAATTGGTAAGTACGATACATGAAAATAATAAACAATGATCCAGAAGCCGCGGCTGAAAGAGAGATTTTTAACGAGAGTACAGCTCGGAATCTGGTTAGAAACTAAAACTAACTTGCCTACCGTCAGTCAGCTGACCGCCGGCAGCGCTTGATAAGCAAGTGACGTCATCCGCCCGTGTCGCATTGCAGTGGTCACGGCACACAGCTGATAAATAAAGTACAAAGTTTGAACACACTGCCCGCTCAAAATCGGGACGATTTTGTAAATTAAACATTAAATTTATAATATAATAGTTAGACTTACACGGCAAAAATAATACAACAATTGGCGTATTGGCTACAGCGCAATCACATAATAACCATAATATAATTAACATGATAAATTCAATTAACAATTACAAGGTATACAAGAAATCAACCCTTATGCAAATAGCAAGGGCAAACTGACAGTAAAATTACCCAAAACATAATAGTAACACAATACACATAATAATACAATGATTAAGTAGACATTGATCTTTCCCAAATAAAACCCATTGACATTTGCAAAGCATTATAATAACAAGTGATAACACCATAAAAAATATAACAATTGCACCATGATATTGACACAACAAATCCCAATAAATTTTATAATACACGACCATTAGAAAATACAATACATACATAGAATAATTGATACCATAAGTAACACTTGTAGTTCTCGGAAATTGGAATATATAAACATACGATAATACAACAACATCCATAAATAATTGATAGTACAATGAAAACACAGTCACTATTGCAATAATAGCTATCGGCACGTAATAATAATAATTACAGCGTTGATGATACAATTGACTTGTATGCTCGCCCCAGGGAATGTCCCGGGCGTAGTCCAGGCAATGTGACAAGTTCACAATCCTAGTACGTCTCGTATGGCACGCATACGACTAGTTTGTTGCCACCGGAAGGGGGCATAATTTGTGGATGGGTCGGCGTAAGATACCTAGCGCGGTGCGAACTTCTGCGACGCGTACTAAGGAATCTTGACCCGGAAAAACATTGGTAATTACCCCACGCTTCCACTGTAGTGGGGGGGGAATTATCATCCAAAATGAGGACAAGCTGTCCGACATTCAAATTCCTTAACGGGATGCGCCATTTGTTGCGCTGCTGCAGGTGGTGCAGATAATCCCTAGACCACCGTTTCCAGATGGTCTGTGTAAATTTTTGGAGCAGAAGCCATCTGCCCAAATGACTAGTATTGCCTTGGGTATAGTCGGGTTCCGGAAGTGCAGTCAGTGGAGCACCGACCAGGAAATGAGCAGGAGTTAAGGGTTCAGGGTCTCTAGCATCGTCGGACACAGCACACAAAGGGCGTGAATTAAGGCAAGCCTCAATTTGAGAGAGAAGAGTAGAGTATTCCTCAAAATTCAAGATCGTACCGCCTATTACGCGACGCAAATGATATTTAACACTCCTTACACCACTTTCCCACAAACCACCGAAGTGAGGGGCTGAAGGAGGGATGAAGGACCATTTGATACCGCGGAGACCGCAAAACTCCTGAGAAGATTGCTCAACTTCCTTTGAGGTTAAAAATTTGTACCAATCATATAGGGTGTGGTTGGCACGACGAAAATTCGTACCATTATCTGAAAATATATGCGCGGGAATACCTCTGCGCGCGATGAACCTTTTTAAAGCCGCTATAAAGGCGTTGGAGGTGAGATCCGACACCAATTCTAAATGGATGGCCTTTGTGCACATGCATATGAATAACGCGATGTATGCCTTGGACGTGGACTTTGAGCGCTGCCCGCCATGGCGTAAAAGTACAGGACCGGCATAGTCCACGGCCGACTGAGAAAATGGCCTAGCAGGCGTGACCCTAGAAGGGGGTAACTGACCTAATAGTTGATTCGCGCCTCTAGCCCGGAAACGAAAACAAGTGACACACTTATGTATTACTGAGCGGATATAAGATTTGTCGTGAATGAACCAATATTTGTGCCTGAGCGGAGCTTGAGTTGATTGCACCCCAGCGTGCAACAAACGGATATGTTTATACTCAATTATTAATCTCGTGAGACGAGAGTGCGGGTGCAAAATTATTTGGTGTTTACTCGCGTAGTTAAGTGGGGAGAATTGTAAGCGTCCACCCACTCTTAAAATGCCTGAGTCATCCAGGAAGGGGTTGAGAGCAAGAATTTTACTGCTGCGAGGAAGGCACCGATGTGCCTCAAGTTCCTTAACTTCTATGCCGAAGTGCAACTGCTGAGATTGCCGGACAAAAAACAAAAGTGTGTCATACAATTCTTGAGCAGACAAAAAGGACGTGGCCCTGTCAACAACCGGGAGCCTAGAGTTGCGAATAAATCTGCGGCAATATGCGAAGACGCTAATGAGCCTAGTAAAGGATGAATAATTTTCAACATAGCTATGTGTTAAGGATGCGACAATTAGTGAGGTTTGAACCTGCTTGCGACGTTCCTGCTCAAGGTCGCGATAAGTACAGGGAGCATGAATGTCGAAGGCGCTGACTGGCCATGATGCTGACTCATGGGCTAACCAGGACGGACCATGCCACCATTGAGTATGGCATTGCAAACTACGAGGGAGGCAACCGCGTGATAAATGTCGGCAGGGTTGTCAGTTGATACTACATGATGCCAAGTTCCCCTGCTGCTAACAAGACGCTGTATTTACGCGACACGGTTGTCCACAAATACCTTCCAACGGGAAGATTGTTGATGTATCCAATGCAACGCTATCATCGAGTCCGAATAGAGATATAGTCCGTCAAAATTGTAGTTGATGGCGTTTAAAACATTGGAAGTTAATTGCGACAGCAATAAACAAGCACAAAGTTCAAGGCGTGGTAGCGTTATCTGTTTCAGCGGAGCGACCCTATATTTAGCACACAACAAGTTTGACGATATGGCGCCGTTCGAATAGACCGCCCGCACATAAATGCAACACGCGTAACCTTTAGCCGAAGCGTCGGCGAATCCGTGAAGCTGTAATGAACTAATTGGATAATTGTTCGAACTCTTAACCGACCTCGTAATCTTAAAATGAGTGTCGGAAACTAATTGAGAGTATAGTTCTAGCCACTGATTAGGGGTTCGTCCCAATCTGTGCCCGCCAACCACAACTGTTGCACGAAATGTTTGCAGCAAAATGTGATGGGGGCGATAAGACCCAGCGGATCGTAAATCCCAGCAATGACCGACAACACGCTTCTTTTGTTGAACACGGTCGAATTATCATCACCCCGAACGGTGTATAAAAAATTATCCTTATCAACGTTCCATTGGATTCCCAATGTACGCACGTTTTGACCTTTGCTGAAGTCATGGGATACTTGGGCGCGAAGGGCCATAATCTTATGGTGGTTAGAAAACCGCTTATGTAACGTGAAACCATACCTATTTAGCAAATTCACGATCTCGCATTTCATTTTTGCTAACACGTTCGGATCATCCGAACCCGTTATAAGATCATCTACGTAAAAATCATTGGCTATGGCCCTAGAAGCTGTAGGGTAGTCGGATTTATTTTCGTAGGCTATCTGAGCCAGACAACGTGTAGCAAGGAAGGAAGCACTAGCAGTGCCATACGTAACCGTCCTTAAAGCGTAATGTTGTAATTCCTTATGCGGCGCATCACGCCAAACGATGCGTTGTAGGTTTGAATCCTTTGGGTTAACCATGATTTGACGATAAATCTTTTCTATGTCTGCAATAAGTATGTATCGGTGGGTACGGAACCGAACCATTATCGAGAACAGATCCTGCTGGATCGTAGGACCGACCATTAGAGTATCGTTGAGGGACAGATTATTTGTGGTTTTAGCGGAGGCGTCAAATACCACGCGCAATTTAGTGGTTAGGCTGGAGTCCTTGAAGACTGCGTGATGGGGCAAATAAAAAATATCTGAGTTGTCAAGCGACAAATCGTAATCATTAAGTGGAAACATGTGACCAAGTTTCAAGTATTCACTCATGAACTCGCTATAATCCTTGTAAAGGATAGGGTTCTGCTTGAGCTTGAACTCTAGCGATTGGAACCTGCGGATAGCTCCGCGGAGAGAATCTTCCAAATGAAATTTATCAGACCTGCGGGGCAGGGATACCACGAATCTCCCTTCGCGGTTGCGGATAGTGTATTTCACAAAATGTTTTTCACACGGCGAGTCCTCAGAGCAGGGTTCGCGACTAGAGATCTCCTCCAACTTCCAAAATTCTTTTAGTTGCGAGGAAATCTGACTATCATCCTTACAGACCATAAAGGACGAAACTGTTTTAGTTATGTCGACGTTGAAGGGTAAGTTACCGGACAAAATAAATCCTAACTTAGTCTCCTGAATTATAGGAAAGTGCGGTCCGCGCATAAATTTAATAGGTTCAATTAGTTGGAGATAATATTGAGCGCCGAGTAGTACATCGACTTGCGCCGAGCAATGTAGGTGTGGATCAGCCAAGAATACGTGCTTGGGTAAATTCAAAGAGGCAAGATCGAACGACTCCGCCGGTAAATCATTAGTTATACTGGGTAGTACGGCACAATGCACGTTTAACGTGAAGGGTTTATAGCGAGAATGTAGCCTTACCTTTGTACTAAAGTCAGCCTGGGAAAGCGAGTTGTTTATACCCGTGACGGGCAGTTGCGACTTAACCAATTGGAGGTCCATTCTGCGGGCGAAATCCATTGTGCAAAAGTTTGCTTGAGAGCCGGAATCCAGTAAAATTCTAACGGGAAATTTTCTACCGGCCTTATTAGTGGTCATACAGACGGCGGTGGATAATAATATTGATTTATTTGTCTGTAACTTTAGTGAGCATTGGTTATTGATGGAAGCTCCGTCTTTGTTGGGGACATGAATTGTGGTGTGGTGACGCTTAGTACATTTTTTACAAGAAAATTTTGATGGACATTTTGAGCCTTCGTGACCCGGACGAAGGCAATTTAAACAAAGTTTGTTTTTTACTATAATGTTTTTTCTGTCAGGGACAGAAAGCGTTGTGAATTGTAAGCAGTCGATAATTCTATGTTCGCCGTTATATAGTCTACATAAATTGTTTCTGATATGAGAATGAAATGCCCCCCTAGGAGCGCTTATCTGTTTAACTGCCTTGCGATAAGGAGACTTATCGCTTTTATTCAACCTGCTCGTTGGGGTTGTCGCGTTATCAAGATTTTGTAGCAATTTTCTGCGTGAATTTAGAAAATTCATAAAATTATTAAAGTCAGGGAATTTATGTTCCGACAAACTCTCTTTCCACAACCGGAAAGTGTAACTATCAAGTTTTTTAGCTAAGTAATGTATGACAATAATTTCGAATGTGTTAACTGGCAGGTTGAGATTATTTAAAGCATTTATATTGGCTGAGATGTCATCAATGAATTTAGATATGCTGACTTGGGATTCTTGTTGAACCAATGGTACGTCCAGGACATTCCCGACATGGTGGGCGGAGACAATTAGCTTACTGTCATATCTATTCTTCAACAGATCGATAGCCACCGCGTAATTCTCATGAGTGATTGGTAATGACTTTATTACGTTAAGCGCCTCTCCATATAATGACGAGTGCAAATAGTGAAGTTCCTGTATGTCCGTCAGATCGGCTCTGACGTGAATTAGTTCAAGAAAAATGTGATAATAATGTTGCCACTCAATAATACTACCCGCAAACCGTGGTAATTTGATTGGTTCCAACTGAATGGGGGGTGTTTTAAGCTGTTTACTTTCAGCATTAATAAATGGTTTCTGGTTCATATGCTCAGCTTGCTCCAGCAGGTGTTGCAATTTACACTCTATATTACAAAGATCGTCTTCCGTTTGTACCCTATCACTCGCTAAAGCAAAGTCCGCTTCCTCGGAATCGATTTGGGATTGAATCTCATCGTATTTGGTGGATAATTCCATCAAATGTCGAAGTTTTATTTTCAGCGCATGATGATCGCTGGTTTCCAAATCAAAGTTATCTGCGAAAGTATTTACGCGGGATATTGAGGCTTTAATTGTGCCTCGTTTTTTTATTAGAGCCTTTACATCTGCCATTATTACAATTTAAAAAATACTTGGAAGAATTTGAGCATAGAGCATGTGAACCATAAACTTAAGTTTTGATAAATCTGAATACGTTGCGGTAGCTAGCGATCGTTATTTATATGAACATAATACTTGCTAGAACATAGGCTTACTCTCTCTGTTAATCAAGCTTTGTTGGCAATTAAAAATTATTAAAATTATGAATTTAAATGATAGTAACATATATTTTTATCTTTGATGTTTGAACTCACAATGAACTGCCAACCACTTACTAACTTGTATTGTGTAATGATGGTGTGTGTTTATACAAAGGTGTTAACAAATAACTGCTAAATGTAAAATATTGCTTGAAACGTTAAATATAAGTAAAAAGTTCATAGTCACGTGGACGTTGATCCAGTCGTGCTGAAGCTGGCTTCGATCCCGTTGCTCGATCCTGTTAGGAGCTGTTGCACCTCCTGTCTCTACTGGTCAGATGACGCCTTATGTTGTAGCCCTCCATAATTTAAAGCTGTGGAACTTTTTTACGTGAAATCGCAAATGCTGTCCTGCCGTGTCCCGTCGTCTCTGGTCTACTGCTCCGCCGAATCTTGTCGTGTTGATTGTGATGTAATTCACAAAAATGGTGTCGCTCAGGACGAAAATGTGGTCGCTCAGGACGAAAATGTGGTCGCTCAGGACCAAGAAATGCTGCCCGTAGGGCGAGAATAAATCCGGTTCGGTTGGACCGAAAATGTTGCCGTTTTGGGGCCAAAAATATGATATCCGTCCCGTGAGGACCAAAAATGATGTCGCTGCGGACAAAGAAATGCGGTCGCTTGTGGACCAAAAATAAGAAATCCGGCCCGGAGGACCAAAAATGTTGCGGATTGGAAGCTCTTGAAAATCTTGAGTTGTTCCAAAAACGCTATGTAGAAAAGGCTGGGTTTTAAACGAAAAGAAGTGGACTGTAATTCTGTTGTTTGATATGCGTTTATTGAAATGTTAAATTTTATAGACCATTGTCGACACGTGCGGATGTTTTTGGGGCAATAACGCCCATAAAATTAGCTTTGAAAGAAGTCGCAGTCCATTGTAAATGGACTCAGGTTGTCTGAGTAAATTGGTAAGTACGATACATGAAAATAATAAAGAATGATCCAGAAGCCGCGGCTGAAAGAGAGATTTTTAACGAGAGTACAGCTCGGAATCTGGTTAGAAACTAAAACTAACTTGCCTACCGTCAGTCAGCTGACCGCCGGCAGCGCTTGATAAGCAAGTGACGTCATCCGCCCGTGTCGCATTGCAGTGGTCACGGCACACAGCTGATAAATAAAGTACAAAGTTTGAACATACTGCCCGAAACGGGACGATTTTGTAAATTAAACATTAAATTTATAATATAATAGTTAGACTTACACGGCAAAAATAATACAACAATTGGCGTATTGGCTACAGCGCAATCACATAATAACCATAATATGATTAACATGATAAATTCAATTAACAATTACAAGGTATACAAGAAATCAACCCTTATGCAAATAGCAAGGGCAAACTGACAGTAAAATTACCCAAAACATAATAGTAACACAATACACATAATAATACAATGATTAAGTAGACATTGATCTTTCCCAAATAAAACCCATTGACATTTGCAAAGCATTATAATAACAAGTGATAACACCATAAAAAATATAACAATTGCACCATGATATTGACACAACAAATCCCAATAAATTTTATAATACACGACCATTAGAAAATACAATACATACATAGAATAATTGATACCATAAGTAACACTTGTAGTTCTCGGAAATTGGAATATATAAACATACGATAATACAACAACATCCATAAATAATTGATAGTACAATGAAAACACAGTCACTATTGCAATAATAGCTATCGGCACGTAATAATAATAATTACAGCGTTGATGATACAATTGACTTGTATGCTCGCCCCAGGGAATGTCCCGGGCGTAGTCCAGGCAATGTGACAAGTTCACAATCCTAGTACGTCTCGTATGGCACGCATACGACTAGTTTGTTGCCACCGGAAGGGGGCATAATTTGTGGATGGGTCGGCGTAAGATACCTAGCGCGGTGCGAACTTCTGCGACGCGTACTAAGGAATCTTGACCCGGAAAAACATTGGTAATTACCCCACGCTTCCACTGTAGTGGGGGGGGGAATTATCATCCAAAATGAGGACAAGCTGTCCGTCATTCAAATTCCTTAACGGGATGCGCCATTTGTTGCGCTGCTGCAGGTGGTGCAGATAATCCCTAGACCACCGTTTCCAGATGGTCTGTGTAAATTTTTGGAGCAGAAGCCATCTGCCCAAATGACTAGTATTGCCTTGGGTATAGTCGGGTTCCGGAAGTGCAGTCAGTGGAGCACCGACCAGGAAATGAGCAGGAGTTAAGGGTTCAGGGTCTCTAGCATCGTCGGACACAGCACACAAAGGGCGTGAATTAAGGCAAGCCTCAATTTGAGAGAGAAGAGTAGAGTATTCCTCAAAATTCAAGATCGTACCGCCTATTACGCGACGCAAATGATATTTAACACTCCTTACACCACTTTCCCACAAACCACCGAAGTGAGGGGCTGAAGGAGGGATGAAGGACCATTTGATACCGCGGAGACCGCAAAACTCCTGAGAAGATTGCTCAACTTCCTTTGAGGTTAAAAAAATTTGTACCAATCATATAGGGTGTGGTTGGCACGACGAAAATTCGTACCATTATCTGAAAATATCTGCGCGGGAATACCTCTGCGCGCGATGAACCTTTTTAAAGCCGCTATAAAGGCGTTGGAGGTGAGATCCGACACCAATTCTAAATGGATGGCCTTTGTGCACATGCATATGAATAACGCGATGTATGCCTTGGACGTGGACTTTGAGCGCTGCCCGCCATGGCGTAAAAGTACAGGACCGGCATAGTCCACGGCCGACTGAGAAAATGGCCTAGCAGGCGTGACCCTAGAAGGGGGTAACTGACCTAATAGTTGATTCGCGCCTCTAGCCCGGAAACGAAAACAAGTGACACACTTATGTATTACTGAGCGGATATAAGATTTGTCGTGAATGAACCAATATTTGTGCCTGAGCGAAGCTTGAGTTGATTGCACCCCAGCGTGCAACAAACGGATATGTTTATACTCAATTATTAATCTCGTGAGACGAGAGTGCGGGTGCAAAATTATTTGGTGTTTACTCGCGTAGTTAAGTGGGGAGAATTGTAAGCGTCCACCCACTCTTAAAATGCCTGAGTCATCCAGGAAGGGGTTGAGAGCAAGAATTTTACTGCTGCGAGGAAGGCACCGATGTGCCTCAAGTTCCTTAACTTCTATGCCGAAGTGCAACTGCTGAGATTGCCGGACAAAAAACAAAAGTGTGTCATACAATTCTTGAGCAGACAAAAAGGACGTGGCCCTGTCAACAACCGGGAGCCTAGAGTTGCGAATAAATCTGCGGCAATATGCGAAGACGCTAATGAGCCTAGTAAGGGATGAATAATTTTCAACATAGCTATGTGTTAAGGATGCGACAATTAGTGAGGTTTGAACCTGCTTGCGACGTTCCTGCTCAAGGTCGCGATAAGTACAGGGAGCATGAATGTCGAAGGCGCTGACTGGCCATGATGCTGACTCATGGGCTAACCAGGACGGACCATGCCACCATTGAGTATGGCATTGCAAACTACGAGGGAGGCAACCGCGTGATAAATGTCGGCAGGGTTGTCAGTTGATACTACATGATGCCAAGTTCCCCTGCTGCTAACAAGACGCTGTATTTACGCGACACGGTTGTCCACAAATACCTTCCAACGGGAAGATTGTTGATGTATCCAATGCAACGCTATCATCGAGTCCGAATAGAGATATAGTCCGTCAAAATTGTAGTTGATGGCGTTTAAAACATTGGAAGTTAATTGCGACAGCAATAAACAAGCACAAAGTTCAAGGCGTGGTAGCGTTATCTGTTTCAGCGGAGCGACCCTATATTTAGCACACAACAAGTTTGACGATATGGCGCCGTTCGAATAGACCGCCCGCACATAAATGCAACACGCGTAACCTTTAGCCGAAGCGTCGGCGAATCCGTGAAGCTGTAATGAACTAATTGGATAATTGTTCGAACTCTTAACCGACCTCGTAATCTTAAAATGAGTGTCGGAAACTAATTGAGAGTATAGTTCTAGCCACTGATTAGGGGTTCGTCCCAATCTGTGCCCGCCAACCACAACTGTTGCACGAAATGTTTGCAGCAAAATGTGATGGGGGCGATAAGACCCAGCGGATCGTAAATCCCAGCAATGACCGACAACACGCTTCTTTTGTTGAACACGGTCGAATTATCATCACCCCGAACGGTGTATAAAAAATTATCCTTATCAACGTTCCATTGGATTCCCAATGTACGCACGTTTTGACCTTTGCTGAAGTCATGGGATACTTGGGCGCGAAGGGCCATAATCTTATGGTGGTTAGAAAACCGCTTATGTAACGTGAAACCATACCTATTTAGCAAATTCACGATCTCGCATTTCATTTTTGCTAACACGTTCGGATCATCCGAACCCGTTATAAGATCATCTACGTAAAAATCATTGGCTATGGCCCTAGAAGCTGTAGGGTAGTCGGATTTATTTTCGTAGGCTATCTGAGCCAGACAACGTGTAGCAAGGAAGGAAGCACTAGCAGTGCCATACGTAACCGTCCTTAAAGCGTAATGTTGTAATTCCTTATGCGGCGCATCACGCCAAACGATGCATTGTAGGTTTGAATCCTTTGGGTTAACCATGATTTGACGATAAATCTTTTCTATGTCTGCAATAAGTATGTATCGGTGGGTACGGAACCGAACCATTATCGAGAACAGATCCTGCTGGATCGTAGGACCGACCATTAGAGTATCGTTGAGGGACAGATTATTTGTGGTTTTAGCGGAGGCGTCAAATACCACGCGCAATTTAGTGGTTAGGCTGGAGTCCTTGAAGACTGCGTGATGGGGCAAATAAAAAATATCTGAGTTGTCAAGCGACAAATCGTAATCATTAAGTGGAAACATGTGACCAAGTTTCAAGTATTCACTCATGAACTCACTATAATCCTTGTAAAGGATAGGGTTCTGCTTGAGCTTGAACTCTAGCGATTGGAACCTGCGGATAGCTCCGCGGAGAGAATCTTCCAAATGAAATTTATCAGACCTGCGGGGCAGGGATACCACGAATCTCCCTTCGCGGTTGCGGATAGTGTATTTCACAAAATGTTTTTCACACGGCGAGTCCTCAGAGCAGGGTTCGCGACTAGAGATCTCCTCCAACTTCCAAAATTCTTTTAGTTGCGAGGAAATCTGACTATCATCCTTACAGACCATAAAGGACGAAACTGTTTTAGTTATGTCGACGTTGAAGGGTAAGTTACCGGCCAAAATAAATCCTAACTTAGTCTCCTGAATTATAGGAAAGTGCGGTCCGCGCATAAATTTAATAGGTTCAATTAGTTGGAGATAATATTGAGCGCCGAGTAGTACATCGACTTGCGCCGAGCAATGTAGGTGTGGATCAGCCAAGAATACGTGCTTGGGTAAATTCAAAGAGGCAAGATCGAACGACTCCGCCGGTAAATCATTAGTTATACTGGGTAGTACGGCACAATGCACGTTTAACGTGAAGGGTTTATAGCGAGAATGTAGCCTTACCTTTGTACTAAAGTCAGCCTGGGAAAGCGAGTTGTTTATACCCGTGACGGGCAGTTGCGACTTAACCAATTGGAGGCCCATTCTGCGGGCGAAATCCATTGTGCAAAAGTTTGCTTGAGAGCCGGAATCCAGTAAAATTCTAACGGGAAATTTTCTACCGGCCTTATTAGTGGTCATACAGACGGCGGTGGATAATAATATTGATTTATTTGTCTGTAACTTTAGTGAGCATTGGTTATTGATGGAAGCTCCGTCTTTGTTGGGGACATGAATTGTGGTGTGGTGACGCTTAGTACATTTTTTACAAGAAAATTTTGATGGACATTTTGAGCCTTCGTGACCCGGACGAAGGCAATTTAAACAAAGTTTGTTTTTTACTATAACGTTTTTTCTGTCAGGGACAGAAAGCGTTGTGAATTGTAAGCAGTCGATAATTCTATGTTCGCCGTTATATAGTCTACATAAATTGTTTCTGATATGAGAATGAAATGCCCCCCTAGGAGCGCTTATCTGTTTAACTGCCTTGCGATAAGGAGACTTATCGCTTTTATTCAACCTGCTCGTTGGGGTTGTCGCGTTATCAAGATTTTGTAGCAATTTTCTGCGTGAATTTAGAAAATTCATAAAATTATTAAAGTCAGGGAATTTATGTTCCGACAAACTCTCTTTCCACAACCGGAAAGTGTAACTATCAAGTTTTTTAGCTAAGTAATGTATGACAATAATTTCGAATGTGTTAACTGGCAGGTTGAGATTATTTAAAGCATTTATATTGGCTGAGATGTCATCAATGAATTTAGATATGCTGACTTGGGATTCTTGTTGAACCAATGCTACGTCCAGGACATTCCCGACATGGTGGGCGGAGACAATTAGCTTACTGTCATATCTATTCTTCAACAGATCGATAGCCACCGCGTAATTCTCATGAGTGATTGGTAATGACTTTATTACGTTAAGCGCCTCTCCATATAATGACGAGTGCAAATAGTGAAGTTTCTGTATGTCCGTCAGATCGGCTCTGACGTGAATTAGTTCAAGAAAAATGTGATAATAATGTTGCCACTCAATAATACTACCCGCAAACCGTGGTAATTTGATTGGTTCCAACTGAATGGGGGGTGTTTTAAGCTGTTTACTTTCAGCATTAATAAATGGTTTCTGGTTCATATGCTCAGCTTGCTCCAGCAGGTGTTGCAATTTACACTCTATATTACAAAGATCGTCTTCCGTTTGTACCCTATCACTCGCTAAAGCAAAGTCCGCTTCCTCGGAATCGATTTGGGATTGAATCTCATCGTATTTGGTGGATAATTCCATCAACTGTCGAAGTTTTATTTTCAGCGCATGATGATCGCTGGTTTCCAAATCAAAGTTATCTGCGAAAGTATTTACGCGGGATATTGAGGCTTTAATTGTGCCTCGTTTTTTTATTAGAGCCTTTACATCTGCCATTATTACAATTTAAAAAATACTTGGAAGAATTTGAGCATAGAGCATGTGAACCATAAACGTAAGTTTTGATAAATCTGAATACGTTGCGGTAGCTAGCGATCGTTATTTATATGAACATAATACTTGCTAGAACATAGGCTTACTCTCTCTGTTAATCAAGCTTTGTTGGCAATTAAAAATTATTAAAATTATGAATTTAAATGATAGTAACATATATTTTTATCTTTGATGTTTGAACTCACAATGAACTGCCAACCACTTACTAACTTGTATTGTGTAATGATCGTGTGTGTTTATGCAAAGGTGTTAACAAATAACTGCTAAATGTAAAATATTGCTTGAAACGTTAAATATAAGTAAAAAGTTCATAGTCACGTGGACGTTGATCCAGTCGTGCTGAAGCTGGCTTCGATCCCGTTGCTCGATCCTGTTAGGAGCTGTTGCACCTCCTGTCTCTACTGGTCAGATGACGCCTTATGTTGTAGCCCTCCATAATTTAAAGCTGTGGAACTTTTTTACGTGAAATCGCAAATGCTGTCCTGCCGTGTCCCGTCGTCTCTGGTCTACTGCTCCGCCGAATCTTGTCGTGTTGATTGTGATGTAATTCACAAAAATGGTGTCGCTCAGGACGAAAATGTGGTCGCTCAGGACGAAAATGTGGTCGCTCAGGACCAAGAAATGCTGCCCGTAGGGCGAGAATAAATCCGGTTCGGTTGGACCGAAAATGTTGCCGTTTTGGGGCCAAAAATATGATATCCGTCCCGTGAGGACCAAAAATGATGTTGCTGCGGACAAAGAAATGCGGTCGCTTGTGGACCAAAAATAAGAAATCCGGCCCGGAGGACCAAAAATGTTGCGGATTGGAAGCTCTTGAAAATCTTGAGTTGTTCCAAAAACGCTATGTAGAAAAGGCTGGGTTTTAAACGAAAAGAAGTGGACTGTAATTCTGTTGTTTGATATGCGTTTATTGAAATGTTAAATTTTATAGACCATTGTCGACACGTGCGGATGTTTTTGGGGCCATAACGCCCATAAAATTAGCTTTGAAAGAAGTCGCAGTCCATTGTAAATGGACTCAGGTTGTCTGAGTAAATTGGTAAGTACGATACATGAAAATAATAAAGAATGATCCAGAAGCCGCGGCTGAAAGAGAGATTTTTAACGAGAGTACAGCTCGGAATCTGGTTAGAAACTAAAACTAACTTGTCTACCGTCAGTCAGCTGACCGCCGGCAGCGCTTGATAAGCAAGTGACGTCATCCGCCCGTGTCGCATTGCAGTGGTCACGGCACACAGCTGATAAATAAAGTACAAAGTTTGAACATACTGCCCGAAACGGGACGATTTTGTAAATTAAACATTAAATTTATAATATAATAGTTAGACTTACACGGCAAAAATAATACAACAATTGGCGTATTGGCTACAGCGCAATCACATAATAACCATAATATGATTAACATGATAAATTCAATTAACAATTACAAGGTATACAAGAAATCAACCCTTATGCAAATAGCAAGGGCAAACTGACAGTAAAATTACCCAAAACATAATAGTAACACAATACACATAATAATACAATGATTAAGTAGACATTGATCTTTCCCAAATAAAACCCATTGACATTTGCAAAGCATTATAATAACAAGTGATAACACCATAAAAAATATAACAATTGCACCATGATATTGACACAACAAATCCCAATAAATTTTATAATACACGACCATTAGAAAATACAATACATACATAGAATAATTGATACCATAAGTAACACTTGTAGTTCTCGGAAATTGGAATATATAAACATACGATAATACAACAACATCCATAAATAATTGATAGTACAATGAAAACACAGTCACTATTGCAATAATAGCTATCGGCACGTAATAATAATAATTACAGCGTTGATGATACAATTGACTTGTATGCTCGCCCCAGGGAATGTCCCGGGCGTAGTCCAGGCAATGTGACAAGTTCACAATCCTAGTACGTCTCGTATGGCACGCATACGACTAGTTTGTTGCCACCGGAAGGGGGCATAATTTGTGGATGGGTCGGCGTAAGATACCTAGCGCGGTGCGAACTTCTGCGACGCGTACTAAGGAATCTTGACCCGGAAAAACATTGGTAATTACCCCACGCTTCCACTGTAGTGGGGGGGGGAATTATCATCCAAAATGAGGACAAGCTGTCCGTCATTCAAATTCCTTAACGGGATGCGCCATTTGTTGCGCTGCTGCAGGTGGTGCAGATAATCCCTAGACCACCGTTTCCAGATGGTCTGTGTAAATTTTTGGAGCAGAAGCCATCTGCCCAAATGACTAGTATTGCCTTGGGTATAGTCGGGTTCCGGAAGTGCAGTCAGTGGAGCACCGACCAGGAAATGAGCAGGAGTTAAGGGTTCAGGGTCTCTAGCATCGTCGGACACAGCACACAAAGGGCGTGAATTAAGGCAAGCCTCAATTTGAGAGAGAAGAGTAGAGTATTCCTCAAAATTCAAGATCGTACCGCCTATTACGCGACGCAAATGATATTTAACACTCCTTACACCACTTTCCCACAAACCACCGAAGTGAGGGGCTGAAGGAGGGATGAAGGACCATTTGATACCGCGGAGACCGCAAAACTCCTGAGAAGATTGCTCAACTTCCTTTGAGGTTAAAAAAATTTGTACCAATCATATAGGGTGTGGTTGGCACGACGAAAATTCGTACCATTATCTGAAAATATCTGCGCGGGAATACCTCTGCGCGCGATGAACCTTTTTAAAGCCGCTATAAAGGCGTTGGAGGTGAGATCCGACACCAATTCTAAATGGATGGCCTTTGTGCACATGCATATGAATAACGCGATGTATGCCTTGGACGTGGACTTTGAGCGCTGCCCGCCATGGCGTAAAAGTACAGGACCGGCATAGTCCACGGCCGACTGAGAAAATGGCCTAGCAGGCGTGACCCTAGAAGGGGGTAACTGACCTAATAGTTGATTCGCGCCTCTAGCCCGGAAACGAAAACAAGTGACACACTTATGTATTACTGAGCGGATATAAGATTTGTCGTGAATGAACCAATATTTGTGCCTGAGCGAAGCTTGAGTTGATTGCACCCCAGCGTGCAACAAACGGATATGTTTATACTCAATTATTAATCTCGTGAGACGAGAGTGCGGGTGTAAAAATTATTTGGTGTTTACTCGCGTAGTTAAGTGGGGAGAATTGTAAGCGTCCACCCACTCTTAAAATGCCTGAGTCATCCAGGAAGGGGTTGAGAGCAAGAATTTTACTGCTGCGAGGAAGGCACCGATGTGCCTCAAGTTCCTTAACTTCTATGCCGAAGTGCAACTGCTGAGATTGCCGGACAAAAAACAAAAGTGTGTCATACAATTCTTGAGCAGACAAAAAGGACGTGGCCCTGTCAACAACCGGGAGCCTAGAGTTGCGAATAAATCTGCGGCAATATGCGAAGACGCTAATGAGCCTAGTAAGGGATGAATAATTTTCAACATAGCTATGTGTTAAGGATGCGACAATTAGTGAGGTTTGAACCTGCTTGCGACGTTCCTGCTCAAGGTCGCGATAAGTACAGGGAGCATGAATGTCGAAGGCGCTGACTGGCCATGATGCTGACTCATGGGCTAACCAGGACGGACCATGCCACCATTGAGTATGGCATTGCAAACTACGAGGGAGGCAACCGCGTGATAAATGTCGGCAGGGTTGTCAGTTGATACTACATGATGCCAAGTTCCCCTGCTGCTAACAAGACGCTGTATTTACGCGACACGGTTGTCCACAAATACCTTCCAACGGGAAGATTGTTGATGTATCCAATGCAACGCTATCATCGAGTCCGAATAGAGATATAGTCCGTCAAAATTGTAGTTGATGGCGTTTAAAACATTGGAAGTTAATTGCGACAGCAATAAACAAGCACAAAGTTCAAGGCGTGGTAGCGTTATCTGTTTCAGCGGAGCGACCCTATATTTAGCACACAACAAGTTTGACGATATGGCGCCGTTCGAATAGACCGCCCGCACATAAATGCAACACGCGTAACCTTTAGCCGAAGCGTCGGCGAATCCGTGAAGCTGTAATGAACTAATTGGATAATTGTTCGAACTCTTAACCGACCTCGTAATCTTAAAATGAGTGTCGGAAACTAATTGAGAGTATAGTTCTAGCCACTGATTAGGGGTTCGTCCCAATCTGTGCCCGCCAACCACAACTGTTGCACGAAATGTTTGCAGCAAAATGTGATGGGGGCGATAAGACCCAGCGGATCGTAAATCCCAGCAATGACCGACAACACGCTTCTTTTGTTGAACACGGTCGAATTATCATCACCCCGAACGGTGTATAAAAAATTATCCTTATCAACGTTCCATTGGATTCCCAATGTACGCACGTTTTGACCTTTGCTGAAGTCATGGGATACTTGGGCGCGAAGGGCCATAATCTTATGGTGGTTAGAAAACCGCTTATGTAACGTGAAACCATACCTATTTAGCAAATTCACGATCTCGCATTTCATTTTTGCTAACACGTTCGGATCATCCGAACCCGTTATAAGATCATCTACGTAAAAATCATTGGCTATGGCCCTAGAAGCTGTAGGGTAGTCGGATTTATTTTCGTAGGCTATCTGAGCCAGACAACGTGTAGCAAGGAAGGAAGCACTAGCAGTGCCATACGTAACCGTCCTTAAAGCGTAATGTTGTAATTCCTTATGCGGCGCATCACGCCAAACGATGCATTGTAGGTTTGAATCCTTTGGGTTAACCATGATTTGACGATAAATCTTTTCTATGTCTGCAATAAGTATGTATCGGTGGGTACGGAACCGAACCATTATCGAGAACAGATCCTGCTGGATCGTAGGACCGACCATTAGAGTATCGTTGAGGGACAGATTATTTGTGGTTTTAGCGGAGGCGTCAAATACCACGCGCAATTTAGTGGTTAGGCTGGAGTCCTTGAAGACTGCGTGATGGGGCAAATAAAAAATATCTGAGTTGTCAAGCGACAAATCGTAATCATTAAGTGGAAACATGTGACCAAGTTTCAAGTATTCACTCATGAACTCACTATAATCCTTGTAAAGGATAGGGTTCTGCTTGAGCTTGAACTCTAGCGATTGGAACCTGCGGATAGCTCCGCGGAGAGAATCTTCCAAATGAAATTTATCAGACCTGCGGGGCAGGGATACCACGAATCTCCCTTCGCGGTTGCGGATAGTGTATTTCACAAAATGTTTTTCACACGGCGAGTCCTCAGAGCAGGGTTCGCGACTAGAGATCTCCTCCAACTTCCAAAATTCTTTTAGTTGCGAGGAAATCTGACTATCATCCTTACAGACCATAAAGGACGAAACTGTTTTAGTTATGTCGACGTTGAAGGGTAAGTTACCGGCCAAAATAAATCCTAACTTAGTCTCCTGAATTATAGGAAAGTGCGGTCCGCGCATAAATTTAATAGGTTCAATTAGTTGGAGATAATATTGAGCGCCGAGTAGTACATCGACTTGCGCCGAGCAATGTAGGTGTGGATCAGCCAAGAATACGTGCTTGGGTAAATTCAAAGAGGCAAGATCGAACGACTCCGCCGGTAAATCATTAGTTATACTGGGTAGTACGGCACAATGCACGTTTAACGTGAAGGGTTTATAGCGAGAATGTAGCCTTACCTTTGTACTAAAGTCAGCCTGGGAAAGCGAGTTGTTTATACCCGTGACGGGCAGTTGCGACTTAACCAATTGGAGGCCCATTCTGCGGGCGAAATCCATTGTGCAAAAGTTTGCTTGAGAGCCGGAATCCAGTAAAATTCTAACGGGAAATTTTCTACCGGCCTTATTAGTGGTCATACAGACGGCGGTGGATAATAATATTGATTTATTTGTCTGTAACTTTAGTGAGCATTGGTTATTGATGGAAGCTCCGTCTTTGTTGGGGACATGAATTGTGGTGTGGTGACGCTTAGTACATTTTTTACAAGAAAATTTTGATGGACATTTTGAGCCTTCGTGACCCGGACGAAGGCAATTTAAACAAAGTTTGTTTTTTACTATAACGTTTTTTCTGTCAGGGACAGAAAGCGTTGTGAATTGTAAGCAGTCGATAATTCTATGTTCGCCGTTATATAGTCTACATAAATTGTTTCTGATATGAGAATGAAATGCCCCCCTAGGAGCGCTTATCTGTTTAACTGCCTTGCGATAAGGAGACTTATCGCTTTTATTCAACCTGCTCGTTGGGGTTGTCGCGTTATCAAGATTTTGTAGCAATTTTCTGCGTGAATTTAGAAAATTCATAAAATTATTAAAGTCAGGGAATTTATGTTCCGACAAACTCTCTTTCCACAACCGGAAAGTGTAACTATCAAGTTTTTTAGCTAAGTAATGTATGACAATAATTTCGAATGTGTTAACTGGCAGGTTGAGATTATTTAAAGCATTTATATTGGCTGAGATGTCATCAATGAATTTAGATATGCTGACTTGGGATTCTTGTTGAACCAATGCTACGTCCAGGACATTCCCGACATGGTGGGCGGAGACAATTAGCTTACTGTCATATCTATTCTTCAACAGATCGATAGCCACCGCGTAATTCTCATGAGTGATTGGTAATGACTTTATTACGTTAAGCGCCTCTCCATATAATGACGAGTGCAAATAGTGAAGTTTCTGTATGTCCGTCAGATCGGCTCTGACGTGAATTAGTTCAAGAAAAATGTGATAATAATGTTGCCACTCAATAATACTACCCGCAAACCGTGGTAATTTGATTGGTTCCAACTGAATGGGGGGTGTTTTAAGCTGTTTACTTTCAGCATTAATAAATGGTTTCTGGTTCATATGCTCAGCTTGCTCCAGCAGGTGTTGCAATTTACACTCTATATTACAAAGATCGTCTTCCGTTTGTACCCTATCACTCGCTAAAGCAAAGTCCGCTTCCTCGGAATCGATTTGGGATTGAATCTCATCGTATTTGGTGGATAATTCCATCAACTGTCGAAGTTTTATTTTCAGCGCATGATGATCGCTGGTTTCCAAATCAAAGTTATCTGCGAAAGTATTTACGCGGGATATTGAGGCTTTAATTGTGCCTCGTTTTTTTATTAGAGCCTTTACATCTGCCATTATTACAATTTAAAAAATACTTGGAAGAATTTGAGCATAGAGCATGTGAACCATAAACGTAAGTTTTGATAAATCTGAATACGTTGCGGTAGCTAGCGATCGTTATTTATATGAACATAATACTTGCTAGAACATAGGCTTACTCTCTCTGTTAATCAAGCTTTGTTGGCAATTAAAAATTATTAAAATTATGAATTTAAATGATAGTAACATATATTTTTATCTTTGATGTTTGAACTCACAATGAACTGCCAACCACTTACTAACTTGTATTGTGTAATGATCGTGTGTGTTTATGCAAAGGTGTTAACAAATAACTGCTAAATGTAAAATATTGCTTGAAACGTTAAATATAAGTAAAAAGTTCATAGTCACGTGGACGTTGATCCAGTCGTGCTGAAGCTGGCTTCGATCCCGTTGCTCGATCCTGTTAGGAGCTGTTGCACCTCCTGTCTCTACTGGTCAGATGACGCCTTATGTTGTAGCCCTCCATAATTTAAAGCTGTGGAACTTTTTTACGTGAAATCGCAAATGCTGTCCTGCCGTGTCCCGTCGTCTCTGGTCTACTGCTCCGCCGAATCTTGTCGTGTTGATTGTGATGTAATTCACAAAAATGGTGTCGCTCAGGACGAAAATGTGGTCGCTCAGGACGAAAATGTGGTCGCTCAGGACCAAGAAATGCTGCCCGTAGGGCGAGAATAAATCCGGTTCGGTTGGACCGAAAATGTTGCCGTTTTGGGGCCAAAAATATGATATCCGTCCCGTGAGGACCAAAAATGATGTCGCTGCGGACAAAGAAATGCGGTCGCTTGTGGACCAAAAATAAGAAATCCGGCCCGGAGGACCAAAAATGTTGCGGATTGGAAGCTCTTGAAAATCTTGAGTTGTTCCAAAAACGCTATGTAGAAAAGGCTGGGTTTTAAACGAAAAGAAGTGGACTGTAATTCTGTTGTTTGATATGCGTTTATTGAAATGTTAAATTTTATAGACCATTGTCGACACGTGCGGATGTTTTTGGGGCCATAACGCCCATAAAATTAGCTTTGAAAGAAGTCGCAGTCCATTGTAAATGGACTCAGGTTGTCTGAGTAAATTGGTAAGTACGATACATGAAAATAATAAAGAATGATCCAGAAGCCGCGGCTGAAAGAGAGATTTTTAACGAGAGTACAGCTCGGAATCTGGTTAGAAACTAAAACTAACTTGTCTACCGTCAGTCAGCTGACCGCCGGCAGCGCTTGATAAGCAAGTGACGTCATCCGCCCGTGTCGCATTGCAGTGGTCACGGCACACAGCTGATAAATAAAGTACAAAGTTTGAACATACTGCCCGAAACGGGACGATTTTGTAAATTAAACATTAAATTTATAATATAATAGTTAGACTTACACGGCAAAAATAATACAACAATTGGCGTATTGGCTACAGCGCAATCACATAATAACCATAATATGATTAACATGATAAATTCAATTAACAATTACAAGGTATACAAGAAATCAACCCTTATGCAAATAGCAAGGGCAAACTGACAGTAAAATTACCCAAAACATAATAGTAACACAATACACATAATAATACAATGATTAAGTAGACATTATCTTTCCCAAATAAAACCCATTGACATTTGCAAAGCATTATAATAACAAGTAATAACACCATAAAAATATAACAATTGCACCATGATATTGACACAACAAATCCCAATAAATTTTATAATACACGACCATTAGAAAATACAATACATACATAGAATAATTGATACCATAAGTAACACTTGTAGTTCTCGGAAATTGGAATATATAAACATACGGTAATACAACAACATCCATAAATAATTGATAGTACAATGAAAACACAGTCACTATTGCAATAATAGCTATCGGCACGTAATAATAATAATTACAGCGTTGATGATACAATTGACTTGTATGCTCGCCCCAGGGAATGTCCCGGGCGTAGTCCAGGCAATGTGACAAGTTCACAATCCTAGTACGTCTCGTATGGCACGCATACGACTAGTTTGTTGCCACCGGAAGGGGGCATAATTTGTGGATGGGTCGGCGTAAGATACCTAGCGCGGTGCGAACTTCTGCGACGCGTACTAAGGAATCTTGACCCGGAAAAACATTGGTAATTACCCCACGCTTCCACTGTAGGGGGGGGGGGGAATTATCATCCAAAATGAGGACAAGCTGTCCGTCATTCAAATTCCTTAACGGGGTGCGCCATTTGTTGCGCTGCTGCAGGTGGTGCAGATAATCCCTAGACCACCGTTTCCAGATGGTCTGTGTAAATTTTTGGAGCAGAAGCCATCTGCCCAAATGACTAGTATTGCCTTGGGTATAGTCGGGTTCCGGAAGTGCAGTCAGTGGAGCACCGACCAGGAAATGAGCAGGAGTTAAGGGTTCAGGGTCTCTAGCATCGTCGGACACAGCACACAAAGGGCGTGAATTAAGGCAAGCCTCAATTTGAGAGAGAAGAGTAGAGTATTCCTCAAAATTCAAGATCGTACCGCCTATTACGCGACGCAAATGATATTTAACACTCCTTACACCACTTTCCCACAAACCACCGAAGTGAGGGGCTGAAGGAGGGATGAAGGACCATTTGATACCGCGGAGACCGCAAAACTCCTGAGAAGATTGCTCAACTTCCTTTGAGGTTAAAAATTTATACCAATCATATAGGGTGTGGTTGGCACGACGAAAATTCGTACCATTATCTGAAAATATCTGCGCGGGAATACCTCTGCGCGCGATGAACCTTTTTAAAGCCGCTATAAAGGCGTTGGAGGTGAGATCCGACACCAATTCTAAATGGATGGCCTTTGTGCACATGCATATGAATAACGCGATGTATGCCTTGGACGTGGACTTTGAGCGCTGCCCGCCATGGCGTAAAAGTACAGGACCGGCATAGTCCACGGCCGACTGAGAAAATGGCCTAGCAGGCGTGACCCTAGAAGGGGGTAACTGACCTAATAGTTGATTCGCGCCTCTAGCCCGGAAACGAAAACAAGTGACACACTTATGTATTACTGAGCGGATATAAGATTTGTCGTGAATGAACCAATATTTGTGCCTGAGCGAAGCTTGAGTTGATTGCACCCCAGCGTGCAACAAACGGATATGTTTATACTCAATTATTAATCTCGTGAGACGAGAGTGCGGGTGCAAAATTATTTGGTGTTTACTCGCGTAGTTAAGTGGGGAGAATTGTAAGCGTCCACCCACTCTTAAAATGCCTGAGTCATCCAGGAAGGGGTTGAGAGCAAGAATTTTACTGCTGCGAGGAAGGCAGCGATGTGCCTCAAGTTCCTTAACTTCTATGCCGAAGTGCAACTGCTGAGATTGCCGGACAAAAAACAAAAGTGTGTCATACAATTCTTGAGCAGACAAAAAGGACGTGGCCCTGTCAACAACCGGGAGCCTAGAGTTGCGAATAAATCTGCGGCAATATGCGAAGACGCTAATGAGCCTAGTAAGGGATGAATAATTTTCAACATAGCTATGTGTTAAGGATGCGACAATTAGTGAGGTTTGAACCTGCTTGCGACGTTCCTGCTCAAGGTCGCGATAAGTACAGGGAGCATGAATGTCGAAGGCGCTGACTGGCCATGATGCTGACTCATGGGCTAACCAGGACGGACCATGCCACCATTGAGTATGGCATTGCAAACTACGAGGGAGGCAACCGCGTGATAAATGTCGGCAGGGTTGTCAGTTGATACTACATGATGCCAAGTTCCCCTGCTGCTAACAAGACGCTGTATTTACGCGACACGGTTGTCCACAAATACCTTCCAACGGGAAGATTGTTGATGTATCCAATGCAACGCTATCATCGAGTCCGAATAGAGATATAGTCCGTCAAAATTGTAGTTGATGGCGTTTAAAACATTGGAAGTTAATTGCGACAGCAATAAACAAGCACAAAGTTCAAGGCGTGGTAGCGTTATCTGTTTCAGCGGAGCGACCCTATATTTAGCACACAACAAGTTTGACGATATGGCGCCGTTCGAATAGACCGCCCGCACATAAATGCAACACGCGTAACCTTTAGCCGAAGCGTCGGCGAATCCGTGAAGCTGTAATGAACTAATTGGATAATTGTTCGAACTCTTAACCGACCTCGTAATCTTAAAATGAGTGTCGGAAACTAATTGAGAGTATAGTTCTAGCCACTGATTAGGGGTTCGTCCCAATCTGTGCCCGCCAACCACAACTGTTGCACGAAATGTTTGCAGCAAAATGTGATGGGGGCGATAAGACCCAGCGGATCGTAAATCCCAGCAATGACCGACAACACGCTTCTTTTGTTGAACACGGTCGAATTATCATCACCCCGAACGGTGTATAAAAAATTATCCTTATCAACGTTCCATTGGATTCCCAATGTACGCACGTTTTGACCTTTGCTGAAGTCATGGGATACTTGGGCGCGAAGGGCCATAATTTTATGGTGGTTAGAAAACCGCTTATGTAACGTGAAACCATACCTATTTAGCAAATTCACGATCTCGCATTTCATTTTTGCTAACACGTTCGGATCATCCGAACCCGTTATAAGATCATCTACGTAAAAATCATTGGCTATGGCCCTAGAAGCTGTAGGGTAGTCGGATTTATTTTCGTAGGCTATCTGAGCCAGACAACGTGTAGCAAGGAAGGAAGCACTAGCAGTGCCATACGTAACCGTCCTTAAAGCGTAATGTTGTAATTCCTTATGCGGCGCATCACGCCAAACGATGCGTTGTAGGTTTGAATCCTTTGGGTTAACCATGATTTGACGATAAATCTTTTCTATGTCTGCAATAAGTACGTATCGGTGGGTACGGAACCGAACCATTATCGAGAACAGATCCTGCTGGATCGTAGGACCGACCATTAGAGTATCGTTGAGGGACAGATTATTTGTGGTTTTAGCGGAGGCGTCAAATACCACGCGCAATTTAGTGGTTAGGCTGGAGTCCTTGAAGACTGCGTGATGGGGCAAATAAAAAATATCTGAGTTGTCAAGCGACAAATCGTAATCATTAAGTGGAAACATGTGACCAAGTTTCAAGTATTCACTCATGAACTCGCTATAATCCTTGTAAAGGATAGGGTTCTGCTTGAGCTTGAACTCTAGCGATTGGAACCTGCGGATAGCTCCGCGGAGAGAATCTTCCAAATGAAATTTATCAGACCTGCGGGGCAGGGATACCACGAATCTCCCTTCGCGGTTGCGGATAGTGTATTTCACAAAATGTTTTTCACACGGCGAGTCCTCAGAGCAGGGTTCGCGACTAGAGATCTCCTCCAACTTCCAAAATTCTTTTAGTTGCGAGGAAATCTGACTATCATCCTTACAGACCATAAAGGACGAAACTGTTTTAGTTATGTCGACGTTGAAGGGTAAGTTACCGGCCAAAATAAATCCTAACTTAGTCTCCTGAATTATAGGAAAGTGCGGTCCGCGCATAAATTTAATAGGTTCAATTAGTTGGAGATAATATTGAGCGCCGAGTAGTACATCGACTTGCGCCGAGCAATGTAGGTGTGGATCAGCCAAGAATACGTGCTTGGGTAAATTCAAAGAGGCAAGATCGAACGACTCCGCCGGTAAATCATTAGTTATACTGGGTAGTACGGCACAATGCACGTTTAACGTGAAGGGTTTATAGCGAGAATGTAGCCTTACCTTTGTACTAAAGTCAGCCTGGGAAAGCGAGTTGTTTATACCCGTGACGGGCAGTTGCGACTTAACCAATTGGAGGCCCATTCTGCGGGCGAAATCCATTGTGCAAAAGTTTGCTTGAGAGCCGGAATCCAGTAAAATTCTAACGGGAAATTTTCTACCGGCCTTATTAGTGGTCATACAGACGGCGGTGGATAATAATATTGATTTATTTGTCTGTAACTTTAGTGAGCATTGGTTATTGATGGAAGCTCCGTCTTTGTTGGGGACATGAATTGTGGTGTGGTGACGCTTAGTACATTTTTTACAAGAAAATTTTGATGGACATTTTGAGCCTTCGTGACCCGGACGAAGGCAATTTAAACAAAGTTTGTTTTTTACTATAACGTTTTTTCTGTCAGGGACAGAAAGCGTTGTGAATTGTAAGCAGTCGATAATTCTATGTTCGCCGTTATATAGTCTACATAAATTGTTTCTGATATGAGAATGAAATGCCCCCCTAGGAGCGCTTATCTGTTTAACTGCCTTGCGATAAGGAGACTTATCGCTTTTATTCAACCTGCTCGTTGGGGTTGTCGCGTTATCAAGATTTTGTAGCAATTTTCTGCGTGAATTTAGAAAATTCATAAAATTATTAAAGTCAGGGAATTTATGTTCCGACAAACTCTCTTTCCACAACCGGAAAGTGTAACTATCAAGTTTTTTAGCTAAGTAATGTATGACAATAATTTCGAATGTGTTAACTGGCAGGTTGAGATTATTTAAAGCATTTATATTGGCTGAGATGTCATCAATGAATTTAGATATGCTGACTTGGGATTCTTGTTGAACCAATGCTACGTCCAGGACATTCCCGACATGGTGGGCGGAGACAATTAGCTTACTGTCATATCTATTCTTCAACAGATCGATAGCCACCGCGTAATTCTCATGAGTGATTGGTAATGACTTTATTACGTTAAGCGCCTCTCCATATAATGACGAGTGCAAATAGTGAAGTTTCTGTATGTCCGTCAGATCGGCTCTGACGTGAATTAGTTCAAGAAAAATGTGATAATAATGTTGCCACTCAATAATACTACCCGCAAACCGTGGTAATTTGATTGGTTCCAACTGAATGGGGGGTGTTTTAAGCTGTTTACTTTCAGCATTAATAAATGGTTTCTGGTTCATATGCTCAGCTTGCTCCAGCAGGTGTTGCAATTTACACTCTATATTACAAAGATCGTCTTCCGTTTGTACCCTATCACTCGCTAAAGCAAAGTCCGCTTCCTCGGAATCGATTTGGGATTGAATCTCATCGTATTTGGTGGATAATTCCATCAAATGTCGAAGTTTTATTTTCAGCGCATGATGATCGCTGGTTTCCAAATCAAAGTTATCTGCGAAAGTATTTACGCGGGATATTGAGGCTTTAATTGTGCCTCGTTTTTTTATTAGAGCCTTTACATCTGCCATTATTACAATTTAAAAAATACTTGGAAGAATTTGAGCATAGAGCATGTGAACCATAAACTTAAGTTTTGATAAATCTGAATACGTTGCGGTAGCTAGCGATGGTTATTTATATGAACATAATACTTGCTAGAACATAGGCTTACTCTCTCTGTTAATCAAGCTTTGTTGGCAATTAAAAATTATTAAAATTATGAATTTAAATGATAGTAACATATATTTTTATCTTTGATGTTTGAACTCACAATGAACTGCCAACCACTTACTAACTTGTATTGTGTAATGATGGTGTGTGTTTATACAAAGGTGTTAACAAATAACTGCTAAATGTAAAATATTGCTTGAAACGTTAAATATAAGTAAAAAGTTCATAGTCACGTGGACGTTGATCCAGTCGTGCTGAAGCTGGCTTCGATCCCGTTGCTCGATCCTGTTAGGAGCTGTTGCACCTCCTGTCTCTACTGGTCAGATGACGCCTTATGTTGTAGCCCTCCATAATTTAAAGCTGTGGAACTTTTTTACGTGAAATCGCAAATGCTGTCCTGCCGTGTCCCGTCGTCTCTGGTCTACTGCTCCGCCGAATCTTGTCGTGTTGATTGTGATGTAATTCACAAAAATGGTGTCGCTCAGGACGAAAATGTGGTCGCTCAGGACCAAGAAATGCTGCCCGTAGGGCGAGAATAAATCCGGTTCGGTTGGACCGAAAATGTTGCCGTTTTGGGGCCAAAAATATGATATCCGTCCCGTGAGGACCAAAAATGATGTCGCTGCGGACAAAGAAATGCGGTCGCTTGTGGACCAAAAATAAGAAATCCGGCCCGGAGGACCAAAAATGTTGTGGATTGGAAGCTCTTGAAAATCTTGAGTTGTTCCAAAACGCTATGTAGAAAAGGCTGGGTTTTAAACGAAAAGAAGTGGACTGTAATTCTGTTGTTTGATATGCGTTTATTGAAATGTTAAATTTTATAGACCATTGTCGACACGTGCGGATGTTTTTGGGGCCATAACGCCCATAAAATTAGCTTTGAAAGAAGTCGCAGTCCATTGTAAATGGACTCAGGTTGTCTGAGTAAATTGGTAAGTACGATACATGAAAATAATAAAGAATGATCCAGAAGCCGCGGCTGAAAGAGAGATTTTTAACGAGAGTACAGCTCGGAATCTGGTTAGAAACTAAAACTAACTTGCCTACCGTCAGTCAGCTGACCGCCGGCAGCGCTTGATAAGCAAGTGACGTCATCCGCCCGTGTCGCATTGCAGTGGTCACGGCACACAGCTGATAAATAAAGTACAAAGTTTGAACATACTGCCCGAAACGGGACGATTTTGTAAATTAAACATTAAATTTATAATATAATAGTTAGACTTACACGGCAAAAATAATACAACAATTGGCGTATTGGCTACAGCGCAATCACATAATAACCATAATATGATTAACATGATAAATTCAATTAACAATTACAAGGTATACAAGAAATCAACCCTTATGCAAATAGCAAGGGCAAACTGACAGTAAAATTACCCAAAACATAATAGTAACACAATACACATAATAATACAATGATTAAGTAGACATTTATCTTTCCCAAATAAAACCCATTGACATTTGCAAAGCATTATAATAACAAGTGATAACACCATAAAAATATAACAATTGCACCATGATATTGACACAACAAATCCCAATAAATTTTATAATACACGACCATTAGAAAATACAATACATACATAGAATAATTGATACCATAAGTAACACTTGTAGTTCTCGGAAATTGGAATATATAAACATACGATAATACAACAACATCCATAAATAATTGATAGTACAATGAAAACACAGTCACTATTGCAATAATAGCTATCGGCACGTAATAATAATAATTACAGCGTTGATGATACAATTGACTTGTATGCTCGCCCCAGGGAATGTCCCGGGCGTAGTCCAGGCAATGTGACAAGTTCACAATCCTAGTACGTCTCGTATGGCACGCATACGACTAGTTTGTTGCCACCGGAAGGGGGCATAATTTGTGGATGGGTCGGCGTAAGATACCTAGCGCGGTGCGAACTTCTGCGACGCGTACTAAGGAATCTTGACCCGGAAAAACATTGGTAATTACCCCACGCTTCCACTGTAGTGGGGGGGGGGAATTATCATCCAAAATGAGGACAAGCTGTCCGTCATTCAAATTCCTTAACGGGGTGCGCCATTTGTTGCGCTGCTGCAGGTGGTGCAGATAATCCCTAGACCACCGTTTCCAGATGGTCTGTGTAAATTTTTGGAGCAGAAGCCATCTGCCCAAATGACTAGTATTGCCTTGGGTATAGTCGGGTTCCGGAAGTGCAGTCAGTGGAGCACCGACCAGGAAATGAGCAGGAGTTAAGGGTTCAGGGTCTCTAGCATCGTCGGACACAGCACACAAAGGGCGTGAATTAAGGCAAGCCTCAATTTGAGAGAGAAGAGTAGAGTATTCCTCAAAATTCAAGATCGTACCGCCTATTACGCGACGCAAATGATATTTAACACTCCTTACACCACTTTCCCACAAACCACCGAAGTGAGGGGCTGAAGGAGGGATGAAGGACCATTTGATACCGCGGAGACCGCAAAACTCCTGAGAAGATTGCTCAACTTCCTTTGAGGTTAAAAATTTGTACCAATCATATAGGGTGTGGTTGGCACGACGAAAATTCGTACCATTATCTGAAAATATCTGCGCGGGAATACCTCTGCGCGCGATGAACCTTTTTAAAGCCGCTATAAAGGCGTTGGAGGTGAGATCCGACACCAATTCTAAATGGATGGCCTTTGTGCACATGCATATGAATAACGCGATGTATGCCTTGGACGTGGACTTTGAGCGCTGCCCGCCATGGCGTAAAAGTACAGGACCGGCATAGTCCACGGCCGACTGAGAAAATGGCCTAGCAGGCGTGACCCTAGAAGGGGGTAACTGACCTAATAGTTGATTCGCGCCTCTAGCCCGGAAACGAAAACAAGTGACACACTTATGTATTACTGAGCGGATATAAGATTTGTCGTGAATGAACCAATATTTGTGCCTGAGCGAAGCTTGAGTTGATTGCACCCCAGCGTGCAACAAACGGATATGTTTATACTCAATTATTAATCTCGTGAGACGAGAGTGCGGGTGCAAAATTATTTGGTGTTTACTCGCGTAGTTAAGTGGGGAGAATTGTAAGCGTCCACCCACTCTTAAAATGCCTGAGTCATCCAGGAAGGGGTTGAGAGCAAGAATTTTACTGCTGCGAGGAAGGCACCGATGTGCCTCAAGTTCCTTAACTTCTATGCCGAAGTGCAACTGCTGAGATTGCCGGACAAAAAACAAAAGTGTGTCATACAATTCTTGAGCAGACAAAAAGGACGTGGCCCTCTCAACAACCGGGAGCCTAGAGTTGCGAATAAATCTGCGGCAATATGCGAAGACGCTAATGAGCCTAGTAAGGGATGAATAATTTTCAACATAGCTATGTGTTAAGGATGCGACAATTAGTGAGGTTTGAACCTGCTTGCGACGTTCCTGCTCAAGGTCGCGATAAGTACAGGGAGCATGAATGTCGAAGGCGCTGACTGGCCATGATGCTGACTCATGGGCTAACCAGGACGGACCATGCCACCATTGAGTATGGCATTGCAAACTACGAGGGAGGCAACCGCGTGATAAATGTCGGCAGGGTTGTCAGTTGATACTACATGATGCCAAGTTCCCCTGCTGCTAACAAGACGCTGTATTTACGCGACACGGTTGTCCACAAATACCTTCCAACGGGAAGATTGTTGATGTATCCAATGCAACGCTATCATCGAGTCCGAATAGAGATATAGTCCGTCAAAATTGTAGTTGATGGCGTTTAAAACATTGGAAGTTAATTGCGACAGCAATAAACAAGCACAAAGTTCAAGGCGTGGTAGCGTTATCTGTTTCAGCGGAGCGACCCTATATTTAGCACACAACAAGTTTGACGATATGGCGCCGTTCGAATAGACCGCCCGCACATAAATGCAACACGCGTAACCTTTAGCCGAAGCGTCGGCGAATCCGTGAAGCTGTAATGAACTAATTGGATAATTGTTCGAACTCTTAACCGACCTCGTAATCTTAAAATGAGTGTCGGAAACTAATTGAGAGTATAGTTCTAGCCACTGATTAGGGGTTCGTCCCAATCTGTGCCCGCCAACCACAACTGTTGCACGAAATGTTTGCAGCAAAATGTGATGGGGGCGATAAGACCCAGCGGATCGTAAATCCCAGCAATGACCGACAACACGCTTCTTTTGTTGAACACGGTCGAATTATCATCACCCCGAACGGTGTATAAAAAATTATCCTTATCAACGTTCCATTGGATTCCCAATGTACGCACGTTTTGACCTTTGCTGAAGTCATGGGATACTTGGGCGCGAAGGGCCATAATTTTATGGTGGTTAGAAAACCGCTTATGTAACGTGAAACCATACCTATTTAGCAAATTCACGATCTCGCATTTCATTTTTGCTAACACGTTCGGATCATCCGAACCCGTTATAAGATCATCTACGTAAAAATCATTGGCTATGGCCCTAGAAGCTGTAGGGTAGTCGGATTTATTTTCGTAGGCTATCTGAGCCAGACAACGTGTAGCAAGGAAGGAAGCACTAGCAGTGCCATACGTAACCGTCCTTAAAGCGTAATGTTGTAATTCCTTATGCGGCGCATCACGCCAAACGATGCGTTGTAGGTTTGAATCCTTTGGGTTAACCATGATTTGACGATAAATCTTTTCTATGTCTGCAATAAGTACGTATCGGTGGGTACGGAACCGAACCATTATCGAGAACAGATCCTGCTGGATCGTAGGACCGACCATTAGAGTATCGTTGAGGGACAGATTATTTGTGGTTTTAGCGGAGGCGTCAAATACCACGCGCAATTTAGTGGTTAGGCTGGAGTCCTTGAAGACTGCGTGATGGGGCAAATAAAAAATATCTGAGTTGTCAAGCGACAAATCGTAATCATTAAGTGGAAACATGTGACCAAGTTTCAAGTATTCACTCATGAACTCGCTATAATCCTTGTAAAGGATAGGGTTCTGCTTGAGCTTGAACTCTAGCGATTGGAACCTGCGGATAGCTCCGCGGAGAGAATCTTCCAAATGAAATTTATCAGACCTGCGGGGCAGGGATACCACGAATCTCCCTTCGCGGTTGCGGATAGTGTATTTCACAAAATGTTTTTCACACGGCGAGTCCTCAGAGCAGGGTTCGCGACTAGAGATCTCCTCCAACTTCCAAAATTCTTTTAGTTGCGAGGAAATCTGACTATCATCCTTACAGACCATAAAGGACGAAACTGTTTTAGTTATGTCGACGTTGAAGGGTAAGTTACCGGCCAAAATAAATCCTAACTTAGTCTCCTGAATTATAGGAAAGTGCGGTCCGCGCATAAATTTAATAGGTTCAATTAGTTGGAGATAATATTGAGCGCCGAGTAGTACATCGACTTGCGCCGAGCAATGTAGGTGTGGATCAGCCAAGAATACGTGCTTGGGTAAATTCAAAGAGGCAAGATCGAACGACTCCGCCGGTAAATCATTAGTTATACTGGGTAGTACGGCACAATGCACGTTTAACGTGAAGGGTTTATAGCGAGAATGTAGCCTTACCTTTGTACTAAAGTCAGCCTGGGAAAGCGAGTTGTTTATACCCGTGACGGGCAGTTGCGACTTAACCAATTGGAGGCCCATTCTGCGGGCGAAATCCATTGTGCAAAAGTTTGCTTGAGAGCCGGAATCCAGTAAAATTCTAACGGGAAATTTTCTACCGGCCTTATTAGTGGTCATACAGACGGCGGTGGATAATAATATTGATTTATTTGTCTGTAACTTTAGTGAGCATTGGTTATTGATGGAAGCTCCGTCTTTGTTGGGGACATGAATTGTGGTGTGGTGACGCTTAGTACATTTTTTACAAGAAAATTTTGATGGACATTTTGAGCCTTCGTGACCCGGACGAAGGCAATTTAAACAAAGTTTGTTTTTTACTATAACGTTTTTTCTGTCAGGGACAGAAAGCGTTGTGAATTGTAAGCAGTCGATAATTCTATGTTCGCCGTTATATAGTCTACATAAATTGTTTCTGATATGAGAATGAAATGCCCCCCTAGGAGCGCTTATCTGTTTAACTGCCTTGCGATAAGGAGACT
Organism: Magicicada septendecula; assembly: GCA_034769895.1. Lineage (NCBI taxonomy): Eukaryota > Metazoa > Arthropoda > Insecta > Hemiptera > Cicadidae > Magicicada > Magicicada septendecula. Next base: position 640,413,525 of record CM068367.1, read on the forward strand.
TATCGCTTTTATTCAACCTGCTCGTTGGGGTTGTCGCGTTATCAAGATTTTGTAGCAATTTTCTGCGTGAATTTAGAAAATTCATAAAATTATTAAAGTCAGGGAATTTATGTTCCGACAAACTCTCTTTCCACAACCGGAAAGTGTAACTATCAAGTTTTTTAGCTAAGTAATGTATGACAATAATTTCGAATGTGTTAACTGGCAGGTTGAGATTATTTAAAGCATTTATATTGGCTGAGATGTCATCAATGAATTTAGATATGCTGACTTGGGATTCTTGTTGAACCAATGCTACGTCCAGGACATTCCCGACATGGTGGGCGGAGACAATTAGCTTACTGTCATATCTATTCTTCAACAGATCGATAGCCACCGCGTAATTCTCATGAGTGATTGGTAATGACTTTATTACGTTAAGCGCCTCTCCATATAATGACGAGTGCAAATAGTGAAGTTTCTGTATGTCCGTCAGATCGGCTCTGACGTGAATTAGTTCAAGAAAAATGTGATAATAATGTTGCCACTCAATAATACTACCCGCAAACCGTGGTAATTTGATTGGTTCCAACTGAATGGGGGGTGTTTTAAGCTGTTTACTTTCAGCATTAATAAATGGTTTCTGGTTCATATGCTCAGCTTGCTCCAGCAGGTGTTGCAATTTACACTCTATATTACAAAGATCGTCTTCCGTTTGTACCCTATCACTCGCTAAAGCAAAGTCCGCTTCCTCGGAATCGATTTGGGATTGAATCTCATCGTATTTGGTGGATAATTCCATCAAATGTCGAAGTTTTATTTTCAGCGCATGATGATCGCTGGTTTCCAAATCAAAGTTATCTGCGAAAGTATTTACGCGGGATATTGAGGCTTTAATTGTGCCTCGTTTTTTTATTAGAGCCTTTACATCTGCCATTATTACAATTTAAAAAATACTTGGAAGAATTTGAGCATAGAGCATGTGAACCATAAACTTAAGTTTTGATAAATCTGAATACGTTGCGGTAGCTAGCGATCGTTATTTATATGAACATAATACTTGCTAGAACATAGGCTTACTCTCTCTGTTAATTAAGCTTTGTTGGCAATTAAAAATTATTAAAATTATGAATTTAAATGATAGTAACATATATTTTTATCTTTGATGTTTGAACTCACAATGAACTGCCAACCACTTACTAACTTGTATTGTGTAATGATCGTGTGTGTTTATACAAAGGTGTTAACAAATAACTGCTAAATGTAAAATATTGCTTGAAACGTTAAATATAAGTAAAAAGTTCATAGTCACGTGGACGTTGATCCAGTCGTGCTGAAGCTGGCTTCGATCCCGTTGCTCGATCCTGTTAGGAGCTGTTGCACCTCCTGTCTCTACTGGTCAGATGACGCCTTATGTTGTAGCCCTCCATACTTTTAAAGCTGTGGAACTTTTTTACGTGAAATCGCAAATGCTGTCCTGCCGTGTCCCGTCGTCTCTGGTCTACTGCTCCGCCGAATCTTGTCGTGTTGATTGTGATGTAATTCACAAAAATGGTGTCGCTCAGGACGAAAATGTGGTCGCTCAGGACGAAAATGTGGTCGCTCAGGACCAAGAAATGCTGCCCGTAGGGCGAGAATAAATCCGGTTCGGTTGGACCGAAAATGTTGCCGTTTTGGGGCCAAAAATATGATATCCGTCCCGTGAGGACCAAAAATGATGTCGCTGCGGACAAAGAAATGCGGTCGCTTGTGGACCAAAAATAAGAAATCCGGCCCGGAGGACCAAAAATGTTGCGGATTGGAAGCTCTTGAAAATCTTGAGTTGTTCCAAAAACGCTATGTAGAAAAGGCTGGGTTTTAAACGAAAAGAAGTGGACTGTAATTCTGTTGTTTGATATGCGTTTATTGAAATGTTAAATTTTATAGACCATTGTCGACACGTGCGGATGTTTTTGGGGCCATAACGCCCATAAAATTAGCTTTGAAAGAAGTCGCAGTCCATTGTAAATGGACTCAGGTTGTCTGAGTAAATTGGTAAGTACGATACATGAAAATAATAAAGAATGATCCAGAAGCCGCGGCTGAAAGAGAGATTTTTAACGAGAGTACAGCTCGGAATCTGGTTAGAAACTAAAACTAACTTGCCTACCGTCAGTCAGCTGACCGCCGGCAGCGCTTGATAAGCAAGTGACGTCATCCGCCCGTGTCGCATTGCAGTGGTCACGGCACACAGCTGATAAATAAAGTACAAAGTTTGAACATACTGCCCGCTCAAAATCGGGACGATTTTGTAAATTAAACATTAAATTTATAATATAATAGTTAGACTTACACGGCAAAAATAATACAACAATTGGCGTATTGGCTACAGCGCAATCACATAATAACCATAATATGATTAACATGATAAATTCAATTAACAATTACAAGGTATACAAGAAATCAACCCTTATGCAAATAGCAAGGGCAAACTGACAGTAAAATTACCCAAAACATAATAGTAACACAATACACATAATAATACAATGATTAAGTAGACATTGATCTTTCCCAAATAAAACCCATTGACATTTGCAAAGCATTATAATAACAAGTGATAACACCATAAAAATATAACAATTGCACCATGATATTGACACAACAAATCCCAATAAATTTTATAATACACGACCATTAGAAAATACAATACATACATAGAATAATTGATACCATAAGTAACACTTGTAGTTCTCGGAAATTGGAATATATAAACATACGATAATACAACAACATCCATAAATAATTGATAGTACAATGAAAACACAGTCACTATTGCAATAATAGCTATCGGCACGTAATAATAATAATTACAGCGTTGATGATACAATTGACTTGTATTCTCGCCCCAGGGAATGTCCCGGGCGTAGTCCAGGCAATGTGACAAGTTCACAATCCTAGTACGTCTCGTATGGCACGCATACGACTAGTTTGTTGCCACCGGAAGGGGGCATAATTTGTGGATGGGTCGGCGTAAGATACCTAGCGCGGTGCGAACTTCTGCGACGCGTACTAAGGAATCTTGACCCGGAAAAACATTGGTAATTACCCCACGCTTCCACTGTAGTGGGGGGGAATTATCATCCAAAATGAGGACAAGCTGTCCGACATTCAAATTCCTTAACGGGGTGCGCCATTTGTTGCGCTGCTGCAGGTGGTGCAGATAATCCCTAGACCACCGTTTCCAGATGGTCTGTGTAAATTTTTGGAGCAGAAGCCATCTGCCCAAATGACTAGTATTGCCTTGGGTATAGTCGGGTTCCGGAAGTGCAGTCAGTGGAGCACCGACCAGGAAATGAGCAGGAGTTAAGGGTTCAGGGTCTCTAGCATCGTCGGACACAGCACACAAAGGGCGTGAATTAAGGCAAGCCTTAATTTGAGAGAGAAGAGTAGAGTATTCCTCAAAATTCAAGATCGTACCGCCTATTACGCGACGCAAATGATATTTAACACTCCTTACACCACTTTCCCACAAACCACCGAAGTGAGGGGCTGAAGGAGGGATGAAGGACCATTTGATACCGCGGAGACCGCAAAACTCCTGAGAAGATTGCTCAACTTCCTTTGAGGTTAAAAATTTGTACCAATCATATAGGGTGTGGTTGGCACGACGAAAATTCGTACCATTATCTGAAAATATCTGCGCGGGAATACCTCTGCGCGCGATGAACCTTTTTAAAGCCGCTATAAAGGCGTTGGAGGTGAGATCCGACACCAATTCTAAATGGATGGCCTTTGTGCACATGCATATGAATAACGCGATGTATGCCTTGGACGTGGACTTTGAGCGCTGCCCGCCATGGCGTAAAAGTACAGGACCGGCATAGTCCACGGCCGACTGAGAAAATGGCCTAGCAGGCGTGACCCTAGAAGGGGGTAACTGACCTAATAGTTGATTCGCGCCTCTAGCCCGGAAACGAAAACAAGTGACACACTTATGTATTACTGAGCGGATATAAGATTTGTCGTGAATGAACCAATATTTGTGCCTGAGCGAAGCTTGAGTTGATTGCACCCCAGCGTGCAACAAACGGATATGTTTATACTCAATTATTAATCTCGTGAGACGAGAGTGCGGGTGCAAAATTATTTGGTGTTTACTCGCGTAGTTAAGTGGGGAGAATTGTAAGCGTCCACCCACTCTTAAAATGCCTGAGTCATCCAGGAAGGGGTTGAGAGCAAGAATTTTACTGCTGCGAGGAAGGCACCGATGTGCCTCAAGTTCCTTAACTTCTATGCCGAAGTGCAACTGCTGAGATTGCCGGACAAAAAACAAAAGTGTGTCATACAATTCTTGAGCAGACAAAAAGGACGTGGCCCTGTCAACAACCGGGAGCCTAGAGTTGCGAATAAATCTGCGGCAATATGCGAAGACGCGAATGAGCCTAGTAAGGGATGAATAATTTTCAACATAGCTATGTGTTAAGGATGCGACAATTAGTGAGGTTTGAACCTGCTTGCGACGTTCCTGCTCAAGGTCGCGATAAGTACAGGGAGCATGAATGTCGAAGGCGCTGACTGGCCATGATGCTGACTCATGGGCTAACCAGGACGGACCATGCCACCATTGAGTATGGCATTGCAAACTACGAGGGAGGCAACCGCGTGATAAATGTCGGCAGGGTTGTCAGTTGATACTACATGATGCCAAGTTCCCCTGCTGCTAACAAGACGCTGTATTTACGCGACACGGTTGTCCACAAATACCTTCCAACGGGAAGATTGTTGATGTATCCAATGCAACGCTATCATCGAGTCCGAATAGAGATATAGTCCGTCAAAATTGTAGTTGATGGCGTTTAAAACATTGGAAGTTAATTGCGACAGCAATAAACAAGCACAAAGTTCAAGGCGTGGTAGCGTTATCTGTTTCAGCGGAGCGACCCTATATTTAGCACACAACAAGTTTGACGATATGACGCCGTTCGAATAGACCGCCCGCACATAAATGCAACACGCGTAACCTTTAGCCGAAGCGTCGGCGAATCCGTGAAGCTGTAATGAACTAATTGGATAATTGTTCGAACTCTTAACCGACCTCGTAATCTTAAAATGAGTGTCGGAAACTAATTGAGAGTATAGTTCTAGCCACTGATTAGGGGTTCGTCCCAATCTGTGCCCGCCAACCACAACTGTTGCACGAAATGTTTGCAGCAAAATGTGATGGGGGCGATAAGACCCAGCGGATCGTAAATCCCAGCAATGACCGACAACACGCTTCTTTTGTTGAACACGGTCGAATTATCATCACCCCGAACGGTGTATAAAAAATTATCCTTATCAACGTTCCATTGGATTCCCAATGTACGCACGTTTTGACCTTTGCTGAAGTCATGGGATACTTGGGCGCGAAGGGCCATAATCTTATGGTGGTTAGAAAACCGCTTATGTAACGTGAAACCATACCTATTTAGCAAATTCACGATCTCGCATTTCATTTTTGCTAACACGTTCGGATCATCCGAACCCGTTATAAGATCATCTACGTAAAAATCATTGGCTATGGCCCTAGAAGCTGTAGGGTAGTCGGATTTATTTTCGTAGGCTATCTGAGCCAGACAACGTGTAGCAAGGAAGGAAGCACTAGCAGTGCCATACGTAACCGTCCTTAAAGCGTAATGTTGTAATTCCTTATGCGGCGCATCACGCCAAACGATGCGTTGTAGGTTTGAATCCTTTGGGTTAACCATGATTTGACGATAAATCTTTTCTATGTCTGCAATAAGTACGTATCGGTGGGTACGGAACCGAACCATTATCGAGAACAGATCCTGCTGGATCGTAGGACCGACCATTAGAGTATCGTTGAGGGACAGATTATTTGTGGTTTTAGCGGAGGCGTCAAATACCACGCGCAATTTAGTGGTTAGGCTGGAGTCCTTGAAGACTGCGTGATGGGGCAAATAAAAAATATCTGAGTTGTCAAGCGACAAATCGTAATCATTAAGTGGAAACATGTGACCAAGTTTCAAGTATTCACTCATGAACTCGCTATAATCCTTGTAAAGGATAGGGTTCTGCTTGAGCTTGAACTCTAGCGATTGGAACCTGCGGATAGCTCCGCGGAGAGAATCTTCCAAATGAAATTTATCAGACCTGCGGGGCAGGGATACCACGAATCTCCCTTCGCGGTTGCGGATAGTGTATTTCACAAAATGTTTTTCACACGGCGAGTCCTCAGAGCAGGGTTCGCGACTAGAGATCTCCTCCAACTTCCAAAATTCTTTTAGTTGCGAGGAAATCTGACTATCATCCTTACAGACCATAAAGGACGAAACTGTTTTAGTTATGTCGACGTTGAAGGGTAAGTTACCGGCCAAAATAAATCCTAACTTAGTCTCCTGAATTATAGGAAAGTGCGGTCCGCGCATAAATTTAATAGGTTCAATTAGTTGGAGATAATATTGAGCGCCGAGTAGTACATCGACTTGCGCCGAGCAATGTAGGTGTGGATCAGCCAAGAATACGTGCTTGGGTAAATTCAAAGAGGCAAGATCGAACGACTCCGCCGGTAAATCATTAGTTATACTGGGTAGTACGGCACAATGCACGTTTAACGTGAAGGGTTTATAGCGAGAATGTAGCCTTACCTTTGTACTAAAGTCAGCCTGGGAAAGCGAGTTGTTTATACCCGTGACGGGCAGTTGCGACTTAACCAATTGGAGGCCCATTCTGCGGGCGAAATCCATTGTGCAAAAGTTTGCTTGAGAGCCGGAATCCAGTAAAATTCTAACGGGAAATTTTCTACCGGCCTTATTAGTGGTCATACAGACGGCGGTGGATAATAATATTGATTTATTTGTCTGTAACTTTAGTGAGCATTGGTTATTGATGGAAGCTCCGTCTTTGTTGGGGACATGAATTGTGGTGTGGTGACGCTTAGTACATTTTTTACAAGAAAATTTTGATGGACATTTTGAGCCTTCGTGACCCGGACGAAGGCAATTTAAACAAAGTTTGTTTTTTACTATAACGTTTTTTCTGTCAGGGACAGAAAGCGTTGTGAATTGTAAGCAGTCGATAATTCTATGTTCGCCGTTATATAGTCTACATAAATTGTTTCTGATATGAGAATGAAATGCCCCCCTAGGAGCGCTTATCTGTTTAACTGCCTTGCGATAAGGAGACTTATCGCTTTTATTCAACCTGCTCGTTGGGGTTGTCGCGTTATCAAGATTTTGTAGCAATTTTCTGCGTGAATTTAGAAAATTCATAAAATTATTAAAGTCAGGGAATTTATGTTCCGACAAACTCTCTTTCCACAACCGGAAAGTGTAACTATCAAGTTTTTTAGCTAAGTAATGTATGACAATAATTTCGAATGTGTTAACTGGCAGGTTGAGATTATTTAAAGCATTTATATTGGCTGAGATGTCATCAATGAATTTAGATATGCTGACTTGGGATTCTTGTTGAACCAATGCTACGTCCAGGACATTCCCGACATGGTGGGCGGAGACAATTAGCTTACTGTCATATCTATTCTTCAACAGATCGATAGCCACCGCGTAATTCTCATGAGTGATTGGTAATGACTTTATTACGTTAAGCGCCTCTCCATATAATGACGAGTGCAAATAGTGAAGTTTCTGTATGTCCGTCAGATCGGCTCTGACGTGAATTAGTTCAAGAAAAATGTGATAATAATGTTGCCACTCAATAATACTACCCGCAAACCGTGGTAATTTGATTGGTTCCAACTGAATGGGGGGTGTTTTAAGCTGTTTACTTTCAGCATTAATAAATGGTTTCTGGTTCATATGCTCAGCTTGCTCCAGCAGGTGTTGCAATTTACACTCTATATTACAAAGATCGTCTTCCGTTTGTACCCTATCACTCGCTAAAGCAAAGTCCGCTTCCTCGGAATCGATTTGGGATTGAATCTCATCGTATTTGGTGGATAATTCCATCAAATGTCGAAGTTTTATTTTCAGCGCATGATGATCGCTGGTTTCCAAATCAAAGTTATCTGCGAAAGTATTTACGCGGGATATTGAGGCTTTAATTGTGCCTCGTTTTTTTATTAGAGCCTTTACATCTGCCATTATTACAATTTAAAAAATACTTGGAAGAATTTGAGCATAGAGCATGTGAACCATAAACTTAAGTTTTGATAAATCTGAATACGTTGCGGTAGCTAGCGATCGTTATTTATATGAACATAATACTTGCTAGAACATAGGCTTACTCTCTCTGTTAATCAAGCTTTGTTGGCAATTAAAAATTATTAAAATTATGAATTTAAATGATAGTAACATATATTTTTATCTTTGATGTTTGAACTCACAATGAACTGCCAACCACTTACTAACTTGTATTGTGTAATGATGGTGTGTGTTTATACAAAGGTGTTAACAAATAACTGCTAAATGTAAAATATTGCTTGAAACGTTAAATATAAGTAAAAAGTTCATAGTCACGTGGACGTTGATCCAGTCGTGCTGAAGCTGGCTTCGATCCCGTTGCTCGATCCTGTTAGGAGCTGTTGCACCTCCTGTCTCTACTGGTCAGATGACGCCTTATGTTGTAGCCCTCCATAATTTAAAGCTGTGGAACTTTTTTACGTGAAATCGCAAATGCTGTCCTGCCGTGTCCCGTCGTCTCTGGTCTACTGCTCCGCCGAATCTTGTCGTGTTGATTGTGATGTAATTCACAAAAATGGTGTCGCTCAGGACGAAAATGTGGTCGCTCAGGACGAAAATGTGGTCGCTCAGGACCAAGAAATGCTGCCCGTAGGGCGAGAATAAATCCGGTTCGGTTGGACCGAAAATGTTGCCGTTTTGGGGCCAAAAATATGATATCCGTCCCGTGAGGACCAAAAATGATGTCGCTGCGGACAAAGAAATGCGGTCGCTTGTGGACCAAAAATAAGAAATCCGGCCCGGAGGACCAAAAATGTTGCGGATTGGAAGCTCTTGAAAATCTTGAGTTGTTCCAAAAACGCTATGTAGAAAAGGCTGGGTTTTAAACGAAAAGAAGTGGACTGTAATTCTGTTGTTTGATATGCGTTTATTGAAATGTTAAATTTTATAGACCATTGTCGACACGTGCGGATGTTTTTGGGGCCATAACGCCCATAAAATTAGCTTTGAAAGAAGTCGCAGTCCATTGTAAATGGACTCAGGTTGTCTGAGTAAATTGGTAAGTACGATACATGAAAATAATAAAGAATGATCCAGAAGCCGCGGCTGAAAGAGAGATTTTTAACGAGAGTACAGCTCGGAATCTGGTTAGAAACTAAAACTAACTTGTCTACCGTCAGTCAGCTGACCGCCGGCAGCGCTTGATAAGCAAGTGACGTCATCCGCCCGTGTCGCATTGCAGTGGTCACGGCACACAGCTGATAAATAAAGTACAAAGTTTGAACATACTGCCCGAAACGGGACGATTTTGTAAATTAAACATTAAATTTATAATATAATAGTTAGACTTACACGGCAAAAATAATACAACAATTGGCGTATTGGCTACAGCGCAATCACATAATAACCATAATATGATTAACATGATAAATTCAATTAACAATTACAAGGTATACAAGAAATCAACCCTTATGCAAATAGCAAGGGCAAACTGACAGTAAAATTACCCAAAACATAATAGTAACACAATACACATAATAATACAATGATTAAGTAGACATTGATCTTTCCCAAATAAAACCCATTGACATTTGCAAAGCATTATAATAACAAGTGATAACACCATAAAAAATATAACAATTGCACCATGATATTGACGCAACAAATCCCAATAAATTTTATAATACACGACCATTAGAAAATACAATACATACATAGAATAATTGATACCATAAGTAACACTTGTAGTTCTCGGAAATTGGAATATATAAACATACGATAATACAACAACATCCATAAATAATTGATAGTACAATGAAAACACAGTCACTATTGCAATAATAGCTATCGGCACGTAATAATAATAATTACAGCGTTGATGATACAATTGACTTGTATGCTCGCCCCAGGGAATGTCCCGGGCGTAGTCCAGGCAATGTGACAAGTTCACAATCCTAGTACGTCTCGTATGGCACGCATACGACTAGTTTGTTGCCACCGGAAGGGGGCATAATTTGTGGATGGGTCGGCGTAAGATACCTAGCGCGGTGCGAACTTCTGCGACGCGTACTAAGGAATCTTGACCCGGAAAAACATTGGTAATTACCCCACGCTTCCACTGTAGTGGGGGGGGGGGAATTATCATCCAAAATGAGGACAAGCTGTCCGTCATTCAAATTCCTTAACGGGGTGCGCCATTTGTTGCGCTGCTGCAGGTGGTGCAGATAATCCGTAGACCACCGTTTCCAGATGGTCTGTGTAAATTTTTGGAGCAGAAGCCATCTGCCCAAATGACTAGTATTGCCTTGGGTATAGTCGGGTTCCGGAAGTGCAGTCAGTGGAGCACCGACCAGGAAATGAGCAGGAGTTAAGGGTTCAGGGTCTCTAGCATCGTCGGACACAGCACACAAAGGGCGTGAATTAAGGCAAGCCTCAATTTGAGAGAGAAGAGTAGAGTATTCCTCAAAATTCAAGATCGTACCGCCTATTACGCGACGCAAATGATATTTAACACTCCTTACACCACTTTCCCACAAACCACCGAAGTGAGGGGCTGAAGGAGGGATGAAGGACCATTTGATACCGCGGAGACCGCAAAACTCCTGAGAAGATTGCTCAACTTCCTTTGAGGTTAAAAATTTGTACCAATCATATAGGGTGTGGTTGGCACGACGAAAATTCGTACCATTATCTGAAAATATATGCGCGGGAATACCTCTGCGCGCGATGAACCTTTTTAAAGCCGCTATAAAGGCGTTGGAGGTGAGATCCGACACCAATTCTAAATGGATGGCCTTTGTGCACATGCATATGAATAACGCGATGTATGCCTTGGACGTGGACTTTGAGCGCTGCCCGCCATGGCGTAAAAGTACAGGACCGGCATAGTCCACGGCCGACTGAGAAAATGGCCTAGCAGGCGTGACCCTAGAAGGGGGTAACTGACCTAATAGTTGATTCGCGCCTCTAGCCCGGAAACGAAAACAAGTGACACACTTATGTATTACTGAGCGGATATAAGATTTGTCGTGAATGAACCAATATTTGTGCCTGAGCGAAGCTTGAGTTGATTGCACCCCAGCGTGCAACAAACGGATATGTTTATACTCAATTATTAATCTCGTGAGACGAGAGTGCGGGTGCAAAATTATTTGGTGTTTACTCGCGTAGTTAAGTGGGGAGAATTGTAAGCGTCCACCCACTCTTAAAATGCCTGAGTCATCCAGGAAGGGGTTGAGAGCAAGAATTTTACTGCTGCGAGGAAGGCACCGATGTGCCTCAAGTTCCTTAACTTCTATGCCGAAGTGCAACTGCTGAGATTGCCGGACAAAAAACAAAAGTGTGTCATACAATTCTTGAGCAGACAAAAAGGACGTGGCCCTGTCAACAACCGGGAGCCTAGAGTTGCGAATAAATCTGCGGCAATATGCGAAGACGCTAATGAGCCTAGTAAGGGATGAATAATTTTCAACATAGCTATGTGTTAAGGATGCGACAATTAGTGAGGTTTGAACCTGCTTGCGACGTTCCTGCTCAAGGTCGCGATAAGTACAGGGAGCATGAATGTCGAAGGCGCTGACTGGCCATGATGCTGACTCATGGGCTAACCAGGACGGACCATGCCACCATTGAGTATGGCATTGCAAACTACGAGGGAGGCAACCGCGTGATAAATGTCGGCAGGGTTGTCAGTTGATACTACATGATGCCAAGTTCCCCTGCTGCTAACAAGACGCTGTATTTACGCGACACGGTTGTCCACAAATACCTTCCAACGGGAAGATTGTTGATGTATCCAATGCAACGCTATCATCGAGTCCGAATAGAGATATAGTCCGTCAAAATTGTAGTTGATGGCGTTTAAAACATTGGAAGTTAATTGCGACAGCAATAAACAAGCACAAAGTTCAAGGCGTGGTAGCGTTATCTGTTTCAGCGGAGCGACCCTATATTTAGCACACAACAAGTTTGACGATATGGCGCCGTTCGAATAGACCGCCCGCACATAAATGCAACACGCGTAACCTTTAGCCGAAGCGTCGGCGAATCCGTGAAGCTGTAATGAACTAATTGGATAATTGTTCGAACTCTTAACCGACCTCGTAATCTTAAAATGAGTGTCGGAAACTAATTGAGAGTATAGTTCTAGCCACTGATTAGGGGTTCGTCCCAATCTGTGCCCGCCAACCACAACTGTTGCACGAAATGTTTGCAGCAAAATGTGATGGGGGCGATAAGACCCAGCGGATCGTAAATCCCAGCAATGACCGACAACACGCTTCTTTTGTTGAACACGGTCGAATTATCATCACCCCGAACGGTGTATAAAAAATTATCCTTATCAACGTTCCATTGGATTCCCAATGTACGCACGTTTTGACCTTTGCTGAAGTCATGGGATACTTGGGCGCGAAGGGCCATAATCTTATGGTGGTTAGAAAACCGCTTATGTAACGTGAAACCATACCTATTTAGCAAATTCACGATCTCGCATTTCATTTTTGCTAACACGTTCGGATCATCCGAACCCGTTATAAGATCATCTACGTAAAAATCATTGGCTATGGCCCTAGAAGCTGTAGGCTAGTCGGATTTATTTTCGTAGGCTATCTGAGCCAGACAACGTGTAGCAAGGAAGGAAGCACTAGCAGTGCCATACGTAACCGTCCTTAAAGCGTAATGTTGTAATTCCTTATGCGGCGCATCACGCCAAACGATGCGTTGTAGGTTTGAATCCTTTGGGTTAACCATGATTTGACGATAAATCTTTTCTATGTCTGCAATAAGTACGTATCGGTGGGTACGGAACCGAACCATTATCGAGAACAGATCCTGCTGGATCGTAGGACCGACCATTAGAGTATCGTTGAGGGACAGATTATTTGTGGTTTTAGCGGAGGCGTCAAATACCACGCGCAATTTAGTGGTTAGGCTGGAGTCCTTGAAGACTGCGTGATGGGGCAAATAAAAAATATCTGAGTTGTCAAGCGACAAATCGTAATCATTAAGTGGAAACATGTGACCAAGTTTCAAGTATTCACTCATGAACTCGCTATAATCCTTGTAAAGGATAGGGTTCTGCTTGAACTTGAACTCTAGCGATTGGAACCTGCGGATAGCTCCGCGGAGAGAATCTTCCAAATGAAATTTATCAGACCTGCGGGGCAGGGATACCACGAATCTCCCTTCGCGGTTGCGTATAGTGTATTTCACAAAATGTTTTTCACACGGCGAGTCCTCAGAGCAGGGTTCGCGACTAGAGATCTCCTCCAACTTCCAAAATTCTTTTAGTTGCGAGGAAATCTGACTATCATCCTTACAGACCATAAAGGACGAAACTGTTTTAGTTATGTCGACGTTGAAGGGTAAGTTACCGGCCAAAATAAATCCTAACTTAGTCTCCTGAATTATAGGAAAGTGCGGTCCGCGCATAAATTTAATAGGTTCAATTAGTTGGAGATAATATTGAGCGCCGAGTAGTACATCGACTTGCGCCGAGCAATGTAGGTGTGGATCAGCCAAGAATACGTGCTTGGGTAAATTCAAAGAGGCAAGATCGAACGACTCCGCCGGTAAATCATTAGTTATACTGGGTAGTACGGCACAATGCACGTTTAACGTGAAGGGTTTATAGCGAGAATGTAGCCTTACCTTTGTACTAAAGTCAGCCTGGGAAAGCGAGTTGTTTATACCAGTGACGGGCAGTTGCGACTTAACCAATTGGAGGCCCATTCTGCGGGCGAAATCCATTGTGCAAAAGTTTGCTTGAGAGCCGGAATCCAGTAAAATTCTAACGGGAAATTTTCTACCGGCCTTATTAGTGGTCATACAGACGGCGGTGGATAATAATATTGATTTATTTGTCTGTAACTTTAGTGAGCATTGGTTATTGATGGAAGCTCCGTCTTTGTTGGGGACATGAATTGTGGTGTGGTGACGCTTAGTACATTTTTTACAAGAAAATTTTGATGGACATTTTGAGCCTTCGTGACCCGGACGAAGGCAATTTAAACAAAGTTTGTTTTTTACTATAACGTTTTTTCTGTCAGGGACAGAAAGCGTTGTGAATTGTAAGCAGTCGATAATTCTATGTTCGCCGTTATATAGTCTACATAAATTGTTTCTGATATGAGAATGAAATGCCCCCCTAGGAGCGCTTATCTGTTTAACTGCCTTGCGATAAGGAGACTTATCGCTTTTATTCAACCTGCTCGTTGGGGTTGTCGCGTTATCAAGATTTTGTAGCAATTTTCTGCGTGAATTTAGAAAATTCATAAAATTATTAAAGTCAGGGAATTTATGTTCCGACAAACTCTCTTTCCACAACCGGAAAGTGTAACTATCAAGTTTTTTAGCTAAGTAATGTATGACAATAATTTCGAATGTGTTAACTGGCAGGTTGAGATTATTTAAAGCATTTATATTGGCTGAGATGTCATCAATGAATTTAGATATGCTGACTTGGGATTCTTGTTGAACCAATGGTACGTCCAGGACATTCCCGACATGGTGGGCGGAGACAATTAGCTTACTGTCATATCTATTCTTCAACAGATCGATAGCCACCGCGTAATTCTCATGAGTGATTGGTAATGACTTTATTACGTTAAGCGCCTCTCCATATAATGACGAGTGCAAATAGTGAAGTTTCTGTATGTCCGTCAGATCGGCTCTGACGTGAATTAGTTCAAGAAAAATGTGATAATAATGTTGCCACTCAATAATACTACCCGCAAACCGTGGTAGTTTGATTGGTTCCAACTGAATGGGGGGTGTTTTAAGCTGTTTACTTTCAGCATTAATAAATGGTTTCTGGTTCATATGCTCAGCTTGCTCCAGCAGGTGTTGCAATTTACACTCTATATTACAAAGATCGTCTTCCGTTTGTACCCTATCACTCGCTAAAGCAAAGTCCGCTTCCTCGGAATCGATTTGGGATTGAATCTCATCGTATTTGGTGGATAATTCCATCAAATGTCGAAGTTTTATTTTCAGCGCATGATGATCGCTGGTTTCCAAATCAAAGTTATCTGCGAAAGTATTTACGCGGGATATTGAGGCTTTAATTGTGCCTCGTTTTTTTATTAGAGCCTTTACATCTGCCATTATTACAATTTAAAAAATACTTGGAAGAATTTGAGCATAGAGCATGTGAACCATAAACTTAAGTTTTGATAAATCTGAATACGTTGCGGTAGCTAGCGATCGTTATTTATATGAACATAATACTTGCTAGAACATAGGCTTACTCTCTCTGTTAATCAAGCTTTGTTGGCAATTAAAAATTATTAAAATTATGAATTCAAATGATAGTAACATATATTTTTAACTTTGATGTTTGAACTCACAATGAACTGCCAACCACTTACTAACTTGTATTGTGTAATGATCGAGTGTGTTTATACAAAGGTGTTAACAAATAACTGCTAAATGTAAAATATTGCTTGAAACGTTAAATATAAGTAAAAAGTTCATAGTCACGTGGACGTTGATCCAGTCGTGCTGAAGCTGGCTTCGATCCCGTTGCTCGATCCTGTTAGGAGCTGTTGCACCTCCTGTCTCTACTGGTCAGATGACGCCTTATGTTGTAGCCCTCCATAATTTAAAGCTGTGGAACTTTTTTACGTGAAATCGCAAATGCTGTCCTGCCGTGTCCAGTCGTCTCTGGTCTACTGCTCCGCCGAATCTTGTCGTGTTGATTGTGATGTAATTCACAAAAATGGTGTCGCTCAGGACGAAAATGTGGTCGCTCAGGACCAAGAAATGCTGCCCGTAGGGCGAGAATAAATCCGGTTCGGTTGGACCGAAAATGTTGACGTTTTGGGGCCAAAAATATGATATCCGTCCCGTGAGGACCAAAAATGATGTCGCTGCGGACAAAGAAATGCGGTCGCTTGTGGACCAAAAATAAGAAATCCGGCCCGGAGGACAAAAATGTTGCGGATTGGAAGCTCTTGAAAATCTTGAGTTGTTCCAAAAACGCTATGTAGAAAAGGCTGGGTTTTAAACGAAAAGAAGTGGACTGTAATTCTGTTGTTTGATATGCGTTTATTGAAATGTTAAATTTTATAGACCATTGTCGACACGTGCGGATGTTTTTGGGGCCATAACGCCCATAAAATTAGCTTTGAAAGAAGTCGCAGTCCATTGTAAATGGACTCAGGTTGTCTGAGTAAATTGGTAAGTACGATACATGAAAATAATAAAGAATGATCCAGAAGCCGCGGCTGAAAGAGAGATTTTTAACGAGAGTACAGCTCGGAATCTGGTTAGAAACTAAAACTAACTTGTCTACCGTCAGTCAGCTGACCGCCGGCAGCGCTTGATAAGCAAGTGACGTCATCCGCCCGTGTCGCATTGCAGTGGTCACGGCACACAGCTGATAAATAAAGTACAAAGTTTGAACATACTGCCCGAAACGGGACGATTTTGTAAATTAAACATTAAATTTATAATATAATAGTTAGACTTACACGGCAAAAATAATACAACAATTGGCGTATTGGCTACAGCGCAATCACATAATAACCATAATATGATTAACATGATAAATTCAATTAACAATTACAAGGTATACAAGAAATCAACCCTTATGCAAATAGCAAGGGCAAACTGACAGTAAAATTACCCAAAACATAATAGTAACACAATAAACATAATAATACAATGATTAAGTAGACATTGATCTTTCCCAAATAAAACCCATTGACATTTGCAAAGCATTATAATAACAAGTGATAACACCATAAAAAATATAACAATTGCACCATGATATTGACACAACAAATCCCAATAAATTTTATAATACACGACCATTAGAAAATACAATACATACATAGAATAATTGATACCATAAGTAACACTTGTAGTTCTCGGAAATTGGAATATATAAACATACGATAATACAACAACATCCATAAATAATTGATAGTACAATGAAAACACAGTCACTATTGCAATAATAGCTATCGGCACGTAATAATAATAATTACAGCGTTGATGATACAATTGACTTGTATGCTCGCCCCAGGGAATGTCCCGGGCGTAGTCCAGGCAATGTGACAAGTTCACAATCCTAGTACGTCTCGTATGGCACGCATACGACTAGTTTGTTGCCACCGGAAGGGGGCATAATTTGTGGATGGGTCGGCGTAAGATACCTAGCGCGGTGCGAACTTCTGCGACGCGTACTAAGGAATCTTGACCCGGAAAAACATTGGTAATTACCCCACGCTTCCACTGTAGTGGGGGGGGGGAATTATCATCCAAAATGAGGACAAGCTGTCCGACATTCAAATTCCTTAACGGGGTGCGCCATTTGTTGCGCTGCTGCAGGTGGTGCAGATAATCCGTAGACCACCGTTTCCAGATGGTCTGTGTAAATTTTTGGAGCAGAAGCCATCTGCCCAAATGACTAGTATTGCCTTGGGTATAGTCGGGTTCCGGAAGTGCAGTCAGTGGAGCACCGACCAGGAAATGAGCAGGAGTTAAGGGTTCAGGGTCTCTAGCATCGTCGGACACAGCACACAAAGGGCGTGAATTAAGGCAAGCCTCAATTTGAGAGAGAAGAGTAGAGTATTCCTCAAAATTCAAGATCGTACCGCCTATTACGCGACGCAAATGATATTTAACACTCCTTACACCACTTTCCCACAAACCACCGAAGTGAGGGGCTGAAGGAGGGATGAAGGACCATTTGATACCGCGGAGACCGCAAAACTCCTGAGAAGATTGCTCAACTTCCTTTGAGGTTAAAAATTTGTACCAATCATATAGGGTGTGGTTGGCACGACGAAAATTCGTACCATTATCTGAAAATATCTGCGCGGGAATACCTCTGCGCGCGATGAACCTTTTTAAAGCCGCTATAAAGGCGTTGGAAGTGAGATCCGACACCAATTCTAAATGGATGGCCTTTGTGCACATGCATATGAATAACGCGATGTATGCCTTGGACGTGGACTTTGAGCGCTGCCCGCCATGGCGTAAAAGTACAGGACCGGCATAGTCCACGGCCGACTGAGAAAATGGCCTAGCAGGCGTGACCCTAGAAGGGGGTAACTGACCTAATAGTTGATTCGCGCCTCTAGCCCGGAAACGAAAACAAGTGACACACTTATGTATTACTGAGCGGATATAAGATTTGTCGTGAATGAACCAATATTTGTGCCTGAGCGAAGCTTGAGTTGATTGCACCCCAGCGTGCAACAAACGGATATGTTTATACTCAATTATTAATCTCGTGAGACGAGAGTGCGGGTGCAAAATTATTTGGTGTTTACTCGCGTAGTTAAGTGGGGAGAATTGTAAGCGTCCACCCACTCTTAAAATGCCTGAGTCATCCAGGAAGGGGTTGAGAGCAAGAATTTTACTGCTGCGAGGAAGGCACCGATGTGCCTCAAGTTCCTTAACTTCTATGCCGAAGTGCAACTGCTGAGATTGCCGGACAAAAAACAAAAGTGTGTCATACAATTCTTGAGCAGACAAAAAGGACGTGGCCCTGTCAACAACCGGGAGCCTAGAGTTGCGAATAAATATGCGGCAATATGCGAAGACGCTAATGAGCCTAGTAAGGGATGAATAATTTTCAACATAGCTATGTGTTAAGGATGCGACAATTAGTGAGGTTTGAACCTGCTTGCGACGTTCCTGCTCAAGGTCGCGATAAGTACAGGGAGCATGAATGTCGAAGGCGCTGACTGGCCATGATGCTGACTCATGGGCTAACCAGGACGGACCATGCCACCATTGAGTATGGCATTGCAAACTACGAGGGAGGCAACCGCGTGATAAATGTCGGCAGGGTTGTCAGTTGATACTACATGATGCCAAGTTCCCCTGCTGCTAACAAGACGCTGTATTTACGCGACACGGTTGTCCACAAATACCTTCCAACGGGAAGATTGTTGATGTATCCAATGCAACGCTATCATCGAGTCCGAATAGAGATATAGTCCGTCAAAATTGTAGTTGATGGCGTTTAAAACATTGGAAGTTAATTGCGACAGCAATAAACAAGCACAAAGTTCAAGGCGTGGTAGCGTTATCTGTTTCAGCGGAGCGACCCTATATTTAGCACACAACAAGTTTGACGATATGGCGCCGTTCGAATAGACCGCCCGCACATAAATGCAACACGCGTAACCTTTAGCCGAAGCGTCGGCGAATCCGTGAAGCTGTAATGAACTAACTGGATAATTGTTCGAACTCTTAACCGACCTCGTAATCTTAAAATGAGTGTCGGAAACTAATTGAGAGTATAGTTCTAGCCACTGATTAGGGGTTCGTCCCAATCTGTGCCCGCCAACCACAACTGTTGCACGAAATGTTTGCAGCAAAATGTGATGGGGGCGATAAGACCCAGCGGATCGTAAATCCCAGCAATGACCGACAACACGCTTCTTTTGTTGAACACGGTCGAATTATCATCACCCCGAACGGTGTATAAAAAATTATCCTTATCAACGTTCCATTGGATTCCCAATGTACGCACGTTTTGACCTTTGCTGAAGTCATGGGATACTTGGGCGCGAAGGGCCATAATCTTATGGTGGTTAGAAAACCGCTTATGTAACGTGAAACCATACCTATTTAGCAAATTCACGATCTCGCATTTCATTTTTGCTAACACGTTCGGATCATCCGAACCCGTTATAAGATCATCTACGTAAAAATCATTGGCTATGGCCCTAGAAGCTGTAGGGTAGTCGGATTTATTTTCGTAGGCTATCTGAGCCAGACAACGTGTAGCAAGGAAGGAAGCACTAGCAGTGCCATACGTAACCGTCCTTAAAGCGTAATGTTGTAATTCCTTATGCGGCGCATCACGCCAAACGATGCGTTGTAGGTTTGAATCCTTTGGGTTAACCATGATTTGACGATAAATCTTTTCTATGTCTGCAATAAGTACGTATCGGTGGGTACGGAACCGAACCATTATCGAGAACAGATCCTGCTGGATCGTAGGACCGACCATTAGAGTATCGTTGAGGGACAGATTATTTGTGGTTTTAGCGGAGGCGTCAAATACCACGCGCAATTTAGTGGTTAGGCTGGAGTCCTTGAAGACTGCGTGATGGGGCAAATAAAAAATATCTGAGTTGTCAAGCGACAAATCGTAATCATTAAGTGGAAACATGTGACCAAGTTTCAAGTATTCACTCATGAACTCGCTATAATCCTTGTAAAGGATAGGGTTCTGCTTGAACTTGAACTCTAGCGATTGGAACCTGCGGATAGCTCCGCGGAGAGAATCTTCCAAATGAAATTTATCAGACCTGCGGGGCAGGGATACCACGAATCTCCCTTCGCGGTTGCGGATAGTGTATTTCACAAAATGTTTTTCACACGGCGAGTCCTCAGAGCAGGGTTCGCGACTAGAGATCTCCTCCAACTTCCAAAATTCTTTTAGTTGCGAGGAAATCTGACTATCATCCTTACAGACCATAAAGGACGAAACTGTTTTAGTTATGTCGACGTTGAAGGGTAAGTTACCGGCCAAAATAAATCCTAACATAGTCTCCTGAATTATAGGAAAGTGCGGTCCGCGCATAAATTTAATAGGTTCAATTAGTTGGAGATAATATTGAGCGCCGAGTAGTACATCGACTTGCGCCGAGCAATGTAGGTGTGGATCAGCCAAGAATACGTGCTTGGGTAAATTCAAAGAGGCAAGATCGAACGACTCCGCCGGTAAATCATTAGTTATACTGGGTAGTACGGCACAATGCACGTTTAACGTGAAGGGTTTATAGCGAGAATGTAGCCTTACCTTTGTACTAAAGTCAGCCTGGGAAAGCGAGTTGTTTATACCCGTGACGGGCAGTTGCGACTTAACCAATTGGAGGCCCATTCTGCGGGCGAAATCCATTGTGCAAAAGTTTGCTTGAGAGCCGGAATCCAGTAAAATTCTAACGGGAAATTTTCTACCGGCCTTATTAGTGGTCATACAGACGGCGGTGGATAATAATATTGATTTATTTGTCTGTAACTTTAGTGAGCATTGGTTATTGATGGAAGCTCCGTCTTTGTTGGGGACATGAATTGTGGTGTGGTGACGCTTAGTACATTTTTTACAAGAAAATTTTGATGGACATTTTGAGCCTTCGTGACCCGGACGAAGGCAATTTAAACAAAGTTTGTTTTTTACTATAACGTTTTTTCTGTCAGGGACAGAAAGCGTTGTGAATTGTAAGCAGTCGATAATTCTATGTTCGCCGTTATATAGTCTACATAAATTGTTTCTGATATGAGAATGAAATGCCCCCCTAGGAGCGCTTATCTGTTTAACTGCCTTGCGATAAGGAGACTTATCGCTTTTATTCAACCTGCTCGTTGGGGTTGTCGCGTTATCAAGATTTTGTAGCAATTTTCTGCGTGAATTTAGAAAATTCATAAAATTATTAAAGTCAGGGAATTTATGTTCCGACAAACTCTCTTTCCACAACCGGAAAGTGTAACTATCAAGTTTTTTAGCTAAGTAATGTATGACAATAATTTCGAATGTGTTAACTGGCAGGTTGAGATTATTTAAAGCATTTATATTGGCTGAGATGTCATCAATGAATTTAGATATGCTGACTTGGGATTCTTGTTGAACCAATGCTACGTCCAGGACATTCCCGACATGGTGGGCGGAGACAATTAGCTTACTGTCATATCTATTCTTCAACAGATCGATAGCCACCGCGTAATTCTCATGAGTGATTGGTAATGACTTTATTACGTTAAGCGCCTCTCCATATAATGACGAGTGCAAATAGTGAAGTTTCTGTATGTCCGTCAGATCGGCTCTGACGTGAATTAGTTCAAGAAAAATGTGATAATAATGTTGCCACTCAATAATACTACCCGCAAACCGTGGTAATTTGATTGGTTCCAACTGAATGGGGGGTGTTTTAAGCTGTTTACTTTCAGCATTAATAAATGGTTTCTGGTTCATATGCTCAGCTTGCTCCAGCAGGTGTTGCAATTTACACTCTATATTACAAAGATCGTCTTCCGTTTGTACCCTATCACTCGCTAAAGCAAAGTCCGCTTCCTCGTAATCGATTTGGGATTGAATCTCATCGTATTTGGTGGATAATTCCATCAAATGTCGAAGTTTTATTTTCAGCGCATGATGATCGCTGGTTTCCAAATCAAAGTTATCTGCGAAAGTATTTACGCGGGATATTGAGGCTTTAATTGTGCCTCGTTTTTTTATTAGAGCCTTTACATCTGCCATTATTACAATTTAAAAAATACTTGGAAGAATTTGAGCATAGAGCATGTGAATCATAAACGTAAGTTTTGATAAATCTGAATACGTTGCGGTAGCTAGCGATCGTTATTTATATGAACATAATACTTGCTAGAACATAGGCTTACTCTCTCTGTTAATCAAGCTTTGTTGGCAATTAAAAATTATTAAAATTATGAATTCAAATGATAGTAACATATATTTTTAACTTTGATGTTTGAACTCACAATGAACTGCCAACCACTTACTAACTTGTATTGTGTAATGATCGTGTGTGTTTATACAAAGGTGTTAACAAATAACTGCTAAATGTAAAATATTGCTTGAAACGTTAAATATAAGTAAAAAGTTCATAGTCACGTGGACGTTGATCCAGTCGTGCTGAAGCTGGCTTCGATCCCGTTGCTCGATCCTGTTAGGAGCTGTTGCACCTCCTGTCTCTACTGGTCAGATGACGCCTTATGTTGTAGCCCTCCATAATTTAAAGCTGTGGAACTTTTTTACGTGAAATCGCAAATGCTGTCCTGCCGTGTCCCGTCGTCTCTGGTCTACTGCTCCGCCGAATCTTGTCGTGTTGATTGTGATGTAATTCACAAAAATGGTGTCGCTCAGGACGAAAATGTGGTCGCTCAGGACCAAGAAATGCTGCCCGTAGGGCGAGAATAAATCCGGTTCGGTTGGACCGAAAATGTTGCCGTTTTGGGGCCAAAAATATGATATCCGTCCCGTGAGGACCAAAAATGATGTCGCTGCGGACAAAGAAATGCGGTCGCTTGTGGACCAAAAATAAGAAATCCGGCCCGGAGGACCAAAAATGTTGCGGATTGGAAGCTCTTGAAAATCTTGAGTTGTTCCAAAAACGCTATGTAGAAAAGGCTGGGTTTTAAACGAAAAGAAGTGGACTGTAATTCTGTTGTTTGATATGCGTTTATTGAAATGTTAAATTTTATAGACCATTGTCGACACGTGCGGATGTTTTTGGGGCCATAACGCCCATAAAATTAGCTTTGAAAGAAGTCGCAGTCCATTGTAAATGGACTCAGGTTGTCTGAGTAAATTGGTAAGTACGATACATGAAAATAATAAAGAATGATCCAGAAGCCGCGGCTGAAAGAGAGATTTTTAACGAGAGTACAGCTCGGAATCTGGTTAGAAACTAAAACTAACTTGTCTACCGTCAGTCAGCTGACCGCCGGCAGCGCTTGATAAGCAAGTGACGTCATCCGCCCGTGTCGCATTGCAGTGGTCACGGCACACAGCTGATAAATAAAGTACAAAGTTTGAACATACTGCCCGAAACGGGACGATTTTGTAAATTAAACATTAAATTTATAATATAATAGTTAGACTTACACGGCAAAAATAATACAACAATTGGCGTATTGGCTACAGCGCAATCACATAATAACCATAATATGATTAACATGATAAAT
This sequence comes from Magicicada septendecula, assembly GCA_034769895.1. NCBI lineage: Eukaryota > Metazoa > Arthropoda > Insecta > Hemiptera > Cicadidae > Magicicada > Magicicada septendecula. The sequence goes on from CM068367.1 coordinate 640,437,296, forward strand.
TCAATTAACAATTACAAGGTATACAAGAAATCAACCCTTATGCAAATAGCAAGGGCAAACTGACAGTAAAATTACCCAAAACATAATAGTAACACAATACACATAATAATACAATGATTAAGTAGACATTGATCTTTCCCAAATAAAACCCATTGACATTTGCAAAGCATTATAATAACAAGTGATAACACCATAAAAAATATAACAATTGCACCATGATATTGACGCAACAAATCCCAATAAATTTTATAATACACGACCATTAGAAAATACAATACATACATAGAATAATTGATACCATAAGTAACACTTGTAGTTCTCGGAAATTGGAATATATAAACATACGATAATACAACAACATCCATAAATAATTGATAGTACAATGAAAACACAGTCACTATTGCAATAATAGCTATCGGCACGTAATAATAATAATTACAGCGTTGATGATACAATTGACTTGTATGCTCGCCCCAGGGAATGTCCCGGGCGTAGTCCAGGCAATGTGACAAGTTCACAATCCTAGTACGTCTCGTATGGCACGCATACGACTAGTTTGTTGCCACCGGAAGGGGGCATAATTTGTGGATGGGTCGGCGTAAGATACCTAGCGCGGTGCGAACTTCTGCGACGCGTACTAAGGAATCTTGACCCGGAAAAACATTGGTAATTACCCCACGCTTCCACTGTAGTGGGGGGGGAATTATCATCCAAAATGAGGACAAGCTGTCCGACATTCAAATTCCTTAACGGGGTGCGCCATTTGTTGCGCTGCTGCAGGTGGTGCAGATAATCCGTAGACCACCGTTTCCAGATGATCTGTGTAAATTTTTGGAGCAGAAGCCATCTGCCCAAATGACTAGTATTGCCTTGGGTATAGTCGGGTTCCGGAAGTGCAGTCAGTGGAGCACCGACCAGGAAATGAGCAGGAGTTAAGGGTTCAGGGTCTCTAGCATCGTCGGACACAGCACACAAAGGGCGTGAATTAAGGCAAGCCTCAATTTGAGAGAGAAGAGTAGAGTATTCCTCAAAATTCAAGATCGTACCGCCTATTACGCGACGCAAATGATATTTAACACTCCTTACACCACTTTCCCACAAACCACCGAAGTGAGGGGCTGAAGGAGGGATGAAGGACCATTTGATACCGCGGAGACCGCAAAACTCCTGAGAAGATTGCTCAACTTCCTTTGAGGTTAAAAATTTGTACCAATCATATAGGGTGTGGTTGGCACGACGAAAATTCGTACCATTATCTGAAAATATCTGCGCGGGAATACCTCTGCGCGCGATGAACCTTTTTAAAGCCGCTATAAAGGCGTTGGAGGTGAGATCCGACACCAATTCTAAATGGATGGCCTTTGTGCACATGCATATGAATAACGCGATGTATGCCTTGGACGTGGACTTTGAGCGCTGCCCGCCATGGCGTAAAAGTACAGGCCCGGCATAGTACACGGCCGACTGAGAAAATGGCCTAGCAGGCGTGACCCTAGAAGGGGGTAACTGACCTAATAGTTGATTCGCGCCTCTAGCCCGGAAACGAAAACAAGTGACACACTTATGTATTACTGAGCGGATATAAGATTTGTCGTGAATGAACCAATATTTGTGCCTGAGCGAAGCTTGAGTTGATTGCACCCCAGCGTGCAACAAACGGATATGTTTATACTCAATTATTAATCTCGTGAGACGAGAGTGCGGGTGCAAAATTATTTGGTGTTTACTCGCGTAGTTAAGTGGGGAGAATTGTAAGCGTCCACCCACTCTTAAAATGCCTGAGTCATCCAGGAAGGGGTTGAGAGCAAGAATTTTACTGCTGCGAGGAAGGCACCGATGTGCCTCAAGTTCCTTAACTTCTATGCCGAAGTGCAACTGCTGAGATTGCCGGACAAAAAACAAAAGTGTGTCATACAATTCTTGAGCAGACAAAAAGGACGTGGCCCTGTCAACAACCGGGAGCCTAGAGTTGCGAATAAATCTGCGGCAATATGCGAAGACGCTAATGAGCCTAGTAAGGGATGAGTAATTTTCAACATAGCTATGTGTTAAGGATGCGACAATTAGTGAGGTTTGAACCTGCTTGCGACGTTCCTGCTCAAGGTCGCGATAAGTACAGGGAGCATGAATGTCGAAGGCGCTGACTGGCCATGATGCTGACTCATGGGCTAACCAGGACGGACCATGCCACCATTGAGTATGGCATTGCAAACTACGAGGGAGGCAACCGCGTGATAAATGTCGGCAGGGTTGTCAGTTGATACTACATGATGCCAAGTTCCCCTGCTGCTAACAAGACGCTGTATTTACGCGACACGGTTGTCCACAAATACCTTCCAACGGGAAGATTGTTGATGTATCCAATGCAACGCTATCATCGAGTCCGAATAGAGATATAGTCCGTCAAAATTGTAGTTGATGGCGTTTAAAACATTGGAAGTTAATTGCGACAGCAATAAACAAGCACAAAGTTCAAGGCGTGGTAGCGTTATCTGTTTCAGCGGAGCGACCCTATATTTAGCACACAACAAGTTTGACGATATGGCGCCGTTCGAATAGACCGCCCGCACATAAATGCAACACGCGTAACCTTTAGCCGAAGCGTCGGCGAATCCGTGAAGCTGTAATGAACTAACTGGATAATTGTTCGAACTCTTAACCGACCTCGTAATCTTAAAATGAGTGTCGGAAACTAATTGAGAGTATAGTTCTAGCCACTGATTAGGGGTTCGTCCCAATCTGTGCCCGCCAACCACAACTGTTGCACGAAATGTTTGCAGCAAAATGTGATGGGGGCGACAAGACCCAGCGGATCGTAAATCCCAGCAATGACCGACAACACGCTTCTTTTGTTGAACACGGTCGAATTATCATCACCCCGAACGGTGTATAAAAAATTATCCTTATCAACGTTCCATTGGATTCCCAATGTACGCACGTTTTGACCTTTGCTGAAGTCATGGGATACTTGGGCGCGAAGGGCCATAATCTTATGGTGGTTAGAAAACCGCTTATGTAACGTGAAACCATACCTATTTAGCAAATTCACGATCTCGCATTTCATTTTTGCTAACACGTTCGGATCATCCGAACCCGTTATAAGATCATCTACGTAAAAATCATTGGCTATGGCCCTAGAAGCTGTAGGGTAGTCGGATTTATTTTCGTAGGCTATCTGAGCCAGACAACGTGTAGCAAGGAAGGAAGCACTAGCAGTGCCATACGTAACCGTCCTTAAAGCGTAATGTTGTAATTCCTTATGCGGCGCATCACGCCAAACGATGCGTTGTAGGTTTGAATCCTTTGGGTTAACCATGATTTGACGATAAATCTTTTCTATGTCTGCAATAAGTACGTATCGGTGGGTACGGAACCGAACCATTATCGAGAACAGATCCTGCTGGATCGTAGGACCGACCATTAGAGTATCGTTGAGGGACAGATTATTTGTGGTTTTAGCGGAGGCGTCAAATACCACGCGCAATTTAGTGGTTAGGCTGGAGTCCTTGAAGACTGCGTGATGGGGCAAATAAAAAATATCTGAGTTGTCAAGCGACAAATCGTAATCATTAAGTGGAAACATGTGACCAAGTTTCAAGTATTCACTCATGAACTCGCTATAATCCTTGTAAAGGATAGGGTTCTGCTTGAACTTGAACTCTAGCGATTGGAACCTGCGGATAGCTCCGCGGAGAGAATCTTCCAAATGAAATTTATCAGACCTGCGGGGCAGGGATACCACGAATCTCCCTTCGCGGTTGCGGATAGTGTATTTCACAAAATGTTTTTCACACGGCGAGTCCTCAGAGCAGGGTTCGCGACTAGAGATCTCCTCCAACTTCCAAAATTCTTTTAGTTGCGAGGAAATCTGACTATCATCCTTACAGACCATAAAGGACGAAACTGTTTTAGTTATGTCGACGTTGAAGGGTAAGTTACCGGCCAAAATAAATCCTAACATAGTCTCCTGAATTATAGGAAAGTGCGGTCCGCGCATAAATTTAATAGGTTCAATTAGTTGGAGATAATATTGAGCGCCGAGTAGTACATCGACTTGCGCCGAGCAATGTAGGTGTGGATCAGCCAAGAATACGTGCTTGGGTAAATTCAAAGAGGCAAGATCGAACGACTCCGCCGGTAAATCATTAGTTATACTGGGTAGTACGGCACAATGCACGTTTAACGTGAAGGGTTTATAGCGAGAATGTAGCCTTACCTTTGTACTAAAGTCAGCCTGGGAAAGCGAGTTGTTTATACCCGTGACGGGCAGTTGCGACTTAACCAATTGGAGGCCCATTCTGCGGGCGAAATCCATTGTGCAAAAGTTTGCTTGAGAGCCGGAATCCAGTAAAATTCTAACGGGAAATTTTCTACCGGCCTTATTAGTGGTCATACAGACGGCGGTGGATAATAATATTGATTTATTTGTCTGTAACTTTAGTGAGCATTGGTTATTGATGGAAGCTCCGTCTTTGTTGGGGACATGAATTGTGGTGTGGTGACGCTTAGTACATTTTTTACAAGAAAATTTTGATGGACATTTTGAGCCTTCGTGACCCGGACGAAGGCAATTTAAACAAAGTTTGTTTTTTACTATAACGTTTTTTCTGTCAGGGACAGAAAGCGTTGTGAATTGTAAGCAGTCGATAATTCTATGTTCGCCGTTATATAGTCTACATAAATTGTTTCTGATATGAGAATGAAATGCCCCCCTAGGAGCGCTTATCTGTTTAACTGCCTTGCGATAAGGAGACTTATCGCTTTTATTCAACCTGCTCGTTGGGGTTGTCGCGTTATCAAGATTTTGTAGCAATTTTCTGCGTGAATTTAGAAAATTCATAAAATTATTAAAGTCAGGGAATTTATGTTCCGACAAACTCTCTTTCCACAACCGGAAAGTGTAACTATCAAGTTTTTTAGCTAAGTAATGTATGACAATAATTTCGAATGTGTTAACTGGCAGGTTGAGATTATTTAAAGCATTTATATTGGCTGAGATGTCATCAATGAATTTAGATATGCTGACTTGGGATTCTTGTTGAACCAATGGTACGTCCAGGACATTCCCGACATGGTGGGCGGAGACAATTAGCTTACTGTCATATCTATTCTTCAACAGATCGATAGCCACCGCGTAATTCTCATGAGTGATTGGTAATGACTTTATTACGTTAAGCGCCTCTCCATATAATGACGAGTGCAAATAGTGAAGTTTCTGTATGTCCGTCAGATCGGCTCTGACGTGAATTAGTTCAAGAAAAATGTGATAATAATGTTGCCACTCAATAATACTACCCGCAAACCGTGGTAATTTGATTGGTTCCAACTGAATGGGGGGTGTTTTAAGCTGTTTACTTTCAGCATTAATAAATGGTTTCTGGTTCATATGCTCAGCTTGCTCCAGCAGGTGTTGCAATTTACACTCTATATTACAAAGATCGTCTTCCGTTTGTACCCTATCACTCGCTAAAGCAAAGTCCGCTTCCTCGGAATCGATTTGGGATTGAATCTCATCGTATTTGGTGGATAATTCCATCAAATGTCGAAGTTTTATTTTCAGCGCATGATGATCGCTGGTTTCCAAATCAAAGTTATCTGCGAAAGTATTTACGCGGGATATTGAGGCTTTAATTGTGCCTCGTTTTTTTATTAGAGCCTTTACATCTGCCATTATTACAATTTAAAAAATACTTGGAAGAATTTGAGCATAGAGCATGTGAACCATAAACGTAAGTTTTGATAAATCTGAATACGTTGCGGTAGCTAGCGATCGTTATTTATATGAACATAATACTTGCTAGAACATAGGCTTACTCTCTCTGTTAATCAAGCTTTGTTGGCAATTAAAAATTATTAAAATTATGAATTTAAATGATAGTAACATATATTTTTATCTTTGATGTTTGAACTCACAATGAACTGCCAACCACTTACTAACTTGTATTGTGTAATGATCGTGTGTGTTTATACAAAGGTGTTAACAAATAACTGCTAAATGTAAAATATTGCTTGAAACGTTAAATATAAGTAAAAAGTTCATAGTCACGTGGACGTTGATCCAGTCGTGCTGAAGCTGGCTTCGATCCCGTTGCTCGATCCTGTTAGGAGCTGTTGCACCTCCTGTCTCTACTGGTCAGATGACGCCTTATGTTGTAGCCCTCCATAATTTAAAGCTGTGGAACTTTTTTACGTGAAATCGCAAATGCTGTCCTGCCGTGTCCCGTCGTCTCTGGTCTACTGCTCCGCCGAATCTTGTCGTGTTGATTGTGATGTAATTCACAAAAATGGTGTCGCTCAGGACGAAAAGTGGTCGCTCAGGACGAAAATGTGGTCGCTCAGGACCAAGAAATGCTGCCCGTAGGGCGAGAATAAATCCGGTTCGGTTGGACCGAAAATGTTGCCGTTTTGGGGCCAAAAATATGATATCCGTCCCGTGAGGACCAAAAATGATGTCGCTGCGGACGAAGAAATGCGGTCGCTTGTGGACCAAAAATAAGAAATCCGGCCCGGAGGACCAAAAATGTTGCGGATTGGAAGCTCTTGAAAATCTTGAGTTGTTCCAAAAACGCTATGTAGAAAAGGCTGGGTTTTAAACGAAAAGAAGTGGACTTTAATTCTGTTGTTTGATATGCGTTTATTGAAATGTTAAATTTTATAGACCATTGTCGACACGTGCGGATGTTTTTGGGGCCATAACGCCCATAAAATTAGCTTTGAAAGAAGTCGCAGTCCATTGTAAATGGACTCAGGTTGTCTGAGTAAATTGGTAAGTACGATACATGAAAATAATAAAGAATGATCCAGAAGCCGCGGCTGAAAGAGAGATTTTTAACGAGAGTACAGCTCGGAATCTGGTTAGAAACTAAAACTAACTTGTCTACCGTCAGTCAGCTGACCGCCGGCAGCGCTTGATAAGCAAGTGACGTCATCCGCCCGTGTCGCATTGCAGTGGTCACGGCACACAGCTGATAAATAAAGTACAAAGTTTGAACATACTGCCCGAAACGGGACGATTTTGTAAATTAAACATTAAATTTATAATATAATAGTTAGACTTACACGGCAAAAATAATACAACAATTGGCGTATTGGCTACAGCGCAATCACATAATAACCATAATATAATTAACATGATAAATTCAATTAACAATTACAAGGTATACAAGAAATCAACCCTTATGCAAATAGCAAGGGCAAACTGACAGTAAAATTACCCAAAACATAATAGTAACACAATACACATAATAATACAATGATTAAGTAGACATTGATCTTTCCCAAATAAAACCCATTGACATTTGCAAAGCATTATAATAACAAGTGATAACACCATAAAAAATATAACAATTGCACCATGATATTGACACAACAAATCCCAATAAATTTTATAATACACGACCATTAGAAAATACAATACATACATAGAATAATTGATACCATAAGTAACACTTGTAGTTCTCGGAAATTGGAATATATAAACATACGATAATACAACAACATCCATAAATAATTGATAGTACAATGAAAACACAGTCACTATTGCAATAATAGCTATCGGCACGTAATAATAATAATTACAGCGTTGATGATACAATTGACTTGTATGCTCGCCCCAGGGAATGTCCCGGGCGTAGTCCAGGCAATGTGACAAGTTCACAATCCTAGTACGTCTCGTATGGCACCCATACGACTAGTTTGTTGCCACCGGAAGGGGGCATAATTTGTGGATGGGTCGGCGTAAGATACCTAGCGCGGTGCGAACTTCTGCGACGCGTACTAAGGAATATTGACCCGGAAAAACATTGGTAATTACCCCACGCTTCCACTGTATTGGGGGGGGAATTATCATCCAAAATGAGGACAAGCTGTCCGACATTCAAATTCCTTAACGGGATGCGCCATTTGTTGCGCTGCTGCAGGTGGTGCAGATAATCCCTAGACCACCGTTTCCAGATGGTCTGTGTAAATTTTTGGAGCAGAAGCCATCTGCCCAAATGACTAGTATTGCCTTGGGTATAGTCGGGTTCCGGAAGTGCAGTCAGTGGAGCACCGACCAGGAAATGAGCAGGAGTTAAGGGTTCAGGGTCTCTAGCATCGTCGGACACAGCACACAAAGGGCGTGAATTAAGGCAAGCCTCAATTTGAGAGAGAAGAGTAGAGTATTCCTCAAAATTCAAGATCGTACCGCCTATTACGCGACGCAAATGATATTTAACACTCCTTACACCACTTTCCCACAAACCACCGAAGTGAGGGGCTGAAGGAGGGATGAAGGACCATTTGATACCGCGGAGACCGCAAAACTCCTGAGAAGATTGCTCAACTTCCTTTGAGGTTAAAAATTTGTACCAATCATATAGGGTGTGGTTGGCACGACGAAAATTCGTACCATTATCTGAAAATATATGCGCGGGAATACCTCTGCGCGCGATGAACCTTTTTAAAGCCGCTATAAAGGCGTTGGAGGTGAGATCCGACACCAATTCTAAATGGATGGCCTTTGTGCACATGCATATGAATAACGCGATGTATGCCTTGGACGTGGACTTTGAGCGCTGCCCGCCATGGCGTAAAAGTACAGGACCGGCATAGTCCACGGCCGACTGAGAAAATGGCCTAGCAGGCGTGACCCTAGAAGGGGGTAACTGACCTAATAGTTGATTCGCGCCTCTAGCCCGGAAACGAAAACAAGTGACACACTTATGTATTACTGAGCGGATATAAGATTTGTCGTGAATGAACCAATATTTGTGCCTGAGCGGAGCTTGAGTTGATTGCACCCCAGCGTGCAACAAACGGATATGTTTATACTCAATTATTAATCTCGTGAGACGAGAGTGCGGGTGCAAAATTATTTGGTGTTTACTCGCGTAGTTAAGTGGGGAGAATTGTAAGCGTCCACCCACTCTTAAAATGCCTGAGTCATCCAGGAAGGGGTTGAGAGCAAGAATTTTACTGCTGCGAGGAAGGCACCGATGTGCCTCAAGTTCCTTAACTTCTATGCCGAAGTGCAACTGCTGAGATTGCCGGACAAAAAACAAAAGTGTGTCATACAATTCTTGAGCAGACAAAAAGGACGTGGCCCTGTCAACAACCGGGAGCCTAGAGTTGCGAATAAATCTGCGGCAATATGCGAAGACGCTAATGAGCCTAGTAAAGGATGAATAATTTTCAACATAGCTATGTGTTAAGGATGCGACAATTAGTGAGGTTTGAACCTGCTTGCGACGTTCCTGCTCAAGGTCGCGATAAGTACAGGGAGCATGAATGTCGAAGGCGCTGACTGGCCATGATGCTGACTCATGGGCTAACCAGGACGGACCATGCCACCATTGAGTATGGCATTGCAAACTACGAGGGAGGCAACCGCGTGATAAATGTCGGCAGGGTTGTCAGTTGATACTACATGATGCCAAGTTCCCCTGCTGCTAACAAGACGCTGTATTTACGCGACACGGTTGTCCACAAATACCTTCCAACGGGAAGATTGTTGATGTATCCAATGCAACGCTATCATCGAGTCCGAATAGAGATATAGTCCGTCAAAATTGTAGTTGATGGCGTTTAAAACATTGGAAGTTAATTGCGACAGCAATAAACAAGCACAAAGTTCAAGGCGTGGTAGCGTTATCTGTTTCAGCGGAGCGACCCTATATTTAGCACACAACAAGTTTGACGATATGGCGCCGTTCGAATAGACCGCCCGCACATAAATGCAACACGCGTAACCTTTAGCCGAAGCGTCGGCGAATCCGTGAAGCTGTAATGAACTAACTGGATAATTGTTCGAACTCTTAACCGACCTCGTAATCTTAAAATGAGTGTCGGAAACTAATTGAGAGTATAGTTCTAGCCACTGATTAGGGGTTCGTCCCAATCTGTGCCCGCCAACCACAACTGTTGCACGAAATGTTTGCAGCAAAATGTGATGGGGGCGATAAGACCCAGCGGATCGTAAATCCCAGCAATGACCGACAACACGCTTCTTTTGTTGAACACGGTCGAATTATCATCACCCCGAACGGTGTATAAAAAATTATCCTTATCAACGTTCCATTGGATTCCCAATGTACGCACGTTTTGACCTTTGCTGAAGTCATGGGATACTTGGGCGCGAAGGGCCATAATCTTATGGTGGTTAGAAAACCGCTTATGTAACGTGAAACCATACCTATTTAGCAAATTCACGATCTCGCATTTCATTTTTGCTAACACGTTCGGATCATCCGAACCCGTTATAAGATCATCTACGTAAAAATCATTGGCTATGGCCCTAGAAGCTGTAGGGTAGTCGGATTTATTTTCGTAGGCTATCTGAGCCAGACAACGTGTAGCAAGGAAGGAAGCACTAGCAGTGCCATACGTAACCGTCCTTAAAGCGTAATGTTGTAATTCCTTATGCGGCGCATCACGCCAAACGATGCGTTGTAGGTTTGAATCCTTTGGGTTAACCATGATTTGACGATAAATCTTTTCTATGTCTGCAATAAGTACGTATCGGTGGGTACGGAACCGAACCATTATCGAGAACAGATCCTGCTGGATCGTAGGACCGACCATTAGAGTATCGTTGAGGGACAGATTATTTGTGGTTTTAGCGGAGGCGTCAAATACCACGCGCAATTTAGTGGTTAGGCTGGAGTCCTTGAAGACTGCGTGATGGGGCAAATAAAAAATATCTGAGTTGTCAAGCGACAAATCGTAATCATTAAGTGGAAACATGTGACCAAGTTTCAAGTATTCACTCATGAACTCGCTATAATCCTTGTAAAGGATAGGGTTCTGCTTGAACTTGAACTCTAGCGATTGGAACCTGCGGATAGCTCCGCGGAGAGAATCTTCCAAATGAAATTTATCAGACCTGCGGGGCAGGGATACCACGAATCTCCCTTCGCGGTTGCGGATAGTGTATTTCACAAAATGTTTTTCACACGGCGAGTCCTCAGAGCAGGGTTCGCGACTAGAGATCTCCTCCAACTTCCAAAATTCTTTTAGTTGCGAGGAAATCTGACTATCATCCTTACAGACCATAAAGGACGAAACTGTTTTAGTTATGTCGACGTTGAAGGGTAAGTTACCGGCCAAAATAAATCCTAACATAGTCTCCTGAATTATAGGAAAGTGCGGTCCGCGCATAAATTTAATAGGTTCAATTAGTTGGAGATAATATTGAGCGCCGAGTAGTACATCGACTTGCGCCGAGCAATGTAGGTGTGGATCAGCCAAGAATACGTGCTTGGGTAAATTCAAAGAGGCAAGATCGAACGACTCCGCCGGTAAATCATTAGTTATACTGGGTAGTACGGCACAATGCACGTTTAACGTGAAGGGTTTATAGCGAGAATGTAGCCTTACCTTTGTACTAAAGTCAGCCTGGGAAAGCGAGTTGTTTATACCCGTGACGGGCAGTTGCGACTTAACCAATTGGAGGCCCATTCTGCGGGCGAAATCCATTGTGCAAAAGTTTGCTTGAGAGCCGGAATCCAGTAAAATTCTAACGGGAAATTTTCTACCGGCCTTATTAGTGGTCATACAGACGGCGGTGGATAATAATATTGATTTATTTGTCTGTAACTTTAGTGAGCATTGGTTATTGATGGAAGCTCCGTCTTTGTTGGGGACATGAATTGTGGTGTGGTGACGCTTAGTACATTTTTTACAAGAAAATTTTGATGGACATTTTGAGCCTTCGTGACCCGGACGAAGGCAATTTAAACAAAGTTTGTTTTTTACTATAACGTTTTTTCTGTCAGGGACAGAAAGCGTTGTGAATTGTAAGCAGTCGATAATTCTATGTTCGCCGTTATATAGTCTACATAAATTGTTTCTGATATGAGAATGAAATGCCCCCCTAGGAGCGCTTATCTGTTTAACTGCCTTGCGATAAGGAGACTTATCGCTTTTATTCAACCTGCTCGTTGGGGTTGTCGCGTTATCAAGATTTTGTAGCAATTTTCTGCGTGAATTTAGAAAATTCATAAAATTATTAAAGTCAGGGAATTTATGTTCCGACAAACTCTCTTTCCACAACCGGAAAGTGTAACTATCAAGTTTTTTAGCTAAGTAATGTATGACAATAATTTCGAATGTGTTAACTGGCAGGTTGAGATTATTTAAAGCATTTATATTGGCTGAGATGTCATCAATGAATTTAGATATGCTGACTTGGGATTCTTGTTGAACCAATGGTACGTCCAGGACATTCCCGACATGGTGGGCGGAGACAATTAGCTTACTGTCATATCTATTCTTCAACAGATCGATAGCCACCGCGTAATTCTCATGAGTGATTGGTAATGACTTTATTACGTTAAGCGCCTCTCCATATAATGACGAGTGCAAATAGTGAAGTTTCTGTATGTCCGTCAGATCGGCTCTGACGTGAATTAGTTCAAGAAAAATGTGATAATAATGTTGCCACTCAATAATACTACCCGCAAACCGTGGTAATTTGATTGGTTCCAACTGAATGGGGGGTGTTTTAAGCTGTTTACTTTCAGCATTAATAAATGGTTTCTGGTTCATATGCTCAGCTTGCTCCAGCAGGTGTTGCAATTTACACTCTATATTACAAAGATCGTCTTCCGTTTGTACCCTATCACTCGCTAAAGCAAAGTCCGCTTCCTCGGAATCGATTTGGGATTGAATCTCATCGTATTTGGTGGATAATTCCATCAAATGTCGAAGTTTTATTTTCAGCGCATGATGATCGCTGGTTTCCAAATCAAAGTTATCTGCGAAAGTATTTACGCGGGATATTGAGGCTTTAATTGTGCCTCGTTTTTTTATTAGAGCCTTTACATCTGCCATTATTACAATTTAAAAAATACTTGGAAGAATTTGAGCATAGAGCATGTGAACCATAAACGTAAGTTTTGATAAATCTGAATACGTTGCGGTAGCTAGCGATCGTTATTTATATGAACATAATACTTGCTAGAACATAGGCTTACTCTCTCTGTTAATCAAGCTTTGTTGGCAATTAAAAATTATTAAAATTATGAATTTAAATGATAGTAACATATATTTTTATCTTTGATGTTTGAACTCACAATGAACTGCCAACCACTTACTAACTTGTATTGTGTAATGATCGTGTGTGTTTATACAAAGGTGTTAACAAATAACTGCTAAATGTAAAATATTGCTTGAAACGTTAAATATAAGTAAAAAGTTCATAGTCACGTGGACGTTGATCCAGTCGTGCTGAAGCTGGCTTCGATCCCGTTGCTCGATCCTGTTAGGAGCTGTTGCACCTCCTGTCTCTACTGGTCAGATGACGCCTTATGTTGTAGCCCTCCATAATTTAAAGCTGTGGAACTTTTTTACGTGAAATCGCAAATGCTGTCCTGCCGTGTCCCGTCGTCTCTGGTCTACTGCTCCGCCGAATCTTGTCGTGTTGATTGTGATGTAATTCACAAAAATGGTGTCGCTCAGGACGAAAATGTGGTCGCTCAGGACGAAAATGTGGTCGCTCAGGACCAAGAAATGCTGCCCGTAGGGCGAGAATAAATCCGGTTCGGTTGGACCGAAAATGTTGCCGTTTTGGGGCCAAAAATATGATATCCGTCCCGTGAGGACCAAAAATGATGTCGCTGCGGACAAAGAAATGCGGTCGCTTGTGGACCAAAAATAAGAAATCCGGCCCGGAGGACCAAAAATGTTGCGGATTGGAAGCTCTTGAAAATCTTGAGTTGTTCCAAAAACGCTATGTAGAAAAGGCTGGGTTTTAAACGAAAAGAAGTGGACTTTAATTCTGTTGTTTGATATGCGTTTATTGAAATGTTAAATTTTATAGACCATTGTCGACACGTGCGGATGTTTTTGGGGCCATAACGCCCATAAAATTAGCTTTGAAAGAAGTCGCAGTCCATTGTAAATGGACTCAGGTTGTCTGAGTAAATTGGTAAGTACGATACATGAAAATAATAAAGAATGATCCAGAAGCCGCGGCTGAAAGAGAGATTTTTAACGAGAGTACAGCTCGGAATCTGGTTAGAAACTAAAACTAACTTGTCTACCGTCAGTCAGCTGACCGCCGGCAGCGCTTGATAAGCAAGTGACGTCATCCGCCCGTGTCGCATTGCAGTGGTCACGGCACACAGCTGATAAATAAAGTACAAAGTTTGAACATACTGCCCGAAACGGGACGATTTTGTAAATTAAACATTAAATTTATAATATAATAGTTAGACTTACACGACAAAAATAATATAACAATTGGCGTATTGGCTACAGCGCAATCACATAATAACCATAATATAATTAACATGATAAATTCAATTAACAATTACAAGGTATACAAGAAATCAACCCTTATGCAAATAGCAAGGGCAAACTGACAGTAAAATTACCCAAAACATAATAGTAACACAATACACATAATAATACAATGATTAAGTAGACATTGATCTTTCCCAAATAAAACCCATTGACATTTGCAAAGCATTATAATAACAAGTGATAACACCATAAAAAATATAACAATTGCACCATGATATTGACACAACAAATCCCAATAAATTTTATAATACACGACCATTAGAAAATACAATACATACATAGAATAATTGATACCATAAGTAACACTTGTAGTTCTCGGAAATTGGAATATATAAACATACGATAATACAACAACATCCATAAATAATTGATAGTACAATGAAAACACTGTCACTATTGCAATAATAGCTATCGGCACGTAATAATAATAATTACAGCGTTGATGATACAATTGACTTGTATGCTCGCCCCAGGGAATGTCCCGGGCGTAGTCCAGGCAATGTGACAAGTTCACAATCCTAGTACGTCTCGTATGGCACCCATACGACTAGTTTGTTGCCACCGGAAGGGGGCATAATTTGTGGATGGGTCGGCGTAAGATACCTAGCGCGGTGCGAACTTCTGCGACGCGTACTAAGGAATATTGACCCGGAAAAACATTGGTAATTACCCCACGCTTCCACTGTATTGGGGGGGGGGAATTATCATCCAAAATGAGGACAAGCTGTCCGACATTCAAATTCCTTAACGGGATGCGCCATTTGTTGCGCTGCTGCAGGTGGTGCAGATAATCCCTAGACCACCGTTTCCAGATGGTCTGTGTAAATTTTTGGAGCAGAAGCCATCTGCCCAAATGACTAGTATTGCCTTGGGTATAGTCGGGTTCCGGAAGTGCAGTCAGTGGAGAACCGACCAGGAAATGAGCAGGAGTTAAGGGTTCAGGGTCTCTAGCATCGTCGGACACAGCACACAAAGGGCGTGAATTAAGGCAAGCCTCAATTTGAGAGAGAAGAGTAGAGTATTCCTCAAAATTCAAGATCGTACCGCCTATTACGCGACGCAAATGATATTTAACACTCCTTACACCACTTTCCCACAAACCACCGAAGTGAGGGGCTGAAGGAGGGATGAAGGACCATTTGATACCGCGGAGACCGCAAAACTCCTGAGAAGATTGCTCAACTTCCTTTGAGGTTAAAAATTTGTACCAATCATATAGGGTGTGGTTGGCACGACGAAAATTCGTACCATTATCTGAAAATATATGCGCGGGAATACCTCTGCGCGCGATGAACCTTTTTAAAGCCGCTATAAAGGCGTTGGAGGTGAGATCCGACACCAATTCTAAATGGATGGCCTTTGTGCACATGCATATGAATAACGCGATGTATGCCTTGGACGTGGACTTTGAGCGCTGCCCGCCATGGCGTAAAAGTACAGGACCGGCATAGTCCACGGCCGACTGAGAAAATGGCCTAGCAGGCGTGACCCTAGAAGGGGGTAACTGACCTAATAGTTGATTCGCGCCTCTAGCCCGGAAACGAAAACAAGTGACACACTTATGTATTACTGAGCGGATATAAGATTTGTCGTGAATGAACCAATATTTGTGCCTGAGCGGAGCTTGAGTTGATTGCACCCCAGCGTGCAACAAACGGATATGTTTATACTCAATTATTAATCTCGTGAGACGAGAGTGCGGGTGCAAAATTATTTGGTGTTTACTCGCGTAGTTAAGTGGGGAGAATTGTAAGCGTCCACCCACTCTTAAAATGCCTGAGTCATCCAGGAAGGGGTTGAGAGCAAGAATTTTACTGCTGCGAGGAAGGCACCGATGTGCCTCAAGTTCCTTAACTTCTATGCCGAAGTGCAACTGCTGAGATTGCCGGACAAAAAACAAAAGTGTGTCATACAATTCTTGAGCAGACAAAAAGGACGTGGCCCTGTCAACAACCGGGAGCCTAGAGTTGCGAATAAATCTGCGGCAATATGCGAAGACGCTAATGAGCCTAGTAAAGGATGAATAATTTTCAACATAGCTATGTGTTAAGGATGCGACAATTAGTGAGGTTTGAACCTGCTTGCGACGTTCCTGCTCAAGGTCGCGATAAGTACAGGGAGCATGAATGTCGAAGGCGCTGACTGGCCATGATGCTGACTCATGGGCTAACCAGGACGGACCATGCCACCATTGAGTATGGCATTGCAAACTACGAGGGAGGCAACCGCGTGATAAATGTCGGCAGGGTTGTCAGTTGATACTACATGATGCCAAGTTCCCCTGCTGCTAACAAGACGCTGTATTTACGCGACACGGTTGTCCACAAATACCTTCCAACGGGAAGATTGTTGATGTATCCAATGCAACGCTATCATCGAGTCCGAATAGAGATATAGTCCGTCAAAATTGTAGTTGATGGCGTTTAAAACATTGGAAGTTAATTGCGACAGCAATAAACAAGCACAAAGTTCAAGGCGTGGTAGCGTTATCTGTTTCAGCGGAGCGACCCTATATTTAGCACACAACAAGTTTGACGATATGGCGCCGTTCGAATAGACCGCCCGCACATAAATGCAACACGCGTAACCTTTAGCCGAAGCGTCGGCGAATCCGTGAAGCTGTAATGAACTAACTGGATAATTGTTCGAACTCTTAACCGACCTCGTAATCTTAAAATGAGTGTCGGAAACTAATTGAGAGTATAGTTCTAGCCACTGATTAGGGGTTCGTCCCAATCTGTGCCCGCCAACCACAACTGTTGCACGAAATGTTTGCAGCAAAATGTGATGGGGGCGATAAGACCCAGCGGATCGTAAATCCCAGCAATGACCGACAACACGCTTCTTTTGTTGAACACGGTCGAATTATCATCACCCCGAACGGTGTATAAAAAATTATCCTTATCAACGTTCCATTGGATTCCCAATGTACGCACGTTTTGACCTTTGCTGAAGTCATGGGATACTTGGGCGCGAAGGGCCATAATCTTATGGTGGTTAGAAAACCGCTTATGTAACGTGAAACCATACCTATTTAGCAAATTCACGATCTCGCATTTCATTTTTGCTAACACGTTCGGATCATCCGAACCCGTTATAAGATCATCTACGTAAAAATCATTGGCTATGGCCCTAGAAGCTGTAGGGTAGTCGGATTTATTTTCGTAGGCTATCTGAGCCAGACAACGTGTAGCAAGGAAGGAAGCACTAGCAGTGCCATACGTAACCGTCCTTAAAGCGTAATGTTGTAATTCCTTATGCGGCGCATCACGCCAAACGATGCGTTGTAGGTTTGAATCCTTTGGGTTAACCATGATTTGACGATAAATCTTTTCTATGTCTGCAATAAGTACGTATCGGTGGGTACGGAACCGAACCATTATCGAGAACAGATCCTGCTGGATCGTAGGACCGACCATTAGAGTATCGTTGAGGGACAGATTATTTGTGGTTTTAGCGGAGGCGTCAAATACCACGCGCAATTTAGTGGTTAGGCTGGAGTCCTTGAAGACTGCGTGATGGGGCAAATAAAAAATATCTGAGTTGTCAAGCGACAAATCGTAATCATTAAGTGGAAACATGTGACCAAGTTTCAAGTATTCACTCATGAACTCGCTATAATCCTTGTAAAGGATAGGGTTCTGCTTGAGCTTGAACTCTAGCGATTGGAACCTGCGGATAGCTCCGCGGAGAGAATCTTCCAAATGAAATTTATCAGACCTGCGGGGCAGGGATACCACGAATCTCCCTTCGCGGTTGCGGATAGTGTATTTCACAAAATGTTTTTCACACGGCGAGTCCTCAGAGCAGGGTTCGCGACTAGAGATCTCCTCCAACTTCCAAAATTCTTTTAGTTGCGAGGAAATCTGACTATCATCCTTACAGACCATAAAGGACGAAACTGTTTTAGTTATGTCGACGTTGAAGGGTAAGTTACCGGCCAAAATAAATCCTAACTTAGTCTCCTGAATTATAGGAAAGTGCGGTCCGCGCATAAATTTAATAGGTTCAATTAGTTGGAGATAATATTGAGCGCCGAGTAGTACATCGACTTGCGCCGAGCAATGTAGGTGTGGATCAGCCAAGAATACGTGCTTGGGTAAATTCAAAGAGGCAAGATCGAACGACTCCGCCGGTAAATCATTAGTTATACTGGGTAGTACGGCACAATGCACGTTTAACGTGAAGGGTTTATAGCGAGAATGTAGCCTTACCTTTGTACTAAAGTCAGCCTGGGAAAGCGAGTTGTTTATACCCGTGACGGGCAGTTGCGACTTAACCAATTGGAGGCCCATTCTGCGGGCGAAATCCATTGTGCAAAAGTTTGCTTGAGAGCCGGAATCCAGTAAAATTCTAACGGGAAATTTTCTACCGGCCTTATTAGTGGTCATACAGACGGCGGTGGATAATAATATTGATTTATTTGTCTGTAACTTTAGTGAGCATTGGTTATTGATGGAAGCTCCGTCTTTGTTGGGGACATGAATTGTGGTGTGGTGACGCTTAGTACATTTTTTACAAGAAAATTTTGATGGACATTTTGAGCCTTCGTGACCCGGACGAAGGCAATTTAAACAAAGTTTGTTTTTTACTATAACGTTTTTTCTGTCAGGGACAGAAAGCGTTGTGAATTGTAAGCAGTCGATAATTCTATGTTCGCCGTTATATAGTCTACATAAATTGTTTCTGATATGAGAATGAAATGCCCCCCTAGGAGCGCTTATCTGTTTAACTGCCTTGCGATAAGGAGACTTATCGCTTTTATTCAACCTGCTCGTTGGGGTTGTCGCGTTATCAAGATTTTGTAGCAATTTTCTGCGTGAATTTAGAAAATTCATAAAATTATTAAAGTCAGGGAATTTATGTTCCGACAAACTCTCTTTCCACAACCGGAAAGTGTAACTATCAAGTTTTTTAGCTAAGTAATGTATGACAATAATTTCGAATGTGTTAACTGGCAGGTTGAGATTATTTAAAGCATTTATATTGGCTGAGATGTCATCAATGAATTTAGATATGCTGACTTGGGATTCTTGTTGAACCAATGCTACGTCCAGGACATTCCCGACATGGTGGGCGGAGACAATTAGCTTACTGTCATATCTATTCTTCAACAGATCGATAGCCACCGCGTAATTCTCATGAGTGATTGGTAATGACTTTATTACGTTAAGCGCCTCTCCATATAATGACGAGTGCAAATAGTGAAGTTTCTGTATGTCCGTCAGATCGGCTCTGACGTGAATTAGTTCAAGAAAAATGTGATAATAATGTTGCCACTCAATAATACTACCCGCAAACCGTGGTAATTTGATTGGTTCCAACTGAATGGGGGGTGTTTTAAGCTGTTTACTTTCAGCATTAATAAATGGTTTCTGGTTCATATGCTCAGCTTGCTCCAGCAGGTGTTGCAATTTACACTCTATATTACAAAGATCGTCTTCCGTTTGTACCCTATCACTCGCTAAAGCAAAGTCCGCTTCCTCGGAATCGATTTGGGATTGAATCTCATCGTATTTGGTGGATAATTCCATCAAATGTCGAAGTTTTATTTTCAGCGCATGATGATCGCTGGTTTCCAAATCAAAATTATCTGCGAAAGTATTTACGCGGGATATTGAGGCTTTAATTGTGCCTCGTTTTTTTATTAGAGCCTTTACATCTGCCATTATTACAATTTAAAAAATACTTGGAAGAATTTGAGCATAGAGCATGTGAACCATAAACGTAAGTTTTGATAAATCTGAATACGTTGCGGTAGCTAGCGATCGTTATTTATATGAACATAATACTTGCTAGAACATAGGCTTACTCTCTCTGTTAATCAAGCTTTGTTGGCAATTAAAAATTATTAAAATTATGAATTTAAATGATAGTAACATATATTTTTATCTTTGATGTTTGAACTCACAATGAACTGCCAACCACTTACTAACTTGTATTGTGTAATGATCGTGTGTGTTTATGCAAAGGTGTTAACAAATAACTGCTAAATGTAAAATATTGCTTGAAACGTTAAATATAAGTAAAAAGTTCATAGTCACGTGGACGTTGATCCAGTCGTGCTGAAGCTGGCTTCGATCCCGTTGCTCGATCCTGTTAGGAGCTGTTGCACCTCCTGTCTCTACTGGTCAGATGACGCCTTATGTTGTAGCCCTCCATAATTTAAAGCTGTGGAACTTTTTTACGTGAAATCGCAAATGCTGTCCTGCCGTGTCCCGTCGTCTCTGGTCTACTGCTCCGCCGAATCTTGTCGTGTTGATTGTGATGTAATTCACAAAAATGGTGTCGCTCAGGACGAAAATGTGGTCGCTCAGGACGAAAATGTGGTCGCTCAGTACCAAGAAATGCTGCCCGTAGGGCGAGAATAAATCCGGTTCGGTTGGACCGAAAATGTTGCCGTTTTGGGGCCAAAAATATGATATCCGTCCCGTGAGGACCAAAAATGATGTCGCTGCGGACAAAGAAATGCGGTCGCTTGTGGACCAAAAATAAGAAATCCGGCCCGGAGGACCAAAAATGTTGCGGATTGGAAGCTCTTGAAAATCTTGAGTTGTTCCAAAAACGCTATGTAGAAAAGGCTGGGTTTTAAACGAAAAGAAGTGGACTGTAATTCTGTTGTTTGATATGCGTTTATTGAAATGTTAAATTTTATAGACCATTGTCGACACGTGCGGATGTTTTTGGGGCCATAACGCCCATAAAATTAGCTTTGAAAGAAGTCGCAGTCCATTGTAAATGGACTCAGGTTGTCTGAGTAAATTGGTAAGTACGATACATGAAAATAATAAAGAATGATCCAGAAGCCGCGGCTGAAAGAGAGATTTTTAACGAGAGTACAGCTCGGAATCTGGTTAGAAACTAAAACTAACTTGTCTACCGTCAGTCAGCTGACCGCCGGCAGCGCTTGATAAGCAAGTGACGTCATCCGCCCGTGTCGCATTGCAGTGGTCACGGCACACAGCTGATAAATAAAGTACAAAGTTTGAACATACTGCCCGAAACGGGACGATTTTGTAAATTAAACATTAAATTTATAATATAATAGTTAGACTTACACGGCAAAAATAATACAACAATTGGCGTATTGGCTACAGCGCAATCACATAATAACCATAATATGATTAACATGATAAATTCAATTAACAATTACAAGGTATACAAGAAATCAACCCTTATGCAAATAGCAAGGGCAAACTGACAGTAAAATTACCCAAAACATAATAGTAACACAATACACATAATAATACAATGATTAAGTAGGCATTTATCTTTCCCAAATAAAACCCATTGACATTTGCAAAGCATTATAATAACAAGTAATAACACCATAAAAATATAACAATTGCACCATGATATTGACACAACAAATCCCAATAAATTTTATAATACACGACCATTAGAAAATACAATACATACATAGAATAATTGATACCATAAGTAACACTTGTAGTTCTCGGAAATTGGAATATATAAACATACGATAATACAACAACATCCATAAATAATTGATAGTACAATGAAAACACAGTCACTATTGCAATAATAGCTATCGGCACGTAATAATAATAATTACAGCGTTGATGATACAATTGACTTGTATGCTCGCCCCAGGGAATGTCCCGGGCGTAGTCCAGGCAATGTGACAAGTTCACAATCCTAGTACGTCTCGTATGGCACGCATACGACTAGTTTGTTGCCACCGGAAGGGGGCATAATTTGTGGATGGGTCGGCGTAAGATACCTAGCGCGGTGCGAACTTCTGCGACGCGTACCAAGGAATCTTGACCCGGAAAAACATTGGTAATTACCCCACGCTTCCACTGTAGTGGGGGGGGGGAATTATCATCCAAAATGAGGACAAGCTGTCCGTCATTCAAATTCCTTAACGGGGTGCGCCATTTGTTGCGCTGCTGCAGGTGGTGCAGATAATCCCTAGACCACCGTTTCCAGATGGTCTGTGTAAATTTTTGGAGCAGAAGCCATCTGCCCAAATGACTAGTATTGCCTTGGGTATAGTCGGGTTCCGGAAGTGCAGTCAGTGGAGCACCGACCAGGAAATGAGCAGGAGTTAAGGGTTCAGGGTCTCTAGCATCGTCGGACACAGCACACAAAGGGCGTGAATTAAGGCAAGCCTCAATTTGAGAGAGAAGAGTAGAGTATTCCTCAAAATTCAAGATCGTACCGCCTATTACGCGACGCAAATGATATTTAACACTCCTTACACCACTTTCCCACAAACCACCGAAGTGAGGGGCTGAAGGAGGGATGAAGGACCATTTGATACCGCGGAGACCGCAAAACTCCTGAGAAGATTGCTCAACTTCCTTTGAGGTTAAAAATTTGTACCAATCATATAGGGTGTGGTTGGCACGACGAAAATTCGTACCATTATCTGAAAATATCTGCGCGGGAATACCTCTGCGCGCGATGAACCTTTTTAAAGCCGCTATAAAGGCGTTGGAGGTGAGATCCGACACCAATTCTAAATGGATGGCCTTTGTGCACATGCATATGAATAACGCGATGTATGCCTTGGACGTGGACTTTGAGCGCTGCCCGCCATGGCGTAAAAGTACAGGACCGGCATAGTCCACGGCCGACTGAGAAAATGGCCTAGCAGGCGTGACCCTAGAAGGGGGTAACTGACCTAATAGTTGATTCGCGCCTCTAGCCCGGAAACGAAAACAAGTGACACACTTATGTATTACTGAGCGGATATAAGATTTGTCGTGAATGAACCAATATTTGTGCCTGAGCGGAGCTTGAGTTGATTGCACCCCAGCGTGCAACAAACGGATATGTTTATACTCAATTATTAATCTCGTGAGACGAGAGTGCGGGTGCAAAATTATTTGGTGTTTACTCGCGTAGTTAAGTGGGGAGAATTGTAAGCGTCCACCCACTCTTAAAATGCCTGAGTCATCCAGGAAGGGGTTGAGAGCAAGAATTTTACTGCTGCGAGGAAGGCACCGATGTGCCTCAAGTTCCTTAACTTCTATGCCGAAGTGCAACTGCTGAGATTGCCGGACAAAAAACAAAAGTGTGTCATACAATTCTTGAGCAGACAAAAAGGACGTGGCCCTGTCAACAA
Organism: Magicicada septendecula; assembly: GCA_034769895.1. Lineage (NCBI taxonomy): Eukaryota > Metazoa > Arthropoda > Insecta > Hemiptera > Cicadidae > Magicicada > Magicicada septendecula. The sequence continues at coordinate 640,460,673 of CM068367.1, forward strand.
CCGGGAGCCTAGAGTTGCGAATAAATCTGCGGCAATATGCGAAGACGCTAATGAGCCTAGTAAAGGATGAATAATTTTCAACATAGCTATGTGTTAAGGATGCGACAATTAGTGAGGTTTGAACCTGCTTGCGACGTTCCTGCTCAAGGTCGCGATAAGTACAGGGAGCATGAATGTCGAAGGCGCTGACTGGCCATGATGCTGACTCATGGGCTAACCAGGACGGACCATGCCACCATTGAGTATGGCATTGCAAACTACGAGGGAGGCAACCGCGTGATAAATGTCGGCAGGGTTGTCAGTTGATACTACATGATGCCAAGTTCCCCTGCTGCTAACAAGACGCTGTATTTACGCGACACGGTTGTCCACAAATACCTTCCAACGGGAAGATTGTTGATGTATCCAATGCAACGCTATCATCGAGTCCGAATAGAGATATAGTCCGTCAAAATTGTAGTTGATGGCGTTTAAAACATTGGAAGTTAATTGCGACAGCAATAAACAAGCACAAAGTTCAAGGCGTGGTAGCGTTATCTGTTTCAGCGGAGCGACCCTATATTTAGCACACAACAAGTTTGACGATATGGCGCCGTTCGAATAGACCGCCCGCACATAAATGCAACACGCGTAACCTTTAGCCGAAGCGTCGGCGAATCCGTGAAGCTGTAATGAACTAATTGGATAATTGTTCGAACTCTTAACCGACCTCGTAATCTTAAAATGAGTGTCGGAAACTAATTGAGAGTATAGTTCTAGCCACTGATTAGGGGTTCGTCCCAATCTGTGCCCGCCAACCACAACTGTTGCACGAAATGTTTGCAGCAAAATGTGATGGGGGCGATAAGACCCAGCGGATCGTAAATCCCAGCAATGACCGACAACACGCTTCTTTTGTTGAACACGGTCGAATTATCATCACCCCGAACGGTGTATAAAAAATTATCCTTATCAACGTTCCATTGGATTCCCAATGTACGCACGTTTTGACCTTTGCTGAAGTCATGGGATACTTGGGCGCGAAGGGCCATAATCTTATGGTGGTTAGAAAACCGCTTATGTAACGTGAAACCATACCTATTTAGCAAATTCACGATCTCGCATTTCATTTTTGCTAACACGTTCGGATCATCCGAACCCGTTATAAGATCATCTACGTAAAAATCATTGGCTATGGCCCTAGAAGCTGTAGGGTAGTCGGATTTATTTTCGTAGGCTATCTGAGCCAGACAACGTGTAGCAAGGAAGGAAGCACTAGCAGTGCCATACGTAACCGTCCTTAAAGCGTAATGTTGTAATTCCTTATGCGGCGCATCACGCCAAACGATGCGTTGTAGGTTTGAATCCTTTGGGTTAACCATGATTTGACGATAAATCTTTTCTATGTCTGCAATAAGTATGTATCGGTGGGTACGGAACCGAACCATTATCGAGAACAGATCCTGCTGGATCGTAGGACCGACCATTAGAGTATCGTTGAGGGACAGATTATTTGTGGTTTTAGCGGAGGCGTCAAATACCACGCGCAATTTAGTGGTTAGGCTGGAGTCCTTGAAGACTGCGTGATGGGGCAAATAAAAAATATCTGAGTTGTCAAGCGACAAATCGTAATCATTAAGTGGAAACATGTGACCAAGTTTCAAGTATTCACTCATGAACTCGCTATAATCCTTGTAAAGGATAGGGTTCTGCTTGAGCTTGAACTCTAGCGATTGGAACCTGCGGATAGCTCCGCGGAGAGAATCTTCCAAATGAAATTTATCAGACCTGCGGGGCAGGGATACCACGAATCTCCCTTCGCGGTTGCGGATAGTGTATTTCACAAAATGTTTTTCACACGGCGAGTCCTCAGAGCAGGGTTCGCGACTAGAGATCTCCTCCAACTTCCAAAATTCTTTTAGTTGCGAGGAAATCTGACTATCATCCTTACAGACCATAAAGGACGAAACTGTTTTAGTTATGTCGACGTTGAAGGGTAAGTTACCGGCCAAAATAAATCCTAACTTAGTCTCCTGAATTATAGGAAAGTGCGGTCCGCGCATAAATTTAATAGGTTCAATTAGTTGGAGATAATATTGAGCGCCGAGTAGTACATCGACTTGCGCCGAGCAATGTAGGTGTGGATCAGCCAAGAATACGTGCTTGGGTAAATTCAAAGAGGCAAGATCGAACGACTCCGCCGGTAAATCATTAGTTATACTGGGTAGTACGGCACAATGCACGTTTAACGTGAAGGGTTTATAGCGAGAATGTAGCCTTACCTTTGTACTAAAGTCAGCCTGGGAAAGCGAGTTGTTTATACCCGTGACGGGCAGTTGCGACTTAACCAATTGGAGGCCCATTCTGCGGGCGAAATCCATTGTGCAAAAGTTTGCTTGAGAGCCGGAATCCAGTAAAATTCTAACGGGAAATTTTCTACCGGCCTTATTAGTGGTCATACAGACGGCGGTGGATAATAATATTGATTTATTTGTCTGTAACTTTAGTGAGCATTGGTTATTGATGGAAGCTCCGTCTTTGTTGGGGACATGAATTGTGGTGTGGTGACGCTTAGTACATTTTTTACAAGAAAATTTTGATGGACATTTTGAGCCTTCGTGACCCGGACGAAGGCAATTTAAACAAAGTTTGTTTTTTACTATAACGTTTTTTCTGTCAGGGACAGAAAGCGTTGTGAATTGTAAGCAGTCGATAATTCTATGTTCGCCGTTATATAGTCTACATAAATTGTTTCTGATATGAGAATGAAATGCCCCCCTAGGAGCGCTTATCTGTTTAACTGCCTTGCGATAAGGAGACTTATCGCTTTTATTCAACCTGCTCGTTGGGGTTGTCGCGTTATCAAGATTTTGTAGCAATTTTCTGCGTGAATTTAGAAAATTCATAAAATTATTAAAGTCAGGGAATTTATGTTCCGACAAACTCTCTTTCCACAACCGGAAAGTGTAACTATCAAGTTTTTTAGCTAAGTAATGTATGACAATAATTTCGAATGTGTTAACTGGCAGGTTGAGATTATTTAAAGCATTTATATTGGCTGAGATGTCATCAATGAATTTAGATATGCTGACTTGGGATTCTTGTTGAACCAATGCTACGTCCAGGACATTCCCGACATGGTGGGCGGAGACAATTAGCTTACTGTCATATCTATTCTTCAACAGATCGATAGCCACCGCGTAATTCTCATGAGTGATTGGTAATGACTTTATTACGTTAAGCGCCTCTCCATATAATGACGAGTGCAAATAGTGAAGTTTCTGTATGTCCGTCAGATCGGCTCTGACGTGAATTAGTTCAAGAAAAATGTGATAATAATGTTGCCACTCAATAATACTACCCGCAAACCGTGGTAATTTGATTGGTTCCAACTGAATGGGGGGTGTTTTAAGCTGTTTACTTTCAGCATTAATAAATGGTTTCTGGTTCATATGCTCAGCTTGCTCCAGCAGGTGTTGCAATTTACACTCTATATTACAAAGATCGTCTTCCGTTTGTACCCTATCACTCGCTAAAGCAAAGTCCGCTTCCTCGGAATCGATTTGGGATTGAATCTCATCGTATTTGGTGGATAATTCCATCAAATGTCGAAGTTTTATTTTCAGCGCATGATGATCGCTGGTTTCCAAATCAAAGTTATCTGCGAAAGTATTTACGCGGGATATTGAGGCTTTAATTGTGCCTCGTTTTTTTATTAGAGCCTTTACATCTGCCATTATTACAATTTAAAAAATACTTGGAAGAATTTGAGCATAGAGCATGTGAACCATAAACGTAAGTTTTGATAAATCTGAATACGTTGCGGTAGCTAGCGATCGTTATTTATATGAACATAATACTTGCTAGAACATAGGCTTACTCTCTCTGTTAATCAAGCTTTGTTGGCAATTAAAAATTATTAAAATTATGAATTTAAATGATAGTAACATATATTTTTATCTTTGATGTTTGAACTCACAATGAACTGCCAACCACTTACTAACTTGTATTGTGTAATGATCGTGTGTGTTTATGCAAAGGTGTTAACAAATAACTGCTAAATGTAAAATATTGCTTGAAACGTTAAATATAAGTAAAAAGTTCATAGTCACGTGGACGTTGATCCAGTCGTGCTGAAGCTGGCTTCGATCCCGTTGCTCGATCCTGTTAGGAGCTGTTGCACCTCCTGTCTCTACTGGTCAGATGACGCCTTATGTTGTAGCCCTCCATAATTTAAAGCTGTGGAACTTTTTTACGTGAAATCGCAAATGCTGTCCTGCCGTGTCCCGTCGTCTCTGGTCTACTGCTCCGCCGAATCTTGTCGTGTTGATTGTGATGTAATTCACAAAAATGGTGTCGCTCAGGACGAAAATGTGGTCGCTCAGGACGAAAATGTGGTCGCTCAGGACCAAGAAATGCTGCCCGTAGGGCGAGAATAAATCCGGTTCGGTTGGACCGAAAATGTTGCCGTTTTGGGGCCAAAAATATGATATCCGTCCCGTGAGGACCAAAAATGATGTCGCTGCGGACAAAGAAATGCGGTCGCTTGTGGACCAAAAATAAGAAATCCGGCCCGGAGGACCAAAAATGTTGCGGATTGGAAGCTCTTGAAAATCTTGAGTTGTTCCAAAAACGCTATGTAGAAAAGGCTGGGTTTTAAACGAAAAGAAGTGGACTGTAATTCTGTTGTTTGATATGCGTTTATTGAAATGTTAAATTTTATAGACCATTGTCGACACGTGCGGATGTTTTTGGGGCCATAACGCCCATAAAATTAGCTTTGAAAGAAGTCGCAGTCCATTGTAAATGGACTCAGGTTGTCTGAGTAAATTGGTAAGTACGATACATGAAAATAATAAAGAATGATCCAGAAGCCGCGGCTGAAAGAGAGATTTTTAACGAGAGTACAGCTCGGAATCTGGTTAGAAACTAAAACTAACTTGTCTACCGTCAGTCAGCTGACCGCCGGCAGCGCTTGATAAGCAAGTGACGTCATCCGCCCGTGTCGCATTGCAGTGGTCACGGCACACAGCTGATAAATAAAGTACAAAGTTTGAACATACTGCCCGAAACGGGACGATTTTGTAAATTAAACATTAAATTTATAATATAATAGTTAGACTTACACGGCAAAAATAATACAACAATTGGCGTATTGGCTACAGCGCAATCACATAATAACCATAATATGATTAACATGATAAATTCAATTAACAATTACAAGGTATACAAGAAATCAACCCTTATGCAAATAGCAAGGGCAAACTGACAGTAAAATTACCCAAAACATAATAGTAACACAATACACATAATAATACAATGATTAAGTAGACATTTATCTTTCCCAAATAAAACCCATTGACATTTGCAAAGCATTATAATAACAAGTAATAACACCATAAAAATATAACAATTGCACCATGATATTGACACAACAAATCCCAATAAATTTTATAATACACGACCATTAGAAAATACAATACATACATAGAATAATTGATACCATAAGTAACACTTGTAGTTCTCGGAAATTGGAATATATAAACATACGATAATACAACAACATCCATAAATAATTGATAGTACAATGAAAACACAGTCACTATTGCAATAATAGCTATCGGCACGTAATAATAATAATTACAGCGTTGATGATACAATTGACTTGTATGCTCGCCCCAGGGAATGTCCCGGGCGTAGTCCAGGCAATGTGACAAGTTCACAATCCTAGTACGTCTCGTATGGCACGCATACGACTAGTTTGTTGCCACCGGAAGGGGGCATAATTTGTGGATGGGTCGGCGTAAGATACCTAGCGCGGTGCGAACTTCTGCGACGCGTACTAAGGAATCTTGACCCGGAAAAACATTGGTAATTACCCCACGCTTCCACTGTAGTGGGGGGGGGGAATTATCATCCAAAATGAGGACAAGCTGTCCGTCATTCAAATTCCTTAACGGGGTGCGCCATTTGTTGCGCTGCTGCAGGTGGTGCAGATAATCCCTAGACCACCGTTTCCAGATGGTCTGTGTAAATTTTTGGAGCAGAAGCCATCTGCCCAAATGACTAGTATTGCCTTGGGTATAGTCGGGTTCCGGAAGTGCAGTCAGTGGAGCACCGACCAGGAAATGAGCAGGAGTTAAGGGTTCAGGGTCTCTAGCATCGTCGGACACAGCACACAAAGGGCGTGAATTAAGGCAAGCCTCAATTTGAGAGAGAAGAGTAGAGTATTCCTCAAAATTCAAGATCGTACCGCCTATTACGCGACGCAAATGATATTTAACACTCCTTACACCACTTTCCCACAAACCACCGAAGTGAGGGGCTGAAGGAGGGATGAAGGACCATTTGATACCGCGGAGACCGCAAAACTCCTGAGAAGATTGCTCAACTTCCTTTGAGGTTAAAAATTTGTACCAATCATATAGGGTGTGGTTGGCACGACGAAAATTCGTACCATTATCTGAAAATATCTGCGCGGGAATACCTCTGCGCGCGATGAACCTTTTTAAAGCCGCTATAAAGGCGTTGGAGGTGAGATCCGACACCAATTCTAAATGGATGGCCTTTGTGCACATGCATATGAATAACGCGATGTATGCCTTGGACGTGGACTTTGAGCGCTGCCCGCCATGGCGTAAAAGTACAGGACCGGCATAGTCCACGGCCGACTGAGAAAATGGCCTAGCAGGCGTGACCCTAGAAGGGGGTAACTGACCTAATAGTTGATTCGCGCCTCTAGCCCGGAAACGAAAACAAGTGACACACTTATGTATTACTGAGCGGATATAAGATTTGTCGTGAATGAACCAATATTTGTGCCTGAGCGAAGCTTGAGTTGATTGCACCCCAGCGTGCAACAAACGGATATGTTTATACTCAATTATTAATCTCGTGAGACGAGAGTGCGGGTGCAAAATTATTTGGTGTTTACTCGCGTAGTTAAGTGGGGAGAATTGTAAGCGTCCACCCACTCTTAAAATGCCTGAGTCATCCAGGAAGGGGTTGAGAGCAAGAATTTTACTGCTGCGAGGAAGGCAGCGATGTGCCTCAAGTTCCTTAACTTCTATGCCGAAGTGCAACTGCTGAGATTGCCGGACAAAAAACAAAAGTGTGTCATACAATTCTTGAGCAGACAAAAAGGACGTGGCCCTGTCAACAACCGGGAGCCTAGAGTTGCGAATAAATCTGCGGCAATATGCGAAGACGCTAATGAGCCTAGTAAGGGATGAATAATTTTCAACATAGCTATGTGTTAAGGATGCGACAATTAGTGAGGTTTGAACCTGCTTGCGACGTTCCTGCTCAAGGTCGCGATAAGTACAGGGAGCATGAATGTCGAAGGCGCTGACTGGCCATGATGCTGACTCATGGGCTAACCAGGACGGACCATGCCACCATTGAGTATGGCATTGCAAACTACGAGGGAGGCAACCGCGTGATAAATGTCGGCAGGGTTGTCAGTTGATACTACATGATGCCAAGTTCCCCTGCTGCTAACAAGACGCTGTATTTACGCGACACGGTTGTCCACAAATACCTTCCAACGGGAAGATTGTTGATGTATCCAATGCAACGCTATCATCGAGTCCGAATAGAGATATAGTCCGTCAAAATTGTAGTTGATGGCGTTTAAAACATTGGAAGTTAATTGCGACAGCAATAAACAAGCACAAAGTTCAAGGCGTGGTAGCGTTATCTGTTTCAGCGGAGCGACCCTATATTTAGCACACAACAAGTTTGACGATATGGCGCCGTTCGAATAGACCGCCCGCACATAAATGCAACACGCGTAACCTTTAGCCGAAGCGTCGGCGAATCCGTGAAGCTGTAATGAACTAATTGGATAATTGTTCGAACTCTTAACCGACCTCGTAATCTTAAAATGAGTGTCGGAAACTAATTGAGAGTATAGTTCTAGCCACTGATTAGGGGTTCGTCCCAATCTGTACCCGCCAACCACAACTGTTGCACGAAATGTTTGCAGCAAAATTTGATGGGGGCGATAAGACCCAGCGGATCGTAAATCCCAGCAATGACCGACAACACGCTTCTTTTGTTGAACACGGTCGAATTATCATCACCCCGAACGGTGTATAAAAAATTATCCTTATCAACGTTCCATTGGATTCCCAATGTACGCACGTTTTGACCTTTGCTGAAGTCATGGGATACTTGGGCGCGAAGGGCCATAATCTTATGGTGGTTAGAAAACCGCTTATGTAACGTGAAACCATACCTATTTAGCAAATTCACGATCTCGCATTTCATTTTTGCTAACACGTTCGGATCATCTGAACCCGTTATAAGATCATCTATGTAAAAATCATTGGCTATGGCCCTAGAAGCTGTAGGGTAGTCGGATTTATTTTCGTAGGCTATCTGAGCCAGACAACGTGTAGCAAGGAAGGAAGCACTAGCAGTGCCATACGTAACCGTCCTTAAAGCGTAATGTTGTAATTCCTTATGCGGCGCATCACGCCAAACGATGCGTTGTAGGTTTGAATCTTTTGGGTTAACCATGATTTGACGATAAATCTTTTCTATGTCTGCAATAAGTATGTATCGGTGGGTACGGAACCGAACCATTATCGAGAACAGATCCTGCTGGATCGTAGGACCGACCATTAGAGTATCGTTGAGGGACAGATTATTTGTGGTTTTAGCGGAGGCGTCAAATACCACGCGCAATTTAGTGGTTAGGCTGGAGTCCTTGAAGACTGCGTGATGGGGCAAATAAAAAATATCTGAGTTGTCAAGCGACAAATCGTAATCATTAAATGGAAACATGTGACCAAGTTTCAAGTATTCACTCATGAACTCGCTATAATCCTTGTAAAGGATAGGGTTCTGCTTGAGCTTGAACTCTAGCGATTGGAACCTGCGGATAGCTCCGCGGAGAGAATCTTCCAAATGAAATTTATCAGACCTGCGGGGCAGGGATACCACGAATCTCCCTTCGCGGTTGCGGATAGTGTATTTCACAAAATGTTTTTCACACGGCGAGTCCTCAGAGCAGGGTTCGCGACTAGAGATCTCCTCCAACTTCCAAAATTCTTTTAGTTGCGAGGAAATCTGACTATCATCCTTACAGACCATAAAGGACGAAACTGTTTTAGTTATGTCGACGTTGAAGGGTAAGTTACCGGCCAAAATAAATCCTAACTTAGTCTCCTGAATTATAGGAAAGTGCGGTCCGCGCATAAATTTAATAGGTTCAATTAGTTGGAGATAATATTGAGCGCCGAGTAGTACATCGACTTGCGCCGAGCAATGTAGGTGTGGATCAGCCAAGAATACGTGCTTGGGTAAATTCAAAGAGGCAAGATCGAACGACTCCGCCGGTAAATCATTAGTTATACTGGGTAGTACGGCACAATGCACGTTTAACGTGAAGGGTTTATAGCGAGAATGTAGCCTTACCTTTGTACTAAAGTCAGCCTGGGAAAGCGAGTTGTTTATACCCGTGACGGGCAGTTGCGACTTAACCAATTGGAGGCCCATTCTGCGGGCGAAATCCATTGTGCAAAAGTTTGCTTGAGAGCCGGAATCCAGTAAAATTCTAACGGGAAATTTTCTACCGGCCTTATTAGTGGTCATACAGACGGCGGTGGATAATAATATTGATTTATTTGTCTGTAACTTTAGTGAGCATTGGTTATTGATGGAAGCTCCGTCTTTGTTGGGGACATGAATTGTGGTGTGGTGACGCTTAGTACATTTTTTACAAGAAAATTTTGATGGACATTTTGAGCCTTCGTGACCCGGACGAAGGCAATTTAAACAAAGTTTGTTTTTTACTATAACGTTTTTTCTGTCAGGGACAGAAAGCGTTGTGAATTGTAAGCAGTCGATAATTCTATGTTCGCCGTTATATAGTCTACATAAATTGTTTCTGATATGAGAATGAAATGCCCCCCTAGGAGCGCTTATCTGTTTAACTGCCTTGCGATAAGGAGACTTATCGCTTTTATTCAACCTGCTCGTTGGGGTTGTCGCGTTATCAAGATTTTGTAGCAATTTTCTGCGTGAATTTAGAAAATTCATAAAATTATTAAAGTCAGGGAATTTATGTTCCGACAAACTCTCTTTCCACAACCGGAAAGTGTAACTATCAAGTTTTTTAGCTAAGTAATGTATGACAATAATTTCGAATGTGTTAACTGGCAGGTTGAGATTATTTAAAGCATTTATATTGGCTGAGATGTCATCAATGAATTTAGATATGCTGACTTGGGATTCTTGTTGAACCAATGCTACGTCCAGGACATTCCCGACATGGTGGGCGGAGACAATTAGCTTACTGTCATATCTATTCTTCAACAGATCGATAGCCACCGCGTAATTCTCATGAGTGATTGGTAATGACTTTATTACGTTAAGCGCCTCTCCATATAATGACGAGTGCAAATAGTGAAGTTTCTGTATGTCCGTCAGATCGGCTCTGACGTGAATTAGTTCAAGAAAAATGTGATAATAATGTTGCCACTCAATAATACTACCCGCAAACCGTGGTAATTTGATTGGTTCCAACTGAATGGGGGGTGTTTTAAGCTGTTTACTTTCAGCATTAATAAATGGTTTCTGGTTCATATGCTCAGCTTGCTCCAGCAGGTGTTGCAATTTACACTCTATATTACAAAGATCGTCTTCCGTTTGTACCCTATCACTCGCTAAAGCAAAGTCCGCTTCCTCGGAATCGATTTGGGATTGAATCTCATCGTATTTGGTGGATAATTCCATCAAATGTCGAAGTTTTATTTTCAGCGCATGATGATCGCTGGTTTCCAAATCAAAGTTATCTGCGAAAGTATTTACGCGGGATATTGAGGCTTTAATTGTGCCTCGTTTTTTTATTAGAGCCTTTACATCTGCCATTATTACAATTTAAAAAATACTTGGAAGAATTTGAGCATAGAGCATGTGAACCATAAACGTAAGTTTTGATAAATCTGAATACGTTGCGGTAGCTAGCGATCGTTATTTATATGAACATAATACTTGCTAGAACATAGGCTTACTCTCTCTGTTAATCAAGCTTTGTTGGCAATTAAAAATTATTAAAATTATGAATTTAAATGATAGTAACATATATTTTTATCTTTGATGTTTGAACTCACAATGAACTGCCAACCACTTACTAACTTGTATTGTGTAATGATCGTGTGTGTTTATGCAAAGGTGTTAACAAATAACTGCTAAATGTAAAATATTGCTTGAAACGTTAAATATAAGTAAAAAGTTCATAGTCACGTGGACGTTGATCCAGTCGTGCTGAAGCTGGCTTCGATCCCGTTGCTCGATCCTGTTAGGAGCTGTTGCACCTCCTGTCTCTACTGGTCAGATGACGCCTTATGTTGTAGCCCTCCATAATTTAAAGCTGTGGAACTTTTTTACGTGAAATCGCAAATGCTGTCCTGCCGTGTCCCGTCGTCTCTGGTCTACTGCTCCGCCGAATCTTGTCGTGTTGATTGTGATGTAATTCACAAAAATGGTGTCGCTCAGGACGAAAATGTGGTCGCTCAGGACGAAAATGTGGTCGCTCAGGACCAAGAAATGCTGCCCGTAGGGCGAGAATAAATCCGGTTCGGTTGGACCGAAAATGTTGCCGTTTTGGGGCCAAAAATATGATATCCGTCCCGTGAGGACCAAAAATGATGTCGCTGCGGACAAAGAAATGCGGTCGCTTGTGGACCAAAAATAAGAAATCCGGCCCGGAGGACCAAAAATGTTGCGGATTGGAAGCTCTTGAAAATCTTGAGTTGTTCCAAAAACGCTATGTAGAAAAGGCTGGGTTTTAAACGAAAAGAAGTGGACTGTAATTCTGTTGTTTGATATGCGTTTATTGAAATGTTAAATTTTATAGACCATTGTCGACACGTGCGGATGTTTTTGGGGCCATAACGCCCATAAAATTAGCTTTGAAAGAAGTCGCAGTCCATTGTAAATGGACTCAGGTTGTCTGAGTAAATTGGTAAGTACGATACATGAAAATAATAAAGAATGATCCAGAAGCCGCGGCTGAAAGAGAGATTTTTAACGAGAGTACAGCTCGGAATCTGGTTAGAAACTAAAACTAACTTGTCTACCGTCAGTCAGCTGACCGCCGGCAGCGCTTGATAAGCAAGTGACGTCATCCGCCCGTGTCGCATTGCAGTGGTCACGGCACACAGCTGATAAATAAAGTACAAAGTTTGAACATACTGCCCGAAACGGGACGATTTTGTAAATTAAACATTAAATTTATAATATAATAGTTAGACTTACACGGCAAAAATAATACAACAATTGGCGTATTGGCTACAGCGCAATCACATAATAACCATAATATGATTAACATGATAAATTCAATTAACAATTACAAGGTATACAAGAAATCAACCCTTATGCAAATAGCAAGGGCAAACTGACAGTAAAATTACCCAAAACATAATAGTAACACAATACACATAATAATACAATGATTAAGTAGACATTATCTTTCCCAAATAAAACCCATTGACATTTGCAAAGCATTATAATAACAAGTAATAACACCATAAAAATATAACAATTGCACCATGATATTGACACAACAAATCCCAATAAATTTTATAATACACGACCATTAGAAAATACAATACATACATAGAATAATTGATACCATAAGTAACACTTGTAGTTCTCGGAAATTGGAATATATAAACATACGATAATACAACAACATCCATAAATAATTGATAGTACAATGAAAACACAGTCACTATTGCAATAATAGCTATCGGCACGTAATAATAATAATTACAGCGTTGATGATACAATTGACTTGTATGCTCGCCCCAGGGAATGTCCCGGGCGTAGTCCAGGCAATGTGACAAGTTCACAATCCTAGTACGTCTCGTATGGCACGCATACGACTAGTTTGTTGCCACCGGAAGGGGGCATAATTTGTGGATGGGTCGGCGTAAGATACCTAGCGCGGTGCGAACTTCTGCGACGCGTACTAAGGAATCTTGACCCGGAAAAACATTGGTAATTACCCCACGCTTCCACTGTAGTGGGGGGGGGAATTATCATCCAAAATGAGGACAAGCTGTCCGTCATTCAAATTCCTTAACGGGGTGCGCCATTTGTTGCGCTGCTGCAGGTGGTGCAGATAATCCCTAGACCACCGTTTCCAGATGGTCTGTGTAAATTTTTGGAGCAGAAGCCATCTGCCCAAATGACTAGTATTGCCTTGGGTATAGTCGGGTTCCGGAAGTGCAGTCAGTGGAGCACCGACCAGGAAATGAGCAGGAGTTAAGGGTTCAGGGTCTCTAGCATCGTCGGACACAGCACACAAAGGGCGTGAATTAAGGCAAGCCTCAATTTGAGAGAGAAGAGTAGAGTATTCCTCAAAATTCAAGATCGTACCGCCTATTACGCGACGCAAATGATATTTAACACTCCTTACACCACTTTCCCACAAACCACCGAAGTGAGGGGCTGAAGGAGGGATGAAGGACCATTTGATACCGCGGAGACCGCAAAACTCCTGAGAAGATTGCTCAACTTCCTTTGAGGTTAAAAATTTGTACCAATCATATAGGGTGTGGTTGGCACGACGAAAATTCGTACCATTATCTGAAAATATCTGCGCGGGAATACCTCTGCGCGCGATGAACCTTTTTAAAGCCGCTATAAAGGCGTTGGAGGTGAGATCCGACACCAATTCTAAATGGATGGCCTTTGTGCACATGCATATGAATAACGCGATGTATGCCTTGGACGTGGACTTTGAGCGCTGCCCGCCATGGCGTAAAAGTACAGGACCGGCATAGTCCACGGCCGACTGAGAAAATGGCCTAGCAGGCGTGACCCTAGAAGGGGGTAACTGACCTAATAGTTGATTCGCGCCTCTAGCCCGGAAACGAAAACAAGTGACACACTTATGTATTACTGAGCGGATATAAGATTTGTCGTGAATGAACCAATATTTGTGCCTGAGCGAAGCTTGAGTTGATTGCACCCCAGCGTGCAACAAACGGATATGTTTATACTCAATTATTAATCTCGTGAGACGAGAGTGCGGGTGCAAAATTATTTGGTGTTTACTCGCGTAGTTAAGTGGGGAGAATTGTAAGCGTCCACCCACTCTTAAAATGCCTGAGTCATCCAGGAAGGGGTTGAGAGCAAGAATTTTACTGCTGCGAGGAAGGCACCGATGTGCCTCAAGTTCCTTAACTTCTATGCCGAAGTGCAACTGCTGAGATTGCCGGACAAAAAACAAAAGTGTGTCATACAATTCTTGAGCAGACAAAAAGGACGTGGCCCTGTCAACAACCGGGAGCCTAGAGTTGCGAATAAATCTGCGGCAATATGCGAAGACGCTAATGAGCCTAGTAAGGGATGAATAATTTTCAACATAGCTATGTGTTAAGGATGCGACAATTAGTGAGGTTTGAACCTGCTTGCGACGTTCCTGCTCAAGGTCGCGATAAGTACAGGGAGCATGAATGTCGAAGGCGCTGACTGGCCATGATGCTGACTCATGGGCTAACCAGGACGGACCATGCCACCATTGAGTATGGCATTGCAAACTACGAGGGAGGCAACCGCGTGATAAATGTCGGCAGGGTTGTCAGTTGATACTACATGATGCCAAGTTCCCCTGCTGCTAACAAGACGCTGTATTTACGCGACACGGTTGTCCACAAATACCTTCCAACGGGAAGATTGTTGATGTATCCAATGCAACGCTATCATCGAGTCCGAATAGAGATATAGTCCGTCAAAATTGTAGTTGATGGCGTTTAAAACATTGGAAGTTAATTGCGACAGCAATAAACAAGCACAAAGTTCAAGGCGTGGTAGCGTCATCTGTTTCAGCGGAGCGACCCTATATTTAGCACACAACAAGTTTGACGATATGGCGCCGTTCGAATAGACCGCCCGCACATAAATGCAACACGCGTAACCTTTAGCCGAAGCGTCGGCGAATCCGTGAAGCTGTAATGAACTAATTGGATAATTGTTCGAACTCTTAACCGACCTCGTAATCTTAAAATGAGTGTCGGAAACTAATTGAGTGTATAGTTCTAGCCACTGATTAGGGGTTCGTCCCAATCTGTGCCCGCCAACCACAACTGTTGCACGAAATGTTTGCAGCAAAATGTGATGGGGGCGATAAGACCCAGCGGATCGTAAATCCCAGCAATGACCGACAACACGCTTCTTTTGTTGAACACGGTCGAATTATCATCACCCCGAACGGTGTATAAAAAATTATCCTTATCAACGTTCCATTGGATTCCCAATGTACGCACGTTTTGACCTTTGCTGAAGTCATGGGATACTTGGGCGCGAAGGGCCATAATTTTATGGTGGTTAGAAAACCGCTTATGTAACGTGAAACCATACCTATTTAGCAAATTCACGATCTCGCATTTCATTTTTGCTAACACGTTCGGATCATCCGAACCCGTTATAAGATCATCTACGTAAAAATCATTGGCTATGGCCCTAGAAGCTGTAGGGTAGTCGGATTTATTTTCGTAGGCTATCTGAGCCAGACAACGTGTAGCAAGGAAGGAAGCACTAGCAGTGCCATACGTAACCGTCCTTAAAGCGTAATGTTGTAATTCCTTATGCGGCGCATCACGCCAAACGATGCGTTGTAGGTTTGAATCCTTTGGGTTAACCATGATTTGACGATAAATCTTTTCTATGTCTGCAATAAGTACGTATCGGTGGGTACGGAACCGAACCATTATCGAGAACAGATCCTGCTGGATCGTAGGACCGACCATTAGAGTATCGTTGAGGGACAGATTATTTGTGGTTTTAGCGGAGGCGTCAAATACCACGCGCAATTTAGTGGTTAGGCTGGAGTCCTTGAAGACTGCGTGATGGGGCAAATAAAAAATATCTGAGTTGTCAAGCGACAAATCGTAATCATTAAGTGGAAACATGTGACCAAGTTTCAAGTATTCACTCATGAACTCGCTATAATCCTTGTAAAGGATAGGGTTCTGCTTGAGCTTGAACTCTAGCGATTGGAACCTGCGGATAGCTCCGCGGAGAGAATCTTCCAAATGAAATTTATCAGACCTGCGGGGCAGGGATACCACGAATCTCCCTTCGCGGTTGCGGATAGTGTATTTCACAAAATGTTTTTCACACGGCGAGTCCTCAGAGCAGGGTTCGCGACTAGAGATCTCCTCCAACTTCCAAAATTCTTTTAGTTGCGAGGAAATCTGACTATCATCCTTACAGACCATAAAGGACGAAACTGTTTTAGTTATGTCGACGTTGAAGGGTAAGTTACCGGCCAAAATAAATCCTAACTTAGTCTCCTGAATTATAGGAAAGTGCGGTCCGCGCATAAATTTAATAGGTTCAATTAGTTGGAGATAATATTGAGCGCCGAGTAGTACATCTTCTTGCGCCGAGCAATGTAGGTGTGGATCAGCCAAGAATACGTGCTTGGGTAAATTCAAAGAGGCAAGATCGAACGACTCCGCCGGTAAATCATTAGTTATACTGGGTAGTACGGCACAATGCACGTTTAACGTGAAGGGTTTATAGCGAGAATGTAGCCTTACCTTTGTACTAAAGTCAGCCTGGGAAAGCGAGTTGTTTATACCCGTGACGGGCAGTTGCGACTTAACCAATTGGAGGCCCATTCTGCGGGCGAAATCCATTGTGCAAAAGTTTGCTTGAGAGCCGGAATCCAGTAAAATTCTAACGGGAAATTTTCTACCGGCCTTATTAGTGGTCATACAGACGGCGGTGGATAATAATATTGATTTATTTGTCTGTAACTTTAGTGAGCATTGGTTATTGATGGAAGCTCCGTCTTTGTTGGGGACATGAATTGTGGTGTGGTGACGCTTAGTACATTTTTTACAAGAAAATTTTGATGGACATTTTGAGCCTTCGTGACCCGGACGAAGGCAATTTAAACAAAGTTTGTTTTTTACTATAACGTTTTTTCTGTCAGGGACAGAAAGCGTTGTGAATTGTAAGCAGTCGATAATTCTATGTTCGCCGTTATATAGTCTACATAAATTGTTTCTGATATGAGAATGAAATGCCCCCCTAGGAGCGCTTATCTGTTTAACTGCCTTGCGATAAGGAGACTTATCGCTTTTATTCAACCTGCTCGTTGGGGTTGTCGCGTTATCAAGATTTTGTAGCAATTTTCTGCGTGAATTTAGAAAATTCATAAAATTATTAAAGTCAGGGAATTTATGTTCCGACAAACTCTCTTTCCACAACCGGAAAGTGTAACTATCAAGTTTTTTAGCTAAGTAATGTATGACAATAATTTCGAATGTGTTAACTGGCAGGTTGAGATTATTTAAAGCATTTATATTGGCTGAGATGTCATCAATGAATTTAGATATGCTGACTTGGGATTCTTGTTGAACCAATGCTACGTCCAGGACATTCCCGACATGGTGGGCGGAGACAATTAGCTTACTGTCATATCTATTCTTCAACAGATCGATAGCCACCGCGTAATTCTCATGAGTGATTGGTAATGACTTTATTACGTTAAGCGCCTCTCCATATAATGACGAGTGCAAATAGTGAAGTTTCTGTATGTCCGTCAGATCGGCTCTGACGTGAATTAGTTCAAGAAAAATGTGATAATAATGTTGCCACTCAATAATACTACCCGCAAACCGTGGTAATTTGATTGGTTCCAACTGAATGGGGGGTGTTTTAAGCTGTTTACTTTCAGCATTAATAAATGGTTTCTGGTTCATATGCTCAGCTTGCTCCAGCAGGTGTTGCAATTTACACTCTATATTACAAAGATCGTCTTCCGTTTGTACCCTATCACTCGCTAAAGCAAAGTCCGCTTCCTCGGAATCGATTTGGGATTGAATCTCATCGTATTTGGTGGATAATTCCATCAAATGTCGAAGTTTTATTTTCAGCGCATGATGATCGCTGGTTTCCAAATCAAAGTTATCTGCGAAAGTATTTACGCGGGATATTGAGGCTTTAATTGTGCCTCGTTTTTTTATTAGAGCCTTTACATCTGCCATTATTACAATTTAAAAAATACTTGGAAGAATTTGAGCATAGAGCATGTGAACCATAAACTTAAGTTTTGATAAATCTGAATACGTTGCGGTAGCTAGCGATCGTTATTTATATGAACATAATACTTGCTAGAACATAGGCTTACTCTCTCTGTTAATCAAGCTTTGTTGGCAATTAAAAATTATTAAAATTATGAATTTAAATGATAGTAACATATATTTTTATCTTTGATGTTTGAACTCACAATGAACTGCCAACCACTTACTAACTTGTATTGTGTAATGATGGTGTGTGTTTATACAAAGGTGTTAACAAATAACTGCTAAATGTAAAATATTGCTTGAAACGTTAAATATAAGTAAAAAGTTCATAGTCACGTGGACGTTGATCCAGTCGTGCTGAAGCTGGCTTCGATCCCGTTGCTCGATCCTGTTAGGAGCTGTTGCACCTCCTGTCTCTACTGGTCAGATGACGCCTTATGTTGTAGCCCTCCATAATTTAAAGCTGTGGAACTTTTTTACGTGAAATCGCAAATGCTGTCCTGCCGTGTCCCGTCGTCTCTGGTCTACTGCTCCGCCGAATCTTGTCGTGTTGATTGTGATGTAATTCACAAAAATGGTGTCGCTCAGGACGAAAATGTGGTCGCTCAGGACGAAAATGTGGTCGCTCAGGACCAAGAAATGCTGCCCGTAGGGCGAGAATAAATCCGGTTCGGTTGGACCGAAAATGTTGCCGTTTTGGGGCCAAAAATATGATATCCGTCCCGTGAGGACCAAAAATGATGTCGCTGCGGACAAAGAAATGCGGTCGCTTGTGGACCAAAAATAAGAAATCCGGCCCGGAGGACCAAAAATGTTGCGGATTGGAAGCTCTTGAAAATCTTGAGTTGTTCCAAAAACGCTATGTAGAAAAGGCTGGGTTTTAAACGAAAAGAAGTGGACTGTAATTCTGTTGTTTGATATGCGTTTATTGAAATGTTAAATTTTATAGACCATTGTCGACACGTGCGGATGTTTTTGGGGCCATAACGCCCATAAAATTAGCTTTGAAAGAAGTCGCAGTCCATTGTAAATGGTCTCAGGTTGTCTGAGTAAATTGGTAAGTACGATACATGAAAATAATAAAGAATGATCCAGAAGCCGCGGCTGAAAGAGAGATTTTTAACGAGAGTACAGCTCGGAATCTGGTTAGAAACTAAAACTAACTTGCCACCGTCAGTCAGCTGACCGCCGGCAGCGCTTGATAAGCAAGTGACGTCATCCGCCCGTGTCGCATTGCAGTGGTCACGGCACACAGCTGATAAATAAAGTACAAAGTTTGAACATACTGCCCGCTCAAAATCGGGACGATTTTGTAAATTAAACATTAAATTTATAATATAATAGTTAGACTTACACGGCAAAAATAATACAACAATTGGCGTATTGGCTACAGCGCAATCACATAATAACCATAATATGATTAACATGATAAATTCAATTAACAATTACAAGGTATACAAGAAATCAACCCTTATGCAAATAGCAAGGGCAAACTGACAGTAAAATTACCCAAAACATAATAGTAACACAATACACATAATAATACAATGATTAAGTAGACATTGATCTTTCCCAAATAAAACCCATTGACATTTGCAAAGCATTATAATAACAAGTGATAACACCATAAAAATATAACAATTGCACCATGATATTGACACAACAAATCCCAATAAATTTTATAATACACGACCATTAGAAAATACAATACATACATAGAATAATTGATACCATAAGTAACACTTGTAGTTCTCGGAAATTGGAATATATAAACATACGATAATACAACAACATCCATAAATAATTGATAGTACAATGAAAACACAGTCACTATTGCAATAATAGCTATCGGCACGTAATAATAATAATTACAGCGTTGATGATACAATTGACTTGTATTCTCGCCCCAGGGAATGTCCCGGGCGTAGTCCAGGCAATGTGACAAGTTCACAATCCTAGTACGTCTCGTATGGCACGCATACGACTAGTTTGTTGCCACCGGAAGGGGGCATAATTTGTGGATGGGTCGGCGTAAGATACCTAGCGCGGTGCGAACTTCTGCGACGCGTACTAAGGAATCTTGACCCGGAAAAACATTGGTAATTACCCCACGCTTCCACTGTAGTGGGGGGGAATTATCATCCAAAATGAGGACAAGCTGTCCGACATTCAAATTCCTTAACGGGGTGCGCCATTTGTTGCGCTGCTGCAGGTGGTGCAGATAATCCCTAGACCACCGTTTCCAGATGGTCTGTGTAAATTTTTGGAGCAGAAGCCATCTGCCCAAATGACTAGTATTGCCTTGGGTATAGTCGGGTTCCGGAAGTGCAGTCAGTGGAGCACCGACCAGGAAATGAGCAGGAGTTAAGGGTTCAGGGTCTCTAGCATCGTCGGACACAGCACACAAAGGGCGTGAATTAAGGCAAGCCTCAATTTGAGAGAGAAGAGTAGAGTATTCCTCAAAATTCAAGATCGTACCGCCTATTACGCGACGCAAATGATATTTAACACTCCTTACACCACTTTCCCACAAACCACCGAAGTGAGGGGCTGAAGGAGGGATGAAGGACCATTTGATACCGCGGAGACCGCAAAACTCCTGAGAAGATTGCTCAACTTCCTTTGAGGTTAAAAATTTGTACCAATCATATAGGGTGTGGTTGGCACGACGAAAATTCGTACCATTATCTGAAAATATCTGCGCGGGAATACCTCTGCGCGCGATGAACCTTTTTAAAGCCGCTATAAAGGCGTTGGAGGTGAGATCCGACACCAATTCTAAATGGATGGCCTTTGTGCACATGCATATGAATAACGCGATGTATGCCTTGGACGTGGACTTTGAGCGCTGCCCGCCATGGCGTAAAAGTACAGGACCGGCATAGTCCACGGCCGACTGAGAAAATGGCCTAGCAGGCGTGACCCTAGAAGGGGGTAACTGACCTAATAGTTGATTCGCGCCTCTAGCCCGGAAACGAAAACAAGTGACACACTTATGTATTACTGAGCGGATATAAGATTTGTCGTGAATGAACCAATATTTGTGCCTGAGCGAAGCTTGAGTTGATTGCACCCCAGCGTGCAACAAACGGATATGTTTATACTCAATTATTAATCTCGTGAGACGAGAGTGCGGGTGCAAAATTATTTGGTGTTTACTCGCGTAGTTAAGTGGGGAGAATTGTAAGCGTCCACCCACTCTTAAAATGCCTGAGTCATCCAGGAAGGGGTTGAGAGCAAGAATTTTACTGCTGCGAGGAAGGCACCGATGTGCCTCAAGTTCCTTAACTTCTATGCCGAAGTGCAACTGCTGAGATTGCCGGACAAAAAACAAAAGTGTGTCATACAATTCTTGAGCAGACAAAAAGGACGTGGCCCTGTCAACAACCGGGAGCCTAGAGTTGCGAATAAATCTGCGGCAATATGCGAAGACGCTAATGAGCCTAGTAAGGGATGAATAATTTTCAACATAGCTATGTGTTAAGGATGCGACAATTAGTGAGGTTTGAACCTGCTTGCGACGTTCCTGCTCAAGGTCGCGATAAGTACAGGGAGCATGAATGTCGAAGGCGCTGACTGGCCATGATGCTGACTCATGGGCTAACCAGGACGGACCATGCCACCATTGAGTATGGCATTGCAAACTACGAGGGAGGCAACCGCGTGATAAATGTCGGCAGGGTTGTCAGTTGATACTACATGATGCCAAGTTCCCCTGCTGCTAACAAGACGCTGTATTTACGCGACACGGTTGTCCACAAATACCTTCCAACGGGAAGATTGTTGATGTATCCAATGCAACGCTATCATCGAGTCCGAATAGAGATATAGTCCGTCAAAATTGTAGTTGATGGCGTTTAAAACATTGGAAGTTAATTGCGACAGCAATAAACAAGCACAAAGTTCAAGGCGTGGTAGCGTTATCTGTTTCAGCGGAGCGACCCTATATTTAGCACACAACAAGTTTGACGATATGGCGCCGTTCGAATAGACCGCCCGCACATAAATGCAACACGCGTAACCTTTAGCCGAAGCGTCGGCGAATCCGTGAAGCTGTAATGAACTAATTGGATAATTGTTCGAACTCTTAACCGACCTCGTAATCTTAAAATGAGTGTCGGAAACTAATTGAGAGTATAGTTCTAGCCACTGATTAGGGGTTCGTCCCAATCTGTGCCCGCCAACCACAACTGTTGCACGAAATGTTTGCAGCAAAATGTGATGGGGGCGATAAGACCCAGCGGATCGTAAATCCCAGCAATGACCGACAACACGCTTCTTTTGTTGAACACGGTCGAATTATCATCACCCCGAACGGTGTATAAAAAATTATCCTTATCAACGTTCCATTGGATTCCCAATGTACGCACGTTTTGACCTTTGCTGAAGTCATGGGATACTTGGGCGCGAAGGGCCATAATTTTATGGTGGTTAGAAAACCGCTTATGTAACGTGAAACCATACCTATTTAGCAAATTCACGATCTCGCATTTCATTTTTGCTAACACGTTCGGATCATCCGAACCCGTTATAAGATCATCTACGTAAAAATCATTGGCTATGGCCCTAGAAGCTGTAGGGTAGTCGGATTTATTTTCGTAGGCTATCTGAGCCAGACAACGTGTAGCAAGGAAGGAAGCACTAGCAGTGCCATACGTAACCGTCCTTAAAGCTTAATGTTGTAATTCCTTATGCGGCGCATCACGCCAAACGATGCGTTGTAGGTTTGAATCCTTTGGGTTAACCATGATTTGACGATAAATCTTTTCTATGTCTGCAATAAGTACGTATCGGTGGGTACGGAACCGAACCATTATCGAGAACAGATCCTGCTGGATCGTAGGACCGACCATTAGAGTATCGTTGAGGGACAGATTATTTGTGGTTTTAGCGGAGGCGTCAAATACCACGCGCAATTTAGTGGTTAGGCTGGAGTCCTTGAAGACTGCGTGATGGGGCAAATAAAAAATATCTGAGTTGTCAAGCGACAAATCGTAATCATTAAGTGGAAACATGTGACCAAGTTTCAAGTATTCACTCATGAACTCGCTATAATCCTTGTAAAGGATAGGGTTCTGCTTGAGCTTGAACTCTAGCGATTGGAACCTGCGGATAGCTCCGCGGAGAGAATCTTCCAAATGAAATTTATCAGACCTGCGGGGCAGGGATACCACGAATCTCCCTTCGCGGTTGCGGATAGTGTATTTCACAAAATGTTTTTCACACGGCGAGTCCTCAGAGCAGGGTTCGCGACTAGAGATCTCCTCCAACTTCCAAAATTCTTTTAGTTGCGAGGAAATCTGACTATCATCCTTACAGACCATAAAGGACGAAACTGTTTTAGTTATGTCGACGTTGAAGGGTAAGTTACCGGCCAAAATAAATCCTAACTTAGTCTCCTGAATTATAGGAAAGTGCGGTCCGCGCATAAATTTAATAGGTTCAATTAGTTGGAGATAATATTGAGCGCCGAGTAGTACATCGACTTGCGCCGAGCAATGTAGGTGTGGATCAGCCAAGAATACGTGCTTGGGTAAATTCAAAGAGGCAAGATCGAACGACTCCGCCGGTAAATCATTAGTTATACTGGGTAGTACGGCACAATGCACGTTTAACGTGAAGGGTTTATAGCGAGAATGTAGCCTTACCTTTGTACTAAAGTCAGCCTGGGAAAGCGAGTTGTTTATACCCGTGACGGGCAGTTGCGACTTAACCAATTGGAGGCCCATTCTGCGGGCGAAATCCATTGTGCAAAAGTTTGCTTGAGAGCCGGAATCCAGTAAAATTCTAACGGGAAATTTTCTACCGGCCTTATTAGTGGTCATACAGACGGCGGTGGATAATAATATTGATTTATTTGTCTGTAACTTTAGTGAGCATTGGTTATTGATGGAAGCTCCGTCTTTGTTGGGGACATGAATTGTGGTGTGGTGACGCTTAGTACATTTTTTACAAGAAAATTTTGATGGACATTTTGAGCCTTCGTGACCCGGACGAAGGCAATTTAAACAAAGTTTGTTTTTTACTATAACGTTTTTTCTGTCAGGGACAGAAAGCGTTGTGAATTGTAAGCAGTCGATAATTCTATGTTCGCCGTTATATAGTCTACATAAATTGTTTCTGATATGAGAATGAAATGCCCCCCTAGGAGCGCTTATCTGTTTAACTGCCTTGCGATAAGGAGACTTATCGCTTTTATTCAACCTGCTCGTTGGGGTTGTCGCGTTATCAAGATTTTGTAGCAATTTTCTGCGTGAATTTAGAAAATTCATAAAATTATTAAAGTCAGGGAATTTATGTTCCGACAAACTCTCTTTCCACAACCGGAAAGTGTAACTATCAAGTTTTTTAGCTAAGTAATGTATGACAATAATTTCGAATGTGTTAACTGGCAGGTTGAGATTATTTAAAGCATTTATATTGGCTGAGATGTCATCAATGAATTTAGATATGCTGACTTGGGATTCTTGTTGAACCAATGCTACGTCCAGGACATTCCCGACATGGTGGGCGGAGACAATTAGCTTACTGTCATATCTATTCTTCAACAGATCTATAGCCACCGCGTAATTCTCATGAGTGATTGGTAATGACTTTATTACGTTAAGCGCCTCTCCATATAATGACGAGTGCAAATAGTGAAGTTTCTGTATGTCCGTCAGATCGGCTCTGACGTGAATTAGTTCAAGAAAAATGTGATAATAATGTTGCCACTCAATAATACTACCCGCAAACCGTGGTAATTTGATTGGTTCCAACTGAATGGGGGGTGTTTTAAGCTGTTTACTTTCAGCATTAATAAATGGTTTCTGGTTCATATGCTCAGCTTGCTCCAGCAGGTGTTGCAATTTACACTCTATATTACAAAGATCGTCTTCCGTTTGTACCCTATCACTCGCTAAAGCAAAGTCCGCTTCCTCGGAATCGATTTGGGATTGAATCTCATCGTATTTGGTGGATAATTCCATCAAATGTCGAAGTTTTATTTTCAGCGCATGATGATCGCTGGTTTCCAAATCAAAGTTATCTGCGAAAGTATTTACGCGGGATATTGAGGCTTTAATTGTGCCTCGTTTTTTTATTAGAGCCTTTACATCTGCCATTATTACAATTTAAAAAATACTTGGAAGAATTTGAGCATAGAGCATGTGAACCATAAACTTAAGTTTTGATAAATCTGAATACGTTGCGGTAGCTAGCGATCGTTATTTATATGAACATAATACTTGCTAGAACATAGGCTTACTCTCTCTGTTAATCAAGCTTTGTTGGCAATTAAAAATTATTAAAATTATGAATTTAAATGATAGTAACATATATTTTTATCTTTGATGTTTGAACTCACAATGAACTGCCAACCACTTACTAACTTGTATTGTGTAATGATGGTGTGTGTTTATACAAAGGTGTTAACAAATAACTGCTAAATGTAAAATATTGCTTGAAACGTTAAATATAAGTAAAAAGTTCATAGTCACGTGGACGTTGATCCAGTCGTGCTGAAGCTGGCTTCGATCCCGTTGCTCGATCCTGTTAGGAGCTGTTGCACCTCCTGTCTCTACTGGTCAGATGACGCCTTATGTTGTAGCCCTCCATAATTTAAAGCTGTGGAACTTTTTTACGTGAAATCGCAAATGCTGTCCTGCCGTGTCCCGTCGTCTCTGGTCTACTGCTCCGCCGAATCTTGTCGTGTTGATTGTGATGTAATTCACAAAAATGGTGTCGCTCAGGACGAAAATGTGGTCGCTCAGGACGAAAATGTGGTCGCTCAGGACCAAGAAATGCTGCCCGTAGGGCGAGAATAAATCCGGTTCGGTTGGACCGAAAATGTTGCCGTTTTGGGGCCAAAAATATGATATCCGTCCCGTGAGGACCAAAAATGATGTCGCTGCGGACAAAGAAATGCGGTCACTTGTGGACCAAAAATAAGAAATCCGGCCCGGAGGACCAAAAATGTTGCGGATTGGAAGCTCTTGAAAATCTTGAGTTGTTCCAAAAACGCTATGTAGAAAAGGCTGGGTTTTAAACGAAAAGAAGTGGACTGTAATTCTGTTGTTTGATATGCGTTTATTGAAATGTTAAATTTTATAGACCATTGTCGACACGTGCGGATGTTTTTGGGGCCATAACGCCCATAAAATTAGCTTTGAAAGAAGTCGCAGTCCATTGTAAATGGACTCAGGTTGTCTGAGTAAATTGGTAAGTACGATACATGAAAATAATAAAGAATGATCCAGAAGCCGCGGCTGAAAGAGAGATTTTTAACGAGAGTACAGCTCGGAATCTGGTTAGAAACTAAAACTAACTTGCCTACCGTCAGTCAGCTGACCGCCGGCAGCGCTTGATAAGCAAGTGACGTCATCCGCCCGTGTCGCATTGCAGTGGTCACGGCACACAGCTGATAAATAAAGTACAAAGTTTGAACATACTGCCCGCTCAAAATCGGGACGATTTTGTAAATTAAACATTAAATTTATAATATAATAGTTAGACTTACACGGCAAAAATAATACAACAATTGGCGTATTGGCTACAGCGCAATCACATAATAACCATAATATGATTAACATGATAAATTCAATTAACAATTACAAGGTATACAAGAAATCAACCCTTATGCAAATAGCAAGGGCAAACTGACAGTAAAATTACCCAAAACATAATAGTAACACAATACACATAATAATACAATGATTAAGTAGACATTGATCTTTCCCAAATAAAACCCATTGACATTTGCAAAGCATTATAATAACAAGTGATAACACCATAAAAATATAACAATTGCACCATGATATTGACACAACAAATCCCAATAAATTTTATAATACACGACCATTAGAAAATACAATACATACATAGAATAATTGATACCATAAGTAACACTTGTAGTTCTCGGAAATTGGAATATATAAACATACGATAATACAACAACATCCATAAATAATTGATAGTACAATGAAAACACAGTCACTATTGCAATAATAGCTATCGGCACGTAATAATAATAATTACAGCGTTGATGATACAATTGACTTGTATTCTCGCCCCAGGGAATGTCCCGGGCGTAGTCCAGGCAATGTGACAAGTTCACAATCCTAGTACGTCTCGTATGGCACGCATACGACTAGTTTGTTGCCACCGGAAGGGGGCATAATTTGTGGATGGGTCGGCGTAAGATACCTAGCGCGGTGCGAACTTCTGCGACGCGTACTAAGGAATCTTGACCCGGAAAAACATTGGTAATTACCCCACGCTTCCACTGTAGTGGGGGGGAATTATCATCCAAAATGAGGACAAGCTGTCCGACATTCAAATTCCTTAACGGGGTGCGCCATTTGTTGCGCTGCTGCAGGTGGTGCAGATAATCCCTAGACCACCGTTTCCAGATGGTCTGTGTAAATTTTTGGAGCAGAAGCCATCTGCCCAAATGACTAGTATTGCCTTGGGTATAGTCGGGTTCCGGAAGTGCAGTCAGTGGAGCACCGACCAGGAAATGAGCAGGAGTTAAGGGTTCAGGGTCTCTAGCATCGTCGGACACAGCACACAAAGGGCGTGAATTAAGGCAAGCCTCAATTTGAGAGAGAAGAGTAGAGTATTCCTCAAAATTCAAGATCGTACCGCCTATTACGCGACGCAAATGATATTTAACACTCCTTACACCACTTTCCCACAAACCACCGAAGTGAGGGGCTGAAGGAGGGATGAAGGACCATTTGATACCGCGGAGACCGCAAAACTCCTGAGAAGATTGCTCAACTTCCTTTGAGGTTAAAAATTTGTACCAATCATATAGGGTGTGGTTGGCACGACGAAAATTCGTACCATTATCTGAAAATATCTGCGCGGGAATACCTCTGCGCGCGATGAACCTTTTTAAAGCCGCTATAAAGGCGTTGGAGGTGAGATCCGACACCAATTCTAAATGGATGGCCTTTGTGCACATGCATATGAATAACGCGATGTATGCCTTGGACGTGGACTTTGAGCGCTGCCCGCCATGGCGTAAAAGTACAGGACCGGCATAGTCCACGGCCGACTGAGAAAATGGCCTAGCAGGCGTGACCCTAGAAGGGGGTAACTGACCTAATAGTTGATTCGCGCCTCTAGCCCGGAAACGAAAACAAGTGACACACTTATGTATTACTGAGCGGATATAAGATTTGTCGTGAATGAACCAATATTTGTGCCTGAGCGAAGCTTGAGTTGATTGCACCCCAGCGTGCAACAAACGGATATGTTTATACTCAATTATTAATCTCGTGAGACGAGAGTGCGGGTGCAAAATTATTTGGTGTTTACTCGCGTAGTTAAGTGGGGAGAATTGTAAGCGTCCACCCACTCTTAAAATGCCTGAGTCATCCAGGAAGGGGTTGAGAGCAAGAATTTTACTGCTGCGAGGAAGGCACCGATGTGCCTCAAGTTCCTTAACTTCTATGCCGAAGTGCAACTGCTGAGATTGCCGGACAAAAAACAAAAGTGTGTCATACAATTCTTGAGCAGACAAAAAGGACGTGGCCCTGTCAACAACCGGGAGCCTAGAGTTGCGAATAAATCTGCGGCAATATGCGAAGACGCTAATGAGCCTAGTAAGGGATGAATAATTTTCAACATAGCTATGTGTTAAGGATGCGACAATTAGTGAGGTTTGAACCTGCTTGCGACGTTCCTGCTCAAGGTCGCGATAAGTACAGGGAGCATGAATGTCGAAGGCGCTGACTGGCCATGATGCTGACTCATGGGCTAACCAGGACGGACCATGCCACCATTGAGTATGGCATTGCAAACTACGAGGGAGGCAACCGCGTGATAAATGTCGGCAGGGTTGTCAGTTGATACTACATGATGCCAAGTTCCCCTGCTGCTAACAAGACGCTGTATTTACGCGACACGGTTGTCCACAAATACCTTCCAACGGGAAGATTGTTGATGTATCCAATGCAACGCTATCATCGAGTCCGAATAGAGATATAGTCCGTCAAAATTGTAGTTGATGGCGTTTAAAACATTGGAAGTTAATTGCGACAGCAATAAACAAGCACAAAGTTCAAGGCGTGGTAGCGTTATCTGTTTCAGCGGAGCGACCCTATATTTAGCACACAACAAGTTTGACGATATGGCGCCGTTCGAATAGACCGCCCGCACATAAATGCAACACGCGTAACCTTTAGCCGAAGCGTCGGCGAATCCGTGAAGCTGTAATGAACTAATTGGATAATTGTTCGAACTCTTAACCGACCTCGTAATCTTAAAATGAGTGTCGGAAACTAATTGAGAGTATAGTTCTAGCCACTGATTAGGGGTTCGTCCCAATCTGTGCCCGCCAACCACAACTGTTGCACGAAATGTTTGCAGCAAAATGTGATGGGGGCGATAAGACCCAGCGGATCGTAAATCCCAGCAATGACCGACAACACGCTTCTTTTGTTGAACACGGTCGAATTATCATCACCCCGAACGGTGTATAAAAAATTATCCTTATCAACGTTCCATTGGATTCCCAATGTACGCACGTTTTGACCTTTGCTGAAGTCATGGGATACTTGGGCGCGAAGGGCCATAATTTTATGGTGGTTAGAAAACCGCTTATGTAACGTGAAACCATACCTATTTAGCAAATTCACGATCTCGCATTTCATTTTTGCTAACACGTTCGGATCATCCGAACCCGTTATAAGATCATCTACGTAAAAATCATTGGCTATGGCCCTAGAAGCTGTAGGGTAGTCGGATTTATTTTCGTAGGCTATCTGAGCCAGACAACGTGTAGCAAGGAAGGAAGCACTAGCAGTGCCATACGTAACCGTCCTTAAAGCGTAATGTTGTAATTCCTTATGCGGCGCATCACGCCAAACGATGCGTTGTAGGTTTGAATCCTTTGGGTTAACCATGATTTGACGATAAATCTTTTCTATGTCTGCAATAAGTACGTATCGGTGGGTACGGAACCGAACCATTATCGAGAACAGATCCTGCTGGATCGTAGGACCGACCATTAGAGTATCGTTGAGGGACAGATTATTTGTGGTTTTAGCGGAGGCGTCAAATACCACGCGCAATTTAGTGGTTAGGCTGGAGTCCTTGAAGACTGCGTGATGGGGCAAATAAAAAATATCTGAGTTGTCAAGCGACAAATCGTAATCATTAAGTGGAAACATGTGACCAAGTTTCAAGTATTCACTCATGAACTCGCTATAATCCTTGTAAAGGATAGGGTTCTGCTTGAGCTTGAACTCTAGCGATTGGAACCTGCGGATAGCTCCGCGGAGAGAATCTTCCAAATGAAATTTATCAGACCTGCGGGGCAGGGATACCACGAATCTCCCTTCGCGGTTGCGGATAGTGTATTTCACAAAATGTTTTTCACACGGCGAGTCCTCAGAGCAGGGTTCGCGACTAGAGATCTCCTCCAACTTCCAAAATTCTTTTAGTTGCGAGGAAATCTGACTATCATCCTTACAGACCATAAAGGACGAAACTGTTTTAGTTATGTCGACGTTGAAGGGTAAGTTACCGGCCAAAATAAATCCTAACTTAGTCTCCTGAATTATAGGAAAGTGCGGTCCGCGCATAAATTTAATAGGTTCAATTAGTTGGAGATAATATTGAGCGCCGAGTAGTACATCGACTTGCGCCGAGCAATGTAGGTGTGGATCAGCCAAGAATACGTGCTTGGGTAAATTCAAAGAGGCAAGATCGAACGACTCCGCCGGTAAATCATTAGTTATACTGGGTAGTACGGCACAATGCACGTTTAACGTGAAGGGTTTATAGCGAGAATGTAGCCTTACCTTTGTACTAAAGTCAGCCTGGGAAAGCGAGTTGTTTATACCCGTGACGGGCAGTTGCGACTTAACCAATTGGAGGCCCATTCTGCGGGCGAAATCCATTGTGCAAAAGTTTGCTTGAGAGCCGGAATCCAGTAAAATTCTAACGGGAAATTTTCTACCGGCCTTATTAGTGGTCATACAGACGGCGGTGGATAATAATATTGATTTATTTGTCTGTAACTTTAGTGAGCATTGGTTATTGATGGAAGCTCCGTCTTTGTTGGGGACATGAATTGTGGTGTGGTGACGCTTAGTACATTTTTTACAAGAAAATTTTGATGGACATTTTGAGCCTTCGTGACCCGGACGAAGGCAATTTAAACAAAGTTTGTTTTTTACTATAACGTTTTTTCTGTCAGGGACAGAAAGCGTTGTGAATTGTAAGCAGTCGATAATTCTATGTTCGCCGTTATATAGTCTACATAAATTGTTTCTGATATGAGAATGAAATGCCCCCCTAGGAGCGCTTATCTGTTTAACTGCCTTGCGATAAGGAGACTTATCGCTTTTATTCAACCTGCTCGTTGGGGTTGTCGCGTTATCAAGATTTTGTAGCAATTTTCTGCGTGAATTTAGAAAATTCATAAAATTATTAAAGTCAGGGAATTTATGTTCCGACAAACTCTCTTTCCACAACCGGAAAGTGTAACTATCAAGTTTTTTAGCTAAGTAATGTATGACAATAATTTCGAATGTGTTAACTGGCAGGTTGAGATTATTTAAAGCATTTATATTGGCTGAGATGTCATCAATGAATTTAGATATGCTGACTTGGGATTCTTGTTGAACCAATGGTACGTCCAGGACATTCCCGACATGGTGGGCGGAGACAATTAGCTTACTGTCATATCTATTCTTCAACAGATCGATAGCCACCGCGTAATTCTCATGAGTGATTGGTAATGACTTTATTACGTTAAGCGCCTCTCCATATAATGACGAGTGCAAATAGTGAAGTTTCTGTATGTCCGTCAGATCGGCTCTGACGTGAATTAGTTCAAGAAAAATGTGATAATAATGTTGCCACTCAATAATACTACCCGCAAACCGTGGTAATTTGATTGGTTCCAACTGAATCAATGTTTTAACTGTGTTTTAAGCTGTTTACTTTCAGCATTAATAAATGGTTTCTGGTTCATATGCTCAGCTTGCTCCAGCAGGTGTTGCAATTTACACTCTATATTACAAAGATCGTCTTCCGTTTGTACCCTATCACTCGCTAAAGCAAAGTCCGCTTCCTCGGAATCGATTTGGGATTGAATCTCATCGTATTTGGTGGATAATTCCATCAAATGTCGAAGTTTTATTTTCAGCGCATGATGATCGCTGGTTTCCAAATCAAAGTTATCTGCGAAAGTATTTACGCGGGATATTGAGGCTTTAATTGTGCCTCGTTTTGTTATTAGAGCCTTTACATCTGCCATTATTACAATTTAAAAAATACTTGGAAGAATTTGAGCATAGAGCATGTGAACCATAAACGTAAGTTTTGATAAATCTGAATACGTTGCGGTAGCTAGCGATCGTTATTTATATGAACATAATACTTGCTAGAACATAGGCTTACTCTCTCTGTTAATCAAGCTTTGTTGGCAATTAAAAATTATTAAAATTATGAATTTAAATGATAGTAACATATATTTTTATCTTTGATGTTTGAACTCACAATGAACTGCCAACCACTTACTAACTTGTATTGTGTAATGATGGTGTGTGTTTATACAAAGGTGTTAACAAATAACTGCTAAATGTAAAATATTGCTTGAAAGGTTAAATATAAGTAAAACGTTCATAGTCACGTGGACGTTGATCCAGTCGTGCTGAAGCTGGCTTCGATCCCGTTGCTCGATCCTGTTACGAGCTGTTGCACCTCCTGTCTCTACTGGTCAGATGACGCCTTATGTTGTAGCCCTCCATAATTTAAAGCTGTGGAACTTTTTTACGTGAAATCGCAAATGCTGTCCTGCCGTGTCCCGTTGTCTCTGGTCTACTGCTCCGCCGAATCTTGTCGTGTTGATTGTGATGTAATTCACAAAAATGGTGTCGCTCAGGACGAAAATTTGGTTGCTCAGGACGAAAATGTGGTCGCTCAGGACCAAGAAATGCTGCCCGTAGGGCGAGAATAAATCCGGTTCGGTTGGACCGAAAATGTTGCCGTTTTGGGGCCAAAAATATGATATCCGTCCCGTGAGGACCAAAAATGATGTCGCTGCGGACAAAGAAATGCGGTCGCTTGTGGACCAAAAATAAGAAATCCGGCCCGGAGGACCAAAAATGTTGCGGATTTGAAGCTCTTGAAAATCTTGAGTTGTTCCAAAAACGCTATGTAGAAAAGGCTGGGTTTTAAACGAAAAGAAGTGGACTGTAATTCTGTTGTTTGATATGCGTTTATTGAAATGTTAAATTTTATAGACCATTGTCGACACGTGCGGATGTTTTTGGGGCCATAACGCCCATAAAATTAGCTTTGAAAGAAGTCGCAGTCCATTGTAAATGGACTCAGGTTGTCTGAGTAAATTGGTAAGTACGATACATGAAAATAATAAAGAATGATCCAGAAGCCGCGGCTGAAAGAGAGATTTTTAACGAGAGTACAGCTCGGAATCTGGTTAGAAACTAAAACTAACTTGCCTACCGTCAGTCAGCTGACCGCCGGCAGCGCTTGATAAGCAAGTGACGTCATCCGCCCGTGTCGCATTGCAGTGGTCACGGCACACAGCTGATAAATAAAGTACAAAGTTTGAACATACTGCCCGCTCAAAATCGGGACGATTTTGTAAATTAAACATTAAATTTATAATATAATAGTTAGACTTACACGGCAAAAATAATACAACAATTGGCGTATTGGCTACAGCGCAATCACATAATAACCATAATATGATTAACATGATAAATTCAATTAACAATTACAAGGTATACAAGAAATCAACCCTTATGCAAATAGCAAGGGCAAACTGACAGTAAAATTACCCAAAACATAATAGTAACACAATACACATAATAATACAATGATTAAGTAGACATTGATCTTTCCCAAATAAAACCCATTGACATTTGCAAAGCATTATAATAACAAGTGATAACACCATAAAAATATAACAATTGCACCATGATATTGACACAACAAATCCCAATAAATTTTATAATACACGACCATTAGAAAATACAATACATACATAGAATAATTGATACCATAAGTAACACTTGTAGTTCTCGGAAATTGGAATATATAAACATACGATAATACAACAACATCCATAAATAATTGATAGTACAATGAAAACACAGTCACTATTGCAATAATAGCTATCGGCACGTAATAATAATAATTACAGCGTTGATGATACAATTGACTTGTATTCTCGCCCCAGGGAATGTCCAGGGCGTAGTCCAGGCAATGTGACAAGTTCACAATCCTAGTACGTCTCGTATGGCACGCATACGACTAATTTGTTGCCACCGGAAGGGGGCATAATTTGTGGATGGGTCGGCGTAAGATACCTAGCGCGGTGCGAACTTCTGCGACGCGTACTAAGGAATCTTGACCCGGAAAAACATTGGTAATTACCCCACGCTTCCACTGTAGTGGGGAGGAATTATCATCCAAAATGAGGACAAGCTGTCCGACATTCAAATTCCTTAACGGGGTGCGCCATTTGTTGCGCTGCTGCAGGTGGTGCAGATAATCCCTAGACCACCGTTTCCAGATGGTCTGTGTAAATTTTTGGAGCAGAAGCCATCTGCCCAAATGACTAGTATTGCCTTGGGTATAGTCGGGTTCCGGAAGTGCAGTCAGTGGAGCACCGACCAGGAAATGAGCAGGAGTTAAGGGTTCAGGGTCTCTAGCATCGTCGGACACAGCACACAAAGGGCGTGAATTAAGGCAAGCCTCAATTTGAGAGAGAAGAGTAGAGTATTCCTCAAAATTCAAGATCGTACCGCCTATTACGCGACGCAAATGATATTTAACACTCCTTACACCACTTTCCCACAAACCACCGAAGTGAGGGGCTGAAGGAGGGATGAAGGACCATTTGATACCGCGGAGACCGCAAAACTCCTGAGAAGATTGCTCAACTTCCTTTGAGGTTAAAAATTTGTACCAATCATATAGGGTGTGGTTGGCACGACGAAAATTCGTACCATTATCTGAAAATATCTGCGCGGGAATACCTCTGCGCGCGATGAACCTTTTTAAAGCCGCTATAAAGGCGTTGGAGGTGAGATCCGACACCAATTCTAAATGGATGGCCTTTGTGCACATGCATATGAATAACGCGATGTATGCCTTGGACGTGGACTTTGAGCGCTGCCCGCCATGGCGTAAAAGTACAGGACCGGCATAGTCCACGGCCGACTGAGAAAATGGCCTAGCAGGCGTGACCCTAGAAGGGGGTAACTGACCTAATAGTTGATTCGCGCCTCTAGCCCGGAAACGAAAACAAGTGACACACTTATGTATTACTGAGCGGATATAAGATTTGTCGTGAATGAACCAATATTTGTGCCTGAGCGAAGCTTGAGTTGATTGCACCCCAGCGTGCAACAAACGGATATGTTTATACTCAATTATTAATCTCGTGAGACGAGAGTGCGGGTGCAAAATTATTTGGTGTTTACTCGCGTAGTTAAGTGGGGAGAATTGTAAGCGTCCACCCACTCTTAAAATGCCTGAGTCATCCAGGAAGGGGTTGAGAGCAAGAATTTTACTGCTGCGAGGAAGGCACCGATGTGCCTCAAGTTCCTTAACTTCTATGCCGAAGTGCAACTGCTGAGATTGCCGGACAAAAAACAAAAGTGTGTCATACAATTCTTGAGCAGACAAAAAGGACGTGGCCCTGTCAACAACCGGGAGCCTAGAGTTGCGAATAAATCTGCGGCAATATGCGAAGACGCGAATGAGCCTAGTAAGGGATGAATAATTTTCAACATAGCTATGTGTTAAGGATGCGACAATTAGTGAGGTTTGAACCTGCTTGCGACGTTCCTGCTCAAGGTCGCGATAAGTACAGGGAGCATGAATGTCGAAGGCGCTGACTGGCCATGATGCTGACTCATGGGCTAACCAGGACGGACCATGCCACCATTGAGTATGGCATTGCAAACTACGAGGGAGGCAACCGCGTGATAAATGTCGGCAGGGTTGTCAGTTGATACTACATGATGCCAAGTTCCCCTGCTGCTAACAAGACGCTGTATTTACGCGACACGGTTGTCCACAAATACCTTCCAACGGGAAGATTGTTGATGTATCCAATGCAACGCTATCATCGAGTCCGAATAGAGATATAGTCCGTCAAAATTGTAGTTGATGGCGTTTAAAACATTGGAAGTTAATTGCGACAGCAATAAACAAGCACAAAGTTCAAGGCGTGGTAGCGTTATCTGTTTCAGCGGAGCGACCCTATATTTAGCACACAACAAGTTTGACGATATGGCGCCGTTCGAATAGACCGCCCGCACATAAATGCAACACGCGTAACCTTTAGCCGAAGCGTCGGCGAATCCGTGAAGCTGTAATGAACTAATTGGATAATTGTTCGAACTCTTAACCGACCTCGTAATCTTAAAATGAGTGTCGGAAACTAATTGAGAGTATAGTTCTAGCCACTGATTAGGGGTTCGTCCCAATCTGTGCCCGCCAACCACAACTGTTGCACGAAATGTTTGCAGCAAAATGTGATGGGGGCGATAAGACCCAGCGGATCGTAAATCCCAGCAATGACCGACAACACGCTTCTTTTGTTGAACACGGTCGAATTATCATCACCCCGAACGGTGTATAAAAAATTATCCTTATCAACGTTCCATTGGATTCCCAATGTACGCACGTTTTGACCTTTGCTGAAGTCATGGGATACTTGGGCGCGAAGGGCCATAATCTTATGGTGGTTAGAAAACCGCTTATGTAACGTGAAACCATACCTATTTAGCAAATTCACGATCTCGCATTTCATTTTTGCTAACACGTTCGGATCATCCGAACCCGTTATAAGATCATCTACGTAAAAATCATTGGCTATGGCCCTAGAAGCTGTAGGGTAGTCGGATTTATTTTCGTAGGCTATCTGAGCCAGACAACGTGTAGCAAGGAAGGAAGCACTAGCAGTGCCATACGTAACCGTCCTTAAAGCGTAATGTTGTAATTCCTTATGCGGCGCATCACGCCAAACGATGCGTTGTAGGTTTGAATCCTTTGGGTTAACCATGATTTGACGATAAATCTTTTCTATGTCTGCAATAAGTACGTATCGGTGGGTACGGAACCGAACCATTATCGAGAACAGATCCTGCTGGATCGTAGGACCGACCATTAGAGTATCGTTGAGGGACAGATTATTTGTGGTTTTAGCGGAGGCGTCAAATACCACGCGCAATTTAGTGGTTAGGCTGGAGTCCTTGAAGACTGCGTGATGGGGCAAATAAAAAATATCTGAGTTGTCAAGCGACAAATCGTAATCATTAAGTGGAAACATGTGACCAAGTTTCAAGTATTCACTCATGAACTCGCTATAATCCTTGTAAAGGATAGGGTTCTGCTTGAACTTGAACTCTAGCGATTGGAACCTGCGGATAGCTCCGCGGAGAGAATCTTCCAAATGAAATTTATCAGACCTGCGGGGCAGGGATACCACGAATCTCCCTTCGCGGTTGCGGATAGTGTATTTCACAAAATGTTTTTCACACGGCGAGTCCTCAGAGCAGGGTTCGCGACTAGAGATCTCCTCCAACTTCCAAAATTCTTTTAGTTGCGAGGAAATCTGACTATCATCCTTACAGACCATAAAGGACGAAACTGTTTTAGTTATATCGACGTTGAAGGGTAAGTTACCCGCCAAAATAAATCCTAACTTAGTCTCCTGAATTATAGGAAA
Organism: Magicicada septendecula; assembly: GCA_034769895.1. NCBI lineage: Eukaryota > Metazoa > Arthropoda > Insecta > Hemiptera > Cicadidae > Magicicada > Magicicada septendecula. The sequence goes on from CM068367.1 coordinate 640,498,416, forward strand.
GTGCGGTCCGCGCATAAATTTAATAGGTTCAATTAGTTGGAGATAATATTGAGCGCCGAGTAGTACATCGACTTGCGCCGAGCAATGTAGGTGTGGATCAGCCAAGAATACGTGCTTGGGTAAATTCAAAGAGGCAAGATCGAACGACTCCGCCGGTAAATCATTAGTTATACTGGGTAGTACGGCACAATGCACGTTTAACGTGAAGGGTTTATAGCGAGAATGTAGCCTTACCTTTGTACTAAAGTCAGCCTGGGAAAGCGAGTTGTTTATACCCGTGACGGTCAGTTGCGACTTAACCAATTGGAGGCCCATTCTGCGGGCGAAATCCATTGTGCAAAAGTTTGCTTGAGAGCCGGAATCCAGTAAAATTCTAACGGGAAATTTTCTACCGGCCTTATTAGTGGTCATACAGACGGCGGTGGATAATAATATTGATTTATTTGTCCGTAACTTTAGTGAGCATTGGTTATTGATGGAAGCTCCGTCTTTGTTGGGGACATGAATTGTGGTGTGGTGACGCTTAGTACATTTTTTACAAGAAAATTTTGATGGACATTTTGAGCCTTCGTGACCCGGACGAAGGCAATTTAAACAAAGTTTGTTTTTTACTATAACGTTTTTTCTGTCAGGGACAGAAAGCGTTGTGAATTGTAAGCAGTCGATAATTCTATGTTCGCCGTTATATAGTCTACATAAATTGTTTCTGATATGAGAATGAAATGCCCCCCTAGGAGCGCTTATCTGTTTAACTGCCTTGCGATAAGGAGACTTATCGCTTTTATTCAACCTGCTCGTTGGGGTTGTCGCGTTATCAAGATTTTGTAGCAATTTTCTGCGTGAATTTAGAAAATTCATAAAATTATTAAAGTCAGGGAATTTATGTTCCGACAAACTCTCTTTCCACAACCGGAAAGTGTAACTATCAAGTTTTTTAGCTAAGTAATGTATGACAATAATTTCGAATGTGTTAACTGGCAGGTTGAGATTATTTAAAGCATTTATATTGGCTGAGATGTCATCAATGAATTTAGATATGCTGACTTGGGATTCTTGTTGAACCAATGCTACGTCCAGGACATTCCCGACATGGTGGGCGGAGACAATTAGCTTACTGTCATATCTATTCTTCAACAGATCGATAGCCACCGCGTAATTCTCATGAGTGATTGGTAATGACTTTATTACGTTAAGCGCCTCTCCATATAATGACGAGTGCAAATAGTGAAGTTTCTGTATGTCCGTCAGATCGGCTCTGACGTGAATTAGTTCAAGAAAAATGTGATAATAATGTTGCCACTCAATAATACTACCCGCAAACCGTGGTAATTTGATTGGTTCCAACTGAATCAATGTTTTAACTGTGTTTTAAGCTGTTTACTTTCAGCATTAATAAATGGTTTCTGGTTCATATGCTCAGCTTGCTCCAGCAGGTGTTGCAATTTACACTCTATATTACAAAGATCGTCTTCCGTTTGTACCCTATCACTCGCTAAAGCAAAGTCCGCTTCCTCGGAATCGATTTGGGATTGAATCTCATCGTATTTGGTGGATAATTCCATCAAATGTCGAAGTTTTATTTTCAGCGCATGATGATCGCTGGTTTCCAAATCAAAGTTATCTGCGAAAGTATTTACGCGGGATATTGAGGCTTTAATTGTGCCTCGTTTTGTTATTAGAGCCTTTACATCTGCCATTATTACAATTTAAAAAATACTTGGAAGAATTTGAGCATAGAGCATGTGAACCATAAACGTAAGTTTTGATAAATCTGAATACGTTGCGGTAGCTAGCGATCGTTATTTATATGAACATAATACTTGCTAGAACATAGGCTTACTCTCTCTGTTAATCAAGCTTTGTTGGCAATTAAAAATTATTAAAATTATGAATTTAAATGATAGTAACATATATTTTTATCTTTGATGTTTGAACTCACAATGAACTGCCAACCACTTACTAACTTGTATTGTGTAATGATGGTGTGTGTTTATACAAAGGTGTTAACAAATAACTGCTAAATGTAAAATATTGCTTGAAACGTTAAATATAAGTAAAAAGTTCATAGTCACGTGGACGTTGATCCAGTCGTGCTGAAGCTGGCTTCGATCCCGTTGCTCGATCCTGTTACGAGCTGTTGCACCTCCTGTCTCTACTGGTCAGATGACGCCTTATGTTGTAGCCCTCCATAATTTAAAGCTGTGGAACTTTTTTACGTGAAATCGCAAATGCTGTCCTGCCGTGTCCCGTTGTCTCTGGTCTACTGCTCCGCCGAATCTTGTCGTGTTGATTGTGATGTAATTCACAAAAATGGTGTCGCTCAGGACGAAAATTTGGTTGCTCAGGACGAAAATGTGGTCGCTCAGGACCAAGAAATGCTGCCCGTAGGGCGAGAATAAATCCGGTTCGGTTGGACCGAAAATGTTGCCGTTTTGGGGCCAAAAATATGATATCCGTCCCGTGAGGACCAAAAATGATGTCGCTGCGGACAAAGAAATGCGGTCGCTTGTGGACCAAAAATAAGAAATCCGGCCCGGAGGACCAAAAATGTTGCGGATTTGAAGCTCTTGAAAATCTTGAGTTGTTCCAAAAACGCTATGTAGAAATGGCTGGGTTTTAAACGAAAAGAAGTGGACTGTAATTCTGTTGTTTGATATGCGTTTATTGAAATGTTAAATTTTATAGACCATTGTCGACACGTGCGGATGTTTTTGGGGCCATAACGCCCATAAAATTAGCTTTGAAAGAAGTCGCAGTCCATTGTAAATGGACTCAGGTTGTCTGAGTAAATTGGTAAGTACGATACATGAAAATAATAAAGAATGATCCAGAAGCCGCGGCTGAAAGAGAGATTTTTAACGAGAGTACAGCTCGGAATCTGGTTAGAAACTAAAACTAACTTGCCTACCGTCAGTCAGCTGACCGCCGGCAGCGCTTGATAAGCAAGTGACGTCATCCGCCCGTGTCGCATTGCAGTGGTCACGGCACACAGCTGATAAATAAAGTACAAAGTTTGAACATACTGCCCGCTCAAAATCGGGACGATTTTGTAAATTAAACATTAAATTTATAATATAATAGTTAGACTTACACGGCAAAAATAATACAACAATTGGCGTATTGGCTACAGCGCAATCACATAATAACCATAATATGATTAACATGATAAATTCAATTAACAATTACAAGGTATACAAGAAATCAACCCTTATGCAAATAGCAAGGGCAAACTGACAGTAAAATTACCCAAAACATAATAGTAACACAATACACATAATAATACAATGATTAAGTAGACATTGATCTTTCCCAAATAAAACCCATTGACATTTGCAAAGCATTATAATAACAAGTGATAACACCATAAAAATATAACAATTGCACCATGATATTGACACAACAAATCCCAATAAATTTTATAATACACGACCATTAGAAAATACAATACATACATAGAATAATTGATACCATAAGTAACACTTGTAGTTCTCGGAAATTGGAATATATAAACATACGATAATACAACAACATCCATAAATAATTGATAGTACAATGAAAACACAGTCACTATTGCAATAATAGCTATCGGCACGTAATAATAATAATTACAGCGTTGATGATACAATTGACTTGTATTCTCGCCCCAGGGAATGTCCAGGGCGTAGTCCAGGCAATGTGACAAGTTCACAATCCTAGTACGTCTCGTATGGCACGCATACGACTAATTTGTTGCCACCGGAAGGGGGCATAATTTGTGGATGGGTCGGCGTAAGATACCTAGCGCGGTGCGAACTTCTGCGACGCGTACTAAGGAATCTTGACCCGGAAAAACATTGGTAATTACCCCACGCTTCCACTGTAGTGGGGAGGAATTATCATCCAAAATGAGGACAAGCTGTCCGACATTCAAATTCCTTAACGGGGTGCGCCATTTGTTGCGCTGCTGCAGGTGGTGCAGATAATCCCTAGACCACCGTTTCCAGATGGTCTGTGTAAATTTTTGGAGCAGAAGCCATCTGCCCAAATGACTAGTATTGCCTTGGGTATAGTCGGGTTCCGGAAGTGCAGTCAGTGGAGCACCGACCAGGAAATGAGCAGGAGTTAAGGGTTCAGGGTCTCTAGCATCGTCGGACACAGCACACAAAGGGCGTGAATTAAGGCAAGCCTCAATTTGAGAGAGAAGAGTAGAGTATTCCTCAAAATTCAAGATCGTACCGCCTATTACGCGACGCAAATGATATTTAACACTCCTTACACCACTTTCCCACAAACCACCGAAGTGAGGGGCTGAAGGAGGGATGAAGGACCATTTGATACCGCGGAGACCGCAAAACTCCTGAGAAGATTGCTCAACTTCCTTTGAGGTTAAAAATTTGTACCAATCATATAGGGTGTGGTTGGCACGACGAAAATTCGTACCATTATCTGAAAATATCTGCGCGGGAATACCTCTGCGCGCGATGAACCTTTTTAAAGCCGCTATAAAGGCGTTGGAGGTGAGATCCGACACCAATTCTAAATGGATGGCCTTTGTGCACATTCATATGAATAACGCGATGTATGCCTTGGACGTGGACTTTGAGCGCTGCCCGCCATGGCGTAAAAGTACAGGACCGGCATAGTCCACGGCCGACTGAGAAAATGGCCTAGCAGGCGTGACCCTAGAAGGGGGTAACTGACCTAATAGTTGATTCGCGCCTCTAGCCCGGAAACGAAAACAAGTGACACACTTATGTATTACTGAGCGGATATAAGATTTGTCGTGAATGAACCAATATTTGTGCCTGAGCGAAGCTTGAGTTGATTGCACCCCAGCGTGCAACAAACGGATATGTTTATACTCAATTATTAATCTCGTGAGACGAGAGTGCGGGTGCAAAATTATTTGGTGTTTACTCGCGTAGTTAAGTGGGGAGAATTGTAAGCGTCCACCCACTCTTAAAATGCCTGAGTCATCCAGGAAGGGGTTGAGAGCAAGAATTTTACTGCTGCGAGGAAGGCACCGATGTGCCTCAAGTTCCTTAACTTCTATGCCGAAGTGCAACTGCTGAGATTGCCGGACAAAAAACAAAAGTGTGTCATACAATTCTTGAGCAGACAAAAAGGACGTGGCCCTGTCAACAACCGGGAGCCTAGAGTTGCGAATAAATCTGCGGCAATATGCGAAGACGCTAATGAGCCTAGTAAGGGATGAATAATTTTCAACATAGCTATGTGTTAAGGATGCGACAATTAGTGAGGTTTGAACCTGCTTGCGACGTTCCTGCTCAAGGTCGCGATAAGTACAGGGAGCATGAATGTCGAAGGCGCTGACTGGCCATGATGCTGACTCATGGGCTAACCAGGACGGACCATGCCACCATTGAGTATGGCATTGCAAACTACGAGGGAGGCAACCGCGTGATAAATGTCGGCAGGGTTGTCAGTTGATACTACATGATGCCAAGTTCCCCTGCTGCTAACAAGACGCTGTATTTACGCGACACGGTTGTCCACAAATACCTTCCAACGGGAAGATTGTTGATGTATCCAATGCAACGCTATCATCGAGTCCGAATAGAGATATAGTCCGTCAAAATTGTAGTTGATGGCGTTTAAAACATTGGAAGTTAATTGCGACAGCAATAAACAAGCACAAAGTTCAAGGCGTGGTAGCGTTATCTGTTTCAGCGGAGCGACCCTATATTTAGCACACAACAAGTTTGACGATATGGCGCCGTTCGAATAGACCGCCCGCACATAAATGCAACACGCGTAACCTTTAGCCGAAGCGTCAGCGAATCCGTGTAGCTGTAATGAACTAATTGGATAATTGTTCGAACTCTTAACCGACCTCGTAATCTTAAAATGAGTGTCGGAAACTAATTGAGAGTATAGTTCTAGCCACTGATTAGGGGTTCGTCCCAATCTGTGCCCGCCAACCACAACTGTTGCACGAAATGTTTGCAGCAAAATGTGATGGGGGCGATAAGACCCAGCGGATCGTAAATCCCAGCAATGACCGACAACACGCTTCTTTTGTTGAACACGGTCGAATTATCATCACCCCGAACGGTGTATAAAAAATTATCCTTATCAACGTTCCATTGGATTCCCAATGTACGCACGTTTTGACCTTTGCTGAAGTCATGGGATACTTGGGCGCGAAGGGCCATAATTTTATGGTGGTTAGAAAACCGCTTATGTAACGTGAAACCATACCTATTTAGCAAATTCACGATCTCGCATTTCATTTTTGCTAACACGTTCGGATCATCCGAACCCGTTATAAGATCATCTACGTAAAAATCATTGGCTATGGCCCTAGAAGCTGTAGGGTAGTCGGATTTATTTTCGTAGGCTATCTGAGCCAGACAACGTGTAGCAAGGAAGGAAGCACTAGCAGTGCCATACGTAACCGTCCTTAAAGCGTAATGTTGTAATTCCTTATGCGGCGCATCACGCCAAACGATGCGTTGTAGGTTTGAATCCTTTGGGTTAACCATGATTTGACGATAAATCTTTTCTATGTCTGCAATAAGTACGTATCGGTGGGTACGGAACCGAACCATTATCGAGAACAGATCCTGCTGGATCGTAGGACCGACCATTAGAGTATCGTTGAGGGACAGATTATTTGTGGTTTTAGCGGAGGCGTCAAATACCACGCGCAATTTAGTGGTTAGGCTGGAGTCCTTGAAGACTGCGTGATGGGGCAAATAAAAAATATCTGAGTTGTCAAGCGACAAATCGTAATCATTAAGTGGAAACATGTGACCAAGTTTCAAGTATTCACTCATGAACTCGCTATAATCCTTGTAAAGGATAGGGTTCTGCTTGAACTTGAACTCTAGCGATTGGAACCTGCGGATAGCTCCGCGGAGAGAATCTTCCAAATGAAATTTATCAGACCTGCGGGGCAGGGATACCACGAATCTCCCTTCGCGGTTGCGGATAGTGTATTTCACAAAATGTTTTTCACACGGCGAGTCCTCAGAGCAGGGTTCGCGACTAGAGATCTCCTCCAACTTCCAAAATTCTTTTAGTTGCGAGGAAATCTGACTATCATCCTTACAGACCATAAAGGACGAAACTGTTTTAGTTATATCGACGTTGAAGGGTAAGTTACCGGCCAAAATAAATCCTAACTTAGTCTCATGAATTATAGGAAAGTGCGGTCCGCGCATACATTTAATAGGTTCAATTAGTTGGAGATAATATTGAGCGCCGAGTAGTACATCGACTTGCGCCGAGCAATGTAGGTGTGGATCAGCCAAGAATACGTGCTTGGGTAAATTCAAAGAGGCAAGATCGAACGACTCCGCCGGTAAATCATTAGTTATACTGGGTAGTACGGCACAATGCACGTTTAACGTGAAGGGTTTATAGCGAGAATGTAGCCTTACCTTTGTACTAAAGTCAGCCTGGGAAAGCGAGTTGTTTATACCCGTGATGGGCAGTTGCGACTTAAGCAATTGGAGGCCCATTCTGCGGGCGAAATCCATTGTGCAAAAGTTTGCTTGAGAGCCGGAATCCAGTAAAATTCTAACGGGAAATTTTCTACCGGCCTTATTAGTGGTCATACAGACGGCGGTGGATAATAATATTGATTTATTTGTCTGTAACTTTAGTGAGCATTGGTTATTGATGGAAGCTCCGTCTTTGTTGGGGACATGAATTGTGGTGTGGTGACGCTTAGTACATTTTTTACAAGAAAATTTTGATGGACATTTTGAGCCTTCGTGACCCGGACGAAGGCAATTTAAACAAAGTTTGTTTTTTACTATAACGTTTTTTCTGTCAGGGACAGAAAGCGTTGTGAATTGTAAGCAGTCGATAATTCTATGTTCGCCGTTATATAGTCTACATAAATTGTTTCTGATATGAGAATGAAATGCCCCCCTAGGAGCGCTTATCTGTTTAACTGCCTTGCGATAAGGAGACTTATCGCTTTTATTCAACCTGCTCGTTGGGGTTGTCGCGTTATCAAGATTTTGTAGCAATTTTCTGCGTGAATTTAGAAAATTCATAAAATTATTAAAGTCAGGGAATTTATGTTCCGACAAACTCTCTTTCCACAACCGGAAAGTGTAACTATCAAGTTTTTTAGCTAAGTAATGTATGACAATAATTTCGAATGTGTTAACTGGCAGGTTGAGATTATTTAAAGCATTTATATTGGCTGAGATGTCATCAATGAATTTAGATATGCTGACTTGGGATTCTTGTTGAACCAATGGTACGTCCAGGACATTCCCGACATGGTGGGCGGAGACAATTAGCTTACTGTCATATCTATTCTTCAACAGATCGATAGCCACCGCGTAATTCTCATGAGTGATTGGTAATGACTTTATTACGTTAAGCGCCTCTCCATATAATGACGAGTGCAAATAGTGAAGTTTCTGTATGTCCGTCAGATCGGCTCTGACGTGAATTAGTTCAAGAAAAATGTGATAATAATGTTGCCACTCAATAATACTACCCGCAAACCGTTTTAATTTGATTGGTTCCAACTGAATGGGGGGTGTTTTAAGCTGTTTACTTTCAGCATTAATAAATGGTTTCTGGTTCATATGCTCAGCTTGCTCCAGCAGGTGTTGCAATTTACACTCTATATTACAAAGATCGTCTTCCGTTTGTACCCTATCACTCGCTAAAGCAAAGTCCGCTTCCTCGGAATCGATTTGGGATTGAATCTCATCGTATTTGGTGGATAATTCCATCAAATGTCGAAGTTTTATTTTCAGCGCATGATGATCGCTGGTTTCCAAATCAAAGTTATCTGCGAAAGTATTTACGCGGGATATTGAGGCTTTAATTGTGCCTCGTTTTTTTATTAGAGCCTTTACATCTGCCATTATTACAATTTAAAAAATACTTGGAAGAATTTGAGCATAGAGCATGTGAACCATAAACGTAAGTTTTGATAAATCTGAATACGTTGCGGTAGCTAGCGATCGTTATTTATATGAACATAATGCTTGCTAGAACATAGGCTTACTCTCTCTGTTAATCAAGCTTTGTTGGCAATTAAAAATTATTAAAATTATGAATTTAAATGATAGTAACATATATTTTTATCTTTGATGTTTGAACTCACAATGAACTGCCAACCACTTACTAACTTGTATTGTGTAATGATGGTGTGTGTTTATACAAAGGTGTTAACAAATAACTGCTAAATGTAAAATATTGCTTGAAACGTTAAATATAAGTAAAAAGTTCATAGTCACGTGGACGTTGATCCAGTCGTGGTGAAGCTGGCTTCGATCCCGTTGCTCGATCCTGTTACGAGCTGTTGCACCTCCTGTCTCTACTGGTCAGATGACGCCTTATGTTGTAGCCCTCCATAATTTAAAGCTGTGGAACTTTTTTACGTGAAATCTCAAATGCTGTCCTGCCGTGTCCCGTCGTCTCTGGTCTACTGCTCCGCCGAATCTTGTCGTGTTGATTGTGATGTAATTCACAAAAATGGTGTCGCTCAGGACGAAAATGTGGTCGCTCAGGACCAAGAAATGCTGCCCGTAGGGCGAGAATAAATCCGGTTCGGTTGGACCGAAAATGTTGCCGTTTTGGGGCCAAAAATATGATATCCGTCCCGTGAGGACCAAAAATGATGTCGCTGCGGACAAAGAAATGCGGTCGCTTGTGGACCAAAAATAAGAAGTCCTGCCCGTGAGGACCAAAAATGCTGTCGCTGCGGACAAAGAAATGCGGTCGCTTGTGGACCAAAAATAAGAAATCCGGCCCGGAGGACCAAAAATGTTGCGGATTGGAAGCTCTTGAAAATCTTGAGTTGTTCCAAAAACGCTATGTAGAAATGGCTGGGTTTTAAACGAAAAGAAGTGGACTGTAATTCTGTTGTTTGATATGCGTTTATTGAAATGTTAAATTTTATAGACCATTGTCGACACGTGCGGATGTTTTTGGGGCCATAACGCCCATAAAATTAGGTTTGAAAGAAGTAGCAGTCCATTGTAAATGGACTCAGGTTGTCTGAGTAAATTGGTAAGTACGATACATGAAAATAATAAAGAATGATCCAGAAGCCGCGGCTGAAAGAGAGATTTTTATCGAGAGTACAGCTCGGAGTCTGGTTAGAAACTAAAACTAACTTGTCTACCGTCAGTCAGCTGACCGCCGGCAGCGCTTGATAAGCAAGTGACGTCATCCGCCCGTGTCGCATTGCAGTGGTCACGGCACACAGCTGATAAATAAAGTACAAAGTTTGAACATACTGCCCGAAACGGGACGATTTTGTAAATTAAACATTAAATTTATAATATAATAGTTAGACTTACACGGCAAAAATAATACAACAATTGGCGTATTGGCTACAGCGCAATCACATAATAACCATAATATGATTAACATGATAAATTCAATTAACAATTACAAGGTATACAAGAAATCAACCCTTATGCAAATAGCAAGGGCAAACTGACAGTAAAATTACCCAAAACATAATAGTAACACAATACACATAATAATACAATGATTAAGTAGACATTTATCTTTCCCAAATAAAACCCATTGACATTTGCAAAGCATTATAATAACAAGTGATAACACCATAAAAATATAACAATTGCACCATGATATTGACACAACAAATCCCAATAAATTTTATAATACACGACCATTAGAAAATACAATACTTACATAGAATAATTGATACCATAAGTAACACTTGTAGTTCTCGGAAATTGGAATATATAAACATACGATAATACAACAACATCCATAAATAATTGATAGTACAATGAAAACACAGTCACTATTGCAATAATAGCTATCGGCACGTAATAATAATAATTACAGCGTTGATGATACAATTGACTTGTATGCTCGCCCCAGGGAATGTCCAGGGCGTAGTCCAGGCAATGTGACAAGTTCACAATCCTAGTACGTCTCGTATGGCACGCATACGACTAGTTTGTTGCCACCGGAAGGGGGCATAATTTGTGGGTGGGTCGGCGTAAGATACCTAGCGCGGTGCGAACTTCTGCGACGCGTACTAAGGAACCTTGACCCGGAAAAACATTGGTAATTACCCCACGCTTCCACTGTAGTGGGGGGGGAATTATCATCCAAAATGAGGACAAGCTGTCCGACATTCAAATTCCTTAACGGGGTGCGCCATTTGTTGCGCTGCTGCAGGTGGTGCAGATAATCCCTAGACCACCGTTTCCAGATGGTCTGTGTAAATTTTTGGAGCAGAAGCCATCTGCCCAAATGACTAGTATTGCCTTGGGTATAGTCGGGTTCCGGAAGTGCAGTCAGTGGAGCACCGACCAGGAAATGAGCAGGAGTTAAGGGTTCAGGGTCTCTAGCATCGTCGGACACAGCACACAAAGGGCGTGAATTAAGGCAAGCCTCAATTTGAGAGAGAAGAGTAGAGTATTCCTCAAAATTCAAGATCGTACCGCCTATTACGCGACGCAAATGATATTTAACACTCCTTACACCACTTTCCCACAAACCACCGAAGTGAGGGGCTGAAGGAGGGATGAAGGACCATTTGATACCGCGGAGACCGCAAAACTCCTGAGAAGATTGCTCAACTTCCTTTGAGGTTAAAAATTTGTACTAATCATATAGGGTGTGGTTGGCACGACGAAAATTCGTACCATTATCTGAAAATATCTGCGCGGGAATACCTCTGCGCGCGATGAACCTTTTTAAAGCCGCTATAAAGGCGTTGGAGGTGAGATCCGACACCAATTCTAAATGGATGGCCTTTGTGCACATGCATATGAATAACGCGATGTATGCCTTGGACGTGGACTTTGAGCGCTGCCCGCCATGGCGTAAAAGTACAGGACCGGCATAGTCCACGGCCGACTGAGAAAATGGCCTAGCAGGCGTGACCCTAGAAGGGGGTAACTGACCTAATAGTTGATTCGCGCCTCTAGCCCGGAAACGAAAACAAGTGACACACTTATGTATTACTGAGCGGATATAAGATTTGTCGTGAATGAACCAATATTTGTGCCTGAGCGAAGCTTGAATTGATTGCACCCCAGCGTGCAACAAACGGATATGTTTATACTCAATTATTAATCTCGTGAGACGAGAGTGCGGGTGCAAAATTATTTGGTGTTTACTCGCGTAGTTAAGTGGGGAGAATTGTAAGCGTCCACCCACTCTTAAAATGCCTGAGTCATCCAGGAAGGGGTTGAGAGCAAGAATTTTACTGCTGCGAGGAAGGCACCGATGTGCCTCAAGTTCCTTAACTTCTATGCCGAAGTGCAACTGCTGAGATTGCCGGACAAAAAACAAAAGTGTGTCATACAATTCTTGAGCAGACAAAAAGGACGTGGCCCTGTCAACAACCGGGAGCCTAGAGTTGCGAATAAATCTGCGGCAATATGCGAAGACGCGAATGAGCCTAGTAAGGGATGAATAATTTTCAACATAGCTATGTGTTAAGGATGCGACAATTAGTGAGGTTTGAACCTGCTTGCGACGTTCCTGCTCAAGGTCGCGATAAGTAAAGGGAGCATGAATGTCGAAGGCGCTGACTGGCCATGATGCTGACTCATGGGCTAACCAGGACGGACCATGCCACCATTGAGTATGGCATTGCAAACTACGAGGGAGGCAACCGCGTGATAAATGTCGGCAGGGTTGTCAGTTGATACTACATGATGCCAAGTTCCCCTGCTGCTAACAAGACGCTGTATTTACGCGACACGGTTGTCCACAAATACCTTCCAACGGGAAGATTGTTGATGTATCCAATGCAACGCTATCATCGAGTCCGAATAGAGATATAGTCCGTCAAAATTGTAGTTGATGGCGTTTAAAACATTGGAAGTTAATTGCGACAGCAATAAACAAGCACAAAGTTCAAGGCGTGGTAGCGTTATCTGTTTCAGCGGAGCGACCCTATATTTAGCACACAACAAGTTTGACGATATGGCGCCGTTCGAATAGACCGCCCGCACATAAATGCAACACGCGTAACCTTTAGCCGAAGCGTCGGCGAATCCGTGAAGCTGTAATGAACTAATTGGATAATTGTTCGAACTCTTAACCGACCTCGTAATCTTAAAATGAGTGTCGGAAACTAATTGAGAGTATAGTTCTAGCCACTGATTAGGGGTTCGTCCCAATCTGTGCCCGCCAACCACAACTGTTGCACGAAATGTTTGCAGCAAAATGTGATGGGGGCGATAAGACCCAGCGGATCGTAAATCCCAGCAATGACCGACAACACGCTTCTTTTGTTGAACACGGTCGAATTATCATCACCCCGAACGGTGTATAAAAAATTATCCTTATCAACGTTCCATTGGATTCCCAATGTACGCACGTTTTGACCTTTGCTGAAGTCATGGGATACTTGGGCGCGAAGGGCCATAATCTTATGGTGGTTAGAAAACCGCTTATGTAACGTGAAACCATACCTATTTAGCAAATTCACGATCTCGCATTTCATTTTTGCTAACACGTTCGGATCATCCGAACCCGTTATAAGATCATCTACGTAAAAATCATTGGCTATGGCCCTAGAAGCTGTAGGGTAGTCGGATTTATTTTCGTAGGCTATCTGAGCCAGACAACGTGTAGCAAGGAAGGAAGCACTAGCAGTGCCATACGTAACCGTCCTTAAAGCGTAATGTTGTAATTCCTTATGCGGCGCATCACGCCAAACGATGCGTTGTAGGTTTGAATCCTTTGGGTTAACCATGATTTGACGATAAATCTTTTCTATGTCTGCAATAAGTACGTATCGGTGGGTACGGAACCGAACCATTATCGAGAACAGATCCTGCTGGATCGTAGGACCGACCATTAGAGTATCGTTGAGGGACAGATTATTTGTGGTTTTAGCGGAGGCGTCAAATACCACGCGCAATTTAGTGGTTAGGCTGGAGTCCTTGAAGACTGCGTGATGGGGCAAATAAAAAATATCTGAGTTGTCAAGCGACAAATCGTAATCATTAAGTGGAAACATGTGACCAAGTTTCAAGTATTCACTCATGAACTCGCTATAATCCTTGTAAAGGATAGGGTTCTGCTTGAACTTGAACTCTAGCGATTGGAACCTGCGGATAGCTCCGCGGAGAGAATCTTCCAAATGAAATTTATCAGACCTGCGGGGCAGGGATACCACGAATCTCCCTTCGCGGTTGCGGATAGTGTATTTCACAAAATGTTTTTCACACGGCGAGTCCTCAGAGCAGGGTTCGCGACTAGAGATCTCCTCCAACTTCCAAAATTCTTTTAGTTGCGAGGAAATCTGACTATCATCCTTACAGACCATAAAGGACGAAACTGTTTTAGTTATATCGACGTTGAAGGGTAAGTTACCTGCCAAAATAAATCCTAACTTAGTCTCCTGAATTATAGGAAAGTGCGGTCCGCGCATAAATTTAATAGGTTCAATTAGTTGGAGATAATATTGAGCGCCGAGTAGTACATCGACTTGCGCCGAGCAATGTAGGTGTGGATCAGCCAAGAATACGTGCTTGGGTAAATTCAAAGAGGCAAGATCGAACGACTCCGCCGGTAAATCATTAGTTATACTGGGTAGTACGGCACAATGCACGTTTAACGTGAAGGGTTTATAGCGAGAATGTAGCCTTACCTTTGTACTAAAGTCAGCCTGGGAAAGCGAGTTGTTTATACCCGTGACGGTCAGTTGCGACTTAACCAATTGGAGGCCCATTCTGCGGGCGAAATCCATTGTGCAAAAGTTTGCTTGAGAGCCGGAATCCAGTAAAATTCTAACGGGAAATTTTCTACCGGCCTTATTAGTGGTCATACAGACGGCGGTGGATAATAATATTGATTTATTTGTCCGTAACTTTAGTGAGCATTGGTTATTGATGGAAGCTCCGTCTTTGTTGGGGACATGAATTGTGGTGTGGTGACGCTTAGTACATTTTTTACAAGAAAATTTTGATGGACATTTTGAGCCTTCGTGACCCGAACGAAGGCAATTTAAACAAAGTTTGTTTTTTACTATAACGTTTTTTCTGTCAGGGACAGAAAGCGTTGTGATTTGTAAGCAGTCGATAATTCTATGTTCGCCGTTATATAGTCTACATAAATTGTTTCTGATATGAGAATGAAATGCCCCCCTAGGAGCGCTTATCTGTTTAACTGCCTTGCGATAAGGAGACTTATCGCTTTTATTCAACCTGCTCGTTGGGGTTGTCGCGTTATCAAGATTTTGTAGCAATTTTCTGCGTGAATTTAGAAAATTCATAAAATTATTAAAGTCAGGGAATTTATGTTCCGACAAACTCTCTTTCCACAACCGGAAAGTGTAACTATCAAGTTTTTTAGCTAAGTAATGTATGACAATAATTTCGAATGTGTTAACTGGCAGGTTGAGATTATTTAAAGCATTTATATTGGCTGAGATGTCATCAATGAATTTAGATATGCTGACTTGGGATTCTTGTTGAACCAATGGTACGTCCAGGACATTCCCGACATGGTGGGCGGAGACAATTAGCTTACTGTCATATCTATTCTTCAACAGATCGATAGCCACTGCGTAATTCTCATGAGTGATTGGTAATGACTTTATTACGTTAAGCGCCTCTCCATATAATGACGAGTGCAAATAGTGAAGTTTCTGTATGTCCGTCAGATCGGCTCTGACGTGAATTAGTTCAAGAAAAATGTGATAATAATGTTGCCACTCAATAATACTACCCGCAAACCGTGGTAATTTGATTGGTTCCAACTGAATGGGGGGTGTTTTAAGCTGTTTACTTTCAGCATTAATAAATGGTTTCTGGTTCATATGCTCAGCTTGCTCCAGCAGGTGTTGCAATTTACACTCTATATTACAAAGATCGTCTTCCGTTTGTACCCTATCACTCGCTAAAGCAAAGTCCGCTTCCTCGGAATCGATTTGGGATTGAATCTCATCGTATTTGGTGGATAATTCCATCAAATGTCGAAGTTTTATTTTCAGCGCATGATGATCGCTGGTTTCCAAATCAAAGTTATCTGCGAAAGTATTTACGCGGGATATTGAGGCTTTAATTGTGCCTCGTTTTTTTATTAGAGCCTTTACATCTGCCATTATTACAATTTAAAAAATACTTGGAAGAATTTGAGCATAGAGCATGTGAACCATAAACGTAAGTTTTGATAAATCTGAATACGTTGCGGTAGCTAGCGATCGTTATTTATATGAACATAATACTTGCTAGAACATAGGCTTACTCTCTCTGTTAATCAAGCTTTGTTGGCAATTAAAAATTATTAAAATTATGAATTTAAATGATAGTAACATATATTTTTATCTTTGATGTTTGAACTCACAATGAACTGCCAACCACTTACTAACTTGTATTGTGTAATGATGGTGTGTGTTTATACAAAGGTGTTAACAAATAACTGCTAAATGTAAAATATTGCTTGAAACGTTAAATATAAGTAAAAAGTTCATAGTCACGTGGACGTTGATCCAGTCGTGCTGAAGCTGGCTTCGATCCCGTTGCTCGATCCTGTTAGGAGCTGTTGCACCTCCTGTCTCTACTGGTCAGATGACGCCTTATGTTGTAGCCCTCCATAATTTAAAGCTGTGGAACTTTTTTACGTGAAATCGCAAATGCTGTCCTGCCGTGTCCCGTCGTCTCTGGTCTACTGCTCCGCCGAATCTTGTCGTGTTGATTGTGATGTAATTCACAAAAATGGTGTCGCTCAGGACGAAAATGTGGTCGCTTAGGACCAAGAAATGCTGCCCGTAGGGCGAGAATAAATCCGGTTTGGTTGGACCGAAAATGTTGCCGTTTTGGGGCCAAAAATATGATATCCGTCCCGTGAGGACCAAAAATGATGTCGCTGCGGACAAAGAAATGCGGTCGCTTGTGGACCAAAAATAAGAAATCCTGCCCGTGAGGACCAAAAATGCTGTCGCTGCGGACAAAGAAATGCGGTCGCTTGCGGACCAAAAATAAGAAATCAGGCCCGGAGGACCAAAAATGTTGCGGATTGGAAGCTCTTGAAAATCTTGAGTTGTTCCAAAAACGCTATGTAGAAATGGCTGGGTTTTAAACGAAAAGAAGTGGACTGTAATTCTGTTGTTTGATATGCGTTTATTGAAATGTTAAATTTTATAGACCATTGTCGACACGTGCGGATGTTTTTGGGGCCATAACGCCCATAAAATTAGCTTTGAAAGAAGTCGCAGTCCATTGTAAATGGACTCAGGTTGTCTGAGTAAATTGGTAAGTACGATACATGAAAATAATAAAGAATGATCCAGAAGCCGCGGCTGAAAGAGAGATTTTTAACGAGAGTACAGCTCGGAGTCTGGTTAGAAACTAAAACTAACTTGTCTACCGTCAGTCAGCTGACCGCCGGCAGCGCTTGATAAGCAAGTGACGTCATCCGCCCGTGTCGCACTGCAGTGGTCACGGCACACAGCTGATAAATAAAGTACAAAGTTTGAACATACTGCCCGCTCAAAATCGGGACGATTTTGTAAATTAAACATTAAATTTATAATATAATAGTTAGACTTACACGGCAAAAATAATACAACAATTGGCGTATTGGCTACAGCGCAATCACATAATAACCATAATATGATTAACATGATAAATTCAATTAACAATTACAAGGTATACAAGAAATCAACCCTTATGCAAATAGCAAGGGCAAACTGACAGTAAAATTACCCAAAACATAATAGTAACACAATACACATAATAATACAATGATTAAGTAGACATTGATCTTTCCCAAATAAAACCCATTGACATTTGCAAAGCATTATAATAACAAGTGATAACACCATAAAAAATATAACAATTGCACCATGATATTGACACAACAAATCCCAATAAATTTTATAATACACGGCCATTAGAAAATACAATACATACATAGAATAATTGATACCATAAGTAACACTTGTAGTTCTCGGAAATTGGAATATATAAACATACGATAATACAACAACATCCATAAATAATTGATAGTACAATGAAAACACAGTCACTATTGCAATAATAGCTATCGGCACGTAATAATAATAATTACAGCGTTGATGATACAATTGACTTGTATGCTCGCCCCAGGGAATGTCCAGGGCGTAGTCCAGGCAATGTGACAAGTTCACAATCCTAGTACGTCTCGTATGGCACGCATACGACTAGTTTGTTGCCACCGGAAGGGGGCATAATTTGTGGATGGGTCGGCGTAAGATACCTAGCGCGGTGCGAACTTCTGCGACGCGTACTAAGGAATCTTGACCAGGAAAAACATTGGTAATTACCCCACGCTTCCACTGTAGTGGGGGGGAATTATCATCCAAAATGAGGACAAGCTGTCCGACATTCAAATTCCTTAACGGGGTGCGCCATTTGTTGCGCTGCTGCAGGTGGTGCAGATAATCCCTAGACCACCGTTTCCAGATGGTCTCTGTAAATTTTTGGAGCAGAAGCCATCTGCCCAAATGACTAGTATTGCCTTGGGTATAGTCGGGTTCCGGAAGTGCAGTCAGTGGAGCACCGACCAGGAAATGAGCAGGAGTTAAGGGTTCAGGGTCTCTAGCATCGTCGGACACAGCACACAAAGGGCGTGAATAAAGGCAAGCCTCAATTTGAGAGAGAAGAGTAGAGTATTCCTCAAAATTCAAGATCGTACCGCCTATTACGCGATGCAAATGATATTTAACACTCCTTACACCACTTTCCCACAAACCACCGAAGTGAGGGGCTGAAGGAGGGATGAAGGACCATTTGATACCGCGGAGACCGCAAAACTCCTGAGAAGATTGCTCAACTTCCTTTGAGGTTAAAAATTTGTACCAATCATATAGGGTGTGGTTGGCACGACGAAAATTCGTACCATTATCTGAAAATATCTGCGCGGGAATACCTCTGCGCGCGATGAACCTTTTTAAAGCCGCTATAAAGGCGTTGGAGGTGAGATCCGACACCAATTCTAAATGGATGGCCTTTGTGCACATGCATATGAATAACGCGATGTATGCCTTGGACGTGGACTTTGAGCGCTGCCCGCCATGGCGTAAAAGTACAGGACCGGCATAGTCCACGGCCGACTGAGAAAATGGCCTAGCAGGCGTGACCCTAGAAGGGGGTAACTGACCTAATAGTTGATTCGCGCCTCTAGCCCGGAAACGAAAACAAGTGACACACTTATGTATTACTGAGCGGATATAAGATTTGTCGTGAATGAACCAATATTTGTGCCTGAGCGAAGCTTGAGTTGATTGCACCCCAGCGTGCAACAAACGGATATGTTTATACTCAATTATTAATCTCGTGAGACGAGAGTGCGGGTGCAAAATTATTTGGTGTTTACTCGCGTAGTTAAGTGGGGAGAATTGTAAGCGTCCACCCACTCTTAAAATGCCTGAGTCATCCAGGAAGGGGTTGAGAGCAAGAATTTTACTGCTGCGAGGAAGGCACCGATGTGCCTCAAGTTCCTTAACTTCTATGCCGAAGTGCAACTGCTGAGATTGCCGGACAAAAAACAAAAGTGTGTCATACAATTCTTGAGCAGACAAAAAGGACGTGGCCCTGTCAACAACCGGGAGCCTAGAGTTGCGAATAAATCTGCGGCAATATGCGAAGACGCTAATGAGCCTAGTAAGGGATGAATAATTTTCAACATAGCTATGTGTTAAGGATGCGACAATTAGTGAGGTTTGAACCTGCTTGCGACGTTCCTGCTCAAGGTCGCGATAAGTACAGGGAGCATGAATGTCGAAGGCGCTGACTGGCCATGATGCTGACTCATGGGCTAACCAGGACGGACCATGCCACCATTGAGTATGGCATTGCAAACTACGAGGGAGGCAACCGCGTGATAAATGTCGGCAGGGTTGTCAGTTGATACTACATGATGCCAAGTTCCCCTGCTGCTAACAAGACGCTGTATTTACGCGACACGGTTGTCCACAAATACCTTCCAACGGGAAGATTGTTGATGTATCCAATGCAACGCTATCATCGAGTCCGAATAGAGATATAGTCCGTCAAAATTGTAGTTGATGGCGTTTAAAACATTGGAAGTTAATTGCGACAGCAATAAACAAGCACAAAGTTCAAGGCGTGGTAGCGTTATCTGTTTCAGCGGAGCGACCCTATATTTAGCACACAACAAGTTTGACGATATGGCGCCGTTCGAATAGACCGCCCGCACATAAATGCAACACGCGTAACCTTTAGCCGAAGCGTCGGCGAATCCGTGTAGCTGTAATGAACTAATTGGATAATTGTTCGAACTCTTAACCGACCTCGTAATCTTAAAATGAGTGTCGGAAACTAATTGAGAGTATAGTTCTAGCCACTGATTAGGGGTTCGTCCCAATCTGTGCCCACCAACCACAACTGTTGCACGAAATGTTTGCAGCAAAATGTGATGGGGGCGATAAGACCCAGCGGATCGTAAATCCCAGCAATGACCGACAACACGCTTCTTTTGTTGAACACGGTCGAATTATCATCACCCCGAACGGTGTATAAAAAATTATCCTTATCAACGTTCCATTGGATTCCCAATGTACGCACGTTTTGACCTTTGCTGAAGTCATGGGATTCTTGGGCGCGAAGGGCCATAATTTTATGGTGGTTAGAAAACCGCTTATGTAACGTGAAACCATACCTATTTAGCAAATTCACGATCTCGCATTTCATTTTTGCTAACACGTTCGGATCATCCGAACCCGTTATAAGATCATCTACGTAAAAATCATTGGCTATGGCCCTAGAAGCTGTAAGGTAGTCGGATTTATTTTCGTAGGCTATCTGAGCCAGACAACGTGTAGCAAGGAAGGAAGCACTAGCAGTGCCATACGTAACCGTCCTTAAAGCGTAATGTTGTAATTCCTTATGCGGCGCATCACGCCAAACGATGCGTTGTAGGTTTGAATCCTTTGGGTTAACCATGATTTGACGATAAATCTTTTCTATGTCTGCAATAAGTACGTATCGGTGGGTACGGAACCGAACCATTATCGAGAACAGATCCTGCTGGATCGTAGGACCGACCATTAGAGTATCGTTGAGGGACAGATTATTTGTGGTTTTAGCGGAGGCGTCAAATACCACGCGCAATTTAGTGGTTAGGCTGGAGTCCTTGAAGACTGCGTGATGGGGCAAATAAAAAATATCTGAGTTGTCAAGCGACAAATCGTAATCATTAAGTGGAAACATGTGACCAAGTTTCAAGTATTCACTCATGAACTCGCTATAATCCTTGTAAAGGATAGGGTTCTGCTTGAACTTGAACTCTAGCGATTGGAACCTGCGGATAGCTCCGCGGAGAGAATCTTCCAAATGAAATTTATCAGACCTGCGGGGCAGGGATACCACGAATCTCCCTTCGCGGTTGCGGATAGTGTATTTCACAAAATGTTTTTCACACGGCGAGTCCTCAGAGCAGGGTTCGCGACTAGAGATCTCCTCCAACTTCCAAAATTCTTTTAGTTGCGAGGAAATCTGACTATCATCCTTACAGACCATAAAGGACGAAACTGTTTTAGTTATATCGACGTTGAAGGGTAAGTTACCGGCCAAAATAAATCCTAACTTAGTCTCATGAATTATAGGAAAGTGCGGTCCGCGCATACATTTAATAGGTTCAATTAGTTGGAGATAATATTGAGCGCCGAGTAGTACATCGACTTGCGCCGAGCAATGTAGGTGTGGATCAGCCAAGAATACGTGCTTGGGTAAATTCAAAGAGGCAAGATCGAACGACTCCGCCGGTAAATCATTAGTTATACTGGGTAGTACGGCACAATGCACGTTTAACGTGAAGGGTTTATAGCGAGAATGTAGCCTTACCTTTGTACTAAAGTCAGCCTGGGAAAGCGAGTTGTTTATACCCGTGATGGGCAGTTGCGACTTAAGCAATTGGAGGCCCATTCTGCGGGCGAAATCCATTGTGCAAAAGTTTGCTTGAGAGCCGGAATCCAGTAAAATTCTAACGGGAAATTTTCTACCGGCCTTATTAGTGGTCATACAGACGGCGGTGGATAATAATATTGATTTATTTGTCTGTAACTTTAGTGAGCATTGGTTATTGATGGAAGCTCCGTCTTTGTTGGGGACATGAATTGTGGTGTGGTGACGCTTAGTACATTTTTTACAAGAAAATTTTGATGGACATTTTGAGCCTTCGTGACCCGGACGAAGGCAATTTAAACAAAGTTTGTTTTTTACTATAACGTTTTTTCTGTCAGGGACAGAAAGCGTTGTGAATTGTAAGCAGTCGATAATTCTATGTTCGCCGTTATATAGTCTACATAAATTGTTTCTGATATGAGAATGAAATGCCCCCCTAGGAGCGCTTATCTGTTTAACTGCCTTGCGATAAGGAGACTTATCGCTTTTATTCAACCTGCTCGTTGGGGTTGTCGCGTTATCAAGATTTTGTAGCAATTTTCTGCGTGAATTTAGAAAATTCATAAAATTATTAAAGTCAGGGAATTTATGTTCCGACAAACTCTCTTTCCACAACCGGAAAGTGTAACTATCAAGTTTTTTAGCTAAGTAATGTATGACAATAATTTCGAATGTGTTAACTGGCAGGTTGAGATTATTTAAAGCATTTATATTGGCTGAGATGTCATCAATGAATTTAGATATGCTGACTTGGGATTCTTGTTGAACCAATGGTACGTCCAGGACATTCCCGACATGGTGGGCGGAGACAATTAGCTTACTGTCATATCTATTCTTCAACAGAACGATAGCCACCGCGTATTTCTCATGAGTGATTGGTAATGACTTTATTACGTTAAGCGCCTCTCCATATAATGACGAGTGCAAATAGTGAAGTTTCTGTATGTCCGTCAGATCGGCTCTGACGTGAATTAGTTCAAGAAAAATGTGATAATAATGTTGCCACTCAATAATACTACCCGCAAACCGTGGTAATTTGATTGGTTCCAACTGAATCAATGTTTTAACTGTGTTTTAAGCTGTTTACTTTCAGCATTAATAAATGGTTTCTGGTTCATATGCTCAGCTTGCTCCAGCAGGTGTTGCAATTTACACTCTATATTACAAAGATCGTCTTCCGTTTGTACCCTATCACTCGCTAAAGCAAAGTCCGCTTCCTCGGAATCGATTTGGGATTGAATCTCATCGTATTTGGTGGATAATTCCATCAAATGTCGAAGTTTTATTTTCAGCGCATGATGATCGCTGGTTTCCAAATCAAAGTTATCTGCGAAAGTATTTACGCGGGATATTGAGGCTTTAATTGTGCCTCGTTTTGTTATTAGAGCCTTTACATCTGCCATTATTACAATTTAAAAAATACTTGGAAGAATTTGAGCATAGAGCATGTGAACCATAAACGTAAGTTTTGATAAATCTGAATACGTTGCGGTAGCTAGCGATCGTTATTTATATGAACATAATACTTGCTAGAACATAGGCTTACTCTCTCTGTTAATCAAGCTTTGTTGGCAATTAAAAATTATTAAAATTATGAATTTAAATGATAGTAACATATATTTTTATCTTTGATGTTTGAACTCACAATGAACTGCCAACCACTTACTAACTTGTATTGTGTAATGATGGTGTGTGTTTATACAAAGGTGTTAACAAATAACTGCTAAATGTAAAATATTGCTTGAAACGTTAAATATAAGTAAAAAGTTCATAGTCACGTGGACGTTGATCCAGTCGTGCTGAAGCTGGCTTCGATCCCGTTGCTCGATCCTGTTACGAGCTGTTGCACCTCCTGTCTCTACTGGTCAGATGACGCCTTATGTTGTAGCCCTCCATAATTTAAAGCTGTGGAACTTTTTTACGTGAAATCGCAAATGCTGTCCTGCCGTGTCCCGTTGTCTCTGGTCTACTGCTCCGCCGAATCTTGTCGTGTTGATTGTGATGTAATTCACAAAAATGGTGTCGCTCAGGACGAAAATTTGGTTGCTCAGGACGAAAATGTGGTCGCTCAGGACCAAGAAATGCTGCCCGTAGGGCGAGAATAAATCCGGTTCGGTTGGACCGAAAATGTTGCCGTTTTGGGGCCAAAAATATGATATCCGTCCCGTGAGGACCAAAAATGATGTCGCTGCAGACAAAGAAATGCGGTCGCTTGTGGACCAAAAATAAGAAATCCGGCCCGGAGGACCAAAAATGTTGCGGATTTGAAGCTCTTGAAAATCTTGAGTTGTTCCAAAAACGCTATGTAGAAAAGGCTGGGTTTTAAACGAAAAGAAGTGGACTGTAATTCTGTTGTTTGATATGCGTTTATTGAAATGTTAAATTTTATAGACCATTGTCGACACGTGCGGATGTTTTTGGGGCCATAACGCCCATAAAATTAGCTTTGAAAGAAGTCGCAGTCCATTGTAAATGGACTCAGGTTGTCTGAGTAAATTGGTAAGTACGATACATGAAAATAATAAAGAATGATCCAGAAGCCGCGGCTGAAAGAGAGATTTTTAACGAGAGTACAGCTCGGAATCTGGTTAGAAACTAAAACTAACTTGCCTACCGTCAGTCAGCTGACCGCCGGCAGCGCTTGATAAGCAAGTGACGTCATCCGCCCGTGTCGCATTGCAGTGGTCACGGCACACAGCTGATAAATAAAGTACAAAGTTTGAACATACTGCCCGCTCAAAATCGGGACGATTTTGTA
The DNA here is from genome assembly GCA_034769895.1 of Magicicada septendecula. NCBI lineage: Eukaryota > Metazoa > Arthropoda > Insecta > Hemiptera > Cicadidae > Magicicada > Magicicada septendecula. Next base: position 640,523,010 of record CM068367.1, read on the forward strand.
AATTAAACATTAAATTTATAATATAATAGTTAGACTTACACGGCAAAAATAATACAACAATTGGCGTATTGGCTACAGCGCAATCACATAATAACCATAATATGATTAACATGATAAATTCAATTAACAATTACAAGGTATACAAGAAATCAACCCTTATGCAAATAGCAAGGGCAAACTGACAGTAAAATTACCCAAAACATAATAGTAACACAATACACATAATAATACAATGATTAAGTAGACATTGATCTTTCCCAAATAAAACCCATTGACATTTGCAAAGCATTATAATAACAAGTGATAACACCATAAAAATATAACAATTGCACCATGATATTGACACAACAAATCCCAATAAATTTTATAATACACGACCATTAGAAAATACAATACATACATAGAATAATTGATACCATAAGTAACACTTGTAGTTCTCGGAAATTGGAATATATAAACATACGATAATACAACAACATCCATAAATAATTGATAGTACAATGAAAACACAGTCACTATTGCAATAATAGCTATCGGCACGTAATAATAATAATTACAGCGTTGATGATACAATTGACTTGTATTCTCGCCCCAGGGAATGTCCGGGGCGTAGTCCAGGCAATGTGACAAGTTCACAATCCTAGTACGTCTCGTATGGCTCGCATACGACTAATTTGTTGTCACCGGAAGGGGGCATAATTTGTGGATGGGTCGGCGTAAGATACCTAGCGCGGTGCGAACTTCTGCGACGCGTACTAAGGAATCTTGACCCGGAAAAACATTGGTAATTACCCCACGCTTCCACTGTAGTGGGGAGGAATTATCATCCAAAATGAGGACAAGCTGTCCGACATTCAAATTCCTTAACGGGGTGCGCCATTTGTTGCGCTGCTGCAGGTGGTGCAGATAATCCCTAGACCACCGTTTCCAGATGGTCTGTGTAAATTTTTGGAGCAGAAGCCATCTGCCCAAATGACTAGTATTGCCTTGGGTATAGTCGGGTTCCGGAAGTGCAGTCAGTGGAGCACCGACCAGGAAATGAGCAGGAGTTAAGGGTTCAGGGTCTCTAGCATCGTCGGACACAGCACACAAAGGGCGTGAATTAAGGCAAGCCTCAATTTGAGAGAGAAGAGTAGAGTATTCCTCAAAATTCAAGATCGTACCGCCTATTACGCGACGCAAATGATATTTAACACTCCTTACACCACTTTCCCACAAACCACCGAAGTGAGGGGCTGAAGGAGGGATGAAGGACCATTTGATACCGCGGAGACCGCAAAACTCCTGAGAAGATTGCTCAACTTCCTTTGAGGTTAAAAATTTGTACCAATCATATAGGGTGTGGTTGGCACGACGAAAATTCGTACCATTATCTGAAAATATCTGCGCGGGAATACCTCTGCGCGCGATGAACCTTTTTAAAGCCGCTATAAAGGCGTTGGAGGTGAGATCCGACACCAATTCTAAATGGATGGCCTTTGTGCACATGCATATGAATAACGCGATGTATGCCTTGGACGTGGACTTTGAGCGCTGCCCGCCATGGCGTAAAAGTACAGGACCGGCATAGTCCACGGCCGACTGAGAAAATGGCCTAGCAGGCGTGACCCTAGAAGGGGGTAACTGACCTAATAGTTGATTCGCGCCTCTAGCCCGGAAACGAAAACAAGTGACACACTTATGTATTACTGAGCGGATATAAGATTTGTCGTGAATGAACCAATATTTGTGCCTGAGCGAAGCTTGAGTTGATTGCACCCCAGCGTGCAACAAACGGATATGTTTATACTCAATTATTAATCTCGTGAGACGAGAGTGCGGTTGCAAAATTATTTGGTGTTTACTCGCGTAGTTAAGTGGGGAGAATTGTAAGCGTCCACCCACTCTTAAAATGCCTGAGTCATCCAGGAAGGGGTTGAGAGCAAGAATTTTACTGCTGCGAGGAAGGCACCGATGTGCCTCAAGTTCCTTAACTTCTATGCCGAAGTGCAACTGCTGAGATTGCCGGACAAAAAACAAAAGTGTGTCATACAATTCTTGAGCAGACAAAAAGGACGTGGCCCTGTCAACAACCGGGAGCCTAGAGTTGCGAATAAATCTGCGGCAATATGCGAAGACGCTAATGAGCCTAGTAAGGGATGAATAATTTTCAACATAGCTATGTGTTAAGGATGCGACAATTAGTGAGGTTTGAACCTGCTTGCGACGTTCCTGCTCAAGGTCGCGATAAGTACAGGGAGCATGAATGTCGAAGGCGCTGACTGGCCATGATGCTGACTCATGGGCTAACCAGGACGGACCATGCCACCATTGAGTATGGCATTGCAAACTACGAGGGAGGCAACCGCGTGATAAATGTCGGCAGGGTTGTCAGTTGATACTACATGATGCCAAGTTCCCCTGCTGCTAACAAGACGCTGTATTTACGCGACACGGTTGTCCACAAATACCTTCCAACGGGAAGATTGTTGATGTATCCAATGCAACGCTATCATCGAGTCCGAATAGAGATATAGTCCGTCAAAATTGTAGTTGATGGTGTTTAAAACATTGGAAGTTAATTGCGACAGCAATAAACAAGCACAAAGTTCAAGGCGTGGTAGCGTTATCTGTTTCAGCGGAGCGACCCTATATTTAGCACACAACAAGTTTGACGATATGGCGCCGTTCGAATAGACCGCCCGCACATAAATGCAACACGCGTAACCTTTAGCCGAAGCGTCAGCGAATCCGTGTAGCTGTAATGAACTAATTGGATAATTGTTCGAACTCTTAACCGACCTCGTAATCTTAAAATGAGTGTCGGAAACTAATTGAGAGTATAGTTCTAGCCACTGATTAGGGGTTCGTCCCAATCTGTGCCCGCCAACCACAACTGTTGCACGAAATGTTTGCAGCAAAATGTGATGGGGGCGATAAGACCCAGCGGATCGTAAATCCCAGCAATGACCGACAACACGCTTCTTTTGTTGAACACGGTCGAATTATCATCACCCCGAACGGTGTATAAAAAATTATCCTTATCAACGTTCCATTGGATTCCCAATGTACGCACGTTTTGACCTTTGCTGAAGTCATGGGATACTTGGGCGCGAAGGGCCATAATTTTATGGTGGTTAGAAAACCGCTTATGTAACGTGAAACCATACCTATTTAGCAAATTCACGATCTCGCATTTCATTTTTGCTAACACGTTCGGATCATCCGAACCCGTTATAAGATCATCTACGTAAAAATCATTGGCTATGGCCCTAGAAGCTGTAGGGTAGTCGGATTTATTTTCGTAGGCTATCTGAGCCAGACAACGTGTAGCAAGGAAGGAAGCACTAGCAGTGCCATACGTAACCGTCCTTAAAGCGTAATGTTGTAATTCCTTATGCGGCGCATCACGCCAAACGATGCGTTGTAGGTTTGAATCCTTTGGGTTAACCATGATTTGACGATAAATCTTTTCTATGTCTGCAATAAGTACGTATCGGTGGGTACGGAACCGAACCATTATCGAGAACAGATCCTGCTGGATCGTAGGACCGACCATTAGAGTATCGTTGAGGGACAGATTATTTGTGGTTTTAGCGGAGGCGTCAAATACCACGCGCAATTTAGTGGTTAGGCTGGAGTCCTTGAAGACTGCGTGATGGGGCAAATAAAAAATATCTGAGTTGTCAAGCGACAAATCGTAATCATTAAGTGGAAACATGTGACCAAGTTTCAAGTATTCACTCATGAACTCGCTATAATCCTTGTAAAGGATAGGGTTCTGCTTGAACTTGAACTCTAGCGATTGGAACCTGCGGATAGCTCCGCGGAGAGAATCTTCCAAATGAAATTTATCAGACCTGCGGGGCAGGGATACCACGAATCTCCCTTCGCGGTTGCGGATAGTGTATTTCACAAAATGTTTTTCACACGGCGAGTCCTCAGAGCAGGGTTCGCGACTAGAGATCTCCTCCAACTTCCAAAATTCTTTTAGTTGCGAGGAAATCTGACTATCATCCTTACGGACCATAAAGGACGAAACTGTTTTAGTTATATCGACGTTGAAGGGTAAGTTACCGGCCAAAATAAATCCTAACTTAGTCTCCTGAATTATAGGAAAGTGCGGTCCGCGCATAAATTTAATAGGTTCAATTAGTTGGAGATAATATTGAGCGCCGAGTAGTACATCGACTTGCGCCGAGCAATGTAGGTGTGGATCAGCCAAGAATACGTGCTTGGGTAAATTCAAAGAGGCAAGATCGAACGACTCCGCCGGTAAATCATTAGTTATACTGGGTAGTACGGCACAATGCACGTTTAACGTGAAGGGTTTATAGCGAGAATGTAGCCTTACCTTTGTACTAAAGTCAGCCTGGGAAAGCGAGTTGTTTATACCCGTGACGGGCAGTTGCGACTTAACCAATTGGAGGCCCATTCTGCGGGCGAAATCCATTGTGCAAAAGTTTGCTTGAGAGCCGGAATCCAGTAAAATTCTAACGGGAAATTTTCTACCGGCCTTATTAGTGGTCATACAGACGGCGGTGGATAATAATATTGATTTATTTGTCCGTAACTTTAGTGAGCATTGGTTATTGATGGAAGCTCCGTCTTTGTTGGGGACATGAATTGTGGTGTGGTGACGCTTAGTACATTTTTTACAAGAAAATTTTGATGGACATTTTGAGCCTTCGTGACCCGAACGAAGGCAATTTAAACAAAGTTTGTTTTTTACTATAACGTTTTTTCTGTCAGGGACAGAAAGCGTTGTGATTTGTAAGCAGTCGATAATTCTATGTTCGCCGTTATATAGTCTACATAAATTGTTTCTGATATGAGAATGAAATGCCCCCCTAGGAGCGCTTATCTGTTTAACTGCCTTGCGATAAGGAGACTTATCGCTTTTATTCAACCTGCTCGTTGGGGTTGTCGCGTTATCAAGATTTTGTAGCAATTTTCTGCGTGAATTTAGAAAATTCATAAAATTATTAAAGTCAGGGAATTTATGTTCCGACAAACTCTCTTTCCACAACCGGAAAGTGTAACTATCAAGTTTTTTAGCTAAGTAATGTATGACAATAATTTCGAATGTGTTAACTGGCAGGTTGAGATTATTTAAAGCATTTATATTGGCTGAGATGTCATCAATGAATTTAGATATGCTGACTTGGGATTCTTGTTGAACCAATGGTACGTCCAGGACATTCCCGACATGGTGGGCGGAGACAATTAGCTTACTGTCATATCTATTCTTCAACAGATCGATAGCCACTGCGTAATTCTCATGAGTGATTGGTAATGACTTTATTACGTTAAGCGCCTCTCCATATAATGACGAGTGCAAATAGTGAAGTTTCTGTATGTCCGTCAGATCGGCTCTGACGTGAATTAGTTCAAGAAAAATGTGATAATAATGTTGCCACTCAATAATACTACCCGCAAACCGTGGTAATTTGATTGGTTCCAACTGAATGGGGGGTGTTTTAAGCTGTTTACTTTCAGCATTAATAAATGGTTTCTGGTTCATATGCTCAGCTTGCTCCAGCAGGTGTTGCAATTTACACTCTATATTACAAAGATCGTCTTCCGTTTGTACCCTATCACTCGCTAAAGCAAAGTCCGCTTCCTCGGAATCGATTTGGGATTGAATCTCATCGTATTTGGTGGATAATTCCATCAAATGTCGAAGTTTTATTTTCAGCGCATGATGATCGCTGGTTTCCAAATCAAAGTTATCTGCGAAAGTATTTACGCGGGATATTGAGGCTTTAATTGTGCCTCGTTTTTTTATTAGAGCCTTTACATCTGCCATTATTACAATTTAAAAAATACTTGGAAGAATTTGAGCATAGAGCATGTGAACCATAAACGTAAGTTTTGATAAATCTGAATACGTTGCGGTAGCTAGCGATCGTTATTTATATGAACATAATACTTGCTAGAACATAGGCTTACTCTCTCTGTTAATCAAGCTTTGTTGGCAATTAAAAATTATTAAAATTATGAATTTAAATGATAGTAACATATATTTTTATCTTTGATGTTTGAACTCACAATGAACTGCCAACCACTTACTAACTTGTATTGTGTAATGATGGTGTGTGTTTATACAAAGGTGTTAACAAATAACTGCTAAATGTAAAATATTGCTTGAAACGTTAAATATAAGTAAAAAGTTCATAGTCACGTGGACGTTGATCCAGTCGTGCTGAAGCTGGCTTCGATCCCGTTGCTCGATCCTGTTAGGAGCTGTTGCACCTCCTGTCTCTACTGGTCAGATGACGCCTTATGTTGTAGCCCTCCATAATTTAAAGCTGTGGAACTTTTTTACGTGAAATCGCAAATGCTGTCCTGCCGTGTCCCGTCGTCTCTGGTCTACTGCTCCGCCGAATCTTGTCGTGTTGATTGTGATGTAATTCACAAAAATGGTGTCGCTCAGGACGAAAATGTGGTCGCTTAGGACCAAGAAATGCTGCCCGTAGGGCGAGAATAAATCCGGTTTGGTTGGACCGAAAATGTTGCCGTTTTGGGGCCAAAAATATGATATCCGTCCCGTGAGGACCAAAAATGATGTCGCTGCGGACAAAGAAATGCGGTCGCTTGTGGACCAAAAATAAGAAATCCTGCCCGTGAGGACCAAAAATGCTGTCGCTGCGGACAAAGAAATGCGGTCGCTTGCGGACCAAAAATAAGAAATCAGGCCCGGAGGACCAAAAATGTTGCGGATTGGAAGCTCTTGAAAATCTTGAGTTGTTCCAAAAACGCTATGTAGAAATGGCTGGGTTTTAAACGAAAAGAAGTGGACTGTAATTCTGTTGTTTGATATGCGTTTATTGAAATGTTAAATTTTATAGACCATTGTCGACACGTGCGGATGTTTTTGGGGCCATAACGCCCATAAAATTAGGTTTGAAAGAAGTCGCAGTCCATTGTAAATGGACTCAGGTTGTCTGAGTAAATTGGTAAGTACGATACATGAAAATAATAAAGAATGATCCAGAAGCCGCGGCTGAAAGAGAGATTTTTAACGAGAGTACAGCTCGGAGTCTGGTTAGAAACTAAAACTAACTTGTCTACCGTCAGTCAGCTGACCGCCGGCAGCGCTTGATAAGCAAGTGACGTCATCCGCCCGTGTCGCACTGCAGTGGTCACGGCACACAGCTGATAAATAAAGTACAAAGTTTGAACATACTGCCCGCTCAAAATCGGGACGATTTTGTAAATTAAACATTAAATTTATAATATAATAGTTAGACTTACACGGCAAAAATAATACAACAATTGGCGTATTGGCTACAGCGCAATCACATAATAACCATAATATGATTAACATGATAAATTCAATTAACAATTACAAGGTATACAAGAAATCAACCCTTATGCAAATAGCAAGGGCAAACTGACAGTAAAATTACCCAAAACATAATAGTAACACAATACACATAATAATACAATGATTAAGTAGACATTGATCTTTCCCAAATAAAACCCATTGACATTTGCAAAGCTTTATAATAACAAGTGATAACACCATAAAAAATATAACAATTGCACCATGATATTGACACAACAAATCCCAATAAATTTTATAATACACGGCCATTAGAAAATACAATACATACATAGAATAATTGATACCATAAGTAACACTTGTAGTTCTCGGAAATTGGAATATATAAACATACGATAATACAACAACATCCATAAATAATTGATAGTACAATGAAAACACAGTCACTATTGCAATAATAGCTATCGGCACGTAATAATAATAATTACAGCGTTGATGATACAATTGACTTGTATGCTCGCCCCAGGGAATGTCCAGGGCGTAGTCCAGGCAATGTGACAAGTTCACAATCCTAGTACGTCTCGTATGGCACGCATACGACTAGTTTGTTGCCACCGGAAGGGCGCATAATTTGTGGATGGGTCGGCGTAAGATACCTAGCGCGGTGCGAACTTCTGCGACGCGTACTAAGGAATCTTGACCAGGAAAAACATTGGTAATTACCCCACGCTTCCACTGTAGTGGGGGGGAATTATCATCCAAAATGAGGACAAGCTGTCCGACATTCAAATTCCTTAACGGGGTGCGCCATTTGTTGCGCTGCTGCAGGTGGTGCAGATAATCCCTAGACCACCGTTTCCAGATGGTCTGTGTAAATTTTTGGAGCAGAAGCCATCTGCCCAAATGACTAGTATTGCCTTGGGTATAGTCGGGTTCCGGAAGTGCAGTCAGTGGAGCACCGACCAGGAAATGAGCAGGAGTTAAGGGTTCAGGGTCTCTAGCATCGTCGGACACAGCACACAAAGGGCGTGAATTAAGGCAAGCCTCAATTTGAGAGAGAAGAGTAGAGTATTCCTCAAAATTCAAGATCGTACCGCCTATTACGCGATGCAAATGATATTTAACACTCCTTACACCACTTTCCCACAAACCACCGAAGTGAGGGGCTGAAGGAGGGATGAAGGACCATTTGATACCGCGGAGACCGCAAAACTCCTGAGAAGATTGCTCAACTTCCTTTGAGGTTAAAAATTTGTACCAATCATATAGGGTGTGGTTGGCACGACGAAAATTCGTACCATTATCTGAAAATATCTGCGCGGGAATACCTCTGCGCGCGATGAACCTTTTTAAAGCCGCTATAAAGGCGTTGGAGGTGAGATCCGACACCAATTCTAAATGGATGGCCTTTGTGCACATGCATATGAATAACGCGATGTATGCCTTGGACGTGGACTTTGAGCGCTGCCCGCCATGGCGTAAAAGTACAGGACCGGCATAGTCCACGGCCGACTGAGAAAATGGCCTAGCAGGCGTGACCCTAGAAGGGGGTAACTGACCTAATAGTTGATTCGCGCCTCTAGCCCGGAAACGAAAACAAGTGACACACTTATGTATTACTGAGCGGATATAAGATTTGTCGTGAATGAACCAATATTTGTGCCTGAGCGAAGCTTGAGTTGATTGCACCCCAGCGTGCAACAAACGGATATGTTTATACTCAATTATTAATCTCGTGAGACGAGAGTGCGGGTGCAAAATTATTTGGTGTTTACTCGCGTAGTTAAGTGGGGAGAATTGTAAGCGTCCACCCACTCTTAAAATGCCTGAGTCATCCAGGAAGGGGTTGAGAGCAAGAATTTTACTGCTGCGAGGAAGGCACCGATGTGCCTCAAGTTCCTTAACTTCTATGCCGAAGTGCAACTGCTGAGATTGCCGGACAAAAAACAAAAGTGTGTCATACAATTCTTGAGCAGACAAAAAGGACGTGGCCCTGTCAACAACCGGGAGCCTAGAGTTGCGAATAAATCTGCGGCAATATGCGAAGACGCTAATGAGCCTAGTAAGGGATGAATAATTTTCAACATAGCTATGTGTTAAGGATGCGACAATTAGTGAGGTTTGAACCTGCTTGCGACGTTCCTGCTCAAGGTCGCGATAAGTACAGGGAGCATGAATGTCGAAGGCGCTGACTGGCCATGATGCTGACTCATGGGCTAACCAGGACGGACCATGCCACCATTGAGTATGGCATTGCAAACTACGAGGGAGGCAACCGCGTGATAAATGTCGGCAGGGTTGTCAGTTGATACTACATGATGCCAAGTTCCCCTGCTGCTAACAAGACGCTGTATTTACGCGACACGGTTGTCCACAAATACCTTCCAACGGGAAGATTGTTGATGTATCCAATGCAACGCTATCATCGAGTCCGAATAGAGATATAGTCCGTCAAAATTGTAGTTGATGGCGTTTAAAACATTGGAAGTTAATTGCGACAGCAATAAACAAGCACAAAGTTCAAGGCGTGGTAGCGTTATCTGTTTCAGCGGAGCGACCCTATATTTAGCACACAACAAGTTTGACGATATGGCGCCGTTCGAATAGACCGCCCGCACATAAATGCAACACGCGTAACCTTTAGCCGAAGCGTCGGCGAATCCGTGTAGCTGTAATGAACTAATTGGATAATTGTTCGAACTCTTAACCGACCTCGTAATCTTAAAATGAGTGTCGGAAACTAATTGAGAGTATAGTTCTAGCCACTGATTAGGGGTTCGTCCCAATCTGTGCCCGCCAACCACAACTGTTGCACGAAATGTTTGCAGCAAAATGTGATGGGGGCGATAAGACCCAGCGGATCGTAAATCCCAGCAATGACCGACAACACGCTTCTTTTGTTGAACACGGTCGAATTATCATCACCCCGAACGGTGTATAAAAAATTATCCTTATCAACGTTCCATTGGATTCCCAATGTACGCACGTTTTGACCTTTGCTGAAGTCATGGGATACTTGGGCGCGAAGGGCCATAATTTTATGGTGGTTAGAAAACCGCTTATGTAACGTGAAACCATACCTATTTAGCAAATTCACGATCTCGCATTTCATTTTTGCTAACACGTTCGGATCATCCGAACCCGTTATAAGATCATCTACGTAAAAATCATTGGCTATGGCCCTAGAAGCTGTAGGGTAGTCGGATTTATTTTCGTAGGCTATCTGAGCCAGACAACGTGTAGCAAGGAAGGAAGCACTAGCAGTGCCATACGTAACCGTCCTTAAAGCGTAATGTTGTAATTCCTTATGCGGCGCATCACGCCAAACGATGCGTTGTAGGTTTGAATCCTTTGGGTTAACCATGATTTGACGATAAATCTTTTCTATGTCTGCAATAAGTACGTATCGGTGGGTACGGAACCGAACCATTATCGAGAACAGATCCTGCTGGATCGTAGGACCGACCATTAGAGTATCGTTGAGGGACAGATTATTTGTGGTTTTAGCGGAGGCGTCAAATACCACGCGCAATTTAGTGGTTAGGCTGGAGTCCTTGAAGACTGCGTGATGGGGCAAATAAAAAATATCTGAGTTGTCAAGCGACAAATCGTAATCATTAAGTGGAAACATGTGACCAAGTTTCAAGTATTCACTCATGAACTCGCTATAATCCTTGTAAAGGATAGGGTTCTGCTTGAACTTGAACTCTAGCGATTGGAACCTGCGGATAGCTCCGCGGAGAGAATCTTCCAAATGAAATTTATCAGACCTGCGGGGCAGGGATACCACGAATCTCCCTTCGCGGTTGCGGATAGTGTATTTCACAAAATGTTTTTCACACGGCGAGTCCTCAGAGCAGGGTTCGCGACTAGAGATCTCCTCCAACTTCCAAAATTCTTTTAGTTGCGAGGAAATCTGACTATCATCCTTACAGACCATAAAGGACGAAACTGTTTTAGTTATATCGACGTTGAAGGGTAAGTTACCGGCCAAAATAAATCCTAACTTAGTCTCCTGAATTATAGGAAAGTGCGGTCCGCGCATACATTTAATAGGTTCAATTAGTTGGAGATAATATTGAGCGCCGAGTAGTACATCGACTTGCGCCGAGCAATGTAGGTGTGGATCAGCCAAGAATACGTGCTTGGGTAAATTCAAAGAGGCAAGATCGAACGACTCCGCCGGTAAATCATTAGTTATACTGGGTAGTACGGCACAATGCACGTTTAACGTGAAGGGTTTATAGCGAGAATGTAGCCTTACCTTTGTACTAAAGTCAGCCTGGGAAAGCGAGTTGTTTATACCCGTGATGGGCAGTTGCGACTTAAGCAATTGGAGGCCCATTCTGCGGGCGAAATCCATTGTGCAAAAGTTTGCTTGAGAGCCGGAATCCAGTAAAATTCTAACGGGAAATTTTCTACCGGCCTTATTAGTGGTCATACAGACGGCGGTGGATAATAATATTGATTTATTTGTCTGTAACTTTAGTGAGCATTGGTTATTGATGGAAGCTCCGTCTTTGTTGGGGACATGAATTGTGGTGTGGTGACGCTTAGTACATTTTTTACAAGAAAATTTTGATGGACATTTTGAGCCTTCGTGACCCGGACGAAGGCAATTTAAACAAAGTTTGTTTTTTACTATAACGTTTTTTCTGTCAGGGACAGAAAGCGTTGTGAATTGTAAGCAGTCGATAATTCTATGTTCGCCGTTATATAGTCTACATAAATTGTTTCTGATATGAGAATGAAATGCCCCCCTAGGAGCGCTTATCTGTTTAACTGCCTTGCGATAAGGAGACTTATCGCTTTTATTCAACCTGCTCGTTGGGGTTGTCGCGTTATCAAGATTTTGTAGCAATTTTCTGCGTGAATTTAGAAAATTCATAAAATTATTAAAGTCAGGGAATTTATGTTCCGACAAACTCTCTTTCCACAACCGGAAAGTGTAACTATCAAGTTTTTTAGCTAAGTAATGTATGACAATAATTTCGAATGTGTTAACTGGCAGGTTGAGATTATTTAAAGCATTTATATTGGCTGAGATGTCATCAATGAATTTAGATATGCTGACTTGGGATTCTTGTTGAACCAATGGTACGTCCAGGACATTCCCGACATGGTGGGCGGAGACAATTAGCTTACTGTCATATCTATTCTTCAACAGATCGATAGCCACCGCGTAATTCTCATGAGTGATTGGTAATGACTTTATTACGTTAAGCGCCTCTCCATATAATGACGAGTGCAAATAGTGAAGTTTCTGTATGTCCGTCAGATCGGCTCTGACGTGAATTAGTTCAAGAAAAATGTGATAATAATGTTGCCACTCAATAATACTACCCGCAAACCGTGGTAATTTGATTGGTTCCAACTGAATCAATGTTTTAACTGTGTTTTAAGCTGTTTACTTTCAGCATTAATAAATGGTTTCTGGTTCATATGCTCAGCTTGCTCCAGCAGGTGTTGCAATTTACACTCTATATTACAAAGATCGTCTTCCGTTTGTACCCTATCACTCGCTAAAGCAAAGTCCGCTTCCTCGGAATCGATTTGGGATTGAATCTCATCGTATTTGGTGGATAATTCCATCAAATGTCGAAGTTTTATTTTCAGCGCATGATGATCGCTGGTTTCCAAATCAAAGTTATCTGCGAAAGTATTTACGCGGGATATTGAGGCTTTAATTGTGCCTCGTTTTGTTATTAGAGCCTTTACATCTGCCATTATTACAATTTAAAAAATACTTGGAAGAATTTGAGCATAGAGCATGTGAACCATAAACGTAAGTTTTGATAAATCTGAATACGTTGCGGTAGCTAGCGATCGTTATTTATATGAACATAATACTTGCTAGAACATAGGCTTACTCTCTCTGTTAATCAAGCTTTGTTGGCAATTAAAAATTATTAAAATTATGAATTTAAATGATAGTAACATATATTTTTATCTTTGATGTTTGAACTCACAATGAACTGCCAACCACTTACTAACTTGTATTGTGTAATGATGGTGTGTGTTTATACAAAGGTGTTAACAAATAACTGCTAAATGTAAAATATTGCTTGAAACGTTAAATATAAGTAAAAAGTTCATAGTCACGTGGACGTTGATCCAGTCGTGCTGAAGCTGGCTTCGATCCCGTTGCTCGATCCTGTTACGAGCTGTTGCACCTCCTGTCTCTACTGGTCAGATGACGCCTTATGTTGTAGCCCTCCATAATTTAAAGCTGTGGAACTTTTTTACGTGAAATCGCAAATGCTGTCCTGCCGTGTCCCGTTGTCTCTGGTCTACTGCTCCGCCGAATCTTGTCGTGTTGATTGTGATGTAATTCACAAAAATGGTGTCGCTCAGGACGAAAATTTGGTTGCTCAGGACGAAAATGTGGTCGCTCAGGACCAAGAAATGCTGCCCGTAGGGCGAGAATAAATCCGGTTCGGTTGGACCGAAAATGTTGCCGTTTTGGGGCCAAAAATATGATATCCGTCCCGTGAGGACCAAAAATGATGTCGCTGCGGACAAAGAAATGCGGTCGCTTGTGGACCAAAAATAAGAAATCCGGCCCGGAGGACCAAAAATGTTGCGGATTTGAAGCTCTTGAAAATCTTGAGTTGTTCCAAAAACGCTATGTAGAAAAGGCTGGGTTTTAAACGAAAAGAAGTGGACTGTAATTCTGTTGTTTGATATGCGTTTATTGAAATGTTAAATTTTATAGACCATTGTCGACACGTGCGGATGTTTTTGGGGCCATAACGCCCATAAAATTAGCTTTGAAAGAAGTCGCAGTCCATTGTAAATGGACTCAGGTTGTCTGAGTAAATTGGTAAGTACGATACATGAAAATAATAAAGAATGATCCAGAAGCCGCGGCTGAAAGAGAGATTTTTAACGAGAGTACAGCTCGGAATCTGGTTAGAAACTAAAACTAACTTGCCTACCGTCAGTCAGCTGACCGCCGGCAGCGCTTGATAAGCAAGTGACGTCATCCGCCCGTGTCGCATTGCAGTGGTCACGGCACACAGCTGATAAATAAAGTACAAAGTTTGAACATACTGCCCGCTCAAAATCGGGACGATTTTGTAAATTAAACATTAAATTTATAATATAATAGTTAGACTTACACGGCAAAAATAATACAACAATTGGCGTATTGGCTACAGCGCAATCACATAATAACCATAATATGATTAACATGATAAATTCAATTAACAATTACAAGGTATACAAGAAATCAACCCTTATGCAAATAGCAAGGGCAAACTGACAGTAAAATTACCCAAAACATAATAGTAACACAATACACATAATAATACAATGATTAAGTAGACATTGATCTTTCCCAAATAAAACCCATTGACATTTGCAAAGCATTATAATAACAAGTGATAACACCATAAAAATATAACAATTGCACCATGATATTGACACAACAAATCCCAATAAATTTTATAATACACGACCATTAGAAAATACAATACATACATAGAATAATTGATACCATAAGTAACACTTGTAGTTCTCGGAAATTGGAATATATAAACATACGATAATACAACAACATCCATAAATAATTGATAGTACAATGAAAACACAGTCACTATTGCAATAATAGCTATCGGCACGTAATAATAATAATTACAGCGTTGATGATACAATTGACTTGTATTCTCGCCCCAGGGAATGTCCAGGGCGTAGTCCAGGCAATGTGACAAGTTCACAATCCTAGTACGTCTCGTATGGCACGCATACGACTAATTTGTTGCCACCGGAAGGGGGCATAATTTGTGGATGGGTCGGCGTAAGATACCTAGCGCGGTGCGAACTTCTGCGACGCGTACTAAGGAATCTTGACCCGGAAAAACATTGGTAATTACCCCACGCTTCCACTGTAGTAGGGAGGAATTATCATCCAAAATGAGGACAAGCTGTCCGACATTCAAATTCCTTAACGGGGTGCGCCATTTGTTGCGCTGCTGCAGGTGGTGCAGATAATCCCTAGACCACCGTTTCCAGATGGTCTGTGTAAATTTTTGGAGCAGAAGCCATCTGCCCAAATGACTAGTATTGCCTTGGGTATAGTCGGGTTCCGGAAGTGCAGTCAGTGGAGCACCGACCAGGAAATGAGCAGGAGTTAAGGGTTCAGGGTCTCTAGCATCGTCGGACACAGCACACAAAGGGCGTGAATTAAGGCAAGCCTCAATTTGAGAGAGAAGAGTAGAGTATTCCTCAAAATTCAAGATCGTACCGCCTATTACGCGACGCAAATGATATTTAACACTCCTTACACCACTTTCCCACAAACCACCGAAGTGAGGGGCTGAAGGAGGGATGAAGGACCATTTGATACCGCGGAGACCGCAAAACTCCTGAGAAGATTGCTCAACTTCCTTTGAGGTTAAAAATTTGTACCAATCATATAGGGTGTGGTTGGCACGACGAAAATTCGTACCATTATCTGAAAATATCTGCGCGGGAATACCTCTGCGCGCGATGAACCTTTTTAAAGCCGCTATAAAGGCGTTGGAGGTGAGATCCGACACCAATTCTAAATGGATGGCCTTTGTGCACATGCATATGAATAACGCGATGTATGCCTTGGACGTGGACTTTGAGCGCTGCCCGCCATGGCGTAAAAGTACAGGACCGGCATAGTCCACGGCCGACTGAGAAAATGGCCTAGCAGGCGTGACCCTAGAAGGGGGTAACTGACCTAATAGTTGATTCGCGCCTCTAGCCCGGAAACGAAAACAAGTGACACACTTATGTATTACTGAGCGGATATAAGATTTGTCGTGAATGAACCAATATTTGTGCCTGAGCGAAGCTTGAGTTGATTGCACCCCAGCGTGCAACAAACGGATATGTTTATACTCAATTATTAATCTCGTGAGACGAGAGTGCGGGTGCAAAATTATTTGGTGTTTACTCGCGTAGTTAAGTGGGGAGAATTGTAAGCGTCCACCCACTCTTAAAATGCCTGAGTCATCCAGGAAGGGGTTGAGAGCAAGAATTTTACTGCTGCGAGGAAGGCACCGATGTGCCTCAAGTTCCTTAACTTCTATGCCGAAGTGCAACTGCTGAGATTGCCGGACAAAAAACAAAAGTGTGTCATACAATTCTTGAGCAGACAAAAAGGACGTGGCCCTGTCAACAACCGGGAGCCTAGAGTTGCGAATAAATCTGCGGCAATATGCGAAGACGCTAATGAGCCTAGTAAGGGATGAATAATTTTCAACATAGCTATGTGTTAAGGATGCGACAATTAGTGAGGTTTGAACCTGCTTGCGACGTTCCTGCTCAAGGTCGCGATAAGTACAGGGAGCATGAATGTCGAAGGCGCTGACTGGCCATGATGCTGACTCATGGGCTAACCAGGACGGACCATGCCACCATTGAGTATGGCATTGCAAACTACGAGGGAGGCAACCGCGTGATAAATGTCGGCAGGGTTGTCAGTTGATACTACATGATGCCAAGTTCCCCTGCTGCTAACAAGACGCTGTATTTACGCGACACGGTTGTCCACAAATACCTTCCAACGGGAAGATTGTTGATGTATCCAATGCAACGCTATCATCGAGTCCGAATAGAGATATAGTCCGTCAAAATTGTAGTTGATGGCGTTTAAAACATTGGAAGTTAATTGCGACAGCAATAAACAAGCACAAAGTTCAAGGCGTGGTAGCGTTATCTGTTTCAGCGGAGCGACCCTATATTTAGCACACAACAAGTTTGACGATATGGCGCCGTTCGAATAGACCGCCCGCACATAAATGCAACACGCGTAACCTTTAGCCGAAGCGTCAGCGAATCCGTGTAGCTGTAATGAACTAATTGGATAATTGTTCGAACTCTTAACCGACCTCGTAATCTTAAAATGAGTGTCGGAAACTAATTGAGAGTATAGTTCTAGCCACTGATTAGGGGTTCGTCCCAATCTGTGCCCGCCAACCACAACTGTTGCACGAAATGTTTGCAGCAAAATGTGATGGGGGCGATAAGACCCAGCGGATCGTAAATCCCAGCAATGACCGACAACACGCTTCTTTTGTTGAACACGGTCGAATTATCATCACCCCGAACGGTGTATAAAAAATTATCCTTATCAACGTTCCATTGGATTCCCAATGTACGCACGTTTTGACCTTTGCTGAAGTCATGGGATACTTGGGCGCGAAGGGCCATAATTTTATGGTGGTTAGAAAACCGCTTATGTAACGTGAAACCATACCTATTTAGCAAATTCACGATCTCGCATTTCATTTTTGCTAACACGTTCGGATCATCCGAACCCGTTATAAGATCATCTACGTAAAAATCATTGGCTATGGCCCTAGAAGCTGTAGGGTAGTCGGATTTATTTTCGTAGGCTATCTGAGCCAGACAACGTGTAGCAAGGAAGGAAGCACTAGCAGTGCCATACGTAACCGTCCTTAAAGCGTAATGTTGTAATTCCTTATGCGGCGCATCACGCCAAACGATGCGTTGTAGGTTTGAATCCTTTGGGTTAACCATGATTTGACGATAAATCTTTTCTATGTCTGCAATAAGTACGTATCGGTGGGTACGGAACCGAACCATTATCGAGAACAGATCCTGCTGGATCGTAGGACCGACCATTAGAGTATCGTTGAGGGACAGATTATTTGTGGTTTTAGCGGAGGCGTCAAATACCACGCGCAATTTAGTGGTTAGGCTGGAGTCCTTGAAGACTGCGTGATGGGGCAAATAAAAAATATCTGAGTTGTCAAGCGACAAATCGTAATCATTAAGTGGAAACATGTGACCAAGTTTCAAGTATTCACTCATGAACTCGCTATAATCCTTGTAAAGGATAGGGTTCTGCTTGAACTTGAACTCTAGCGATTGGAACCTGCGGATAGCTCCGCGGAGAGAATCTTCCAAATGAAATTTATCAGACCTGCGGGGCAGGGATACCACGAATCTCCCTTCGCGGTTGCGGATAGTGTATTTCACAAAATGTTTTTCACACGGCGAGTCCTCAGAGCAGGGTTCGCGACTAGAGATCTCCTCCAACTTCCAAAATTCTTTTAGTTGCGAGGAAATCTGACTATCATCCTTACAGACCATAAAGGACGAAACTGTTTTAGTTATATCGACGTTGAAGGGTAAGTTACCGGCCAAAATAAATCCTAACTTAGTCTCCTGAATTATAGGAAAGTGCGGTCCGCGCATACATTTAATAGGTTCAATTAGTTGGAGATAATATTGAGCGCCGAGTAGTACATCGACTTGCGCCGAGCAATGTAGGTGTGGATCAGCCAAGAATACGTGCTTGGGTAAATTCAAAGAGGCAAGATCGAACGACTCCGCCGGTAAATCATTAGTTATACTGGGTAGTACGGCACAATGCACGTTTAACGTGAAGGGTTTATAGCGAGAATGTAGCCTTACCTTTGTACTAAAGTCAGCCTGGGAAAGCGAGTTGTTTATACCCGTGATGGGCAGTTGCGACTTAAGCAATTGGAGGCCCATTCTGCGGGCGAAATCCATTGTGCAAAAGTTTGCTTGAGAGCCGGAATCCAGTAAAATTCTAACGGGAAATTTTCTACCGGCCTTATTAGTGGTCATACAGACGGCGGTGGATAATAATATTGATTTATTTGTCTGTAACTTTAGTGAGCATTGGTTATTGATGGAAGCTCCGTCTTTGTTGGGGACATGAATTGTGGTGTGGTGACGCTTAGTACATTTTTTACAAGAAAATTTTGATGGACATTTTGAGCCTTCGTGACCCGGACGAAGGCAATTTAAACAAAGTTTGTTTTTTACTATAACGTTTTTTCTGTCAGGGACAGAAAGCGTTGTGAATTGTAAGCAGTCGATAATTCTATGTTCGCCGTTATATAGTCTACATAAATTGTTTCTGATATGAGAATGAAATGCCCCCCTAGGAGCGCTTATCTGTTTAACTGCCTTGCGATAAGGAGACTTATCGCTTTTATTCAACCTGCTCGTTGGGGTTGTCGCGTTATCAAGATTTTGTAGCAATTTTCTGCGTGAATTTAGAAAATTCATAAAATTATTAAAGTCAGGGAATTTATGTTCCGACAAACTCTCTTTCCACAACCGGAAAGTGTAACTATCAAGTTTTTTAGCTAAGTAATGTATGACAATAATTTCGAATGTGTTAACTGGCAGGTTGAGATTATTTAAAGCATTTATATTGGCTGAGATGTCATCAATGAATTTAGATATGCTGACTTGGGATTCTTGTTGAACCAATGGTACGTCCAGGACATTCCCGACATGGTGGGCGGAGACAATTAGCTTACTGTCATATCTATTCTTCAACAGATCGATAGCCACCGCGTAATTCTCATGAGTGATTGGTAATGACTTTATTACGTTAAGCGCCTCTCCATATAATGACGAGTGCAAATAGTGAAGTTTCTGTATGTCCGTCAGATCGGCTCTGACGTGAATTAGTTCAAGAAAAATGTGATAATAATGTTGCCACTCAATAATACTACCCGCAAACCGTGGTAATTTGATTGGTTCCAACTGAATGGGGGGTGTTTTAAGCTGTTTACTTTCAGCATTAATAAATGGTTTCTGGTTCATATGCTCAGCTTGCTCCAGCAGGTGTTGCAATTTACACTCTATATTACAAAGATCGTCTTCCGTTTGTACCCTATCACTCGCTAAAGCAAAGTCCGCTTCCTCGGAATCGATTTGGGATTGAATCTCATCGTATTTGGTGGATAATTCCATCAAATGTCGAAGTTTTATTTTCAGCGCATGATGATCGCTGGTTTCCAAATCAAAGTTATCTGCGAAAGTATTTACGCGGGATATTGAGGCTTTAATTGTGCCTCGTTTTTTTATTAGAGCCTTTACATCTGCCATTATTACAATTTAAAAAATACTTGGAAGAATTTGAGCATAGAGCATGTGAACCATAAACGTAAGTTTTGATAAATCTGAATACGTTGCGGTAGCTAGCGATCGTTATTTATATGAACATAATACTTGCTAGAACATAGGCTTACTCTCTCTGTTAATCAAGCTTTGTTGGCAATTAAAAATTATTAAAATTATGAATTTAAATGATAGTAACATATATTTTTATCTTTGATGTTTGAACTCACAATGAACTGCCAACCACTTACTAACTTGTATTGTGTAATGATGGTGTGTGTTTATACAAAGGTGTTAACAAATAACTGCTAAATGTAAAATATTGCTTGAAACGTTAAATATAAGTAAAAAGTTCATAGTCACGTGGACGTTGATCCAGTCGTGCTGAAGCTGGCTTCGATCCCGTTGCTCGATCCTGTTACGAGCTGTTGCACCTCCTGTCTCTACTGGTCAGATGACGCCTTATGTTGTAGCCCTCCATAATTTAAAGCTGTGGAACTTTTTTACGTGAAATCTCAAATGCTGTCCTGCCGTGTCCCGTCGTCTCTGGTCTACTGCTCCGCCGAATCTTGTCGTGTTGATTGTGATGTAATTCACAAAAATGGTGTCGCTCAGGACGAAAATGTGGTCGCTCAGGACCAAGAAATGCTGCCCGTAGGGCGAGAATAAATCCGGTTCGGTTGGACCGAAAATGTTGCCGTTTTGGGGCCAAAAATATGATATCCGTCCCGTGAGGACCAAAAATGATGTCGCTGCGGACAAAGAAATGCGGTCGCTTGTGGACCAAAAATAAGAAGTCCTGCCCGTGAGGACCAAAAATGCTGTCGCTGCGGACAAAGAAATGCGGTCGCTTGTGGACCAAAAATAAGAAATCCGGCCCGGAGGACCAAAAATGTTGCGGATTGGAAGCTCTTGAAAATCTTGAGTTGTTCCAAAAACGCTATGTAGAAATGGCTGGGTTTTAAACGAAAAGAAGTGGACTGTAATTCTGTTGTTTGATATGCGTTTATTGAAATGTTAAATTTTATAGACCATTGTCGACACGTGCGGATGTTTTTGGGGCCATAACGCCCATAAAATTAGGTTTGAAAGAAGTAGCAGTCCATTGTAAATGGACTCAGGTTGTCTGAGTAAATTGGTAAGTACGATACATGAAAATAATAAAGAATGATCCAGAAGCCGCGGCTGAAAGAGAGATTTTTAACGAGAGTACAGCTCGGAGTCTGGTTAGAAACTAAAACTAACTTGTCTACCGTCAGTCAGCTGACCGCCGGCAGCGCTTGATAAGCAAGTGACGTCATCCGCCCGTGTCGCATTGCAGTGGTCACGGCACACAGCTGATAAATAAAGTACAAAGTTTGAACATACTGCCCGAAACGGGACGATTTTGTAAATTAAACATTAAATTTATAATATAATAGTTAGACTTACACGGCAAAAATAATACAACAATTGGCGTATTGGCTACAGCGCAATCACATAATAACCATAATATGATTAACATGATAAATTCAATTAACAATTACAAGGTATACAAGAAATCAACCCTTATGCAAATAGCAAGGGCAAACTGACAGTAAAATTACCCAAAACATAATAGTAACACAATACACATAATAATACAATGATTAAGTAGACATTTATCTTTCCCAAATAAAACCCATTGACATTTGCAAAGCATTATAATAACAAGTGATAACACCATAAAAATATAACAATTGCACCATGATATTGACACAACAAATCCCAATAAATTTTATAATACACGACCATTAGAAAATACAATACTTACATAGAATAATTGATACCATAAGTAACACTTGTAGTTCTCGGAAATTGGAATATATAAACATACGATAATACAACAACATCCATAAATAATTGATAGTACAATGAAAACACAGTCACTATTGCAATAATAGCTATCGGCACGTAATAATAATAATTACAGCGTTGATGATACAATTGACTTGTATGCTCGCCCCAGGGAATGTCCAGGGCGTAGTCCAGGCAATGTGACAAGTTCACAATCCTAGTACGTCTCGTATGGCACGCATACGACTAGTTTGTTGCCACCGGAAGGGGGCATAATTTGTGGGTGGGTCGGCGTAAGATACCTAGCGCGGTGCGAACTTCTGCGACGCGTACTAAGGAACCTTGACCCGGAAAAACATTGGTAATTACCCCACGCTTCCACTGTAGTGGGGGGGGAATTATCATCCAAAATGAGGACAAGCTGTCCGACATTCAAATTCCTTAACGGGGTGCGCCATTTGTTGCGCTGCTGCAGGTGGTGCAGATAATCCCTAGACCACCGTTTCCAGATGGTCTGTGTAAATTTTTGGAGCAGAAGCCATCTGCCCAAATGACTAGTATTGCCTTGGGTATAGTCGGGTTCCGGAAGTGCAGTCAGTGGAGCACCGACCAGGAAATGAGCAGGAGTTAAGGGTTCAGGGTCTCTAGCATCGTCGGACACAGCACACAAAGGGCGTGAATTAAGGCAAGCCTCAATTTGAGAGAGAAGAGTAGAGTATTCCTCAAAATTCAAGATCGTACCGCCTATTACGCGACGCAAATGATATTTAACACTCCTTACACCACTTTCCCACAAACCACCGAAGTGAGGGGCTGAAGGAGGGATGAAGGACCATTTGATACCGCGGAGACCGCAAAACTCCTGAGAAGATTGCTCAACTTCCTTTGAGGTTAAAAATTTGTACTAATCATATAGGGTGTGGTTGGCACGACGAAAATTCGTACCATTATCTGAAAATATCTGCGCGGGAATACCTCTGCGCGCGATGAACCTTTTTAAAGCCGCTATAAAGGCGTTGGAGGTGAGATCCGACGCCAATTCTAAATGGATGGCCTTTGTGCACATGCATATGAATAACGCGATGTATGCCTTGGACGTGGACTTTGAGCGCTGCCCGCCATGGCGTAAAAGTACAGGACCGGCATAGTCCACGGCCGACTGAGAAAATGGCCTAGCAGGCGTGACCCTAGAAGGGGGTAACTGACCTAATAGTTGATTCGCGCCTCTAGCCCGGAAACGAAAACAAGTGACACACTTATGTATTACTGAGCGGATATAAGATTTGTCGTGAATGAACCAATATTTGTGCCTGAGCGAAGCTTGAATTGATTGCACCCCAGCGTGCAACAAACGGATATGTTTATACTCAATTATTAATCTCGTGAGACGAGAGTGCGGGTGCAAAATTATTTGGTGTTTACTCGCGTAGTTAAGTGGGGAGAATTGTAAGCGTCCACCCACTCTTAAAATGCCTGAGTCATCCAGGAAGGGGTTGAGAGCAAGAATTTTACTGCTGCGAGGAAGGCACCGATGTGCCTCAAGTTCCTTAACTTCTATGCCGAAGTGCAACTGCTGAGATTGCCGGACAAAAAACAAAAGTGTGTCATACAATTCTTGAGCAGACAAAAAGGACGTGGCCCTGTCAACAACCGGGAGCCTAGAGTTGCGAATAAATCTGCGGCAATATGCGAAGACGCGAATGAGCCTAGTAAGGGATGAATAATTTTCAACATAGCTATGTGTTAAGGATGCGACAATTAGTGAGGTTTGAACCTGCTTGCGACGTTCCTGCTCAAGGTCGCGATAAGTAAAGGGAGCATGAATGTCGAAGGCGCTGACTGGCCATGATGCTGACTCATGGGCTAACCAGGACGGACCATGCCACCATTGAGTATGGCATTGCAAACTACGAGGGAGGCAACCGCGTGATAAATGTCGGCAGGGTTGTCAGTTGATACTACATGATGCCAAGTTCCCCTGCTGCTAACAAGACGCTGTATTTACGCGACACGGTTGTCCACAAATACCTTCCAACGGGAAGATTGTTGATGTATCCAATGCAACGCTATCATCGAGTCCGAATAGAGATATAGTCCGTCAAAATTGTAGTTGATGGCGTTTAAAACATTGGAAGTTAATTGCGACAGCAATAAACAAGCACAAAGTTCAAGGCGTGGTAGCGTTATCTGTTTCAGCGGAGCGACCCTATATTTAGCACACAACAAGTTTGACGATATGGCGCCGTTCGAATAGACCGCCCGCACATAAATGCAACACGCGTAACCTTTAGCCGAAGCGTCGGCGAATCCGTGAAGCTGTAATGAACTAATTGGATAATTGTTCGAACTCTTAACCGACCTCGTAATCTTAAAATGAGTGTCGGAAACTAATTGAGAGTATAGTTCTAGCCACTGATTAGGGGTTCGTCCCAATCTGTGCCCGCCAACCACAACTGTTGCACGAAATGTTTGCAGCAAAATGTGATGGGGGCGATAAGACCCAGCGGATCGTAAATCCCAGCAATGACCGACAACACGCTTCTTTTGTTGAACACGGTCGAATTATCATCACCCCGAACGGTGTATAAAAAATTATCCTTATCAACGTTCCATTGGATTCCCAATGTACGCACGTTTTGACCTTTGCTGAAGTCATGGGATACTTGGGCGCGAAGGGCCATAATCTTATGGTGGTTAGAAAACCGCTTATGTAACGTGAAACCATACCT
The DNA here is from genome assembly GCA_034769895.1 of Magicicada septendecula. Lineage (NCBI taxonomy): Eukaryota > Metazoa > Arthropoda > Insecta > Hemiptera > Cicadidae > Magicicada > Magicicada septendecula. The sequence goes on from CM068367.1 coordinate 640,547,703, forward strand.
ATTTAGCAAATTCACGATCTCGCATTTCATTTTTGCTAACACGTTCGGATCATCCGAACCCGTTATAAGATCATCTACGTAAAAATCATTGGCTATGGCCCTAGAAGCTGTAGGGTAGTCGGATTTATTTTCGTAGGCTATCTGAGCCAGACAACGTGTAGCAAGGAAGGAAGCACTAGCAGTGCCATACGTAACCGTCCTTAAAGCGTAATGTTGTAATTCCTTATGCGGCGCATCACGCCAAACGATGCGTTGTAGGTTTGAATCCTTTGGGTTAACCATGATTTGACGATAAATCTTTTCTATGTCTGCAATAAGTACGTATCGGTGGGTACGGAACCGAACCATTATCGAGAACAGATCCTGCTGGATCGTAGGACCGACCATTAGAGTATCGTTGAGGGACAGATTATTTGTGGTTTTAGCGGAGGCGTCAAATACCACGCGCAATTTAGTGGTTAGGCTGGAGTCCTTGAAGACTGCGTGATGGGGCAAATAAAAAATATCTGAGTTGTCAAGCGACAAATCGTAATCATTAAGTGGAAACATGTGACCAAGTTTCAAGTATTCACTCATGAACTCGCTATAATCCTTGTAAAGGATAGGGTTCTGCTTGAACTTGAACTCTAGCGATTGGAACCTGCGGATAGCTCCGCGGAGAGAATCTTCCAAATGAAATTTATCAGACCTGCGGGGCAGGGATACCACGAATCTCCCTTCGCGGTTGCGGATAGTGTATTTCACAAAATGTTTTTCACACGGCGAGTCCTCAGAGCAGGGTTCGCGACTAGAGATCTCCTCCAACTTCCAAAATTCTTTTAGTTGCGAGGAAATCTGACTATCATCCTTACAGACCATAAAGGACGAAACTGTTTTAGTTATATCGACGTTGAAGGGTAAGTTACCCGCCAAAATAAATCCTAACTTAGTCTCCTGAATTATAGGAAAGTGCGGTCCGCGCATAAATTTAATAGGTTCAATTAGTTGGAGATAATATTGAGCGCCGAGTAGTACATCGACTTGCGCCGAGCAATGTAGGTGTGGATCAGCCAAGAATACGTGCTTGGGTAAATTCAAAGAGGCAAGATCGAACGACTCCGCCGGTAAATCATTAGTTATACTGGGTAGTACGGCACAATGCACGTTTAACGTGAAGGGTTTATAGCGAGAATGTAGCCTTACCTTTGTACTAAAGTCAGCCTGGGAAAGCGAGTTGTTTATACCCGTGACGGGCAGTTGCGACTTAACCAATTGGAGGCCCATTCTGCGGGCGAAATCCATTGTGCAAAAGTTTGCTTGAGAGCCGGAATCCAGTAAAATTCTAACGGGAAATTTTCTACCGGCCTTATTAGTGGTCATACAGACGGCGGTGGATAATAATATTGATTTATTTGTCCGTAACTTTAGTGAGCATTGGTTATTGATGGAAGCTCCGTCTTTGTTGGGGACATGAATTGTGGTGTGGTGACGCTTAGTACATTTTTTACAAGAAAATTTTGATGGACATTTTGAGCCTTCGTGACCCGAACGAAGGCAATTTAAACAAAGTTTGTTTTTTACTATAACGTTTTTTCTGTCAGGGACAGAAAGCGTTGTGATTTGTAAGCAGTCGATAATTCTATGTTCGCCGTTATATAGTCTACATAAATTGTTTCTGATATGAGAATGAAATGCCCCCCTAGGAGCGCTTATCTGTTTAACTGCCTTGCGATAAGGAGACTTATCGCTTTTATTCAACCTGCTCGTTGGGGTTGTCGCGTTATCAAGATTTTGTAGCAATTTTCTGCGTGAATTTAGAAAATTCATAAAATTATTAAAGTCAGGGAATTTATGTTCCGACAAACTCTCTTTCCACAACCGGAAAGTGTAACTATCAAGTTTTTTAGCTAAGTAATGTATGACAATAATTTCGAATGTGTTAACTGGCAGGTTGAGATTATTTAAAGCATTTATATTGGCTGAGATGTCATCAATGAATTTAGATATGCTGACTTGGGATTCTTGTTGAACCAATGGTACGTCCAGGACATTCCCGACATGGTGGGCGGAGACAATTAGCTTACTGTCATATCTATTCTTCAACAGATCGATAGCCACTGCGTAATTCTCATGAGTGATTGGTAATGACTTTATTACGTTAAGCGCCTCTCCATATAATGACGAGTGCAAATAGTGAAGTTTCTGTATGTCCGTCAGATCGGCTCTGACGTGAATTAGTTCAAGAAAAATGTGATAATAATGTTGCCACTCAATAATACTACCCGCAAACCGTGGTAATTTGATTGGTTCCAACTGAATGGGGGGTGTTTTAAGCTGTTTACTTTCAGCATTAATAAATGGTTTCTGGTTCATATGCTCAGCTTGCTCCAGCAGGTGTTGCAATTTACACTCTATATTACAAAGATCGTCTTCCGTTTGTACCCTATCACTCGCTAAAGCAAAGTCCGCTTCCTCGGAATCGATTTGGGATTGAATCTCATCGTATTTGGTGGATAATTCCATCAAATGTCGAAGTTTTATTTTCAGCGCATGATGATCGCTGGTTTCCAAATCAAAGTTATCTGCGAAAGTATTTACGCGGGATATTGAGGCTTTAATTGTGCCTCGTTTTTTTATTAGAGCCTTTACATCTGCCATTATTACAATTTAAAAAATACTTGGAAGAATTTGAGCATAGAGCATGTGAACCATAAACGTAAGTTTTGATAAATCTGAATACGTTGCGGTAGCTAGCGATCGTTATTTATATGAACATAATACTTGCTAGAACATAGGCTTACTCTCTCTGTTAATCAAGCTTTGTTGGCAATTAAAAATTATTAAAATTATGAATTTAAATGATAGTAACATATATTTTTATCTTTGATGTTTGAACTCACAATGAACTGCCAACCACTTACTAACTTGTATTGTGTAATGATGGTGTGTGTTTATACAAAGGTGTTAACAAATAACTGCTAAATGTAAAATATTGCTTGAAACGTTAAATATAAGTAAAAAGTTCATAGTCACGTGGACGTTGATCCAGTCGTGCTGAAGCTGGCTTCGATCCCGTTGCTCGATCCTGTTAGGAGCTGTTGCACCTCCTGTCTCTACTGGTCAGATGACGCCTTATGTTGTAGCCCTCCATAATTTAAAGCTGTGGAACTTTTTTACGTGAAATCGCAAATGCTGTCCTGCCGTGTCCCGTCGTCTCTGGTCTACTGCTCCGCCGAATCTTGTCGTGTTGATTGTGATGTAATTCACAAAAATGGTGTCGCTCAGGACGAAAATGTGGTCGCTTAGGACCAAGAAATGCTGCCCGTAGGGCGAGAATAAATCCGGTTTGGTTGGACCGAAAATGTTGCCGTTTTGGGGCCAAAAATATGATATCCGTCCCGTGAGGACCAAAAATGATGTCGCTGCGGACAAAGAAATGCGGTCGCTTGTGGACCAAAAATAAGAAATCCTGCCCGTGAGGACCAAAAATGCTGTCGCTGCGGACAAAGAAATGCGGTCGCTTGCGGACCAAAAATAAGAAATCAGGCCCGGAGGACCAAAAATGTTGCGGATTGGAAGCTCTTGAAAATCTTGAGTTGTTCCAAAAACGCTATGTAGAAATGGCTGGGTTTTAAACGAAAAGAAGTGGACTGTAATTCTGTTGTTTGATATGCGTTTATTGAAATGTTAAATTTTATAGACCATTGTCGACACGTGCGGATGTTTTTGGGGCCATAACGCCCATAAAATTAGGTTTGAAAGAAGTCGCAGTCCATTGTAAATGGACTCAGGTTGTCTGAGTAAATTGGTAAGTACGATACATGAAAATAATAAAGAATGATCCAGAAGCCGCGGCTGAAAGAGAGATTTTTAACGAGAGTACAGCTCGGAGTCTGGTTAGAAACTAAAACTAACTTGTCTACCGTCAGTCAGCTGACCGCCGGCAGCGCTTGATAAGCAAGTGACGTCATCCGCCCGTGTCGCACTGCAGTGGTCACGGCACACAGCTGATAAATAAAGTACAAAGTTTGAACATACTGCCCGCTCAAAATCGGGACGATTTTGTAAATTAAACATTAAATTTATAATATAATAGTTAGACTTACACGGCAAAAATAATACAACAATTGGCGTATTGGCTACAGCGCAATCACATAATAACCATAATATGATTAACATGATAAATTCAATTAACAATTACAAGGTATACAAGAAATCAACCCTTATGCAAATAGCAAGGGCAAACTGACAGTAAAATTACCCAAAACATAATAGTAACACAATACACATAATAATACAATGATTAAGTAGACATTGATCTTTCCCAAATAAAACCCATTGACATTTGCAAAGCATTATAATAACAAGTGATAACACCATAAAAAATATAACAATTGCACCATGATATTGACACAACAAATCCCAATAAATTTTATAATACACGGCCATTAGAAAATACAATACATACATAGAATAATTGATACCATAAGTAACACTTGTAGTTCTCGGAAATTGGAAAATATAAACATACGATAATACAACAACATCCATAAATAATTGATAGTACAATGAAAACACAGTCACTATTGCAATAATAGCTATCGGCACGTAATAATAATAATTACAGCGTTGATGATACAATTGACTTGTATGCTCGCCCCAGGGAATGTCCAGGGCGTAGACCAGGCAATGTGACAAGTTCACAATCCTAGTACGTCTCGTATGGCACGCATACGACTAGTTTGTTGCCACCGGAAGGGCGCATAATTTGTGGATGGGTCGGCGTAAGATACCTAGCGCGGTGCGAACTTCTGCGACGCGTACTAAGGAATCTTGACCAGGAAAAACATTGGTAATTACCCCACGCTTCCACTGTAGTGGGGGGGAATTATCATCCAAAATGAGGACAAGCTGTCCGACATTCAAATTCCTTAACGGGGTGCGCCATTTGTTGCGCTGCTGCAGGTGGTGCAGATAATCCCTAGACCACCGTTTCCAGATGGTCTGTGTAAATTTTTGGAGCAGAAGCCATCTGCCCAAATGACTAGTATTGCCTTGGGTATAGTCGGGTTCCGGAAGTGCACTCAGTGGAGCACCGACCAGGAAATGAGCAGGAGTTAAGGGTTCAGGGTCTCTAGCATCGTCGGACACAGCACACAAAGGGCGTGAATTAAGGCAAGCCTCAATTTGAGAGAGAAGAGTAGAGTATTCCTCAAAATTCAAGATCGTACCGCCTATTTCGCGACGCAAATGATATTTAACACTCCTTACACCACTTTCCCACAAACCACCGAAGTGAGGGGCTGAAGGAGGGATGAAGGACCATTTGATACCGCGGAGACCGCAAAACTCCTGAGAAGATTGCTCAACTTCCTTTGAGGTTAAAAATTTGTACCAATCATATAGGGTGTGGTTGGCACGACGAAAATTCGTACCATTATCTGAAAATATCTGCGCGGGAATACCTCTGCGCGCGATGAACCTTTTTAAAGCCGCTATAAAGGCGTTGGAGGTGAGATCCGACACCAATTCTAAATGGATGGCCTTTGTGCACATGCATATGAATAACGCGATGTATGCCTTGGACGTGGACTTTGAGCGCTGCCCGCCATGGCGTAAAAGTACTGGACCGGCATAGTCCACGGCCGACTGAGAAAATGGCCTAGCAGGCGTGACCCTAGAAGGGGGTAACTGACCTAATAGTTGATTCGCGCCTCTAGCCCGGAAACGAAAACAAGTGACATACTTATGTATTACTGAGCGGATATAAGATTTGTCGTGAATGAACCAATATTTGTGCCTGAGCGAAGCTTGAGTTGATTGCACCCCAGCGTGCAACAAACGGATATGTTTATACTCAATTATTAATCTCGTGAGACGAGAGTGCGGGTGCAAAATTATTTGGTGTTTACTCGCGTAGTTAAGTGGGGAGAATTGTAAGCGTCCACCCACTCTTAAAATGCCTGAATCATCCAGGAAGGGGTTGAGAGCAAGAATTTTACTGCTGCGAGGAAGGCACCGATGTGCCTCAAGTTCCTTAACTTCTATGCCGAAGTGCAACTGCTGAGATTGCCGGACAAAAAACAAAAGTGTGTCATACAATTCTTGAGCAGACAAAAAGGACGTGGCCCTGTCAACAACCGGGAGCCTAGAGTTGCGAATAAATCTGCGGCAATATGCGAAGACGCGAATGAGCCTAGTAAGGGATGAATAATTTTCAACATAGCTATGTGTTAAGGATGCGACAATTAGTGAGGTTTGAACCTGCTTGCGACGTTCCTGCTCAAGGTCGCGATAAGTACAGGGAGCATGAATGTCGAAGGCGCTGACTGGCCATGATGCTGACTCATGGGCTAACCAGGACGGACCATGCCACCATTGAGTATGGCATTGCAAACTACGAGGGAGGCAACCACGTGATAAATGTCGGCAGGGTTGTCAGTTGATACTACATGATGCCAAGTTCCCCTGCTGCTAACAAGACGCTGTATTTACGCGACACGGTTATCCACAAATACCTTCCAACGGGAAGATTGTTGATGTATCCAATGCAACGCTATCATCGAGTCCGAATAGAGATATAGTCCGTCAAAATTGTAGTTGATGGCGTTTAAAACATTGGAAGTTAATTGCGACAGCAATAAACAAGCACAAAGTTCAAGGCGTGGTAGCGTTATCTGTTTCAGCGGAGCGACCCTATATTTAGCACACAACAAGTTTGACGATATGGCGCCGTTCGAATAGACCGCCCGCACATAAATGCAACACGCGTAACCTTTAGCCGAAGCGTCGGCGAATCCGTGAAGCTGTAATGAACTAATTGGATAATTGTTCGAACTCTTAACCGACCTCGTAATCTTAAAATGAGTGTCGGAAACTAATTGAGAGTATAGTTCTAGCCACTGATTAGGGGTTCGTCCCAATCTGTGCCCGCCAACCACAACTGTTGCACGAAATGTTTGCAGCAAAATGTGATGGGGGCGATAAGACCCAGCGGATCGTAAATCCCAGCAATGACCGACAACACGCTTCTTTTGTTGAACACGGTCGAATTATCATCACCCCGAACGGTGTATAAAAAATTATCCTTATCAACGTTCCATTGGATTCCCAATGTACGCACGTTTTGACCTTTGCTGAAGTCATGGGATACTTGGGCGCGAAGGGCCATAATCTTATGGTGGTTAGAAAACCGCTTATGTAACGTGAAACCATACCTATTTAGCAAATTCACGATCTCGCATTTCATTTTTGCTAACACGTTCGGATCATCCGAACCCGTTATAAGATCATCTATGTAAAAATCATTGGCTATGGCCCTAGAAGCTGTAGGGTAGTCGGATTTATTTTCGTAGGCTATCTGAGCCAGACAACGTGTAGCAAGGAAGGAAGCACTAGCAGTGCCATACGTAACCGTCCTTAAAGCGTAATGTTGTAATTCCTTATGCGGCGCATCACGCCAAACGATGCGTTGTAGGTTTGAATCCTTTGGGTTAACCATGATTTGACGATACATCTTTTCTATGTCTGCAATAAGTACGTATCGGTGGGTACGGAACCGAACCATTATCGAGAACAGATCCTGCTGGATCGTAGGACCGACCATTAGAGTATCGTTGAGGGACAGATTATTTGTGGTTTTAGCGGAGGCGTCAAATACCACGCGCAATTTAGTGGTTAGGCTGGAGTCCTTGAAGACTGCGTGATGGGGCAAATAAAAAATATCTGAGTTGTCAAGCGACAAATCGTAATCATTAAGTGGAGACATGTGACCAAGTTTCAAGTATTCACTCATGAACTCGCTATAATCCTTGTAAAGGATAGGGTTCTGCTTGAACTTGAACTCTAGCGATTGTAACCTGCGGATAGCTCCGCGGAGAGAATCTTCCAAATGAAATTTATCATACCTGCGGGGCAGGGATACCACGAATCTCCCTTCGCGGTTGCGGATAGTGTATTTCACAAAATGTTTTTCACACGGCGAGTCCTCAGAGCAGGGTTCGCGACTAGAGATCTCCTCCAACTTCCAAAATTCTTTTAGTTGCGAGGAAATCTGACTATCATCCTTACAGACCATAAAGGACGAAACTGTTTTAGTTATGTCGGCGTTGAAGGGTAAGTTACCGGCCAAAATAAATCCTAACTTAGTCTCCTGAATTATAGGAAAGTGCGGTCCGCGCATACATTTAATAGGTTCAATTAGTTGGAGATAATATTGAGCGCCGAGTAGTACATCGACTTGCGCCGAGCAATGTAGGTGTGGATCAGCCAAGAATACGTGCTTGGGTAAATTCAAAGAGGCAAGATCGAACGACTCCGCCGGTAAATCATTAGTTATACTGGGTAGTACGGCACAATGCACGTTTAACGTGAAGGGTTTATAGCGAGAATGTAGCCTTACCTTTGTACTAAAGTCAGCCTGGGAAAGCGAGTTGTTTATACCCGTGATGGGCAGTTGCGACTTAACCAATTGGAGGCCCATTCTATGGGCGAAATCCATTGTGCAAAAGTTTGCTTGAGAGCCGGAATCCAGTAAAATTCTAACGGGAAATTTTCTACCGGCCTTATTAGTGGTCATACAGACGGCGGTGGATAATAATATTGATTTATTTGTCTGTAACTTTAGTGAGCATTGGTTATTGATGGAAGCTCCGTCTTTGTTGGGGACATGAATTGTGGTGTGGTGACGCTTAGTACATTTTTTACAAGAAAATTTTGATGGACATTTTGAGCCTTCGTGACCCGGACGAAGGCAATTTAAACAAAGTTTGTTTTTTACTATAACGTTTTTTCTGTCAGGGACAGAAAGCGTTGTGAATTGTAAGCAGTCGATAATTCTATGTTCGCCGTTATATAGTCTACATAAATTGTTTCTGATATGAGAATGAAATGCCCCCCTAGGAGCGCTTATCTGTTTAACTGCCTTGCGATAAGGAGACTTATCGCTTTTATTCAACCTGCTCGTTGGGGTTGTCGCGTTATCAAGATTTTGTAGCAATTTTCTGCGTGAATTTAGAAAATTCATAAAATTATTAAAGTCAGGGAATTTATGTTCCGACAAACTCTCTTTCCACAACCGGAAAGTGTAACTATCAAGTTTTTTAGCTAAGTAATGCATGACAATAATTTCGAATGTGTTAACTGGCAGGTTGAGATTATTTAAAGCATTTATATTGGCTGAGATGTCATCAATGAATTTAGATATGCTGACTTGGGATTCTTGTTGAACCAATGGTACGTCCAGGACATTCCCGACATGGTGGGCGGAGACAATTAGCTTACTGTCATATCTATTCTTCAACAGATCGATAGCCACCGCGTAATTCTCATGAGTGATTGGTAATGACTTTATTACGTTAAGCGCCTCTCCATATAATGACGAGTGCAAATAGTGAAGTTTCTGTATGTCCGTCAGATCGGCTCTGACGTGAATTAGTACAAGAAAAATGTGATAATAATGTTGCCACTCAATAATACTACCCGCAAACCGTGGTAATTTGATTGGTTCCAACTGAATGGGGGGTGTTTTAAGCTGTTTACTTTCAGCATTAATTAATGGTTTCTGGTTCATATGCTCAGCTTGCTCCAGCAGGTGTTGCAATTTACACTCTATATTACAAAGATCGTCTTCCGTTTGTACCCTATCACTCGCTAAAGCAAAGTCCGCTTCCTCGGAATCGATTTGGGATTGAATCTCATCGTATTTGGTGGATAATTCCATCAAATGTCGAAGTTTTATTTTCAGCGCATGATGATCGCTGGTTTCCAAATCAAAGTTATCTGCGAAAGTATTTACGCGGGATATTGAGGCTTTAATTGTGCCTCGTTTTTTTATTAGAGCCTTTACATTTGCCATTATTACAATTTAAACAATACTTGGAAGAATTTGAGCATAGAGCATGCGAACCATAAACGTAAGTTTTGATAAATCTGAATACGTTGCGGTAGCTAGCGATCGTTATTTATATGAACATAATACTTGCTAGAACATAGGCTTACTCTCTCTGTTAATCAAGCTTTGTTGGCAATTAAAAATTATTAAAATTATGAATTTAAATGATAGTAACATATATTTTTATCTTTGATGTTTGAACTCACAATGAACTGCCAACCACTTACTAACTTGTATTGTGTAACGATGGTGTGTGTTTATACAAAGGTGTTAACAAATAACTGCTAAATGTAAAATATTGCTTGAAACGTTAAATATAAGTAAAAAGTTCATAGTCACGTGGACGTTGATCCAGTCGTGCTGAAGCTGGCTTCGATCCCGTTGCTCGGTCCTGTTAGGAGCTGTTGCACCTCCTGTCTCTACTGGTCAGATGACGCCTTATGTTGTAGCCCTCCATAATTTAAAGCTGTGGAACTTTTTTACGTGAAATCGCAAATGCTGTCCTGCCGTGTCCCGTCGTCTCTGGTCTACTGCTCCGCCGAATCTTGTCGTGTTGATTGTGATGTAATTCACAAAAATGGTGTCGCTCAGGACGAAAATGTGGTCGCTCAGGACCAAGAAATGCTGCCCGTAGGGCGAGAATAAATCCGGTTCGGTTGGACCGAAAATGTTGCCGTTTTGGGGCCAAAAATATGATATCCGTCCCGTGAGGACCAAAAATGATGTCGCTGCGGACAAAGAAATGCGGTCGCTTGTGGACCAAAAATAAGAAATCCTGCCCGTGAGGACCAAAAATGCTGTCGCTGCGGACAAAGAAATGCGGTCGCTTGTGGACCAAAAATAAGAAATCCGGCCCGGAGGACCAAAAATGTTGCGGATTGGAAGCTCTTGAAAATCTTGAGTTGTTCCAAAAACGCTATGTAGAAAAGGCTGGGTTTTAAACGAAAAGAAGTGGACTGTAATTCTGTTGTTTGATATGCGTTTATTGAAGTGTTAAATTTTATAGACCATTGTCGACACGTGCGGATGTTTTTGGGGCCATAACGCCCATAAAATTAGCTTTGAAAGAAGTCGCAGTCCATTGTAAATGGACTCAGGTTGTCTGAGTAAATTGGTAAGTACGATACATGAAAATAATAAAGAATGATCCAGAAGCCGCGGCTGAAAGAGAGATTTTTAACGAGAGTACAGCTCGGAGTCTGGTTAGAAACTAAAACTAACTTGTCTACCGTCAGTCAGCTGACCGCCGGCAGCGCTTGATAAGCAAGTGACGTCATCCGCCCGTGTCGCATTGCAGTGGTCACGGCACACAGCTGATAAATAAAGTACAAAGTTTGAACAGTTATCAAAATTGTTTGTATTACATTTTTTTTGTTTACTTTTATACTTGTCTATAACTGCAACTGAAATTTAAAATTTCTATGATTTTCCATTTTGAATTAGAGTTATAGCAGATAAATTCAGTATTCCTGCTGACACACTTAACAACTGTTTATAAAAATTGCGAACAATTTTACAAAACAGTATTTTTTCTAACTCCCATGTTATAAAATGATTAAAAACTGTCATGTATCCTGACATTAAATCCTGGATATCAAGTATCATGATATTACATCCTGGATATCAACTATCCTGAAAAAGCAAAATATTTACTAAGACAATTGCACCCATTGACAGCCAATTAGACTCTCCAAAAAGTGGGAAAATAATTATTTTCTTAATTTAAATTTATATTTGTAACATTTTTTAAATATCGGTATGGAGAACCATACATTACTTCCATGTTCTAAGATTTATATTTAAAATCATAATAGAAATAAAATATTTCCATAGAAACTACTTCTTTCTACTTATTGATTCAGCCTTAAGCACAGTACTGTGCATGTGGTCACTAACATATACCACCTCACATTATCACACTCGATTTTCACTGATGATGCCAAAACATCTGGTTTTGCAGAAAACATTGTAGGCCTACTGTGCCCAAACAGCCCGGGGAGAAATTTTCACACTAAACTACTTCTTTGTTGCCGATAACGTAGTACATATATAAAAACATGAAACGTTGCAGGTAAACTACGCCTTTCCCTTAACTGATCTTCACCAAAAACAATAATTCACGACTACTCTGCAAATCAGGCTGCATGCAAAAAATTATTTGATTCTGTTTGAATTCGCGGCTTTTATTGTTCACCATAGAAACAAATCTTCACAGACACACACACACACACACTTTTCAAAAAATGACTTTTTTTCATGTTTTGAAGGTAGTACAATCAAAATCTGCAAAAATCTCGAGCACGATTTTTTTTGCCATCACCAAACTTCCATTTCCTTAAGGAACATGGAAGTAAAAATCATTAATATTTAGTTTGAAATTAGTCGTAATAATTGTCTTAATTTCTTGCATTATTTTTTTAATAGTTTTAGCAAAACTAAATAAAAGATCAATCTGTTTCACTAACTAAAGGACCTTGTCAAGGGATAACAGAATGAATGAATACTCAAACATTATGTGTTATTTAAAAACCATGTATATTCTTTATTTATACTGTACATTCACTTACAAAACAACTTTGTTTATATCTTCTACATAACAAGCAGTTTATTTTCAACATTTCAGCACCAACCCGTTAACTTATAAATTTCTTAATATAATAATAAATAGATCACAATACACTTTTCTTAACAATTAAGTACAAATTAAGAGGCACGCAAAATTCTGGGTTACCAGTATATGTTGGACTAACAAGTTAAATTCGGTATTTGTGTATGTAAATCCCCCTTTTAATGGCTAAGTTAAGTGATGGGCTAGAAATTTTATATATATATTTTTTTTAATATGTTAATTTTTACAGAAGTCATATTTTACATTTTATATATTTACTCTAAACCTTAGACATTAGACACATATGGAAATATTCTGGCATAAGTTTGTGTAGCACAAAGAATGTTTATTAAAGATTAATGACATATGTGTCAAAGTCGAAAAAATAAAAAGCTACATAACTTATAAACAAATAAAAAGTGTGTGTGTGTGTGAGAGAGAGAGAGAGAGAGAGAGAGAGAGAGAGAGAGAGAGAGAGAGAGAGAGAGAGAGAGAGAGAGAGAGAGAGAGAGAGAGAGAATAGGAAGAGGTAAATACAGCATGTTTTACATAATAAATTACTTTTTATAATGACCTACATAATATTTTCTGCTTCCATATACGTAACCAGTACACAAGATGTTAGTAGAATAAATCTTACTAAAATCTATTGTTTCTTAATGCACAAGTTTGATAATAATACTGTGATTACAAAGTGTATAAAGCTCAGTTCAGTTGTCTGCACTGATGGAGTTTACCAAATTATAAATATAAGTATGAACTTTCAAAAATTGTTTATTGTTTTATATTGATATTTATTAAAGATCTTTGTATGACAAGCACTGACAAAGAATGCTAAAGCTAAAGAGTGTTTTACAACTTGCTTGTATTTCACAAGCACATCTGACAGTCTAGTTTATCATATTTACTAAACCTGAATTTAAATTAATTTCTTAAAACTGGTACACATACATAACAGGAACAATGAGTACATTTTGCCTTCAGACCAATGAAATATACTGATTAATCTTTCAGTATTTGCAGTACTCATATACACAAACATAATTGTTAATGAGATCTTGATGAAAAATATGTTGCCAAGAAAATGTTTCCTAGTTGTCAGTTGATTCCATATACTTCGCCTCCCTTTCGGTAATCCGCATTTGCATAAATTTTGTTATTTTAGTTGCAAGAGCACAAATTATTGAGCCTCTATCTCTGTACCTTGATGTTTTATGTCCTAGTTTTTCAAAATTCTTTATTATTTGCTGTAAAATAAAATTAGGCATATTAATTAGTAAATCACAATAGTAAAATCACAATTAGTAAATTAACAACAAAAATCACAATTTACAATTAGATAATTATATTCCATATAATGTAGCAGTGTGAAGAAAGTATCAAATTAGTTTCATCCACTTCAGGGAGAGACATATTAATAAGGAATAAAAGGAATGTATAAATATATGTGTTGCATATAGTAATATTTATTTTTATTTGTTGATGTAGAAATGTTCTAACTCCCACTAGTTTGGGGGTCAATTATGTAAAGTAATACCAGAAAAATTAGTTTTGTTTTGTTACTAAATTAATTAGTAAAATAATATCCTTTTATTTCCTTTCTTAAAATTTTAATTATAATAGTAAGTTTATTATAATAGAATCAAACTCCTCACTAATTAATTCAAATTTTCGCCACACCAGTTTGAGCGGCAGGCTCGCCAACTTATGCCTTCTGTGATACTTCGGTACTCTGTTATATGAATGAGGAATGACCACTTATATTATTATCTTTGCAGCTAAAATAAAGGAAAACTTGCAATGATATTATTATTAAATAATATATTTTATTTTTCTTGGTTTATATTGTAGCATGACAGATAATCCACTAAGTAATAATTCCATTATGATCATAAATAAATTTAAATTACACAAACTCAAAAGAAAATTTATAGGAAAATAATTGAATATCAAATGAAAATAATTAAACATCAAAGAAAAATACCACCATAAAGGAAAAAAGTAAACTTAAATCATAAAAACGCAACAATAAAGTATCAAGAAAATTAAATCCGAAGAAACTAATATAAAATCAGGATGATACCCAGGTAGGATAGGAGCAGGTAATAAAGAAGATACCCCGAACCAACCAACGGACAAAATAAAACCAAATTACCTTGGAAAACCCAAGAAGGAAGAAGTGAAGAAAAGAAGATGTAGGATGGGAGAACTACGAGGAATACCCATGATAAACCTATTACTAACAATAACAAACCCCGAACCAAATTTTAATGTCACCCAAAGAAAGTATAACACCCCAAAACCTCATAGAAATGTAAAATAATTATAAACACAAGTGTTTAGTAGTGTGAATAGAAGTGCACCGACTAAAGTTATTATATAATAAAATAAACAAATCTTCACAGTCCATTATGACTAAAGGTTTGGCTTAGAATATTGTAAAACTCAAATATAAATCAGACCCAACAGTGTAAGTGTACCAGTGCAAGTGATTTCTATATATAATAAACTTCAAGTAAAGGTGTAACTGTTACTTTAACTATGTACTATTAAATAACTTTAATATTTTATATAATTACAGAGATGACATGTCATGAAATATTGTTGTGAAAATATTTCTAATGTTTCATAGAAGAGGCCACTTTTTATCAAAAAACATTCTTTGAAATGTAAATGATAAAGAGAGCAGATGGGGAATAATTACTGTGACAAGGGATTAAAATATAATACACAATATAAACAGAAAGGACTGCAATTAAATTAAGTTTAACCAAAAATAAAAATTAAATGGCTAATTATGTTTGTATTTAAAGCCTATGAACTCCACATTTTAAGGTGGTATATAGAATAAGGATTATAATTAAGATAAGAATGTTTATTAATATAACAGTGTTCATACAGCCTAAAATGTTTCTGTATGTATACTATACTAGTTTGTAAAATGATTGTTATGTATTTCTAAAACAAATAGTTAAAACTAAAATGTCTAACTTTAAAGACTTGTAACCCCTCTTTCCTTTTATGTATTTTTAAGAGTATAAAACAACTTCTTTTATTTTAATATTTTTTTTTTTTGAAAGAGAAGCCACAAGTCAATTAGGACTAGGCCGGAGCCTAGAGAAGCAAAAATTGTGCCGGGTCCAGTATGACGGGACTTGCAATGAAACTCAGCTGTAATATAACAATAACGGTTTTTAGTATGCCAAGAATTAATACATGTAGGCAAACTCTATCACATAGTTATCCCCCCCCATGAATCATAAATATCACAAATAAATTAAGCCCTGCTTTAACAGTATTAAAGACAACATGTGTATATCATAACGAGTGTATATACATCTATACATGTGCATCGAGTAATATTCAGTAACTATATATATATATATATATATATATATATATAAAATTCTCCCCCAGGTTGTGGCTAGCTAGACACAGACAAAACATAACAACACATACAGAAACATAAGGCACATATACTCACAAATTATACATCAATATTCTAACACGAATGCCCCTGGAATGCACCCGCCTAGCAGGCAGTGTTACTACCATGCCCTGAAACCAGCAGTGATAAATGTTCGCCCATCAGCAACCCGTTTCTATAGAATCACATAAAAGCCAAAACCCCAGAAAGGATGACAATTAATCATAACGCATAAGCAAGACCGGACCGCCCTTATGTATAGCATTCCACTGATCAATGACCCATCATGAGCATATGAACTATAAGTTCCTTCCACAAAATTAAATAAAAAAAATTTACGGAAACTACATCACCTAATTTTAAACAGTTGTTATACAATTCTAAAAGGTTAATTTGCTTTACAAATTCAGAAGGATTCAATAAATCAGTATACGTTACCAGTAGTAAAATTAATCAGTCGAGGCTTTACAAAATTTTGAAAAAGGAATCAAACAGTATATGTTTTACAAGTAAAAAAGTAATCA
Source organism: Magicicada septendecula (assembly GCA_034769895.1). Taxonomy (NCBI): domain Eukaryota; kingdom Metazoa; phylum Arthropoda; class Insecta; order Hemiptera; family Cicadidae; genus Magicicada; species Magicicada septendecula. The sequence continues at coordinate 640,564,133 of CM068367.1, forward strand.
TTATATGTTCTATAGTTAAAAAAAATATTAATCAGTATGTTTTACAGTTAAAGAAAAATAAATCAGTATATGCTACAAGTGGATAAGGTTGATCATTATATGTTTTACAAGTAAAAAAAAACAATCAGTCTAGACTTTTGTGAGGTACAAAATCAACTAGTATATGCCCAGAAAAATGTGCAAATTATTTTCTATTAAAACCCGACTGGCTATATAAATATATACAAAATGAATTACAATAAGACGGTTGTGCCCTAGCAGCTGTGGGAGCGCGCCAGCATGTGGTTGACAAAGTTTGACAGGAATCTAACCTGCCTCAGGCTGCCCCAACATGTGGCAGACAAAAACTATGTCCCTTTTATACCCCAGAAAACGGCCAAAAGAAAACAAAGAAAACCCCAGCCCTTAAATGTTAAACCCAAGGTGAATTTAATATTTACTCAATTCTGTTCCAGCCGGAACAGAGTTGCTAACATGTTCTATAATATTTGTAAAGAGTAAAATGATAACAATTTGCAAACTGTAAAATATCTAAGAGAACAAATATCACTGGCACGCTCCCCCAGTGCAGCACACAATTACAAGCAGTGCACTTAGTGTTAGGTAATTCAGTTATTAAAAGTGTTTTTGAAATTCACTCATAATGTTCAGAATGATGATCAGCTGCTCCCCTTTATAGCAGATAGTCTGGACACGTGGTCACATGGATTCAAATGAATTTTACTGTAAAACAGGTGCACTGCTGGCCCAGCCCCAAAAGAAAAATAAAAGAGTGCATATCACCTTAATACTGCTGCCCAAGTACTACATCTTGATCTGTCACCAGCTCCCTCTCCGGACAGGATAGTGTCTAATGGTCCATGACTGATGCAGTTGTACGGCAATCAGCAAAGCCAAATCTCCGTCTTAATCAAGAACCCTGTTAATTCATATAAATTAGAGAAATGTTCACCAAAAATGTACACCCAAGTTCAGGTAATTAACCTCAGAACGGGCCTCCAACCAACTCTCAATAAATGCAGTTGATTCATTAATAAAATCTTTGCAACTAGCTTAAAGAGTAGAAAGTCAGCCATGGAATAATTAAATTTTGATAATGAAAAGACTATATCAAACGTGGCGTAATATAAGAGTCATCAGCACAATGTCTACATGCCTCAACAGAAATTTACAGGTTAAACAGCCACGTGGTGACCAATAATCATTATTTGACCAAAAAAATTCAACTTCAAGGCACTCACAGTATTAATGATGTTTTAACATTAATAATATTTCCACTAAGGAAGTTCTCATAAATAAATTCTCTACTGTAAAGGTAATTAAAGAGCTCCCCGACAGTCTGCTGCATGAATGGACACAGTTCACTACCTGACTACGCACTAACCTTTAGCCATTCTTTTAACATTCTACACCTTTATCATGACAATGACAATTACAATACCTCTCACACTATTATAGTAATAATAAAAGGAACATGGCCTATATACTGAACATTAAGTAAATTACTGAACAATGAGTTTTCTTTTAATATAAAAACTGTCGGATCGCACTCACATAATTAGGTCCTTTTATACGGTTGCATACACCTTGTTATTAATTATCCATTTAATATGAATTACTTTTAAACACATAAAATAATGCAATTCTTACCGGGAGTCGCTTAAGTTTCTGCAAGCCATGTAGATGCAGAGAAACTACGCCGTAATTGTTCGGAGAGAGAAGCCGATGTATTTCGTAGTTGGGCGATGAACTGGACTGCCGTCACCGACAGAGCAAACCGACCCCCTTACTACGAGTTGCGCGCGCAACCGTACACCTTCCAGTACACTTACATAGCATATTACAAAGGTCATTCCGAATAACTGGCAGAAATTCTACAACTAAATATTCTCGAATATTCAACGGCCGGCAAATACCGGCACACCCCCACCCCGAAAGGGCAACCCGGTTGCCCCACTCTGAAACTCGGGAAAGTGCCCTGCAGTGTACCCCCTTCTTAAATACTCTGGTGGACTTCGTGGATAAGGTGGCCCGGCGGCACTTGGTCCCAGGAGAACAGAGGCTCAGAAGGGAAAACGAAAGAGACGAAAGAAGACATGTAGTGTGTAAGTGTGTATGTGCGGCACGCTGACCTGATCAGGGCCAGCCCACCGCAAAGAGGGACAGAGAAGAAAGACGAAAGAAAAGTTCGGGAGCTCCCTGAGTTCCGACCTCCTGAGGCTTGTCCACACAAGCCAGAACACGATAGCCACCTAAACAGGGCATCTGCCCCATATACCTACGGGGTAATTCAGTAATACGACCCCCCATTTTACACAAAGCATCACGGCACGGGGGTAAGGAAAAAGGGGAGATGATGGTCTCCATGATGCGGTGGTCCCCACTCTGGACCCGACGGAAGCCAGGTCCACTGTGACTAGGACCCTCATCTCACGTACTTAGAAGTTTAACATGTGTGCTCCAAGGGCATGCGGTAGACGATGTTCGCTACGAGGAGCCGGATCGACCCCGCGACGAACATCGCCCACCCTCCACTCTCTCTAACTCCTTTTTTTTTGCTTTTTCTTGTTTTTTTTTTTCTCTCTAGGTAATGTTAGGAAAATCGGAAGGTGGATTGTCAAGGATGATTAAACGGTCATGGGCTGGGACTGAAGGTAAGGACATGGCTCCCTCCGGACCTAAGGACAATTGGAGAAAACCAAGGCTCGCGCAGGCAGGGGCGCATCCCTGAAGTAGACGAACCCCACTGGGACTGTGGGAAACATCTACCCGCTACCATACCATTCTCAATACCGCCCCCGGAGCACATCCTCTTAAAATAGACAACATCCCCACTCGCACAGAGACCACCGTCGCTCCTCCCCCCCTTTTTCAGCCCGCTTACCCTTTTCTAAATAATTTTAATTTTAATATATGTGTAGTAATCTCTTTAGGATTACTACCCTGCTCTTCCAACCGCGCCGTCACCGGTGACGTAAACCCGAGGATACGGTACGGCCCCGACCAACGATAGCATAATTTGGCGGCTCTTTTATCGGCAGCTGAGCTGATCGGGTGGCTCTGGCAGTAAACCAAATCTCCTACTTTAAAGGGATTTGGAATACGCCCCTGATTATACCGACTACGGAAGCGCTCGTGCGCACGAAGCAAATTCTTCCGGGCCTCTTTCCACCTATCTGCCGTCCTAATGTCCGGATTACTCGGCAGAAGATCGTCTATGTTCCATAAGTTGGCCAAGGGAACCGTAGGCGAGAAACCAAACATAACTTCAAAGGGAACGGCCTTATGACTGTCATGCAGGGCCGTATTGAAAGCTAGCTGTAACCACTTAAGGTTCTGGTCCCAGGTGGTCTGTTGTTCCGCATGATAGGCGATGAGTGCGGACCGGAGATTCCTGTTGAATCTCTCCGCGTGGGACGGCTGTGGGTAATAGGGGGAAGTGGTTACATGTTTGATGCCATTGGTGAAGCACATTCGCCGAAAATCGCCTGAAATAAATTGTGGACCATTGTCCGAGACAATGATGGCCGGAAGACCGAAGTGCTGAAATACATGACTCTGGAGCGCGCTTATGGTCAATCGAGCAGTTGCCTGCCGTAAGGGCAGTAGCCAGGCAAACTTCGAAAAAGCATCCACACAGACAAGTAGGTAAGCATTACCTGACTTGCTACGCGGGAAGGGTCCCACGTAGTCGATGAATAGCTTCTCCATCGGTCTGCTCGCCACATCAGATGACAACAGCCCCAAATTGGTGTTCTGGGCAGGCTTGCTTAAGCCACAGAGATGACATGCCTTCACCCGAGTTGCTATGTCCCTATCCATGCCCTTCCAGATGAAGTTTTTCCTAATACTGGAAATGGTCTTCGAAATCCCCTTATGTCCACCTACCGGGGAATTGTGGTAGTAGCTGAAAACCATGGGCACGAGTTTGCTAGGCAGCACTATCTTCGGGGCCCGCCCCTTTTTCTCTCTGCAACATAGGACGCCCCTGGACAAGAAGTAAGGGACCTGCACGTTACCCTCTTTTAGATTTTGGATGATCGGACCCAACTCTTCATCATCTAACTGATGGGGTAACACATCAGTAAAAGCTAAAGGAAAGTCCAGTAAAACAGAACAGGGTTGCTCCGGCTGGGCTTCGCTGGGCTGGGAAAACATACGGGACAAAGCATCTGCAACCACATTTTGAGTTCCCCGAATGTGTTGCACCTTGAATTTAAAGGATGAGATCTTAACCACCCATCGTCCAATCTTACCCAGCTGCCGGGGATGAGCGAGAAGCCAAGAGAGAGCCTGGTTGTCGGTCTCGAGCAGGAACTCAGCGTGTTCCAGAAAACGCCTGAACTTATCTAGAGCGTCTACAACAGCCAAACACTCTAGCTCATAGACTGAAGACTTCCGTTCTTGTTGGGTCAAAGTTCTAGATATAAAGGCCACAGGCTGCCTAGCACCATCAACAACTTGAGACAGAACCGCCCCGAGCGCAATCGAACTAGCATCCGTCTGGAGGATGAACGGGCTCGAGAAGTCTGGCATTCTCAGTACTGGAGGGGAAATAATGGCTTCCTTCAGAGTCTCGAAAGCCTTCTGTTGCTTTTCCCCCCATACAAATTTGGCGCCCTTTTTCCGGAGTTCATTCAGAGGTGCCGCAATCTCTGCCGCGTTTGGGATGAAACGCCGATAGAAATTGACCATCCCCACAAATCTCGCGATGCCTTTGGCATCCTTTGGTGGGGGAAAGTCCCTGATTCCCTGTGTTCGCTCAGGATCCACAGTGACACCTCTATGGGAAATCAGGTGGCCCAGAAAAGAAATTTGTGTCTGGGCGAACTTCACCTTTTCGGGATTGACAGTGAGGCCGGCACCCCTCAACCTGCACATCACCTCTTCAAGATGACCCAAATGCTCCTCGTACCCCTTGCTGTACACCAGCAAGTCATCAAGATAATTGAAAACGTACTTGAACTTGACATCGTGAAAAACGGTGTCAAGTAAACGGGTGAGTGTTTGGGCCCCTACCGCTAGACCCATAGGAACCCTAGTGTACTGATAGAGGTTCCACGGAACACAGAATGCCGTGTAGGGCCTACTTTCTTTCGTCAAGGGAATCTGGTGATATGCAGAGTTGAGGTCAATGATGGTAAAATACCTCGCCTCGCCTCACTGAACCAATCGAACGCGGAATGAAGGTCAGGAAGTGGGACCGAATCTACCTTGATGTTAGCGTTCAGCTTGCGGTAGTCGATGACCATCCTGTGCTTACCTCCAGGCTTGGGCACTAGGAACGCTGGACTGGCATAACTGGACTGAGAAGGTTCAATCACCCCTTGATCTAATAACTCTTGAACCTTCTCCCTCAAGATGCTCATCTTCGGAGGGGCAAACTTATAAGGGTGGGAGCGCACCACCTTGGAGTCCGTTAGGCGGATCTTATATTCCAAGAGATGTGTGAGCCCAAGGGCCGGAGTTAATACAGTGGGGAAACGCTCACACAACTGATCTAAAGCGGACCGCTGGGACTGGGAGAGGTGGTCTCTAGATGTGTCGGGGCACTTGACCTCTTGGATATCTTGCCTGGTCCCCTGATATCCAAGGAACGGGATTACAACTCCCCGATTAAATTTAAAATAACATTGGTGCTCTTGGATGTCAATAACGAGACCACTTTTGCAGATGAAATCGGCACCAATAATGCATTCAACTCCCAGAGCAGGAGAAACCAGAAAGCTCCACACGCAAGAAAATCCCTCGATTTTAAACTTGAAAGAAACTACCCGGGAAATGGGCAGAATTTCCTGGGATGCCGTCCAGCACACTACGGAAGACTGTTCTGACCTTTTAATTAAACCCTGTCGTTCAAGGTCCTCGCGCACTTTGGATGAAATGATGGATCTTGCTGATCCGGAGTCAACTAATGCTCTGAGTTGACTCTTTTTCAACTCCAACAGCAAGAAGGGGCATACGGAAGTGGGCCTAGAGATGGTTTGGAGGACCTTGATGCCCAAAGACCTGGGACCTACAACTGGCCTGGAGGCGCGTACCTTAGAAGACCCGCGACAGGTAGGGGAAGACCTCCGACATATCTTCCCCTCATTGACCTTTTTCTGAATGACCTTGGGCGCCTTGGGGAGGGACGTTGGACTCGACCCAACCCCGGTACAAAATCGTCTGACGTGGCCCAACCTACCACACCTAAAACAAGTCACATTAGGCGAACGACGGCGCCTCTCGCTACAAGAGTTTATAATTCTATTTTCATTACCGCATGAGGTTGGAACAATTCGCCCCCCATGCCTCTCGTGTCTTACCTTATCATGGGCCACGTGCTCACGGGACTCGTCAATCCCCTGGACCGTTCTAGAAACCACACATAACCGTTCGAGGTCCGCAAAACAACGTGGACGGTCCGCGAACACCAAACGGGATCTCTCTTGGGGCGTCACCCCTTCTAAAATAATTCTAACGACATCCTTCTCGGGCAACCCCAACCTCAAAACCCGAGCACATTTACGGATATCCTGCACAAAATCCCCCAACGCCTCTCCGTTGGCCTGTGCACGATAGAACCGGCTATGTTTCAAATGCTCACGTTGCCGACGGGGTATGAAAGAGTCCAACACCTCCCCATGGAGAGAGTCGATATTGCCACCAGAATGTTGGTGACCAGCTCAGCCAATGAACCCCGGCAGTACGGATATATAACGGACAAGAGGACCTCATCGGACAGCCCCGGAAAATCCGCCAACTCCAGGACGATGTCCAGAAAAACCAACAATTTGCCCTCATCTTCTCCATCCACCACAGGAAGTCTCTGGAGGATGCCGGAAATAGGGTTGGGCAGTCTCTGATAACCTACCCCCGCCAGAATCACACAGTACACTGAACACAAAACATAACCCACAAAAGCATATTTACAAGAAACAGAAAAACCCAAGTACTGTCCTTCCTTTGAGTGGACCCCCGGGTTCTCTAGCGCTGCGGAGACCTGGCCTATTCTGAACCATTCGCATCCACGACAGAAGGAGACAAGTGACAAGCAACAATACTAAACACACATAACATCAAACAGCAATTCGACACACACGCCGTACCAACACATAACTCACAACAACCAACTAACAATTGAAAATCATAATTCGGGAATTAATACTCCAACATCAACAGGACACAAGTCGGTGTCGGTACCGACTTCCGATCGGGCCATACCGCATCCCGCCAATATCACACGCTAAACTCCGACCCTGAATCAACATTCCATCATCCAGGCCCCACTTGAGACTCCCCGACCGTACAACCTATCAAATTTTTCAAACACAAATAACCGCCTCAGTGGTGCGACCCGACTCACAAGTTATACAACCTACAACTAGCCTACACGGGCATATACCTAAGAAAACAATGTCACCACAATCGCCTCAATATTTCCGAGTTTGCAAGCCCCGTCACACACCAGGACCCAAGGGTTCAACCCTAGATTTAACCACACTCACTGCTACCATTTGCAGTGTCAGACTTTATAAACCACGCTCTGCGGTACCATTTGTAACCCCTCTTTCCTTTTATGTATTTTTAAGAGTATAAAACAACTTCTTTTATTTTAATATTTTTTTTTTTTTTTGAAAGAGAAGCCACAAGTCAATTAGGACTAGGCCGGAGCCTAGAGAAGCAAAAATTGTGCCGGGTCCAGTATGACGGGACTTGCAATGAAACTCAGCTGTAATATAACAATAACGGTTTTTATTGTATGCCAAGAATTAATACATGTAGGCAAACTCTATCACATAGTTATCCTCCCCCATGAATCATAAATATCACAAATAAATTAAGCCCTGCTTTAACAGTATTAAAGACAACATGTGTATATCATAACGAGTGTATGTACATCTATACATGTGCATCGAATAATATTCAGTAACTATATATATATATTAAATTCTACCCCAGGTTGTGGCTAGCTAGACACAGACAAAACATAACAACACATACAGAAACATAAGGCACATATACTCACAAATTATACATCAATATTCTAACACGAATGCCCCTGGAATGCACCCGCCTAGCAGGCAGTGTTACTACCATGCCCAGAAACCAGCTGTGATAAATGTTCGCCCATCAGCAACCCGTTTCTATAGAATCACATAAAAGCCAAAACCCCAGAAAGGATGACAATTAATCATAACGCATAAGCAAGACCGGACCGCCCTTATGTATAGCATTCCACTGATCAATGACCCATCATGAGCATATGAACTTTAAGTTCCTTCCACAACATTAAATAAAAAAAATTTATGGAAACTACATCACCTAATTTTAAACAGTTGTTATACAATTCTAAAAGGTTAATTTGCTTCACAAATTCAGAAGGATTCAATAAATCAGTATACGTTACCAGTAGTAAAATTAATCAGTCGAGGCTTTACAAAATTTTGAAAAAGGAATCAAACAGTATATGTTTTACAAGTAAAAAAGTAATCATTATATGTTCTATAGTTAAAAAAAATATTAATCAGTATGTTTTACAGTTAAAGAAAAATAAATCAGTATATGCTACAAGTGGATAAGGTTGATCATTATATGTTTTACAAGTAAAAAAAAACAATCAGTCTAGACTTTTGTGAGGTACAAAATCAACTAGTATATGCCCAGAAAAATGTGCAAATTATTTTCTATTAAAACCCGACTGGCTATATAAATATATACAAAATGAATTACAATAAGACGGTTGTGCCCTAGCAGCTGTGGGAGCGCGCCAGCATGTGGTTGACAAAGTTTGACAGGAATCTAACCTGCCTCAGGCTGCCCCAACATGTGGCAGACAAAAACTATGTCCTTTTATACCCCAGAAAACGGCCAAAAGAAAACAAAGAAAACCCCAGCCCTTAAATGTTAAACCCAAGGTGAATTTAATATTTACTCAATTCTGTTCCAGCCGGAACAGAGTTGCTAACATGTTCTATAATATTTGTAAAGAGTAAAATGATAACAATTTGCAAACTGTAAAATATCTAAGAGAACAAATATCACTGGCACGCTCCCCCAGTGCAGCACACAATTACAAGCAGTGCACTTAGTGTTAGGTAATTCAGTTATTAAAAGTGTTTTTGAAATTCACTCATAATGTTCAGAATGATGATCAGCTGCTCCCCTTTATAGCAGATAGTCTGGACACGTGGTCACATGGATTCAAATGAATTTTACTGTAAAACAGGTGCACTGCCGGCCCGGCCCCAAAAGAAAAATAAAAGAGTGCATATCACCTTAATACTGCTGCCCAAGTTCTACATCTTGATCTGTCACCAGCTCCCTCTCCGGACAGGATAGTGTCTAATGGTCCATGACTGATGCAGTTGTATGGCAATCAGCAAAGCCAAATCTCCGTCTTAATCAAGAACCCTGTTAATTCATATAAATTAGAGAAATGTTCACCAAAAATGTACACCCAAGTTCAGGTAATTAACCTCAGAACGGGCCTCCAACCAACTCTCAATAAATGCACAAATTTCATTAAGTTGCATCTCAACTTCAAGGCACTCACAGTATTAATGATGTTTTAACATTAATAATATTTCCACTAAGGAAGTTCTCATAAATAAATTCTCTACTGTAAAGGTAATTAAAGAGCTCCCCGACAGTCTGCTGCATGAATGGACACAGTTCACTACCTGACTACGCACTAACCTTTAGCCATTCTTTTAACATTCTACACCTTTATCATGACAATGACAATTACAATACCTCTCACACTATTATAGTAATAATAAAAGGAACATGGCCTATATACTGAACATTAAGTAAATTACTGAACAATGAGTTTTCTTTTAATATAAAAACTGTCGGATCGCACTCACATAATTAGGTCCTTTTATACGGTTGCATACACCTTGTTATTAATTATCCATTTAATATGAATTACTTTTAAACACATAAAATAATGCAATTCTTACCGGGAGTCGCTTAAGTTTCTGCAAGCCATGTAGATGCAGAGAAACTACGCCGTAATTGTTCGGAGAGAGAAGCCGATGTATTTCGTAGTTGGGCGATGAACTGGACTGCCGTCACCGACAGAGCAAACCGACCCCCTTACTACGAGTTGCGCGCGCAACCGTACACCTTCCAGTACACTTACATACCATTACAAGGTCATTCCGAATAACTGGCAGAAATTCTACAACTAAATATTCTCGAATATTCAACGGCCGGCAAATACCGGCACAGACTAATGATTAATTTTCAATATTGTTTTTGTAGTATGAGCAGGAATACAATGCTACATGTTCCAATAGTTATATAAGGAAATTTCATTTAATATTGTGTTAACTTTAGAAGGTCAGAAGGGGTACAGAAATAGTATTATTAAAAAACCAGTATATGTAAAACAATAGAATCTAGGCCAAATAGGAAATTCCAAATAACATTATAATTGAGTAAGGAAGTTAAATAAACCAAGCAAACTAATGAGATTTATATAAGGTGGATCAATCACCAACTACTATAACTGAAACTATACTTTAAAAGAATAATATAAAAAGATGTATAAAATTATTAAAAAATTTGCAAAATGTAATACCTAACAATTTCAGAGGAGGAATAGTAAATTCATGAATTATAACTAAAAGAATGATCAATTGATACATTTGTAAGAAATTAAGGAAAGATAAAGAGTTATATCAATCTGAAATTTATTATAAACATATTTATAACACATAAGATGGCTAAAATTTTGGACAAGAACAGGAAGCAGATATTGAGCCTATATTTCCAAAATGACAGAAATATAGCAATTTTGACAAAAAACTTTATAAAGATGGACTATTGTATGTCAAATTAAGCAGAAGGAGTTAAAGAAACCAATTATGTAATTACTAGTTCACGAAAGTAATCAATAAACAAAATATATTCTGGATATAATGTACTTTGAATCACATGCATAGGAAGTGATTTATATTTGAAACAATGCTTTTCTAATATTAACTTGGCAAGATATTTCAGGAGACGAAGGAAGTAAAACAGTTCTTAATTAACATTCGAATCGAACGGTTGATTTAAGATCGCGCTAAGAACCTATAGCGAATATTTTAATGGCGTATAAAGGTTAAGCATTTTCTGCAGTGAAAAAACGAGAGTTACCGAAATTGGTATATTAAACATAAAATCAGTGAACAACACCACCACAAACAGTGAAAACAAACCATACGTAACCGAATACAAGTGAAATAAACCCATAAAACTATCAAACATTAATAATCCACATTACAAACGAACTTCACGATTTTTCGCCACACACAGACAAAAGTGAAAACACCTAATACAAAACATTTAAAGTCAGTGAACACAGAACACTTAACCAGGACACCTCTAACAACACAATAGACATTATCCAATATTACGGAGATCAGAAAGCAGTTGTGAAGGCAACTCTATTGTCAGAAATTCCAGCCACACCATTCTTGGTTTACTGCATCAACGAGGCGAGCAGCCATTTTGGAACTCCCAGCATGCAAAGTGTCCGCCAGCAATGAGATTCATCGCCTCTGCATTGGTTTGACAAATTCATAACGGGTATTGAGAATCGATTACCCCTGTGAAAGAGTTGAACTTTATATAATCATCGATATTAAATCGATATTATCACAATAATTGTCAATAAATAATAATAATTAAACTATCTGGTTTTAAATTTATTTCACAAAGTAATATAAGAGTTTTAATTAACCACAGGACTAACTGGAAGGCGACCATTACTAAAGGAGAGTAATATACTTGAGATTCGAAGAAAATCGCCAATCGATTAGTGAAGTGAGACAATCCTATTAACTCCAGATTTATTTACAGTTAACCAGAAGTGAATATATTGACCTAAATAACTTACAGAATTTTAAATTTTTGACGAAACCACATTACAAGAATTATTTCTTAAATATTTCATAAAGAAACAAACATAAAAATTTGGTAATTGTTTACGATACTACGTAAGTTCAAATTGCGGTGAAATATTTTTTTTTCATATTCTTCTATACTATATAAACACGAGAAAAATAATTTTAAACGGCGGTCGGACCTATTTACGGAGAAAAAAATTAAATAATTACTCACATAAGAACGAATGCAACAGCCGGTGAACGCCATTTTCAGACTATGTAATGTGTACACCGGTACAGGACAGCGCGTGACGTCACCGCTTACACATCAGCTGTCGCTCCAAATTGGACTTTGGGATGTATATAATTCTTGCAAAAATGAAGGCGAACCATTTTCCAAACATTTACAAGCGAGTTGGATGAAAAGCGAGTTGAGCCGATACCTGCCGGTCAGGTTCGGATGGGCGGCCCGAAGGGCCGCGGGATATAGTTCATTGTTCCAGATAATTCTTGCAAAAATTAAGGCGAACCATTTTTTCAAACATTTACAAGCGAGTTGGATGAAAAGCGAGTTGAGCCGATACCTGCCGGTTAGGTTCGGATGGGCGGCCCGAAGGGCCGCTGGATATAGTTCATTGTTCCAGATAATTCTTGCAAAAATTAAGGCGAACCATTTTCCAAACATTTACAAGCGAGTTGAGCCGATACCTGCCGGTTAGGTTCGGATGGGCGGCCCGAAGGGCCGCGGGATATAGTTCATTGTTCCAGATAATTCTTGCAAAAATTAAGGCGAACCATTTTCCAAACATTTACAAGCGAGTTGGCCGCGGGATATAGTTCATTGTTCCAGATAATTCTTGCAAAAATTAAGGCGAACCATTTTCCAAACATTTACAAGCGAGTTGGATGAAAAGCGAGTTGAGCCGATACCTGCCGGTTAGGTTCGGATGGGCGGCCCGAAGGGCAGCGGGATATAGTTCATTGTTCCAGATAATTCTTGCAAAAATTAAGGCGAACCATTTTCCAAACATTTACAAGCGAGTTGGATGAAAAGCGAGTTGAGCCGATACCTGCCGGTTAGGTTCGGTTGGGCGGCCCGAAGGGCCGCGGGATATAGTTCATTGTTCCAGATAATTCTTGCAAAAATTAAGGCGAACCATTTTTCAAACATTTACAAGCGAGTTGGATGAAAAGCGAGTTGAGCCGATACCTGCCGGTTAGGTTCGGAGGGGCGGCCCGAAGGGCCGCGGATATAGTTCATTGTTCCAGATAATTCTTGCAAAAATTGGACTGTATGAAAAGCGAGTTGAGTCAATTGCTGAAATCCGGACAAATTTTGCCAAACGCCGACGTAATGCTGACTTTTGATTGCCTGAGTTCAAAATTTTGTAATCTCTGATTTGTAATTGGTTAAGAGGAAAAGAGCGGTTTGGCCGTTTCGGTTTTAGAGAAAATGCTGCCGTCAGGTCGTGTGTGTGGGAAAGTATTTTGTGATTTTCAGTGCTTCAGTTTGTGTTTGTGTAATTGTGCGGTGTTATTAATTATGGTTTAATTATTTCTGTTGTTTAGGGTTATTTACTATTATTAACGTTTGTAATATTGAGCCGATTACTTTATAAATTTATGAAGTACAGCGCTGGGTACTCCGCGTAATGTGATTTTCAGTGCTTTAGTTTGTGTAATTGTGTAACATTTTAATACACAATGGCCTGCTACATTAAGGTAAGATTTTCATCTTTTCATAATTATATGCATGGATTCCATGTCACCGTGAGTGTGTGTGTGTGTGTGTGAAATATTCAAATTGCCGTGAAATATTTCTTTTTCTATTCTTCTATACTATATAAACACGAGAAAAATAATTTTAAACGGCGGTCGAACCTATTTACGAAGAAAAGAAATTAAATAATTTCTCCCATACGGCGCCAAAAAACGCTACGTTATTTGCCGCGTAAACTTAGGAAGTACAGCGCTGAGTACTCCGCGCAATGACGTCATAACTCGTCATTCGCTGTGTATCTGTGCGCCGTTTCTTAGTTAACATGGCGGTCATTCACTTTACATGCTCGCTTATGGGAGTAATTATTTAATTTTGTTTCTCCATAAATAGGTTCGGCCGCCGTTTAAAATTATTTTTCTCGTGTTTATATAGTATAGAAGAATAGGAAAAGAAATATTCACCGCAATTTGAGCTTAACGTAAATAATTACTAAAAATTTTTTTTTGAAAATTTTTTAAAAATTAAAATAAAATTTTTTTTTTAATTTTTGTACAGAACAAAAATATTTATTTGTAACCGCATATCAGGTCTGGTTACAATATTCAAAATCTTGTAAAGTTATATTATTGAATACAATTCGTTAATTATTTCCGGCTGCTCAGTTGGTAATGTCAGAGACGATTTGTTGTCAGGGATTGCTAATTATATACTTCAGTAATAAATATAATTATTTATTGTGCATTCGTTTGACCACGGAATAAACACAAAGAAAAAAACCGGAAAAGTACCAAAATACCTTTGTGGAATATAATCACAGTGTTTTATAAAATTAGTGCAAAGTGTGTAGGTTATAAAAATACAGTGCTTAGGTTAAGACTAAAACTGAGAATGTTAATAGTTTATATCTTTTTACTGTCCACTCTTAAATCGTGGTTTAGATATAATAAAGAATAGAGTTTCTTTTATAATACAGATAGTTCTATAATGTGCTATAATTTTATTATATGTGCTATAAGGAATGTTGCAACCCCATCTATTTTGGTACTTTTCTATGTTTTACAACATTTACCTTATTAATTCACAATATACTATAAGTAATCATTTAACATTAAAATATTAACATAATCAACTCAATATTGAACATCCTTGAATTACATTAACTCTATTAGATATCCTATATCTAATGTAATCATAACATAGTCATTCAAGGTAAGTGAACCCATAACATTGGTTTTATTTAACATAGTAATCTTAACAGTGATCAATAATATATTATAGTTTATCTAAGGTCCATTTTATACTATTTGGTACTTTTCTCTACAAGTGAGTCATCATTTTTATATATTCTTTGGACTATAATGGGAGGTACAAAAATACAATGTTACAATATATACGTACTATATACATTTTTTCCTCTATTGCAGACATCAAACTTATTTGTGAATTTTGTATTACACAGTAACAGCTGATCTGATTTTTAAAATTCTTTCACCACCGTGTTTATTGAAGTTTGAGGATGGTTTTAGCATAAATTTTAACCGATAGTTTTAACCATTTTCAAAAACAGAGTCTTCAGACGGTTCCACGTCATGAAGTTTCTTTTTTAATTTTCATGTAGTAAAATTTTCGGCATGCGATAAACTTTTGTTTTATGAGAGATAGCTATATGGTGTCAGTGAGTGAAAATTATAGAAAATTCCAAATTTTATTTTGGTTTTGTTTCAATAAAATCGGCTTTTTCGTTTTCGAGATATTGGCGTTTTTGTAAGAAATTTAGTTGGCGGTTTTATAAGAAATTAGTTGGTTGGCACATGCAGCGATTTTTCTTGTAATGATTTTTCTTAATAATAAATATTACCTTAACGTAATCATATTTTAACATTTATTATACTATTTAATAATAAAAATTTCAATTTTCATGTAGTACCTTAATGTAATTTGATTTCCTGGATTTTGTTGTCCACTGATTATAAATATATCACTACTGACTAGGAACACTAATTTTTTATAAATGCTCCATGAAGTTTTAAGAAGACTGTTTAATGTTGAAGAAACACATTCATTTTATGAATATTTTATAAAACAATATATTAATAAGAAACAATACAGATCATGGGCCTACTGTTATCGGATTCATTTAGGTATAAACACTAACATGTCAATAGAAAATTTTAATAAAATATTAAAATATTGTTATCTAAAAGGAAAACGGATTAAACGACTGGATAAAAAAATAATCTGTGCCATATTATATTTGTTAAACGTATTAAACACTGCACATCATGTCATTTACAGTGCATACACTGTAACTCTTGCTTTCATGAGTTTGTGTGTTCGTGTATGGACAGTTGCCATACGAAACAATATGTGCAAACATATTCACCAACACTTAACAATAGGATCCCTGAGGAAAGGGAGAATTAAGATACACTCATTATGGATATTCCGAATGACGGAGTCATATTAGAAGAAATTTTAAACGAAATAAGTACAACTAAAGAAACAGAAAAGAGCGTATCTTCAAAAAAAGAAAAATGAATCTTGACCTGTCTGCATAATTTACAGATATTCAGGAAAACATAGAAACTGTAGAAAAGTTTGACTATGCAAAAAACAGATCAGACCTCTTTTAGTGCCACTGAAATCGATGAAGTCAGCTGCTAAAAGGAGCTTACAAGTATGTATAATTTTATAAAAATTAGTGTTCCGAGTCCTGATATATTTATAATTAATTTTAATTGTTAAGAATCAAATCCAAAGCAATTTCCTGGATTTGCTCCTTGTAGTTATTTTCTTGTTGTAACCATTTGTGTTTTGTTGTGAATTGTCGTCTCTGTTTTTGTATATTCATGTTATGTCCAATGTTTTCGGTGACCTGCAATGCAAAAAAAACTTATCAAACACTACAAGAAAAAATCTAACTACATCTAGTTCTCGTTGCGTAGTTTAAAGTAAACATGTCCCGCTTGTAGGACACTTAAAACTAATTGTATTGAATTTGCCGACTGGTAAGTGTGGATTTACTTTAGGTAACAAGGGTTCACTTAATGATACCTACTTAACTGTTATTTTTTTGTAATTAATAAAATTAGTAAAAAAAGTTTTCAAAACTTGTTTAGCAAAAAACTGACACAGTAAAAATACAATCAAAAACATATTTATCTTTATGCCCAGATTAAGTTTTGTGGCTGGTGTTAAGAGAAATTTATTTATTTATTTTATTCTACTGCTATAAGAACAATTTGGAAAAAATACATACGATAAGATTTTAGAATTATTTCAGTGAACTTAATAATTATAAATCTAATGTAAACACACAAACAATCAGTACTTTTAGAATTATTTCAGTGAACTTAATAATTATAAATCTAATGTAAACACACAAACAATCAGTATTGACTAGCAATTAAAGGATGGGTAGATGGATAGATAGATAAATAATTCAGTAAGTAGGCTACATGAGTAGATGATTAGATAAACCAGTATGTGAGTGTATATCTGAATAGAAGAGTAGGTGGATAGATATCCTAAGTAAAGCTATAGGCTAAAATTTGGATAGATGGGTGGGTGGATAGTTTGTGTAGGTGGGTGAGAAGACAGATAAGTTGATGAGTAGGTAGTTTGGATTAGACTGTACTACAAAATAAAGTGGACAATCTGACTGAAAATTATACTTACCTTTAAGCTCCTTTCAGCAGATGACTTCATAGCTTTTATTGTCAGTAGTAATTGTCCCATCTGTTTTTTTTGCGTATTGAAACTGTTCAACAGTTTGTAGGTTTTTCTGAATCTCTTGAAATTGTTCAAACAGTTTCATTATTTAAAGATATGCTTTTTTCTGTGTCTTTACTTTTAGGCGTACTTGCTTCATTTACCACTGTTTCTTCTAACATAATATCCTTTGGAAGATCTATAATAAGAGTATTTTCTTCGTTCTCCCTTTCCTCATGGATCCTATTGGTTAGTGTTCTACAAACAAGGTGCATATGTTTGCACATATTGTTTCGTACGGCACTGTCCATACACGAACAAACAAACTCATGAAAGCAAGAGTTACTGTGTATGTACTGTAAATGACATGATTTGCAGTGTTTAATCCGTTTAACAGTATAAAATTCTGTTTGTGTGGATGACAAGACCTGCCACTTGTCATCTAAAGTTGTCAAAACTTTCTCTGCATCCAACAACATTCTAGCTTTGTGACGATTTCTTAATACTTGCAATTTTTTCACAAGTTTTCCTTTCTTCATTTTAATTATCAGATCAAAAATTTTATCTCTGAGCAAATGTAATATGGCACAGATTGTTTTATCTAATCTTTTAATCAGTTTTCCTTTAAGATAACAATATTTTAATACTTTATTAAAATTTTCTATAGACATGTTGGTGTTATATGTGTTTTATGCCTAAATGAATCCGATGACAGTAGGCCCATGATCTGTATTGGTTTTTATTAATATATTGTTTAAAAAAATATTCATAAAATGAATGTGTTTCTTCATCATCATGAAGTCTCCTTAAAACTTCATGGAGCATTTTGTTAAAAGCGTCTTCATCAAGTTCATATAACAGAGTCTGTAACATTTTAAACACACTGTCTCGCTTTTATTTTATTTTAATTTTTGTATTTACATTGGTCTTCCATGCCCTTAATACATGCCATGTACAATAAATACGATTATTTGAAGTCCCCATTGTTTTACACCATGCGGAATAGAATGTGTCTTCCATGTAAGACATAAATGTATGGGTTGTAATACCTTATTTGATCAAAAAAAATCATTATAACGGTTTCATCCCCTCTGTTCATGAACATGAAAGTGCAAGGAAACCCCTCTCTGGTTTCATCCATTGTTAGAAGTGTGTATAACTGAAAGTTGTAGTTATTAAGGCCATGGGTGCCATCAATACATACTACGTCACTACTATACTTTTGTAGAATAGTTTTTTGTGCATTGGTCATAAATAATAACAAAAAATCTTCTTTTCTCAGTTGAGGAAACTCAAAACTATTTACACCTTGTGGTTTATAAACCACTAAGGCAGTGGTTTTAAGTCCTTTGATGTTTTAAGATCATCAACCCAAGCCTCGATGCTTACAGGATCAAATGGATGTTTTATAGCTTCTTCATTAAGGTTGAAGCTTTTTTCAATATTTATGATATCTTTTTTGTTCGTTAGGTGAATTCTTTGCAGATCACAGTTTGATACAGAACTCCTGATGCCTTTTAAAATTTCCTTTTAAAATGCCTTCTGTGGCATTGGTAATCAGATACATTTCCATTTGACGTTTGTTTAAAAAACATGTTGTTTTATATTCAATTTCTTGTTTCCATGCATTAAATTCATCGACAGAATCAAAACTGTGATGTTCAAACTTCATAAAAATGCCATGTACATTTTCAAAATGACTGTAAATTTTCTGTTCATTATGTCCCCGTGGTCTCCTTGTTATGAATTTACAAATAGGACATTTTCTTTCAACCAAAAGTGGTTTTCCAATGTTATGATATTTTCTTTCATGGTCTATGAGGTGCTGTTTATGCTTGTATTTTGCATTACATAGAGTACACATGAAAGATCGTGCTAAGGATCCACTGTTATGTATTTTTAAACTTAATATGTGGCATTTTAAACTATACTGGTTAATTGTTGTATAAGTGCACATATCACATTTATAAATTTGTTTTGGCTCAGTAGAATGGGTTGATTTGATGTGTCGCTGCAAATAATTTTTTTGGGAATACTGTTTGTTACACAAAGTTTAAGTAAATGTAGCTGTTTCAATTTGCTCCCCTTTGGCATTTCTTTTGTGAACAATTCTAATATGCCGTTTACAATAAGAACTCTTACTGAACTCTTTGCTGCATAAATCACATTTTACGGCAGTAATACTCATCTGAAAATAAACATAGCATTGTTTTCATTGAACTTAAATTTAATAAGCAAATTTCAGATGAAACGGTAACAACTAAACTTTATTTATTCTTCCCATAATGGTCCTGTATTTTGTTTAATATACTTTCTGAAGTGACAGTTTGGGAATACAGTACTGCTGCATTGTGCTATCCTACCACATGTTCCACTTCTGGCAGCTGGGTTCTAACAGCAGATTATTGTTCAGATTAAAAGTTGTACATGCGTGCACGCGTGCGCACACATCACGCACATACACACAAAGTATTCTTAACTGCCCATTAAACAAAACATTAAATTTTGTTTCTAAAAATAACTAAAAATTACAAATGTCGACAAGATAATTCTTCTTATTCTCTTTTCTTTCAAACATTAGGCCTGCTGCCTGTTATGCTCTTGACCATGGCAGAACTGACATTTCACCACTGCCAGAGAGAAATCAGCTACATAGCAACTCTCTGTGTGCGTGTGGGGCCCAGAGACGCCAGACAAGACTCAGCAATATGGGTGTGCAGGCAGACTGACTAATTTTTGTTTAGTAAAGTAACAGTATTATAGAGCGATCATACAATAAACAGTATAAATTCCACACAGTTAAATGTATGTTATAATTTCTTTTAGTCTAACAGCTAGATGGATTCTTACACTTTTTTCAAATTATTGATTCCATTTTTGACCCATGGGGTCAAAGAATTTTGAAATTTCTAAAACTGTACAGTATATTCAGATTTTCGTTAAAATTCTCTTTAATCGATGTCCCACATGGAATTTGTGATTTTGTCAAACTTTTGCCCCACTTTTTGAAACCTGGTGTCCCAAAATTTTGAAATGTACAAAAAATAATACTATATTTGTATACACTAATTTTACTTCTGTTGGCAAACAAACTAAAAGAAGGAATACTCAGATCTTTTGTTAGTCACTTTTTTTTTAAATAGGGTTTTGAGAAGGAAAGAGTGGTTAGAGTTGTGAATTATATTGTTCATCTTGCTGTGTAAGGAAAAGTCAAGAACTACTTTTACAAGAAATTGTGTGGTTGTAACAGGAATTTTACATTTCCCTGGAACGAATCCAATTGTTATCTCACTGAAATGTATTTCAATTGTGAAAGCATTACATATCAAGTAACTGAATGTAATGTTCTTGAATTTCATTGTCCATGACGTGTCCGTTACTTAACAAAATATCACTATAATATTGACGACTCGAACACTAAGTTTTTTATAAGTAAAAACGTAAAGTTTTACCTTACAGCCTAAACCGGCTTTCACCTATAGAAGGCTTCATCAGAGGCTGTTGTTAGTAGCGCTGTTCGTCTTGTTGTTGGTGACGAGATAGTTTTTCGAAAGATCGAAGCTGTGTGTGTGTGGTGAGATGTGTTCGAATAATGCGTGCGATTTGAATTGTGTCTGTTCGTTTAGGATGTCGTTTTTATTTGTTTTTGTGTGTTTGTATATTTCTAATTGTTCTAGAGTGGTCTAGTTTTCGGCCTTTTGTGTGTACGTGTAGTATGTTCATGTTATTGTCGATGTTTTTATATGTGTGGTTTGCTTCAATGAGGTGGTTTGCGAAGGTAGATTCTGTAGTGGTGTGGAGTGCTTTTGTGTGTTCAATGTATCTCTGTTTGAAGCTACGTCCTGTCTGGCCTATGTAGAATTTATTGCAATTTGAACAATTTAGCTTATATACACCGGGTAGATCGAATTTGTTATGTGCTTTGGGCATGCGTTTTGATAGTGTGTGTTCTGTTTTGTTAGTAGTTTTGAAAGCGATTCTGTATCCTGCTTTTTTGAATTTGTGGGCGATTTTTTCTGTTTGTTTGTTGATGTATGTTAGTGTTATGAATTTGTTGTTTTCTGTCTTTGTCTGTTGTTTGTTTTGTGTTTTGTGTAGGAGTTTACTGACTATTGTTCTGTCATAACCATTAGATTCTGCTAGATATTTTATCGTGTTTAGTTCGTCTTTGTAGTCTATTTCATCTAAGGGGATGTTGTTCAGTCTATGTATCATGGTTCTAAAAGCAGCTAGTTTGTGTTGTATTGGGTGATTGGAGGTGTTGTGTATTAGTGTGTCAGTTGTAGTTGGTTTTCTGTATATACTGAATTTGTGCCTGTGTTCTAGTTTTGTGATGGAGAGGTCTAAGAAGTTTATGGTATTGTTGTGTTCGTATTCGGCAGTGAAGGTTATGTTTTTATGTATTTTGTTTATGTGCGTTAGTAACTGTTCACATTGTCTTTTGTTTCCCCTGTATAGTATTAGAATGTCATCAACGTATCTGTGCCAATATAGTATTTTATGTGAGTGTCTGTCATTGTTTGTGAGTATTTTTGTTTTTTCTAAGTGTTGGAGGAAGACTTCTGCTAGAATGCTGGATATGGGGGAGCCCATGGGTAGGCCTTCGTTCTGTGTGTAGTATTTATTGTTATAAGTAAAGTAGTTTTGTTTTGTGATAATGTTCAGAGTTTCTGTTATTTCATTGATAAGTTCGTCTGGTGTGTTGTTCTGTTTGAGTTTGTTTTGTAGGATGGTGATTGTTTCAGAGATGCGGATGTTTGTGTACAGGTTTTTAATGTCAAAGGAGGCTAATGTGGCTAATTGCAATAAATTCTACATAGGCCAGACAGGACGTAGCTTCAAACAGAGATACATTGAACACACAAAAGCACTCCACACCACTACAGAATCTACCTTCGCAAACCACCTCATTGAAGCAAACCACACATATAAAAACATCGACAATAACATGAACATACTACACGTACACACAAAAGGCCAAAAACTAGACACTCTAGAACAATTAGAAATATACAAACACACAAAAACAAATAAAAACGACATCCTAAACGAACAGACACAATTCAAATCGCACGCATTATTCGAACACATCTCACCACACACACACAGCTTCGATCTTTCGTTAAACTATCTCGTCACCAACAACAAGACGAACAGCGCTACTAACAACAGCCTCTGATGAAGCCTTCTATAGGTGAAAGCCGGTTTAGGCTGTAAGGTAAAACTTTACGTTTTTACTTATAAAAAACTTAGTGTTCCGAGTCGTCAATATTATAGTGATATTTAGTTAAGTAACGGACACGGACAGTAAAATCAGGTAACAGAATATTTAATCGTAAATTTAAAAAAGATTCATACAATAAATAATACTCGTGGTTATGTGGGTGTGACACTAAGATTGCATTATTTTGCTTTCCTTGTGTATTGTTTGGAGGCGAGGAGACTTGGACATTTTCTATTCAGAGAATAAAACAATTTAATACCATCCAACCCAACTGCAACCCCCAAATTTTTCAACCACCAGCCGCCACTGGTATGTGGTTATTTAGAATGGTCAAAAGAACCCAAAAGTCTATCCCAGAAAGGTGTGCCACAATTTTTTTTCTACCTCTTTTTCAACTTTGAGTAAATTTTCTGTGGATTTATCAAGATATAATAGTTTTAAAATTAGGTATTTTTGCCATGTCTTGGTTTCTCTCAATCAATGTTATATTAACATGGCAAGTACAGGATGGTCCACGGAAATCTGACGATTTTAAAAATGAAGTAAGTAATATAAAATGTATTTTATTTACTTTTGTTTTATCATATAATTACACCAAATTTTATGCCGTTTACAGGTGTAAGTTCATTTTTTAAATAAGACTTCTCTGAAATGTCCTCCATCATTTTGTATGCACTGCTGCAGTCTGTCCCATAGATTTTGCATTGCTGCTTGCGCTATGTTGTTTGGTATGGTTGTGATTTCTTCTTGTATGGAGGCCTTGAGTAAATTAATGTCACTAGGTTTATTAAGAAACACTCTAGGCTTGAGGTATCCCCAGAAAAAATAGTCACATACTGACAGGGGACTATCGTGCCGCCATGCAACATCTTTTCCTCTGCAAATCACGTGGCCTGGAAACATCTCTCGAACTATAGGATGCGTCAGCTATATCCGGACAAAACAAACAGTTTATTAAAACAATAATATTTATTATTTATATAAAACAATAATATTTATTCGATATAACCCCCGTTTGCTGTGATCACTGCCTCGAGCCTTGTTGTGAAGCGAGCACGCTCTCTTCAACTGCTCCTTGTCTAAATCTGCAAATGCTGCCTCAGTACTGGCCTGAAGGGTTGCCACGTTGGGGTGCCTGTACTTAGACACCCTTTCAATAACGCCCCAAACGTAATAATCAAGGACTATTGGGAGGCCAGAATTCCTTAGACCAGAATGCGTCCACGTTATCGGAAAGCCAGTTCTGCACTAAATGGCTTGTGTGAGCAGATGCACCGTCCTGTTGAAAGATTTACGGTCTCCCGGAGGCAGTGGTGGATTAACCATTAAGCAAAATAAGCACGTGCTTAGGGCCTCAAGGGAAGGGGGCCCCCAAAAATTTTCATACAGATATATGCAATAATAACAAGAACACTCAGAGAGTGCAGACCTCCGCCAAAAGTCATGAAATCGAAGGAAAAAATTTCCCTCCCCCACATAAATGAATGCAGGGGAAACTTTGTAAGCAGTCTGTGAAATTTGTATACAATCTGTACGTCAGTGTGTCGAAAACATAATCTCCTCGGCGGAAGTAAAAATAATAATAATACCGGTAGTAATGATAGAGGTTAATTTCCCGAGCTACCATACCATAAATCTGCTCACTCTTCTTACAGTCTAGTAAAACAATGTAAATATTACTAAATATTTATTATTCACGCATATATTGCAACTAATAAATAAAATTATTATATTAACATTTTAATATAACTACTTTAATTTGTATGACGCATATAAATGTCTTAAGCTAGAGTAGTAACATCAATGCGAAAATATTAACATTTCATTTACATCTTATTATATTTTATTATTAGCCTTTTATTTTAAAGTTGGCGTGAAATTACACTCGTTTAGACTAAACGGTTTAGTGCATACGCAGTACAAACGCCTTTTGTATCGACGCGCCGTCGAGCGGGCAATAAGTAAAACAATTTTTGCCTTCATAAGCGAAACATCCCCCACTACCATAGTTTCCAGTCCAGACCTGTATATACAACTGTGGTTCTGAAATTGTAACTTTGTAAGTAAGCTGATTCCTTTTTTTTATAATACATTTTCGCAGCGTGCACCCGCATCGTGAAAAGGAGTCGCGAAGATAAAATAAACAATCACTGACAAACTCTGGAGAGCCGAAGTCTACATCCTCCCTGAGGTAAAATCACAACAAATAATGTAATTAATGCTTCATGATTTTGTGTAAGTGCTTGTGAAATTCGTGAAACTCCACTTTTCAGTTTACAAATTCTGATAAGGGGACTACCAAACTTGGGAATCATCGATTTTGATGAGTCTCACATATGTTGTAGCCTACAACTTTGTAGGTTAGTATCCTCTAAGCCTAACTGCATATCATATTACCGTACGTCCGGGATTCAGACCTGTGTGCGGAGAAATGTCCGGGATTCATTAATGTCCGAGATTTTCGGATTAGTCCAGCAAGGGCCGAGAAATTTTGCGCTGTTTTGTCTTGATTTTGTAATGTAACATAAAACTCAATAATTTCGCGAATATTAAGGTGGCTATGGCGAATTTTCGTTTAACATAGAGTCTTATGAGAGGCTGCATCAATATCACCGTAAATGCGTATTTTTGTTGCCTATAAATCGGAAAATGGAAAAAAAACTTATATATACAAAGTAGAGATTCTAAAGTTTTATTTCATGTTGAAAACGTAACACTTTACCGAAGTATTCAATACAATACTTTGTGATAAAGACCATGATAAATTGTCAAGTATAAAATAATATGGCGGACAGCTGTTGTTCTTGTGGCGCGAAAGCCATTCAGGATCCGAAAAATTCAAAAAGTAAATCTTCAGTTCAAGGGCAGATCCAGCACTTTTGGAAGGGGGGAGGGCTGACTACCTTCCAGCCCCTCCCCACCCCTCATTGTTTTAAGTGGAGCGAGAAATCCCTCTTATTTCAAATGGAACAAGAAAGCAAAAAAAATGTTTTATCAAACATTTTTTTATCAATTGAAGCATTTTAATCATAAATATACGATTGTTCTACAATATTGCTCGTAATATTCTTTTCTTGGTGTATTGTGCTATTATAAATTAAGAATATTGTGATAAATTTAGTTTACAGACTCTAATACAATGTGACATAAAAAACAAACATAAAAACAATTAGACACTACGAGCCTGAAATATAGACAAAAATATTTACTCGATTCGAGTTTAATGACATTCGTAACCTCAAGTATAAAAACAGTTAGATTTCGGAGCGGAAACTGCATATGTTGTACCGCTGTAACTGAAATGAGCGTAGCTGCCATAGCCCAGTGGTTAAGACACTCGATTACAACGCTGTAAACTCAGGTTCACGTCCGACTCTGAATATTTTTTGGATTTAAAAAAAAAATTTTATTGTAAATTTATTAATTAATTAAAAATCGATGATTCCCAAGTTTGGTAGTCCCCTTGTAAGACAAAGTCTGTCTATATTAATTAAAGCACAAAAGCACAATATTCAGGTGTAAGCCAGGAATTCAATTGTTCGTATGGTTCTGCGTTCTGCCTATGATATGTGTTGATTGCCGCATAATAATTCATACAAAATATTCTTTTTATTTCTGTATTTTACAGACCCCAAGAATCAAGATGAAACGTGTTTACTCAAGTGGTGCACAAAAGCGAAAACTTTCAAAAAAGAAAAAAGAGAAGATTTTGGATTTACAGTCCAAGACTG
This sequence comes from Magicicada septendecula, assembly GCA_034769895.1. Taxonomy (NCBI): domain Eukaryota; kingdom Metazoa; phylum Arthropoda; class Insecta; order Hemiptera; family Cicadidae; genus Magicicada; species Magicicada septendecula. Next base: position 640,590,380 of record CM068367.1, read on the forward strand.
CAAAGCTGACTGATTTCTGTACACAAGTTCCACAACTTGATATACCGATTCCGGGTCAAAACGATTCTCCGTCATCAGAAGTGGACACAAATACTGTAAATACCACTTTGATCACTTCAGAATCAAAATATGATGATGTTATAATCAACGAGGTGTCACAAGGTTCATCTAGCACATGTCTGTTTACTGATGTCACTATGCCTGTAAATTCTCTTGATACCTCTACTGCAAATATTGATTCAAGTTACTTTACAATACATTCTGGGGTTGAAATAATTGCTGAAAATGAAAGTTTAGTGGACCATGGTATGGTGGTGAAATTATTATATCTGAAAAAGATGAAGTAAATCACAATGTAGCAAAGGATCCAGGGTTGTGGCTAGATTTCTCTGCTGATGATGTGGCTTATTGGATTGCTTGTGGACCCAGTGACTGTCAACACCAAAATGGGCCATTTGACAAATCTTACCGGCGTTTCAATAGTGACAAACCAGTAAGGTATTGTTCGCAGAAACTTTTTGTTGGGACAAAACCAATGGTGAGAAATACAAGAGAGAGTGGTTACTGTATTCACCATCAATAGGATCAGTTTATTGTTTTGTTTGTAAACTGTTTACTCCTAAAAATTTCTCAAATTTTGTTATGAAAGAAGGGTTCAGTGACTGGCGAAATACAATTGTAATTGATAATCATGAAAAAAGCACTACTCACCGAGACTCTATGCTAACATACTTAACCCGCAGACAAGGTGCAGGGTTGAGGCAACAGTTGGAGAAACAAATTCAGGAAGAGTGTGATTACTGGGAACATGTCTTCAGGCATGTCATAGCTGTTATTCATACGTTAGCTGAACATGGCTTGGCTTTTCGAGGAACAGAAGAAAGGTTTGGATCATTGCAAAATGGGAATTTTTTAGGGCTGCTTGAACTCATAAGCCAGTTTGATCCATTTTTAGCAGGCCACATTTCGAAATATGGAAATTCTGGTAAAGGAAATCCTTCTTACCTGTCAAAAACCACCTGTGAAGAACTCATTCAACTAATGGCACAAAAGGTCCATGCGCTCATTGTTGACAAAGTAAAATCTTCTCGTTATTTTAGTTTGTCAGTTGATTCAACACCAGATCTGTCACATATCGATCAGTTAAGTGTTGTACTTAGGTACTTAAATGATGGACAGCCTATTGAACACTTTTTAACCTTTCTGGAAATGAAAACAATGAAAAGCCATACCGGTGAGGAAATGGCAAATCAGGTGTTGCAGTACTTACGTGAAGCTTGTAGTCTAGACTTTTCAAAATGTAGGGGTCAGTCATATGATAACGCTGCTAACATGTCCGGGCGTTATAAGGGGATGCAGCAAAAAGTTTTAGAAACAAACACGTTTGCTATATATGTGCCTTGTGCAGCTCATTCGTTAAATCTGGTAGGCCGAAGTGCTGTTGACTGCTGTGAAGAGGCAGTTAATTTTTTCTGTTACTCTATACCTTTTTTTCAGCCTCAAGCAACCGGTGGATAATTCTTAAAGGTTGTATTGGAAATGAAAGTGTCTTAAAATACCTCTCTAATACCAGATGGGAGGCACATGCTATAGCAACAGCAGCAATTTTGAAATCTTTCCTTAAAATTTTAGAAGCATTAGAATATATAGCCGAAGACCAGTCACAAAAGGGAGACGCTAGAAGAGAAGCAAATAATATTGCAAATAAGATGCAAGAGCTAGAATTCGTTTTTATGTTGAATTTTTGGAATGAGATTTTGCAGAATTTTCACAGAGTAAGCCAAGTTCTACAAAATGAGAATGTGAACTTAGAAACATGTGCAGATTTGTATGCATCATTATCTGACCAACTGTGCACTTTACGAGATGAATTTGAAAGATATGAAGCAGCTTCCCAGATGTTGATTACAAGGCAGCTACAGCTCGCAAACGTATCAGAAAGAAGGTACCCAATGACGGAGATGGAGATGCAGATGCACCAGAAGTATATCTGAATGCCAGAGATAAATTTCATATCACTACCTTTTACACAATTGTTGACAAACTTGAAACTGAGATGAAAAGAAGAGGAGAGATATACAAAGAAATAGCAGAGAGATTTTCTTTTCTAAGTGATGTGCCACGTAATGACATTACATCACCTACTAACATTGAAAGGTATTCTCAGTGCTGTCAAGAGCTGATTGATGCTTACCCAGAGGACTTCAAATGTGATTTTTCATCTGAGCTTCAACAGTTTCATTCATATGTGCGCCATAAGTTCAGTGCAACAAAAAATGTAAAAACAAGATTCAGTCATGCTGAACTTTATAAAATAATTGTAGAAGACAATATTGAGTGTGCCTTTCCAAATGTAGATATTAGCTTTCGTATATTTTTAACATTAATGGTCACAAATTGCACAGCAGAGCGTTCATTTTCTCGCTTAAAGTATATTAAAAATCCCATGAGAACAACTATGCGACAAGGCAGGCTGAAAGCCTTATCTCTATTAAGTATAGAAGCAGATATATTACATAAAATTAGTTTTGAGGATCTGATCAAAGACTTCGCAATTAAAAAATGTAGAAGAAAACTTTTAAAATATAAATAAACATTATTTTCCATCTTACTGTAAGTTTTGTTTAATTACAATAAAATTTTACTTTATGGTTTATTATTGTTTATGTTTTGAATTATACACACACGCACGCACACACATTTACACATGCACACAAACACACACATATGGGGGCCCCAAAATCTTTTAAGTGCTTAGGGCCTCTAAGGGTCTTAATCCGGCCCTGCCCGGAGGCCACAGTTTCCATCCATGGCTTCACTACAGTTCTCAGAATCTGGAGGTAAACGTCCTATCGTGATGGCTTCTCCCTTTTTAAAGAAATGTGGCGGCATTACGTCACCCTCACTGGAGACGACGCTTAAGACGTGAAGACTGGCTGGAAACGTCTTCCTGGCTACTACAGGGACATCCTCGGGATCATGCGCGAGCCAACGGTCGTTTTTTCAGTTCACTTTTGCATCAACAGTAAAAATCTTTTCATCAGAAAAAACCTGAGGCGACCCGCAGCTTTGTGCTTCAATGAACAAAGAAGCAAATTGCAGTGGGCAACTCTCTTGACCTTGGCAACCTCAGAGCACATAAGATGTGGATCTCAGGTCCTTTTCTGCGATTCGACGCATGGTGGCCTCACTGACCCCAAGTGTGGTAAACAATTTACGAAGCGGCACCCCTGGGTCTTCTGAAATAAGCTCTTGAGCCCTTTGGACGACATTTGGGGCCCTAGCAGTCCTCTCTTGAATGGCTTTGCCTTGCAGGGTTCGCGGAACCTTCTTTGGACTTCTCCGCGTCTGCATACTTTTGCCCGATGTCGTAAACGGTCGATCGCGGGTACCTGAAGAAGCGAATAATTTCGGTCGACGAACACCTGGCGCGAAGCGCTTCAATTACTGCCGCTTGTCGATTATATTCCGCATTCGATCTCACAGACTCACACATTTTGACGTTATGCGCATCTTACACATACAGCTGGCTTACCTAAACGCCAACAATCGACTACTGCTGAAGTCAAATGTGGCGGGAAATTCAAATTGAATTTTGTCCGGATTTAGCTGACGCACCCTGTACTGCCATGGATGCTCTGCCAGTGTTGCCTGTTGCTCCATCTTGCTGAAACCTCAGAGTATTCAAGTAAATCCCACAACGCAGTTTAAGAGCAAGGAATTCCTGTAACATCGTGTATAGAGCAGAAGTGACTGTCACCATTTGTTCTTCTTCTTCAAAGAAATAGGGCCTATGATCCAGAGCAAACCCTCTGGATCGTATTAAATAGGGTGAACCCCCTCAGAGCAAGCAGTGCTTGACCAAACAATATCAGGCAAAAGTAAACAAATGATTATGTAACCAACATTATTGCCACCAAAAACTGTTTTACATGTCTCCTTATCTCTCATCTTATCAAAATCGGTGGTGAGATAAGATCTTTTTTTTTGTATTACAACTCTAAAGAACACAATATAATAATAATAATATTGTTACTCTTTTCGTATGAAATTTAAACATAAATATTGAAATTCAAAATGCAAACTATTTAAACTGTTTAATATATGGAGAAAAATAGGGTTCCTGAGGCTATTAAATGTTAAGAGTTTCCATTATTAAGTATAAAATAAAATCACAAGAATCCTATAGCGGTGGCAAATATACCGGTATATAACAAAACATCAAATATTTAAAAAGGAAAACTGCAATTACGAAGTTTGAAATTGCAATGTATTATAACTTAATTATAGTAGGCCTGTAGCAATTATTTCATTATTTGCAATTTTTATTTAAACCATAATAAGTGAAAAACTGAATTACAATAGTACATTAAACAAAATGATGTAAAATTAACAACTTACTGCTTGGAGCGGGTTAGAAGTGCCCTATGCTGCCATCAGACTGGTGCCCCCCCCCACCTGTTTCCAAATTCAACTTTTTATCCATTATTTACACTTATAAATGACATACACAATTTCAAAAGTTAACAATTATTTTATTACACTCTCAAATTAAAACAAATATTTAGCTAAATAGTGTTTACAATGAGCATAGTAATACTTAAATTTAGAAAATACTAATCAATCCATTTTTTTTCTTGATTTTGCCTTAACAAAGTCTTGTATAATTTCTTCTAAATTGAGAGATTCAAGTATATCACTTTCAGTATTCAACATTGCTAATGAAGATAATCTCTCATCTCCCTTAGTTGAACCCAACATATCTTTAATGCTTTTTATACAGAAAATGATCTTTCAGATTCGCAGTTAGCTTTTGGAATTGTCAAAAGCAGACGATAAGCTTAATATATACATTATATTCGGGAATATATCAATAATTTTACAATCAATAATCCAGTTTAATACTTCGAGCGGACAAACAGTAGTATCATCTTCATTCGAATGATTTGGAAAAAACTTCTATCTTGCAATTTTACTCGTGGCACAAAGTGTTTCAATTCTGTTAGAAGATCATTATTCAAATCGTTCAAGTAAACTGCTAATGAAACCTTTCGTTTGATTTTCCAACTCAACACTCTCCATGGTTAATAACTGCGTAAGAACCAAACTATTGCATAATGTGATAATAAGCTTTGCTTCGCATAGTCAGTTCAGTTATAAGTTTGTCTGTTACTACATAGAAGATTTCAACTCTAAACTTATCCCCACAAATGCACTGTTTGTGTTCCCTTTGTCTGGTAGCTTTCTCGTTATTTGCCTTTTTCTTTTATCAGAATATTCTTTGTCAACAAATAAACATAAATTTTTGGTTTCATTTTAAAATTTTGATTTTTCACTTTGTAGAACATTTCCTTCTGATTTGCATCTCATACATGTAGGACATTGATGTACATTTTCTTTGTTCACTGTTTAGCCTAGTAAAATGAATTCATGGTGCACAATACACTGCAAAATAAAAAACAGTCAACATAACTTTTCCTTTGCTTTCATCAAAAGAAAATTTGTCCAAATAAGAAAAAATTTGAAACAAACTTTTTCAGTTCACCCACAATATCCTTTTTCATGTAATGTTATTGTCTCTAGTAGCAATTTTTGAAGTTAATTGCATAATTTGATGTTTCCTCTCTGTTCAATGAGACATTTTTAACCACAATGATGCCACATGCACGTTATAGAAACACACAGCTGTGCCTTTACTGGAGAGAAAAAAAAAGAGTGATCAGCCATATTGTGACAAATATTGTGGCAATATTCACCCCCCATTATAACAGCTTATCGGTGCGTTGACCTTGTACCAGTTCAGTGGCATTGTTCCACTCTCACTCTCTCGTCTCATTATTCATACGTAGCTAAAATTTTTTGTTTATCGTTCTCCTTTAATCTGGTCCCATCGACGTATTTATATATATATATATATTTTTTTTTTTTTACGTGTAGCACTTCCTACACGAGTTTGCATTCTTGCACTGGTAAACATTTTGCACTTTAACATATTATGCCATTCTTCAATCTGAAATTTTACCATATGCAGGATTATATTTCTGCTACAACTTTAGTTTTGGATCGCCTAATTGTATACAGATGGACGGCTTTGGAAAATACATCTATACACACAAGTATGTGTTTCACTCCCCGACTTGATCTCGGACGTGGTCCAATAAAACCCACTGCAATTAGCTCTCCTTTCTGGTCCTTCCGGATACTCTGCATTTCCACATAGGTATGTAGATTCGCTCTGTACTTTTACATTTCCTTACTCATGCATTCTTACCTTCGCTTCTTAATTCTTTTCTTAACATGAACATTACTTTATCTTTCTTAACGTTTCTTATATTACTTATACAATACATTAACCTTCATTACCTTATATTATTACATTTCTTTACTATTACCTTTCTGATCACTAATAATTTTCTTCATCCTTACCATTACTTTCTGAAATACACCTTTTTCGTTAGCTTCGTAGTGAGTCATTATCAGCTACAGATGACTACCTTAGAAACACGTCTATATCCAGACTTTATGTGCTTAACTCTACTCGATGTTTTAATCGTAGTATTTGGAGCTCTAAATAATCTCTGTCCTTGACTTCCACTATCGCTATCTTTTGTGTCCTTGCCTCTCCATTAAGGTATGAAGATTTCGCTTGATCAGCCATTCTGACTATTAACATTGATTTCTCCTCTCTAATCCTTTCTTCATATTAATAACAACACTAACATCTTTTACCATTACTTTCTTAAATATTTCTTTACACATATTATTTCGTGACATTCTTTACTTTGAATACTAACATTCCATACCATTTCTTACAACATAACATTCTTTCTATTATTAATTCTTTAATCTTTTAACACATATTATTTCTTATTAATTAACTCCTTTTCTTATTAACAATAATTAACAGTAATATTTTTCTTTTAAAAATAATTATTAGTTCACATTCGGGTGTTGAGTGTGATTCAATTTACACTCTCCCTAGTTTAAGTTAACAATTGCATTGTGTCAACAGGAAATCTATTGTACCTCGATGTGTAGTCGCCGTTGTCGTATATCAGCCGACATGTACAGTTATTTCCGTCTTGTATTCCTTCCTTGTTATCGTGCATATTCGCCGCGTGACCTACCTGTCTATAGGGCGAGAATTTTTCTCTAGTCGACAGCCACAAATAACCTCTCTCTCTCTTTCTACCTTCTTCTCTCTCATTCTCACTGCTGCGCCCCTCTTGTCGAACGCATTCCTCAGTAGTTTGTCTGCGTTTTACATATACCGTGAAACATTCTTTTGTGCGTCGTTTATGATAATCTTTATAGTTTTTATATTTATTGTGCTTATCATTATCATAATTAACACTCGTTCGGTATTTACCATTTTTATAATTAATATTATAATTATCACAAGTTTGCATAGTGTTTCGTATAGATAGTTTCCTACCGCAGTTATAGTTACAGTGACACTTAGTGTGTGTGTTCTCGTCATAAATATTGCGACTTAATTGTTTCACACGTATTGTTTTACTGTGAGTTTGCACAGCGAGTTGGATATTTCTATCAATAAGGTGTGCCTGTCGATATCCTATGTTATATTCTTCCCTAGTGTTAAATATTTCACTAGAATTATAATTATTAAATATTAACATTCCTTCAAGTTCTTTTTTGATTTTAATAGCTTGTTTATCAAGTGCTATCTTACCATTACTTTTGCGTGTGTTTATACGCATATTATTGTCGATGTCCGTAGGTACTAAGTGCGCAGTATTAATTATGATGTCTTGTTCTAATTTGGCTTTTCTTTCTTCTCTTAATTTTTCTGTTTGTTCTCTAAAAAATTGTGTTAACTCGTCTATTTGTGTTCTAATATTATTTTCTTTTACTTTTTCTGTTTGTTTGTCCTCTACTTCGCCAAATATGGCTTGCATCATAGCTTGAAGTGCCTCTTCCATTCTTAAACTTCCCGATATTGCCATGTTGAATTATTTTGTATTTAAATATTTATTTATAATTTATTATTATTGGTGAACAGTATACGCTTTTATTTATTTATTGTTGAACTGTTATTTATTTATTTTTATTTACTCCTGTTTATTTTGGGTGGGCGCCAGTTGCGTTATTACAATCCAATACACACAACAATTTTAAAATACTAACATACAAAATTAATTAAAATATAATATTAGTTATATCATATAACTCATCAACATTGGTAATCATAGAGCATACATTAATTATTAAATGTAGGCGTGTCGTGCCCCACATCAAGGGCGACATTCTTTACAACGTAACAAGTTGCAAATTTAATATAATTTAAATTTGTGGAGCCCCACGATCTTGGAGCCATTCTATACAACGATACATATACATAAATGTAGGCGTGTCGGGCCTCACTTTCAAGGGCGACAAAATTATACAACGAATTTATATATGTAGGTTGTATAATGATACCAGGTGTAACTATAATAAGAGTATTTTATTTATCAGTATTTAAAACTCATATTTATTATTGACTCAATATTATAAATATTCATAAACATCATTAATAATTGTCGGTCACGATATTGCTCATTATTAAATGTTTATATCTTATGATATGCAACATTACACATATTTAAAAAAAATCTCTTATATCTAAGCATGTTAATAATCTTATATCTAGACATGTTAATAACTTGGTTTATTAATTAAATATAAAAAAAAAATATTTTTTATTGAAATAAATTTCCTTAACTCAGATCTGACCTCTACTCGCTCAGTCTATACCAATGTTTAAAATTCAATTTAAAATTATATTAATTGCTTGTAGACTGGCATTTGTTTTAATATTCAACTTTAAATTAATTTTTTCTATGATTCAAATATCAAATCAATTTACTATTTATTTTGATAATAAACTCTACTCTCTGTACTTTAAATTCTCTTTCATTTATTAATTCTTTTTATATGCGATCGCTCATTCTTACGACTAAACATTTATCTACATTTCAAAATATTATTACTAAGTATAAATTTTTCTTTGTTTTAATTTACTGTCTTTTGATATAATCTTTATGAGCTCTTTTTCGTTTTTAAAAATCATTTAAAATGCATTACGCATGTCACCTCGAGTTCTGATGATCTTACGACTTGTTGTTCGGGGTCCAGCGTTGTCCAGAGTTAGTTTTCCATTCCTCCTGTCCTGGCGTGGTCCTGGATACGTCTAGAGTCCAGCGTCGCTCTCCAGCAGCATGTTCCTGGATACGTCTAGAGTCCAGCGTCGCCCTCCAGCAGTGTGTTCCTGGATACGTCTAGAGGTGTTATCTGCTGCAAGGTAGATCTCAAACATCTTCTAACGTCCAGCATCCCTCGTCGCTCTGGTAGCTTTTCCGTATATACTCTTGGTAGACTTACTATTTCGGTATTTACTTTTTCCGGAATATTGTCGTGAATTTAACGAACGTTATTTCTTTCGTTACTGCGACTTGTAATAGAAATAAAAATAAACTGTTTTGCTGACGGACAGCATGTCCGACTGCAACTGTGTCTTGAAATGAAGAGAAGGGTTTTTGGTCGAACCCTTAATTTATACCCTCTCGAGATTCCGCGCCAGTTGGCTCCAAAATCGTCCTGTCGATACCTGCATATCTCGTGACAGCCCCCACTCCCGAACCTTTTCATCTATTTGCAATTATTAGCAAATAGCAATGTTTTGCACGGAATCGAGATAGCACAAATCATAGCTAATTCGATTAAGCACTCACTATATTAATTTGAGCGTCTTAGGGTAATTTGCGTATTTTCTTGGCACGTTTATTTTGCACTGTCTTTGCATAGCGTGTTCTATTAACGACATCTCTTCACTGGGGATAACTATAAATTTTACACACACTTTGGTGCCTTTGGTTTGTTCATACACTAATTAGTTTTCGCACAGTGAATTAAAATAATTATTTTATTAATTACTTGGGGCGGGTTGCTGAGATCCTTGTCTTGACATGCATCACTAACACACACAAGATACACGTGTAACACACATACAATTGAGCAGGTGTTCACTGCGTGTCGGAACAGGTTAATTTCTCCCCTAATCTAACAATGAAATATTTTTACAATCTCAGACCTGTCCATTTACCGGTAACTTATACAAATTCTACACATTTTATATTTATTTAAATTAATGCCTAATACAGCGTATGGCTGTATCGATGCAATATATATATTTTTTTAGATTTATTGAAGAATTTTCAATGCCGTTCTCTGTGCATTGCATTTGTGCAATGCCTGTAAATGTTTTTTAAAGAAATTTCTTTGTAAGTGCTTAATTCGTCTGATAATTTATTACATGTAACAGGAGCTACAAAACCATGATTTTACATAGAAGGTGCTGTTCAGTCTAGGAACTATGAACATTAACAGGAAAAGATGAATTACCATTTCTCAAATAAAAGATTTTTAAGGATGTTGTATATTGTAACGTAGCGGATTGAGTCCGAGGTTTCCGCCTCTCCAAGAGTGTATTGCTTTTACAGGTTTAGTTAATTCAGCCCCACTGTTGTAAGCGCCAATTCTGTAACGTAGCGGTTTTTTCAAGAGGTGTTATAATGTGAAACGTCCGTCTCTTTCAAGACTCAATGCTGTAAGCACCAAATCTGTAACGTGCGTTTGTTGTATCAAGGTTTCCACCTCTCCGCAGTCGCCACTTATGAATTATAAAGACCGAAGTTTAAATAAAGTGGTTGGTAATGTTACTCCAACAAAGCAGAAATCGAGGGTGTGTGATTTGGGTCAAGTAGGGAAGTTGTTTAGCCTGATTTTGAAGAGAGAGCTAGTACCGTTGGTTTACCCTCGGTTTGAACGATTTCTAAATTTTCAAATATTCGCCATGCACCGAATCAGCTGACTTTAACACTAGTCTCCAAATATAGATTAAACCGACGACACTGTGGCCATAGACAACCTGGTGGATCGTCTTCTTCTTAGCTGTTCTGAAACTTAATACAACTACCCACTACAAGAAAGTACACACATTTTATTTTTTAAATCTCAATTTTTCAATAATATTTATTCAAAATATTATTGGGTTTTTCTCTTCTGCCAAAATACAAATCTCACAATCGATCTTTTCCTTAATTAAAAACAAGATATCGACTTCATTGAGTAAACATGGAATTGTCAAAAAAATATATATGGTTTTTGACCAAATTTTATACTATATTTAAAACATCAATCAATACATAATTCTTTGTTATTTCCCCAGGGTTAAGGGTAAGTTCTTTTTGTTATGAGATGGTCAGAAATGGATAATTATACTACGCTTTACAAATACCGAAAAATATTCAAAAATTTGTTTATTTTTGCTTAGTACGTAGTTCCGGAAATGTCCGTAAGAGAGCAGAGTGCGTTTGTTTTCATTAGAACATGTGATTAATTTTTAATAGTTTTTGTTCTATACAACCATTCGGAATGAGTTTTCATCGTTAAATATTCAACGAAATGTTTATATTACCTCTCTTCTTAAAGTTCGTACTTGAATGAAGCCGTTTCTCCAGTGGTGTCCGTCTTTTGTTGTAATTTCATTACCGTCTGGAAAATATTCTCTCGTCAAACTTGACACATAGCGAAACTAGGCCTGATCGTCCAGAATTGATTTTCTTTCACTTTTATTATGTAGTATAGCAATTTGACTTTGATAAATAAGGTATTAGTATATAATGTTCATACTGTTGTTTAATTTTGTACCAATTTTACACTTCTCAAAAGGTTTCTAAAAGGATATTTTAATAAAATTGTGGTCTCATCATTTTGTCAACTGGACAGGTTTAATTTATAAATTCGATTAACAATACTTGTTATTTTCCGTTACTCTTAGTAACCCATAATTTTTTATATCTTTTTATTGGTTCTGCTATTTACTTTTTAGTATATAGGCAGTTTGTAATTATTATAAATTTATATTTTATACAGAAAAATAATTCTTTTTAATTTCGGTTTCTTTCCCAATTTGGTTTACATAATAGGTTTCTGTTCATTTTCTTATAACCTTGGATATAAGTATTTAATATTTTTATTATCTTTAAATGAATTTATATATTATTTATTAGTCTCTCATAGAATTCCTACACTGCACTACTTCCTTCTGCCATTTCCCTCATACAGTATTATTTTAATTTTTTATTATCATCTGATATTTAAATCTTTTATGTTTTTTTTTTTTAAACGAACCCTGGGTTATCTTATACTATAACACAAATATTTAAAAAAATATAAAATTAACTTAGGTATTAAACTTGGTTGTCTACACAATATAAACATTACAATAAATTAACAAAATACATAATCAGTTAGTAGCATTATAGTCTACTATCATTGTTTATAATTCTCATACCTACAGCACAATTCTGTAAGAAGTTCCCTGCACTTTCACTTTTTACCTCAATGGGTACACTATAACTCACTTGTCACTGTATATCACTCTAATTGTTTTTAATGTTTAGTGATACAATTTAATTTTGAGCTCGTTATAGTTTACCCATTTCTGACCTTCATGGTATTACAAGAGTTAATTTATTGGGACCGGGTTATGTACCGTTACATAAAGCCCCCCCACTAGAACAAATTTATTTTGGTTTTACTCGTTTATTAAAATAAATTGTTGATTGTTTCAATTCTCCTAATAGTCTTGGCTTTATTCTTCATAATAGTGTTTCATTTCCGACTGGTTATAAACTGACTGGTAATTCAGACTGGTGGTAATTGCTGTTTTCTTACTCTACTCTCTCTCTGTTGGAGGCAAATTCATCAATTATTTATTTCTGGGTAGTGGTACTTCCACATTTTATTTGATAAGGACTGGTCACACTAATCATATTAAACTTGTTTTAACACTCATTTCTATTTACTTCTATAAATTTGCTTTATCAATTAAGCTTCGGTCTGCTATCTTCCTTCTATTTTCTTCATCTATACTTCTGGAATCTAATATCACTCTTTTCAGCTATTTTATAATTATTATCCCTTAAATATTCAATTTCCCTAACATTTTTCCCTATCTTGTGCGGTGGTACCAGTAGGGTGGCCACTCTGGGTCCATACTCCTCTGTCCATCCTTACACCTTCTGAGACCAGGGGAACATCATCCCTGCTCATAAAAATTATTGCCGGAACATTTCTACGGTCAATACATGAAATAAAAAAAATTATAAGTAGTAGTCAATTAGCGACTAGTACTAAACACTTTTGGGATTCTTCATACTGTAGCTGGTTGCATTTATTTATATATTTCTTCTTCTCCTTGATTCCTTCTTCTTTTCCATTAACTAATAGCATATAACATTATTGATAGGCCTTATGTTAAAATTCTTTTGACTTTACTTCTTGTGACATATTTCTCCGTATCATTTCTTCTTATATAATCTTCAATTCCGAGAAATTCTAATTATTGTATTAATTATCATCCTCCTTCGGTTTCATTGGAGTCATTAAATTCATCTCTATTCTTCTTATCTGAGCACATTACCATCAATTGTTTTTGTTCATTTAATTTTTCTTCTGTTTGTTACCATTAGAAATATTACTTTTTCCTATTATTTCATTTTAAATCAATTCTTTCAAATATTCACTTTTATTTACTAATCTGTTATTATTTTTTATTAAATTATATGGTTTCAAAATAACTTGAGTAAGATGTCCTTACATGCTTTTAGAATTTTGGGGTTTTAGTCTCTTCACTTTAAATTATATGGTTTCAAAATAACTTGAGTAAGATGTCCTTACATGCTTTTAGAATTTTGGGGTTTTATCTTAAATCATATTGTTTCTAAATAAATTAAGTAAGTTGTCCTTACATAGTTTTTGAATTTTGGGGTTTTCTTCCGCTATTCAATGGGTTGCTGGGTCGGTTTTCAGAATTTCAGTCCCCTTTTCTGGTTTGTTATTATTTAGGTTAACCATGGTCCATTAACTCAGGTACTCCCTTTACTCGGATTACTGGGGTATTCATAATGATTTTGGTATTTGTTATATACCTCTCTTTCACCTGGCATCGTAACTCAGCTGATACAAAGTCTTCATAGAAGTCACGGTTTTCCGTCATTGTTAGTTCTTTTTTAACTAACAGGTATTGCACCTCCTCTGACATAACATATTCACTCATTTTTAATATCATTCCATTCCCGTTTTCCTCTGGATGATTTACCAAAATGTTTAATGATATATTCCGTCTTGATGATCTGACTAATATCTTCTGATGCACTTCAATCGTTGACATATTTAACTGGGATGTAAACTTAATTAACTCCCTCTGTTCGTTAATTGGAAGGTTGAATACATTAATTAATCCACCTGTAATCATCTCCCATTCTTCCTTGGTATTTATTATTTTCTTTCTACATGTTTTTCTTATTTCCTTGGTCTTCTTTTCCAGGTATTGATTATCCTCTTTGTTGTGGCTATTTTTATTTTCTGATGGCATTACACCTTGGTATTCTGTAATTTCTATTTCCTTCCTGCTCTCTTCTGTATTCGGACTTACTTTAATACCTTCTGAGGTGCTGTCTGAGGTTTCATCCAAATTATTAAAACCACTGTCCATTTGCTTATTCGTCTCCTCCTTGTATGTATCTGCTTTTTGGATAGGCGTATTAACATTTTCAAACTTCTCCCCGAAAGTTTTCCATATCTCCTTATTGAACTTCTCCATCTTATCCTCAATCCGCTTTAAACTTTCTTCATTATTTTCTCAATTTGTTTTAAACTATCCCTCAAAGTTTCATTCTGTTTCCTTGAGTTCTCTTCCTGTTCCTTAAAATTCTCATCTATTTTGTCAAATTTTTCGCTCAAGGTTTCATTTTGTTTCCTTGAGTTCTCATCTATATTATCAAATTTTTTCTCCTGTCTCCTAAAATTTTCTTTATTTTCCTCATTGGTTTGTTTTAAGTTTTCCTCCTGTTTTCAAAATTCTCCTTCATTTCCTCATTGGTTTGTGTTAAATTTTCCTCCTGTTTTCTAAATTGTTCAGCCATAAATTTCATTATGTCTTGCCAATGAGGTTCTTCTCTGGCTACCGCTTTGTCTGGTTGGTCCCCTTGGGCATCATCTTCAATTATTTCCTTTTCCGGGTCCATAACTACTTCGGTTTCTTCTTTATCGCCTGTCTGTTGGTCCATTTCACTGTCCGTGACTAATTCTATTTCTTGTTCCTGTCCACCTTCTTCCTTCTCCTTTTCTTCTGCCCTCTTCTTCGATCTGCCTCTGGTATTATGCATTTCTTGTTTTCTCATAACTGCCGACGATAATTAGATTTTTTGGTATATTAATTTATTAAATATATCACAATTCTTTTCTAATTACAGCCCTTTTACGTTGAGCGCCAATTCTGTAACGTAGCGGATTGAGTCCGAGGTTTCCGCCTCTCCAAGAGTGTATTGCTTTTACAGGTTTAGTTAATTCAGCCCCACTGTTGTAAGCGCCAATTCTGTAACGTAGCGGTTTTTTCAAGAGGTGTTATAATGCGAAACGTCCGTCTCTTTCAAGACTCAATGCTGTAAGCACCAAATCTGTAACGTGCGTTTGTTGTATCAAGGTTTCCACCTCTCCGCAGTTGCCACTTATGAATTATAAAGACCGAAGTTTAAATAAAGTGGTTGGTAATGTTACTCCAACAAAGCAGAAATCGAGGGTGTGTGATTTGGGTCAAGTAGGGAAGTTGTTTAGCCTGATTTTGAAGAGAGAGCTAGTACCGTTGGTTTACCCTCGGTTTGAACGATTTCTAAATTTTCAAATATTCGCCATGCACCGAATCAGCTGACTTTAACACTAGTCTCCAAATATAGATTAAACCGACGACACTGTGGCCGTAGACAACCTGGTGGATCGTCTTCTTCTTAGCTGTTCTGAAACTTAATACAACTACCCACTACAAGAAAGTACACACATTTTATTTTTTAAATCTCAATTTTTCAATAATATTTATTAAAAATATTATTGGGTTTTTCTCTTCTGCCAAAATACAAATCTCACAATCGATCTTTTCCTTAATTAAAAACAAGATATCGACTTCATTGAGTAAACATGGAATTGTCAAAAAAATATATATGGTTTTTGACCAAATTTTATACTATATTTAAAACATCAATCAATACATAATTCTTTGTTATTTCCCCAGGGTTAAGGGTAAGTTCTTTTTGTTATGAGATGGTCAGAAATGGATAATTATACTACGCTTTACAAATACCGAAAAATATTCAAAAATTTGTTTATTTTTGCTTAGTACGTAGTTCCGGAAATGTCCGTAAGAGAGCAGAGTGCGTTTGTTTTCATTAGAACATGTGATTAATTTTTAATAGTTTTTGTTCTATACAACCATTCGGAATGAGTTTTCATCGTTAAATATTCAACGAAATGTTTATATTACCTCTCTTCTTAAAGTTCGTACTTGAATGAAGCCGTTTCTCCGGTGGTGTCCGTCTTTTGTTGTAATTTCATTACCGTCTGGAAAATATTCTCTCATCAAACTTGACACATAGCGAAACTAGGCCTGATCGTCCAGAATTGATTTTCTTTCACTTTTATTATGTAGTATAGCAATTTGACTTTGATA
Organism: Magicicada septendecula; assembly: GCA_034769895.1. Taxonomy (NCBI): domain Eukaryota; kingdom Metazoa; phylum Arthropoda; class Insecta; order Hemiptera; family Cicadidae; genus Magicicada; species Magicicada septendecula. The sequence goes on from CM068367.1 coordinate 640,606,950, forward strand.
AATAAGGTATTAGTATATAATGTTCATACTGTTGTTTAATTTTGTACCAATTTTACACTTCTCAAAAGGTTTCTAAAAGGATATTTTAATAAAATTGTGGTCTCATCATTTTGTCAACTGGACAGGTTTAATTTATAAATTCGATTAACAATACTTGTTATTTTCCGTTACTCTTAGTAACCCATAATTTTTTATATCTTTTTATTGGTTCTGCTATTTACTTTTTAGTATATAGGCAGTTTGTAATTATTATAAATTTATATTTTATTTACAGAAAAATAATTCTTTTTAATTTCGGTTTCTTTCCCAATTTGGTTTACATAATAGGTTTCTGTTCATTTTCTTATAACCTTGGATATAAGTATTTAATATTTTTATTATCTTTAAATGAATTTATATATTATTTATTAGTCTCTCATAGTATTCCTACACTGCACTACTTCCTTCTGCCATTTCCCTCATACAGTATTATTTTAATTTTTTATTATCATCTGATATTTAAATCTTTTATGTTTTTTTTTTTTAAACGAATTCTGGGTTATCTTATACTATAACACAAATATTTAAAAAAATTTAAATTAACTTAGGTATTAAACTTGGTTGTCTACACAATATAAACATTACAATAAATTAACAAAATACATAATCAGTTAGTAGCATTATAGTCTACTATCATTGTTTATAATTCTCATACCTACAGCACAATTCTGTAAGAAGTTCCCTGCACTTTCACTTTTTACCTCAATGGGTACACTATAACTCACTTGTCACTGTATATCACTCTAATTGTTTTTAATGTTTAGTGATACAATTTAATTTTGAGCTCGTTATAGTTTACCCATTTCTGACCTTCATGGTATTACAAGAGTTAATTTATTGGGACCGGGTCATGTACCGTTACATAAAGCCCCCCCACTAGAACAAATTTATTTTGGTTTTACTCGTTTATTAAAATAAATTGTTGATTGTTTCAATTCTCCTAATAGTCTTGGCTTTATTCTTCATAATAGTGTTTCATTTCCGACTGGTTATAAACTGACTGGTAATTCAGACTGGTGGTAATTGCTGTTTTCTTACTCTACTCTCTCTCTGTTGGAGGCAAATTCATCAATTATTTATTTCTGGGTAGTGGTACTTCCACATTTTATTTGATAAGGACTGGTCACACTAATCATATTAAACTTGTTTTAACACTCATTTCTATTTACTTCTATAAATTTGCTTTATCAATTAAGCTTCGGTCTGCTATCTTCCTTCTATTTTCTTCATCTATACTTCTGGAATCTAATATCACTCTTTTCAGCTATTTTATAATTATTATCCCTTAAATATTCAATTTCCCTAACATTTTTCCCTATCTTGTGCGGTGGTACCAGTAGGGTGGCCACTCTGGGTCCATACTCCTCTGTCCATCCTTACACCTTCTGAGACCAGGGGAACATCATCCCTGCTCATAAAAATTATTGCCGGAACATTTCTACGGTCAATACATGAAATAAAAAAAATTATAAGTAGTAGTCAATTAGCGACTAGTACTAAACACTTTTGGGATTCTTCATACTGTAGCTGGTTGCATTTATTTATATATTTCTTCTTCTCCTTGATTCCTTCTTCTTTTCCATTAACTAATAGCATATAACATTATTGATAGGCCTTATGTTAAAATTCTTTTGACTTTACTTCTTGTGACATATTTCTCCGTATCATTTCTTCTTATATAATCTTCAATTCCGAGAAATTCTAATTATTGTATTAATTATCATCCTCCTTCGGTTTCATTGGAGTCATTAAATTCATCTCTATTCTTCTTATCTGAGCACATTACCATCAATTGTTTTTGTTCATTTAATTTTTCTTCTGTTTGTTACCATTAGAAATATTACTTTTTCCTATTATTTCATTTTAAATCAATTCTTTCAAATATTCACTTTTATTTACTAATCTGTTATTATTTTTTATTAAATTATATGGTTTCAAAATAACTTGAGTAAGATGTCCTTACATGCTTTTAGAATTTTGGGGTTTTAGTCTCTTCACTTTAAATTATATGGTTTCAAAATAACTTGAGTAAGATGTCCTTACATGCTTTTAGAATTTTGGGGTTTTATCTTAAATCATATTGTTTCTAAATAAATTAAGTAAGTTGTCCTTACATAGTTTTTGAATTTTGGGGTTTTCTTCCGCTATTCAATGGGTTGCTGGGTCGGTTTTCAGAATTTCAGTCCCCTTTTCTGGTTTGTTATTATTTAGGTTAACCATGGTCCATTAACTCAGGTACTCCCTTTACTCGGATTACTGGGGTATTCATAATGATTTTGGTATTTGTTATATACCTCTCTTTCACCTGGCATCGTAACTCAGCTGATACAAAGTCTTCATAGAAGTCACGGTTTTCCGTCATTGTTAGTTCTTTTTTAACTAACAGGTATTGCACCTCCTCTGACATAACATATTCACTCATTTTTAATATCATTCCATTCCCGTTTTCCTCTGGATGATTTACCAAAATGTTTAATGATATATTCCGTCTTGATGATCTGACTAATATCTTCTGATGCACTTCAATCGTTGACATATTTAACTGGGATGTAAACTTAATTAACTCCCTCTGTTCGTTAATTGGAAGGTTGAATACATTAATTAATCCACCTGTAATCATCTCCCATTCTTCCTTGGTATTTATTATTTTCTTTCTACATGTTTTTCTTATTTCCTTGGTCTTCTTTTCCAGGTATTGATTATCCTCTTTGTTGTGGCTATTTTTATTTTCTGATGGCATTACACCTTGGTATTCTGTAATTTCTATTTCCTTCCTGCTCTCTTCTGTATTCGGACTTACTTTAATACCTTCTGAGGTGCTGTCTGAGGTTTCATCCAAATTATTAAAACCACTGTCCATTTGCTTATTCGTCTCCTCCTTGTATGTATCTGCTTTTTGGATAGGCGTATTAACATTTTCAAACTTCTCCCCGAAAGTTTTCCATATCTCCTTATTGAACTTCTCCATCTTATCCTCAATCCGCTTTAAACTTTCTTCATTATTTTCTCAATTTGTTTTAAACTATCCCTCAAAGTTTCATTCTGTTTCCTTGAGTTCTCTTCCTGTTCCTTAAAATTCTCATCTATTTTGTCAAATTTTTCGCTCAAGGTTTCATTTTGTTTCCTTGAGTTCTCATCTATATTATCAAATTTTTTCTCCTGTCTCCTAAAATTTTCTTTATTTTCCTCATTGGTTTGTTTTAAGTTTTCCTCCTGTTTTCAAAATTCTCCTTCATTTCCTCATTGGTTTGTGTTAAATTTTCCTCCTGTTTTCTAAATTGTTCAGCCATAAATTTCATTATGTCTTGCCAATGAGGTTCTTCTCTGGCTACCGCTTTGTCTGGTTGGTCCCCTTGGGCATCATCTTCAATTATTTCCTTTTCCGGGTCCATAACTACTTCGGTTTCTTCTTTATCGCCTGTCTGTTGGTCCATTTCACTGTCCGTGACTAATTCTATTTCTTGTTCCTGTCCACCTTCTTCCTTCTCCTTTTCTTCTGCCCTCTTCTTCGATCTGCCTCTGGTATTATGCATTTCTTGTTTTCTCATAACTGCCGACGATAATTAGATTTTTTGGTATATTAATTTATTAAATATATCACAATTCTTTTCTAATTACAGCCCTTTTACGTTGAGCGCCAATTCTGTAACGTAGCGGATTGAGTCCGAGGTTTCCGCCTCTCCAAGAGTGTATTGCTTTTACAGGTTTAGTTAATTCAGCCCCACTGTTGTAAGCGCCAATTCTGTAACGTAGCGGTTTTTTCAAGAGGTGTTATAATGCGAAACGTCCGTCTCTTTCAAGACTCAATGCTGTAAGCACCAAATCTGTAACGTGCGTTTGTTGTATCAAGGTTTCCACCTCTCCGCAGTTGCCACTTATGAATTATAAAGACCGAAGTTTAAATAAAGTGGTTGGTAATGTTACTCCAACAAAGCAGAAATCGAGGGTGTGTGATTTGGGTCAAGTAGGGAAGTTGTTTAGCCTGATTTTGAAGAGAGAGCTAGTACCGTTGGTTTACCCTCGGTTTGAACGATTTCTAAATTTTCAAATATTCGCCATGCACCGAATCAGCTGACTTTAACACTAGTCTCCAAATATAGATTAAACCGACGACACTGTGGCCGTAGACAACCTGGTGGATCGTCTTCTTCTTAGCTGTTCTGAAACTTAATACAACTACCCACTACAAGAAAGTACACACATTTTATTTTTTAAATCTCAATTTTTCAATAATATTTATTAAAAATATTATTGGGTTTTTCTCTTCTGCCAAAATACAAATCTCACAATCGATCTTTTCCTTAATTAAAAACAAGATATCGACTTCATTGAGTAAACATGGAATTGTCAAAAAAATATATATGGTTTTTGACCAAATTTTATACTATATTTAAAACATCAATCAATACATAATTCTTTGTTATTTCCCCAGGGTTAAGGGTAAGTTCTTTTTGTTATGAGATGGTCAGAAATGGATAATTATACTACGCTTTACAAATACCGAAAAATATTCAAAAATTTGTTTATTTTTGCTTAGTACGTAGTTCCGGAAATGTCCGTAAGAGAGCAGAGTGCGTTTGTTTTCATTAGAACATGTGATTAATTTTTAATAGTTTTTGTTCTATACAACCATTCGGAATGAGTTTTCATCGTTAAATATTCAACGAAATGTTTATATTACCTCTCTTCTTAAAGTTCGTACTTGAATGAAGCCGTTTCTCCGGTGGTGTCCGTCTTTTGTTGTAATTTCATTACCGTCTGGAAAATATTCTCTCATCAAACTTGACACATAGCGAAACTAGGCCTGATCGTCCAGAATTGATTTTCTTTCACTTTTATTATGTAGTATAGCAATTTGACTTTGATAAATAAGGTATTAGTATATAATGTTCATACTGTTGTTTAATTTTGTACCAATTTTACACTTCTCAAAAGGTTTCTAAAAGGATATTTTAATAAAATTGTGGTCTCATCATTTTGTCAACTGGACAGGTTTAATTTATAAATTCGATTAACAATACTTGTTATTTTCCGTTACTCTTAGTAACCCATAATTTTTTATATCTTTTTATTGGTTCTGCTATTTACTTTTTAGTATATAGGCAGTTTGTAATTATTATAAATTTATATTTTATTTACAGAAAAATAATTCTTTTTAATTTCGGTTTCTTTCCCAATTTGGTTTACATAATAGGTTTCTGTTCATTTTCTTATAACCTTGGATATAAGTATTTAATATTTTTATTATCTTTAAATGAATTTATATATTATTTATTAGTCTCTCATAGTATTCCTACACTGCACTACTTCCTTCTGCCATTTCCCTCATACAGTATTATTTTAATTTTTTATTATCATCTGATATTTAAATCTTTTATGTTTTTTTTTTTTAAACGAATTCTGGGTTATCTTATACTATAACACAAATATTTAAAAAAATTTAAATTAACTTAGGTATTAAACTTGGTTGTCTACACAATATAAACATTACAATAAATTAACAAAATACATAATCAGTTAGTAGCATTATAGTCTACTATCATTGTTTATAATTCTCATACCTACAGCACAATTCTGTAAGAAGTTCCCTGCACTTTCACTTTTTACCTCAATGGGTACACTATAACTCACTTGTCACTGTATATCACTCTAATTGTTTTTAATGTTTAGTGATACAATTTAATTTTGAGCTCGTTATAGTTTACCCATTTCTGACCTTCATGGTATTACAAGAGTTAATTTATTGGGACCGGGTCATGTACCGTTACATAAAGCCCCCCCACTAGAACAAATTTATTTTGGTTTTACTCGTTTATTAAAATAAATTGTTGATTGTTTCAATTCTCCTAATAGTCTTGGCTTTATTCTTCATAATAGTGTTTCATTTCCGACTGGTTATAAACTGACTGGTAATTCAGACTGGTGGTAATTGCTGTTTTCTTACTCTACTCTCTCTCTGTTGGAGGCAAATTCATCAATTATTTATTTCTGGGTAGTGGTACTTCCACATTTTATTTGATAAGGACTGGTCACACTAATCATATTAAACTTGTTTTAACACTCATTTCTATTTACTTCTATAAATTTGCTTTATCAATTAAGCTTCGGTCTGCTATCTTCCTTCTATTTTCTTCATCTATACTTCTGGAATCTAATATCACTCTTTTCAGCTATTTTATAATTATTATCCCTTAAATATTCAATTTCCCTAACATTTTTCCCTATCTTGTGCGGTGGTACCAGTAGGGTGGCCACTCTGGGTCCATACTCCTCTGTCCATCCTTACACCTTCTGAGACCAGGGGAACATCATCCCTGCTCATAAAAATTATTGCCGGAACATTTCTACGGTCAATACATGAAATAAAAAAAATTATAAGTAGTAGTCAATTAGCGACTAGTACTAAACACTTTTGGGATTCTTCATACTGTAGCTGGTTGCATTTATTTATATATTTCTTCTTCTCCTTGATTCCTTCTTCTTTTCCATTAACTAATAGCATATAACATTATTGATAGGCCTTATGTTAAAATTCTTTTGACTTTACTTCTTGTGACATATTTCTCCGTATCATTTCTTCTTATATAATCTTCAATTCCGAGAAATTCTAATTATTGTATTAATTATCATCCTCCTTCGGTTTCATTGGAGTCATTAAATTCATCTCTATTCTTCTTATCTGAGCACATTACCATCAATTGTTTTTGTTCATTTAATTTTTCTTCTGTTTGTTACCATTAGAAATATTACTTTTTCCTATTATTTCATTTTAAATCAATTCTTTCAAATATTCACTTTTATTTACTAATCTGTTATTATTTTTTATTAAATTATATGGTTTCAAAATAACTTGAGTAAGATGTCCTTACATGCTTTTAGAATTTTGGGGTTTTAGTCTCTTCACTTTAAATTATATGGTTTCAAAATAACTTGAGTAAGATGTCCTTACATGCTTTTAGAATTTTGGGGTTTTATCTTAAATCATATTGTTTCTAAATAAATTAAGTAAGTTGTCCTTACATAGTTTTTGAATTTTGGGGTTTTCTTCCGCTATTCAATGGGTTGCTGGGTCGGTTTTCAGAATTTCAGTCCCCTTTTCTGGTTTGTTATTATTTAGGTTAACCATGGTCCATTAACTCAGGTACTCCCTTTACTCGGATTACTGGGGTATTCATAATGATTTTGGTATTTGTTATATACCTCTCTTTCACCTGGCATCGTAACTCAGCTGATACAAAGTCTTCATAGAAGTCACGGTTTTCCGTCATTGTTAGTTCTTTTTTAACTAACAGGTATTGCACCTCCTCTGACATAACATATTTACTCATTTTTAATATCATTCCATTCCCGTTTTCCTCTGGATGATTTACCAAAATGTTTAATGATATATTCCGTCTTGATGATCTGACTAATATCTTCTGATGCACTTCAATCGTTGACATATTTAACTGGGATGTAAACTTAATTAACTCCCTCTGTTCGTTAATTGGAAGGTTGAATACATTAATTAATCCACCTGTAATCATCTCCCATTCTTCCGTGGTATTTATTATTTTCTTTCTACATGTTTTTCTTATTTCCTTGGTCTTCTTTTCCAGGTATTGATTATCCTCTTTGTTGTGGCTATTTTTATTTTCTGATGGCATTACACCTTGGTATTCTGTAATTTCTATTTCCTTCCTGCTCTCTTCTGTATTCGGACTTACTTTAATACCTTCTGAGGTGCTGTCTGAGGTTTCATCCAAATTATTAAAACCACTGTCCATTTGCTTATTCGTCTCCTCCTTGTATGTATCTGCTTTTTGGATAGGCGTATTAACATTTTCAAACTTCTCCCCGAAAGTTTTCCATATCTCCTTATTGAACTTCTCCATCTTATCCTCAATCCGCTTTAAACTTTCTTCATTATTTTCTCAATTTGTTTTAAACTATCCCTCAAAGTTTCATTCTGTTTCCTTGAGTTCTCTTCCTGTTCCTTAAAATTCTCATCTATTTTGTCAAATTTTTCGCTCAAGGTTTCATTTTGTTTCCTTGAGTTCTCATCTATATTATCAAATTTTTTCTCCTGTCTCCTAAAATTTTCTTTATTTTCCTCATTGGTTTGTTTTAAGTTTTCCTCCTGTTTTCAAAATTCTCCTTCATTTCCTCATTGGTTTGTGTTAAATTTTCCTCCTGTTTTCTAAATTGTTCAGCCATAAATTTCATTATGTCTTGCCAATGAGGTTCTTCTCTGGCTACCGCTTTGTCTGGTTGGTCCCCTTGGGCATCATCTTCAATTATTTCCTTTTCCGGGTCCATAACTACTTCGGTTTCTTCTTTATCGCCTGTCTGTTGGTCCATTTCACTGTCCGTGACTAATTCTATTTCTTGTTCCTGTCCACCTTCTTCCTTCTCCTTTTCTTCTGCCCTCTTCTTCGATCTGCCTCTGGTATTATGCATTTCTTGTTTTCTCATAACTGCCGACGATAATTAGATTTTTTGGTATATTAATTTATTAAATATATCACAATTCTTTTCTAATTACAGCCCTTTTACGTTGAGCGCCAATTCTGTAACGTAGCGGATTGAGTCCGAGGTTTCCGCCTCTCCAAGAGTGTATTGCTTTTACAGGTTTAGTTAATTCAGCCCCACTGTTGTAAGCGCCAATTCTGTAACGTAGCGGTTTTTTCAAGAGGTGTTATAATGCGAAACGTCCGTCTCTTTCAAGACTCGATGCTGTAAGCACCAAATCTGTAACGTGCGTTTGTTGTATCAAGGTTTCCACCTCTCCGCAGTTGCCACTTATGAATTATAAAGACCGAAGTTTAAATAAAGTGGTTGGTAATGTTACTCCAACAAAGCAGAAATCGAGGGTGTGTGATTTGGGTCAAGTAGGGAAGTTGTTTAGCCTGATTTTGAAGAGAGAGCTAGTACCGTTGGTTTACCCTCGGTTTGAACGATTTCTAAATTTTCAAATATTCGCCATGCACCGAATCAGCTGACTTTAACACTAGTCTCCAAATATAGATTAAACCGACGACACTGTGGCCGTAGACAACCTGGTGGATCGTCTTCTTCTTAGCTGTTCTGAAACTTAATACAACTACCCACTACAAGAAAGTACACACATTTTATTTTTTAAATCTCAATTTTTCAATAATATTTATTAAAAATATTATTGGGTTTTTCTCTTCTGCCAAAATACAAATCTCACAATCGATCTTTTCCTTAATTAAAAACAAGATATCGACTTCATTGAGTAAACATGGAATTGTCAAAAAAATATATATGGTTTTTGACCAAATTTTATACTATATTTAAAACATCAATCAATACATAATTCTTTGTTATTTCCCCAGGGTTAAGGGTAAGTTCTTTTTGTTATGAGATGGTCAGAAATGGATAATTATACTACGCTTTACAAATACCGAAAAATATTCAAAAATTTGTTTATTTTTGCTTAGTACGTAGTTCCGGAAATGTCCGTAAGAGAGCAGAGTGCGTTTGTTTTCATTAGAACATGTGATTAATTTTTAATAGTTTTTGTTCTATACAACCATTCGGAATGAGTTTTCATCGTTAAATATTCAACGAAATGTTTATATTACCTCTCTTCTTAAAGTTCGTACTTGAATGAAGCCGTTTCTCCGGTGGTGTCCGTCTTTTGTTGTAATTTCATTACCGTCTGGAAAATATTCTCTCATCAAACTTGACACATAGCGAAACTAGGCCTGATCGTCCAGAATTGATTTTCTTTCACTTTTATTATGTAGTATAGCAATTTGACTTTGATAAATAAGGTATTAGTATATAATGTTCATACTGTTGTTTAATTTTGTACCAATTTTACACTTCTCAAAAGGTTTCTAAAAGGATATTTTAATAAAATTGTGGTCTCATCATTTTGTCAACTGGACAGGTTTAATTTATAAATTCGATTAACAATACTTGTTATTTTCCGTTACTCTTAGTAACCCATAATTTTTTATATCTTTTTATTGGTTCTGCTATTTACTTTTTAGTATATAGGCAGTTTGTAATTATTATAAATTTATATTTTATTTACAGAAAAATAATTCTTTTTAATTTCGGTTTCTTTCCCAATTTGGTTTACATAATAGGTTTCTGTTCATTTTCTTATAACCTTGGATATAAGTATTTAATATTTTTATTATCTTTAAATGAATTTATATATTATTTATTAGTCTCTCATAGTATTCCTACACTGCACTACTTCCTTCTGCCATTTCCCTCATACAGTATTATTTTAATTTTTTATTATCATCTGATATTTAAATCTTTTGTTTTTTTTTTTTAAACGAATTCTGGGTTATCTTATACTATAACACAAATATTTAAAAAAATTTAAATTAACTTAGGTATTAAACTTGGTTGTCTACACAATATAAACATTACAATAAATTAACAAAATACATAATCAGTTAGTAGCATTATAGTCTACTATCATTGTTTATAATTCTCATACCTACAGCACAATTCTGTAAGAAGTTCCCTGCACTTTCACTTTTTACCTCAATGGGTACACTATAACTCACTTGTCACTGTATATCACTCTAATTGTTTTTAATGTTTAGTGATACAATTTAATTTTGAGCTCGTTATAGTTTACCCATTTCTGACCTTCATGGTATTACAAGAGTTAATTTATTGGGACCGGGTCATGTACCGTTACATAAAGCCCCCCCACTAGAACAAATTTATTTTGGTTTTACTCGTTTATTAAAATAAATTGTTGATTGTTTCAATTCTCCTAATAGTCTTGGCTTTATTCTTCATAATAGTGTTTCATTTCCGACTGGTTATAAACTGACTGGTAATTCAGACTGGTGGTAATTGCTGTTTTCTTACTCTACTCTCTCTCTGTTGGAGGCAAATTCATCAATTATTTATTTCTGGGTAGTGGTACTTCCACATTTTATTTGATAAGGACTGGTCACACTAATCATATTAAACTTGTTTTAACACTCATTTCTATTTACTTCTATAAATTTGCTTTATCAATTAAGCTTCGGTCTGCTATCTTCCTTCTATTTTCTTCATCTATACTTCTGGAATCTAATATCACTCTTTTCAGCTATTTTATAATTATTATCCCTTAAATATTCAATTTCCCTAACATTTTTCCCTATCTTGTGCGGTGGTACCAGTAGGGTGGCCACTCTGGGTCCATACTCCTCTGTCCATCCTTACACCTTCTGAGACCAGGGGAACATCATCCCTGCTCATAAAAATTATTGCCGGAACATTTCTACGGTCAATACATGAAATAAAAAAAATTATAAGTAGTAGTCAATTAGCGACTAGTACTAAACACTTTTGGGATTCTTCATACTGTAGCTGGTTGCATTTATTTATATATTTCTTCTTCTCCTTGATTCCTTCTTCTTTTCCATTAACTAATAGCATATAACATTATTGATAGGCCTTATGTTAAAATTCTTTTGACTTTACTTCTTGTGACATATTTCTCCGTATCATTTCTTCTTATATAATCTTCAATTCCGAGAAATTCTAATTATTGTATTAATTATCATCCTCCTTCGGTTTCATTGGAGTCATTAAATTCATCTCTATTCTTCTTATCTGAGCACATTACCATCAATTGTTTTTGTTCATTTAATTTTTCTTCTGTTTGTTACCATTAGAAATATTACTTTTTCCTATTATTTCATTTTAAATCAATTCTTTCAAATATTCACTTTTATTTACTAATCTGTTATTATTTTTTATTAAATTATATGGTTTCAAAATAACTTGAGTAAGATGTCCTTACATGCTTTTAGAATTTTGGGGTTTTAGTCTCTTCACTTTAAATTATATGGTTTCAAAATAACTTGAGTAAGATGTCCTTACATGCTTTTAGAATTTTGGGGTTTTATCTTAAATCATATTGTTTCTAAATAAATTAAGTAAGTTGTCCTTACATAGTTTTTGAATTTTGGGGTTTTCTTCCGCTATTCAATGGGTTGCTGGGTCGGTTTTCAGAATTTCAGTCCCCTTTTCTGGTTTGTTATTATTTAGGTTAACCATGGTCCATTAACTCAGGTACTCCCTTTACTCGGATTACTGGGGTATTCATAATGATTTTGGTATTTGTTATATACCTCTCTTTCACCTGGCATCGTAACTCAGCTGATACAAAGTCTTCATAGAAGTCACGGTTTTCCGTCATTGTTAGTTCTTTTTTAACTAACAGGTATTGCACCTCCTCTGACATAACATATTTACTCATTTTTAATATCATTCCATTCCCGTTTTCCTCTGGATGATTTACCAAAATGTTTAATGATATATTCCGTCTTGATGATCTGACTAATATCTTCTGATGCACTTCAATCGTTGACATATTTAACTGGGATGTAAACTTAATTAACTCCCTCTGTTCGTTAATTGGAAGGTTGAATACATTAATTAATCCACCTGTAATCATCTCCCATTCTTCCTTGGTATTTATTATTTTCTTTCTACATGTTTTTCTTATTTCCTTGGTCTTCTTTTCCAGGTATTGATTATCCTCTTTGTTGTGGCTATTTTTATTTTCTGATGGCATTACACCTTGGTATTCTGTAATTTCTATTTCCTTCCTGCTCTCTTCTGTATTCGGACTTACTTTAATACCTTCTGAGGTGCTGTCTGAGGTTTCATCCAAATTATTAAAACCACTGTCCATTTGCTTATTCGTCTCCTCCTTGTATGTATCTGCTTTTTGGATAGGCGTATTAACATTTTCAAACTTCTCCCCGAAAGTTTTCCATATCTCCTTATTGAACTTCTCCATCTTATCCTCAATCCGCTTTAAACTTTCTTCATTTATTTTCTCAATTTGTTTTAAACTATCCCTCAAAGTTTCATTCTGTTTCCTTGAGTTCTCTTCCTGTTCCTTAAAATTCTCATCTATTTTGTCAAATTTTTCGCTCAAGGTTTCATTTTGTTTCCTTGAGTTCTCATCTATATTATCAAATTTTTTCTCCTGTCTCCTAAAATTTTCTTTATTTTCCTCATTGGTTTGTTTTAAGTTTTCCTCCTGTTTTCAAAATTCTCCTTCATTTCCTCATTGGTTTGTGTTAAATTTTCCTCCTGTTTTCTAAATTGTTCAGCCATAAATTTCATTATGTCTTGCCAATGAGGTTCTTCTCTGGCTACCGCTTTGTCTGGTTGGTCCCCTTGGGCATCATCTTCAATTATTTCCTTTTCCGGGTCCATAACTACTTCGGTTTCTTCTTTATCGCCTGTCTGTTGGTCCATTTCACTGTCCGTGACTAATTCTATTTCTTGTTCCTGTCCACCTTCTTCCTTCTCCTTTTCTTCTGCCCTCTTCTTCGATCTGCCTCTGGTATTATGCATTTCTTGTTTTCTCATAACTGCCGACGATAATTAGATTTTTTGGTATATTAATTTATTAAATATATCACAATTCTTTTCTAATTACAGCCCTTTTACGTTGAGCGCCAATTCTGTAACGTAGCGGATTGAGTCCGAGGTTTCCGCCTCTCCAAGAGTGTATTGCTTTTACAGGTTTAGTTAATTCAGCCCCACTGTTGTAACGTAGCGGTTTTTTCAAGAGGTGTTATAATGCGAAACGTCCGTCTCTTTCAAGACTCGATGCTGTAAGCACCAAATCTGTAACGTGCGTTTGTTGTATCAAGGTTTCCACCTCTCCGCAGTTGCCACTTATGAATTATAAAGACCGAAGTTTAAATAAAGTGGTTGGTAATGTTACTCCAACAAAGCAGAAATCGAGGGTGTGTGATTTGGGTCAAGTAGGGAAGTTGTTTAGCCTGATTTTGAAGAGAGAGCTAGTACCGTTGGTTTACCCTCGGTTTGAACGATTTCTAAATTTTCAAATATTCGCCATGCACCGAATCAGCTGACTTTAACACTAGTCTCCAAATATAGATTAAACCGACGACACTGTGGCCGTAGACAACCTGGTGGATCGTCTTCTTCTTAGCTGTTCTGAAACTTAATACAACTACCCACTACAAGAAAGTACACACATTTTATTTTTTAAATCTCAATTTTTCAATAATATTTATTAAAAATATTATTGGGTTTTTCTCTTCTGCCAAAATACAAATCTCACAATCGATCTTTTCCTTAATTAAAAACAAGATATCGACTTCATTGAGTAAACATGGAATTGTCAAAAAAATATATATGGTTTTTGACCAAATTTTATACTATATTTAAAACATCAATCAATACATAATTCTTTGTTATTTCCCCAGGGTTAAGGGTAAGTTCTTTTTGTTATGAGATGGTCAGAAATGGATAATTATACTACGCTTTACAAATACCGAAAAATATTCAAAAATTTGTTTATTTTTGCTTAGTACGTAGTTCCGGAAATGTCCGTAAGAGAGCAGAGTGCGTTTGTTTTCATTAGAACATGTGATTAATTTTTAATAGTTTTTGTTCTATACAACCATTCGGAATGAGTTTTCATCGTTAAATATTCAACGAAATGTTTATATTACCTCTCTTCTTAAAGTTCGTACTTGAATGAAGCCGTTTCTCCGGTGGTGTCCGTCTTTTGTTGTAATTTCATTACCGTCTGGAAAATATTCTCTCATCAAACTTGACACATAGCGAAACTAGGCCTGATCGTCCAGAATTGATTTTCTTTCACTTTTATTATGTAGTATAGCAATTTGACTTTGATAAATAAGGTATTAGTATATAATGTTCATACTGTTGTTTAATTTTGTACCAATTTTACACTTCTCAAAAGGTTTCTAAAAGGATATTTTAATAAAATTGTGGTCTCATCATTTTGTCAACTGGACAGGTTTAATTTATAAATTCGATTAACAATACTTGTTATTTTCCGTTACTCTTAGTAACCCATAATTTTTTATATCTTTTTATTGGTTCTGCTATTTACTTTTTAGTATATAGGCAGTTTGTAATTATTATAAATTTATATTTTATTTACAGAAAAATAATTCTTTTTAATTTCGGTTTCTTTCCCAATTTGGTTTACATAATAGGTTTCTGTTCATTTTCTTATAACCTTGGATATAAGTATTTAATATTTTTATTATCTTTAAATGAATTTATATATTATTTATTAGTCTCTCATAGTATTCCTACACTGCACTACTTCCTTCTGCCATTTCCCTCATACAGTATTATTTTAATTTTTTATTATCATCTGATATTTAAATCTTTTATGTTTTTTTTTTTTAAACGAATTCTGGGTTATCTTATACTATAACACAAATATTTAAAAAAATTTAAATTAACTTAGGTATTAAACTTGGTTGTCTACACAATATAAACATTACAATAAATTAACAAAATACATAATCAGTTAGTAGCATTATAGTCTACTATCATTGTTTATAATTCTCATACCTACAGCACAATTCTGTAAGAAGTTCCCTGCACTTTCACTTTTTACCTCAATGGGTACACTATAACTCACTTGTCACTGTATATCACTCTAATTGTTTTTAATGTTTAGTGATACAATTTAATTTTGAGCTCGTTATAGTTTACCCATTTCTGACCTTCATGGTATTACAAGAGTTAATTTATTGGGACCGGGTCATGTACCGTTACATAAAGCCCCCCCACTAGAACAAATTTATTTTGGTTTTACTCGTTTATTAAAATAAATTGTTGATTGTTTCAATTCTCCTAATAGTCTTGGCTTTATTCTTCATAATAGTGTTTCATTTCCGACTGGTTATAAACTGACTGGTAATTCAGACTGGTGGTAATTGCTGTTTTCTTACTCTACTCTCTCTCTGTTGGAGGCAAATTCATCAATTATTTATTTCTGGGTAGTGGTACTTCCACATTTTATTTGATAAGGACTGGTCACACTAATCATATTAAACTTGTTTTAACACTCATTTCTATTTACTTCTATAAATTTGCTTTATCAATTAAGCTTCGGTCTGCTATCTTCCTTCTATTTTCTTCATCTATACTTCTGGAATCTAATATCACTCTTTTCAGCTATTTTATAATTATTATCCCTTAAATATTCAATTTCCCTAACATTTTTCCCTATCTTGTGCGGTGGTACCAGTAGGGTGGCCACTCTGGGTCCATACTCCTCTGTCCATCCTTACACCTTCTGAGACCAGGGGAACATCATCCCTGCTCATAAAAATTATTGCCGGAACATTTCTACGGTCAATACATGAAATAAAAAAAATTATAAGTAGTAGTCAATTAGCGACTAGTACTAAACACTTTTGGGATTCTTCATACTGTAGCTGGTTGCATTTATTTATATATTTCTTCTTCTCCTTGATTCCTTCTTCTTTTCCATTAACTAATAGCATATAACATTATTGATAGGCCTTATGTTATAATTCTTTTGACTTTACTTCTTGTGACATATTTCTCCGTATCATTTCTTCTTATATAATCTTTAATTCCGAGAAATTCTAATTATTGTATTAATTATCATCCTCCTTCGGTTTCATTGGAGTCATTAAATTCATCTCTATTCTTCTTATCTGAGCACATTACCATCAATTGTTTTTGTTCATTTAATTTTTCTTCTGTTTGTTACCATTAGAAATATTAATTTTTCCTATTATTTCATTTTAAATCAATTCTTTCAAATATTCACTTTTATTTACTAATCTGTTATTATTTTTTATTAAATTATATGGTTTCAAAATAACTTGAGTAAGATGTCCTTACATGCTTTTAGAATTTTGGGGTTTTAGTCTCTTCACTTTAAATTATATGGTTTCAAAATAACTTGAGTAAGATGTCCTTACATGCTTTTAGAATTTTGGGGTTTTATCTTAAATCATATTGTTTCTAAATAAATTAAGTAAGTTGTCCTTACATAGTTTTTGAATTTTGGGGTTTTCTTCCGCTATTCAATGGGTTGCTGGGTCGGTTTTCAGAATTTCAGTCCCCTTTTCTGGTTTGTTATTATTTAGGTTAACCATGGTCCATTAACTCAGGTACTCCCTTTACTCGGATTACTGGGGTATTCATAATGATTTTGGTATTTGTTATATACCTCTCTTTCACCTGGCATCGTAACTCAGCTGATACAAAGTCTTCATAGAAGTCACGGTTTTCCGTCATTGTTAGTTCTTTTTTAACTAACAGGTATTGCACCTCCTCTGACATAACATATTCACTCATTTTTAATATCATTCCATTCCCGTTTTCCTCTGGATGATTTACCAAAACGTTTAATGATATATTCCGTCTTGATGATCTGACTAATATCTTCTGATGCACTTCAATCGTTGACATATTTAACTGGGATGTAAACTTAATTAACTCCCTCTGTTCGTTAATTGGAAGGTTGAATACATTAATTAATCCACCTGTAATCATCTCCCATTCTTCCTTGGTATTTATTATTTTCTTTCTACATGTTTTTCTTATTTCCTTGGTCTTCTTTTCCAGGTATTGATTATCCTCTTTGTTGTGGCTATTTTTATTTTCTGATGGCATTACACCTTGGTATTCTGTAATTTCTATTTCCTTCCTGCTCTCTTCTGTATTCGGACTTACTTTAATACCTTCTGAGGTGCTGTCTGAGGTTTCATCCAAATTATTAAAACCACTGTCCATTTGCTTATTCGTCTCCTCCTTGTATGTATCTGCTTTTTGGATAGGCGTATTAACATTTTCAAACTTCTCCCCGAAAGTTTTCCATATCTCCTTATTGAACTTCTCCATCTTATCCTCAATCCGCTTTAAACTTTCTTCATTTATTTTCTCAATTTGTTTTAAACTATCCCTCAAAGTTTCATTCTGTTTCCTTGAGTTCTCTTCCTGTTTCTTAAAATTCTCATCTATTTTGTCAAATTTTTCGCTCAAGGTTTCATTTTGTTTCCTTGAGTTCTCATCTATATTATCAAATTTTTTCTCCTGTCTCCTAAAATTTTCTTTATTTTCCTCATTGGTTTGTTTTAAGTTTTCCTCCTGTTTTCAAAATTCTCCTTCATTTCCTCATTGGTTTGTGTTAAATTTTCCTCCTGTTTTCTAAATTGTTCAGCCATAAATTTCATTATGTCTTGCCAATGAGGTTCTTCTCTGGCTACCGCTTTGTCTGGTTGGTCCCCTTGGGCATCATCTTCAATTATTTCCTTTTCCGGGTCCATAACTACTTCGGTTTCTTCTTTATCGCCTGTCTGTTGGTCCATTTCACTGTCCGTGACTAATTCTATTTCTTGTTCCTGTCCACCTTCTTCCTTCTCCTTTTCTTCTGCCCTCTTCTTCGATCTGCCTCTGGTATTATGCATTTCTTGTTTTCTCATAACTGCCGACGATAATTAGATTTTTTGGTATATTAATTTATTAAATATATCACAATTCTTTTCTAATTACAGCCCTTTTACGTTGAGCGCCAATTCTGTAATGTAGCGGATTGAGTCCGAGGTTTCCGCCTCTCCAAGAGTGTATTGCTTTTACAGGTTTAGTTAATTCAGCCCCACTGTTGTAAGCGCCAATTCTGTAACGTAGCGGTTTTTTCAAGAGGTGTTATAATGCGAAACGTCCGTCTCTTTCAAGACTCAATGCTGTAAGCACCAAATCTGTAACGTGCGTTTGTTGTATCAAGGTTTCCACCTCTCCGCAGTTGCCACTTATGAATTATAAAGACCGAAGTTTAAATAAAGTGGTTGGTAATGTTACTCCAACAAAGCAGAAATCGAGGGTGTGTGATTTGGGTCAAGTAGGGAAGTTGTTTAGCCTGATTTTGAAGAGAGAGCTAGTACCGTTGGTTTACCCTCGGTTTGAACGATTTCTAAATTTTCAAATATTCGCCATGCACCGAATCAGCTGACTTTAACACTAGTCTCCAAATATAGATTAAACCGACGACACTGTGGCCGTAGACAACCTGGTGGATCGTCTTCTTCTTAGCTGTTCTGAAACTTAATACAACTACCCACTACAAGAAAGTACACACATTTTATTTTTTAAATCTCAATTTTTCAATAATATTTATTAAAAATATTATTGGGTTTTTCTCTTCTGCCAAAATACAAATCTCACAATCGATCTTTTCCTTAATTAAAAACAAGATATCGACTTCATTGAGTAAACATGGAATTGTCAAAAAAATATATATGGTTTTTGACCAAATTTTATACTATATTTAAAACATCAATCAATACATAATTCTTTGTTATTTCCCCAGGGTTAAGGGTGAGTTCTTTTTGTTATGAGATGGTCAGAAATGGATAATTATACTACGCTTTACAAATACCGAAAAATATTCAAAAATTTGTTTATTTTTGCTTAGTACGTAGTTCCGGAAATGTCCGTAAGAGAGCAGAGTGCGTTTGTTTTCATTAGAACATGTGATTAATTTTTAATAGTTTTTGTTCTATACAACCATTCGGAATGAGTTTTCATCGTTAAATATTCAACGAAATGTTTATATTACCTCTCTTCTTAAAGTTCGTACTTGAATGAAGCCGTTTCTCTGGTGGTGTCCGTCTTTTGTTGTAATTTCATTACCGTCTGGAAAATATTCTCTCATCAAACTTGACACATAGCGAAACTAGGCCTGATCGTCCAGAATTGATTTTCTTTCACTTTTATTATGTAGTATAGCAATTTGACTTTGATAAATAAGGTATTAGTATATAATGTTCATACTGTTGTTTAATTTTGTACCAATTTTACACTTCTCAAAAGGTTTCTAAAAGGATATTTTAATAAAATTGTGGTCTCATCATTTTGTCAACTGGACAGGTTTAATTTATAAATTCGATTAACAATACTTGTTATTTTCCGTTACTCTTAGTAACCCATAATTTTTTATATCTTTTTATTGGTTCTGCTATTTACTTTTTAGTATATAGGCAGTTTGTAATTATTATAAATTTATATTTTATTTACAGAAAAATAATTCTTTTTAATTTCGGTTTCTTTCCCAATTTGGTTTACATAATAGGTTTCTGTTCATTTTCTTATAACCTTGGATATAAGTATTTAATATTTTTATTATCTTTAAATGAATTTATATATTATTTATTAGTCTCTCATAGTATTCCTACACTGCACTACTTCCTTCTGCCATTTCCCTCATACAGTATTATTTTAATTTTTTATTATCATCTGATATTTAAATCTTTTATGTTTTTTTTTTTTAAACGAATTCTGGGTTATCTTATACTATAACACAAATATTTAAAAAAATTTAAATTAACTTAGGTATTAAACTTGGTTGTCTACACAATATAAACATTACAATAAATTAACAAAATACATAATCAGTTAGTAGCATTATAGTCTACTATCATTGTTTATAATTCTCATACCTACAGCACAATTCTGTAAGAAGTTCCCTGCACTTTCACTTTTTACCTCAATGGGTACACTATAACTCACTTGTCACTGTATATCACTCTAATTGTTTTTAATGTTTAGTGATACAATTTAATTTTGAGCTCGTTATAGTTTACCCATTTCTGACCTTCATGGTATTACAAGAGTTAATTTATTGGGACCGGGTCATGTACCGTTACATAAAGCCCCCCCACTAGAACAAATTTATTTTGGTTTTACTCGTTTATTAAAATAAATTGTTGATTGTTTCAATTCTCCTAATAGTCTTGGCTTTATTCTTCATAATAGTGTTTCATTTCCGACTGGTTATAAACTGACTGGTAATTCAGACTGGTGGTAATTGCTGTTTTCTTACTCTACTCTCTCTCTGTTGGAGGCAAATTCATCAATTATTTATTTCTGGGTAGTGGTACTTCCACATTTTACTTGATAAGGACTGGTCACACTAATCATATTAAACTTGTTTTAACACTCATTTCTATTTACTTCTATAAATTTGCTTTATCAATTAAGCTTCGGTCTGCTATCTTCCTTCTATTTTCTTCATCTATACTTCTGGAATCTAATATCACTCTTTTCAGCTATTTTATAATTATTATCCCTTAAATATTCAATTTCCCTAACATTTTTCCCTATCTTGTGCGGTGGTACCAGTAGGGTGGCCACTCTGGGTCCATACTCCTCTGTCCATCCTTACACCTTCTGAGACCAGGGGAACATCATCCCTGCTCATAAAAATTATTGCCGGAACATTTCTACGGTCAATACATGAAATAAAAAAAATTATAAGTAGTAGTCAATTAGCGACTAGTACTAAACACTTTTGGGATTCTTCATACTGTAGCTGGTTGCATTTATTTATATATTTCTTCTTCTCCTTGATTCCTTCTTCTTTTCCATTAACTAATAGCATATAACATTATTGATAGGCCTTATGTTATAATTCTTTTGACTTTACTTCTTGTGACATATTTCTCCGTATCATTTCTTCTTATATAATCTTTAATTCCGAGAAATTCTAATTATTGTATTAATTATCATCCTCCTTCGGTTTCATTGGAGTCATTAAATTCATCTCTATTCTTCTTATCTGAGCACATTACCATCAATTGTTTTTGTTCATTTAATTTTTCTTCTGTTTGTTACCATTAGAAATATTAACTTTTCCTATTATTTCATTTTAAATCAATTCTTTCAAATATTCACTTTTATTTACTAATCTGTTATTATTTTTTATTAAATTATATGGTTTCAAAATAACTTGAGTAAGATGTCCTTACATGCTTTTAGAATTTTGGGGTTTTAGTCTCTTCACTTTAAATTATATGGTTTCAAAATAACTTGAGTAAGATGTCCTTACATGCTTTTAGAATTTTGGGGTTTTATCTTAAATCATATTGTTTCTAAATAAATTAAGTAAGTTGTCCTTACATAGTTTTTGAATTTTGGGGTTTTCTTCCGCTATTCAATGGGTTGCTGGGTCGGTTTTCAGAATTTCAGTCCCCTTTTCTGGTTTGTTATTATTTAGGTTAACCATGGTCCAATACCTCAGGTACTCCCTTTACTCGGATTACTGGGGTATTCATAATGATTTTGGTATTTGTTATATACCTCTCTTTCACCTGGCATCGTAACTCAGCTGATACAAAGTCTTCATAGAAGTCACGGTTTTCCGTCATTGTTAGTTCTTTTTTAACTAACAGGTATTGCACCTCCTCTGACATAACATATTCACTCATTTTTAATATCATTCCATTCCCGTTTTCCTCTGGATGATTTACCAAAACGTTTAATGATATATTCCGTCTTGATGATCTGACTAATATCTTCTGATGCACTTCAATCGTTGACATATTTAACTGGGATGTAAACTTAATTAACTCCCTCTGTTCGTTAATTGGAAGGTTGAATACATTAATTAATCCACCTGTAATCATCTCCCATTCTTCCTTGGTATTTATTATTTTATTTCTACATGTTTTTCTTATTTCCTTGGTCTTCTTTTCCAGGTATTGATTATCCTCTTTGTTGTGGCTATTTTTATTTTCTGATGGCATTACACCTTGGTATTCTGTAATTTCTATTTCCTTCCTGCTCTCTTCTGTATTCGGACTTACTTTAATACCTTCTGAGGTGCTGTCTGAGGTTTCATCCAAATTATTAAAACCACTGTCCATTTGCTTATTCGTCTCCTCCTTGTATGTATCTGCTTTTTGGATAGGCGTATTAACATTTTCAAACTTCTCCCCGAAAGTTTTCCATATCTCCTTATTGAACTTCTCCATCTTATCCTCAATCCGCTTTAAACTTTCTTCATTTATTTTCTCAATTTGTTTTAAACTATCCCTCAAAGTTTCATTCTGTTTCCTTGAGTTCTCTTCCTGTTTCTTAAAATTCTCATCTATTTTGTCAAATTTTTCGCTCAAGGTTTCATTTTGTTTCCTTGAGTTCTCATCTATATTATCAAATTTTTTCTCCTGTCTCCTAAAATTTTCTTTATTTTCCTCATTGGTTTGTTTTAAGTTTTCCTCCTGTTTTCAAAATTCTCCTTCATTTCCTCATTGGTTTGTGTTAAATTTTCCTCCTGTTTTCTAAATTGTTCAGCCATAAATTTCATTATGTCTTGCCAATGAGGTTCTTCTCTGGCTACCGCTTTGTCTGGTTGGTCCCCTTGGGCATCATCTTCAATTATTTCCTTTTCCGGGTCCATAACTACTTCGGTTTCTTCTTTATCGCCTGTCTGTTGGTCCATTTCACTGTCCGTGACTAATTCTATTTCTTGTTCCTGTCCACCTTCTTCCTTCTCCTTTTCTTCTGCCCTCTTCTTCGATCTGCCTCTGGTATTATGCATTTCTTGTTTTCTCATAACTGCCGACGATAATTAGATTTTTTGGTATATTAATTTATTAAATATATCACAATTCTTTTCTAATTACAGCCCTTTTACGTTGAGCGCCAATTCTGTAATGTAGCGGATTGAGTCCGAGGTTTCCGCCTCTCCAAGAGTGTATTGCTTTTACAGGTTTAGTTAATTCAGCCCCACTGTTGTAAGCGCCAATTCTGTAACGTAGCGGTTTTTTCAAGAGGTGTTATAATGCGAAACGTCCGTCTCTTTCACGACTCAATGCTGTAAGCACCAAATCTGTAACGTGCGTTTGTTGTATCAAGGTTTCCACCTCTCCGCAGTTGCCACTTATGAATTATAAAGACCGAAGTTTAAATAAAGTGGTTGGTAATGTTACTCCAACAAAGCAGAAATCGAGGGTGTGTGATTTGGGTCAAGTAGGGAAGTTGTTTAGCCTGATTTTGAAGAGAGAGCTAGTACCGTTGGTTTACCCTCGGTTTGAACGATTTCTAAATTTTCAAATATTCGCCATGCACCGAATCAGCTGACTTTAACACTAGTCTCCAAATATAGATTAAACCGACGACACTGTGGCCGTAGACAACCTGGTGGATCGTCTTCTTCTTAGCTGTTCTGAAACTTAATACAACTACCCACTACAAGAAAGTACACACATTTTATTTTTTAAATCTCAATTTTTCAATAATATTTATTAAAAATATTATTGGGTTTTTCTCTTCTGCCAAAATACAAATCTCACAATCGATCTTTTCCTTAATTAAAAACAAGATATCGACTTCATTGAGTAAACATGGAATTGTCAAAAAAATATATATGGTTTTTGACCAAATTTTATACTATATTTAAAACATCAATCAATACATAATTCTTTGTTATTTCCCCAGGGTTAAGGGTAAGTTCTTTTTGTTATGAGATGGTCAGAAATGGATAATTATACTACGCTTTACAAATACCGAAAAATATTCAAAAATTTGTTTATTTTTGCTTAGTACGTAGTTCCGGAAATGTCCGTAAGAGAGCAGAGTGCGTTTGTTTTCATTAGAACATGTGATTAATTTTTAATAGTTTTTGTTCTATACAACCATTCGGAATGAGTTTTCATCGTTAAATATTCAACGAAATGTTTATATTACCTCTCTTCTTAAAGTTCGTACTTGAATGAAGCCGTTTCTCCGGTGGTGTCCATCTTTTGTTGTAATTTCATTACCGTCTGGAAAATATTCTCTCATCAAACTTGACACATAGCGAAACTAGGCCTGATCGTCCAGAATTGATTTTCTTTCACTTTTATTATGTAGTATAGCAATTTGACTTTGATAAATAAGGTATTAGTATATAATGTTCATACTGTTGTTTAATTTTGTACCAATTTTACACTTCTCAAAAGGTTTCTAAAAGGATATTTTAATAAAATTGTGGTCTCATCATTTTGTCAACTGGACAGGTTTAATTTATAAATTCGATTAACAATACTTGTTATTTTCCGTTACTCTTAGTAGCCCATAATTTTTTATATCTTTTTATTGGTTCTGCTATTTACTTTTTAGTATATAGGCAGTTTGTAATTATTATAAATTTATATTTTATTTACAGAAAAATAATTCTTTTTAATTTCGGTTTCTTTCCCAATTTGGTTTACATAATAGGTTTCTGTTCATTTTCTTATAACCTTGGATATAAGTATTTAATATTTTTATTATCTTTAAATGAATTTATATATTATTTATTAGTCTCTCATAGTATTCCTACACTGCACTACTTCCTTCTGCCATTTCCCTCATACAGTATTATTTTAATTTTTTATTATCATCTGATATTTAAATCTTTTGTTTTTTTTTTTTTAAACGAACCCTGGGTTATCTTATACTATAACACAAATATTTAAAAAAATATAAAATTAACTTAGGTATTAAACTTGGTTGTCTACACAATATAAACATTACAATAAATTAACAAAATACATAATCAGTTAGTAGCATTATAGTCTACTATCATTGTTTATAATTCTCATACCTACAGCACAATTCTGTAAGAAGTTCCCTGCACTTTCACTTTTTACCTCAATGGGTACACTATAACTCACTTGTCACTGTATATCACTCTAATTGTTTTTAATGTTTAGTGATACAATTTAATTTTGAGCTCGTTATAGTTTACCCATTTCTGACCTTCATGGTATTACAAGAGTTAATTTATTGGGACCGGGTCATGTACCGTTACATAAAGCCCCCCCACTAGAACAAATTTATTTTGGTTTTACTCGTTTATTAAAATAAATTGTTGATTGTTTCAATTCTCCTAATAGTCTTGGCTTTATTCTTCATAATAGTGTTTCATTTCCGACTGGTTATAAACTGACTGGTAATTCAGACTGGTGGTAATTGCTGTTTTCTTACTCTACTCTCTCTCTGTTGGAGGCAAATTCATCAATTATTTTTATTTCTGGGTAGTGGTACTTCCACATTTTATTTGATAAGGACTGGTCACACTAATCATATTAAACTTGTTTTAACACTCATTTCTATTTACTTCTATAAATTTGCTTTATCAATTAAGCTTCGGTCTGCTATCTTCCTTCTATTTTCTTCATCTATACTTCTGGAATCTAATATCACTCTTTTCAGCTATTTTATAATTATTATCCCTTAAATATTCAATTTCCCTAACATTTTTCCCTATCTTGTGCGGTGGTACCAGTAGGGTGGCCACTCTGGGTCCGTACTCCTCTGTCCATCCTTACACCTTCTGAGACCAGGGGAACATCATCCCTGCTCATAAAAATTATTGCCGGAACATTTCTACGGTCAATACATGAAATAAAAAAAATTATAAGTAGTAGTCAATTAGCGACTAGTACTAAACACTTTTGGGATTCTTCATACTGTAGCTGGTTGCATTTATTTATATATTTCTTCTTCTCCTTGATTCCTTCTTCTTTTCCATTAACTAATAGCATATAACATTATTGATAGGCCTTATGTTAAAATTCTTTTGACTTTACTTCTTGTGACATATTTCTCCGTATCATTTCTTCTTATATAATCTTCAATTCCGAGAAATTCTAATTATTGTATTAATTATCATCCTCCTTCGGTTTCATTGGAGTCATTAAATTCATCTCTATTCTTCTTATCTGAGCACATTACCATCAATTGTTTTTGTTCATTTAATTTTTCTTCTGTTTGTTACCATTAGAAATATTAATTTTTCCTATTATTTCATTTTAAATCAATTCTTTCAAATATTCACTTTTATTTACTAATCTGTTATTATTTTTTATTAAATTATATGGTTTCAAAATAACTTGAGTAAGATGTCCTTACATGCTTTTAGAATTTTGGGGTTTTAGTCTCTTCACTTTAAATTATATGGTTTCAAAATAACTTGAGTAAGATGTCCTTACATGCTTTTAGAATTTTGGGGTTTTATCTTAAATCATATTGTTTCTAAATAAATTAAGTAAGTTGTCCTTACATAGTTTTTGAATTTTGGGGTTTTCTTCCGCTATTCAATGGGTTGCTGGGTCGGTTTTCAGAATTTCAGTCCCCTTTTCTGGTTTGTTATTATTTAGGTTAACCATGGTCCATTAACTCAGGTACTCCCTTTACTCGGATTACTGGGGTATTCATAATGATTTTGGTATTTGTTATATACCTCTCTTTCACCTGGCATCGTAACTCAGCTGATACAAAGTCTTCATAGAAGTCACGGTTTTCCGTCATTGTTAGTTCTTTTTTAACTAACAGGTATTGCACCTCCTCTGACATAACATATTCACTCATTTTTAATATCATTCCATTCCCGTTTTCCTCTGGATGATTTACCAAAACGTTTAATGATATATTCCGTCTTGATGATCTGACTAATATCTTCTGATGCACTTCAATCGTTGACATATTTAACTGGGATGTAAACTTAATTAACTCCCTCTGTTCGTTAATTGGAAGGTTGAATACATTAATTAATCCACCTGTAATCATCTCCCATTCTTCCTTGGTATTTATTATTTTATTTCTACATGTTTTTCTTATTTCCTTGGTCTTCTTTTCCAGGTATTGATTATCCTCTTTGTTGTGGCTATTTTTATTTTCTGATGGCATTACACCTTGGTATTCTGTAATTTCTATTTCCTTCCTGCTCTCTTCTGTATTCGGACTTACTTTAATACCTTCTGAGGTGCTGTCTGAGGTTTCATCCAAATTATTAAAACCACTGTCCATTTGCTTATTCGTCTCCTCCTTGTATGTATCTGCTTTTTGGATAGGCGTATTAACATTTTCAAACTTCTCCCCGAAAGTTTTCCATATCTCCTTATTGAACTTCTCCATCTTATCCTCAATCCGCTTTAAACTTTCTTCATTTATTTTCTCAATTTGTTTTAAACTATCCCTCAAAGTTTCATTCTGTTTCCTTGAGTTCTCTTCCTGTTTCTTAAAATTCTCATCTATTTTGTCAAATTTTTCGCTCAAGGTTTCATTTTGTTTCCTTGAGTTCTCATCTATATTATCAAATTTTTTCTCCTGTCTCCTAAAATTTTCTTTATTTTCCTCATTGGTTTGTTTTAAGTTTTCCTCCTGTTTTCAAAATTCTCCTTCATTTCCTCATTGGTTTGTGTTAAATTTTCCTCCTGTTTTCTAAATTGTTCAGCCATAAATTTCATTATGTCTTGCCAATGAGGTTCTTCTCTGGCTACCGCTTTGTCTGGTTGGTCCCCTTGGGCATCATCTTCAATTATTTCCTTTTCCGGGTCCATAACTACTTCGGTTTCTTCTTTATCGCCTGTCTGTTGGTCCATTTCACTGTCCGTGACTAATTCTATTTCTTGTTCCTGTCCACCTTCTTCCTTCTCCTTTTCTTCTGCCCTCTTCTTCGATCTGCCTCTGGTATTATGCATTTCTTGTTTTCTCATAACTGCCGACGATAATTAGATTTTTTGGTATATTAATTTATTAAATATATCACAATTCTTTTCTAATTACAGCCCTTTTACGTTGAGCGCCAATTCTGTAACGTAGCGGATTGAGTCCGAGGTTTCCGCCTCTCCAAGAGTGTATTGCTTTTACAGGTTTAGTTAATTCAGCCCCACTGTTGTAAGCGCCAATTCTGTAACGTAGCGGTTTTTTCAAGAGGTGTTATAATGCGAAACGTCCGTCTCTTTCAAGACTCAATGCTGTAAGCACCAAATCTGTAACGTGCGTTTGTTGTATCAAGGTTTCCACCTCTCCGCAGTTGCCACTTATGAATTATAAAGACCGAAGTTTAAATAAAGTGGTTGGTAATGTTACTCCAACAAAGCAGAAATCGAGGGTGTGTGATTTGGGTCAAGTAGGGAAGTTGTTTAGCCTGATTTTGAAGAGAGAGCTAGTACCGTTGGTTTACCCTCGGTTTGAACGATTTCTAAATTTTCAAATATTCGCCATGCACCGAATCAGCTGACTTTAACACTAGTCTCCAAATATAGATTAAACCGACGACACTGTGGCCGTAGACAACCTGGTGGATCGTCTTCTTCTTAGCTGTTCTGAAACTTAATACAACTACCCACTACAAGAAAGTACACACATTTTATTTTTTAAATCTCAATTTTTCAATAATATTTATTAAAAATATTATTGGGTTTTTCTCTTCTGCCAAAATACAAATCTCACAATCGATCTTTTCCTTAATTAAAAACAAGATATCGACTTCATTGAGTAAACATGGAATTGTCAAAAAAATATATATGGTTTTTGACCAAATTTTATACTATATTTAAAACATCAATCAATACATAATTCTTTGTTATTTCCCCAGGGTTAAGGGTAAGTTCTTTTTGTTATGAGATGGTCAGAAATGGATAATTATACTACGCTTTACAAATACCGAAAAATATTCAAAAATTTGTTTATTTTTGCTTAGTACGTAGTTCCGGAAATGTCCGTAAGAGAGCAGAGTGCGTTTGTTTTCATTAGAACATGTGATTAATTTTTAATAGTTTTTGTTCTATACAACCATTCGGAATGAGTTTTCATCGTTAAATATTCAACAAAATGTTTATATTACCTCTCTTCTTAAAGTTCGTACTTGAATGAAGCCGTTTCTCCGGTGGTGTCCGTCTTTTGTTGTAATTTCATTACCGTCTGGAAAATATTCTCTCATCAAACTTGACACATAGCGAAACTAGGCCTGATCGTCCAGAATTGATTTTCTTTCACTTTTATTATGTAGTATAGCAATTTGACTTTGATAAATAAGGTATTAGTATATAATGTTCATACTGTTGTTTAATTTTGTACCAATTTTACACTTCTCAAAAGGTTTCTAAAAGGATATTTTAATAAAATTGTGGTCTCATCATTTTGTCAACTGGACAGGTTTAATTTATAAATTCGATTAACAATACTTGTTATTTTCCGTTACTCTTAGTAACCCATAATTTTTTATATCTTTTTATTGGTTCTGCTATTTACTTTTTAGTATATAGGCAGTTTGTAATTATTATAAATTTATATTTTATTTACAGAAAAATAATTCTTTTTAATTTCGGTTTCTTTCCCAATTTGGTTTACATAATAGGTTTCTGTTCATTTTCTTATAACCTTGGATATAAGTATTTAATATTTTTATTAACTTTAAATGAATTTATATATTATTTATTAGTCTCTCATAGTATTCCTACACTGCACTACTTCCTTCTGCCATTTCCCTCATACAGTATTATTTTAATTTTTTATTATCATCTGATATTTAAATCTTTTGTTTTTTTTTTTTTTAAACGAACCCTGGGTTATCTTATACTATAACACAAATATTTAAAAAAATTTAAATTAACTTAGGTATTAAACTTGGTTGTCTACACAATATAAACATTACAATAAATTAACAAAATACATAATCAGTTAGTAGCATTATAGTCTACTATCATTGTTTATAATTCTCATACCTACAGCACAATTCTGTAAGAAGTTCCCTGCACTTTCACTTTTTACCTCAATGGGTACACTATAACTCACTTGTCACTGTATATCACTCTAATTGTTTTTAATGTTTAGTGATACAATTTAATTTTGAGCTCGTTATAGTTTACCCATTTCTGACCTTCATGGTATTACAAGAGTTAATTTATTGGGACCGGGTCATGTACCGTTACATAAAGCCCCCCCACTAGAACAAATTTATTTTGGTTTTACTCGTTTATTAAAATAAATTGTTGATTGTTTCAATTCTCCTAATAGTCTTGGCTTTATTCTTCATAATAGTGTTTCATTTCCGACTGGTTATAAACTGACTGGTAATTCAGACTGGTGGTAATTGCTGTTTTCTTACTCTACTCTCTCTCTGTTGGAGGCAAATTCATCAATTATTTATTTCTGGGTAGTGGTACTTCCACATTTTATTTGATAAGGACTGGTCACACTAATCATATTAAACTTGTTTTAACACTCATTTCTATTTACTTCTATAAATTTGCTTTATCAATTAAGCTTCGGTCTGCTATCTTCCTTCTATTTTCTTCATCTATACTTCTGGAATCTAATATCACTCTTTTCAGCTATTTTATAATTATTATCCCTTAAATATTCAATTTCCCTAACATTTTTCCCTATCTTGTGCGGTGGTACCAGTAGGGTGGCCACTCTGGGTCCATACTCCTCTGTCCATCCTTACACCTTCTGAGACCAGGGGAACATCATCCCTGCTCATAAAAATTATTGCCGGAACATTTCTACGGTCAATACATGAAATAAAAAAAATTATAAGTAGTAGTCAATTAGCGACTAGTACTAAACACTTTTGGGATTCTTCATACTGTAGCTGGTTGCATTTATTTATATATTTCTTCTTCTCCTTGATTCCTTCTTCTTTTCCATTAACTAATAGCATATAACATTATTGATAGGCCTTATGTTAAAATTCTTTTGACTTTACTTCTTGTGACATATTTCTCCGTATCATTTCTTCTTATATAATCTTCAATTCCGAGAAATTCTAATTATTGTATTAATTATCATCCTCCTTCGGTTTCATTGGAGTCATTAAATTCATCTCTATTCTTCTTATCTGAGCACATTACCATCAATTGTTTTTGTTCATTTAATTTTTCTTCTGTTTGTTACCATTAGAAATATTAATTTTTCCTATTATTTCATTTTAAATCAATTCTTTCAAATATTCACTTTTATTTACTAATCTGTTATTATTTTTTATTAAATTATATGGTTTCAAAATAACTTGAGTAAGATGTCCTTACATGCTTTTAGAATTTTGGGGTTTTAGTCTCTTCACTTTAAATTATATGGTTTCAAAATAACTTGAGTAAGATGTCCTTACATGCTTTTAGAATTTTGGGGTTTTATCTTAAATCATATTGTTTCTAAATAAATTAAGTAAGTTGTCCTTACATAGTTTTTGAATTTTGGGGTTTTCTTCCGCTATTCAATGGGTTGCTGGGTCGGTTTTCAGAATTTCAGTCCCCTTTTCTGGTTTGTTATTATTTAGGTTAACCATGGTCCATTAACTCAGGTACTCCCTTTACTCGGATTACTGGGGTATTCATAATGATTTTGGTATTTGTTATATACCTCTCTTTCACCTGGCATCGTAACTCAGCTGATACAAAGTCTTCATAGAAGTCACGGTTTTCCGTCATTGTTAGTTCTTTTTTAACTAACAGGTATTGCACCTCCTCTGACATAACATATTCACTCATTTTTAATATCATTCCATTCCCGTTTTCCTCTGGATGATTTACCAAAATGTTTAATGATATATTCCGTCTTGATGATCTGACTAATATCTTCTGATGCACTTCAATCGTTGACATATTTAACTGGGATGTAAACTTAATTAACTCCCTCTGTTCGTTAATTGGAAGGTTGAATACATTAATTAATCCACCTGTAATCATCTCCCATTCTTCCTTGGTATTTATTATTTTCTTTCTACATGTTTTTCTTATTTCCTTGGTCTTCTTTTCCAGGTATTGATTATCCTCTTTGTTGTGGCTATTTTTATTTTCTGATAGCATTACACCTTGGTATTCTGTAATTTCTATTTCCTTCCTGCTCTCTTCTGTATTCGGACTTACTTTAATACCTTCTGAGGTGCTGTCTGAGGTTTCATCCAAATTATTAAAACCACTGTCCATTTGCTTATTCGTCTCCTCCTTGTATGTATCTGCTTTTTGGATAGGCGTATTAACATTTTCAAACTTCTCCCCGAAAGTTTTCCATATCTCCTTATTGAACTTCTCCATCTTATCCTCAATCCGCTTTAAACTTTCTTCATTTATTTTCTCAATTTGTTTTAAACTATCCCTCAAAGTTTCATTCTGTTTCCTTGAGTTCTCTTCCTGTTTCTTAAAATTCTCATCTATTTTGTCAAATTTTTCGCTCAAGGTTTCATTTTGTTTCCTTGAGTTCTCATCTATATTATCAAATTTTTTCTCCTGTCTCCTAAAATTTTCTTTATTTTCCTCATTGGTTTGTTTTAAGTTTTCCTCCTGTTTTCAAAATTCTCCTTCATTTCCTCATTGGTTTGTGTTAAATTTTCCTCCTGTTTTCTAAATTGTTCAGCCATAAATTTCATTATGTCTTGCCAATGAGGTTCTTCTCTGGCTACCGCTTTGTCTGGTTGGTCCCCTTGGGCATCATCTTCAATTATTTCCTTTTCCGGGTCCATAACTACTTCGGTTTCTTCTTTATCGCCTGTCTGTTGGTCCATTTCACTGTCCGTGACTAATTCTATTTCTTGTTCCTGTCCACCTTCTTCCTTCTCCTTTTCTTCTGCCCTCTTCTTCGATCTGCCTCTGGTATTATGCATTTCTTGTTTTCTCATAACTGCCGACGATAATTAGATTTTTTGGTATATTAATTTATTAAATATATCACAATTCTTTTCTAATTACAGCCCTTTTACGTTGAGCGCCAATTCTGTAACGTAGCGGATTGAGTCCGAGGTTTCCGCCTCTCCAAGAGTGTATTGCTTTTACAGGTTTAGTTAATTCAGCCCCACTGTTGTAAGCGCCAATTCTGTAACGTAGCGGTTTTTTCAAGAGGTGTTATAATGCGAAACGTCCGTCTCTTTCAAGACTCAATGCTGTAAGCACCAAATCTGTAACGTGCGTTTGTTGTATCAAGGTTTCCACCTCTCCGCAGTTGCCACTTATGAATTATAAAGACCGAAGTTTAAATAAAGTGGTTGGTAATGTTACTCCAACAAAGCAGAAATCGAGGGTGTGTGATTTGGGTCAAGTAGGGAAGTTGTTTAGCCTGATTTTGAAGAGAGAGCTAGTACCGTTGGTTTACCCTCGGTTTGAACGATTTCTAAATTTTCAAATATTCGCCATGCACCGAATCAGCTGACTTTAACACTAGTCTCCAAATATAGATTAAACCGACGACACTGTGGCCGTAGACAACCTGGTGGATCGTCTTCTTCTTAGCTGTTCTGAAACTTAATACAACTACCCACTACAAGAAAGTACACACATTTTATTTTTTAAATCTCAATTTTTCAATAATATTTATTAAAAATATTATTGGGTTTTTCTCTTCTGCCAAAATACAAATCTCACAATCGATCTTTTCCTTAATTAAAAACAAGATATCGACTTCATTGAGTAAACATGGAATTGTCAAAAAAATATATATGGTTTTTGACCAAATTTTATACTATATTTAAAACATCAATCAATACATAATTCTTTGTTATTTCCCCAGGGTTAAGGGTAAGTTCTTTTTGTTATGAGATGGTCAGAAATGGATAATTATACTACGCTTTACAAATACCGAAAAATATTCAAAAATTTGTTTATTTTTGCTTAGTACGTAGTTCCGGAAATGTCCGTAAGAGAGCAGAGTGCGTTTGTTTTCATTAGAACATGTGATTAATTTTTAATAGTTTTTGTTCTATACAACCATTCGGAATGAGTTTTCATCGTTAAATATTCAACAAAATGTTTATATTACCTCTCTTCTTAAAGTTCGTACTTGAATGAAGCCGTTTCTCCGGTGGTGTCCGTCTTTTGTTGTAATTTCATTACCGTCTGGAAAATATTCTCTCATCAAACTTGACACATAGCGAAACTAGGCCTGATCGTCCAGAATTGATTTTCTTTCACTTTTATTATGTAGTATAGCAATTTGACTTTGATAAATAAGGTATTAGTATATAATGTTCATACTGTTGTTTAATTTTGTACCAATTTTACACTTCTCAAAAGGTTTCTAAAAGGATATTTTAATAAAATTGTGGTCTCATCATTTTGTCAACTGGACAGGTTTAATTTATAAATTCGATTAACAATACTTGTTATTTTCCGTTACTCTTAGTAACCCATAATTTTTTATATCTTTTTATTGGTTCTGCTATTTACTTTTTAGTATATAGGCAGTTTGTAATTATTATAAATTTATATTTTATTTACAGAAAAATAATTCTTTTTAATTTCGGTTTCTTTCCCAATTTGGTTTACATAATAGGTTTCTGTTCATTTTCTTATAACCTTGGATATAAGTATTTAATATTTTTATTAACTTTAAATGAATTTATATATTATTTATTAGTCTCTCATAGTATTCCTACACTGCACTACTTCCTTCTGCCATTTCCCTCACACAGTATTATTTTAATTTTTTATTATCATCTGATATTTAAATCTTTTATGTTTTTTTTTTTTTAAACGAACCCTGGGTTATCTTATACTATAACACAAATATTTAAAAAAATTTAAATTAACTTAGGTATTAAACTTGGTTGTCTACACAATATAAACATTACAATAAATTAACAAAATACATAATCAGTTAGTAGCATTATAGTCTACTATCATTGTTTATAATTCTCATACCTACAGCACAATTCTGTAAGAAGTTCCCTGCACTTTCACTTTTTACCTCAATGGGTACACTATAACTCACTTGTCACTGTATATCACTCTAATTGTTTTTAATGTTTAGTGATACAATTTAATTTTGAGCTCGTTATAGTTTACCCATTTCTGACCTTCATGGTATTACAAGAGTTAATTTATTGGGACCGGGTCATGTACCGTTACATAAAGCCCCCCCACTAGAACAAATTTATTTTGGTTTTACTCGTTTATTAAAATAAATTGTTGATTGTTTCAATTCTCCTAATAGTCTTGGCTTTATTCTTCATAATAGTGTTTCATTTCCGACTGGTTATAAACTGACTGGTAATTCAGACTGGTGGTAATTGCTGTTTTCTTACTCTACTCTCTCTCTGTTGGAGGCAAATTCATCAATTATTTATTTCTGGGTAGTGGTACTTCCACATTTTATTTGATAAGGACTGGTCACACTAATCATATTAAACTTGTTTTAACACTCATTTCTATTTACTTCTATAAATTTGCTTTATCAATTAAGCTTCGGTCTGCTATCTTCCTTCTATTTTCTTCATCTATACTTCTGGAATCTAATATCACTCTTTTCAGCTATTTTATAATTATTATCCCTTAAATATTCAATTTCCCTAACATTTTTCCCTATCTTGTGCGGTGGTACCAGTAGGGTGGCCACTCTGGGTCCATACTCCTCTGTCCATCCTTACACCTTCTGAGACCAGGGGAACATCATCCCTGCTCATAAAAATTATTGCCGGAACATTTCTACGGTCAATACATGAAATAAAAAAAATTATAAGTAGTAGTCAATTAGCGACTAGTACTAAACACTTTTGGGATTCTTCATACTGTAGCTGGTTGCATTTATTTATATATTTCTTCTTCTCCTTGATTCCTTCTTCTTTTCCATTAACTAATAGCATATAACATTATTGATAGGCCTTATGTTAAAATTCTTTTGACTTTACTTCTTGTGACATATTTCTCCGTATCATTTCTTCTTATATAATCTTCAATTCCGAGAAATTCTAATTATTGTATTAATTATCATCCTCCTTCGGTTTCATTGGAGTCATTAAATTCATCTCTATTCTTCTTATCTGAGCACATTACCATCAATTGTTTTTGTTCATTTAATTTTTCTTCTGTTTGTTACCATTAGAAATATTAATTTTTCCTATTATTTCATTTTAAATCAATTCTTTCAAATATTCACTTTTATTTACTAATCTGTTATTATTTTTTATTAAATTATATGGTTTCAAAATAACTTGAGTAAGATGTCCTTACATGCTTTTAGAATTTTGGGGTTTTAGTCTCTTCACTTTAAATTATATGGTTTCAAAATAACTTGAGTAAGATGTCCTTACATGCTTTTAGAATTTTGGGGTTTTATCTTAAATCATATTGTTTCTAAATAAATTAAGTAAGTTGTCCTTACATAGTTTTTGAATTTTGGGGTTTTCTTCCGCTATTCAATGGGTTGCTGGGTCGGTTTTCAGAATTTCAGTCCCCTTTTCTGGTTTGTTATTATTTAGGTTAACCATGGTCCATTAACTCAGGTACTCCCTTTACTCGGATTACTGGGGTATTCATAATGATTTTGGTATTTGTTATATACCTCTCTTTCACCTGGCATCGTAACTCAGCTGATACAAAGTCTTCATAGAAGTCACGGTTTTCCGTCATTGTTAGTTCTTTTTTAACTAACAGGTATTGCACCTCCTCTGACATAACATATTCACTCATTTTTAATATCATTCCATTCCCGTTTTCCTCTGGATGATTTACCAAAACGTTTAATGATATATTCCGTCTTGATGATCTGACTAATATCTTCTGATGCACTTCAATCGTTGACATATTTAACTGGGATGTAAACTTAATTAACTCCCTCTGTTCGTTAATTGGAAGGTTGAATACATTAATTAATCCACCTGTAATCATCTCCCATTCTTCCTTGGTATTTATTATTTTATTTCTACATGTTTTTCTTATTTCCTTGGTCTTCTTTTCCAGGTATTGATTATCCTCTTTGTTGTGGCTATTTTTATTTTCTGATGGCATTACACCTTGGTATTCTGTAATTTCTATTTCCTTCCTGCTCTCTTCTGTATTCGGACTTACTTTAATACCTTCTGAGGTGCTGTCTGAGGTTTCATCCAAATTATTAAAACCACTGTCCATTTGCTTATTCGTCTCCTCCTTGTATGTATCTGCTTTTTGGATAGGCGTATTAACATTTTCAAACTTCTCCCCGAAAGTTTTCCATATCTCCTTATTGAACTTCTCCATCTTATCCTCAATCCGCTTTAAACTTTCTTCATTTATTTTTCTCAATTTGTTTTAAACTATCCCTCAAAGTTTCATTCTGTTTCCTTGAGTTCTCTTCCTGTTTCTTAAAATTCTCATCTATTTTGTCAAATTTTTCGCTCAAGGTTTCATTTTGTTTCCTTGAGTTCTCATCTATATTATCAAATTTTTTCTCCTGTCTCCTAAAATTTTCTTTATTTTCCTCATTGGTTTGTTTTAAGTTTTCCTCCTGTTTTCAAAATTCTCCTTCATTTCCTCATTGGTTTGTGTTAAATTTTCCTCCTGTTTTCTAAATTGTTCAGCCATAAATTTCATTATGTCTTGCCAATGAGGTTCTTCTCTGGCTACCGCTTTGTCTGGTTGGTCCCCTTGGGCATCATCTTCAATTATTTCCTTTTCCGGGTCCATAACTACTTCGGTTTCTTCTTTATCGCCTGTCTGTTGGTCCATTTCACTGTCCGTGACTAATTCTATTTCTTGTTCCTGTCCACCTTCTTCCTTCTCCTTTTCTTCTGCCCTCTTCTTCGATCTGCCTCTGGTATTATGCATTTCTTGTTTTCTCATAACTGCCGACGATAATTAGATTTTTTGGTATATTAATTTATTAAATATATCACAATTCTTTTCTAATTACAGCCCTTTTACGTTGAGCGCCAATTCTGTAACGTAGCGGATTGAGTCCGAGGTTTCCGCCTCTCCAAGAGTGTATTGCTTTTACAGGTTTAGTTAATTCAGCCCCACTGTTGTAAGCGCCAATTCTGTAACGTAGCGGTTTTTTCAAGAGGTGTTATAATGCGAAACGTCCGTCTCTTTCAAGACTCAATGCTGTAAGCACCAAATCTGTAACGTGCGTTTGTTGTATCAAGGTTTCCACCTCTCCGCAGTTGCCACTTATGAATTATAAAGACCGAAGTTTAAATAAAGTGGTTGGTAATGTTACTCCAACAAAGCAGAAATCGAGGGTGTGTGATTTGGGTCAAGTAGGGAAGTTGTTTAGCCTGATTTTGAAGAGAGAGCTAGTACCGTTGGTTTACCCTCGGTTTGAACGATTTCTAAATTTTCAAATATTCGCCATGCACCGAATCAGCTGACTTTAACACTAGTCTCCAAATATAGATTAAACCGACGACACTGTGGCCGTAGACAACCTGGTGGATCGTCTTCTTCTTAGCTGTTCTGAAACTTAATACAACTACCCACTACAAGAAAGTACACACATTTTATTTTTTAAATCTCAATTTTTCAATAATATTTATTAAAAATATTATTGGGTTTTTCTCTTCTGCCAAAATACAAATCTCACAATCGATCTTTTCCTTAATTAAAAACAAGATATCGACTTCATTGAGTAAACATGGAATTGTCAAAAAAATATATATGGTTTTTGACCAAATTTTATACTATATTTAAAACATCAATCAATACATAATTCTTTGTTATTTCCCCAGGGTTAAGGGTAAGTTCTTTTTGTTATGAGATGGTCAGAAATGGATAATTATACTACGCTTTACAAATACCGAAAAATATTCAAAAATTTGTTTATTTTTGCTTAGTACGTAGTTCCGGAAATGTCCGTAAGAGAGCAGAGTGCGTTTGTTTTCATTAGAACATGTGATTAATTTTTAATAGTTTTTGTTCTATACAACCATTCGGAATGAGTTTTCATCGTTAAATATTCAACAAAATGTTTATATTACCTCTCTTCTTAAAGTTCGTACTTGAATGAAGCCGTTTCTCCGGTGGTGTCCGTCTTTTGTTGTAATTTCATTACCGTCTGGAAAATATTCTCTCATCAAACTTGACACATAGCGAAACTAGGCCTGATCGTCCAGAATTGATTTTCTTTCACTTTTATTATGTAGTATAGCAATTTGACTTTGATAAATAAGGTATTAGTATATAATGTTCATACTGTTGTTTAATTTTGTACCAATTTTACACTTCTCAAAAGGTTTCTAAAAGGATATTTTAATAAAATTGTGGTCTCATCATTTTGTCAACTGGACAGGTTTAATTTATAAATTCGATTAACAATACTTGTTATTTTCCGTTACTCTTAGTAACCCATAATTTTTTATATCTTTTTATTGGTTCTGCTATTTACTTTTTAGTATATAGGCAGTTTGTAATTATTATAAATTTATATTTTATTTACAGAAAAATAATTCTTTTTAATTTCGGTTTCTTTCCCAATTTGGTTTACATAATAGGTTTCTGTTCATTTTCTTATAACCTTGGATATAAGTATTTAATATTTTTATTAACTTTAAATGAATTTATATATTATTTATTAGTCTCTCATAGTATTCCTACACTGCACTACTTCCTTCTGCCATTTCCCTCATACAGTATTATTTTAATTTTTTATTATCATCTGATATTTAAATCTTTTGTTTTTTTTTTTTTTAAACGAACCCTGGGTTATCTTATACTATAACACAAATATTTAAAAAAATTTAAATTAACTTAGGTATTAAACTTGGTTGTCTACACAATATAAACATTACAATAAATTAACAAAATACATAATCAGTTAGTAGCATTATAGTCTACTATCATTGTTTATAATTCTCATACCTACAGCACAATTCTGTAAGAAGTTCCCTGCACTTTCACTTTTTACCTCAATGGGTACACTATAACTCACTTGTCACTGTATATCACTCTAATTGTTTTTAATGTTTAGTGATACAATTTAATTTTGAGCTCGTTATAGTTTACCCATTTCTGACCTTCATGGTATTACAAGAGTTAATTTATTGGGACCGGGTCATGTACCGTTACATAAAGCCCCCC
Organism: Magicicada septendecula; assembly: GCA_034769895.1. NCBI lineage: Eukaryota > Metazoa > Arthropoda > Insecta > Hemiptera > Cicadidae > Magicicada > Magicicada septendecula. Next base: position 640,647,104 of record CM068367.1, read on the forward strand.
CACTAGAACAAATTTATTTTGGTTTTACTCGTTTATTAAAATAAATTGTTGATTGTTTCAATTCTCCTAATAGTCTTGGCTTTATTCTTCATAATAGTGTTTCATTTCCGACTGGTTATAAACTGACTGGTAATTCAGACTGGTGGTAATTGCTGTTTTCTTACTCTACTCTCTCTCTGTTGGAGGCAAATTCATCAATTATTTATTTCTGGGTAGTGGTACTTCCACATTTTATTTGATAAGGACTGGTCACACTAATCATATTAAACTTGTTTTAACACTCATTTCTATTTACTTCTATAAATTTGCTTTATCAATTAAGCTTCGGTCTGCTATCTTCCTTCTATTTTCTTCATCTATACTTCTGGAATCTAATATCACTCTTTTCAGCTATTTTATAATTATTATCCCTTAAATATTCAATTTCCCTAACATTTTTCCCTATCTTGTGCGGTGGTACCAGTAGGGTGGCCACTCTGGGTCCATACTCCTCTGTCCATCCTTACACCTTCTGAGACCAGGGGAACATCATCCCTGCTCATAAAAATTATTGCCGGAACATTTCTACGGTCAATACATGAAATAAAAAAAATTATAAGTAGTAGTCAATTAGCGACTAGTACTAAACACTTTTGGGATTCTTCATACTGTAGCTGGTTGCATTTATTTATATATTTCTTCTTCTCCTTGATTCCTTCTTCTTTTCCATTAACTAATAGCATATAACATTATTGATAGGCCTTATGTTAAAATTCTTTTGACTTTACTTCTTGTGACATATTTCTCCGTATCATTTCTTCTTATATAATCTTCAATTCCGAGAAATTCTAATTATTGTATTAATTATCATCCTCCTTCGGTTTCATTGGAGTCATTAAATTCATCTCTATTCTTCTTATCTGAGCACATTACCATCAATTGTTTTTGTTCATTTAATTTTTCTTCTGTTTGTTACCATTAGAAATATTAATTTTTCCTATTATTTCATTTTAAATCAATTCTTTCAAATATTCACTTTTATTTACTAATCTGTTATTATTTTTTATTAAATTATATGGTTTCAAAATAACTTGAGTAAGATGTCCTTACATGCTTTTAGAATTTTGGGGTTTTAGTCTCTTCACTTTAAATTATATGGTTTCAAAATAACTTGAGTAAGATGTCCTTACATGCTTTTAGAATTTTGGGGTTTTATCTTAAATCATATTGTTTCTAAATAAATTAAGTAAGTTGTCCTTACATAGTTTTTGAATTTTGGGGTTTTCTTCCGCTATTCAATGGGTTGCTGGGTCGGTTTTCAGAATTTCAGTCCCCTTTTCTGGTTTGTTATTATTTAGGTTAACCATGGTCCATTAACTCAGGTACTCCCTTTACTCGGATTACTGGGGTATTCATAATGATTTTGGTATTTGTTATATACCTCTCTTTCACCTGGCATCGTAACTCAGCTGATACAAAGTCTTCATAGAAGTCACGGTTTTCCGTCATTGTTAGTTCTTTTTTAACTAACAGGTATTGCACCTCCTCTGACATAACATATTCACTCATTTTTAATATCATTCCATTCCCGTTTTCCTCTGGATGATTTACCAAAATGTTTAATGATATATTCCGTCTTGATGATCTGACTAATATCTTCTGATGCACTTCAATCGTTGACATATTTAACTGGGATGTAAACTTAATTAACTCCCTCTGTTCGTTAATTGGAAGGTTGAATACATTAATTAATCCACCTGTAATCATCTCCCATTCTTCCTTGGTATTTATTATTTTCTTTCTACATGTTTTTCTTATTTCCTTGGTCTTCTTTTCCAGGTATTGATTATCCTCTTTGTTGTGGCTATTTTTATTTTCTGATAGCATTACACCTTGGTATTCTGTAATTTCTATTTCCTTCCTGCTCTCTTCTGTATTCGGACTTACTTTAATACCTTCTGAGGTGCTGTCTGAGGTTTCATCCAAATTATTAAAACCACTGTCCATTTGCTTATTCGTCTCCTCCTTGTATGTATCTGCTTTTTGGATAGGCGTATTAACATTTTCAAACTTCTCCCCGAAAGTTTTCCATATCTCCTTATTGAACTTCTCCATCTTATCCTCAATCCGCTTTAAACTTTCTTCATTTATTTTCTCAATTTGTTTTAAACTATCCCTCAAAGTTTCATTCTGTTTCCTTGAGTTCTCTTCCTGTTTCTTAAAATTCTCATCTATTTTGTCAAATTTTTCGCTCAAGGTTTCATTTTGTTTCCTTGAGTTCTCATCTATATTATCAAATTTTTTCTCCTGTCTCCTAAAATTTTCTTTATTTTCCTCATTGGTTTGTTTTAAGTTTTCCTCCTGTTTTCAAAATTCTCCTTCATTTCCTCATTGGTTTGTGTTAAATTTTCCTCCTGTTTTCTAAATTGTTCAGCCATAAATTTCATTATGTCTTGCCAATGAGGTTCTTCTCTGGCTACCGCTTTGTCTGGTTGGTCCCCTTGGGCATCATCTTCAATTATTTCCTTTTCCGGGTCCATAACTACTTCGGTTTCTTCTTTATCGCCTGTCTGTTGGTCCATTTCACTGTCCGTGACTAATTCTATTTCTTGTTCCTGTCCACCTTCTTCCTTCTCCTTTTCTTCTGCCCTCTTCTTCGATCTGCCTCTGGTATTATGCATTTCTTGTTTTCTCATAACTGCCGACGATAATTAGATTTTTTGGTATATTAATTTATTAAATATATCACAATTCTTTTCTAATTACAGCCCTTTTACGTTGAGCGCCAATTCTGTAACGTAGCGGATTGAGTCCGAGGTTTCCGCCTCTCCAAGAGTGTATTGCTTTTACAGGTTTAGTTAATTCAGCCCCACTGTTGTAAGCGCCAATTCTGTAACGTAGCGGTTTTTTCAAGAGGTGTTATAATGCGAAACGTCCGTCTCTTTCAAGACTCAATGCTGTAAGCACCAAATCTGTAACGTGCGTTTGTTGTATCAAGGTTTCCACCTCTCCGCAGTTGCCACTTATGAATTATAAAGACCGAAGTTTAAATAAAGTGGTTGGTAATGTTACTCCAACAAAGCAGAAATCGAGGGTGTGTGATTTGGGTCAAGTAGGGAAGTTGTTTAGCCTGATTTTGAAGAGAGAGCTAGTACCGTTGGTTTACCCTCGGTTTGAACGATTTCTAAATTTTCAAATATTCGCCATGCACCGAATCAGCTGACTTTAACACTAGTCTCCAAATATAGATTAAACCGACGACACTGTGGCCGTAGACAACCTGGTGGATCGTCTTCTTCTTAGCTGTTCTGAAACTTAATACAACTACCCACTACAAGAAAGTACACACATTTTATTTTTTAAATCTCAATTTTTCAATAATATTTATTAAAAATATTATTGGGTTTTTCTCTTCTGCCAAAATACAAATCTCACAATCGATCTTTTCCTTAATTAAAAACAAGATATCGACTTCATTGAGTAAACATGGAATTGTCAAAAAAATATATATGGTTTTTGACCAAATTTTATACTATATTTAAAACATCAATCAATACATAATTCTTTGTTATTTCCCCAGGGTTAAGGGTAAGTTCTTTTTGTTATGAGATGGTCAGAAATGGATAATTATACTACGCTTTACAAATACCGAAAAATATTCAAAAATTTGTTTATTTTTGCTTAGTACGTAGTTCCGGAAATGTCCGTAAGAGAGCAGAGTGCGTTTGTTTTCATTAGAACATGTGATTAATTTTTAATAGTTTTTGTTCTATACAACCATTCGGAATGAGTTTTCATCGTTAAATATTCAACAAAATGTTTATATTACCTCTCTTCTTAAAGTTCGTACTTGAATGAAGCCGTTTCTCCGGTGGTGTCCGTCTTTTGTTGTAATTTCATTACCGTCTGGAAAATATTCTCTCATTAAACTTGACACATAGCGAAACTAGGCCTGATCGTCCAGAATTGATTTTCTTTCACTTTTATTATGTAGTATAGCAATTTGACTTTGATAAATAAGGTATTAGTATATAATGTTCATACTGTTGTTTAATTTTGTACCAATTTTACACTTCTCAAAAGGTTTCTAAAAGGATATTTTAATAAAATTGTGGTCTCATCATTTTGTCAACTGGACAGGTTTAATTTATAAATTCGATTAACAATACTTGTTATTTTCCGTTACTCTTAGTAACCCATAATTTTTTATATCTTTTTATTGGTTCTGCTATTTACTTTTTAGTATATAGGCAGTTTGTAATTATTATAAATTTATATTTTATTTACAGAAAAATAATTCTTTTTAATTTCGGTTTCTTTCCCAATTTGGTTTACATAATAGGTTTCTGTTCATTTTCTTATAACCTTGGATATAAGTATTTAATATTTTTATTAACTTTAAATGAATTTATATATTATTTATTAGTCTCTCATAGTATTCCTACACTGCACTACTTCCTTCTGCCATTTCCCTCACACAGTATTATTTTAATTTTTTATTATCATCTGATATTTAAATCTTTTATGTTTTTTTTTTTTTAAACGAACCCTGGGTTATCTTATACTATAACACAAATATTTAAAAAAATTTAAATTAACTTAGGTATTAAACTTGGTTGTCTACACAATATAAACATTACAATAAATTAACAAAATACATAATCAGTTAGTAGCATTATAGTCTACTATCATTGTTTATAATTCTCATACCTACAGCACAATTCTGTAAGAAGTTCCCTGCACTTTCACTTTTTACCTCAATGGGTACACTATAACTCACTTGTCACTGTATATCACTCTAATTGTTTTTAATGTTTAGTGATACAATTTAATTTTGAGCTCGTTATAGTTTACCCATTTCTGACCTTCATGGTATTACAAGAGTTAATTTATTGGGACCGGGTCATGTACCGTTACATAAAGCCCCCCCACTAGAACAAATTTATTTTGGTTTTACTCGTTTATTAAAATAAATTGTTGATTGTTTCAATTCTCCTAATAGTCTTGGCTTTATTCTTCATAATAGTGTTTCATTTCCGACTGGTTATAAACTGACTGGTAATTCAGACTGGTGGTAATTGCTGTTTTCTTACTCTACTCTCTCTCTCTGTTGGAGGCAAATTCATCAATTATTTATTTCTGGGTAGTGGTACTTCCACATTTTATTTGATAAGGACTGGTCACACTAATCATATTAAACTTGTTTTAACACTCATTTCTATTTACTTCTATAAATTTGCTTTATCAATTAAGCTTCGGTCTGCTATCTTCCTTCTATTTTCTTCATCTATACTTCTGGAATCTAATATCACTCTTTTCAGCTATTTTATAATTATTATCCCTTAAATATTCAATTTCCCTAACATTTTTCCCTATCTTGTGCGGTGGTACCAGTAGGGTGGCCACTCTGGGTCCATACTCCTCTGTCCATCCTTACACCTTCTGAGACCAGGGGAACATCATCCCTGCTCATAAAAATTATTGCCGGAACATTTCTACGGTCAATACATGAAATAAAAAAAATTATAAGTAGTAGTCAATTAGCGACTAGTACTAAACACTTTTGGGATTCTTCATACTGTAGCTGGTTGCATTTATTTATATATTTCTTCTTCTCCTTGATTCCTTCTTCTTTTCCATTAACTAATAGCATATAACATTATTGATAGGCCTTATGTTAAAATTCTTTTGACTTTACTTCTTGTGACATATTTCTCCGTATCATTTCTTCTTATATAATCTTCAATTCCGAGAAATTCTAATTATTGTATTAATTATCATCCTCCTTCGGTTTCATTGGAGTCATTAAATTCATCTCTATTCTTCTTATCTGAGCACATTACCATCAATTGTTTTTGTTCATTTAATTTTTCTTCTGTTTGTTACCATTAGAAATATTAATTTTTCCTATTATTTCATTTTAAATCAATTCTTTCAAATATTCACTTTTATTTACTAATCTGTTATTATTTTTTATTAAATTATATGGTTTCAAAATAACTTGAGTAAGATGTCCTTACATGCTTTTAGAATTTTGGGGTTTTAGTCTCTTCACTTTAAATTATATGGTTTCAAAATAACTTGAGTAAGATGTCCTTACATGCTTTTAGAATTTTGGGGTTTTATCTTAAATCATATTGTTTCTAAATAAATTAAGTAAGTTGTCCTTACATAGTTTTTGAATTTTGGGGTTTTCTTCCGCTATTCAATGGGTTGCTGGGTCGGTTTTCAGAATTTCAGTCCCCTTTTCTGGTTTGTTATTATTTAGGTTAACCATGGTCCATTAACTCAGGTACTCCCTTTACTCGGATTACTGGGGTATTCATAATGATTTTGGTATTTGTTATATACCTCTCTTTCACCTGGCATCGTAACTCAGCTGATACAAAGTCTTCATAGAAGTCACGGTTTTCCGTCATTGTTAGTTCTTTTTTAACTAACAGGTATTGCACCTCCTCTGACATAACATATTCACTCATTTTTAATATCATTCCATTCCCGTTTTCCTCTGGATGATTTACCAAAATGTTTAATGATATATTCCGTCTTGATGATCTGACTAATATCTTCTGATGCACTTCAATCGTTGACATATTTAACTGGGATGTAAACTTAATTAACTCCCTCTGTTCGTTAATTGGAAGGTTGAATACATTAATTAATCCACCTGTAATCATCTCCCATTCTTCCTTGGTATTTATTATTTTCTTTCTACATGTTTTTCTTATTTCCTTGGTCTTCTTTTCCAGGTATTGATTATCCTCTTTGTTGTGGCTATTTTTATTTTCTGATGGCATTACACCTTGGTATTCTGTAATTTCTATTTCCTTCCTGCTCTCTTCTGTATTCGGACTTACTTTAATACCTTCTGAGGTGCTGTCTGAGGTTTCATCCAAATTATTAAAACCACTGTCCATTTGCTTATTCGTCTCCTCCTTGTATGTATCTGCTTTTTGGATAGGCGTATTAACATTTTCAAACTTCTCCCCGAAAGTTTTCCATATCTCCTTATTGAACTTCTCCATCTTATCCTCAATCCGCTTTAAACTTTCTTCATTTATTTTCTCAATTTGTTTTAAACTATCCCTCAAAGTTTCATTCTGTTTCCTTGAGTTCTCTTCCTGTTTCTTAAAATTCTCATCTATTTTGTCAAATTTTTCGCTCAAGGTTTCATTTTGTTTCCTTGAGTTCTCATCTATATTATCAAATTTTTTCTCCTGTCTCCTAAAATTTTCTTTATTTTCCTCATTGGTTTGTTTTAAGTTTTCCACCTGTTTTCAAAATTCTCCTTCATTTCCTCATTGGTTTGTGTTAAATTTTCCTCCTGTTTTCTAAATTGTTCAGCCATAAATTTCATTATGTCTTGCCAATGAGGTTCTTCTCTGGCTACCGCTTTGTCTGGTTGGTCCCCTTGGGCATCATCTTCAATTATTTCCTTTTCCGGGTCCATAACTACTTCGGTTTCTTCTTTATCGCCTGTCTGTTGGTCCATTTCACTGTCCGTGACTAATTCTATTTCTTGTTCCTGTCCACCTTCTTCCTTCTCCTTTTCTTCTGCCCTCTTCTTCGATCTGCCTCTGGTATTATGCATTTCTTGTTTTCTCATAACTGCCGACGATAATTAGATTTTTTGGTATATTAATTTATTAAATATATCACAATTCTTTTCTAATTACAGCCCTTTTACGTTGAGCGCCAATTCTGTAACGTAGCGGATTGAGTCCGAGGTTTCCGCCTCTCCAAGAGTGTATTGCTTTTACAGGTTTAGTTAATTCAGCCCCACTGTTGTAAGCGCCAATTCTGTAACGTAGCGGTTTTTTCAAGAGGTGTTATAATGCGAAACGTCCGTCTCTTTCAAGACTCAATGCTGTAAGCACCAAATCTGTAACGTGCGTTTGTTGTATCAAGGTTTCCACCTCTCCGCAGTTGCCACTTATGAATTATAAAGACCGAAGTTTAAGTAAAGTGGTTGGTAATGTTACTCCAACAAAGCAGAAATCGAGGGTGTGTGATTTGGGTCAAGTAGGGAAGTTGTTTAGCCTGATTTTGAAGAGAGAGCTAGTACCGTTGGTTTACCCTCGGTTTGAACGATTTCTAAATTTTCAAATATTCGCCATGCACCGAATCAGCTGACTTTAACACTAGTCTCCAAATATAGATTAAACCGACGACACTGTGGCCGTAGACAACCTGGTGGATCGTCTTCTTCTTAGCTGTTCTGAAACTTAATACAACTACCCACTACAAGAAAGTACACACATTTTATTTTTTAAATCTCAATTTTTCAATAATATTTATTAAAAATATTATTGGGTTTTTCTCTTCTGCCAAAATACAAATCTCACAATCGATCTTTTCCTTAATTAAAAACAAGATATCGACTTCATTGAGTAAACATGGAATTGTCAAAAAAATATATATGGTTTTTGACCAAATTTTATACTATATTTAAAACATCAATCAATACATAATTCTTTGTTATTTCCCCAGGGTTAAGGGTAAGTTCTTTTTGTTATGAGATGGTCAGAAATGGATAATTATACTACGCTTTACAAATACCGAAAAATATTCAAAAATTTGTTTATTTTTGCTTAGTACGTAGTTCCGGAAATGTCCGTAAGAGAGCAGAGTGCGTTTGTTTTCATTAGAACATGTGATTAATTTTTAATAGTTTTTGTTCTATACAACCATTCGGAATGAGTTTTCATCGTTAAATATTCAACAAAATGTTTATATTACCTCTCTTCTTAAAGTTCGTACTTGAATGAAGCCGTTTCTCCGGTGGTGTCCGTCTTTTGTTGTAATTTCATTACCGTCTGGAAAATATTCTCTCATCAAACTTGACACATAGCGAAACTAGGCCTGATCGTCCAGAATTGATTTTCTTTCACTTTTATTATGTAGTATAGCAATTTGACTTTGATAAATAAGGTATTAGTATATAATGTTCATACTGTTGTTTAATTTTGTACCAATTTTACACTTCTCAAAAGGTTTCTAAAAGGATATTTTAATAAAATTGTGGTCTCATCATTTTGTCAACTGGACAGGTTTAATTTATAAATTCGATTAACAATACTTGTTATTTTCCGTTACTCTTAGTAACCCATAATTTTTTATATCTTTTTATTGGTTCTGCTATTTACTTTTTAGTATATAGGCAGTTTGTAATTATTATAAATTTATATTTTATTTACAGAAAAATAATTCTTTTTAATTTCGGTTTCTTTCCCAATTTGGTTTACATAATAGGTTTCTGTTCATTTTCTTATAACCTTGGATATAAGTATTTAATATTTTTATTAACTTTAAATGAATTTATATATTATTTATTAGTCTCTCATAGTATTCCTACACTGCACTACTTCCTTCTGCCATTTCCCTCACACAGTATTATTTTAATTTTTTATTATCATCTGATATTTAAATCTTTTATGTTTTTTTTTTTTTAAACGAACCCTGGGTTATCTTATACTATAACACAAATATTTAAAAAAATTTAAATTAACTTAGGTATTAAACTTGGTTGTCTACACAATATAAACATTACAATAAATTAACAAAATACATAATCAGTTAGTAGCATTATAGTCTACTATCATTGTTTATAATTCTCATACCTACAGCACAATTCTGTAAGAAGTTCCCTGCACTTTCACTTTTTACCTCAATGGGTACACTATAACTCACTTGTCACTGTATATCACTCTAATTGTTTTTAATGTTTAGTGATACAATTTAATTTTGAGCTCGTTATAGTTTACCCATTTCTGACCTTCATGGTATTACAAGAGTTAATTTATTGGGACCGGGTCATGTACCGTTACATAAAGCCCCCCCACTAGAACAAATTTATTTTGGTTTTACTCGTTTATTAAAATAAATTGTTGATTGTTTCAATTCTCCTAATAGTCTTGGCTTTATTCTTCATAATAGTGTTTCATTTCCGACTGGTTATAAACTGACTGGTAATTCAGACTGGTGGTAATTGCTGTTTTCTTACTCTACTCTCTCTCTCTGTTGGAGGCAAATTCATCAATTATTTATTTCTGGGTAGTGGTACTTCCACATTTTATTTGATAAGGACTGGTCACACTAATCATATTAAACTTGTTTTAACACTCATTTCTATTTACTTCTATAAATTTGCTTTATCAATTAAGCTTCGGTCTGCTATCTTCCTTCTATTTTCTTCATCTATACTTCTGGAATCTAATATCACTCTTTTCAGCTATTTTATAATTATTATCCCTTAAATATTCAATTTCCCTAACATTTTTCCCTATCTTGTGCGGTGGTACCAGTAGGGTGGCCACTCTGGGTCCATACTCCTCTGTCCATCCTTACACCTTCTGAGACCAGGGGAACATCATCCCTGCTCATAAAAATTATTGCCGGAACATTTCTACGGTCAATACATGAAATAAAAAAAATTATAAGTAGTAGTCAATTAGCGACTAGTACTAAACACTTTTGGGATTCTTCATACTGTAGCTGGTTGCATTTATTTATATATTTCTTCTTCTCCTTGATTCCTTCTTCTTTTCCATTAACTAATAGCATATAACATTATTGATAGGCCTTATGTTAAAATTCTTTTGACTTTACTTCTTGTGACATATTTCTCCGTATCATTTCTTCTTATATAATCTTCAATTCCGAGAAATTCTAATTATTGTATTAATTATCATCCTCCTTCGGTTTCATTGGAGTCATTAAATTCATCTCTATTCTTCTTATCTGAGCACATTACCATCAATTGTTTTTGTTCATTTAATTTTTCTTCTGTTTGTTACCATTAGAAATATTAATTTTTCCTATTATTTCATTTTAAATCAATTCTTTCAAATATTCACTTTTATTTACTAATCTGTTATTATTTTTTATTAAATTATATGGTTTCAAAATAACTTGAGTAAGATGTCCTTACATGCTTTTAGAATTTTGGGGTTTTAGTCTCTTCACTTTAAATTATATGGTTTCAAAATAACTTGAGTAAGATGTCCTTACATGCTTTTAGAATTTTGGGGTTTTATCTTAAATCATATTGTTTCTAAATAAATTAAGTAAGTTGTCCTTACATAGTTTTTGAATTTTGGGGTTTTCTTCCGCTATTCAATGGGTTGCTGGGTCGGTTTTCAGAATTTCAGTCCCCTTTTCTGGTTTGTTATTATTTAGGTTAACCATGGTCCATTAACTCAGGTACTCCCTTTACTCGGATTACTGGGGTATTCATAATGATTTTGGTATTTGTTATATACCTCTCTTTCACCTGGCATCGTAACTCAGCTGATACAAAGTCTTCATAGAAGTCACGGTTTTCCGTCATTGTTAGTTCTTTTTTAACTAACAGGTATTGCACCTCCTCTGACATAACATATTCACTCATTTTTAATATCATTCCATTCCCGTTTTCCTCTGGATGATTTACCAAAATGTTTAATGATATATTCCGTCTTGATGATCTGACTAATATCTTCTGATGCACTTCAATCGTTGACATATTTAACTGGGATGTAAACTTAATTAACTCCCTCTGTTCGTTAATTGGAAGGTTGAATACATTAATTAATCCACCTGTAATCATCTCCCATTCTTCCTTGGTATTTATTATTTTCTTTCTACATGTTTTTCTTATTTCCTTGGTCTTCTTTTCCAGGTATTGATTATCCTCTTTGTTGTGGCTATTTTTATTTTCTGATGGCATTACACCTTGGTATTCTGTAATTTCTATTTCCTTCCTGCTCTCTTCTGTATTCGGACTTACTTTAATACCTTCTGAGGTGCTGTCTGAGGTTTCATCCAAATTATTAAAACCACTGTCCATTTGCTTATTCGTCTCCTCCTTGTATGTATCTGCTTTTTGGATAGGCGTATTAACATTTTCAAACTTCTCCCCGAAAGTTTTCCATATCTCCTTATTGAACTTCTCCATCTTATCCTCAATCCGCTTTAAACTTTCTTCATTTATTTTCTCAATTTGTTTTAAACTATCCCTCAAAGTTTCATTCTGTTTCCTTGAGTTCTCTTCCTGTTTCTTAAAATTCTCATCTATTTTGTCAAATTTTTCGCTCAAGGTTTCATTTTGTTTCCTTGAGTTCTCATCTATATTATCAAATTTTTTCTCCTGTCTCCTAAAATTTTCTTTATTTTCCTCATTGGTTTGTTTTAAGTTTTCCACCTGTTTTCAAAATTCTCCTTCATTTCCTCATTGGTTTGTGTTAAATTTTCCTCCTGTTTTCTAAATTGTTCAGCCATAAATTTCATTATGTCTTGCCAATGAGGTTCTTCTCTGGCTACCGCTTTGTCTGGTTGGTCCCCTTGGGCATCATCTTCAATTATTTCCTTTTCCGGGTCCATAACTACTTCGGTTTCTTCTTTATCGCCTGTCTGTTGGTCCATTTCACTGTCCGTGACTAATTCTATTTCTTGTTCCTGTCCACCTTCTTCCTTCTCCTTTTCTTCTGCCCTCTTCTTCGATCTGCCTCTGGTATTATGCATTTCTTGTTTTCTCATAACTGCCGACGATAATTAGATTTTTTGGTATATTAATTTATTAAATATATCACAATTCTTTTCTAATTACAGCCCTTTTACGTTGAGCGCCAATTCTGTAACGTAGCGGATTGAGTCCGAGGTTTCCGCCTCTCCAAGAGTGTATTGCTTTTACAGGTTTAGTTAATTCAGCCCCACTGTTGTAAGCGCCAATTCTGTAACGTAGCGGTTTTTTCAAGAGGTGTTATAATGCGAAACGTCCGTCTCTTTCAAGACTCAATGCTGTAAGCACCAAATCTGTAACGTGCGTTTGTTGTATCAAGGTTTCCACCTCTCCGCAGTTGCCACTTATGAATTATAAAGACCGAAGTTTAAGTAAAGTGGTTGGTAATGTTACTCCAACAAAGCAGAAATCGAGGGTGTGTGATTTGGGTCAAGTAGGGAAGTTGTTTAGCCTGATTTTGAAGAGAGAGCTAGTACCGTTGGTTTACCCTCGGTTTGAACGATTTCTAAATTTTCAAATATTCGCCATGCACCGAATCAGCTGACTTTAACACTAGTCTCCAAATATAGATTAAACCGACGACACTGTGGCCGTAGACAACCTGGTGGATCGTCTTCTTCTTAGCTGTTCTGAAACTTAATACAACTACCCACTACAAGAAAGTACACACATTTTATTTTTTAAATCTCAATTTTTCAATAATATTTATTAAAAATATTATTGGGTTTTTCTCTTCTGCCAAAATACAAATCTCACAATCGATCTTTTCCTTAATTAAAAACAAGATATCGACTTCATTGAGTAAACATGGAATTGTCAAAAAAATATATATGGTTTTTGACCAAATTTTATACTATATTTAAAACATCAATCAATACATAATTCTTTGTTATTTCCCCAGGGTTAAGGGTAAGTTCTTTTTGTTATGAGATGGTCAGAAATGGATAATTATACTATGCTTTACAAATACCGAAAAATATTCAAAAATTTGTTTATTTTTGCTTAGTACGTAGTTCCGGAAATGTCCGTAAGAGAGCAGAGTGCGTTTGTTTTCATTAGAACATGTGATTAATTTTTAATAGTTTTTGTTCTATACAACCATTCGGAATGAGTTTTCATCGTTAAATATTCAACGAAATGTTTATATTACCTCTATTCTTAAAGTTCGTACTTGAATGAAGCCGTTTCTCCGGTGGTGTCCGTCTTTTGTTGTAATTTCATTACCGTCTGGAAAATATTCTCTCATCAAACTTGACACATAGCGAAACTAGGCCTGATCGTCCAGAATTGATTTTCTTTCACTTTTATTATGTAGTATAGCAATTTGACTTTGATAAATAAGGTATTAGTATATAATGTTCATACTGTTGTTTAATTTTGTACCAATTTTACACTTCTCAAAAGGTTTCTAAAAGGATATTTTAATAAAATTGTGGTCTCATCATTTTGTCAACTGGACAGGTTTAATTTATAAATTCGATTAACAATACTTGTTATTTTCCGTTACTCTTAGTAACCCATAATTTTTTATATCTTTTTATTGGTTCTGCTATTTACTTTTTAGTATATAGGCAGTTTGTAATTATTATAAATTTATATTTTATTTACAGAAAAATAATTCTTTTTAATTTCGGTTTCTTTCCCAATTTGGTTTACATAATAGGTTTCTGTTCATTTTCTTATAACCTTGGATATAAGTATTTAATATTTTTATTATCTTTAAATGAATTTATATATTATTTATTAGTCTCTCATAGTATTCCTACACTGCACTACTTCCTTCTGCCATTTCCCTCATACAGTATTATTTTAATTTTTTATTATCATCTGATATTTAAATCTTTTATGTTTTTTTTTTTTAAACGAACCCTGGGTTATCTTATACTATAACACAAATATTTAAAAAAATTTAAATTAACTTAGGTATTAAACTTGGTTGTCTACACAATATAAACATTACAATAAATTAACAAAATACATAATCAGTTAGTAGCATTATAGTCTACTATCATTGTTTATAATTCTCATACCTACAGCACAATTCTGTAAGAAGTTCCCTGCACTTTCACTTTTTACCTCAATGGGTACACTATAACTCACTTGTCACTGTATATCACTCTAATTGTTTTTAATGTTTAGTGATACAATTTAATTTTGAGCTCGTTATAGTTTACCCATTTCTGACCTTCATGGTATTACAAGAGTTAATTTATTGGGACCGGGTCATGTACCGTTACATAAAGCCCCCCCACTAGAACAAATTTATTTTGGTTTTACTCGTTTATTAAAATAAATTGTTGATTGTTTCAATTCTCCTAATAGTCTTGGCTTTATTCTTCATAATAGTGTTTCATTTCCGACTGGTTATAAACTGACTGGTAATTCAGACTGGTGGTAATTGCTGTTTTCTTACTCTACTCTCTCTCTGTTGGAGGCAAATTCATCAATTATTTATTTCTGGGTAGTGGTACTTCCACATTTTATTTGATAAGGACTGGTCACACTAATCATATTAAACTTGTTTTAACACTCATTTCTATTTACTTCTATAAATTTGCTTTATCAATTAAGCTTCGGTCTGCTATCTTCCTTCTATTTTCTTCATCTATACTTCTGGAATCTAATATCACTCTTTTCAGCTATTTTATAATTATTATCCCTTAAATATTCAATTTCCCTAACATTTTTCCCTATCTTGTGCGGTGGTACCAGTAGGGTGGCCACTCTGGGTCCATACTCCTCTGTCCATCCTTACACCTTCTGAGACCAGGGGAACATCATCCCTGCTCATAAAAATTATTGCCGGAACATTTCTACGGTCAATACATGAAATAAAAAAAATTATAAGTAGTAGTCAATTAGCGACTAGTACTAAACACTTTTGGGATTCTTCATACTGTAGCTGGTTGCATTTATTTATATATTTCTTCTTCTCCTTGATTCCTTCTTCTTTTCCATTAACTAATAGCATATAACATTATTGATAGGCCTTATGTTAAAATTCTTTTGACTTTACTTCTTGTGACATATTTCTCCGTATCATTTCTTCTTATATAATCTTCAATTCCGAGAAATTCTAATTATTGTATTAATTATCATCCTCCTTCGGTTTCATTGGAGTCATTAAATTCATCTCTATTCTTCTTATCTGAGCACATTACCATCAATTGTTTTTGTTCATTTAATTTTTCTTCTGTTTGTTACCATTAGAAATATTAATTTTTCCTATTATTTCATTTTAAATCAATTCTTTCAAATATTCACTTTTATTTACTAATCTGTTATTATTTTTTATTAAATTATATGGTTTCAAAATAACTTGAGTAAGATGTCCTTACATGCTTTTAGAATTTTGGGGTTTTAGTCTCTTCACTTTAAATTATATGGTTTCAAAATAACTTGAGTAAGATGTCCTTACATGCTTTTAGAATTTTGGGGTTTTATCTTAAATCATATTGTTTCTAAATAAATTAAGTAAGTTGTCCTTACATAGTTTTTGAATTTTGGGGTTTTCTTCCGCTATTCAATGGGTTGCTGGGTCGGTTTTCAGAATTTCAGTCCCCTTTTCTGGTTTGTTATTATTTAGGTTAACCATGGTCCATTAACTCAGGTACTCCCTTTACTCGGATTACTGGGGTATTCATAATGATTTTGGTATTTGTTATATACCTCTCTTTCACCTGGCATCGTAACTCAGCTGATACAAAGTCTTCATAGAAGTCACGGTTTTCCGTCATTGTTAGTTCTTTTTTAACTAACAGGTATTGCACCTCCTCTGACATAACATATTCACTCATTTTTAATATCATTCCATTCCCGTTTTCCTCTGGATGATTTACCAAAATGTTTAATGATATATTCCGTCTTGATGATCTGACTAATATCTTCTGATGCACTTCAATCGTTGACATATTTAACTGGGATGTAAACTTAATTAACTCCCTCTGTTCGTTAATTGGAAGGTTGAATACATTAATTAATCCACCTGTAATCATCTCCCATTCTTCCTTGGTATTTATTATTTTCTTTCTACATGTTTTTCTTATTTCCTTGGTCTTCTTTTCCAGGTATTGATTATCCTCTTTGTTGTGGCTATTTTTATTTTCTGATGGCATTACACCTTGGTATTCTGTAATTTCTATTTCCTTCCTGCTCTCTTCTGTATTCGGACTTACTTTAATACCTTCTGAGGTGCTGTCTGAGGTTTCATCCAAATTATTAAAACCACTGTCCATTTGCTTATTCGTCTCCTCCTTGTATGTATCTGCTTTTTGGATAGGCGTATTAACATTTTCAAACTTCTCCCCGAAAGTTTTCCATATCTCCTTATTGAACTTCTCCATCTTATCCTCAATCCGCTTTAAACTTTCTTCATTTATTTTCTCAATTTGTTTTAAACTATCCCTCAAAGTTTCATTCTGTTTCCTTGAGTTCTCTTCCTGTTTCTTAAAATTCTCATCTATTTTGTCAAATTTTTCGCTCAAGGTTTCATTTTGTTTCCTTGAGTTCTCATCTATATTATCAAATTTTTTCTCCTGTCTCCTAAAATTTTCTTTATTTTCCTCATTGGTTTGTTTTAAGTTTTCCACCTGTTTTCAAAATTCTCCTTCATTTCCTCATTGGTTTGTGTTAAATTTTCCTCCTGTTTTCTAAATTGTTCAGCCATAAATTTCATTATGTCTTGCCAATGAGGTTCTTCTCTGGCTACCGCTTTGTCTGGTTGGTCCCCTTGGGCATCATCTTCAATTATTTCCTTTTCCGGGTCCATAACTACTTCGGTTTCTTCTTTATCGCCTGTCTGTTGGTCCATTTCACTGTCCGTGACTAATTCTATTTCTTGTTCCTGTCCACCTTCTTCCTTCTCCTTTTCTTCTGCCCTCTTCTTCGATCTGCCTCTGGTATTATGCATTTCTTGTTTTCTCATAACTGCCGACGATAATTAGATTTTTTGGTATATTAATTTATTAAATATATCACAATTCTTTTCTAATTACAGCCCTTTTACGTTGAGCGCCAATTCTGTAACGTAGCGGATTGAGTCCGAGGTTTCCGCCTCTCCAAGAGTGTATTGCTTTTACAGGTTTAGTTAATTCAGCCCCACTGTTGTAAGCGCCAATTCTGTAACGTAGCGGTTTTTTCAAGAGGTGTTATAATGCGAAACGTCCGTCTCTTTCAAGACTCAATGCTGTAAGCACCAAATCTGTAACGTGCGTTTGTTGTATCAAGGTTTCCACCTCTCCGCAGTTGCCACTTATGAATTATAAAGACCGAAGTTTAAGTAAAGTGGTTGGTAATGTTACTCCAACAAAGCAGAAATCGAGGGTGTGTGATTTGGGTCAAGTAGGGAAGTTGTTTAGCCTGATTTTGAAGAGAGAGCTAGTACCGTTGGTTTACCCTCGGTTTGAACGATTTCTAAATTTTCAAATATTCGCCATGCACCGAATCAGCTGACTTTAACACTAGTCTCCAAATATAGATTAAACCGACGACACTGTGGCCGTAGACAACCTGGTGGATCGTCTTCTTCTTAGCTGTTCTGAAACTTAATACAACTACCCACTACAAGAAAGTACACACATTTTATTTTTTAAATCTCAATTTTTCAATAATATTTATTAAAAATATTATTGGGTTTTTCTCTTCTGCCAAAATACAAATCTCACAATCGATCTTTTCCTTAATTAAAAACAAGATATCGACTTCATTGAGTAAACATGGAATTGTCAAAAAAATATATATGGTTTTTGACCAAATTTTATACTATATTTAAAACATCAATCAATACATAATTCTTTGTTATTTCCCCAGGGTTAAGGGTAAGTTCTTTTTGTTATGAGATGGTCAGAAATGGATAATTATACTATGCTTTACAAATACCGAAAAATATTCAAAAATTTGTTTATTTTTGCTTAGTACGTAGTTCCGGAAATGTCCGTAAGAGAGCAGAGTGCGTTTGTTTTCATTAGAACATGTGATTAATTTTTAATAGTTTTTGTTCTATACAACCATTCGGAATGAGTTTTCATCGTTAAATATTCAACGAAATGTTTATATTACCTCTATTCTTAAAGTTCGTACTTGAATGAAGCCGTTTCTCCGGTGGTGTCCGTCTTTTGTTGTAATTTCATTACCGTCTGGAAAATATTCTCTCATCAAACTTGACACATAGCGAAACTAGGCCTGATCGTCCAGAATTGATTTTCTTTCACTTTTATTATGTAGTATAGCAATTTGACTTTGATAAATAAGGTATTAGTATATAATGTTCATACTGTTGTTTAATTTTGTACCAATTTTACACTTCTCAAAAGGTTTCTAAAAGGATATTTTAATAAAATTGTGGTCTCATCATTTTGTCAACTGGACAGGTTTAATTTATAAATTCGATTAACAATACTTGTTATTTTCCGTTACTCTTAGTAACCCATAATTTTTTATATCTTTTTATTGGTTCTGCTATTTACTTTTTAGTATATAGGCAGTTTGTAATTATTATAAATTTATATTTTATTTACAGAAAAATAATTCTTTTTAATTTCGGTTTCTTTCCCAATTTGGTTTACATAATAGGTTTCTGTTCATTTTCTTATAACCTTGGATATAAGTATTTAATATTTTTATTATCTTTAAATGAATTTATATATTATTTATTAGTCTCTCATAGTATTCCTACACTGCACTACTTCCTTCTGCCATTTCCCTCATACAGTATTATTTTAATTTTTTATTATCATCTGATATTTAAATCTTTTATGTTTTTTTTTTTTAAACGAACCCTGGGTTATCTTATACTATAACACAAATATTTAAAAAAATTTAAATTAACTTAGGTATTAAACTTGGTTGTCTACACAATATAAACATTACAATAAATTAACAAAATACATAATCAGTTAGTAGCATTATAGTCTACTATCATTGTTTATAATTCTCATACCTACAGCACAATTCTGTAAGAAGTTCCCTGCACTTTCACTTTTTACCTCAATGGGTACACTATAACTCACTTGTCACTGTATATCACTCTAATTGTTTTTAATGTTTAGTGATACAATTTAATTTTGAGCTCGTTATAGTTTACCCATTTCTGACCTTCATGGTATTACAAGAGTTAATTTATTGGGACCGGGTCATGTACCGTTACATAAAGCCCCCCCACTAGAACAAATTTATTTTGGTTTTACTCGTTTATTAAAATAAATTGTTGATTGTTTCAATTCTCCTAATAGTCTTGGCTTTATTCTTCATAATAGTGTTTCATTTCCGACTGGTTATAAACTGACTGGTAATTCAGACTGGTGGTAATTGCTGTTTTCTTACTCTACTCTCTCTCTGTTGGAGGCAAATTCATCAATTATTTATTTCTGGGTAGTGGTACTTCCACATTTTATTTGATAAGGACTGGTCACACTAATCATATTAAACTTGTTTTAACACTCATTTCTATTTACTTCTATAAATTTGCTTTATCAATTAAGCTTCGGTCTGCTATCTTCCTTCTATTTTCTTCATCTATACTTCTGGAATCTAATATCACTCTTTTCAGCTATTTTATAATTATTATCCCTTAAATATTCAATTTCCCTAACATTTTTCCCTATCTTGTGCGGTGGTACCAGTAGGGTGGCCACTCTGGGTCCATACTCCTCTGTCCATCCTTACACCTTCTGAGACCAGGGGAACATCATCCCTGCTCATAAAAATTATTGCCGGAACATTTCTACGGTCAATACATGAAATAAAAAAAATTATAAGTAGTAGTCAATTAGCGACTAGTACTAAACACTTTTGGGATTCTTCATACTGTAGCTGGTTGCATTTATTTATATATTTCTTCTTCTCCTTGATTCCTTCTTCTTTTCCATTAACTAATAGCATATAACATTATTGATAGGCCTTATGTTAAAATTCTTTTGACTTTACTTCTTGTGACATATTTCTCCGTATCATTTCTTCTTATATAATCTTCAATTCCGAGAAATTCTAATTATTGTATTAATTATCATCCTCCTTCGGTTTCATTGGAGTCATTAAATTCATCTCTATTCTTCTTATCTGAGCACATTACCATCAATTGTTTTTGTTCATTTAATTTTTCTTCTGTTTGTTACCATTAGAAATATTAATTTTTCCTATTATTTCATTTTAAATCAATTCTTTCAAATATTCACTTTTATTTACTAATCTGTTATTATTTTTTATTAAATTATATGGTTTCAAAATAACTTGAGTAAGATGTCCTTACATGCTTTTAGAATTTTGGGGTTTTAGTCTCTTCACTTTAAATTATATGGTTTCAAAATAACTTGAGTAAGATGTCCTTACATGCTTTTAGAATTTTGGGGTTTTATCTTAAATCATATTGTTTCTAAATAAATTAAGTAAGTTGTCCTTACATAGTTTTTGAATTTTGGGGTTTTCTTCCGCTATTCAATGGGTTGCTGGGTCGGTTTTCAGAATTTCAGTCCCCTTTTCTGGTTTGTTATTATTTAGGTTAACCATGGTCCATTAACTCAGGTACTCCCTTTACTCGGATTACTGGGGTATTCATAATGATTTTGGTATTTGTTATATACCTCTCTTTCACCTGGCATCGTAACTCAGCTGATACAAAGTCTTCATAGAAGTCACGGTTTTCCGTCATTGTTAGTTCTTTTTTAACTAACAGGTATTGCACCTCCTCTGACATAACATATTCACTCATTTTTAATATCATTCCATTCCCGTTTTCCTCTGGATGATTTACCAAAATGTTTAATGATATATTCCGTCTTGATGATCTGACTAATATCTTCTGATGCACTTCAATCGTTGACATATTTAACTGGGATGTAAACTTAATTAACTCCCTCTGTTCGTTAATTGGAAGGTTGAATACATTAATTAATCCACCTGTAATCATCTCCCATTCTTCCTTGGTATTTATTATTTTCTTTCTACATGTTTTTCTTATTTCCTTGGTCTTCTTTTCCAGGTATTGATTATCCTCTTTGTTGTGGCTATTTTTATTTTCTGATGGCATTACACCTTGGTATTCTGTAATTTCTATTTCCTTCCTGCTCTCTTCTGTATTCGGACTTACTTTAATACCTTCTGAGGTGCTGTCTGAGGTTTCATCCAAATTATTAAAACCACTGTCCATTTGCTTATTCGTCTCCTCCTTGTATGTATCTGCTTTTTGGATAGGCGTATTAACATTTTCAAACTTCTCCCCGAAAGTTTTCCATATCTCCTTATTGAACTTCTCCATCTTATCCTCAATCCGCTTTAAACTTTCTTCATTTATTTTCTCAATTTGTTTTAAACTATCCCTCAAAGTTTCATTCTGTTTCCTTGAGTTCTCTTCCTGTTTCTTAAAATTCTCATCTATTTTGTCAAATTTTTCGCTCAAGGTTTCATTTTGTTTCCTTGAGTTCTCATCTATATTATCAAATTTTTTCTCCTGTCTCCTAAAATTTTCTTTATTTTCCTCATTGGTTTGTTTTAAGTTTTCCTCCTGTTTTCAAAATTCTCCTTCATTTCCTCATTGGTTTGTGTTAAATTTTCCTCCTGTTTTCTAAATTGTTCAGCCATAAATTTCATTATGTCTTGCCAATGAGGTTCTTCTCTGGCTACCGCTTTGTCTGGTCGGTCCCCTTGCGCATCATCTTCAATTATTTCCTTTTCTGGGTCCATAACTACTTCGGTTTCTTCTTTATCGCCTGTCTGTTGGTCCATTTCACTGTCCGTGACTAATTCTATTTCTTGTTCCTGTCCACCTTCTTCCTTCTCCTTTTCTTCTGCCCTCTTCTTCGATCTGCCTCTGGTATTATGCATTTCTTGTTTTCTCATAACTGCCGACGATAATTAGATTTTTTGGTATATTAATTTATTAAATATATCACAATTCTTTTCTAATTACAGCCCTTTTACGTTGAGCGCCAATTCTGTAACGTAGCGGATTGAGTCCGAGGTTTCCGCCTCTCCAAGAGTGTATTGCTTTTACAGGTTTAGTTAATTCAGCCCCACTGTTGTAAGCGCCAATTCTGTAACGTAGCGGTTTTTTCAAGAGGTGTTATAATGCGAAACGTCCGTCTCTTTCAAGACTCAATGCTGTAAGCACCAAATCTGTAACGTGCGTTTGTTGTATCAAGGTTTCCACCTCTCCGCAGTTGCCACTTATGAATTATAAAGACCGAAGTTTAAGTAAAGTGGTTGGTAATGTTACTCCAACAAAGCAGAAATCGAGGGTGTGTGATTTGGGTCAAGTAGGGAAGTTGTTTAGCCTGATTTTGAAGAGAGAGCTAGTACCGTTGGTTTACCCTCGGTTTGAACGATTTCTAAATTTTCAAATATTCGCCATGCACCGAATCAGCTGACTTTAACACTAGTCTCCAAATATAGATTAAACCGACGACACTGTGGCCGTAGACAACCTGGTGGATCGTCTTCTTCTTAGCTGTTCTGAAACTTAATACAACTACCCACTACAAGAAAGTACACACATTTTATTTTTTAAATCTCAATTTTTCAATAATATTTATTAAAAATATTATTGGGTTTTTCTCTTCTGCCAAAATACAAATCTCACAATCGATCTTTTCCTTAATTAAAAACAAGATATCGACTTCATTGAGTAAACATGGAATTGTCAAAAAAATATATATGGTTTTTGACCAAATTTTATACTATATTTAAAACATCAATCAATACATAATTCTTTGTTATTTCCCCAGGGTTAAGGGTAAGTTCTTTTTGTTATGAGATGGTCAGAAATGGATAATTATACTACGCTTTACAAATACCGAAAAATATTCAAAAATTTGTTTATTTTTGCTTAGTACGTAGTTCCGGAAATGTCCGTAAGAGAGCAGAGTGCGTTTGTTTTCATTAGAACATGTGATTAATTTTTAATAGTTTTTGTTCTATACAACCATTCGGAATGAGTTTTCATCGTTAAATATTCAACGAAATGTTTATATTACCTCTCTTCTTAAAGTTCGTACTTGAATGAAGCCGTTTCTCCGGTGGTGTCCGTCTTTTGTTGTAATTTCATTACCGTATGGAAAATATTCTCTCATCAAACTTGACACATAGCGAAACTAGGCCTGATCGTCCAGAATTGATTTTCTTTCACTTTTATTATGTAGTATAGCAATTTGACTTTGATAAATAAGGTATTAGTATATAATGTTCATACTGTTGTTTAATTTTGTACCAATTTTACACTTCTCAAAAGGTTTCTAAAAGGATATTTTAATAAAATTGTGGTCTCATCATTTTGTCAACTGGACAGGTTTAATTTATAAATTCGATTAACAATACTTGTTATTTTCCGTTACTCTTAGTAACCCATAATTTTTTATATCTTTTTATTGGTTCTGCTATTTACTTTTTAGTATATAGGCAGTTTGTAATTATTATAAATTTATATTTTATTTACAGAAAAATAATTCTTTTTAATTTCGGTTTCTTTCCCAATTTGGTTTACATAATAGGTTTCTGTTCATTTTCTTATAACCTTGGATATAAGTATTTAATATTTTTATTATCTTTAAATGAATTTATATATTATTTATTAGTCTCTCATAGTATTCCTACACTGCACTACTTCCTTCTGCCATTTCCCTCATACAGTATTATTTTAATTTTTTATTATCATCTGATATTTAAATCTTTTGTTTTTTTTTTTTTAAACGAACCCTGGGTTATCTTATACTATAACACAAATATTTAAAAAAATATAAAATTAACTTAGGTATTAAACTTGGTTGTCTACACAATATAAACATTACAATAAATTAACAAAATACATAATCAGTTAGTAGCATTATAGTCTACTATCATTGTTTATAATTCTCATACCTACAGCACAATTCTGTAAGAAGTTCCCTGCACTTTCACTTTTTACCTCAATGGGTACACTATAACTCACTTGTCACTGTATATCACTCTAATTGTTTTTAATGTTTAGTGATACAATTTAATTTTGAGCTCGTTATAGTTTACCCATTTCTGACCTTCATGGTATTACAAGAGTTAATTTATTGGGACCGGGTTATGTACCGTTACATAAAGCCCCCCCACTAGAACAAATTTATTTTGGTTTTACTCGTTTATTAAAATAAATTGTTGATTGTTTCAATTCTCCTAATAGTCTTGGCTTTATTCTTCATAATAGTGTTTCATTTCCGACTGGTTATAAACTGACTGGTAATTCAGACTGGTGGTAATTGCTGTTTTCTTACTCTACTCTCTCTCTGTTGGAGGCAAATTCATCAATTATTTATTTCTGGGTAGTGGTACTTCCACATTTTATTTGATAAGGACTGGTCACACTAATCATATTAAACTTGTTTTAACACTCATTTCTATTTACTTCTATAAATTTGCTTTATCAATTAAGCTTCGGTCTGCTATCTTCCTTCTATTTTCTTCATCTATACTTCTGGAATCTAATATCACTCTTTTCAGCTATTTTATAATTATTATCCCTTAAATATTCAATTTCCCTAACATTTTTCCCTATCTTGTGCGGTGGTACCAGTAGGGTGGCCACTCTGGGTCCATACTCCTCTGTCCATCCTTACACCTTCTGAGACCAGGGGAACATCATCCCTGCTCATAAAAATTATTGCCGGAACATTTCTACGGTCAATACATGAAATAAAAAAAATTATAAGTAGTAGTCAATTAGCGACTAGTACTAAACACTTTTGGGATTCTTCATACTGTAGCTGGTTGCATTTATTTATATATTTCTTCTTCTCCTTGATTCCTTCTTCTTTTCCATTAACTAATAGCATATAACATTATTGATAGGCCTTATGTTAAAATTCTTTTGACTTTACTTCTTGTGACATATTTCTCCGTATCATTTCTTCTTATATAATCTTCAATTCCGAGAAATTCTAATTATTGTATTAATTATCATCCTCCTTCGGTTTCATTGGAGTCATTAAATTCATCTCTATTCTTCTTATCTGAGCACATTACCATCAATTGTTTTTGTTCATTTAATTTTTCTTCTGTTTGTTACCATTAGAAATATTAATTTTTCCTATTATTTCATTTTAAATCAATTCTTTCAAATATTCACTTTTATTTACTAATCTGTTATTATTTTTTATTAAATTATATGGTTTCAAAATAACTTGAGTAAGATGTCCTTACATGCTTTTAGAATTTTGGGGTTTTAGTCTCTTCACTTTAAATTATATGGTTTCAAAATAACTTGAGTAAGATGTCCTTACATGCTTTTAGAATTTTGGGGTTTTATCTTAAATCATATTGTTTCTAAATAAATTAAGTAAGTTGTCCTTACATAGTTTTTGAATTTTGGGGTTTTCTTCCGCTATTCAATGGGTTGCTGGGTCGGTTTTCAGAATTTCAGTCCCCTTTTCTGGTTTGTTATTATTTAGTTTAACCATGGTCCATTAACTCAGGTACTCCCTTTACTCGGATTACTGGGGTATTCATAATGATTTTGGTATTTGTTATATACCTCTCTTTCACCTGGCATCGTAACTCAGCTGATACAAAGTCTTCATAGAAGTCACGGTTTTCCGTCATTGTTAGTTCTTTTTTCACTAACAGGTATTGCACCTCCTCTGACATAACATATTCACTCATTTTTAATATCATTCCATTCCCGTTTTCCTCTGGATGATTTACCAAAATGTTTAATGATATATTCCGTCTTGATGATCTGACTAATATCTTCTGATGCACTTCAATCGTTGACATATTTAACTGGGATGTAAACTTAATTAACTCCCTCTGTTCGTTAATTGGAAGGTTGAATACATTAATTAATCCACCTGTAATCATCTCCCATTCTTCCTTGGTATTTATTATTTTCTTTCTACATGTTTTTCTTATTTCCTTGGTCTTCTTTTCCAGGTATTGATTATCCTCTTTGTTGTGGCTATTTTTATTTTCTGATGGCATTACACCTTGGTATTCTGTAATTTCTATTTCCTTCCTGCTCTCTTCTGTATTCGGACTTACTTTAATACCTTCTGAGGTGCTGTCTGAGGTTTCATCCAAATTATTAAAACCACTGTCCATTTGCTTATTCGTCTCCTCCTTGTATGTATCTGCTTTTTGGATAGGCGTATTAACATTTTCAAACTTCTCCCCGAAAGTTTTCCATATCTCCTTATTGAACTTCTCCATCTTATCCTCAATCCGCTTTAAACTTTCTTCATTTATTTTCTCAATTTGTTTTAAACTATCCCTCAAAGTTTCATTCTGTTTCCTTGAGTTCTCTTCCTGTTTCTTAAAATTCTCATCTATTTTGTCAAATTTTTCGCTCAAGGTTTCATTTTGTTTCCTTGAGTTCTCATCTATATTATCAAATTTTTTCTCCTGTCTCCTAAAATTTTCTTTATTTTCCTCATTGGTTTGTTTTAAGTTTTCCTCCTGTTTTCAAAATTCTCCTTCATTTCCTCATTGGTTTGTGTTAAATTTTCCTCCTGTTTTCTAAATTGTTCAGCCATAAATTTCATTATGTCTTGCCAATGAGGTTCTTCTCTGGCTACCGCTTTGTCTGGTCGGTCCCCTTGCGCATCATCTTCAATTATTTCCTTTTCTGGGTCCATAACTACTTCGGTTTCTTCTTTATCGCCTGTCTGTTGGTCCATTTCACTGTCCGTGACTAATTCTATTTCTTGTTCCTGTCCACCTTCTTCCTTCTCCTTTTCTTCTGCCCTCTTCTTCGATCTGCCTCTGGTATTATGCATTTCTTGTTTTCTCATAACTGCCGACGATAATTAGATTTTTTGGTATATTAATTTATTAAATATATCACAATTCTTTTCTAATTACAGCCCTTTTACGTTGAGCGCCAATTCTGTAACGTAGCGGATTGAGTCCGAGGTTTCCGCCTCTCCAAGAGTGTATTGCTTTTACAGGTTTAGTTAATTCAGCCCCACTGTTGTAAGCGCCAATTCTGTAACGTAGCGGTTTTTTCAAGAGGTGTTATAATGCGAAACGTCCGTCTCTTTCAAGACTCAATGCTGTAAGCACCAAATCTGTAACGTGCGTTTGTTGTATCAAGGTTTCCACCTCTCCGCAGTTGCCACTTATGAATTATAAAGACCGAAGTTTAAATAAAGTGGTTGGTAATGTTACTCCAACAAAGCAGAAATCGAGGGTGTGTGATTTGGGTCAAGTAGGGAAGTTGTTTAGCCTGATTTTGAAGAGAGAGCTAGTACCGTTGGTTTACCCTCGGTTTGAACGATTTCTAAATTTTCAAATATTCGCCATGCACCGAATCAGCTGACTTTAACACTAGTCTCCAAATATAGATTAAACCGACGACACTGTGGCCGTAGACAACCTGGTGGATCGTCTTCTTCTTAGCTGTTCTGAAACTTAATACAACTACCCACTACAAGAAAGTACACACATTTTATTTTTTAAATCTCAATTTTTCAATAATATTTATTAAAAATATTATTGGGTTTTTCTCTTCTGCCAAAATACAAATCTCACAATCGATCTTTTCCTTAATTAAAAACAAGATATCGACTTCATTGAGTAAACATGGAATTGTCAAAAAAATATATATGGTTTTTGACCAAATTTTATACTATATTTAAAACATCAATCAATACATAATTCTTTGTTATTTCCCCAGGGTTAAGGGTAAGTTCTTTTTGTTATGAGATGGTCAGAAATGGATAATTATACTACGCTTTACAAATACCGAAAAATATTCAAAAATTTGTTTATTTTTGCTTAGTACGTAGTTCCGGAAATGTCCGTAAGAGAGCAGAGTGCGTTTGTTTTCATTAGAACATGTGATTAATTTTTAATAGTTTTTGTTCTATACAACCATTCGGAATGAGTTTTCATCGTTAAATATTCAACGAAATGTTTATATTACCTCTCTTCTTAAAGTTCGTACTTGAATGAAGCCGTTTCTCCGGTGGTGTCCGTCTTTTGTTGTAATTTCATTACCGTCTGGAAAATATTCTCTCATCAAACTTGACACATAGCGAAACTAGGCCTGATCGTCCAGAATTGATTTTCTTTCACTTTTATTATGTAGTATAGCAATT
Organism: Magicicada septendecula; assembly: GCA_034769895.1. Taxonomy (NCBI): domain Eukaryota; kingdom Metazoa; phylum Arthropoda; class Insecta; order Hemiptera; family Cicadidae; genus Magicicada; species Magicicada septendecula. The sequence continues at coordinate 640,675,628 of CM068367.1, forward strand.
TGACTTTGATAAATAAGGTATTAGTATATAATGTTCATACTGTTGTTTAATTTTGTACCAATTTTACACTTCTCAAAAGGTTTCTAAAAGGATATTTTAATAAAATTGTGGTCTCATCATTTTGTCAACTGGACAGGTTTAATTTATAAATTCGATTAACAATACTTGTTATTTTCCGTTACTCTTAGTAACCCATAATTTTTTATATCTTTTTATTGGTTCTGCTATTTACTTTTTAGTATATAGGCAGTTTGTAATTATTATAAATTTATATTTTATTTACAGAAAAATAATTCTTTTTAATTTCGGTTTCTTTCCCAATTTGGTTTACATAATAGGTTTCTGTTCATTTTCTTATAACCTTGGATATAAGTATTTAATATTTTTATTATCTTTAAATGAATTTATATATTATTTATTAGTCTCTCATAGTATTCCTACACTGCACTACTTCCTTCTGCCATTTCCCTCATACAGTATTATTTTAATTTTTTATTATCATCTGATATTTAAATCTTTTGTTTTTTTTTTTTAACGAACCCTGGGTTATCTTATACTATAACACAAATATTTAAAAAAATATAAAATTAACTTAGGTATTAAACTTGGTTGTCTACACAATATAAACATTACAATAAATTAACAAAATACATAATCAGTTAGTAGCATTATAGTCTACTATCATTGTTTATAATTCTCATACCTACAGCACAATTCTGTAAGAAGTTCCCTGCACTTTCACTTTTTACCTCAATGGGTACACTATAACTCACTTGTCACTGTATATCACTCTAATTGTTTTTAATGTTTAGTGATACAATTTAATTTTGAGCTCGTTATAGTTTACCCATTTCTGACCTTCATGGTATTACAAGAGTTAATTTATTGGGACCGGGTTATGTACCGTTACATAAAGCCCCCCCACTAGAACAAATTTATTTTGGTTTTACTCGTTTATTAAAATAAATTGTTGATTGTTTCAATTCTCCTAATAGTCTTGGCTTTATTCTTCATAATAGTGTTTCATTTCCGACTGGTTATAAACTGACTGGTAATTCAGACTGGTGGTAATTGCTGTTTTCTTACTCTACTCTCTCTCTGTTGGAGGCAAATTCATCAATTATTTATTTCTGGGTAGTGGTACTTCCACATTTTATTTGATAAGGACTGGTCACACTAATCATATTAAACTTGTTTTAACACTCATTTCTATTTACTTCTATAAATTTGCTTTATCAATTAAGCTTCGGTCTGCTATCTTCCTTCTATTTTCTTCATCTATACTTCTGGAATCTAATATCACTCTTTTCAGCTATTTTATAATTATTATCCCTTAAATATTCAATTTCCCTAACATTTTTCCCTATCTTGTGCGGTGGTACCAGTAGGGTGGCCACTCTGGGTCCATACTCCTCTGTCCATCCTTACACCTTCTGAGACCAGGGGAACATCATCCCTGCTCATAAAAATTATTGCCGGAACATTTCTACGGTCAATACATGAAATAAAAAAAATTATAAGTAGTAGTCAATTAGCGACTAGTACTAAACACTTTTGGGATTCTTCATACTGTAGCTGGTTGCATTTATTTATATATTTCTTCTTCTCCTTGATTCCTTCTTCTTTTCCATTAACTAATAGCATATAACATTATTGATAGGCCTTATGTTAAAATTCTTTTGACTTTACTTCTTGTGACATATTTCTCCGTATCATTTCTTCTTATATAATCTTCAATTCCGAGAAATTCTAATTATTGTATTAATTATCATCCTCCTTCGGTTTCACTGGAGTCATTAAATTCATCTCTATTCTTCTTATCTGAGCACATTACCATCAATTGTTTTTGTTCATTTAATTTTTCTTCTGTTTGTTACCATTAGAAATATTAATTTTTCCTATTATTTCATTTTAAATCAATTCTTTCAAATATTCACTTTTATTTACTAATCTGTTATTATTTTTTATTAAATTATATGGTTTCAAAATAACTTGAGTAAGATGTCCTTACATGCTTTTAGAATTTTGGGGTTTTAGTCTCTTCACTTTAAATTATATGGTTTCAAAATAACTTGAGTAAGATGTCCTTACATGCTTTTAGAATTTTGGGGTTTTATCTTAAATCATATTGTTTCTAAATAAATTAAGTAAGTTGTCCTTACATAGTTTTTGAATTTTGGGGTTTTCTTCCGCTATTCAATGGGTTGCTGGGTCGGTTTTCAGAATTTCAGTCCCCTTTTCTGGTTTGTTATTATTTAGGTTAACCATGGTCCATTAACTCAGGTACTCCCTTTACTCGGATTACTGGGGTATTCATAATGATTTTGGTATTTGTTATATACCTCTCTTTCACCTGGCATCGTAACTCAGCTGATACAAAGTCTTCATAGAAGTCACGGTTTTCCGTCATTGTTAGTTCTTTTTTAACTAACAGGTATTGCACCTCCTCTGACATAACATATTCACTCATTTTTAATATCATTCCATTCCCGTTTTCCTCTGGATGATTTACCAAAATGTTTAATGATATATTCCGTCTTGATGATCTGACTAATATCTTCTGATGCACTTCAATCGTTGACATATTTAACTGGGATGTAAACTTAATTAACTCCCTCTGTTCGTTAATTGGAAGGTTGAATACATTAATTAATCCACCTGTAATCATCTCCCATTCTTCCTTGGTATTTATTATTTTCTTTCTACATGTTTTTCTTATTTCCTTGGTCTTCTTTTCCAGGTATTGATTATCCTCTTTGTTGTGGCTATTTTTATTTTCTGATGGCATTACACCTTGGTATTCTGTAATTTCTATTTCCTTCCTGCTCTCTTCTGTATTCGGACTTACTTTAATACCTTCTGAGGTGCTGTCTGAGGTTTCATCCAAATTATTAAAACCACTGTCCATTTGCTTATTCGTCTCCTCCTTGTATGTATCTGCTTTTTGGATAGGCGTATTAACATTTTCAAACTTCTCCCCGAAAGTTTTCCATATCTCCTTATTGAACTTCTCCATCTTATCCTCAATCCGCTTTAAACTTTCTTCATTTATTTTCTCAATTTGTTTTAAACTATCCCTCAAAGTTTCATTCTGTTTCCTTGAGTTCTCTTCCTGTTTCTTAAAATTCTCATCTATTTTGTCAAATTTTTCGCTCAAGGTTTCATTTTGTTTCCTTGAGTTCTCATCTATATTATCAAATTTTTTCTCCTGTCTCCTAAAATTTTCTTTATTTTCCTCATTGGTTTGTTTTAAGTTTTCCTCCTGTTTTCAAAATTCTCCTTCATTTCCTCATTGGTTTGTGTTAAATTTTCCTCCTGTTTTCTAAATTGTTCAGCCATAAATTTCATTATGTCTTGCCAATGAGGTTCTTCTCTGGCTACCGCTTTGTCTGGTTGGTCCCCTTGGGCATCATCTTCAATTATTTCCTTTTCCGGGTCCATAACTACTTCGGTTTCTTCTTTATCGCCTGTCTGTTGGTCCATTTCACTGTCCGTGACTAATTCTATTTCTTGTTCCTGTCCACCTTCTTCCTTCTCCTTTTCTTCTGCCCTCTTCTTCGATCTGCCTCTGGTATTATGCATTTCTTGTTTTCTCATAACTGCCGACGATAATTAGATTTTTTGGTATATTAATTTATTAAATATATCACAATTCTTTTCTAATTACAGCCCTTTTACGTTGAGCGCCAATTCTGTAACGTAGCGGATTGAGTCCGAGGTTTCCGCCTCTCCAAGAGTGTATTGCTTTTACAGGTTTAGTTAATTCAGCCCCACTGTTGTAAGCGCCAATTCTGTAACGTAGCGGTTTTTTCAAGAGGTGTTATAATGCGAAACGTCCGTCTCTTTCAAGACTCAATGCTGTAAGCACCAAATCTGTAACGTGCGTTTGTTGTATCAAGGTTTCCACCTCTCCGCAGTTGCCACTTATGAATTATAAAGACCGAAGTTTAAATAAAGTGGTTGGTAATGTTACTCCAACAAAGCAGAAATCGAGGGTGTGTGATTTGGGTCAAGTAGGGAAGTTGTTTAGCCTGATTTTGAAGAGAGAGCTAGTACCGTTGGTTTACCCTCGGTTTGAACGATTTCTAAATTTTCAAATATTCGCCATGCACCGAATCAGCTGACTTTAACACTAGTCTCCAAATATAGATTAAACCGACGACACTGTGGCCGTAGACAACCTGGTGGATCGTCTTCTTCTTAGCTGTTCTGAAACTTAATACAACTACCCACTACAAGAAAGTACACACATTTTATTTTTTAAATCTCAATTTTTCAATAATATTTATTAAAAATATTATTGGGTTTTTCTCTTCTGCCAAAATACAAATCTCACAATCGATCTTTTCCTTAATTAAAAACAAGATATCGACTTCATTGAGTAAACATGGAATTGTCAAAAAAATATATATGGTTTTTGACCAAATTTTATACTATATTTAAAACATCAATCAATACATAATTCTTTGTTATTTCCCCAGGGTTAAGGGTAAGTTCTTTTTGTTATGAGATGGTCAGAAATGGATAATTATACTACGCTTTACAAATACCGAAAAATATTCAAAAATTTGTTTATTTTTGCTTAGTACGTAGTTCCGGAAATGTCCGTAAGAGAGCAGAGTGCGTTTGTTTTCATTAGAACATGTGATTAATTTTTAATAGTTTTTGTTCTATACAACCATTCGGAATGAGTTTTCATCGTTAAATATTCAACGAAATGTTTATATTACCTCTCTTCTTAAAGTTCGTACTTGAATGAAGCCGTTTCTCCGGTGGTGTCCGTCTTTTGTTGTAATTTCATTACCGTATGGAAAATATTCTCTCATCAAACTTGACACATAGCGAAACTAGGCCTGATCGTCCAGAATTGATTTTCTTTCACTTTTATTATGTAGTATAGCAATTTGACTTTGATAAATAAGGTATTAGTATATAATGTTCATACTGTTGTTTAATTTTGTACCAATTTTACACTTCTCAAAAGGTTTCTAAAAGGATATTTTAATAAAATTGTGGTCTCATCATTTTGTCAACTGGACAGGTTTAATTTATAAATTCGATTAACAATACTTGTTATTTTCCGTTACTCTTAGTAACCCATAATTTTTTATATCTTTTTATTGGTTCTGCTATTTACTTTTTAGTATATAGGCAGTTTGTAATTATTATAAATTTATATTTTATTTACAGAAAAATAATTCTTTTTAATTTCGGTTTCTTTCCCAATTTGGTTTACATAATAGGTTTCTGTTCATTTTCTTATAACCTTGGATATAAGTATTTAATATTTTTATTATCTTTAAATGAATTTATATATTATTTATTAGTCTCTCATAGTATTCCTACACTGCACTACTTCCTTCTGCCATTTCCCTCATACAGTATTATTTTAATTTTTTATTATCATCTGATATTTAAATCTTTTGTTTTTTTTTTTTTAAACGAACCCTGGGTTATCTTATACTATAACACAAATATTTAAAAAAATATAAAATTAACTTAGGTATTAAACTTGGTTGTCTACACAATATAAACATTACAATAAATTAACAAAATACATAATCAGTTAGTAGCATTATAGTCTACTATCATTGTTTATAATTCTCATACCTACAGCACAATTCTGTAAGAAGTTCCCTGCACTTTCACTTTTTACCTCAATGGGTACACTATAACTCACTTGTCACTGTATATCACTCTAATTGTTTTTAATGTTTAGTGATACAATTTAATTTTGAGCTCGTTATAGTTTACCCATTTCTGACCTTCATGGTATTACAAGAGTTAATTTATTGGGACCGGGTTATGTACCGTTACATAAAGCCCCCCCACTAGAACAAATTTATTTTGGTTTTACTCGTTTATTAAAATAAATTGTTGATTGTTTCAATTCTCCTAATAGTCTTGGCTTTATTCTTCATAATAGTGTTTCATTTCCGACTGGTTATAAACTGACTGGTAATTCAGACTGGTGGTAATTGCTGTTTTCTTACTCTACTCTCTCTCTGTTGGAGGCAAATTCATCAATTATTTATTTCTGGGTAGTGGTACTTCCACATTTTATTTGATAAGGACTGGTCACACTAATCATATTAAACTTGTTTTAACACTCATTTCTATTTACTTCTATAAATTTGCTTTATCAATTAAGCTTCGGTCTGCTATCTTCCTTCTATTTTCTTCATCTATACTTCTGGAATCTAATATCACTCTTTTCAGCTATTTTATAATTATTATCCCTTAAATATTCAATTTCCCTAACATTTTTCCCTATCTTGTGCGGTGGTACCAGTAGGGTGGCCACTCTGGGTCCATACTCCTCTGTCCATCCTTACACCTTCTGAGACCAGGGGAACATCATCCCTGCTCATAAAAATTATTGCCGGAACATTTCTACGGTCAATACATGAAATAAAAAAAATTATAAGTAGTAGTCAATTAGCGACTAGTACTAAACACTTTTGGGATTCTTCATACTGTAGCTGGTTGCATTTATTTATATATTTCTTCTTCTCCTTGATTCCTTCTTCTTTTCCATTAACTAATAGCATATAACATTATTGATAGGCCTTATGTTAAAATTCTTTTGACTTTACTTCTTGTGACATATTTCTCCGTATCATTTCTTCTTATATAATCTTCAATTCCGAGAAATTCTAATTATTGTATTAATTATCATCCTCCTTCGGTTTCACTGGAGTCATTAAATTCATCTCTATTCTTCTTATCTGAGCACATTACCATCAATTGTTTTTGTTCATTTAATTTTTCTTCTGTTTGTTACCATTAGAAATATTAATTTTTCCTATTATTTCATTTTAAATCAATTCTTTCAAATATTCACTTTTATTTACTAATCTGTTATTATTTTTTATTAAATTATATGGTTTCAAAATAACTTGAGTAAGATGTCCTTACATGCTTTTAGAATTTTGGGGTTTTAGTCTCTTCACTTTAAATTATATGGTTTCAAAATAACTTGAGTAAGATGTCCTTACATGCTTTTAGAATTTTGGGGTTTTATCTTAAATCATATTGTTTCTAAATAAATTAAGTAAGTTGTCCTTACATAGTTTTTGAATTTTGGGGTTTTCTTCCGCTATTCAATGGGTTGCTGGGTCGGTTTTCAGAATTTCAGTCCCCTTTTCTGGTTTGTTATTATTTAGGTTAACCATGGTCCATTAACTCAGGTACTCCCTTTACTCGGATTACTGGGGTATTCATAATGATTTTGGTATTTGTTATATACCTCTCTTTCACCTGGCATCGTAACTCAGCTGATACAAAGTCTTCATAGAAGTCACGGTTTTCCGTCATTGTTAGTTCTTTTTTAACTAACAGGTATTGCACCTCCTCTGACATAACATATTCACTCATTTTTAATATCATTCCATTCCCGTTTTCCTCTGGATGATTTACCAAAATGTTTAATGATATATTCCGTCTTGATGATCTGACTAATATCTTCTGATGCACTTCAATCGTTGACATATTTAACTGGGATGTAAACTTAATTAACTCCCTCTGTTCGTTAATTGGAAGGTTGAATACATTAATTAATCCACCTGTAATCATCTCCCATTCTTCCTTGGTATTTATTATTTTCTTTCTACATGTTTTTCTTATTTCCTTGGTCTTCTTTTCCAGGTATTGATTATCCTCTTTGTTGTGGCTATTTTTATTTTCTGATGGCATTACACCTTGGTATTCTGTAATTTCTATTTCCTTCCTGCTCTCTTCTGTATTCGGACTTACTTTAATACCTTCTGAGGTGCTGTCTGAGGTTTCATCCAAATTATTAAAACCACTGTCCATTTGCTTATTCGTCTCCTCCTTGTATGTATCTGCTTTTTGGATAGGCGTATTAACATTTTCAAACTTCTCCCCGAAAGTTTTCCATATCTCCTTATTGAACTTCTCCATCTTATCCTCAATCCGCTTTAAACTTTCTTCATTTATTTTCTCAATTTGTTTTAAACTATCCCTCAAAGTTTCATTCTGTTTCCTTGAGTTCTCTTCCTGTTTCTTAAAATTCTCATCTATTTTGTCAAATTTTTCGCTCAAGGTTTCATTTTGTTTCCTTGAGTTCTCATCTATATTATCAAATTTTTTCTCCTGTCTCCTAAAATTTTCTTTATTTTCCTCATTGGTTTGTTTTAAGTTTTCCTCCTGTTTTCAAAATTCTCCTTCATTTCCTCATTGGTTTGTTTTAAATTTTCCTCCTGTTTTCTAAATTGTTCAGCCATAAATTTCATTATGTCTTGCCAATGAGGTTCTTCTCTGGCTACCGCTTTGTCTGGTTGGTCCCCTTGGGCATCATCTTCAATTATTTCCTTTTCCGGGTCCATAACTACTTCGGTTTCTTCTTTATCGCCTGTCTGTTGGTCCATTTCACTGTCCGTGACTAATTCTATTTCTTGTTCCTGTCCACCTTCTTCCTTCTCCTTTTCTTCTGCCCTCTTCTTCGATCTGCCTCTGGTATTATGCATTTCTTGTTTTCTCATAACTGCCGACGATAATTAGATTTTTTGGTATATTAATTTATTAAATATATCACAATTCTTTTCTAATTACAGCCCTTTTACGTTGAGCGCCAATTCTGTAACGTAGCGGATTGAGTCCGAGGTTTCCGCCTCTCCAAGAGTGTATTGCTTTTACAGGTTTAGTTAATTCAGCCCCACTGTTGTAAGCGCCAATTCTGTAACGTAGCGGTTTTTTCAAGAGGTGTTATAATGCGAAACGTCCGTCTCTTTCAAGACTCAATGCTGTAAGCACCAAATCTGTAACGTGCGTTTGTTGTATCAAGGTTTCCACCTCTCCGCAGTTGCCACTTATGAATTATAAAGACCGAAGTTTAAATAAAGTGGTTGGTAATGTTACTCCAACAAAGCAGAAATCGAGGGTGTGTGATTTGGGTCAAGTAGGGAAGTTGTTTAGCCTGATTTTGAAGAGAGAGCTAGTACCGTTGGTTTACCCTCGGTTTGAACGATTTCTAAATTTTCAAATATTCGCCATGCACCGAATCAGCTGACTTTAACACTAGTCTCCAAACCGACGACACTGTGGCCGTAGACAACCTGGTGGATCGTCTTCTTCTTAGCTGTTCTGAAACTTAATACAACTACCCACTACAAGAAAGTACACACATTTTATTTTTTAAATCTCAATTTTTCAATAATATTTATTAAAAATATTATTGGGTTTTTCTCTTCTGCCAAAATACAAATCTCACAATCGATCTTTTCCTTAATTAAAAACAAGATATCGACTTCATTGAGTAAACATGGAATTGTCAAAAAAATATATATGGTTTTTGACCAAATTTTATACTATATTTAAAACATCAATCAATACATAATTCTTTGTTATTTCCCCAGGGTTAAGGGTAAGTCTTTTTGTTATGAGATGGTCAGAAATGGATAATTATACTACGCTTTACAAATACCGAAAAATATTCAAAAATTTGTTTATTTTTGCTTAGTACGTAGTTCCGGAAATGTCCGTAAGAGAGCAGAGTGCGTTTGTTTTCATTAGAAAATGTGATTCATTTTTAATAGTTTTTGTTCTATACAACCATTCGGAATGAGTTTTCTTCGTTAAATATTAAATGAAATGTTTATATTACCTCTCTTCTTAAAGTTCGTACTTGAATGAAGCCGTTTCTCCGGTGGTGTCCGTCTTTTGTTGTAATTTCATTACCGTCTGGAAAATATTCTCTCGTCAAACTTGACACATAGCGAAACTAGGCCTGATCATCCAGAATTGATTTTCTTTCACTTTTATTATGTAGTATAGCAATTTGACTTTGATAAATAAGGTATTAGTATATAATGTTCATACTGTTGTTTAATTTTGTACCAATTTTACACTTCTCAAAAGGTTTCTAAAAGAATATTTTAATAAAATTGTGGTCTCATCATTTTGTCAACTGGACAGGTTTAATTTATAAATTCGATTAACAATACTTGTTATTTTCCGTTACTCTTAGTAACCCATAATTTTTTATATCTTTTTATTGGTTCTGCTATTTACTTTTTAGTATATAGGCAGTTTGTAATTATTATAAATTTATATTTTATTTACAGAAAAATAATTCTTTTTAATTTCGGTTTCTTTCCCAATTTGGTTTACATAATAGGTTTCTGTTCATTTTCTTATAACCTTGAATATAAGTATTTAATATTTTTATTATCTTTAAATGAATTTATATATTATTTATTAGTCTCTCATAGTATTCCTACACTGCACTACTTCCTTCTGCCATTTCCCTCATACAGTATTATTTTAGTTTTTTATTATCATCTGATATTTAAATCTTTTATGTTTTTTTTTTTTAAACGAACCCTGGGTTATCTTATACTATAACACAAATATTTAAAAAAATATAAAATTAACTTAGGTATTAAACTTGGTTGTCTACACAATATAAACATTACAATAAATTAACAAAATACATAATCAGTTAGTAGCATTATAGTCTACTATCATTGTTTATAATTCTCATACCTACAGCACAATTCTGTAAGAAGTTCCCTGCACTTTCACTTTTTACCTCAATGGGTACACTATAACTCACTTGTCACTGTATATCACTCTAATTGTTTTTAATGTTTAGTGATACAATTTAATTTTGAGCTCGTTATAGTTTACCCGTTTCTGACCTTCATGGTATTACAAGAGTTAATTTATTGGGACCGGGTTATGTACCGTTACATAAAGCCCCCCCACTAGAACAAATTTATTTTGGTTTTACTCGTTTATTAAAATAAATTGTTGATTGTTTCAATTCTCCTAATAGTCTTGGCTTTATTCTTCATAATAGTGTTTCATTTCCGACTGGTTATAAACTGACTGGTAATTCAGACTGGTGGTAATTGCTGTTTTCTTACTCTACTCTCTCTCTGTTGGAGGCAAATTCATCAATTATTTATTTCTGGGTAGTGGTACTTCCACATTTTATTTGATAAGGACTGGTCACACTAATCATATTAAACTTGTTTTAACACTCATTTCTATTTACTTCTATAAATTTGCTTTATCAATTAAGCTTCGGTCTGCTATCTTCCTTCTATATTCTTCATCTATACTTCTGGAATCTAATATCACTCTTTTCAGCTATTTTATAATTATTATCCCTTAAATATTCAATTTCCCTAACATTTTTCCCTATCTTGTGCGGTGGTACTAGTAGGGTGGCCACTCTGGGTCCATACTCCTCTGTCCATCCTTACACCTTCTGAGACCAGGGGAACATCATCCCTGCTCATAAAAATTATTGCCGGAACATTTCTACGGTCAATACATAAAATAAAAAAAATTATAAGTAGTAGTCAATTAGTGACTAGTACTAAACGCTTTTGGGATTCTTCATAATGTAGCTGGTTCCATTTATTTATATATTTCTTCTTCTCCTTGATTCCTTCTTCTTTTCCATTAACTAATAGCATATAACATTATTGATAGGCCTTATGTTAAAATTCTTTTGACTTTACTTCTTGTGACATATTTCTCCGTATCATTTCTTCTTATATAATCTTCAATTCCGAGAAATTCTAATTATTGTATTAATTATCATCCTCCTTCGGTTTCATTGGAGTCATTAAATTCATCTCTATTCTTCTTATCTGAGCACATTACCATCAATTGTTTTTGTTCATTTAATTTTTCTTCTGTTTGTTACCATTAGAAATATTACTTTTTCCTATTATTTCATTTTAAATCAATTCTTTCAAATATTCACTTTTATTTACTAATCTGTTATTATTTTTTATTAAATTATATGGTTTCAAAATAACTTGAGTAAGATGTCCTTACATGCTTTTAGAATTTTGGGGTTTTAGTCTCTTCACTTTAAATTATATGGTTTCAAAATAACTTGAGTAAGATGTCGTTACATGCTTTTAGAATTTTGGGGTTTTATCTTAAATCATATTGTTTCTAAATAAATTAAGTAAGTTGTCCTTACATAGTTTTTGAATTTTGGGGTTTTCTTCCGCTATTCAATGGGTTGCTGGGTCGGTTTTCAGAATTTCAGTCCCCTTTTCTGGTTTGTTATTATTTAGGTTAACCATGGTCCATTAACTCAGGTACTCCCTTTACTCGGATTACTGGGGTATTCATAATGATTTTGGTATTTGTTATATACCTCTCTTTCACCTGGCATCGTAACTCAGCTGATACAAAGTCTTCATAGAAGTCACGGTTTTCCATCATTGTTAGTTCTTTTTTAACTAACAGGTATTGCACCTCCTCTGACATAACATATTCACTCATTTTTAATATCATTCCATTCCCGTTTTCCTCTGGATGATTTACCAAAATGTTTAATGATATATTCCGTCTTGATGATCTGACTAATATCTTCTGATGCACTTCAATCGTTGACATATTTAACTGGGATGTAAACTTAATTAACTCCCTCTGTTCGTTAATTGGAAGGTTGAATACATTAATTAATCCACCTGTAATCATCTCCCATTCTTCCTTGGTATTTATTATTTTATTTCTACATGTTTTTCTTATTTCCTTGGTCTTCTTTTCCAGGTATTGATTATCCTCTTTGTTGTGGCTATTTTTATTTTCTGATGGCATTACACCTTGGTATTCTGTAATTTCTATTTCCTTCCTGCTCTCTTCTGTATTCGGACTTACTTTAATACCTTCTGAGGTGCTGTCTGAGGTTTCATCCAAATTATTAAAACCACTGTCCATTTGCTTATTCGTCTCCTCCTTGTATGTATCTGCTTTTTGGATAGGCGTATTAACATTTTCAAACTTCTCCCCGAAAGTTTTCCATATCTCCTTATTGAACTTCTCCATCTTATCCTCAATCCGCTTTAAACTTTCTTCGTTTATTTTCTCAATTTGTTTTAAACTATCCCTCAAAGTTTCATTCTGTTTCCTTGAGTTCTCTTCCTGTTTCTTAAAATTCTCATCTATTTTGTCAAATTTTTCGCTCAAGGTTTCATTTTGTTTCCTTGAGTTCTCATCTATATTATCAAATTTTTTCTCCTGTCTCCTAAAATTTTCTTTATTTTCCTCATTGGTTTGTTTTAAGTTTTCCTCCTGTTTTCTAAAATTCTCCTTCATTTCCTCATTGGTTTGTGTTAAATTTTCCTCCTGTTTTCTAAATTGTTCAGCCATAAATTTCATTATGTCTTGCCAATGAGGTTCTTCTCTGGCTACCGCTTTGTCTGGTTGGTCCCCTTGGGCATCATCTTCAATTATTTCCTTTTCCGGGTCCATAACTACTTCGGTTTCTTCTTTATCGCCTGTCTGTTGGTCCATTTCACTGTCCGTGACTAATTCTATTTCTTGTTCCTGTCCACCTTCTTCCTTCTCCTTTTCTTCTGCCCTCTTCTTCGATCTGCCTCTGGTATTATGCATTTCTTGTTTTCTCATAACTGCCGATGATAATTAGATTTTTTGGTATATTAATTTATTAAATATATCACTATTCTTTTCTAATTACAGCCCTTTTACGTTGAGCGCCAATTCTGTAACGTAGCGGATTGAGTCCGAGGTTTCCGCCTCTCCAAGAGTGTATTGCTTTTACAGGTTTAGTTAATTCAGCCCCACTGTTGTAAGCGCCAATTCTGTAACGTAGCGGTTTTTTCAAGAGGTGTTATAATGCGAAACGTCCGTCTCTTTCAAGACTCAATGCTGTAAGCACCAAATCTGTAACGTGCGTTTGTTGTATCAAGGTTTCCACCTCTCCGCAGTCGCCGCTTATGAATTATAAAGACCGAAGTTTAAATAAAGTGGTTGGTAATGTTACTCCAACAAAGCAGAAATCGAGGGTGTGTGATTTGGGTCAAGTAGGGAAGTTGTTTAGCCTGATTTTGAAGAGAGAGCTAGTACCGTTGGTTTACCCTCGGTTTGAACGATTTCTAAATTTTCAAATATTCGCCATGCACCGAATCAGCTGACTTTAACACTAGTCTCCAAATATAGATTAAACCGACGACACTGTGGCCGTAGACAACCTGGTGGATCGTCTTCTTCTTAGCTGTTCTGAAACTTAATACAACTACCCACTACAAGAAAGTACACACATTTTATTTTTTAAATCTCAATTTTTCAATAATATTTATTAAAAATATTATTGGGTTTTTCTCTTCTGCCAAAATACAAATCTCACAATCGATCTTTTCCTTAATTAAAAACAAGATATCGACTTCATTGAGTAAACATGGAATTGTCAAAAAAATATATATGGTTTTTGACCAAATTTTATACTATATTTAAAACATCAATCAATACATAATTCTTTGTTATTTCCCCAGGGTTAAGGGTAAGTCTTTTTGTTATGAGATGGTCAGAAATGGATAATTATACTACGCTTTACAAATACCGAAAAATATTCAAAAATTTGTTTATTTTTGCTTAGTACGTAGTTCCGGAAATGTCCGTAAGAGAGCAGAGTGCGTTTGTTTTCATTAGAAAATGTGATTCATTTTTAATAGTTTTTGTTCTATACAACCATTCGGAATGAGTTTTCTTCGTTAAATATTAAATGAAATGTTTATATTACCTCTCTTCTTAAAGTTCGTACTTGAATGAAGCCGTTTCTCCGGTGGTGTCCGTCTTTTGTTGTAATTTCATTACCGTCTGGAAAATATTCTCTCGTCAAACTTGACACATAGCGAAACTAGGCCTGATCATCCAGAATTGATTTTCTTTCACTTTTATTATGTAGTATAGCAATTTGACTTTGATAAATAAGGTATTAGTATATAATGTTCATACTGTTGTTTAATTTTGTACCAATTTTACACTTCTCAAAAGGTTTCTAAAACAATATTTTAATAAAATTGTGGTCTCATCATTTTGTCAACTGGACAGGTTTAATTTATAAATTCGATTAACAATACTTGTTATTTTCTGTTACTCTTAGTAACCCATAATTTTTTATATCTTTTTATTGGTTCTGCTATTTACTTTTTAGTATATAGGCAGTTTGTAATTATTATAAATTTATATTTTATTTACAGAAAAATAATTCTTTTTAATTTCGGTTTCTTTCCCAATTTGGTTTACATAATAGGTTTCTGTTCATTTTCTTATAACCTTGAATATAAGTATTTAATATTTTTATTATCTTTAAATGAATTTATATATTATTTATTAGTCTCTCATAGTATTCCTACACTGCACTACTTCCTTCTGCCATTTCCCTCATACAGTATTATTTTAGTTTTTTATTATCATCTGATATTTAAATCTTTTATGTTTTTTTTTTTTAAACGAACCCTGGGTTATCTTATACTATAACACAAATATTTAAAAAAATATAAAATTAACTTAGGTATTAAACTTGGTTGTCTACACAATATAAACATTACAATAAATTAACAAAATACATAATCAGTTAGTAGCATTATAGTCTACTATCATTGTTTATAATTCTCATACCTACAGCACAATTCTGTAAGAAGTTCCCTGCACTTTCACTTTTTACCTCAATGGGTACACTATAACTCACTTGTCACTGTATATCACTCTAATTGTTTTTAATGTTTAGTGATACAATTTAATTTTGAGCTCGTTATAGTTTACCCGTTTCTGACCTTCATGGTATTACAAGAGTTAATTTATTGGGACCGGGTTATGTACCGTTACATAAAGCCCCCCCACTAGAACAAATTTATTTTGGTTTTACTCGTTTATTAAAATAAATTGTTGATTGTTTCAATTCTCCTAATAGTCTTGGCTTTATTCTTCATAATAGTGTTTCATTTCCGACTGGTTATAAACTGACTGGTAATTCAGACTGGTGGTAATTGCTGTTTTCTTACTCTACTCTCTCTCTGTTGGAGGCAAATTCATCAATTATTTATTTCTGGGTAGTGGTACTTCCACATTTTATTTGATAAGGACTGGTCACACTAATCATATTAAACTTGTTTTAACACTCATTTCTATTTACTTCTATAAATTTGCTTTATCAATTAAGCTTCGGTCTGCTATCTTCCTTCTATTTTCTTCATCTATACTTCTGGAATCTAATATCACTCTTTTCAGCTATTTTATAATTATTATCCCTTAAATATTCAATTTCCCTAACATTTTTCCCTATCTTGTGCGGTGGTACTAGTAGGGTGGCCACTCTGGGTCCATACTCCTCTGTCCATCCTTACACCTTCTGAGACCAGGGGAACATCATCCCTGCTCATAAAAATTATTGCCGGAACATTTCTACGGTCAATACATAAAATAAAAAAAATTATAAGTAGTAGTCAATTAGTGACTAGTACTAAACACTTTTGGGATTCTTCATAATGTAGCTGGTTGCATTTATTTATATATTTCTTCTTCTCCTTGATTCCTTCTTCTTTTCCATTAACTAATAGCATATAACATTATTGATAGGCCTTATGTTAAAATTCTTTTGACTTTACTTCTTGTGACATATTTCTCCGTATCATTTCTTCTTATATAATCTTCAATTCCGAGAAATTCTAATTATTGTATTAATTATCATCCTCCTTCGGTTTCATTGGAGTCATTAAATTCATCTCTATTCTTCTTATCTGAGCACATTACCATCAATTGTTTTTGTTCATTTAATTTTTCTTCTGTTTGTTACCATTAGAAATATTACTTTTTCCTATTATTTCATTTTAAATCAATTCTTTCAAATATTCACTTTTATTTACTAATCTGTTATTATTTTTTATTAAATTATATGGTTTCAAAATAACTTGAGTAAGATGTCCTTACATGCTTTTAGAATTTTGGGGTTTTAGTCTCTTCACTTTAAATTATATGGTTTCAAAATAACTTGAGTAAGATGTCGTTACATGCTTTTAGAATTTTGGGGTTTTATCTTAAATCATATTGTTTCTAAATAAATTAAGTAAGTTGTCCTTACATAGTTTTTGAATTTTGGGGTTTTCTTCCGCTATTCAATGGGTTGCTGGGTCGGTTTTCAGAATTTCAGTCCCCTTTTCTGGTTTGTTATTATTTAGGTTAACCATGGTCCATTAACTCAGGTACTCCCTTTACTCGGATTACTGGGGTATTCATAATGATTTTGGTATTTGTTATATACCTCTCTTTCACCTGGCATCGTAACTCAGCTGATACAATGTCTTCATAGAAGTCACGGTTTTCCATCATTGTTAGTTCTTTTTTAACTAACAGGTATTGCACCTCCTCTGACATAACATATTCACTCATTTTTAATATCATTCCATTCCCGTTTTCCTCTGGATGATTTACCAAAATGTTTAATGATATATTCCGTCTTGATGATCTGACTAATATCTTCTGATGCACTTCAATCGTTGACATATTTAACTGGGATGTAAACTTAATTAACTCCCTCTGTTCGTTAATTGGAAGGTTGAATACATTAATTAATCCACCTGTAATCATCTCCCATTCTTCCTTGGTATTTATTATTTTATTTCTACATGTTTTTCTTATTTCCTTGGTCTTCTTTTCCAGGTATTGATTATCCTCTTTGTTGTGGCTATTTTTATTTTCTGATGGCATTACACCTTGGTATTCTGTAATTTCTATTTCCTTCCTGCTCTCTTCTGTATTCGGACTTACTTTAATACCTTCTGAGGTGCTGTCTGAGGTTTCATCCAAATTATTAAAACCACTGTCCATTTGCTTATTCGTCTCCTCCTTGTATGTATCTGCTTTTTGGATAGGCGTATTAACATTTTCAAACTTCTCCCCGAAAGTTTTCCATATCTCCTTATTGAACTTCTCCATCTTATCCTCAATCCGCTTTAAACTTTCTTCGTTTATTTTCTCAATTTGTTTTAAACTATCCCTCAAAGTTTCATTCTGTTTCCTTGAGTTCTCTTCCTGTTTCTTAAAATTCTCATCTATTTTGTCAAATTTTTCGCTCAAGGTTTCATTTTGTTTCCTTGAGTTCTCATCTATATTATCAAATTTTTTCTCCTGTCTCCTAAAATTTTCTTTATTTTCCTCATTGGTTTGTTTTAAGTTTTCCTCCTGTTTTCTAAAATTCTCCTTCATTTCCTCATTGGTTTGTGTTAAATTTTCCTCCTGTTTTCTAAATTGTTCAGCCATAAATTTCATTATGTCTTGCCAATGAGGTTCTTCTCTGGCTACCGCTTTGTCTGGTTGGTCCCCTTGGGCATCATCTTCAATTATTTCCTTTTCCGGGTCCATAACTACTTCGGTTTCTTCTTTATCGCCTGTCTGTTGGTCCATTTCACTGTCCGTGACTAATTCTATTTCTTGTTCCTGTCCACCTTCTTCCTTCTCCTTTTCTTCTGCCCTCTTCTTCGATCTGCCTCTGGTATTATGCATTTCTTGTTTTCTCATAACTGCCGATGATAATTAGATTTTTTGGTATATTAATTTATTAAATATATCACTATTCTTTTCTAATTACAGCCCTTTTACGTTGAGCGCCAATTCTGTAACGTAGCGGATTGAGTCCGAGGTTTCCGCCTCTCCAAGAGTGTATTGCTTTTACAGGTTTAGTTAATTCAGCCCCACTGTTGTAAGCGCCAATTCTGTAACGTAGCGGTTTTTTCAAGAGGTGTTATAATGCGAAACGTCCGTCTCTTTCAAGACTCAATGCTGTAAGCACCAAATCTGTAACGTGCGTTTGTTGTATCAAGGTTTCCACCTCTCCGCAGTCGCCGCTTATGAATTATAAAGACCGAAGTTTAAATAAAGTGGTTGGTAATGTTACTCCAACAAAGCAGAAATCGAGGGTGTGTGATTTGGGTCAAGTAGGGAAGTTGTTTAGCCTGATTTTGAAGAGAGAGCTAGTACCGTTGGTTTACCCTCGGTTTGAACGATTTCTAAATTTTCAAATATTCGCCATGCACCGAATCAGCTGACTTTAACACTAGTCTCCAAATATAGATTAAACCGACGACACTGTGGCCGTAGACAACCTGGTGGATCGTCTTCTTCTTAGCTGTTCTGAAACTTAATACAACTACCCACTACAAGAAAGTACACACATTTTATTTTTTAAATCTCAATTTTTCAATAATATTTATTCAAAATATTATTGGGTTTTTCTCTTCTGCCAAAATACAAATCTCACAATCGATCTTTTCCTTAATTAAAAACAAGATATCGACTTCATTGAGTAAACATGGAATTGTCAAAAAAATATATATGGTTTTTGACCAAATTTTATACTATATTTAAAACATCAATCAATACATAATTCTTTGTTATTTCCCCAGGGTTAAGGGTAAGTCTTTTTGTTATGAGATGGTCAGAAATGGATAATTATACTACGCTTTACAAATACCGAAAAATATTCAAAAATTTGTTTATTTTTGCTTAGTACGTAGTTCCGGAAATGTCCGTAAGAGAGCAGAGTGCGTTTGTTTTCATTAGAAAATGTGATTCATTTTTAATAGTTTTTGTTCTATACAACCATTCGGAATGAGTTTTCTTCGTTAAATATTAAATGAAATGTTTATATTACCTCTCTTCTTAAAGTTCGTACTTGAATGAAGCCGTTTCTCCGGTGGTGTCCGTCTTTTGTTGTAATTTCATTACCGTCTGGAAAATATTCTCTCGTCAAACTTGACACATAGCGAAACTAGGCCTGATCATCCAGAATTGGTTTTCTTTCACTTTTATTATGTAGTATAGCAATTTGACTTTGATAAATAAGGTATTAGTATATAATGTTCATACTGTTGTTTAATTTTGTACCAATTTTACACTTCTCAAAAGGTTTCTAAAAGAATATTTTAATAAAATTGTGGTCTCATCATTTTGTCAACTGGACAGATTTAATTTATAAATTCGATTAACAATACTTGTTATTTTCCGTTACTCTTAGTAACCCATAATTTTTTATATCTTTTTATTGGTTCTGCTATTTACTTTTTAGTATATAGGCAGTTTGTAATTATTATAAATTTATATTTTATTTACAGAAAAATAATTCTTTTAATTTCGGTTTCTTTCCCAATTTGGTTTACATAATAGGTTTCTGTTCATTTTCTTATAACCTTGAATATAAGTATTTAATATTTTTATTATCTTTAAATGAATTTATATATTATTTATTAGTCTCTCATAGTATTCCTACACTGCACTACTTCCTTCTGCCATTTCCCTCATACAGTATTATTTTAATTTTTTATTATCATCTGATATTTAAATCTTTTATGTTTTTTTTTTTTTTAACGAACCCTGGGTTATCTTATACTATAACACAAATATTTAAAAAAATATAAAATTAACTTAGGTATTAAACTTGGTTGTCTACATAATATAAACATTACAATAAATTAACAAAATACATAATCAGTTAGTAGCATTATAGTCTACTATCATTGTTTATAATTCTCATACCTACAGCACAATTCTGTAAGAAGTTCCCTGCACTTTCACTTTTTACCTCAATGGGTACACTATAACTCACTTGTCACTGTATATCACTCTAATTGTTTTTAATGTTTAGTGATACAATTTAATTTTGAGCTCGTTATAGTTTACCCATTTCTGACCTTCATGGTATTACAAGAGTTAATTTATTGGGACCGGGTTATGTACCGTTACATAAAGCCCCCCCACTAGAACAAATTTATTTTGGTTTTACTCGTTTATTAAAATAAATTGTTGATTGTATCAATTCTCCTAATAGTCTTGGCTTTATTCTTCATAATAGTGTTTCATTTCCGACTGGTTATAAACTGACTGGTAATTCAGACTGGTGGTAATTGCTGTTTTCTTACTCTACTCTCTCTCTGTTGGAGGCAAATTCATCAATTATTTATTTCTGGGTAGTGGTACTTCCACATTTTATTTGATAAGGACTGGTCACACTAATCATATTAAACTTGTTTTAACACTCATTTCTATTTACTTCTATAAATTTGCTTTATCAATTAAGCTTCGGTCTGCTATCTTCCTTCTATTTTCTTCATCTATACTTCTGGAATCTAATATCACTCTTTTCAGCTATTTTATAATTATTATCCCTTAAATATTCAATTTCCCTAACATTTTTCCCTATCTTGTGCGGTGGTACCAGTAGGGTGGCCACTCTGGGTCCATACTCCTCTGTCCATCCTTACACCTTCTGAGACCAGGGGAACATCATCCCTGCTCATAAAAATTATTGCCGGAACATTTCTACGGTCAATACATAAAATAAAAAAAATTATAAGTAGTAGTCAATTAGTGACTAGTACTAAACACTTTTGGGATTCTTCATACTGTAGCTGGTTGCATTTATTTATATATTTCTTCTTCTCCTTGATTCCTTCTTCTTTTCCATTAACTAATAGCATATAACATTATTGATAGGCCTTATGTTAAAATTCTTTTGACTTTACTTCTTGTGACATATTTCTCCGTATCATTTCTTCTTATATAATCTTCAATTCCGAGATATTCTAATTATTGTATTAATTATCATCCTCCTTCGGTTTCATTGGAGTCATTAAATTCATCTCTATTCTTCTTATCTGAGCACATTACCATCAATTGTTTTTGTTCATTTAATTTTTCTTCTGTTTGTTACCATTAGAAATATTACTTTTTCCTGTTATTTCATTTTAAATCAATTCTTTCAAATATTCACTTTTATTTACTAATCTGTTATTATTTTTTATTAAATTATATGGTTTCAAAATAACTTGAGTAAGATGTCCTTACATGCTTTTAGAATTTTGGGGTTTTAGTCTCTTCACTTTAAATTATATGGTTTCAAAATAACTTGAGTAAGATGTCCTTACATGCTTTTAGAATTTTGGGGTTTTATCTTAAATCATATTGTTTCTAAATAAATTAAGTAAGTTGTCCTTACATAGTTTTTGAATTTTGGGGTTTTCTTCCGCTATTCAATGGGTTGCTGGGTCGGTTTTCAGAATTTCAGTCCCCTTTTCTGGTTTGTTATTATTTAGGTTAACCATGGTCCATTAACTCAGGTACTCCCTTTACTCGGATTACTGGGGTATTCATAATGATTTTGGTATTTGTTATATACCTCTCTTTCACCTGGCATCGTAACTCAGCTGATACAAAGTCTTCATAGAAGACACGGTTTTCCGTCATTGTTAGTTCCTTTTTAACTAACAGGTATTGCACCTCCTCTGACATAACATATTCACTCATTTTTAATATCATTCCATTCCCGTTTTTTCTCTGGATGATTTACCAAAATGTTTAATGATATATTCCGTCTTGATGATCTGACTAATATCTTCTGATGCACTTCAATCGTTGACATATTTAACTGGGATGTAAACTTAATTAACTCCCTCTGTTCGTTAATTGGAAAGCTGAATACATTAATTAATCCACCTGTAATCATCTCCCATTCTTCCTTGGTATTTATTATTTTATTTCTACATGTTTTTCTTATTTCCTTGGTCTTCTTTTCCAGGTATTGATTATCCTCTTTGTTGTGGCTATTTTTATTTTCTGATGGCATTACACCTTGGTATTCTGTAATTTCTATTTCCTTCCTGCTCTCTTCTGTATTCGGACTTACTTTAATACCTTCTGAGGTGCTGTCTGAGGTTTCATCCAAATTATTAAAACCACTGTCCATTTGCTTATTCGTCTCCTCCTTGTATGTATCTGCTTTTTGGATAGGCGTATTAACATTTTCAAACTTCTCCCCGAAAGTTTTCCATATCTCCTTATTGAACTTCTCCATCTTATCCTCAATCCGCTTTAAACTTTCTTCGTTTATTTTCTCAATTTGTTTTAAACTATCCCTCAAAGTTTCATTCTGTTTCCTTGAGTTCTCTTCCTGTTTCTTAAAATTCTCATCTATTTTGTCAAATTTTTCGCTCAAGGTTTCATTTTGTTTGCTTGAGTTCTCATCTATATTATCAAATTTTTTCTCCTGTCTCCTAAAATTTTCTTTATTTTCCTCATTGGTTTGTTTTAAGTTTTCCTCCTGTTTTCTAAAATTCTCCTTCATTTCCTCATTGGTTTGTGTTAAATTTTCCTCCTGTTTTCTAAATTGTTCAGCCATAAATTTCATTATGTCTTGCCAATGAGGTTCTTCTCTGGCTACCGCTTTGTCTGGTTGGTCCCCTTGGGCATCATCTTCAATTATTTCCTTTTCCGGGTCCATAACTACTTCGGTTTCTTCTTTATCGCCTGTCTGTTGGTCCATTTCACTGTCCGTGACTAATTCTATTTCTTGTTCCTGTCCACCTTCTTCCTTCTCCTTTTCTTCTGCCCTCTTCTTCGATCTGCCTCTGGTATTATGCATTTCTTGTTTTCTCATAACTGCCGACGATAATTAGATTTTTTGGTATATTAATTTATTAAATATATCACAATTCTTTTCTAATTACAGCCCTTTTACGTTGAGCGCCAATTCTGTAACGTAGCGGATTGAGTCCGAGGTTTCCGCCTCTCCAAGACTGTTTGCTTTTACAGGTTTAGTTAATTCAGCCCCACTGTTGTAAGCGCCAATTCTGTAACGTAGCGGTTTTTTCAAGAGGTGTTATAATGCGAAACGTCCGTCTCTTTCAAGACTCAATGCTGTAAGCACCAAATCTGTAACGTGCGTTTGTTGTATCAAGGTTTCCACCTCTCCGCAGTTGCCACTTATGTATTATAAAGACCGAAGTTTAAATAAAGTGGTTGGTAATGTTACTCCAACAAAGCAGAAATCGAGGGTGTGTGATTTGGGTCAAGTAGGGAAGTTGTTTAGCCTGATTTTGAAGAGAGAGCTAGTACCGTTGGTTTACCCTCGGTTTGAACGATTTCTAAATTTTCAAATATTCGCCATGCACCGAATCAGCTGACTTTAACACTAGTCTCCAAATATAGATTAAACCGACGACACTGTGGCCGTAGACAACCTGGTGGATCGTCTTCTTCTTAGCTGTTCTGAAACTTAATACAACTACCCACTACAAGAAAGTACACACATTTTATTTTTTAAATCTCAATTTTTCAATAATATTTATTAAAAATATTATTGGGTTTTTCTCTTCTGCCAAAATACAAATCTCACAATCGATCTTTTCCTTAATTAAAAACAAGATATCGACTTCATTGAGTAAACATGGAATTGTCAAAAAAATATATATGGTTTTTGACCAAATTTTATACTATATTTAAAACATCAATCAATACATAATTCTTTGTTATTTCCCCAGGGTTAAGGGTAAGTTCTTTTTGTTATGAGATGGTCAGAAATGGATAATTATACTACGCTTTACAAATACCGAAAAATATTCAAAAATTTGTTTATTTTTGCTTAGTACGTAGTTCCGGAAATGTCCGTAAGAGAGCAGAGTGCGTTTGTTTTCATTAGAAAATGTGATTAATTTTTAATAGTTTTTGTTCTATACAACCATTCGGAATGAGTTTTCTTCATTAAATATTAAACGAAATGTTTATATTACCTCTCTTCTTAAAGTTCATACTTGAATGAAGCCGTTTCTCCGGTGGTGTCCGTCTTTTGTTGTAATTTCATTACCGTCTGGAAAATATTCTCTCGTCAAACTTGACACATAGCGAAACTAGGCCTGATCGTCCAGAATTGATTTTCTTTCACTTTTATTATGTAGTATAGCAATTTGACTTTGATAAATAAGGTATTAGTATATAATGTTCATACTGTTGTTTAATTTTGTACCAATTTTACACTTCTCAAAAGGTTTCTAAAAGGATATTTTAATAAAATTGTGGTCTCATCATTTTGTCAACTGGACAGGTTTAATTTATAAATTCGATTAACAATACTTGTTATTTTCCGTTACTCTTAGTAACCCATAATTTTTTATATCTTTTTATTGGTTCTGCTATTTACTTTTTAGTATATAGGCAGTTTGTAATTCTTATAAATTTATATTTTATTTACAGAAAAATAATTCTTTTTAATTTCGGTTTCTTTCCCAATTTGGTTTCCATAATAGGTTTCTGTTCATTTTCTTATAAACTTGGATATAAGTATTTAATATTTTTATTATCTTTAAATGAATTTATAAATTATTTATTAGTCTCTCATAGTATTCCTACACTGCACTACTTCCTTCTGCCATTTCCCTCATACAGTATTATTTTAATTTTTTATTATCATCTGATATTTAAATCTTTTGTTTTTTTTTTTTTTAAACGAACCCTGGGTTATCTTATACTATAACACAAATATTTAAAAAAATATAAAATTAACTTAGGTATTAAACTTGGTTGTCTACACAATATAAACATTACAATAAATTAACAAAATACATAATCAGTTAGTAGCATTATAGTCTACTATCATTGTTTATAATTCTCATACCTACAGCACAATTCTGTAAGAAGTTCCCTGCACTTTCACTTTTTACCTCAATGGGTACACTATAACTCACTTGTCACTGTATATCACTCTAATTGTTTTTAATGTTTAGTGATACAATTTAATTTTGAGCTCGTTATAGTTTACCCATTTCTGACCTTCATGGTATTACAAGAGTTAATTTATTTGGACCGGGTTATGTACCGTTACATAAAGCCCCCCCACTAGAACAAATTTATTTTGGTTTTACTCGTTTATTAAAATAAATTGTTGATTGTTTCAATTCTCCTAATAGTCTTGGCTTTATTCTTCATAATAGTGTTTCATTTCCGACTGGTTATAAACTGACTGGAAATTCAGACTGGTGGTAATTGCTGTTTTCTTACTCTACTCTCTCTCTGTTGGAGGCAAATTCATCAATTATTTATTTCTGGGTAGTGGTACTTCCACATTTTATTTGATAAGGACTGGTCACACTAATCATATTAAACTTGTTTTAACACTCATTTCTATTTACTTCTATAAATTTGCTTTATCAATTAAGCTTCGGTCTGCTATCTTCCTTCTATTTTCTTCATCTATACTTCTGGAATCTAATATCACTCTTTTCAGCTATTTTATAATTATTATCCCTTAAATATTCAATTTCCCTAACATTTTTCCCTATCTTGTGCGGTGGTACCAGTAGGGTGGCCACTCTGGGTCCATACTCCTCTGTCCATCCTTACACCTTCTGAGACCAGGGGAACATCATCCCTGCTCATAAAAATTATTGCCGGAACATTTCTACGGTCAGTACATAAAATAAAAAAAATTATAAGTAGTAGTCAATTAGCGACTAGTACTAAACACTTTTGGGATTCTTCATACTGTAGCTGGTTGCATTTATTTATATATTTCTTCTTCTCCTTGATTCCTTCTTCTTTTCCATTAACTAATAGCATATAACATTATTGATAGGCCTTATGTTAAAATTCTTTTGACTTTACTTCTTGTGACATATTTCTCCGTATCATTTCTTCTTATATAATCTTCAATTCCGAGAAATTCTAATTATTGTATTAATTATCATCCTCCTTCAGTTTCATTGGAGTCATTAAATTCATCTCTATTCTTCTTATCTGAGCACATTACCATCAATTGTTTTTGTTCATTTAATTTTTCTTCTGTTTGTTACCATTAGAAATATTACTTTTTCCTATTATTTCATTTTAAATCAATTCTTTCAAATATTCACTTTTATTTACTAATCTGTTATTATTTTTTATTAAATTATATGGTTTCAAAATAACTTGAGTAAGATGTCCTTACATGCTTTTAGAATTTTGGGGTTTTAGTCTCTTCACTTTAAATTATATGGTTTCAAAATAACTTGAGTAAGATGTCCTTACATGCTTTTAGAATTTTGGGGTTTTATCTTAAATCATATTGTTTCTAAATAAATTAAGTAAGTTGTCCTTACATAGTTTTGAATTTTGGGGTTTTCTTCCGCTATTCAATGGGTTGCTGGGTCGGTTTTCAGAATTTCAGTCCCCTTTTCTGGTTTGTTATTATTTAGGTTAACCATGGTCCATTAACTCAGGTACTCCCTTTACTCGGATTACTGGGGTATTCATAATGATTTTGGTATTTGTTATATACCTCTCTTTCACCTGGCATCGTAACTCAGCTGATACAAAGTCTTCATAGAAGTCACAGTTTTCCGTCATTGTTAGTTCTTTTTTAACTAACAGGTATTGCACCTCCTCTGACATAACATATTCACTCATTTTTAATATCATTCCATTCCCGTTTTCCTCTGGATGATTTACCAAAATGTTTAATGATATATTCCGTCTTGATGATCTGACTAATATCTTCTGATGCACTTCAATCGTTGACATATTTAACTGGGATGTAAACTTAATTAACTCCCTCTGTTCGTTAATTGGAAGGTTGAATACATTAATTAATCCACCTGTAATCATCTCCCATTCTTCCTTGGTATTTATTATTTTATTTCTACATGTTTTTCTTATTTCCTTGGTCTTCTTTTCCAGGTATTGATTATCCTCTTTGTTGTGGCTATTTTTATTTCTGATGGCATTACACCTTGGTATTCTGTAATTTCTATTTCCTTCCTGCTCTCTTCTGTATTCGGACTTACTTTTAATACCTTCTGAGGTGCTGTCTGAGGTTTCATCCAAATTATTAAAACCACTGTCCATTTGCTTATTCGTCTCCTCCTTGTATGTATCTGCTTTTTGGATAGGCGTATTAACATTTTCAAACTTCTCCCCGAAAGTTTTCCATATCTCCTTATTGAACTTCTCCATCTTATCCTCAATCCGCTTTAAACTTTCTTCGTTTATTTTCTCAATTTTGTTTTAAACTATCCCTCAAAGTTTCATTCTGTTTCCTTGAGTTCTCTTCCTGTTTCTTAAAATTCTCATCTATTTTGTCAAATTTTTCGCTCAAGGTTTCATTTTGTTTCCTTGAGTTCTCATCTATTTTATCAAATTTTTTCTCCTGTCTCCTAAAATTTTCTCTTATTTCCCATTGTTTTAAGTTTTCCTCCTGTTTTCTAAAATTCTCCTTATTTTCCCATTGGTTTGTTTAAATTTTCCTCCTGTTTTCTAAATTGTTCAGCCATAAATTTCATTATGTCTTGCCAATGAAGTTCTTCTCTGGCGCTTTGTCTGGTTGGTCCCCTTGGCATCAATTCTTCATAACTACTTCTTTCGGTCCATACTCCTGTCTGTTGGTCCATTCACTGTCCGTGACTAATTCTATTTTCCTGTCGTTCCTGTCCACCTTCTTCCTTCTCCTTTTCTTCTGACCTCTTCTTCGATCTGCCTCTGGTATTATGCATTTCTTGTTTTCTCATAACTGCCGACGATAATTAGATTTTTGGTATATTAATTTATTAAATATATCACAATTCTTTTCTAATTACAGCCCTTTACGTTGAGCGCCATTCTGTAACGTAGCGGATTGAGTCCGAGGTTTCCGCCTCTCCAAGAGTGTATTGCTTTTACAGGTTTAGTTAATTCAGCCCCACTGTTGTAAGCGCCAATTCTGTAACGTAGCGGTTTTTCAAGAGGTGTTATAATGCGAAACGTCCGTCTCTTTCAAGACTCAATGCTGTAAGCACCAAATCTGTAACGTGCGTTTGTTGTATCAAGGTTTCCACCTCTCCGCAGTCGCCGCTTATGAATTATAAAGACCGAGTTACTAAAAGTGGTTGGTAATGTTACTCCACAACTCTCCACTTTAATATAATAAGTGTTGTAATGTTACTCCAACAAAGCCTATCAAGTAGGGAAGTTGTTTAGCCTGATTTTGAAGAGAGAGCTAGTACCGTTGGTTTACCCTCGGTTTGAACGATTTCTAAATTTCAAATATTCGCCATGCACCCGAATCAGCTGACTTTAACACTAGTCTCCAAATATAGATTAAACGACGACACTGTGGCCGTAGACAACCTGGTGATCGTCTTCTTCTTAGCTGTTCTGAAACTTAATACAACTACCCACTACAAGAAAGTACACACATTTTATTTTTTAAATCTCAATTTTTCAATAATATTTATTCAAAATATTATTGGGTTTTTCTCTTCTGCCAAAATACAAATCTCACAATCGATCTTTTCCTTAATTAAAAACAAGATATCGACTTCATTGAGTAAACATGGAATTGTCAAAAAAATATATATGGTTTTTGACCAAATTTTATACTATATTTAAAACATCAATCAATACATAATTCTTTGTTATTTCCCCAGGGTTAAGGGTAAGTTCTTTTTGTTATGAGATGGTCAGAAATGGATAATTATACTACGCTTTACAAATACCGAAAAATATTCAAAAATTTGTTTATTTTTGCTTAGTACGTAGTTCCGGAAGTGTCCGTAAGAGAGCAGAGTGCGTTTGTTTTCATTAGAAAATGTGATTCATTTTTAATAGTTTTTGTTCTATACAACCATTCGGAATGAGTTTTCTTCATTAAATATTAAACGAAATGTTTATATTACCTCTCTTCTTAAAGTTCGTACTTGAATGAAGCCGTTTCTCCGGTGGTGTCCGTCTTTTGTTGTAATTTCATTACCGTCTGGAAAATATTCTCTCGTCAAACTTGACACATAGCGAAACTAGGCCTGATCGTCCAGAATTGATTTTCTTTCACTTTTATTATGTAGTATAGCAATTTGACTTTGATAAATAAGGTATTAGTATATAATGTTCATACTGTTGTTTAATTTTGTACCAATTTTACACTTCTCAAAAGGTTTCTAAAAGGATATTTTAATAAAATTGTGGTCTCATCATTTTGTCAACTGGACAGGTTTAATTTATAAATTCGATTAACAATACTTGTTATTTTCCGTTACTCTTAGTAACCCATAATTTTTTATATCTTTTTATTGGTTCTGCTATTTACTTTTTAGTATATACGCAGTTTGTAATTATTATAAATTTATATTTTATTTACAGAAAATAATTCTTTTTAATTTCGGTTTCTTTCCCAATTTGGTTTACATAATAGGTTTCTGTTCATTTTCTTATAACCTTGAATATAAGTATTTAATATTTTTATTATCTTTAAATGAATTTATATATTATTTATTAGTCTCTCATAGTATTCCTACACTGCACTACTTCCTTCTGCCATTTCCCTCATACAGTATTATTTTAATTTTTTATTATCATCTGATATTTAAATCTTTTATGTTTTTTTTTTTTTAAACGAACCCTGGGTTATCTTATACTATAACACAAATATTTAAAAAAATATAAAATTAACTTAGGTATTAAACTTGGTTGTCTACACAATATAAACATTACAATAAATTAACAAAATACATAATCAGTTAGTAGCATTATAGTCTACTATCATTGTTTATAATTCTCATACCTACAGCACAATTCTGTAAGAAGTTCCCTGCACTTTCACTTTTTACCTCAATGGGTACACTATAACTCACTTGTCACTGTATATCACTCTAATTGTTTTTAATGTTTAGTGATACAATTTAATTTTGAGCTCGTTATAGTTTACCCATTTCTGACCTTCATGGTATTACAAGAGTTAATTTATTGGGACCGGGTTATGTACCGTTACATAAAGCCCCCCCACTAGAACAAATTTATTTTGGTTTTACTCGTTTATTAAAATAAATTGTTGATTGTTTCAATTCTCCTAATAGTCTTGGCTTTATTGTTCATAATAGTGTTTCATTTCCGACTGGTTATAAACTGACTGGAAATTCAGACTGGTGGTAATTGCTGTTTTCTTACTCTACTCTCTCTCTGTTGGAGGCAAATTCATCAATTATTTATTTCTGGGTAGTGGTACTTCCACATTTTATTTGATAAGGACTGGTCACACTAATCATATTAAACTTGTTTTAACACTCATTTCTATTTACTTCTATAAATTTGCTTTATCAATTAAGCTTCGGTCTGCTATCTTCCTTCTATTTTCTTCATCTATACTTCTGGAATCTAATATCACTCTTTTCAGCTATTTTATAATTATTATCCCTTAAATATTCAATTTCCCTAACATTTTTCCCTATCTTGTGCGGTGGTACCAGTAGGGTGGCCACTCTGGGTCCATACTCCTCTGTCCATCCTTACACCTTCTGAGACCAGGGGAACATCATCCCTGCTCATAAAAATTATTGCTGGAACATTTCTACGGTCAGTACATAAAATAAAAAAAATTATAAGTAGTAGTCAATTAGCGACTAGTACTAAACACTTTTGGGATTCTTCATACTGTAGCTGGTTGCATTTATTTATATATTTCTTCTTCTCCTTGATTCCTTCTTCTTTTCCATTAACTAATAGCATATAACATTATTGATAGGCCTTATGTTAAAATTCTTTTGACTTTACTTCTTGTGACATATTTCTCCGTATCATTTCTTCTTATATAATCTTCAATTCCGAGAAATTCTAATTATTGTATTAATTATCATCCTCCTTCAGTTTCATTGGAGTCATTAAATTCATCTCTATTCTTCTTATCTGAGCACATTACCATCAATTGTTTTTGTTCATTTAATTTTTCTTCTGTTTGTTACCATTAGAAATATTACTTTTTCCTATTATTTCATTTTAAATCAATTCTTTCAAATATTCACTTTTATTTACTAATCTGTTATTATTTTTTATTAAATAATATGGTTTCAAAATAACTTGAGTAAGATGTCCTTACATGCTTTTAGAATTTTGGGGTTTTAGTCTCTTCACTTTAAATTATATGGTTTCAAAATAACTTGAGTAAGATGTCCTTACATGCTTTTAGAATTTTGGGTTTTATCTTAAATCATATTGTTTCTAAATAAATTAAGTAAGTTGTCCTTACATAGTTTTTGAATTTTGGGGTTTTCTTCCGCTATTCAATGGGTTGCTGGGTCGGTTTTCAGAATTTCAGTCCCCTTTTCTGGTTTGTTATTATTTAGGTTAACCATGGTCCATTAACTCAGGTACTCCCTTTACTCGGATTACTGGGGTATTCATAATGATTTTGGTATTTGTTATATACCTCTCTTTCACCTGGCATCGTAACTCAGCTGATACAAAGTCTTCATAGAAGTCACAGTTTTCCGTCATTGTTAGTTCTTTTTTAACTAACAGGTATTGCACCTCCTCTGACATAACATATTCACTCATTTTTAATATCATTCCATTCCCGTTTTCCTCTGGATGATTTACCAAAATGTTTAATGATATATTCCGTCTTGATGATCTGACTAATATCTTCTGATGCACTTCAATCGTTGACATATTTAACTGGGATGTAAACTTAATTAACTCCCTCTGTTCGTTAATTGGAAGGTTGAATACATTAATTAATCCACCTGTAATCATCTCCCATTCTTCCTTGGTATTTATTATTTTATTTCTACATGTTTTTCTTATTTCCTTGGTCTTCTTTTCCAGGTATTGATTATCCTCTTTGTTGTGGCTATTTTTATTTTCTGATGGCATTACACCTTGGTATTCTGTAATTTCTATTTCCTTCCTGCTCTCTTCTGTATTCGGACTTACTTTAATACCTTCTGAGGTGCTGTCTGAGGTTTCATCCAAATTATTAAAACCACTGTCCATTTGCTTATTCGTCTCCTCCTTGTATGTATCTGCTTTTTGGATAGGCGTATTAACATTTTCAAACTTCTCCCCGAAAGTTTTCCATATCTCCTTATTGAACTTCTCCATCTTATCCTCAATCCGCTTTAAACTTTCTTCGTTTATTTTCTCAATTTTGTTTTAAACTATCCCTCAAAGTTTCATTCTGTTTCCTTGAGTTCTCTTCCTGTTTCTTAAAATTCTCATCTATTTTGTCAAATTTTTCGCTCAAGGTTTCATTTTGTTTCCTTGAGTTCTCATCTATTTTATCAAATTTTTTCTCCTGTCTCCTAAAATTTTCTTTATTTTCCTCATTGGTTTGTTTTAAGTTTTCCTCCTGTTTTCTAAAATTCTCCTTATTTTCCTCATTGGTTTGTTTTAAATTTTCCTCCTGTTTTCTAAATTGTTCAGCCATAAATTTCATTATGTCTTGCCAATGAAGTTCTTCTCTGGCTACCGCTTTGTTTCTTCTCTGGCTACCGCTTTGTCTGGTTGGTCCCCTTGGGCATCATCTTCAATTATTTCCTTTTCCGGGTCCATAACTACTTCGGTTTCTTCTTTATCGCCTGTCTGTTGGTCCATTTCACTGTCCGTGACTAATTCTATTTCTTGTTCCTGTCCACCTTCTTCCTTCTCCTTTTCTTCTGCCCTCTTCTTCGATCTGCCTCTGGTATTATGCATTTCTTGTTTTCTCATAACTGCCGATGATAATTAGATTTTTTGGTATATTAATTTATTAAATATATCACAATTCTTTTCTAATTACAGCCCTTTTACGTTGAGCGCCAATTCTGTAACGTAGCGGATTGAGTCCGAGGTTTCCGCCTCTCCAAGAGTGTATTGCTTTTACAGGTTTAGTTAATTCAGCCCCACTGTTGTAAGCGCCAATTCTGTAACGTAGCGGTTTTTTCAAGAGGTGTTATAATGCGAAACGTCCGTCTCTTTCAAGACTCAATGCTGTAAGCACCAAATCTGTAACGTGCGTTTGTTGTATCAAGGTTTCCACCTCTCCGCAGTTGCCACTTATGAATTATAAAGACCGAAGTTTAAATAAAGTGGTTGGTAATGTTACTCCAAAAAGCAGAAATCGAGGGTGTGTGATTTGGGTCAAGTAGGGAAGTTGTTTAGCCTGATTTTGAAGAGAGAGCTAGTACCGTTGGTTTACCCTCGGTTTGAACGATTTCTAAATTTTCAAATATTCGCCATGCACCGAATCAGCTGACTTTAACACTAGTCTCCAAATATAGATTAAACCGACGACACTGTGGCCGTAGACAACCTGGTGGATCGTCTTCTTCTTAGCTGTTCTGAAACTTAATACAACTACCCACTACAAGAAAGTACACACATTTTATTTTTTAAATCTCAATTTTTCAATAATATTTATTCAAAATATTATTGGGTTTTTCTCTTCTGCCAAAATACAAATCTCACAATCGATCTTTTCCTTAATTAAAAACAAGATATCGACTTCATTGAGTAAACATGGAATTGTCAAAAAAATATATATGGTTTTTGACCAAATTTTATACTATATTTAAAACATCAATCAATACATAATTCTTTGTTATTTCCCCAGGGTTAAGGGTAAGTTCTTTTTGTTATGAGATGGTCAGAAATGGATAATTATACTACGCTTTACAAATACCGAAAAATATTCAAAAATTTGTTTATTTTTGCTTAGTACGTAGTTCCGGAAATGTCCGTAAGAGAGCAGAGTGCGTTTGTTTTCATTAGAAAATGTGATTCATTTTTAATAGTTTTTGTTCTATACAACCATTCGGAATGAGTTTTCTTCATTAAATATTAAACGAAATGTTTTATATTACCTCTCTTCTTAAAGTTCGTACTTGAATGAAGCCGTTTCTCCGGTGGTGTCCGTCTTTTGTTGTAATTTCATTACCGTCTGGAAAATATTCTCTCGTCAAACTTGACACATAGCGAAACTAGGCCTGATCGTCCAGAATTGATTTTCTTTCACTTTTATTATGTAGTATAGCAATTTGACTTTGATAAATAAGGTATTAGTATATAATGTTCATACTGTTGTTTAATTTTGTACCAATTTTACACTTCTCAAAAGGTTTCTAAAAGGATATTTTAATAAAATTGTGGTCTCATCATTTTGTCAACTGGACAGGTTTAATTTATAAATTCGATTAACAATACTTGTTATTTTCCGTTACTCTTAGTAACCCATAATTTTTTATATCTTTTATTGGTTCTGCTATTTACTTTTTAGTATATAGGCAGTTTGTAATTATTATAAATTTATATTTTATTTACAGAAAAATAATTCTTTTTAATTTCGGTTTCTTTCCCAATTTGGTTTACATAATAGGTTTCTGTTCATTTTCTTATAACCTTGGATATAAGTATTTAATATTTTTATTATCTTTAAATGAATTTATATATTATTTATTAGTCTCTCATAGTATTCCTACACTGCACTACTTCCTTCTGCCATTTCCCTCATACAGTATTATTTTAATTTTTTATTATCATCTGATATTTAAATCTTTTATGTTTTTTTTTTTTTAAATGAACCCTGGGTTATCTTATACTATAACACAAATATTTAAAAAAATATAAAATTTACTTAGGTATTAAACTTGGTTGTCTACACAATATAAACATTACAATAAATTAACAAAATACATAATCAGTTAGTAGCATTATAGTCTACTATCATTGTTTATAATTCTCATACCTACAGCACAATTCTGTAAGAAGTTCCCTGCACTTTCACTTTTTACCTCAATGGGTACACTATAACTCACTTGTCACTGTATATCACTCTAATTGTTTTTAATGTTTAGTGATACAATTTAATTTTGAGCTCGTTATAGTTTACCCATTTCTGACCTTCATGGTATTACAAGAGTTAATTTATTGGGACCGGGTTATGTACCGTTACATAAAGCCCCCCCACTAGAACAAATTTATTTTGGTTTTACTCGTTTATTAAAATAAATTGTTGATTGTTTCAATTCTCCTAATAGTCTTGGCTTTATTCTTCATAATAGTGTTTCATTTCCGACTGGTTATAAACTGACTGGAAATTCAGACTGGTGGTAATTGCTGTTTTCTTACTCTACTCTCTCTCTGTTGGAGGCAAATTCATCAATTATTTATTTCTGGGTAGTGGTACTTCCACATTTTATTTGATAAGGACTGGTCACACTAATCATATTAAACTTGTTTTAACACTCATTTCTATTTACTTCTATAAATTTGCTTTATCAATTAAGCTTCGGTCTGCTATCTTCCTTCTATTTTCTTCATCTATACTTCTGGAATCTAATATCACTCTTTTCAGCTATTTTATAATTATTATCCCTTAAATATTCAATTTCCCTAACATTTTTCCCTATCTTGTGCGGTGGTACCAGTAGGGTGGCCACTCTGGGTCCATACTCCTCTGTCCATCCTTACACCTTCTGAGACCAGGGGAACATCATCCCTGCTCATAAAAATTATTGCCGGAACATTTCTACGGTCAGTACATAAAATAAAAAAAATTATAAGTAGTAGTCAATTAGCGACTAGTACTAAACACTTTTGGGATTCTTCATACTGTAGCTGGTTGCATTTATTTATATATTTCTTCTTCTCCTTGATTCCTTCTTCTTTTCCATTAACTAATAGCATATAACATTATTGATAGGCCTTATGTTAAAATTCTTTTGACTTTACTTCTTGTGACATATTTCTCCGTATCATTTCTTCTTATATAATCTTCAATTCCGAGAAATTCTAATTATTGTATTAATTATCATCCTCCTTCAGTTTCATTGGAGTCATTAAATTCATCTCTATTCTTCTTATCTGAGCACATTACCATCAATTGTTTTTGTTCATTTAATTTTTCTTCTGTTTGTTACCATTAGAAATATTACTTTTTCCTATTATTTCATTTTAAATCAATTCTTTCAAATATTCAC
The DNA here is from genome assembly GCA_034769895.1 of Magicicada septendecula. Classification (NCBI taxonomy): domain Eukaryota; kingdom Metazoa; phylum Arthropoda; class Insecta; order Hemiptera; family Cicadidae; genus Magicicada; species Magicicada septendecula. The sequence goes on from CM068367.1 coordinate 640,711,915, forward strand.
TTTTATTTACTAATCTGTTATTATTTTTTATTAAATTATATGGTTTCAAAATAACTTGAGTAAGATGTCCTTACATGCTTTTAGAATTTTGGGGTTTTAGTCTCTTCACTTTAAATTATATGGTTTCAAAATAACTTGAGTAAGATGTCCTTACATGCTTTTAGAATTTTGGGGTTTTATCTTAAATCATATTGTTTCTAAATAAATTAAGTAAGTTGTCCTTACATAGTTTTTGAATTTTGGGGTTTTCTTCCGCTATTCAATGGGTTGCTGGGTCGGTTTTCAGAATTTCAGTCCCCTTTTCTGGTTTGTTATTATTTAGGTTAACCATGGTCCATTAACTCAGGTACTCCCTTTACTCGGATTACTGGGGTATTCATAATGATTTTGGTATTTGTTATATACCTCTCTTTCACCTGGCATCGTAACTCAGCTGATACAAAGTCTTCATAGAAGTCACAGTTTTCCGTCATTGTTAGTTCTTTTTTAACTAACAGGTATTGCACCTCCTCTGACATAACATATTCACTCATTTTTAATATCATTCCATTCCCGTTTTCCTCTGGATGATTTACCAAAATGTTTAATGATATATTCCGTCTTGATGATCTGACTAATATCTTCTGATGCACTTCAATCGTTGACATATTTAACTGGGATGTAAACTTAATTAACTCCCTCTGTTCGTTAATTGGAAGGTTGAATACATTAATTAATCCACCTGTAATCATCTCCCATTCTTCCTTGGTATTTATTATTTTCTTTCTACATGTTTTTCTTATTTCCTTGGTCTTCTTTTCCAGGTATTGATTATCCTCTTTGTTGTGGCTATTTTTATTTTCTGATGGCATTACACCTTGGTATTCTGTAATTTCTATTTCCTTCCTGCTCTCTTCTGTATTCGGACTTACTTTAATACCTTCTGAGGTGCTGTCTGAGGTTTCATCCAAATTATTAAAACCACTGTCCATTTGCTTATTCGTCTCCTCCTTGTATGTATCTGCTTTTTGGATAGGCGTATTAACATTTTCAAACTTCTCCCCGAAAGTTTTCCATATCTCCTTATTGAACTTCTCCATCTTATCCTCAATCCGCTTTAAATTTTCTTCGTTTATTTTCTCAATTTTGTTTTAAACTATCCCTCAAAGTTTCATTCTGTTTCCTTGAGTTCTCTTCCTGTTTCTTAAAATTCTCATCTATTTTGTCAAATTTTTCGCTCAAGGTTTCATTTTGTTTCCTTGAGTTCTCATCTATTTTATCAAATTTTTTCTCCTGTCTCCTAAAATTTTCTTTATTTTCCTCATTGGTTTGTTTTAAGTTTTCCTCCTGTTTTCTAAAATTCTCCTTATTTTCCTCATTGGTTTGTTTTAAATTTTCCTCCTGTTTTCTAAATTGTTCAGCCATAAATTTCATTATGTCTTGCCAATGAAGTTCTTCTCTGGCTACCGCTTTGTCTGGTTGGTCCCCTTGGGCATCATCTTCAATTATTTCCGTTTCCGGGTCCATAACTACTTCGGTTTCTTCTTTATCGCCTGTCTGTTGGTCCATTTCACTGTCCGTGACTAATTCTATTTCTTGTTCCTGTCCACCTTCTTCCTTCTCCTTTTCTTCTGACCTCTTCTTCGATCTGCCTCTGGTATTATGCATTTCTTGTTTTCTCATAACTGCCGACGATAATTAGATTTTTTGGTATATTAATTTATTAAATATATCACAATTCTTTTCTAATTACAGCCCTTTTACGTTGAGCGCCAATTCTGTAACGTAGCGGATTGAGTCCGAGGTTTCCGCCTCTCCAAGAGTGTATTGCTTTTACAGGTTTAGTTAATTCAGCCCCACTGTTGTAAGCGCCAATTCTGTAACGTAGCGGTTTTTTCAAGAGGTGTTATAATGCGAAACGTCCGTCTCTTTCAAGACTCAATGCTGTAAGCACCAAATCTGTAACGTGCGTTTGTTGTATCAAGGTTTCCACCTCTCCGCAGTCGCCGCTTATGAATTATAAAGACCGAAGTTTAAATAAAGTGGTTGGTAATGTTACTCCAACAAAGCAGAAATCGAGGGTGTGTGATTTGGGTCAAGTAGGGAAGTTGTTTAGCCTGATTTTGAAGAGAGAGCTAGTACCGTTGGTTTACCCTCGGTTTGAACGATTTCTAAATTTTCAAATATTCGCCATGCACCGAATCAGCTGACTTTAACACTAGTCTCCAAATATAGATTAAACCGACGACACTGTGGCCGTAGACAACCTGGTGGATCGTCTTCTTCTTAGCTGTTCTGAAACTTAATACAACTACCCACTACAAGAAAGTACACACATTTTATTTTTTAAATCTCAATTTTTCAATAATATTTATTCAAAATATTATTGGGTTTTTCTCTTCTGCCAAAATACAAATCTCACAATCGATCTTTTCCTTAATTAAAAACAAGATATCGACTTCATTGAGTAAACATGGAATTGTCAAAAAAATATATATGGTTTTTGACCAAATTTTATACTATATTTAAAACATCAATCAATACATAATTCTTTGTTATTTCCCCAGGGTTAAGGGTAAGTTCTTTTTGTTATGAGATGGTCAGAAATGGATAATTATACTACGCTTTACAAATACCGAAAAATATTCAAAAATTTGTTTATTTTTGCTTAGTACGTAGTTCCGGAAATGTCCGTAAGAGAGCAGAGTGCGTTTGTTTTCATTAGAAAATGTGATTCATTTTTAATAGTTTTTGTTCTATACAACCATTCGGAATGAGTTTTCTTCATTAAATATTAAACGAAATGTTTATATTACCTCTCTTCTTAAAGTTCGTACTTGAATGAAGCCGTTTCTCCGGTGGTGTCCGTCTTTTGTTGTAATTTCATTACCGTCTGGAAAATATTCTCTCGTCAAACTTGACACATAGCGAAACTAGGCCTGATCGTCCAGAATTGATTTTCTTTCACTTTTATTATGTAGTATAGCTATTTGACTTTGATAAATAAGGTATTGTATATAATGTTCATACTGTTGTTTAATTTTGTACCAATTTTACACTTCTCAAAAGGTTTCTAAAAGGATATTTTAATAAAATTGTGGTCTCATCATTTTGTCAACTGGACAGGTTTAATTTATAAATTCGATTAACAATACTTGTTATTTTCCGTTACTCTTAGTAACCCATAATTTTTTATATCTTTTTATTGGTTCTGCTATTTACTTTTTAGTATATAGGCAGTTTGTAATTATTATAAATTTATATTTTATTTACAGAAAAATAATTCTTTTTAATTTCGGTTTCTTTCCCAATTTGGTTTACATAATAGGTTTCTGTTCATTTTCTTATAACCTTGGATATAAGTATTTAATATTTTTATTATCTTTAAATGAATTTATATATTATTTATTAGTCTCTCATAGTATTCCTACACTGCACTACTTCCTTCTGCCATTTCCCTCATACAGTATTATTTTAATTTTTTATTATCATCTGATATTTAAATCTTTTATGTTTTTTTTTTTTTTAAATGAACCCTGGGTTATCTTATACTATAACACAAATATTTAAAAAAATATAAAATTAACTTAGGTATTAAACTTGGTTGTCTACACAATATAAACATTACAATAAATTAACAAAATACATAATCAGTTAGTAGCATTATAGTCTACTATCATTGTTTATAATTCTCATACCTACAGCACAATTCTGTAAGAAGTTCCCTGCACCTTCACTTTTTACCTCAATGGGTACACTATAACTCACTTGTCACTGTATATCACTCTAATTGTTTTTAATGTTTAGTGATACAATTTAATTTTGAGCTCGTTATAGTTTACCCATTTCTGACCTTTATGGTATTACAAGAGTTAATTTATTGGGACCGGGTTATGTACCGTTACAAGATGTACAGGCAGCTCATCTGCAACATTTGGATGTTTAAAAGACAGGAATATGAAAGTTCATATTGCACTTTATAAAGATCATCCGTACAAATGTTTTTGAAGCGTTATAAAATTCCCTCACCAATAACACACCTAACAAAATGGAAAGAGCATACTGTCTGGCATTGGCTATGGAGAAAATAAGCAGATCGCCAAAATTTATTTTTTAATGTTTTTAAAAGCTTTCCTAATTTAATTTGCTAACTAATGTGATCGTTAGTTTTCTATACTAAACATGCTTCAGTAAAAGACATGTATTCACTTCCCCGATGGAAACAATCCTTTTAAACCAAAATTTCCACTACCTTGTATACAGAAGTTGAGATTCTGTACTTTTTTCCCTGTAAGACTACGTTATTTTTAGCAAGCCACTATCTTAGACAATCTGTGTCACTTATATTTCTTTCCAAGATATAAGTGTTTCATCTGGTGTATGGAAAGCTATGTTATGTATGGTGTATTGCTATTGTGACGATTTAAATTGTACCAATAATCAAAATAATAAAAAATTTTAAAAATTAAGGTTGCGAGCTCTTAAGCCATTTAAATCTCACTGTAATAATATAAAAAACCTGTATGTACTCTGTATGAGAGGAAGAAGTAATTAGTTAGTACGAAGATACTCTAATAAAAAGACAAATTGTAAAGAGTTATTAATATCGTATTTAACCCTTTGCTTGTTAACAGGCGCTGACCTGTTTAATTCCGGACTCGACATGTTTTCCGAGTGTTCTGTAAGTTAGAATAAGATAAAAAAACCTAATGTTAATAATTAAAAATCTGAAGACACAGATAGTCGCTAAAACAACTTATTTAAATTATGTATATTTATTTAGGGATAGTTTGTATAAATAAAAATGTTAACATAAAGAGAGACAGGGACTATATTCTCGCGCAGTAATTGCCCCTCTACCATTTTGTCCAGTACCAGACGAAGCGAGCAAAAATCTCTCTCTCGCTATGGTGACTTCGTGCAGTACAGACGTACGAGCTATGCTCTTACACTATGTTACCGATACTTTCGTTTACCTTAATGTGGTATACAAGAAATTGCTGCTGAAAGCATATGTATGTGTTAACTAATATAGCTATGTAAAAAAAACAAGAGACTTAAAGTGTAACTCGAAACGTAAAAAAAGGTGTAACACAAGATGACTTCGAACTTCAAGAACTAACAACACTTCCAACATCATACCTGGAGATGTGAACTATCAGAACTCACAAACTCTAGTAGACACGACAGAATATGCAGATCAGGACATCCGAGAATCTACAAGTACCATCGTAGAAAGTTCAATCTACCCTGCGGACTTTGAACCCTTTGATGACAAAGACCAGACCGAGATGACGACGCCGCTATTCCGGATTCCCAAGACGGACACCCCAGGACGAGGTTTCTGCATACCAATTAAAAGGTGACTCGATAGCCTGTCTATTGAGGCTTACTAATATTTGTTACACAACACACCTTAAAAGAGACTTTTCAGAGACTATTAACTTTGTAAAGATAAAAAAAATTAAATCTAAGAATTTAATGTAACTGTTCAAACATCATACGTTGTAACAGTTTATATGCTAATGTATAGTAATATAATTCAAGTAATAATACCATTCTTCAAATGGTTAAATAAAAGAAAGTCTTGCAAGCTAATATCATGAATTGAGTATGACTAAAAGTTTTAATGAATAAATACCGAAGGTTACCCGGATCCGAGGTATAGCTAAATAGAATCTATGTGATCCCAAAGTTTAAAGAAAGCATTCAAATAACTTTAATAATTTAATTAGTAATGTCATGGGATCTGTCAGTAAATGTTTTTAAATGTTAAATAAAGAGAAGTCGTCTTGTTACACACATATAAGGAGTGCTTAAATCAATAGTATACCTTCCCTTTGTTTCCTTACACAGTTAGTAAGTAATTTGTTATATTAATTATTTGTGATACATTCTGTTACAACGTAGGCAGCCCATCTAATTAACGGAGTTTAATTACGATGGGTTCCCTGGATTTGTAACGCGGGGAAAAGACGTTACAAAATTGCGCCACTCTGCTAATTTATGTAAGTAAGGTTTTATAAGCATCGCGACGCAAACAAAATTGCGTCACTCTTTTTAAAAAAAAAAAGGAAACAAAGGAAATAGTTTTATTTGTGTGTAGAGTGTCACAAACAAAATTGCGCCACTTGTGACATGTAAACAAAATTGCATCACTATGCTTAGATAATTTGTATGATCAATAACTGAATATATATTATTGATCTATGCACTCAGAAAGTTACCTTAATAACTTTAATGTTCAAAACATATTTAATATTTTATTAAGTTACGTAAATGATAGTATGTATAAGTGAAATATCCTTAGCGTCATACAATGCATATAGCTTTTGCATTCTATGTGCCAGTAGGAACCTGCATTACTCTATATAATTACTTGCATACATGAATTGTGACCAAACATAACAATTTTGGTCAACTGGACAATCTGAAACAGGTTTGTTTACAACAATCCGTGACCTGTTGTTTCCTGATTCATTCTGCACAGTGTATGTCCAACATATAGCTTACATACACTTGTATGTGTTAAAAAAAAAAGTTAATAAAAATAACTTTGTTAATAATAAAGTATGTAATGTAGACCCAGGTAATTAAGTAGAAGTTCGTAATTTGTGAACAAAATAATTAATTTATTTAATTGGGAAAGTATATGAATGAACGGAGTCAAAGTGTTGTCAAGCGTAATAATAATAATAGATTTGTTGAATAAGATTGTGCTCCCCTTCTCTTGTTTATACCGGTAGTTGTGTTATTCAGTCGCATTGTGTAGTGAACAATAAGAGTAAAACCCCCTTTCTCACTGACACACGCTCAACCTTCCTTTGTTAACTAAATACAGAGGGTGACCTACATTCCAGAAAACAGCTGATCGGCTATTTAACTTGATGAACTTGATAAATATGTGTGTGGAATTTCTGTCTCTCCCTTAGAAGAGAAATGGTTCTTTTCTAATTTGTGTAAATTGATTACTTAAGAATTTATTATGTGTATGTGTAATATATGTGTAGTGTACTAGTATTAATTTTAAGTACGTGCTAATGTGTTAGAACAAAATGGCCCAATTTAACCCGGATTTGTTGTTAAAAGACGAGCTGTCTTACGAAGCCCTTTTGTGTGGACTACCCCATGCGGATGTAACAGTCGCGGAATTACGAAGGTCAATTCGCGAATGTGGATTTGATGCACCCGTGCAATTAAACTATCTAAGCCAACTCGATTATGAAAGCGAGAAAGAAATTTGTAATGCCAAGTATAGTGAACTATACTTATTGTCTCAAACACTCCAAGACGAGAAATCTCCGGCCATAATTTTGCAGACTACCCAGAGAATAGAGCATTTAACCAGGCGAATAAAAAATTTGTCGATCTGGCCGAATCTCACAGCAATACCCGTTGATGTACAAAATCTAGCAGACGAAGCTCTACGCCGCTTACCTTCAATTATTAACGACCTAAGACGAAAATCCGACTCATTCAGGATGGACGAAATAGAGAAATCATTAATGAAATTACACATCTCCCCAGTACAATCCCCCACCACTGGTTTACCCCCGCCTAACACGAATCGGAACTCACCCATCGTATCGCAAGTGCAAGCGAACCCAGAACAAAATACTGATAAAGATGTAAATGCCCCTCCTCCCGAGCATTTTCAGTTTCGTCCCGGAAATAATGAATTGACCAACACCTCCAATGAATCCAATTGCCCTCATCGAGGAATTACACCTATGAACTATAACGCGGATCTATACGGTAAAATGACTCATCCTGTGGAGAAGATTTTAACCGAAATCCCTTATACAGATGGCTTAAATGTTTCTAAATTACTAACATTCATTAGTTATCTTCTTCAGATAAAAGATCTACAGCAGCTGGATGACTGGCAAATCTTACAAGTTCTGTTACCAAAGTGTAAACCCCCGTTAAAAAATCGTGTTCTAGAAGCCCTAACCTCTACATTCCCAGTAGAAGAGCTACATAGCTCTATAATAAAATACTTTATTCCCACCGGCATCTATGAGGAAATAAAAAGGAAGACAGTACTCCGAGTACAAGGACATCAGGAGAGATTAGCTCACTACATCTCCGATATTAGGGAGTCCTCTCGACTATTACGTGTAAGCTGGAATGAAACACAACTGGTGGACACCATTTTAATAGGCGTGTCACCTGAAGAAAGATCTCGACTATCATTGATGAATAGACCCAATACAATTGCTGATCTAGAACAGTGCAGTATCCATTCTTCAAATGTATGGTACTCAGATCAGAATAGGGAAGCAATGAAAACCTCTGGAACTAATAGACATCAATTGCGAGCACTACTGCCGGATGTAACAACCTCGTATGAAAGACAAGTTTCTAGTAGACCTCACCATGTGCGCAAACCTGGTAAGTTAAGTGTAAACCCAGATAAAGCGGAAACCAAGTACCCACCTCGCAGAAAACCCACCTGTTATAATTGTGGCAAATATGGGCACATAAGAAGAGAGTGCAAAAGTAAGCCATTGGAACGGAATCACCCCAATTCAAAAAACATGTAAGGCAGGGAGACCCGAAAACCTGTGTCTTCCGCAGCTACTCGAAATTGGGTAAACTAAAAGAAACCAATAATAATAATAATGAATTATTCTGTAACCAAGGGAAACACAAAAAAGGTGCGAAAGAAATCGATCCCTATGTGAGAATTTCGTTAAAAGTGTAATGCGATTAATAAATGTAAATGGAAAAAAATCTACTACCATTAATACGAGTCGATTTAGGCATTACATCCCCCATCGCCTTAATTGATTCGGGATCTAGTAGAACTTTAATCAGCCAAGAATTAGCGGACATGTTAGCTAAACATCATCTAGTAAAACGGAACCAACCAGTGAAAATAAAGTGTGCTACCGCTGATAAACGTAAAATAAACATGAACCTGAGTATTACCGTGAAGGTTAAAATAAAAAACCTAACTTGGATGTTTACAATGTTAGTATGTAAAGAATTAGGACCTGATTTAATATTAGGTGCAGATTTTATTAGTAAGACAGGAATGATTCTTGACATCTACGAGCAAGTATTTTATTTCAGATTTGACCGTACACGGAAACATAAATTTGATAGTAATGAAGATAAACATTGTTCATCTACTGCACATGTAATACACCAAGATTCAGATTTATCTCACCTAGAAAGAAGAGATAGAGTCAGAATACTAAAACTAATAAAAGAATTTTCCTCGGTTCTTACACCTAAACTAGGACTTACGGACCTAATAGAGTATAAAATTAATCTGAGTGATCAGAAAGTAATACGACTACCTCCATACAAGTTGTCGCCTCCCAAGATGGAAGTAATGCGAAACCATATCAACAAGTTGTTGGACCAAGGAGTCATAGAACCCTCTACGTCCCCATATTCTTCACCCTCCTTTTTAGTACCAAAAGGACAAGATAAATACAGACTAGTTGTAGACTACAGGCAATTAAATAAAAGAATAGAATTTGAATCAATCCCTCTTCCAGACATCCATAGTGCGTTTCATTATTTTACTAAAGCTATGGTCTTTACGGCAATGGATCTGAATCAAGCTTTTCACCAAATACCTCTTTCAGAAGAATCAAAACGTCTAACTGCTTTTGCAGTTCCTTTTAACTTGTACCAATTTACTAGGGTACCCTTTGGAATATCTCAAGGAAGTTCCGTATGTAGTAGACTATTGGAAAAGATATTTCACGACATTAAATTTAAATATGTGTACCACTATTTGGACGACATCGTTATATACAGTGAATCAGTGGAACAACATCTCAAACATTTGCGTGAAGTGTTATCTCGTTTACTAAGAGCAGGATTAACGGTGAACCCAAATAAGGTAAGTTTTGCCGTCCCTCAGTTTTCTTTCTTAGGACACATCGTGAAAGCGAATGGAAAGGTAAGCATTGACCCCGAACGTACCCGCGCTATTAGAGAATTTGCACCCCCACGAGATGCAAAAGGTATAGCCCGATTTTTAGGTATGGTGAATTATTTCCACAAATATATTCCCCATCTTGCCGAAATAGCAGCACCCCTAAACTCCTTACGAAAGAAGGGAACGAAGTTCGAATGGAGCTCAATACATCAAAACGCGTTTGAGCTACTTAAAGAAAGTATTATATCTCCCCCAGTTTTGCAACTAGCTGATTTCACAAAACCATTCGTCGTGCAAACCGACAGTTCCAGTGTAGCGTTAGGTGCAGTGATATACCAAGAGATAGATAACTGTAGACTACCAATTAGTTATGCATCACGAACACTGAGCGATCAAGAAAGAAAGTATTCCGCATATGAATTGGAATGTTTAGCAATTGTTTTTGCGTTCGAGAAGTTTAAACCCTTCCTAGAACATAAAGAATTCCTTTTGGAAACCGACAATCAGGCGTTATCATGGTTATTGAATCATCCTAAACAATTAGGACGAAGTGGCAGATGGATATTGAAATTAAACTGCTACAAATTCAGAGTGCAGCATATTAAAGGTACTCAAAATGTAGTCGCCGATACCCTGTCCCGTATGTTCCAGTCACCCACTAAAACTTCCGAAAACATAGTGAAGCCGGAAATAGCAAGTGCTAATGCCGTAATTACTGAATTCCCCCTTGCCTTTACAAACATTGCCCTGTATCAACAACAAGACCCCTTACTGAAGCCTATTATAGAACAACTTACCCAAGGTATTAAATCCGAGAAGTACGTATTGAGTAAGAATGTACTGTGTCTCAAGATAAGAGACGGAAAGGAATTAAGAATAATAACCCCGGATGTAATTAAGCCCATGCTGATGGAATACTTCCATTCATCTACCATAGGAGCCCATATGGGAATCAATAAGACGATACATCGTATTCGAAAGGAATATCATTGGAACAATATGAACTGCAAAATAGCTAACTTCGTAAAGAAATGTTCATTATGCGCCCTTAGTAAACCCGCTAGAAATACTCAAGTAAGCCAGTTGATTTCAGAAATCCCAAAGACTTCTTTTTCGAAACTTTATCTAGATTTCTCAGGTCCGTATCCACGATCCAAATCAGGAAATACCATGTTACTGATCTGTGTAGATTCGTTCACCAAATTTGTTTGGATGTATCCCATACGACGAGCATTAGCGTCGACAACAGTTAAAATACTACAGGAAAGACTATTTAAAGACTACGGTACTCCAGTACGTATAGTATCTGATAACGGTCCACAGTTTAAAGCAAAAGAATTTAAGAATATGTGTTTCAAGCTAGGGATAGACCATATAACCACTACAGAGTATCGACCGCAAGGCAATATTGCTGAAAGGTATCTACAAAACCTCAAATCTGCGCTAATCGCCTATCATGCGAACGATCACACGTCGTGGGACCAAAATCTATCCTGGATTCAATACGCGTTTAATTCAGCTTACCACGAAGGTCACAAGTCGACCCCGTTCGAGTTACTATACAAGTATCGACCAAACCACCCTTTGTCCACAAGATGGAATATACACGATCTGCTGCCTCCGCAAATAACGGATAAGCAGATAAAGCGAATATGGAACAAAGCCCGCTCTAACTTAAGAGCAAGCTTGGAAAAATCCAGAAGATACCACGAGAAAGGTAATCATAGCAACTCAGTCAGGTACCAAGTAGGTGACTTAGTAATGTACAAGACTCACCCCATTAGTAGTGCGATTGATAAGACCACCTCTAAACTATCATTCCGATGGTGTGGCCCTTACCAAATCCAGAAGTACCTAACTCCCGTTACAGTAGCCCTGTGCGAACCTGCAACTCAGAAATATGTGCGGAGAACTCATATTTCGCAACTAAAGTTGTATAAGAAGAAGTGACGGTATAGTATAACCCAAAATAGAAAAGGGAATAGTAGGCAGTAAAGAAAATTATATTTCTGAATCCACGTGAAAAAATGTAAAACGTAGAGTTTGGAAACAAGGCCTGATCAACCTGAGTTCCAGTTCTGTGAAGCATACATTAATGAATAATCATTAACTAGATGGGTACTAACACTCATTGACTACATGAGTTACCTAGGACTCACAGAAGACAAGATAGAATTCTAAATAGTAAAGATTTAGAAAGTTACTCTACAGAAGAGAGAGTAAAACAAACAAAAACCCGGTAGTAGATTTAAGTGATAGAGATAAGAAAGAGTTTTGTGTTTTAATTGTGTAAATATTAAGTGTAAATAGTATGAAAAAAAAAGGTAGTTAATAAGACTATAAAGTATACTGTGTTGTAACTATATGAAATAACTATGTGGACAACGTTGTAAAGTGTCCAACAACTATGTGAAAGAAATTACACACACTAACCCCATTCATACTCCCAGTCCCCAATTGTGAGTTAGACTCAAAAAAAAACTTAACCGTAGCGTGCAAATTAAGCGGTGGAGTATGTGACGATTTAAATTGTACCAATAATCAAAATAATAAAAAATTTTAAAAATTAAGGTTGCGAGCTCTTAAGCCATTTAAATCTCACTGTAATAATATAAAAAACCTGTATGTACTCAGTATGAGAGGAAGAAGTAATTAGTTAGTACGAAGATACTCTAATAAAAAGACAAATTGTAAAGAGTTATTAATATCGTATTTAACCCTTTGCTTATTAACAGGCGCTGACCTGTTTAATTCCGGACTCGACATGTTTTCCGAGTGTTCTGTAAGTTAGAATAAGATAAAAAAAACCTAATGTTAATAATTAAAAATCTGAAGACACAGATAGTCGCTAAAACAACTTATTTAAATTATGTATATTTATTTAGGGATAGTTTGTATAAATAAAAATGTTAACATAAAGAGAGACAGGGACTATATTCTCGCGCAGTAATTGCCCCTCTACCATTTTGTCCAGTACCAGATGAAGCGAGCAAAAATCTCTCTCTCGCTATGGTGACTTCGTGCAGTACAGACGTACGAGCTATGCTCTTCCACTATGTTACCGATACTTTCGTTTACCTTAATGTGGTATACAAGAAATTGCTGCTGAAAGCATATGTATGTGTTAACTAGTATAGCTATGTAAAAAAAACAAGAGACTTAAAGTGTAACTCGAAACGTAAAAAAAGGTGTAACACAAGATGACTTCGAACTTCAAGAACTAACAACACTTCCAACATCATACCTGGAGATGTGAACTATCAGAACTCACAAACTCTAGTAGACACGACAGAATATGCAGATCAGGACATCCGAGAATCTACAAGTACCATCGTAGAAAGTTCAATCTACCCTGTGGACTTTGAACCCTTTGATGACAAAGACCAGACCGAGATGACGACGCCGCTATTCCGGATTCCCAAGACGGACACCCCAGGACGAGGTTTCTGCATACCAATTAAAAGGTGACTCGATAGCCTGTCTATCGAGGCTTACTAATATTTATTACACAACACACCTTAAAAGAGACTTTTCAGAGACTATTAACTTTGTAAAGATAAAAAAAATTAAATCTAAGAATTTAATGTAACTGTTCAAACATCATACGTTGTAACAGTTTATATGCTAATGTATAGTAATATAATTCAAGTAATAATACCATTCTTCAAATGGTTAAATAAAAGAAAGTCTTGCAAGCTAATATCATGAATTGAGTATGACTAAAAGTTTTAATGAATAAATACCGAAGGTTACCCGGATCCGAGGTATAGCTAAATAGAATCTATGTTGATCCCAAAGTTTAAAGAAAGCATTCAAATAACTTTAATAATTTAATTAGTAATGTCATGGGATCTGTCAGTAAATGTTTTTAAATGTTAAATAAAGAGAAGTCGTCTTGTTACACACATATAAGGAGTGCTTAAATCAATAGTATACCTTCCCATTGTTTCCTTACACAGTTAGTAAGTAATTTGTTATATTAATTATTTGTGATACATTCTGTAACAACGTAGGCAGCCCATCTAATTAACGGAGTTTAATTACGATGGGTTCCCTGGATTTGTAACGCGGGGAAAAGACGTTACACTATGTTATACATATCACTCACACCAGATGAGGTGCCTATTGCTCTACAGAATTATTCCATCTACAAACCCAGTACATATATCATTAATAAATATATGTTGACCAAGTTTGAGCCATATGGTACACCATGTATTTATGACTAAACATGGTATTGATGTTGACACACTTTTGTGTTTCCTGGAGATAGCTAGTAAACCAGTCATGTACTGCGCCATGTACATTAAATTTTAAGTTCTGCAATAGAATAGTAAGTCCTTTCCATCAAATTCATTTCTAATGTTAAAAAAAGACTATTTATGCATTTGCCATTATTAATACTTTTAGTTGTTTCAGTCACAAATTTCAGAAGTTCTACTTCAGTACTTACTGCTTACACTGAAACCATATGTATTGTTACTAAAAATTTCTAACAATTTTACCTTCACATTTTTCTTCACATCTGCCTTCAGTTTTGATATTGTTTATCATTTGTATTTTAATACTGAGCTCTTACAAAAACTATTTAAGATTTTAGGGAGAGGAATGATATTCAGATTTTTTTGCTCATGTTTTTTTAAAGAAGTGACAACTGCAAGGGTGGTTCTATGGTCCTGGTTTGGAGGGAGGTTTGATAGTGGGCTGAGAGGTTTGGAGTCACTGGTAGGGAGAAGGTTATGTGGGGGTATTTTAGAAAATGTTGATAAAAAAAGGCCTAGAAACAATTGTTCCAAAAATATTTGTAGTTCCAGATTAACAATTGCCAGGAATTTATTTGGGCAGGTGGGATGTTACCCATAGTAATTTTTTTCTGGGGTTTTATGTTTGACTGTCCAATAATTGATGTCAGTGCAGATGGGAGTGAATATCTGCACAAATCAACTGATGTTCAACAACAAGTCAGTGAATACAACTGAGAATTTCAATTGTTAACACTATGGATACAGAATCCAAAATGGATATTTAATGTGACCTTCATGCATCTTACTGTACCTTTGCAACAGTGAAAAACATGGTCTACACATGGATGGACTACAAGAAAAACATGGAGCCTACCTTACAATCATGTCACCTCATCCATTCCATTAGCCCAAATGCTTTAACGCTATTTCATGCTTCAATATGGGTGAATTTTGATAATGTAATGTACGGTCAATTTATAGGTGACTAAATACTTCAATTAAGAAGTTTTCCATTTACTTCTGTCGGTAGCACAACTGGGATTTCCTTCTGGGAGGGAAATATGGAATTTTCCAAACAAAACTACAAAAATTAAAAGTAACTTTTTATTTGTATACCGGTATTATTATAACTAAGAAGTTAAGTATGGAAACATGAGGATTACATTGATAAATACAGAATTTAAAATTAACTCTTGAAACATTAAAAATGACATTATATATTGCAGTATATATTTAACTGTCTGTTTTTCATGAGAGTCCATCAAGAACCATGTTTCCAGTTACAATAATTATCTGACAAATTTACATCAGTTCTACTCCAATACCACACCCTACTCCTGTTCTGTTACCTATATAGGTTTTTAAGGGCTTTAGTGAAGAAAATGACTGTGTGAACTTGTAGTGACAGGAAATGTTGCCATAATAGTAAGCAGGGTGTGTACCGGGAGAAAGTTGGTATAACAATGCTGCAGTGTCTCAGATGCATGTCTTATATAATTCTGAATAATATGTCTCACTGTCATATCTGTGGCTTGAAACGAAAACCTTTAATTCTTCACATTTCACGCTCTCTTTCTCAAAGGCATAAGGAGTTTTCATTTCCTTCATTCTGAACTTACTTCAGGGACTTTATAGTCTGATGGGCAGATTTCACGCAGCTGACAGATCGAGATTTTCTTTCTGCAAGCAGTGATTTAAAGTAAGGGTAAATAATAATAATAATCAGTCACAAAGAGAGACTTAGCAAAAAGTCGCATCTTTCAATCACACTATGAAAAAGCTGCATTTCTGTGGCAGTCTGCTTATCAGATCAGATTTTCAACAACATCAAGAGTGACAACAAAGGATGAAGGTGGACAGCAACCACTGCACAGGATCTGATATTATCCAATGAGCAGGACACATTCTCCTCAACTTCTTTATTTTTCCATTAATGGCTTTTATTTTCTCAATTTAGTCAGTTTCATCGAAACCACATGTCTCTTTGGGTAGCTGAGGAAATTAAATGAATTGTTGATAGTACCACTCAGTTTGTTACTCCCTGACTGAATAGAACATCCTTCAGCTTGAAGCAATGTCACATAAATGTATATGCTGCAATACACATAACTATCTTTCAGTTGTTTTCTTTGAATAATGCTTGTATACCTGTCACATGAGCATTCACAGACCATTCACTATCATAGTCTTGAATAATCATTCAGTCTGAAGCCGCAGGCCATCAATCGATTATCTGTCTTATGATTGTTTTGGACATCCCTTTCCTAATTACATCAATGACTATAACAGGTTTTACAACAGACGTTACTTGTTCCCTTCTATACTGCCATCCAAACGACCAGACAACTAGCGATATTTATATAGGCCTAAGTGATTTCACAATCATAAGATGACTTTATAGCCCTGTAACCAGGATGGGCGCCACTCGACCTGAAATAAATTTTGCCCAACCTAATGTGTTTTTAAAAATTCCTTCCCAAATTTCGAATACCGATTTTCATTTTAAAAAGACTCATTGAATTTAAAAATCTGAAAAAATAATGAAAAACAACGAATTATATATATATATATATATATATATATATATATATCCTATTAGTTTAAGTAGTGAAATAAACCCAAGTTTACACTATTTGAATTTCTGTGGCCTCTAGAGCTTGTTGTATAATTACTAACATATCACGTAGCATGTTGGGAATATGTCTAAAGTGTAGCCATCATTTTAAACATAGATTTACTGTGTATGTTGTTTGTCGAATAAAGAATAAGAACAATGTTAGTTCTCTTAGAGGTGTGTATTATCTGTATACACTAAGTTGGCGTCTGGGCCGGTTGTGAATGCCAGGGGATTACCCAGGCCAGCTGCCAGGCAGTCGCCGGCCCAGACGCCAACTTAGTGTATACAGATAATAGTTTTTGTGATTAGTTAGGTGAGTGAATGTAACATTGGACAATTGCGAACTTGAAGTGAGTTCCAAGGCTATGGATAAACGTTTGTTTTTGAACAAGAAATCTAGAGAAAACCACAAAGCAGTAGTATTGAATCTTGTAGCCCCAAAATAATTTACATAAAGAGGCTACGGTACTTTCCCTGCATGTGGAAGACTGCAAACATCATTCTGATACAGGAGCCTAAGAATATGCCAATGCTTCCTGTAACTTACCACCCGATATTGTTCTTCATAACAATCAGGAAGGTGTTCGAGCAATTTCTATTGCTCGGCTACTGGCTGATGACATCATCCGTGAGGACCAGTTTGGTTTTCAACATTCGACTATTTTTCAGCTAGTGAGGGTTGTTTCTCAGCAGCAGACATCATCAATAGGCTTCAGTTCATGCTGTCCTGTTGGACGCCAACAAAGCCTGCACTACAAACTGGCCCAAACACCAGTACCAACTTCCATTGTGCATCTCATACAGTTGTACTTAACTGACTGAACTTTCAGAGTGTGCATTGATGTTGTGTGCTCTCAAGGATTGCCTCTTTGATGCTAGCTTTCCTCAACAATCTGTCCTCACCCCTGTTCTTACCACCTGTACATGAATGACTTACCTAAGTATCCTGAAGTCACATTGTTCCTCTTTGATGATGACATGATGTTACATTATAGCTTCCTGTTGCCCCGACAGGTGAGTGTACTGATGCAATGTCAATCTGACATTCTTCCCGATCGACTGTAGAAATCTTGCATATCAATTGAACAGACAAATCCTAGGCGACCTAGTTTCCACTTAAATTCACTACCACATTCCCATTCCTCTTCTTGAAGGGAAGACCCATCCAGAGGAACAAATTGGTGAATTACTTTGGTGTTCAGCAAGGCTGGGGCCTTAACTTAAACAACCACTTGAATGACACCCTAAGAAAGGGAGAGCTAAACTTTTCCCCATGCTTTCGCCCGGCTGTCCACATCAAGATATCATGCGGACATGATTTGTCACACCAACAAGCGTAGGTTGGCAGAATTTCAAACCCATCCGCTTCGGTTCATCTCGGGGACCCTGTGGCATATCAGATTTATGTTTTCATCTGAACCCTGAAAATTAATCTGTTCACAAAGGTCGGGAAATCCTTCTTCTTGCACATCCATCAGCTAAACAGTACAGACAACACACCGCTCCATGGGCCACAGTGTCAAACGCCCTCGGGCGCTACTTGACATCATGCAGTCCATTCTTCATACGATCGCCCGAATGAATCGACCATTTCCCTAATCTCCCATGATCCGTTCCTGGTACACGCCAAACAACATCGCATGGAAGCGGCTTTCTCCCTCCGCCAGCCCTAGTCTGGATCAAAATTCAACAACAGACAGAACAGAAACAACTCGTGCCGCCTCGGCTGCACTTTCGTCCACCCATGGGAAATCGCAAGGTACGCAAGTGCCTCCTTGGGGGAGCCATCCACAACGGCGTAACAGCACACGTTCCGGCCTACAGAGCTGGACACCGACGTGCGTGTGTGTGCGCGCGCGCGCGCGGGCGCCTCATTTGGATATGTTTTACCGTCCTGGAAAATATTTTACCCCCTAACCAGGGCCGGCGAGAGGGAGGGGCAGGGGGGCCAGAGCCCCGGGGCCCGGGGGCCCGGCGCATAACGGCCTTTGTTCTGGCCATTTATTAACAGTGTAAAACCCATTTATTTATGATTAAAGTTAAGAATAACGAATTGTAGGGTCAATTAATAAATCCTAAACCATTAACAATCCAACAGTAATGATTTTGGTAAGTTTTTCTTTGGGGGGGCCCAAAAATGTTTAGCCCCAGGGCCCGTGATCGCTCTCGCCGGCCCTGTCCCTGACAGCTGGTTCTGGCTATAGCCCTGCGACTTTAGTGCCGCAAATAATAATGTTCGTACTTATATAACTAATTATTTAATTTGACTTAAATTATTACATTTTTTATCAGCATATTTTTAAAAATTTCGCCATTTATTTTTTCCTTTAACCGATTTGGGGAGTGGATTGTTGTAACTGTCGTCGGAAGAACCAAACTTCTGCTGTGCCACTATTCAGCGCCCGCTCTAGGGGCGGGCAACCCGGACATTTGTCCGGGGCGCCAAAATTTGGGGGCGGCATTTTGGCTGTAAGTGTGAGAAAAATATTGATGTGTTAAATACCCAATTAATAGAAAATTTCACATATCGATTTTTTTGTTCGCTAAAAATGTACAGTGCCTAGTGTATTTATATTGTTTATGTCTAAAAGCTAAAAATATTTAATTTCGTGAGATTGTGATACATATCACAATATTTAAAGATTTCAGAGATATGAAAGATTGGACGGTGATTCATTTTTTAAAACATTTATTACGGCAATGTTAAACACATTAAACAATAAAAGTTGACTATAAACTTAAAAAAATCTAGTAAATTTTTATAATTCCGAAAAGGAAACATTTTATAAACTAATAATTTATTTTATTAATAAATTAACGCAGAATTTGTAAAGGACGCTGCTTGAACTTGTTTGAACATGTAATGCATATATTTCTCTGAACAGAATAGCACGCGAGCAGAGCGCTGCTTCAACTTGTGTTTGAACATGCATAGACTTGCTTATTACCTCTAACCTCGAGCGGTTTCATTACACAATAGCATTATTCTTGCTATTACGTCGGTAGTGATAACAAGTGGAAGTTCATAAAATTTACTTCAGTGCGATTTCTTAATTTTGAAAGGTAAGTACATCTATAATTAAGCTGTTGTTTAGTTTGATAGAATCTAAATCTAGTATCTGATACTAGTTTATCGTAAATCGATTATCGAATCGAAACAATGAAAGCGTTTTTAAATAAAATAAATATTTCATTTATCCAAAAAGGCTGTTTATTGAATCAATAAAATATTGTATCAAATTTGAATGTATTCTATAGGTATAATTATTTATATTTTTGTTTTATGAAAATAATTATTTGAATCAATAATATAAGACATTTATTAAGTTGATTGCTTCGATAAAACGCGTTTTATAATAATATATTTGAATAATTGAACAGAATAAAATCTCAAAATCAAGAATTATAAAATTGTTTTTAATGACTATTTATGATTTGCTGAAATATTTGTTATTATAAAATACATATATAATTACACTAGACTTTCTTTACGTTCACAGGATATGGAAAATATTTTGTGTAGTGTAGCGCATAAATATTTTTTATGTCGGTTGACGGAATATAATTTTGAAGTTATGTTAATTATGGTTTTAGCTTATTTAGAACAAGGATAAATCTTTATTTTTAATTATTATTTTATAGTTTACATTGTTTAATTTCAGTTATGTGCGTCCCTCTTCCAGAATGTCTGACGGTCTAAGAAAACTGTCTGGTTGCCAGTAAAAAAAAGAAGGCTGGAAAAGAAAGCCGAAAGGCAAAAACAAGCTGACGCGTTAAAAAATTATATCAAGAGTTGTACCAAAACAAATGACGACTCTGAGCATCCAACATCAAGTCCAGTTATAAAAGAAATACGGAATCGTCAGAGAATGATGATGACAAACAAATGGACGAAGTTTCTAAATCAATTGGAACTGACGACACTCTGACTCTACCATCACCAGATGAAAGCATTGAAACAATTGACATCAACGTGACACCCACAGAAAGTGTTCTACAAACTTTGAGTACAGATCCAGCATTGTGGCCAAGAATTTTAGGAGACGCCGAAAGAAGTTTTTTAGTAAGACAAGGTCCACCTAAACCATTGCATAATTACAAATTTCCTTCCAATGACACTGGTCGACATTTTAGCGCAAATTATTATACACGAATTTTAAGCAATGGAGAGCAAGTTTTACGAGACTGGCTAGTGTACTCTCTTTCACAAAACTGCGTTTACTGCTTCTGTTGCAAAATTTTCGGCTGTATAGTTAGTTCTCTTTCAAAGGAGGGTTTTAAAAGTTGGAAGCACCTCGGCGAAACTTTAAAAGAGCATGAAATTTCCAAAATCATATTCAGGCCCAAAAATCATGGCTAGAAATGAACCAAAGGTTAAAGTGTTGTAAAACTATAGATGCGGCTGCTCAAAGAATTATTAATGCCGAAACAAACCATTGGAACGAGGTGCTTCTAAGAATCGTAGCAATTACTAAAATGCTTGGTAAAAGTTGTCTGGCTTTTCAAGGTACAAGCGACAAGTTGTTTGAGTATAATAACGGTAATTTCTTAAAAATAGTTGAGTTGCTATCTAAATTTGATCCCATTATGAAAGAGCACGTCCGTAGAGTGCTCAAAAAAGAAGAGACTAAAGCTCACTATCTCGGGAAAAATATACAAAACGAGATAATAGATCTGCTGCATCAAAGTGTAAAGTCTCATATTATTGATGAAATAAAAAAATCTTAATATTTTTCCATAATTTTAGACTGTACTCCTGACATTAGTAAGGTAGAGCAAATGACTCTTGTAATCAGATATGTTTCAATCAATAAATCTGGCGATGATGCTGAAATTAAAATTAATGAAAGCTTTTTAGGCTTCTTACCAGTCGAAAGATCCACAGGAAAACAAATGACTGATATTATAATTGGAGAACTTAATGACTTGGGTTTAAATTTGCAGGATATCAGAGGGCAGGGATACGACAGCGGGTCCAATATGAGGGGCGATAAAGCAGGAGTGCAATCTAAAATTAAACAATATAATTCGCGAGCATTCTATGTTCCGTGTAGTAGCCACTCTCTCAATCTTGTTGTTAATGATATGGCAAAAGCATCCTTGGAAGCCGCTAATTTCTTCAACATGGTCCAAAAAATATATTTATTTTTTTCGGCATCTACTTTTCGATAGGCAATACTTTTAAAACATGTTCAAGGTTTAACTTTGAAACCATTGAGTGACATTAGATGGGAGAGTAGGATAGAGGCCTTAAAGCCTTTGAGATTCCATTTGGGAGATGTATACGACGCCTTGCTAAGCATTTACGAAAACCAAGAAATTGATAATTTAATAAGAGACGAGGCCTAGGGTTTATTAAATTGTATT
Source organism: Magicicada septendecula (assembly GCA_034769895.1). Taxonomy (NCBI): domain Eukaryota; kingdom Metazoa; phylum Arthropoda; class Insecta; order Hemiptera; family Cicadidae; genus Magicicada; species Magicicada septendecula. The sequence goes on from CM068367.1 coordinate 640,734,023, forward strand.
AAACAATTTAAGTTTTTGTGTTCATTAGTTATTTGGCATAAAATACTAAATTGCATTAATCCAATAAGCAAGTTGATGCAAACAAAAGATTTTGATCTAGCCTCTGCACTTGATCTTTTACAAAACTGCAAAATATTTTTCAAGAATCTTCGATCGGATTCGTCCTTCGATGAAACTATTATTGATGCAAAAGAACTTGCTACCGAAATTGACGTGGAGGCTAATTTTGGATCAACAATAACACGAGACTGCGTAAGAAGAATAAAAAGGAACTTCTCATACGAAGCACGAGATGAACCGATCGAAGATCCAAAAGAAAAATATAAAATAGGTTTTTTTTATTTTACAATCGATCAAGCACTAAATGCACTAGATGCTGGATTTGAACAACTTGGTAATCATAGTAACTATTTTCAATTCTTATATAATATATACGATTTAAATACCATGTCCAAAGAAATGCTACTAAAACACTGTAAGAATTTAGAATGTATTTTAACTGATGGTGATTCTGTTGACATAAATGGGGTAGAATCAGCAGAGGAAATTTCTGCAGTATCTGCGCTTTTGGGCAAAAAAGAAAGCCTAAGCAATGTACTGAGCTTAATTACAAAGTTAAATTTTGCCCCAAACCTTACTATTGTTTTAAGAATATTGCTAACGATACCAATAACTGTAGCAAGTGGCGAAAGGAGTTTCTCTAAGTTAAAATTAATTAAGAACTCTTTACGTTCGACTACTTCACAGAATCGTCTTAATGGTTTGGCCATTTTGGCAATTGAGCATGAAATTGCTGATCAAGTAAATTTAAAAGATGTAATAAAAAAGTTTGCAGAACTGAAAGTGAGAAAAAAAAGTTTTTTTGTGATTTTAGCGTAGTTGATGTTACCTTATTTTATTTTCAAAATAATGGCATTTTGATTGATTGTGCAATAATACACATTTTTAATAGCATTTAAAAATGTAAAAAATTATATGGTTAACAATTTGTGGCTAGGTACAGATATTTCTTAATTAATTTCTACTGTTTTGTACTGCTTGATTATCAATTTTATGTTATGTTACATGTTTCTTTCTAAATATGTATATATGTATGTGTTGATTATAATTTAAAACGATTTGACTTTTGTTTAACATAAAAAGTAGAATCTACTGTTTTGTACTACTTGATTGTCAATATTATGTTATGTTACATGTTTGTTTCTAAATATATGCTTTTATTAAAATTTAAATAAAATTATTTGATTTTTATTGAAAATAAAAAATATGTACCTTTATTTAAAAAACAAATATATATATATATATATATATATATATATATATATATATATTCTTAAGGGGCGGCAATTTGTCTTTTTGTCCGGGGTGACGTAACCGCTAGAGCGGGCCCTGCACTATTGTATACTTTTTACCCTTTTTACTATTGAACAAGTAACTTATATAAGTAAACACTTTTACGGCACACTTTTAGTATGTTAAAGAGTATGGCCTATTGAAAATTCGATAGTAGTAAAATGCTCACAATTTTTTTTAGAAACATCTAGCAAACTTATCGACAAGTAATCATTTCTTGGGTCATTTGGTTCCAAGCAACAGTCGATTATGTGTTGTTGACAGTTTTGACAGTATATTACTTGGTATATTACCATATTCCTATGAAGTTCTTTTAGTCACCGTTAGATGTTATTGTGCGTCAGTGATGTAATAGAACATTAATTTAATTACCTAATTTTCTTGTTTTTCTGCAAATAGTGTTTTGAATTTTTTTTCAAGTAACATGAAGAATCGTAATTAATTTTCGAGAAGGATATTTGAGGTTAACAATTTTCCAGATCATGTACTTTCTGTTTTACAAGGTTGGTTGTTTATTCTCTTTTGTAGACGTTTTTGTTGTTAGTGTAGTAACTAAAGAAGCGTAGTTTATTAAAACCGTAATGTTTCATCATTGCAAAATATTAACGATCATCATGGTTATGTATAGTTGATACTGACGTTGAAAAACTGTAAAAACAAAGGTATAGCTGTTATGTAGACAAAAGAACAAATCGAACTGTCATTATACAAAGTGACGTAAAAAATATGCTTCTTAACGAACTGACAATCTTAGTTAATGCATAAATCTTTAAAAATTATAAAGATAAAGACCAGGTGAAAACTAATCAGTATTTGTATAGTATTAGTACAATAATAAGTCTTAAATAAGAAATTCAGATTATGCAGATAATTTTTTTTAGGACAAGGTTTTGTCATTAAGAAAAAAGTGAGACTTAAGTGATTTATCATAGAGATCATCACATAAAAATGAATAAAAAGAAGTATCTATTAGGTTCTATTTTTATCTAGATTTATCATGTCCTTTGTATTTTTCTCTGAATATGTTCTTTTATTTGATTAATTATAATTTAATTTACCAACATAATTAACTATTAACTTTTTTGATACTGTTTGTGCATATTGTTTGTTCCATTAGTTAAAAATAATTAATATAAAAAACTTCGATTAATGTTATAAACAATTCAACACCTTCATGAACATGGTGAATTCAACAGCCATGTGCCATACCTGACATACGATATGATGCTCAAGTATACCAAGTTCCAATGCAAACTCTTGGTACATTTTATATCTGTCATTCTAGAATTTCCTTATCAAAATTTACAGTTTTTCGGCAGAATAATTTGTTATCAAAACGTGTAACACAATTAAGCATTTATTTTCTTTCCACATAAAACTTGTTAATAATTATAAAGTAAAAAGTATGCCATATTTATTATATAATTTTAATGAAGAAAGTTGTGTTAGTGGTTGAAATCACAAGCAGAATGATCACTGTTGCACACCACTATATAAAAATTATATAGTTATTTTATTATATAATTATTTGTGTCAGTTTTCAGAACTAAATTAATTAGTTACTATTTGAAGTGGTAAAGCCAGAATGTAGAAGGGGAGGATGTATTAGATGACACAAAAAATTTACTCAATCTTTGCCACTGAAAGAGAGTATGAGGATAGAATTGGCAGGGCCAGGACTTGGTTTCAGTTGTAGTACCAAAGGAAAGGACTTCTGCAACTTCACCCCAATAGGTTAAATCATGTATGGCCATCTTTCCCTGAAAGCAAGAAATAACATAAAACATTATCCATAATAAAATTTGGGATCTTTTCTGTTGAGTGGCAGCATAACAGTTACTCATGCTGAGTAAGCAGTTACTCAACGTAGTGGGTGTAGTATCAGTGTCTTCTCAGCATAGTTACCATGAATTTCCTACAGTTGGCAGTGTGAGTTCAAGACAAAGAATCAGCCATACAATTTCTACACGAGAAACGTATTGCTACACCACTTATGTAACATTCTCGAAAAGTCAGCAGATGCAGTTACATAAAAGTTCTACATGTTTCTTGGCTAGCCAAGCAGGTGCAGTGTCTCTGCCAAGGCTGTGTACTAAAGTACCGTCAGACTGTTCTAATACTCTTAACTAAGCAAATTATGCTGGCACACGCTACCAAAAGAATGGAAAATTATTCTGAAACACCTGCAGGATCTATATAAGCAACAGAGGCTGGCTTAGAAGTTAGTTACACCTGGTGTTGAAATAGTAATTAAAATATATAAAGGTAAAATTATGAAAGATAAAGATAAAAATGCCCTGGCACTGGTGATTGCTATGTCGAATTACACTTGGTATAGTTCTAGGGATACATTTTATTTTCCTGACAATTCTTTCACCAGTTACGACAGCTTCAGAGATGAGATTTGTAACTGAAGCTACTGTAACTGGTGAAACAATTGTCAGAAAAATAAAAAGCGTCCGTAGAAGTAAACCAAGTGTTTATTTATTAAATTCAAGTATTAAGAAAATGTTCTACCAAGTGCCGAGCAACCATTCGATCAGTACTATGTCGAGTAATCGCTCACTGCCATGCTCCTACTGAACAGGAAAGATCCTAAATGTTTATGTACATGTGTAGTAACCTCCCCCTTCCAGTAAACCTCAATGCCTTCCCTGTACTGTAGGATTTTGTATTGTTAATTTGTGCCAAGGTTTTTGTATTTTTGAAATCAAAACGTGTCCTATTTCTTGGGTGTGTTTCATCAGTGATGTGTTGTCTTCTTGTTTTGCTACTGACAGTCTTGACACAAACTAACAATAAGAAAGTCAGAGAGTACGGGGAAGGCATCGAGATTTACTGGAAGGGGAGGCAGTGGTCAATGACAGAAATGAATATACTAAATTAGCTACAGCTTGGAAATTTCTGACAATTCTCAAGTTAACAGACAACAAATTTCCACAACACACTCACCCCCACACTTGAACTCTCCCATGGTAACAACCACTAGGAAAGCAAGATATAAAACACACTCCATGGCTAAATGGACATCAGAACACCTTGAAAATGTCCCAGGATTATGGAATGAAATGTCGGCAGTATAAAAATCACATACATGGTTATACCCAAAAACTGCTACAACAGATAATCACTGTGAAAGCCTTCGCATGAGCACATATGTATATAAAACTTCTTATTACTACCTACTTTACTACATTATTAATAATTCATTTAATATGATTTAATTTTTTCAGTTTTAGCGCTGTCTAAAGCTTGTTTTCCAGTTTTAAAGGCTTCCATTTCAAATTATATAGTTTTATAACTCGGTAGTAATAATGAATCTGTTGTTACCAAAAATGTATATAGTTATTGTGATCATGGTATCAGAAATATTTAAATTCTGGTTTAGTAATCAGATATTTTATATTTTTACTTACAATTAACATAACTAAGTCAAATAAAAAAAATACTTAAAACACACAAATGAGCATACAGTTCAACAATCGAAGGCCGCATACCTATATGCTATCAGTATTATTAGTGTGGCCATATATGAAAGGATAAATTTAAAATTTATGCCTTAATCTGTAATCGTGGACTCTCTGTATAAAGTAGGACAATTAAGACTTCCTTATTTTTATCCTTTTTATTGTTAATTATTGTTATTTTTTTAAAATAACTGTTGCTTCATATGTCATAATACAAGTTTTCATTTAATGATGTATATTTTTACTTCCATGTTCCTTAAGGAAATGGAAGTATGGTGATGGCAAAAAAAATCGTGTTCAAGATTATTGCAGATTCTGATTGTACTACACTCAAAACATGAAAAAAAGTAATTTTACTTCCATATTCCTTAAGGAATGGAAGTATGGTGATGGCAAAAAAAATCGTGTTCGAGATTATTGCAGATTCTGATTCTACTACACTCAAAACATGAAAAAAAGTCGTTTTCCGAAAAGTGTCTGTGTGTGTGTCTGTCTGTCTGTCTGTCTGTCTGTAGATTTTTTTTCTATGGCAAACGATAACTGCCGCAAATTCAAACAGAATCAAATAATTTTTTGCATACAGCCCTGATTTGTAGAGTACTCGCGACCTATTGTTTTTGGTGAAGATCGGTTGAGGGAAAGGGGTAGTTTACCTGCAACGGTTTTTTTTTATCAAGGGAAATTTTTTTTTGGCAAACGATAACAGCTGCAAATTCAAACAGAATCAAATAATGTTTCGCATACAGCCCTGAATTGTAGAGTTCTCAAGACCTATTGTTTTTGGTGAAGATCGGTTAAGGGAAAGGGGTAGTTTACCTGTAACGTTTTATGTTTTAACAAGGGTATTTCCTATGGCAAACGATAACAGCCGCAAATTCAAACAGAATCAAAAGATTATTTGCATACAGCCCTAAATTGTAGAGTTCTCAAGATCTATTGTTTTTGGTGAAGATCGGTTAAGGGAAAGGGGTAGTTTACCTACAACGTTTTTTTAAAAAGGGTATTTTCTATGGCAAACGATAACAGCCGCAAATTCAAACATAATCAAATAATTTTCTGCATACAGCCCTGATTTGTAGAGTACTCAAGACCTATTGTTTTTGGTGAAGATCGGTTAAGGGGAATTGGTAGTTTACCTGCTACATTTTTTTATCAAGCGTATTTTCTATGGCAAACGATAACAGCCGCAAATTCAAACAGAATCAAATAATTTTTTGCATACATCCCTGAATTGTAGAGGACTCAATGCCTTTAGATTTTGGTGAAGATCGGTTAAGGGGAAGGGGTAGTTTACCTGCAACCTTTTACGTTTTAACAAGAGTAAAGTACTTGAAAATTTATTTAAACTTTTTGAAACAATGGTAATTGTTGAAAATAAAATAATTTTGTTGCCAGGTAACAAAAATAAAGTCATTTTGATTATAAAATATAAATATTTACAACAAGAATAGAATTTTCAGTTTTCAAAATTTAAATATATTTTTATAAAACAATGGGTTCTTCATTGAGGTGGGGACCATGTCACTCACTCCATCTCAAGCCTCTCCCATTTTGCAGAAAAAGAGGACCCTGTCAAGGCTGATACTTTGACGACAGTGACAGGGCTTTCCACCAAATTCAGCAGAGTGACAGGTAGGCCCAACTCTGATTGGCTCCTAAGATTTCCCCAGCGTTAGTAGGTTCTATGAAAATATTTTATTTCAAAAATGATTTTAAATATAAATCTTAGATATGTTTTATAAATCTCATGTTTTATGTTTTAACATGGGTAATTTTTTATATGACGAACCATAACTGCCGTAAATTCAAACAGAATCAAATAATTTTTTACATATGTGCCTGAGCTATAGAGAACTCAATGTCTGTTGATTTTGGTGAAGATCGGTTACGGGGAAAGGGCAGTTTACCTGAAACATTTTCTGTTGTAACATGAGTAAAGTACTTAATTTTGATAAAGTATCCTGATAAGATCTTAATAATCCACTGTAGAAACGTAGATGAAATATCTATAAATGAAGAGACTAGTTGAACGGGCTGGGGGTAATTTTCTATAAATCAAAATTATAGTTGAAGGGGGAGGGGATACTTTTTTTTATATGTGTACTTCGTTATTGGCAACAAAGAAGTATTTTTTTGTTAAAATTCCTTCCCTGGCTGTTTGGCTGAAAATGATTTTAACTATAAATCTTAGAATATGGAAGTCATGTATGGTTCTCCATACCGATTTTTTCAAAAAGCGTCTGTCTGTAGATTTTTTTCTATGGCAAACGATAACAGCTGCAAATTCAAACAGAATCAAATAATTTTTTGCATACAGCCCTGATTTGTAGAGTACTCACGACCTATTGTTTTTGGTGAAGATCGGTAGAGGGAAAGGGGTAGTTTACCTGCAACGGTTTTTTTTTATCAAGGGTATTTTTTTTTTTGGCAAACGATAAGAGCCGCAAATTCTAACGGAATCAAATAATTTTTTGCATGCAGCCCTAACTTGTAGAGTACTCAAGACATATTGTTTTTGGTGAAGATCGGTTAAGGGAAAGGGGTAGTTTACTGGCAACGTTTTATGTTTTAAAAGGGTATTTTTTATGGCAAACGATAAAGAGTCGCAAATTCAAACAAAATCACATAATTGTTTGCATACAGCTCTGATTTGTAGAGTACTCGAGACCAATTGATTTTGGTGAGGATCGGTTAAGGGAAAGGGGTAGTTTACCTGCAACGGTTTTTTTTAAAATCAAGGGTAATTTTTTTCTATGGCAAACGATAAAAGCCGCAAATTCAAACAGAATCAACTACTCTTTTGCATACAGCCGTGAATTATAGAGTTCTCAAGACCTATTGGTTTTGGTGAAGATCGGTTAAGGGAAAGGGGTAGTTTACCTGCAACATTTTATGTTTTAACAAGTGTATATTCTATGGCAAACGATAACAGCCGCAAATGCAAACAGAATCAAATAATTTTTTGCATGTGCCCTGATTTGTAGAGTTCTCAGGACCTGTTGTTTTTGGTAAAGATCGGTTAAGGGAAAGGGGTAGTTTACCTGCAACGTTTTATATTTTAAAAGGGTACTTTCTATGGCAAACGATAACAGCCGCAAATTCAAACAGAATCAAATAGTTATTTGCATACAGTCCTGATTTGTAGAGTACTCAAGACCTATTGTTTTTGGTAAAGATCGGTTAAAAGAAAAGGGTAGTTTACGGGCAACGTTTTTTTTATCAAGGGTAATTTTTTTTTTATGGCAAACGATAACAGCCGCAAATTCAAACCGAATCAAATAATATTTTGTATACAGCCCTGAATTGTAGAGTTCTCAAGAACTGTTGGCTTTGGTGAAGATCGGTTAAGGGAAAGGGGTAGTTTACCTGCAACATTTTATGTTTTAACAAGGGTAATTTTTTGTATGACGAACGATAACTGCCGTAAGTTCAAACAGAATCAATTACTTTTTTGCATACCTTTTTGAATTATACAGAATGCAAGGTCTGTTGATTTTGTTGGAGATCGGTTAAGGGAAAGGGGTAGTTTACCTGCAACGTTTTATGTTTTAACAAGGATAATTTTTTCTATGAGAATGATAACTGCCGTAAATTAAAAGAGAATCAAATAATGTTTTGCACACAGCCTGAATTGTATAGTTCTCAAGACTTATTGTTTTAGGTGAAGATCGGTTAAGGGAAAGGGGTAGTTTACCAGCAACGTTTTATGTTTTAACAAGGGTATTTTTTTTGGCAAACGATAACAGCCGCAAATTCAAACAGAATCAAACAATTTTTTGCATGCAGCCCTGAATTGTAGAGTTCTCAATACATATTGTTGTTGGTGAAGATCGGTTAAGGGAAAGGGGTAGTTTACCTGCAACATTTTATGTTTTAAAACGGTATTTTCTGTGGCAAACGATAACAGCCGCAAATTCAAACAGAATCAAATAATTATTTTAAATACAGCCCTGATTTGTAGAGTTCTCAAGACTTATTGTTTTTGGTGAAGATCGGTTAAGGGAAAGGGGTAGTTTACCTGCCACCTTTAATGTTTTAACAAGAGTAATTGTTTCTATGACGAACAATAACTGCCGCACATTCAAACAAAATCAAATAATGTTTTGCATGCATCCCTGAATTGTAGAGGACTCAAGACCTATTGATTTTGGTGAAGATCAGTTATGAGGAAGGGGTAGTTTACCAGCAACATTGTATGTGATAACAAGGTTAATTTTGTCTCTGACGAACAATAACTGCCGTAAATTCAATCATAATCAAATAATGTTTTGCATATGTCCCTATATTGTAGAGAACGAAAGGCCTGTTGATTTTGGTGAACATCGGTTACGGGGAAAGGGTAGTTTACCAGAAACATTTTTTGTTGTGACAAGAGTAAAGTACTTAATTTTGATATATAAAGTATCCTGATAAGAAGATCTTAATAATCCACTGTAGAAACGTAGATGAAATATCTATAAATGAAGAGGCTAGTTGAACGGGGTGGGGGTAATTTTCTATAAATGAAATTTATAGTTAAAGGCGGAGAGGATAATTTTTATATGTGTACTATGTTATCGGCAACAAAGTAGTAGTTTGTTGTTAAAATTCCTTCCCGGGCTGTTTGGCCGTAGTCCAATGTTTTCTGCAAAACCAGACGTTTCGGCAGTGGCGTCGACTGCCATCATCAGTGAAAATCGAGTGCGATAACGTGTGGTGGTATACGTTAATGACCACAATACTGTGGTTAAGGCTGAAGCAATAAGTGGAATGTAGTAGTTTCTATGGAAATATTTCATTTCGTAAATGATTTTAAATATAAATCTTAGAACATGGAAGTCATGTATGGTTCTCCATACCGATATTTATAAAACATTTAGGTGAATTCAGGAGATCTGACATCACAGAACTATGAAAACTCAGAAATAAGCATTCAATTCATAGTAAATTAAAAAACCATTGTTCATATATGCCTGTTTGTTATCAAATTGTGTTGTTTTGTTTTCATATGATATTTCGAAATGGTTATCTCTTAGGTGTGTTTAAGTTGCACATTGAATGCTTATAATGTTTTTAGTATACATTGGTTAACAGCTACCACTTCCTTCTTGAAGAAGGAGAGAGTAGCTGTCCAGAAGGGATTATAAACAATCTATTTCAGAGCCCAATTATTTATTCATTTGTTTGTCACTCTATTGGTTATTACTTACGCTTTTTCTGTTATGTTATTATATAATGAAATAATTTTTTGAGATTTACTATTTTCATTCAGTTCAGTTGTAGGAATTATTGGGGTCCACATAATTTTTCCTTTACTGACGTCATAATATTATATATGATGAGCATTTATAGTTACAAGTTCTGTAAAAGGTAGTTATAGTATTGTTACGACATCACAGAACAATCTACGTGTTTGTCGAATGTGCCAGAAGAATTTCGATGTAACGCTTGTGGCGTACGTGCTTGGCGACGCATTTTCGAGAGGTTTCTCGAAGGCGCCAGCCGCGCGGACTGTGTCAAGGCTGCAGTTAATTACGTAGTTCACACGAGCGCTAAGACACAATTAGGAACATTCTGGTCTGTGAGCGCAGGTATAAATACATGGCGGCGGCAGCCTTAAGTTAGAGTATAGCAGCGATATGTTTACAGTTCGTTTCGAGAGGTATTATCGGGCGACATTACTGTGTACATTCAAGTGGTTATTAGTGAAGTGTTGCGTTTTATAATCGGGTGGTATAATTGTAATACAACTGTGTTTAATATTAGTGACATTTTATTGCGTGTGAACAATTTATATTTGATTTGTTGTAGTAGACTGTGTTGTTAATTACGAACTGTTTAACTGTAAAAATTAAAGCTGGGGATTAGTGATTTAATTGGCGTCTTGTACTTATTTTGTTTTCCACTGTACCTACGACGATCAAGTAGACCGTCGTAACAGTGGTGTCAGAAGTGGGATAGAACGGTTAACAGTGGAAACAGTGGACACTTTGTACAAGACGAGTGTAATTCGTGATTAATCGGAAACATGGATCCCAGTCACATGATGGAAGCTGTACAAACACTGCTGCGGCAGACACAGGAAGAAGCAGAAAAACGACAGGATGAGAAACGCAGACAGGAGGCGAAAGAAACAAAAGAAGAACGAAGACAAGAAAGGGAAGAAACAGAGGAACGACGTAAACATGAAACAGAAGACATCAAAGCATGAATACAGGAGCAGAAATAGATTCAAGAACATAGTACCGCAGAATTGGGTCTCCTACGAGGTGAGCTTAATAAACAAGTTACTAAAATATCAGAGGTACAAGAATCAATGACATTAAAAATAGCTGAAGTAGAAAAATCTGTCTCGAGTGTTGAAGAATCGATGTCTAATAAAATAGCTGAAGTAGAAAAATCAGTCACGAGTGTGGAAAAAGCTATGTCAACAAAAATAGAAGACTTGATTACTAATATAAAAGAGCAAATTAAAAGTGAAGTTGAACAGTGCATGAAGATTCAACCAAAACAAATTTCTGAACAGACTGTACCAATGATAAAGACAGAGAAAGACACAGAAAATAAGTCAATAGAGAAGGTCACCTTGCCTGCGGTTGGGACATGTTCATGTCAAGGCCCCAACCTTTGATGGAAGCACGCACTGGGCGACGTATTTACGCCAATTCGAAGCTGCTGCATGCATAAATAATTGGACAGAGAAAGACAAGGCAGTTTCGCCCATTCTTTCATTAAAACGACCTGCAGCAGAATTACTACAGAAAGTGCCATCTGACAGCCAGAACATCTATGCCGAGTTGATAAAAGCTCTGGAATTACGGTATGGTGATAAACATTTGCGAGAGGTGTACTACGCTCAGTTGAGAACAAGACAACAGCGTTCCGGGGAGAGTCTCCAAGAGTTTGAAGCAAGTATCGACAGATTGATTAGATTGGCCTATCCTGAACCACCAGAAGACTTCCGAATAAGGTTTGCGGTGCAGACCGATTGATGGCATCGGGGATTGTGAACTTCAGCAAGTGTTATGAATGGCAAGACACCGAAATAGCTCGGTTTGTGCCATCACATTGCCATTATGATGGGTGCAGAAAAACAATGTTGTCGGACAAACAATTCAGAAGTTCAAGAGAGTCGCAACGATTTGTAAAAGACAGAAGACCGAAATGTTACAACTGTGGAAAACGTGGTCATCTACAGGTAGACTGTTGGGAGAATAAGATACCGAGAGAAGAGTGATCGCACCAATTGGAGACGTAAAGCCCCAGAACAGCACAAAGTTTCCACACTACATAAGGCCAGTGGAAACTTGATCGTTAATGGATTTGCGGAAGGTAAACCAACATCATTTACAGTTGACACGGGCGCAACAGTGTCCATTGTGCGCCCTGACTTAGTCAGCAACCGCCAGCCTCTAATTAGCTCTTGTACAATACAGACTGTGACTGGAAGCCCTGTCAAGGTGCTAGGAAAGGTAGACATATGTGTACGCCTGGGTCTTCTTGAGTTTAGCCACCAAATGCTCATTGCAGACATTGTCGATGAAGTGATTCTTGGCACGGACATTGTGAATGCCTATGGATTCGTTGTGGACTTAAGAGAGAATGTCCTGAAGGTTGGCCAAGAGAAGATAAAGCTTTGCATGGCTAAAATGACAGGGTCTACCAACCATTCGATTAAGTGAGTGGCAGTAGTCGAAGAAACAGTCAACAGGTCTGGGCAAGAGGAACCCTCCCTATTGCAAGTGGGAATGGAGGAAGAACTATCAGAGGAAATACAAATAAGTGTAACACCAAAAGAAGTGATTGGAAAGCCAGCTGTGGGTGTCGAGACAAAACTCTTGGTTGTTCCTGAGCTGATAGAAGCGCCCGAGGACAAAGTGGCTGAAGATGAGGTTACGTAAGAGGTTGTTGACGAGAACCAAACAAACTAGGATCAGCCAGTGGTGTTTAGGTCATCAGTACATGACGCAACGGGAGTGATTCCAGCAAAACTAGTGGTTGAGCGGAAGACTCGCATTCCTGGGAACGTGATGTTCGGATCACACAAGACTGAATTCGAAGAACTGGAGAATTATCTTTCGCAAGGACGTCCACCTAGATCGCCTGGTCGACTATTACTTCAGAGACGGTTTGCCAGTTCGGGACGAACAGGCTTAAGGAGGGGGCAGTGTTACGACATCACAGAACAATCTACGTGTTTGTCGAATGTGCCAAAAGAATCTCGATGTAACGCGTGTGGCGTACGTGCTTGGCGACGCTTTTTCGAGAGGTTTCTTGAAGGCGCCAGCCGCGCGGACTGTGTCAAGGCCACAGTTAATTACGTAATTCACACGAGGGCTAAGACGCAATTAGGAACATTCTGATCTGTGAGCGCAGGTATAAATACATGGCGGCAGTGGCCTTAAGCTAGAGTATAGCAGCGATATATTTACAGTTTGTTTCGAGAGTTATTATTGGGCGACATTACTGTGTACGTTCAAGTGGTTATTAGTGAAATGTTGCATTTTATAATCGGGCAGTATAATTGTAATACAACTGTGTTTAATATTAGTGACATTTTATTGCGTGTGAACAATTTATATTTGATTTGTTGTAGTAGACTGTGTTGTTAATTACAAACTGTTTAACTGTAAAAATTAAAGCTGGTGATTAGTGACTTAATTGGCGTCTTGTACTTATTTTGTTTTCCACTGTACCTACAACAATCAAGTAGACCATCGTAACAGTATTTTGTAGTTAGACAAAAGAACATGAAAATTTCTATAAATTTTGTTTATTCAAAAAAGGGTTCTTCTTTCATTGTTGTAACTATAATATTGTTAGTTATGTGTGTTGCATTGTAAATTAAGGTATTCAGTTACAAGTATCACCTGTGAGGTACAGATGTGCGGTCATGCGTATTACCTCCCAAGTCAACAGATGTGCACCGACTGATTCTATAATGTGTATTAACAATATAGCAATGTGTGTTATATAGTATGTGTATTCTATAGCAATACTGTTGAATAGAATTGACACGTATTTTTAGATGTTTGCTGTGAAGTTTGAAATGTAATTCCGTTTACAAATTTTTGTACATACATAAATAAATAAATTAAATTAAATACATAAAACATAAATAAATTACATGCTGTGTCCTAGTTTTTTCTAAATGCAGGAAGTGACTCAACTTCAATATATTTACAACAGTTTTTAATTATTGTTTGTAGGTTAACAGTAAATTTTAATTACTTCTGCATCATTAATCTGTGATTATAAGAATAATAGAATGTTGAAAAGTGATGATACCTGCGTGAGTGAAGTTACTTCAGCAATTTCAAGGGTACGAAAAGATCCATCATCATCTTCAAGTGATGATGGTGTCCGTACAGTTACAAACAGTACTCCACAACTGGTTCAGAAACACTCCCAGTTCTCCTCGCCTTGCAGGTATGTTCAGAACTGTAATAGTAAAGCTAATACTAGCTCATAAAAATATTTTAATATGTTTTAAAGCATAATTTTTATACCATTTGAAAACTTATAAATGTGTATCATGTAAATTAAATACAGTTAATACTATTTCTATTAGCAGCAATATACTTTCAGCTATAAATGTAGTGGAGCCAATGCCTAGTTATAATACATGTTTAGTTGTCGGACTTCTTCAGTTAGTGCTGTGTGGGTTCTGTCTCTTAATAGGTTTCTACTGGTTCATATTTATTGGAAAATTAAATTGAATGAAAGAGAGCTTTAATGTGAAATAATATATTTGAAATTGACACACATATATATACGTGTGTGTGTGTTTAACTGTTTTATAACTAACTTAATAGAAGATAAAATTTTAATACAAATTTATTCCCTGCATAAATTATACGTACCTACTAATTATGCTAGAATAATTTATGTGTTTCTTTACAAATTGTAATTGTTCCCTTGATTTGAAATTGTAAAATGACATTTAAATAGTTGGCTTGAAAAGAGAGGTGATAAATTTTTCATTGATAACAGAAATCAAGAAAAAGTTGAACGAGACAACTAATTATAGTCTCAATTCTATATGTAAAGATACCAAGATGTGAATGAACTGTATATTATAGTTATTGTGTGCTTGGTCAACAGCAGCCTATCTTATTTCCAGTAGGCCAATGTATTATTTATTCTTTTCTGTCTTATTTTATTCATACAAATAATGTACATTGCTTACTTAAAGAAATCAGATGACAAATTAAGCCTGAATATGCATTAATGAATTGTGAAAGAACACCACTTATAGTTTCTGTAATTGAAAAATATGCTTAACATGAATTAAGTTAACATTAAGTTTTAGAAATGTTATAAAATAATATTTAGTTTTATCAGTCTTAAGAATCACACTCAAGCTTCTGATAGTTATAAAAAAATATGAATTTTTTTGTACATTCCATGTTATGTACACAGATATTTTACACTACACAAGAGGTACAGGAGATATGTGAGGATTAACTGTGTATCCGGTGATGAATGATACTTAACAAAATTTGTTGAAACCACTATGATGTAAAGAAAATTACACGTTCATAGTGTACTTTAATTTTTGTTATTGCAGTTTTGAAAACTGTGATATGTCCTAACACATATAATTATTATGCAGTTATCAAGAAATGTAGTGAAGTAAGGCCAAAGATGCTTATTTAAATTTGCAGAAAAAGTTCCTTCTATGTAAGTGTAAGGAGCTTTCAAATTTAAATTATAATTTGGTTTGAGTTTCAAATAGAAGAAACAAATGCTGAAGTTGATAGCACTGTCTGATGTACGGGAACAAATACTAATCTCTCTGAGTTGTTCAGTCGTTCAGCAACCAATATTTGTTGTTGTTCGTTTGTCAAGTATGGATGAAGTAGATATGCATTCACATGTGGAGCAATGCATTATTGTTATGAAATTTCTTATGGAAGAAAATCTGAAACTATCAGAAATTTAAAACTAATTGAGAAGACAGTTTGTTGTAGAAACGTTTTGAAATGTAAGAAGTATCTATAGGTGGACTACAGCTTTCAAAAATGACTGAAAAAGAGTCAAGAATGAACTACGATGTCCAAAAATACCCAAAAACATTGGTAACATTAGAGATGGGTGACATGATTATCACGCTTGTTCAAAATAGTCATTGAATAACAATGCAGGATTTTCCTTCTTCTTTAAATATCAGTGTTGGTAGTGCAGATACCTATATCATAAATCTACTGTATTATCAGAAAGTATTCCCTGATTGCGGATGGACGAACATAAGCGGCCACATGTGCAGATGGCTCATTCACTATTAGCATAATATAAAGAAAACAGTGCTTTTCACAGTCTATTGTCATTAGTAGCTCACCAGGGATCATATAGTTTGGTGTGAATAGTTTACATCCCTACAGTCACCTGTTCATACTGCATATAGAAATTAGAGTCTCTGAGCAAATTATTAGGCCACACTTTAAAAAAAAAATTTACAGGCACTGCACAAATGCAATGCACAGAGAAGGGCATTGAAAATGTTTCAATAAATCTAAAAAATATATATATTTATGTTCATTCACTAATCAATGAATTCATTCTTCATTCACCAATGTACAGATTATAAGTTAAATGTAGTCGCATTCATAAGCGAAGTTTTATATATGTACTACGTTATTGACAACAAAGAAGTAGTTTCTATGGAAACTCACTGGTTCCCATTTTCGATAACGCACCAGCGATCGGCTGCAAATGTGCGACACGTCCTTATAAACATTTTCAATGTTAAAAACTTTTGTCAGTGAAATTGGTTTTCCACTTTGTTTAGATTACACAGCTGTTACATAGAATTAATTTAATGTAATATTTCATTAGGAAAATAACTTTTCTATGTTTGTGGCATATGTTGGCAACACTGAGATTGTTTACACCCTTTGTTAGGTATTACAGTCAGCTGCGTCATTCAGTGAAGTTCTTGTGAAATTGTTGTACTATCAGTTTACGGTACTTTTTGGCGTTTTGTTGTTTTATAATTTTATTGAAAGTGTAAGTCGTATACTTCAGTTATAAATTTGGGTATTTTTGTTGCTTAACAACTTCAAGGCATCCACCATATCATGAAGTATCAATTCCTTTTTTCAAGTTTTATTTTCATTAAATATTACATAACAAAATAGTGAACATTGAGAATATTGTTATGACATTACAGAACATGCTACATGTTTCTCAGCTATTCTAGTGGAATCTGGCTATAATGTGTGTGTGCATACATATTGCTGCTACTTTGAGATGAAGGACAATTACGTGACACTTGTCACACATCCGAGACCGATCCAGATTTCACCAGTCTGCGCGTGCTGTGTGCAAGGGCGCAATCAATTATGTTCTGGTGTTTTCTAGTAGCGTTTTTGACACGTAGTATGGAATATTCTTGTATTTCAGCAGGGTATAAATATAGGCAGTCAGCGGCACTTAGTTCAGTTATTGTCAGGTGATTTACACAGTCCGGTTCAAAGTATTGTGGCGAAGTGTTATAATTGTGTGGGACAGTTGTAATACAGTTGTGTTTTATATTAGTTGGTATTTTTATTGGGTGAGAACAATTTTTATTTGATTTGTTGTAAGAGACTATCTTGTGATTACAAACTGTTTAATTGTGATAATTAAAGCTGATGATTAGTGACTTAATTGGTGTCTTGTATTTTGTTTTCCACTGTACCATACGATGATCAGTAGACCGTCTTAACAGTATTTTTTTTTCCGTATCAGCCATCTAGGGACCACATGCCAATTTCAATTCTTTACTCTTTGTTCTTTCCTTTTTTTCCAATACTCTTTCATCTTCTCACTGTCTCTTCTTCCCGTCTTGAGTCCACTTTGAACCTGGTGTAACAATATTTATTTTTACATGAACTTTAGACATTAAATACACATAAAATTTCATTTGTTTAATGTATTTAGTATTTTGTTACCCTCCTTTAACTTTGATAATGCTGTCAGTTGTTGTAGACATGCTTCTAATGCAGCTTAAAGTCTTTTACTTTAAATTATCATTATGATTCCAATGCCAAATTATTTTGGAAATGAGGAGTTGTATCTTATTAGTTACATGTTCCTTTCCAATTTATTGCTTTAAAAGCTCTCCCACGCATTCTCAGTTGGGATGGTGCTGGTGAATTTCCAGGCCACTCAAGAATTAGTATCCCATTCTGGGCAAGAAATGTTTTAACTAGAAGACCAAAACCAGAAGGTTGCATGACATATTTATTGTCTTTTTAAAAAGAAACATTTACATTATGTGTTTGACTTTCCACTACTGACAGGACAGTCAGATAGGAAATAGGCATACTAGAGCATCAAAAATCACTTTTTTTTCCAATGAAAGTGCTTAGTATTGATTTAAAGTAAAATAATCTTTAATAACTAAAGAACATATCTGCAGTTGACTTAGTCACCATTTTTGGTGAAGTCAAGTAGAGTGTAAATTTTAAAGAACTTTATAGAGTAACATTTTTGAATTTTTCATTTGCAAGATTGTTTTCAAAAATATGTTTAGGTATCATTTATGTGCAACACTAATAACCATATGAATTTATGTAGTATTTTTGTAAGCCGTTTGCAACAGATTGCAGCGTAATCTTACTATAATATGTGCTAAAGTAGTTACAGTACTATAACAGAAATCTGAATAATAAAAATATTCACTTTGTTTTGATAACAATGAATTTGTTGATAAAGTCATGTAACATGGTTGCTGAAGGAGAACCATTACAGTTGTGTCCAAAATATGTAGATTAAGAAAACTAAGAAAGAAGAAAATTATGAATGTTATTAAAAACTAAAGTGTAAAAAAGAAAATTAAGAACTAAGAATGTTATTATATTTAAGGATCATTGTATTATTCCAATTAACCAAAATTAAGAAAAGACTAGCTTTCAAGGTAGTTCATAATATTTACTTTATTTAATGCAGCTTGTTTCAAGAGTAAGTTCTCTGAATTTCGTATATGGTATATACTGTTTTTAGTGAGGCGTTAAATTAGAAGAATTTTACTCTTAACAGTTTCTGCTACAGTTCTAATTCATAGTGGTATGTGTGTCAGACGGGCACAGTGCAATATACTGACCACTAGTAAGAAGCACAACCACTGAGACAAGTTTGTACAAAGTGTTGTGGAAATTTGATAAACATTAAATCGATTTATTCTATATAATCCACTGCATAATGTAGTTTATCTTGAACTGGATAAAAGTTTCTTGCATGCTCCTGGAAATTAATTTTTATTTTTTTTCTGTCAAGAGTATTGTTAAATTTCAATACAGCACTGGCATGTTTGTACTTTAGGCTACACATGGGATAAAAATATTTGATAAAGACTAAAATACATTAGACATGAGAATATTTTATGTTTTAAAACATACTAAATCATATGTATGATGGCTTTAAAATTTTTATATTGAGGTTTCTATTAAATTTATTTAAAATGTATCAGATTTATGATACTGTAATTTTAATAGTATGTCTTTTTATTTTTATCAGTCCAGGTTTTCAAGTTGTGAAATGCATGTACAGAATGCATTGCCATTGTATCATTTGAGTCCTGAACAGAGTATATCAGTATCCGTATATTCAAATTGAATAGGTAGTGTAACCACAGTGATAGTGTATCAGGCCCTAGACTCTCTTGTTGGTCCAATTATGAAAGTTTTGAAAACATCTCTATTCTGGAATAGAAGTTCTGGCTAAAATTCTGGAATAGAAGTGGGAACAGTTTTTGATCAAAAATTAAATTGTATGTAGTGTATTAAACCTTTCAGGAGTAATAAGTGTACCACATATTATTAGGATATAGTAGTAGTATACAGTATGTTTAGTAATGTATAGTGCGTGTTTAATAAAATGTGAAAATGATAAAATTGTAAATAACATTTATCAGGCTGAAGAAGTTTGCATCAACACCAGTCCTTCCATATTCAAGTCCAGTAGGCTTCAGTCATACTCTTCCCCATACAGAAGACAGTTTTCATATACCTATTGTAGGGTATGAAGTAATGGAGGAAAGAGCTCGATTTACAGTTAAGTATGTAGCTTAGGCCTTTTAATTTTTACTCTTAAAAATACTGTAGTATAAACAATTTCTAATATTAGTGGTTCAGAAACAGTGCTAATTACATGAGTTCTTACAGGGCAGTGCCATTCAGTGAATCTTCTTTTGCCTAGAGATCTCTGTCTAGATTTAGTTGTAGGATCCAATATGAAGCAGTTTAAGTAGTCTGAGCAGATATACCATAGTAGTTAAATATAGAAGTTTGTAAATATTTATATAGTCAGCTGGTGGTCTCTTTAAAAGAATAGTCTTCTATTTTGTGTTAGATTTATGATGGCATTCTATTTACAGATTTGAGTTTTGAGGTACAAAATAATATGTGTATCATTATTTGATTTAATAATATTATTATAGTGTAATTTTGTATCCCTCTGCTAGAGATAATAAATAGCTTAAGAAAATGTGTGTGTGTGTGTGTGTGTGTGTGTGTGTGTGTGTGTGTGTGTGTGTTCTGTTATTCTGAAATAACAAACTGACTTATTTAGAATGCAGTTATAGATAGAAGTATAGCTCTTAACCAGAACCCTAACTGCTATAGTTGTCATCTGTTTTTAGTAGTGTTTATGATTACTACATTCTTGGTAAAAAAAATTATATGAAAGGTATGTCTATTTGTTGTGTGGGCTATTTAGTTTTTGTAAATTATTTTTATTAGTTTTGTATGCTATTTTTATATCTGTGTTTTTAAATAGTTTTGTTAGTTTTGTCATTTTATTATTTATGTATGTGAATGTGGCCCATTTTTTGTTGTTTTATTATTTATGTGTTGTTCATTTTGATTAATTGTTCTTAATTGTTCAGTTTTTATTTTATATTTGATTTTATTTTCTATTTTGTTTACAGTATTTTTATTGTATCCATTTTCATAACCAATTTGGTATATTTAAAAACACAGATATAAAAATAGCATACAAAACTAATAAAAATAATTTACAAAAACTAAATAGCCCACACAACAAAGATAATACAACAACTAACGGTATATACAAAATTGAATGCCAAGATTGCAATAAATGTTACATAGAACAAACAAACAAAACAGCTGAAAAAACGTTATTTTGAACACCTAAACACATACAAAAAAACCAGAAACATATAAATCCAATTTAGCCACACATGCAATAAACACAGGACATGAATTCCCAGACATAACCAATGTGACACTAATAAAACATATACCACACAAAGGCACCATAATGAACATTTGGCAAAATTTACAGATTTACAAACATAAAACACAAAACAAATTAATACCAGAACAAATACAAATCAACACAAAACATGACACAATATTCAAAGTACTCAACATTGAAAATACACAAAATACAAATACATATACCACAATCACACACAATAATACAACTTTAAAATACCAGAGACCAACAAGAAACCTTAATAGCATCCAGCCAACACACAAATACTTCACCAGACGCAAGATCGCAAAGGCTGATGATGAGAGCACGGGAGCTCTCGAAACATGTTCCTAATAAGGAAAAAAATATCTTGATGTAAATTCATTATAAATATTGTAATATAAAAATTACAAGTATAGAATAGAGTGTGATGTGTATCTTCCTTCCTTGGGGTCTTATTATGTCAAGCCCCACGTTGGGTTTGTCAACTTGTACTAGAACTATCAGTTTTACAAGTATATTGATTGTATAGTAGTATTAATGTTTGGTGTGTTCGTGTGGTTGTAGACACGCACCGGTATCTACTATAATGTTGTTTATCTAAATATGTAATCATAATCGTTGAGATTATTGGTGTTAACGTATTGTTTTTTGTGGGTACGCAGTAATAGTTCACTCCTTTTTATATTAATATGATCCGCGCACTTTGTTGTGTATCTCACTTACTTACCACACTTGAATGCTTCAATTCTGTTCGGTGGCGTTCCTTCTGAAATACATGCACTTCAAATACAACAACAAAATATTCAGATTGAATATTTAATATATCATCACACACAATAGTAAATGAAGCAATATTTGATGAATATTCTGGATTATGCTAAACTTTTTAAATTCTTCTGCCACCTGTGTCAGAACTGATTAAAATTAAATGAATTTACTTTTACTAGAAATGATACTCCTTTTGTGGTAATAAAATTGGAGGTTTATTAACAATTTGATAAGTGATAAAAGCTTTAACAATTAAAAACAATAATTAACAACCTTTAAATTACTGATTACAATAAAATTCAATAAGACTCTGTCTAATTCCTCAAGGCTGGTAGACCTGTTGTTAGTACAATAATTTAACTACATAGGTTATGTTACATTGATTCAGAGAATTACCATATTTCGTTAGGTTCTTTGAGGTAACATGATACCAGTTACAAGATGTAATACAAATAACTATATTGAATTAACAATAGTGAATAATAATTGAACAAATATAAAAAATCAAAATTTGGTACCATATGTCTGGTGTTTATGAAATTATCGTACGCGGGTATGCGCACGCATCTCTAATACTAGTGTGTTATTGTCAAGCGATATGACTTGTACAGTATTTAAAATGTATTACGTTCGTTTAATAATTAGTTATAAAAATCATTTATTCACAAGAGAAAAATTTCTCAAAAAACTCTTGTTAGCAATTCTATTTGATTTGAATGTTACTTGAGAACAGATCGGTAATGTTGAAATTATCAAGTTACCGCAACAATTTCTGAGGTTAGAATTAACCGGTGTGGTTACAAAGGATAAGTATTCCTTATTAGCTAATATTTCTTATACTATACATTTAAACATATTATTCATAATAGTTTTTAATATATTATTATCAGAATTACATTTATTCCGATTGTATGAAAATTAATAAAGTAGATTTTAAAACATAGAAAAATTCAAGAAAAATACGTTTAGTCAAACGAGTGACTAAATACTCTCGTAGTCATTGACAATTATTTTCAAACATTCTATTTTAAATTACTATAATTAATTAAAATATTTTTCAAATATTTTAATAATGTCGATTTAAATCTTTTCCAATTCTGATAATTTAATTACTGTTTTTTCGACATTCAGCATTGTACGACTTGCGTAGTATCGAAAGTCAGATATTCATAAAATTATTAATTTCGTTTAAATATTGTTTAAATAAAACTGTACTCCCTGTTTCCTATTTAAAACTTCACTCGCAAGTATGGTCGTTATTATACACTGACCTACTTGTTCAATTAACACAATTCCGCACTTTTTCACTCGTATGTATGAATGTTGTATTTAGGTTAACTGTATGTTGTGTACTGACGTAACATGGCGCGCACAGTTTTAAAGTATAAATTATTTCTTCCTTGACTAGAGCGGCGTGACCTGTACATTTGGTGGTTCATCGTAGACTGTCCTGTACCTCTGAGACGTCTCTCGGTCGTCTGCTGAAAGTCATTCATTCCATTGGCTGGATTCGTTATACTCTCTAACCCGAAAGCCTTCGTTTTATTAAAATATTTAATTTTTTGCCAAAATTGATTTTGGGTTGGAGACATTTTTACGTCATCATTGGTACAAAAATTTAACTGGAAAGTTTAAAACTATCATAACTTTCTTATCTTACGTCCTATCGTTAATTAGTTGATATCAATGAATTCAGGGCGTTTTGCTTGTTAAAATAAGTCCAAAAACGCTTATTTTTCGTTCATTATTACTATTACAATAACGATTTTATTATTTATTTCTGGTGCATCTTATTTTTATAAGTTCGTTACACCAGATTTTAGTTAAATATAATAAAACACTTCTTATCTAAACACTTTGAGTCTGTATCTCAGTCGGTTTAATTTACAATTTGGGAAAAACTGTTTCCTACACAAATCTCGCTATGGCGTCATTAAGCGTCCATGTTAGATTTTTTATAAATCTGCTTATAACTAATTTTTCTCATTTCAAATGATTATATTACTATCTAATATTACTAGTAATGTTTATTTACACAATTTTCCACTATAATATTTATGTATGACTGTGGTTAATTTAATATTTACATAAGTTCAAACCTCTCGTATGGTTCTTATACAATTTTTTCATCTTATTTTTTAGTCTCTTCATATAAATCATATCATTTAATGATTGTAATTTGTGTACATACATAGTATCTAATCTATTATATATAATGGTTACCTTTTAATGAGCTCAGAACTTTCTAATCATTCAGTAATGGCTCTGTTCAGGTTGTGTCATGTCATAATAGTCATTTATTTTTTCTAATACAACAACTAAATTGTTATTGTCCTATTTGGTTTGGATTCCCAAAGTAGCATTAGATATTATTCTAACTTTTGGTAATGTTTCCAATTACTTTTACATAAGTTCATATGCTATATTTTTCATAAATAACTGGTTGGTCATTGTTTGTTTACATTTGGTTTTCCTTATAAGGGTCATTTGGTTTTCAAATGTTTGTATATAATATGACTGCTTTTATGGTCATTATCTGTTCTCAAAGTAGCTTTGGGATTTCCTCTTGCTACTGGTAATAATTGTAACAATCTGTGCTCAATATTTGATACAGTATTTTTCTTAACTAACTAGCTATACAATGGTTTAGCTTACATCTGGTCATATGTACATGGTTAATTGGTTTACAATAATTTAGTTATAATACTGTTCTTATCATGTTCAAAATCTGTTCTCAATGTATTATCAGATATTTATCTCACTACTGGTAATACTCTTATAAACATTTACATTGGTTTTGATACTGTATTTTTCTTAATTAAACTGGTATACTTTTCTCATTTCTGTTATTCCCTGTGTCATTATGTTTGACTTGTTTTATTTACATTGTTTTGCATTATATTACATTGTTTCTTAATATTTATTATTATTACTTATAATAAATTCTCATTTGATAACATATTTGATGATCAGATATTTATACTAATATGTATCATTTTCTGTTGTAATAGGTCTCTTCCTTGTGGGTTGTGTAACAATGTACCATCTGTTTTAGTGCAGTATTTTTCTACTACTAAACTGACTTCACTACGGTATATTAACATAATACCTTAACTAATTTGTTACACATGTTTATACAATTCCTTCTTAAACACTAACACAAATCTTTCTTGTACTATTTACAATGTTTTTCTGGTCAATGGTGGAATTTAATTCCTGTTATGTTTGATACTCAACAAATGTCTTTTACTTGTTGTCAGTTCTTTATGAACAATAACATCATTGTTCTATTTTGTTCTAATCTGGTGGTCTTATGATTATGTGTGTTGGTTACAACTTTATTAAATCAGTCACACTCATAGTTTGTGTTTATTTGACTATTTTTAATTTTTGTTGCTTCATCATGAAATTAACATATTTTTCACACTGTAAACTTCATCACTGCAATTGTTTGTGTGGTTTATTCAGTTGAAATAGTTAGTTATTCACAGGTTTCACATTTGTATTAAGTACACACTGTAATTGTTTGTGTTTCCTTAAATGTTTCACACTGGTTTTCTTGTCACACTTATAATCATTTCTTTTGTCACTTACACTGTTTTTAGTACATGTGGTTTATATTGAGTCCTTATATCTTCTGTCCATCTTCTTTCTTCTTCTTGGTGCTCTTCTTGGTCCTTCTTCTTTCTTCTTCATTCCATATTTTCATCGTAGTTGCTGTTTTTATTTTTCTCCATTGTTGTTGGAGCTTGTTGATCCTTGTTTCGTTGATTCCCCTCACTGTTGGATCCTATTGGGTCTATTTACTGATATTTTGTTTTGGGCTTGTGGCATTTTCTTTCTTCATTTTGTAACTAATGTTGATATATTCGTATTCTCTTCTTCATTGTTGGATTTTTTGTTAATATTTTTGTAGATACACACTTATATACACTTAGCTTTATTTATCTAGATATATTCCCATGTTTTTCTCATACTTGACGTTACATTCGTTTATATTATGTAACTACCATATTTTTGGTACTGTTACAATATTAAATGTAATATATAACGATACCAAGTATTTTAACAGTTATAACGATGCCAGGTGTAAACAGTTATAACAATACCAGGTGTTTAAACATATATAATGATACCAGGTGTAACTGTAATAAGAGTAGTAAATTTATGAGTAGTTAAAATTCATGTTTATTGTTTAACAAGCATTATAAATAAGAAAACATTGTTAATAATCTCCGATCAAGATATCACTCATTATTAAGTGTTTATCTCTTATGCTATATGGTGTTACACACATTTAAAACACTCTTACATCTAGACATGTTAATAATCTTAATCTAGACATTTATTCAAATTGATTTAATAAAAGAAATAAAATTTAAATGTATTTAAGTTTTATTTTAATTAAATTCATTTAAATCAGATCTGACCTCAGCTTGCTCAGTCTATACCAATGTTTTTAAAAATAAATTTAAAATTATATTAATTACTCTTAGACTGGCATTTGTTTTGTATTCAAAATTTAAATTATTCTTTTCTACAAAATGAAAATATCAAATCATTTCAATTATTTTTCTTTGATAAAAAAAATACTGTCTCAAAATTAAACTCTTTTTTTTCTTCTATATTTATTGAAACAGTTCAGTGTTTAAATATTAAATTTGTCCCTAGTTCGGACTCCAGCTGAAACTGTATTGTATTTAAAATTATGTAATAATTGACTTTACGTGTTAAGGTTAACCAAGGATGCCATTTAGTGTACTTGGCAGAGAATAATAGGCAAATACAATTAAACACAGTACATATTTATAAAGTTAAAATTGAATATTAGTTTATTTTTCTTTATATTGACATTCCCTCAAAATAAACACATCTATTCTGCCCTTAGCCGCAAAACAAGTTACAAGTAATTATTACATCAAAAATAGATTGTACTGAATCATCAGTTTAACTATGTATATATACTGTATATTCGCAAACCCAGCACTTCTTACATATTTGTTCACACAACCACACACACATTCATACGGTACATTTCGATATATATCTTTTATTTATTGAGATCTCATTTTTTAATTGTTTAATACATTTTGACTGAAATTGAATTTTGACCAATTTGTCCTTTATTGTTACTGTTACTTATCTTTTTCGTAAGTAGTCTCCGAGTCGTAGTTGCACCATGTTGTTGTTGTTTTTCCTGATGAAAGAGTAAAATATACCAGTAAATGTTCTGATCACTCAAATCTATATCCACTTTTAAGTTTTGATTGAAAGTATTCTTTTGCAAACACTTCTAAAAGTTCTTTTGTTTGGTAGGCCTACCTTAACTGTGCGCGCACACTACATCCGCTCTGTTTGACGTCAGGCTGGAGACTGACTGTAATATTGGCGGTACGCCTGCGTCTCTGCGTTAAAATTTCCGTTTGGTGACGTCTTTAAAACCAGTTCATTCTGTTCCCCGTCATACGTCTCGTCCTTGGTACTGAAAAGTTCCGTTGGGCTTTGTATCACCTCTTCAACAAACAGATTTCCGTCAACAAAATTCTTTCGGTGTTAGTCACTGACCGCAAATAAACTCTCAATTTGCTTCAAAATCGTATATGGTTATGAAGCTCTCACTGGCTGTCGCATCACCTTATGTGGGCATCATCTTCCAATGTTAAGTTATTTCCATGAAATTATTTATAAAATCATTATATAAATTTTGCCCCGTTACAATACCCCCCCCCCAATGAGAGGTTTTATGCCGAAGCATAAAAACTCTCATTGCCACTCTCATACTTCCTAAAGGGATCAGCATGGATATGTCGCCACAACCCCCTTTATGTTTTATTAAAATTGTGGTTAACTTACCCCCTGGTCCAGTGACTGTGACCGCACCTGAATGACCTTATTGGACGTCTCTCTCGAGATCCCAACACCGCAAGGCCAGACAGGCACTTGACGCCCCTGCTCTGACGTGCCGGCCAGCGCAGGACCGCCGCCACAGCATCACCAGACACTGAAACATGAAATCAAAATATCAAATAGTGGCCTTGTATAATACCATATCCCTGACTGATCTGGTCCCCCTTAGCTGTGCTGGTTTGCGTTAAGAAGCACTGGGGGGTTTTTTTTTTAACATACACATGGATGAATACTTAATATCTAACATGATACATTGTAAAAATTCCATACCAACATTCTGTATAACCTCTGTTAACTCTTATCCCAAAATTCAAAATTATTGCTCTGATTCCCATCAAAATTTAAATAAACCTTTCCCATTACAACATACAAATACCTTCCATTATATAATTCACATTTCAAAATTAATAAACTTCTTATATAGAGTAAAACACATTAAATCAACTACATCAGAACAAATTATGTACTTAACAATCGTTAAGCATCTTCATATTACTCCTTAAATCAACATCAAATCATTAAATTTAATTTACATTATAAAATCAACTACACCTTCTACATCATTCACATAATTCATTTTAAAATCCTCCTTCCACACACACTATTACCCCCCTGGACTGTAGCGCCCAGTTGCCTCCACAAGGACTGAAGCGGAATGGGTGAACACTTTTTTCTTTTCTTTCTCCCCCATCCTTGCTTTGGCGTTATATAAAATTCGGCATTACTGATATCCCGGATACCAGTAATGCTACTAAGTTAATATTTACACTCCCTTAATCAGTCCATCACCCATACATAGGTATATAGCCGTGTTCCAAAGTTATCTCATCTTAGATTCCCCTGATCTTACCGCCAGTTGTATTTCTAAGTTCACCAATTTAGAATATTAAGCCAAATCCACGGTCAAGGTTCAGTGAAACCGTGACCGCCCGAAAATGGGGAATCGCATTTACCATATATCTTATATGATTTATATCTACACACTAGTAGCTTAAATCTAATAAAAGTTACACATATTATCTTACAACATACCGGTCAGTTTTGACCTTAAATAAAAATTACAAACGTTACAGTTTAAGTGTCCATCTTCTATGACACATGCCCATAGTTACATTATAGCTTCACCATGTCTTTACTACCTGTCACAAATAACTGGTACTAATTAACCATTTGGTTGAATTACCACTATTTAATTTATCTGCACAAAACACTTATCTGTTAACGTTCCTAGACTAATTAATTATGATGACAAACTACAGACAAGGCCACAAAAATTTTAAATTTTATCACATTTTTTTTTCAAACTCAAGTGGTGTCAAGCAATGCACTCATTACCTTAATGTTTACTCGAGTTTAATCTAGGGGTTATACAGTAGACTCTCAACTATCCGACCTAATGTGGCGGTCGGCCGGGTCGGATACACCGGAGCCGTAGGCATACCAGCCTCTGTAAGGTCAATGACCGCCACCCTATTGCGTTGAATGTACTTGTTGCTATTTGGATGCGTACGTCATATCAGTTTACCCTTATAAATGACATACAGTAATAAATGAATTAGAAAGAAATTAAATAAGAATTCGCAACTACAGTATCTTTCACAAAACCTTTATTTGAGGGACGAAACAAAATGTGTAGTTAACAATAAGTTGAATGAGTTTTAATTTATACGAAAGCTTTCAACCAAATTAGTTGTTAATATAAATCAAATTATAATAACCTAAAACTACGTACTGTATAATGAAAGAACAAGTGAAACTTACATTGTCTAAGGTTTGAAAAAGTCTGTAATTGAGACCTGCTTCTTTCCTCGCATTAATTTCCTCGCGGCTATATCCTTCCACTTACGTAAACATATGATGTCTGCTGGTGTTGCTTCTTCTTGCTGGCCAATGTATTCCACTGCCGTCTCGATCGCCTTCAGGCCTTCGGAGTTGGTTATACGATCGGAGGGTTCCTCACCTTGTTCCTCTTCAATCGGCTGTTCATTTAATACCATCGCTACAATATCTTCGTCTGCAATTTCTTCGATTTCGTCCTTTGCCAACCATTCTGTGATGTCTTCCAATGAAGCTTCCTCACATCCGGGAACTTTTTCTAACAGCGATACAAGCGCAGTGTTATCAGTTGCATTTTCCACATCACACTGCTGTTCTACCTCTTCCCACTTATCACTGGCTCTGTGATCCAGCAAAATTTTCCACGATCACACAAGTGTTAAAGATGGAATTTCATCCCATGCCTCGGACACCCATCTGATGACGTCAAGCATGTCTACAGACTGTAGTGCCGTCGCAACTTCTGTATTATCAATTGTCACGATGATATAGCTTAGTAGCCTACGTCGATATTTCTTTTTCAAAGCGTGGAGCACTCCCTGATCCATTGGCTGACATATAGATGTAGCATTTGCAGGCAAGAACAAAGCTTTTATATCTCCATCTTTTAATTGGTCATTTGCTGGATGTGAAGGAGCGTTATCCAAAACTAGGATTGCTTTCCTTGTTAAATTGTTTTCAGTTAAATGTTTTTCAACTTGTGGCACAAATTCCTGTTCAAACCAATTTTTGAAAATTTCTCCATTCATCCACGCCTTTTTTTGATGGGTATAATGCAGGGGCAAAGAACTTAAATCTTTAAGATTTTTAAAAGCCCTAGGCTTGCGAGATTTTCCAATCAAGGTCAGTTTCAACTTGTGGTTTCCGGTTGCGTTACTACAAGCTAAAACTGTAACGCGGTCCTTGCTCTTCTTGAACCCTGGTGTGGCCTTTTCCTGTTTAGACGCTAGTGTTTTAGACGGCAACATACGGTAATTCAAACCCGTCTCATCACAGTTGTACACTTGTTCTCCGGAAATACCTTCCTTATCAAGCAGGTCAAAAAAGTGTTTTTTAAAGTCAGGGACAGCGTCCTTATTAGCAGACAATGCTTCACCACTAATCGTCATCTGATGAACACCAAAACGTTTCTTCCAGCGATCAAGCCACTCGTCACTGGCAGTAAACTCACCATCGTCTCCTTCGATCTGTTTTTTAAACTGAATCGCTTTTTCTTGGAGCAAGGGGCCTGAAACCGTCAATCCTTTCCCCCTCACATTTTTATACCACAGATATAAAGCCTCTTCAACTTCCACATGTTTTCCTTTTTGCATAGTTTTTCTAACTTTCACACCACTGCCACTTGCTTGCTTAGAACACCATTTTTCAATCTCTGTGCCATTTCTTTGCCAATCACCCACAGTAGTTTTTCCAACTCCTAACTCCAGTGCAGTTTTGTTTACCGACTCACCAGAATCCATTCTTTTTATTGCTTGCAGTTTTTCTTCCAAAGTTACTACCACTTTCTTTCATTTGTCACCCATATTTCACTTAAAAATAAAAGCCACCAACAATACTGTATACACGCTTTATAATAAATTAACAATCCACGAACGACTGAACCGCACGGACTGACTTCTGGACACAGACTGACTGATGCACCTGTTACACACTCAAGTAGGAACACGAAACTTTCCTGTCACAACATGAATCAATTGGCGTACTGTATTGGTAACTGATGATTCACGCATAACCGCCTTCACCCGCGTGGCGGGATTGCTCACATGACGTTTGAAGGCACTAGTAATTGGATCGGAATACTGCATATGTACCGTTTTTTTTTTTTTTTTTTTTTTTTTTAGTAGCGGGTCGGGTCGGATAGGCCGGAGGTCGAATAGTCGGGAGTCGGATAGCCAAGAGTCTACTGTACTTTTATGTACCCCCCCAATTCATTATAAAATAATCTGTATTTATTTATCAATGATTTTAATGAATTAAAAGAATAATTAACATTGCGATTATTACATCAAAATAAACAATTCACCTTTAAATTTGCATATAAAATTATAAACATTACACTTTAATTTCAATTGAACTTTTTACTAATCAACCATTAATTATTTATCATTTACTATACCATTAAATTCTCCAAAATTTTTAATTTGTTATCAACATTCATCTTATACAATATTTCATTTATTATCTCCTTTCAAATTAATTCAATTATTTTATCAAACGCATTTCATTACTTTAACCAAATTCACAAAGTTGAGTATACTTCACCTTGCTACATCATTACATTTAACATCAACACAAAAGTATATACAATCCACATTATTATCTGTTATCGTTTACCACAAATCATTTCCTAATACAGTCCATTTCAAAACCCCCTACTCACATAATTAAATGTTCATGAACACTAAATGTTTAACCACCATTATCGAATAATAATCTTTTCTTACGTCTACACAATTCATTTTTTATTAAATATATATTGTTATTTTGATTATAACAACCATCATCATTAATTTTATCTATTGTATCAATATGGTATTCATAAACATTATTGTATACTATTAATTCCAAAATCCTGTCGACATTTGGTATGGTCAATTCTCCCTTAGTATCATCTGTTATGATTAAATCTTTTATCATTTCTTTCGTATAGTAATCATCTACTACTAACAATCCCATCTTATATACAGGTAAGTCATCAACAATATTATCACCTCTTACTGCACTAACCACATCGCAAGGTAAGAATTCAATATAATCATCAACTCTCTCATTCTTCATGCTATCTCTTAATTCTTTATAACTTCTACTAATCTCAAACACCTCTATCTTCCTCTCTCTCTCTCTCTCTCTCTCTAAATACAACTCTCTCTCAAAATACCTCTCCTCATAACACCATTTCACACTTTCTCTTTCATTCCATGCAGAGGGTACTACTATATAAAAACACTTGGCTTTTCCAGGAACACCACAAAAATTCAGGGAACAATTTGAAAACGCATCGTTTTCCAATAAGGGACTCTCGCCCTTCAAAAACATTTGTAAACACCTTGGTTCACAATAAACCCAGGGAAAATTTACCCTCTGCCCCATATCCACAAAATAATTCTCTTCATATTCTCTCTCTAACTTACAAACACTTATTCCTACTCTCTCACTACCCCCTACTCCCATTATTCTCTCACTTTCTCTTACTATCTCTATATTCTCATCGTCACTATTAATTTTCACTGTATCACCCTTAAATGGCTCATTTTCAGCTATCTTACCACTACTACTTGTTAACTCATTTTTATAATTATCACTTACCTCGTTAATTATTTCTTCATTATTATTTGTCATCATTATTTTTTATACCATTACCACCACTTACCTTATTATCTGTACAATTTTCTACCCCCTCCTTTCTCTTTCTACTTTCGTTTACTTCGTCTTGTATTTTATTTATATTTATAGTCATTTCACCTTTCACTCCAGCAATAATCTCGCTCTGTTTCTCTAGTTTATTATTTATTTCAACAAACTTCTCACTCACTCCCTTAAAACTCTCCCGTATACTTTGAAATTGGTTATTCATACTTAAATTACTCATTTTTATTTCCCTTCTTATATTCACAAATTCGTTATTTATGTTTCCTAACTTCTCGTCTTGTTTGTTAAATGTATTATTTATTTCATTTATCTCTGCTTTTATTTCTACGCTACTTGCCCTCATATTCTTGTTTTGTTGGTCAAATTTATTATTCATCATTTCGATAATTATTGCTAATTGATTAAGTATATTTACATCGTTATTTTTACTACTCTCAGCTTCTACCGTTTCAGTTACATTTGTTGCTATTTCACCTACACTCTCATTGACATTTTCATTTTGCGTCAAGTTATTTGTGGTTATTACATCATCTTGTGTGGCATCCAACATGGATCCCACAGACGCATTCTCATATAAGTTTGTATTTGTATTTTTCTCTGCCATTTTTGACTAAGTTGTAAATTCCAAAATTTAAATTTAATTTACAACGTCCCTGTTCGGGCGCCAACTGAAACAGTTCAGAGTTTAAATATTAAATTCGTCCCTAGTTCAGACTCCAACTGAAACTGTATGTATTTAAAATTACATAATAATTGACTTTATGTGTTAAGGTTATAACCAAGGATGTCGTTTAGTGTACTTGGCAGAGAATAATAGGCAAATACAATTAAACACAGTACATATTTATAAAGTTAAAATTGAATATTAGTTTATTTTTCATTATATTGACATTCCCTCAAAATGAACACATCTATTCTGCCCTGAGGCGCAAAACAAGTTACAATTAATTATTACATCAAAAATAGTTTGTACTGAATCATCAGTTTAACTATGTATATATACTATATATTCGCAAACCCATTACTTCTTACATATTTGTTCACACAACCACACACATTCATACGGTACATTTCGATATATATCTTTTATTTATTGAGATCTCATTTTTTAACTGTTTAATACATTTTGACTGAAATTGAATTTTGACCAATTTGTCCTTTATTGTTACTGTTACTTATCTTTTTCGTAAGTAGTCTCAGAGTCGTAGTTGCACCATGTTGTTGTTGTTTTTCCCGACGAAAGAGTAAAATACACCAATAAATGTTCCGATCACTCAAATCTATATCCACTTTTAAATTTTGATTGAAAGTATTCTTTTGCAAACATCTCTAAAAGTTCTTTTGTTCGGTAGGCCTACCTTATCTGTGCGTGCACACTACATCCGCTCTGTTTGACGTTGGGCTAGAGACTGACTGTAATATTGGCGTTACGCCTGCGTCTCGGCATAAAATTTCTGTTTGGTGACGTCTTTAAAACCAGTTCATTCCGTTCCCCGCCATACGTCTCGTCCTTGGTATTGAAAAGTTCCGTTGGGCTTTGTATCACCTCTTCAGCTTGCCACAAACAGATTTTCATCAACAAAATTCTTTCGGTGTTAGTCACTGGCCGCAAATAAACTCTCGATTTGCTTCAAAACCGTATATGGTTATGAAGCTCTCACAGGCTGTCGCATCACCTTATGTGGGCCTCATCTTCCAATGTTAAGTTATTTCCATGAAATTATTTATAAAATTATTATATAAATTTTGTCCCGTTATATTATCTATATGCGATCGCTGATTCTTACGACTAAAACATTTACATAAGACTCTATTACATTATTTACCTAATTATAACCTTTTTTGTTTTAATTCATTGTCTCTTTATATAGTCTTTATGAGCTCTTTAAAAAAAAATCATTTATAAATGCATTATGCATGTCACCTCGAGTTTTGATGACCTTACGACTTACTGACGGGGTCCAGCGTTGTCCAGAGTTGGGTTACCGTTACTCCTGGCTTGGCGTGGTCCTGGATATGTCCAGAGTCCAGCGTCGTTCTCCAGCAGTGTGTGGTCCGTCCCAGAATTAATATCGGCTGCAAGGTGGATCTCGTTCGGCTGTTAGGCGTCTAAAAAAAGCATCTCCTAACGTCCAGCATCTCGCATCGCTCTTTGTAGCTTCTCTGTAGATACTCTTGCTGACTTAAACGGTCCCGGTACTCTACGATTCCCGTACTAGTGTAAACATAATTACTGAAAACGTCTTTATTCGTTCGTAGATGAGACTTATGACAAAATAAAACTGTTCTGCCAACAGAGAGCGTGTCCGACTGCAACTGTGTCTTGAAAATGAAGAGAAGGGCTTCCAGTCGAACCCTTAATTTATACCCTCTCGAGATTCCGCACCTGTTGGTTCCGAAATTGTCCTGTCGAGACCTGCAGATCACATGATAGCCCCCACTCCCGAACATTTTCATATATTTGCAATTTTCTGCAAATTGCAATGTTTTGTAAGGAATTGAGATAGAACAAATCATAGATAATTTGATTAAGCACTCACTGTATTAATTTGAGCGTCTTAGTGTAATTTGCGTATTTTTGGCACACATTTCGCACTGACTTCGCGTAGTGTGTCCTACTAACATCATTTTCTTACTGTGGATAACTATAAATTTTACACACACTTTGGTGCCTTTTGTTTGTTTATACACTAATTAGTTTCACACAGTGAATTAAAATAATTATTTTAGTAATTAATTAGGTGGGTTGTTGGGATTCCTGTCTGTACATGCATCACTAACACACACAAGATACACGTGTAACACACATACAATCGAGCAGGTGTTCCTTGCCTGTTGGAACAGGTTAATTTCTCCCCTAGTGTAACAATGAAACATTTTTACAATCCCAGACATGTCCATTTACCCCAAACTTATAATAATTTTACAAATTTTACATTTATTTAAATCAATGCTCAATACAGCATATGGCTGTATCGTTGTTATGTGTTACCAGCAAAGTATATAATCCAGGTATTTTATAGAATAGCTAGGCATTTCATACAATACCTGGAGTTTTTTGGCAAAGTATAGAATAGAATACTTTTCAAATGTTTTTTATACTTTTCCCAGGTATTCTGTACTTTGCCAGTGATCCTTTAGGCAAAGTGTAAAATTAGCTTACTACATTTAAAATGAAAACGTTTTATTACAAAATCACACATAATTGTTAGATTTTACACAGTGGAGGACTTTATATGACAGTTTGAGATTATCTTTTCTATACTTAATTATGTTCAGTTACTATTTTATTAAAATTATACTCTATAAGAACTTTTTAAACCAATCTGGTTAAAAAAAATACATTAGATATTATTGCAGTATGTATTAATTCTAAATATATGGAATATACTCTACTTATTACAAGACAGAGAGTTGTGACATTTTTAAGTACACTTTCTGTCATTTTTTAGACAATTACATTTTCTTTTACATTTAGTCTTGCATATACATTTTACAAACCCTTGTCCAGATCCTGATGATTGGGCAGTAGCAGCAGAATGAAGTGCGGTTTCTTGTTCAGGAACATCTTCAACCCTCATTGTGTCTGGGGCATACAGTGAACTGCAATCTTGTGTACAGCTGCTTTAACAATTTGTTAGTGGTTCCCAGTTTGTAAAATCCGTCTTCTGTCACACTCACGACGATTGCTAGGATGTTTCGAAGATCTCCCCGCCCCTTGTGTACTTCAGGAATTGGAACATGAACAGATGTGCCCACAGGAGCTGGAGGAAATTTTTTGTCAGAATCAGATTTCATCTTCTTTGCCTAAAGTTATAGAAATGATTTTGACCTCTTTCTTTCTTCAGTTGCATTTTTTGTTTTTAAGCAGAGAGTACACAGCTTCCTTCCATCGTCACGCTTACCTTCACTATGGCCATTAGTGTTCAAAACATGTCCACACGTACTTGGATATCTCTGCAGCACTCTACACACTTTTCAGAACCAAAAGTTTTGTTTGAACAAACACAGCATGCCGTTGTCAGATTTGGGCAGGATTCTTGGGCTGTGTCTAAAGGTTGATTTGGGTCAGTGTTTTTGGTTGCGCTAGAGTGCTCTACAGGATCAGTGCTTACAGTTGAAGCACTTGCATGTTCTGTTGCCTGAATTAGGTTAGGCATGTAGGGTCAATAGATTCAGTTATGCTGGATCGGTATTTTGTGTCTGTATATTGTTGATAACTTGTTCAAAACTTCTTCTTTTTCAAGAGTGAAGTAGTACGAGTTAAGTAAAAGTTTAAAATATTAAAATTTCGTATTACCTACCTTTATCGGTAATTTACCAAGGTGTCGTCTGGTGTACTTTAGCAGAGAAGAACAGGGAATGCAATTGACACACATATTTATATGTTCAATTAACACATTTTTAATTTCATTTTATCTTGCCATCAAATACTACCATAACTCCCACATCACAATTTCGTCTTTCTTTTACGTTACATTTAAAATAGATTGTGAAATATATCTTTTACGTTACATTGAAAATAGATTGTGAAATATACTTAAGTCTATAAACTAGACCATATTTATTTCAAAACAACCCAGCTTGCTCACTCACTCATTCATTCCTCATACTTTTTATACTATAAAGCGCTTTCTTATTGAATTGTTATAATTTAATATTAGTGAATTGAAGTTAATTAAAACTGAAATATATTGTCTGTTCAAATTGTTTAAATTATGTACTCATCCCTTCATCCACGTGGTTTCGCCATCACTGTTAATATTTGATTCTACTGGCACACTCCGAATATAAGTTTAAAATGTTATTATAACATCACTATAACAGGGTGTCTACGATCCGGGAAAACCGGGAAACCCAGGAATTTTCAGGGAATTAAGAATTTGTGGAATATTCAGGGAAAAATCAGGGAATTTCTTCGTTAATCAGGGATTTTCCTCTTGCGCTACTCTCCGTAAACGTAGTAGCGATACTTTCGAATTTCGCGGGACGTAATCGATCGCTACTCGATTCCCGTAGTCAGCCAATGAACACTCGTTCCCAGCGCGGGACTGAAGTATGCTATTTGATTGGTTCCCAGCGCGGATTGGTATTTGACCCAACCTTGCGCGGGTTGTCTGTTCAGTATTGTCAACTTAGCGGGTTTCCCGCTCAATCTTGCAGATTTAAGTTTTTGTTTAGCGGGGACGTTTTGGAAATTTAACAATGAAAGTGTAGGGATTTAATGGATTTTCGACATTCCACAGCGGGAAGAATATTGTTATTTATATTGTGAATATAGAGTTTTATCGGAATTTCAACTATTTTCACAACGTTGAAAAGTTTTGAGTGTTGGCTACACTTTCGTGATTTTGCGCCGTAATAGTGTTTACATCTCTTCATTTGTTGTTTACCAGTGCTTACTGTATGTGTTGCGTTCACGCTTGAGTGTGTTATTGTGATTTGAAATTCTTGAAATCTGTTGCGTTGTGCACGAAATCTAAAGCAGAAGCTTTGCAATTAATTGCGTGCTCTAAATTCTTTAGTGGTGCGGATTAAAATGCTTTTAGTGTGATGTGCGTTCGTTGTTAAAAACACGTGGGCATCCAAATTCGTGACTGTTGTTACAACACAAATAAGCCAACCCAGTACCAGGGATAAAAACTAATTATAAAAGTAAATATACTTCATATCAAATAAAATATTTAAATATAAATAAAATATAAAAACTATGACACGACGAACGACGACATTACCCAACCCAAGTGATTGACCCAACAACAGGAAACAAAAGAAGAAGGGAACCACGAAAAATACACAAAGCAAAAAAGTGATTGACCAAACAAATAGGAACTAACAAAAGAAGGGAAGAAACCAGAACCAAAGAAGAATAAAGACAATTAAAGGAAGTGAATGAATTCCTACAACTAAATGAAATTAAACCAGACGAGAAGAGGAGAACCGAGTCAAAATGAAGACAATTGAAGATGAAGAAGATGAAGGAGAAGAAGAAGAAGAAGAAGAGGAAGAATGGAGAGGAAACAAAGTGAAACCAAGAAATAACAAACACCACATATAAAAGGGAGAAATGGTATACTCAAAGATAGCATATTTTAAATAAACCCCAGTAATTATCCACTAATGGAAATAAATATTGTTGTAAATGAGATAATCTATATACCTGTTTTAAACAAAAAACAGTAAAAAATAACTTAGTAAAGAAAAGTACACTAACCCAAATATTAAAGTTAGATGTAGTGAAATATTTAACAAAATGTCATTAATAATAAGTATGATTTTATAATGAAAGAAATAGTGAGAAATAGAAAGAGAAATAATTATAGGGATTACCCACTAAAGAACACTTAGTATAAACAGTGAAAAAGTGCAATAGTGTATGTGTAAAAACCCTAAAGTGTAGTGATAAAGAAGGTACGCTAATTAAATTATAAATAACTATAATTAATTTAAAAGTGAAGGGGAGATATAAATGGGAATAGTGTAAGATATAGAATATAAATATTATGAAAAATAGTGAATGATAATGAAAATAAACAGTTAATAAATCTATAAAGAACACTAAAGATTTAACAGTGGAAAATAATAGTGAATAAGTAGGTTGTGAAAAATAGTATTAAGTATGAACTATAAAGTAAGATGGATTGAACACTGGAAAGTGATAATCACAATGGTAATTAAAACCAAAAATATTAGTAATAAGTTTAGAAATATGTAATCATATTTAAAAGGTAGAATCCCAGGAAAGAGTAAATTGAAAGTGTTAACATGGAGGGAATGTAAAGATTGTTTAAAGGTTAAGGAGTTAGAGACAAATCAAAGACACCCATGTTATAAGGGATAGTTATAAATTTCATAAAAGTGATGTTGTGTATCACAATAAAAATAATATGTATTATAAACAAAAATTAGCAAATAATAAGTTCGAAGGAAGTGATGATGTTTCTCACTCAAAGTAATAGCTAAAGAATGAAATGAATGTTAAATCAACAGTAACTAATAACTTATAAAGAATTGTTCGTTTTAATGTTATGACTAGGATATGGCTGAAAGAAACTTACAGTCCATAAGCCTGATTGTTATGTTTTAAATATTAAGATAAAGAAAACAATATTGACATGTAATCAGGAAACAAACAGACTCAAAACAAAACTCAAACAATTATAATAACAAAGTAAAGCCCATCAGGCTGAGAGGAAATCTAATTTAAATGAAATAAGTAAAATACCATAATGGCTACTTGGCCCTATGAAAATGCCTAACTGTCAGACACACACAAATATCAATTGTAACAAATTCACAAGGAAGTTTACAAATCTAAGGCAAGTAAATAGCCAGTAATTATGTGTAAATCATTTTAAAAGAGAAATGTTATTATAAAGGTTTAAATTAAAGGAGATATGTAATTATCAAATGTCAACATAATTAGACAAAAATTAATATACAATAGAACATGACCTTATGAGGTATTGTTTTAATCTTTGAAAGGAAATAAATACAATAGTGATATTATTTATTACCCAGAAGGGATGACAGAAGAATAAAATCAGTCAGAAAATATATGATAAATTTGAATAAAAATTTCAAATATCTTAACAATGGATTTAATTGAGGCCTTAACCAATCAAAGGATTTCTGTTACCATAGTTGGATACTAATTTTCCGTTAAATTTATTAGACTTGGAAAAAATGACGCGTGGGTAAGCGGTACGCAAGATTGAGATGACCAAAATTTTACTTTAAGAAGTTCAAAAGACATTCAGAAGTCGACAGTATGAACCATTGACGAGTCGATGAAGAGCTTCAAATAATAACAGATGTCCAGGAACCAAATAAACGAAATTAAATAGTAGAAATTCCCAAGACGAGATAGAAGAAGATGCCAGCAGCCTAAATCAGCCCAAAATTGATGAATTTCCAATATCCCTGAACGACAACACATCGTAACCTTCTGAACTGATAAGTATCAATTAAATGAAATAATCCCAAGAATAAAAACACATTAAATATTTCTCAAATCAATCAAAATTTCTCACTATTAAACCAAATTCATTTTCTTTCAAAGGTTGAATAAATATAAACTTACGTAGACAATTATTAACTTAGGAATAACCTCGCATTAGTGTGGGAATTTTGTAACAACTAATACGACACTACCGAACAATTTGTAAAAACACTTTATGCTATTTAAGTACGGATAAGGTACGGTAGTGTACTTTTTTAATATAACCAGCTATTATGTTTTATTTATAATCCAAAGAACCCCAGATTTTGAACAGATTAATATATTGTGTGTAAACAGAAGACATGTCGGCGTCAGTATAGTTCATTTCAAAATCAATTTCGCCAACCTAGAGATATATATGTTTCATGTTCTAAGCCGGAGCAATTTTATTAAAAAACAATTTATAATACCTTTGTCATATTGATTAATGACCAAATCAGAATTAAATTTACAGTACAGAGTATTAACTTACCATTGTTTTATTTCGTAGGAAGTTGTATCATATATGTGTGTGTTAGCAATTTTTACCGAGTAACCAACTAGCGCTCTTACCGAGCGGGCAATATAACAAGCAGTACAGCGGCGGGAATCATTTGAACGCTCCAGCCGTCAACGCTGACAACACCTAGTTAACTTGTAAAATCACAAATTTAATTGTCTTAAAGTAAACAATTTGGCGCCACCCGGGATTCGCAACCCCTATGAATAAACAGGTAGGTTGTACTGATAATTGAGACCATGCTACAGACTTCAGTAGTGACAACCATTATTGTAACGACCGGTGTGAGGCGAACACACCACACTAACAATTTCTACACATAAAAAAACAAGTGTACACATTTTACAGATACGACCGAGTCTTTCAGATCATTACACTGTGCAAAGTCATTTGAAAATTCCGTTTTATTATGGCGTGCAAAACTCGTTTTCAGTCAGAGTGGTTGAATGACCCAAAGTTTAAATCATGGCTAGAAGCAGTGAAAGATAGCCCTTTTCGGGCGAGTTGTAGGTTATGTCGGTATTCGTTTTCATTAAGCAATATGGGCAGGCGTGCAGTTAGTAGCCATGCTGAGGGCTCCAAACATAAAATTGCTGCAAAAAATTCTGGCGCTATTACTAATTATTTTAGTTCACCTGTGGATGCTAAGCCGCAGTTTAATAACCCTGAGCCTAGCACTTCTCAGCCTGTTGCAACCGACGATGGAAACGATTCTTCATTGCTTCGAAGAAATTCAAGAGTGAATGATTTTTTGATTAAAGAAGACTCCACTAGGGCTGAAATTTTGTGGTGTATTCAGGTAGTGATGAATCACCGAACCATGAGGTCTGCTGCCAGGGATGTTGGTGTTTTTAAACGGATGTTTTCCGATAGTGAAATTGCAACCAAGATTCAGCTCCAAAAAGACAAAATGGGGTATGTAATTGTTCATGGAATTGCTCCATACTTTAAAACCAGATTATTTCACGAGATTGAGCTAGCGGCTGTTATAACAGTGGTTTTGACGAATCGCTGAATAAAGTTTCTCAGATGCAACAGATGGACATTGATATCCGCTATTGGGACAATTCCAAGGATGAAGTAGTAGTACGCTACTGACCTTCTGCTTTTCTTAGTCACACAACAGCAAGTGATTTACTTGCAGCATTCAACAAGGAGATTCCGCCCCATTTTATGAAGAAGGTAATTAATATATCAATGGATGGCCTTAATGTAAATTTTAAGTTTTTAAGAGATTTCAAGGCTTACATCAAGGAAATTGAAGGCCCTGTTTTGCTTGAGGTGGGAAGTTGCGGCTTGCATACAATGCATTGTGCCTATAAAGCTGGATTTCAAGAAACGGGATGGATGTTGGTGAAATTTCTGAGGGCTTTGTTCAATCTTTTTAAAAATGTTCCAACTAGACGCACAGACTACAGACGCCTAACGAATAGTAGCATTTTTCCACTGAAATTTTCAGCGGTCCGGTGGCTAGAGTGCGCAAATGTAGCTCAACGAGCAATAGAGATTCTCCCGAATGTGAAAGTGTATGTGAGAGGAATTGAACAAGGGAATTCTGCACCCTCTTGTATGAGCTTTGGTGAAGTGAAGAAAGCATTACAGGATTCTTTGCTTGCACCAAAACTTGCGTTCTTCAGAACAGTACAGTCATAAAAGGATCTGGAACCTTTTATGACAGAATTCCAATGCAATCGCCCTATGATACCATTTCTGTATTCTGCATTGTGTGGGGCTCTGAGGATTATCATGGACAGATTTGTCAAGAAGGAAGTATTGGAGGAAGCCAGCAATCCTTCTTGCATCAACGTAACTCAAAATGAAAATCTGTTACCAGTGAAACACGTGAAGGTGGGATATGCCATGATGGTAAAGAAACTGAAGGAATTGGATGTGATGACATTCAAAAGAGATTGTAGAGAGTGTGTCGTAAAAATCTGTCAGAAACTGGTGACTCGCTTGCCTCTTTCGTATAAATTTACAAAAGCTGTCTCCTGCTTTGACCTGCAATTAGTTAGTTCATCAAAATCATTGGCAGAGAGCAGATTACAAACCTTGCTCTCCATTTTAGTGGAAAATAAATGGTAAATTATTATAAATAAATCACCTTATATCCGTCGTGTGACTTCGTTACGTCGATTAAAATAACGCGTTTCGGAACATCTGTTCCATCATCAGATAAAATCACTCTATTGAGGTCGTTAAACGTTAAAAACACATGTTACACATAATTGTCCACTATGTAATTCACTTGCTTCCTAAATGGTGCGCACCACGACGAAGCCGATCGGACACTGAACTATTATCTGAGTGATTACGCCTAAGCAGGTTCAAAGCTGTATCGTATAGCGGGTTGGATTTAAAATTTAAGTGGTCATTCAATATGAAGTCTCGGCTGTTTATGTTATTACATGCTTTGTATATTTCAAACTCCTCTATTGCGTCCATGTAACGGCCTTCGTTGCACACATGTAGGGGTATTAAATTAGATTTAAAATCAGTATAATTATGATTGTGTAAGATTAAGTGGCGGGCAAAGTTGGACTTGATATTATTTAACAAAGTGAGATTATTTAGGTGACGTTTTGGTGTGTGTTCTTTAAATCGTTTGAGGAAACCTCTCCCCGTTTGACCAATGTAAAAACTGTTGCAGTCGTTACATGATAATTTATATATGCCGGATTTCTTTTCTAAAGGTATGGGTTTTCTATGACGTAGTATTTTTAATAGACTATTGTTTGTTTTGAAGGTAGCAGTAATATTCAATTTATTAAATGTGGAGGTTAGAATCTTTGGCATTATATTTGTGTATGCGGTGGAAATAAATGTTATTTTTGTATCCTTATCTATTGGGGGCTTGGATTTTCGAATTTTATGTTTCTTGATGAGATTATCAATCAACGTGTTTTGGTAACCATTAGCTAAAGCTATATGTTTAATGGTATTCACCTCCTCACGGTAATCATCATCACTGAGAGGTACTGCCAACAATCTGCGGATAAAGTAATTATAAGCTGCCAGCTTTTGCGAAAATGGATGATAAGAGTCAGCATGTATTGTCACATCAGTGATAGTCGGTTTTCTATAAATATTAAATTTCAATTTATTTACA
Source organism: Magicicada septendecula (assembly GCA_034769895.1). Taxonomy (NCBI): domain Eukaryota; kingdom Metazoa; phylum Arthropoda; class Insecta; order Hemiptera; family Cicadidae; genus Magicicada; species Magicicada septendecula. Next base: position 640,778,518 of record CM068367.1, read on the forward strand.
CGTGTTTAGTGACAGACAAATCTAAAAAATTCAATTTATTATCCACTTCAGTTTCCAACGTGAATTGAATGTTTTTATTAATATTATTCATATAATGTTTTAGGTTTTCGATCTGTCGTACAGTACCATTGAAAATTAGAAAGGTATCGTCTACATAACGTGCATAAAATATTATATCATTTTTGTATTTGTTATGTGAGAGCAAATAAGAGTTTTCATAAAAATTCAAGTAAACGTCAGCCAATAGACCAGAGAGAGGTGAACCCATGGCCAATCCATCGTCCTGAATGAAAAATTGGTTATTGAAAGCAAAGTAATTTTGTTCTAAGATAGTTTCAAGTAAACCAATTAACTCGTTTATCGTCTGTATATTTAATTTATTATTCTCTAATAAATTTTCTTTTAAGATATTTAGTGTTTCCTTTACTGGTATGTTGGTATACAAATTTACTATATCAAACGATGCTAACTTATAATTTGGTAGTATATCAACATTTTTACATTTATTAATAAAATCCGTGTTGTTCGTGACACTATGATTGTTCTTTAAATTTATGTTTTCTTTGATTACTTTGACGAGTTTTTTAGCTGTTTTGTATGCGGGCGCTGTGGTAATAATTATAATTTACTGTTCATACGTGACTTGGATACCAAGAACTAATATGCATTGAAAATAAATGGATCGATGGTCCTACTGCTGATCAAGCTGCGAGAGAATTCTCAAACTTTGTGTCCCAGCCCAGTGCCTCTGATAGACTAAAATCATTCGATAGATTGTCAGATCGTGCAGACCACTTTTGGAGAGATTTTTTTGGAAGGTCCAGTCCAGAATTGAGGATTCTAAAAGTCATGAAAATGGTTCTTGTCATTTCCCATGGTAATTCCAGTTTAGAACGAGGTTTCTCTGTTAATAAGGAAGATCTTATTGATAACATGGCCAACGAGACCCTGGTAGCAAGGCGATTGGTGTATGACTCTGTGAACACAATAGTGGATCCCAATGTACAGGACCTCGTGATCGATAAGAGTTTGATACATTCCATGAAAAATGCAAGAAGTCGCTATATGGAAGAAATTTCTAGAAAGAAAGCCAAAGATGAGGAAAGGCAGCTAAAGCTCAAAAAGAAAAGGCAGGTTGAACTGCAGTTCATGGAGTTGGAAGCCAAGAGAGCAAAACTTAGGGAAGAAAAGGATAAGGAGGTGGAACTGCTTGAAGAAAACATCAAGAAGTTGGCTGAAGAATCGAACAAGTAAATGGAAGCAGACGTCTGTTGCAATTTTACATAAGTGTAAATAAGTGCTTGGTGTTTAATTAAAACGGACAGACGGACAGACCAAAGAAAACAAGTAGAAGATCCTGGGAATCAGCCAAAGGGAGAAACAAATGCAGGAAGAGCTGGATTGAGGGAGAAACCTTGCCATAATACACACATAGTAACCAGCGAAAATAGAGAGGTGATCAACTTCCGCAGTTACTGGAGGAATCCGATAGAATTCCTCAAAAGAGTAGAGGAGTTAATAGAGAAAAATAGGGAAACCAGGTGGTCGAGCGTGAGAAGCCTCATCGATGAAATGTTCCGAGACACCCATGACAACTGGTGGACAGCAACTCGGCCCGAAATAAATGATACTCAGGAATTTAAAAAACAATTCCGGGAGAAATATTGGTCGGAGTCCACCCAAAATGTAGTCCGTAATGACATTAGTAATGGGAGATATGAACCACAAGCAGGACACACACTAACGTCCTACTTTTTAGGAAAGGTATGTTTAGCCCAAAACCTAGAACCCAATATACCTGAGGAATCTTTGGTGATACAACTTGGGTACCATTATGAGGAAGCTGTACAGAAAGCCAGGAGGCAAGGGCAAATAAAGACGATCCAAGGAATGGCAAGTTTGTTGGAGGACCATGAGAACGATGGACAATACAAGAAAAATCAGCTAATGAATTAACGGTATAACAAATGGAGTGACAATAATAATGTACCCAATGTTAACCTACATACAATCACACACAGAACGGCAACCGGAACAATGTGAACCGGAACAGTAACAACTATAATAATGAACAGCCATTTAACAGGAATACACAGAATCATTCTCCGAATAACCAACCATTTAACAGAGGTCCACCAAACAATCATCCGGGAAACCAAAATAACAACAGGAACAGCCCAAATAATAATCAACCAAACCATAGCTACAGGGGAGCTGAACCGGACCAACGCACAAATGGTCACCCCAACAACAACAACTACTATGGCAACCGGTACAATCCTAATTATCAGTACAACCGGGGACCCAGGGGAAACCAAAATAGAGGCGACGGCAGGCGCCAGGTAAATTTCATTCATGGGCGGAGGCACAGTAACCACAGGAGAAACAGCCCGAACTGGCACACAAACCCATGGTACCACGAATCGAATAATAACAATAATCAGTCATCAGAGAGTAGGAATAACGAACCACCCAGGGATGAAAACAACCAGCAACAAGGACTGAGCAACGAGACGAACGACCAGTCGAATAACCTGGCCACAAACCAACAACCACCTTTAAACTAAACAGGTCAGTGGAAAAATATAGACACCCTTCACATGACCAATCACTTGGGTTAATACGTCGCGTAATGTCAAAAGATAAAAACAAAGTAATTACCATAATATATAGCAACTATCTGAAGAATATCCGAGAGGAACTTCTCGAAGAAGAGGCCAACCAGTTATAACAAACTAATAGCGAAATTGTCCATATAAAGGCTACCATAAACATTGATAACCATGATTATGGTGGATACGGGATCTAACATATCTCTCATAAACCAGCCTGAATTAGAACGAATTCAAGCCAACTCTCGAACACCAATTCCTACACTGCCAATAAACAATATAATAATCATTGGCGCCACTGGTAAACAAAACAAGACGGTAAAGAAGCAAGTTTCATTAGAATTGGACAATAAAAAATCAACCATCCCTATTGTATTTCTTGTGGCCAATGGGCTACCATTCAGCATGCTTATAGGATGTGATGTATTAAGAAGATATTCGGCAGTTATCAACCTGCAAAAGGGAGTCGTGTTGCTAACTTCAGAACAGGGAACCTGGTCTGCAAATATTATTAATTGTAATCCAACTCCAACCGCTCTGAATCAAGACCCAGGATTGAAGAGTTATTACTGTCAAAGGTGTGAACCGTCCATCACTATGGCTGAGAAAGAGGAAAACAGAGCCTTGTGGGAACAGAAACTAGAAGAAATAAGCAATTTCCAAAGAGAACGGCCTCAACAAGAAATCAGTGAACAACAGTCCAAAAAACTAATTGCAATTTATAACAAATATCAACATGTCTTCTCGAATACTCCTGGGAAAGTTAAAGGATACCAGTGTAAAATTAACTTCAGGGAACCTGTAGACTTCCACAGGAAATCATATCCTATAGCGTACTCCCTGAAAAATGAAGTCAGGACAGAGATAAACAGAATGATTGCAGAGGATATTATTGAGTATAGCCAATCTCAATACACCAGCCCAATAGTAGCTATACCCAAGAAGAATGGCAAAGTACGGATTTGCTTGGACGCCCGAGAAATCAATAAAATGATTGTCAATGACCGGACCTCACCGGGAGAAATTAAGGAAATTTTAAAAAGATTTCATGGAATAAAATACATTAGTACCTGGGATACTGTATGCGGGTACTGGCAGGTGGAGCTGCACCCACACAGTAGGCAATACATGGCCTTTATATTTGATGGTAGAAATTACCAATTTAAAAGGTTACCATTTGGACTCATCAATTCCGTAGCAGTGTTCGTAAAGTGCATGGACCAAGTCTTAGGTCAAGAGGCACTGGAATTCACCACAGTGTACGTTGACGACCTGCTCATAACGTCATCGGACTGGGACGAACACTGCGAAAGAGTTGAACATGTATTAAAGTTGTCCAATAATAATATTACACTTAAATTGGATAAGTCAAAATTTATTGCAAATGAAGTGAAGTTCCTAGGGTTCAACTTGACCGAAAAGGGAATCTCTCCATCCCAAGAGAAAGTTGAAGCCATCCAAAAATTCCCCTCACCAAAAAACAAGAAGCAATTGCAGTCATTCTTAGGAATATGCAATTACTATAGGAAGTTTCAAACGAACTACTCCCACCTAACAGCGAAATTTTCTAAGCAACTTTCTTCAAAAGAAAAATGGACTTGGGGAACTGAGCAAGAGGAAGTACTCACATTAATTAAACAAAAATTTTTCGAAACTGTCTTGTTACACCACCCCAATTTCGAAAAACCATTCTACCTAAATTGCGATGCTAGTGATTTAAGTCTAGGCGCAGAATTGTACCAGGAAGACAATGATGGAAACCACCTGGTCATTAGCTTCACCAGCCGAATACTAAATAGTTGCGAGCGTAACTACAATGTTACAGAAAAAGAGTTGCTCAGCATAGTATTCGCGTGTGGCAAGTTTAGAACATACATACTAGGATATCCTATCACAGTCAGAAGCGATCATAAGTCAATATCGTTTCTCAAACAATGTAAATTGAGTCATGGTCGACTTACTCGATGGATACTTGCTCTGCAAGAATACCACATTACATGGGAATATATTCCAGGCTCAAAAAACATAGTGACCGACGTATTATCCAGAATAAATGTAGAAGATCAGACATTTGAAGGAGAAAAGGTGAAGATAGCAAAAGTGTATTATATATTGAAGGATAGGAAAGACCTGGAAAATATTGTAAACAAAATAGTGTTACAACAAGAGCAAGATACCAAAATATCAAACATAACAAAAAGACTGATAGAATCTGAAGCAATTATAAATAAATTTTACTGTATATACAAAGACATATTATTCATAAAAACCAAAAAGAACCAAGACACATGGAAACTAGTAATCCCTCATTCATTAGAAAACCAGATCATCAAAGATTACCATGTAAGATGGGAACACTCAAAATAGTAAAAGCTTTAGAGGAAGATTTGTTTATAAAAAATATCACAAGAAAGGTAAATAAAAATATAAAAACCTGCACGTTATGTCAGATGGTCAAAACCAATAATGAAAGGAAGAATGGAACGATGATACCCATCACGTCAAATGCCAAACTAGAGAAGGTATTCCTCGACATATGTGGACCATTCCCACGCAGCAGAGGAAGACATGGATACAAGTTCATCGTAATTATACTTGACCATTACACCAAGTACACTAAACTATACGCTATAAACAGAGCCACAACAAATAAAATATTAGATATTATTAAAAATAAATACATGTCAGAAATTGGAAAACCGTACATGATAATAACCGATCACGGAACACAGTTTAAAGGAAAAAGGTGGAGAGAAGAGTTAATGAAACTGAACATCAAAACATATAAAAATTCCGTATACCACCCTAGTAGTAATCCAGCAGAAAGGATGTTGAGAGAGGTGGGACGCATTTTGAGAACTTATTGTCATAATAACCAGAAGGAATGGTGCAAATATTTAACTTCAACTGAAGTGTTTCTAAATATCAGCTATCACCAATTTACTGAGAATACACCATACGTAATGATGTTCGAGAGGAAGCCAAATAGAGAGATACAAGAGATAATAGAATTCCCAAAAACCCAGAAGACCCGTATGATAAAAACAAATGGTACAGCCTAATAATGGAAAAGATTGAGAAACAAAAGGCCAAATATGCCAAAAACCAGCCCAAAATAATCAAATATAAAGAGGGAGAAAAAATATTAATCAAAAATCGTGAACTGCCAAGTACACTGGAAGGCTTAGCAAAGAAATTGTTATTGCTTTATACTGGTTCCTATGTTATCACAAAAGATAATGGTAATAATACTTACCAAATAAGTAACATAAACACAAGAAAAATAAAAGGAGTTTACAACCAAGCTTCAATAAAAAAGTTTTATGAAGAAGAATAAATAGAAATGAAATAAACAAATTTCAAAATTCAAAAAGTTTGTAAGAGCAACTTACTACCTTATTTAGAGAAGATATGCGGAATAGAAAAAAAAATTAAAATAAATGAATAAAATATAAAAACAAAGGAATAAGTTACACTAATTCCTATCAAGTTAAATCAACTTACAGTCTATTAAAAGGTTGATATATGAAGTATAAAATAAAAAAGTGAGATAATAAGGAATAAGTTACACAAATTCCTATATATAAAAGTAAGAATCACAAACTTACGATAATAATTAAACAAAAGGTAACTAAAAAGGAATAAGCTACAAACATTCCTATGAAGTAAGAGAACTAACTTACAAAAAATGATCAAAAATGATATTTAATACAAAATAAAATAAAAATAAAATCAAGCTAAAACTGCTAAGATAAATACCTGAAATTATAATGAATCAAATGTATTCAAAGAAGAAAAAAAAATCTGAACTGGTACAAGGAAAAAGAGAAGTTATGTATAAAACAAATATACAAGAAATGGCTAAAGCAGAATATTGCTAAATAACCAAAAAGATAATAAAAATGTCTAAGATAATTAAAATGATCACAAAGAGAAGTGAAAACAAAATAATGAAAAGTTAGATATAATGAAATTAACATATGAATAAATAAAAACAATCAACTGTATGAGCAAATGACAGTAAATAGCAAAGGTACAGCGGAAAGAAGAATGAGTAAAAGGCCGAAGTGATCTAAAAACAAACCACAAGGTGGAGAATCCCAAAATATATTATTATTATTATTATTAATTTAAGTCACAAATTGACAAAAATGGTATTTAAGATTGACTGTTGAAAAGTCCAGAAATCCAAATAAACTGATCAGAGATGATGTTCCTCTGGTCTCAGAAAAAAATGAGTAGTAATGGGAGAAACCAGCTACTAAAAGGTTAGGGAAAAAATGTGTATAAGGGAGAATGCACCAAGGGAAATATAAATAAAAACAGATCCAAATAAAATGGAATGAATCGAGTAAGAAGAGAAATAAAGAATGGAGAAACAAACAAGAGAGAAAAGGAAAAAAAAGATTATATATAACTGATAATTTCATAAAAAACTATGCTAGTGTTCTATTAAAATGATCAATTTTGAAGGAGAGGCATTATGTTACAACACAAATAAGCCAACCCAGTACCAGGTATAAAAACTATAATTATAAAAGTAAATATACTTCATATCAAATAAAATATTTAAATATAAATAAAATATAAAAACTATGACACGACGAACGACAACATTACCCAACCCAAGTGATTGACCCAACAACAGGAAACAAAAGAAGAAGGGAACCACGAAAAATACACAAAGCAAAAAAGTGATTGACCAAACAAATAGGAACTAACAAAAGAAGGGAAGAAACCAGAACCAAAGAAGAATAAAGACAATTAAAGGAAGTGAATGAATTCCTACAACTAAATGAAATTAAACGAGACGAGAAGAGGAGAACCGAGTCAAAATGAAGACAATTGAAGATGAAGAAGATGAAGGAGAAGAAGAAGAAGAATAGGAAGAATGAAGAGGAAACAAAGTGAAACCAAGAAATAACAAACACCACATATAAAAGGGAGAAATGGTATACTCAAAGATAGCATATTTTAAATAAACCCCAGTAATTATCCACTAATGGAAATAAATATTGTTGTAAATGAGATAATCTATATACCTGTTTTAAACAAAAAACAGTAAAAAATAACTTAGTAAAGAAAAGTACACTAACCCAAATATTAAAGTTAGATGTAGTGAAATATTTAACAAAATGTCATTAATAATAAGTATGATTTTATAATGAAAGAAATAGTGAGAAATAGAAAGAGAAATAATTATAGGGATTACCCACTAAAGAACACTTAGTATAAACAGTGAAAAAGTGCAATAGTGTATGTGTAAAAACCCTAAAGTGTAGTGATAAAGAAGGTACACTAATTAAATTATAAATAACTATAATTAATTTAAAAGTGAAGGGGAGATATAAATGGGAATAGTGTAAGATATAGAATATAAATATTATGAAAAATAGTGAATGATAATGAAAATAAACAGTTAATAAATCTATAAAGAACACTAAAGATTTAACAGTGGAAAATAATAGTGAATAAGTAGGTTGTGAAAAATAGTATTAAGTATGAACTATAAAGTAAGATGGATTGAACACTGGAAAGTGATAATCACAATGGCAATTAAAACCAAAAATATTAGTAATAAGTTTAGAAATATGTAATCATATTTAAAAGGTAGAATCCCAGGAAAGAGTAAATTGAAAGTGTTAACATGGAGGGAATGTAAAGATTGTTTAAAGGTTAAGGAGTTAGAGACAAATCAAAGACACCCATGTTATAAGGGATAGTTATAAATTTCATAAAAGTGATGTTGTGTATCACAATAAAAATAATATGTATTATAAACAAAAATTAGCAAATAATAAGTTCGAAGGAAGTGATGATGTTTCTCACTCAAAGTAATAGCTAAAGAATGAAATGAATGTTAAATCAACAGTAACTAATAACTTATAAAGAATTGTTCGTTTTAATGTTATGACTAGGATATGGCTGAAAGAAACTTACAGTCCATAAGCCTGATTGTTATGTTTTAAATATTAAGATAAAGAAAACAATATTGACATGTAATCAGGAAACAAACAGACTCAAAACAAAACTCAAACAATTATAATAACCCTGCACCAATCCCCTTCCTCCACACACCACCCCCACTACACCTTCCACACAAAAACCGTTACGAAATGATGGCAGTCTGACCAAAAAGCTGAAGAAGGCGGATACTTAAGCCAAAACGCGTCCGACGAAAAAAGTAAGTTTTTCACAAGATAAAGTTCATTTTTAGTAAAGTGATAGTGCTGTGAAAGAAGAGATGAACAATCAAGACAACAATTATAATAACAAAGTAAAGCCCATCAGGCTGAGAGGAAATGTAATTTAAATGAAATAAGTAAAATACCATAATGGCTACTTGGCCCTATGAAAATGCCTAACTGTCAGACACACACAAATATCAATTGTAACAAATTCACAAGGAAATTTACAAATCTAAGGCAAGTAAATAGCCAGTAATTATGTGTAAATCATTTTAAAAGAGAAATGTTATTATAAAGGTTTAAATTAAAGGAGATATGTAATTATCAAATGTCAACATAATTAGACAAAAATTAATATACAATAGAACATGACCTTATGAGGTATTGTTTTAATCTTTGAAAGGAAATAAATACAATAGTGATATTATTTATTACCCAGAAGGGATGACAGAAGAATAAAATCAGTCAGAAAATATATGATAAATTTGAATAAAAATTTCAAATATCTTAACAATGGATTTAATTGAGGCCTTAACCAATCAAAGGATTTCTGTTACCATAGTTGGATACTAATTTTCCGTTAAATTTATTAGACTTGGAAAAAATGACGCGTGGGTAAGCGGTACGCAAGATTGAGATGACCAAAATTTTACTTTAAGAAGTTCAAAAGACATTCAGAAGTCGACAGTATGAACCATTGACGAGTCGATGAAGAGCTTCAAATAATAACAGATGTCCAGGAACCAAATAAACGAAATTAAATAGTAGAAATTCCCAAGACGAGATAGAAGAAGATGCCAGCAGCCTAAATCAGCCCAAAATTGATGAATTTCCAATATCCCTGAACGACAACACATCGTAACCTTCTGAACTGATAAGTATCAATTAAATGAAATAATCCCAAGAATAAAAACACATTAAATATTTCTCAAATCAATCAAAATTTCTCACTATTAAACCAAATTCATTTTCTTTCAAAGGTTGAATAAATATAAACTTACGTAGACAATTATTAACTTAGGAATAACCTCGCATTAGTGTGGGAATTTTGTAACAACTAATACGACACTACCGAACAATTTGTAAAAACACTTTATGCTATTTAAGTACGGATAAGGTACGGTAGTGTACTTTTTTAATATAACCAGCTATTATGTTTTATTTATAATCCAAAGAACCCCAGATTTTGAACAGATTAATATATTGTGTGTAAACAGAAGACATGTCGGCGTCAGTATAGTTCATTTCAAAATCAATTTCGCCAACCTAGAGATATATATGTTTCATGTTCTAAGCCGGAGCAATTTTATTAAAAAACAATTTATAATACCTTTGTCATATTGATTAATGACCAAATCAGAATTAAATTTACAGTACAGAGTATTAACTTACCATTGTTTTATTTCGTAGGAAGTTGTATCATATATGTGTGTGTTAGCAATTTTTACCGAGTAACCAACTAGCGCTCTTACCGAGCGGGCAATATAACAAGCAGTACAGCGGCGGGAATCATTTGAACGCTCCAGCCGTCAACGCTGACAACACCTAGTTAACTTGTAAAATCACAAATTTAATTGTCTTAAAGTAAACAATTTGGCGCCACCCGGGATTCGCAACCCCTATGAATAAACAGGTAGGTTGTACTGATAATTGAGACCACGCTACAGACTTCAGTAGTGACAACCATTATTGTAACGACCGGTGTGAGGCGAACACACCACACTAACAATTTCTACACATAAAAAACAAGTGTACACATTTTACAGATACGACCGAGTCTTTCAGATCATTACACTGTGCAAAGTCATTTGAAAATTCCGTTTTATTATGTCGTGCAAAACTCGTTTTCAGTCAGAGTGGTTGAATGACCCAAAGTTTAAATCATGGCTAGAAGCAGTGAAAGATAGCCCTTTTCGGGCGAGTTGTAGGTTATGTCGGTATTCGTTTTCATTAAGCAATATGGGCAGGCGTGCAGTTAGTAGCCATGCTGAGGGCTCCAAACATAAAATTGCTGCAAAAAATTCTGGCGCTATTACTAATTATTTTAGTTCACCTGTGGATGCTAAGCCGCAGTTTAATAACCCTGAGCCTAGCACTTCTCAGCCTGTTGCAACCGACGATGGAAACGATTCTTCATTGCTTCGAAGAAATTCAAGAGTGAATGATTTTTTGATTAAAGAAGACTCCACTAGGGCTGAAATTTTGTGGTGTATTCAGGTAGTGATGAATCACCGAACCATGAGGTCTGCTGCCAGGGATGTTGGTGTTTTTAAACGGATGTTTTCCGATAGTGAAATTGCAACCAAGATTCAGCTCCAAAAAGACAAAATGGGGTATGTAATTGTTCATGGAATTGCTCCATACTTTAAAACCAGATTATTTCACGAGATTGAGCTAGCGGCTGTTATAACAGTTGGTTTTGACGAATCGCTGAATAAAGTTTCTCAGATGCAACAGATGGACATTGATATCCGCTATTGGGACAATTCCAAGGATGAAGTAGTAGTACGCTACTGGCCTTCTGCTTTTCTTAGTCACACAACAGCAAGTGATTTACTTGCAGCATTCAACAAGGAGATTCCGCCCCATTTTATGAAGAAGGTAATTAATATATCAATGGATGGCCTTAATGTAAATTTTAAGTTTTTAAGAGATTTCAAGGCTTCCATCAAGGAAATTGAAGGCCCTGTTTTGCTTGAGGTGGGAAGTTGCGGCTTGCATACAATGCATTGTGCCTATAAAGCTGGATTTCAAGAAACGGGATGGATGTTGGTGAAATTTCTGAGGGCTTTGTTCAATCTTTTTAAAAATGTTCCAACTAGATGCACAGACTACAGACGCCTAACGAATAGTAGCATCTTTCCACTAAAATTTTCAGCGGTCCGGTGGCTAGAGTGCGCAAATGTAGCTCAACGAGCAATAGAGATTCTCCCGAATGTGAAAGTGTATGTGAGAGGAATTGAACAAGGGAATTCTGCACCCTCTTGTATGAGCTTTGGTGAAGTGAAGAAAGCATTACAGGATTCTTTGCTTGCACCAAAACTTGCGTTCTTCAGAACAGTATAGTCATAAAAGGATCTGGAACCTTTTATGACAGAATTCCAATGCAATCGCCCTATGATACCATTTCTGTATTCTGCATTGTGTGGGGCTCTGAGGATTATCATGGACAGATTTGTCAAGAAGGAAGTATTGGAGGAAGCCAGCAATCCTTCTTGCATCAACGTAACTCAAAATGAAAATCTGTTACTAGTGAAACACGTGAAGGTGGGATATGCCATGATGGTAAAGAAACTGAAGGAATTGGATGTGATGACATTCAAAAGAGATTGTAGAGAGTGTGTCGTAAAAATCTGTCAGAAACTGGTGACTCGCTTGCCTCTTTCGTATAAACTTACAAAAGCTGTCTCCTGCTTTGACCTGCAATTAGTTAGTTCATCAAAATCATTGGCAGAGAGCAGATTACAAACCTTGCTCTCCATTTTAGTGGAAAATAAATGGATCGATGGTCCTACTGCTGATCAAGCTGCGAGAGAATTCTCAAACTTTGTGTCCCAGCCCAGTGCCTCTGATAGACTAAAATCATTCGATAGATTGTCAGATCGTGCAGACCACTTTTGGAGAGATTTTTTTGGAAGGTCCAGTCCAGAATTGAGGATTCTAAAAGTCATGAAAATGGTTCTTGTCATTTCCCATGGTAATTCCAGTTTAGAACGAGGTTTCTCTGTTAATAAGGAAGATCTTATTGATAACATGGCCAACGAGACCCTGGTAGCAAGGCGATTGGTGTATGACTCTGTGAACACAATAGTGGACCCCAATGTACAGGACCTCATGATCGATAAGAGTTTGATACATTCCATGAAAAATGCAAGAAGTCGCTATATGGAAGAAATTTCTAGAAAGAAAGCCAAAGATGAGGAAAGGCAGCTAAAGCTCAAAAAGAAAAGGCAGGTTGAACTGCAGATCATGGAGTTGGAAGCCAAGAGAGCAAAACTTAGGGAAGAAAAGGATAAGGAGGTGGAACTGCTTGAAGAAAACATCAAGAAGTTGGCTGAAGAATCGAACAAGTAAATGGAAGCAGACTTCTGTTGCAATTTTACATAAGTGTAAATAAGTGCTTGGTGTTTAATTAAAACAAACATTGTGTTTTGTTATTTCTATTTTGTGAGGCACAGTGCTGTGTGGTGCGTGCAATTTAAAGAAATTTGAAAACTTTAAAAACACTGTTCTTGAATTATTAAGGCATGGGGAAGGTGATGATAAGAATTTATTTCAGCCAAATGGCCATAAGCTTACGTACACAAATATGTTTGATTTGATCTAACATTTTCTATACTCAATCAGTGATTTACTTCTTTCACGGCACATGCTAAAATAAAAACGATCGCATAAAGTCCGGTACAAAACATATACACACTGGTACTTCGTTCATGGAATCCTTTCGTACGCTTGCCTTGTGATGGAAGCCGTGTACAGCCAATCTGGTGAGAGCGCTGAGCTTACAATTATTTCGTCCTGTCCAGTTGCAATCTAGCGTAGCATCTGTGGAATAGAAGTCTGAGTAAATCATCTCTTGCTTCTCTGGATTTGAGTAGTTCCTGCTCTGGATGGGTAGATGGGGAAGATGTATCATTTTATTTTTTTAATAGCTTTTAATGTTGTCAATCGATCTTCATCTATTATTGTTCATCTTCAAGGCAAATAACCGGTATTAATAAATACTCATGCCTTCTCATAAATCGCTTACATATACTCCCGGCCACAGGCCACTTGTTCATGTTACTTTTGTCATTCTGAAAAATATGATTGTGAGAAATTGCCATGCCATTAGTGATAGGCCCCTCTCATATGAATACATATTTTAAAATAAATGCAGTTTTGAGTGTTGATTCCTCTTGTAGCATATATGATGAGTGAAATGGAATACATTGGCACAGTTTGACCTTTGGTGGGAAAAAATTTAAAATGAATCTTCCATTCGTCTTGTCTTGGAACACTTTACTGCACAATGTAGCGGTCAATAGCTGTAACAAAAGCTGAAAATGTTGAGATTTTTTTCTTTAATCCATCTTTTACGGGGTGCACTCAGTTTGGTGACATTCTCCATGGTTAGAAATAGGAGGGATTTGGGGGGGAATTTATCCTTAGCGTACTGACGCAGAATTCGCCTGGTGTTGAAAACAGAAAACCATCTTCGGGTTGGCCGAGGCAGGATTCGAACCTGCTACAACCTGCACGCTACAAGTCACACCTTAGCGCACTGAGCTAAATGTGTTCGGTGCAGTTGACCTTTAGTTGCTCACGACTACAATGTGGCTGATCGTGTGGTCATCAGTAGTCCACTCAAGTTCTTTGTTTTGTAAATGCGTTGTATTTTGGTCACTTATGTTACTCAGGGAATTTTCGTACTTATCCTGGAAAAATCAGGGAATATTCAGGGAATTCTTTTATGATGAGTTGGTAGACACCCTGTATAACATGGTTGACTGTTACTTTATATTAAAATAGTAAGATTTACTGGTCGGCCAACCCTAATTAGCTCGAGCGATATTTTACATGACCGTACGGTCAGGAGTTCTAAGTCGACTGGGGTGCACTACTCTTGGCGTCAGTCCGGTTACATCCGCCAGCTCGCGCTCTGATTCGCTGATACAAATCACATGATATGGTCATTATTGAAATTACAGCTTCCGCCTTGGTAGCGAGTCCGTATATATTTGTTTGTCCTGGGGCTCGCCCCAAAGTTTATGTTGTTTGCCAACGGAAAACGCAATCACCCGCGCACATACTTGCATTCCAATGCCTTAAGGAACAGTGCTTATTGCAGGGCTCTGACAAAATATACATCTTGGTGCCCCGACAGAGTAAAACAAGGAATGTTAATTGTTCAAAGCTGAGGCCGTGTTTGGGTAGACCTTATGTTACATTTAAAATTACAATAAAAATAAAACCCTTCAAAATTGTCCCATTACAAGAGTTTCTAACACGTCATGGGGAAATAAGGATGTAGTAAGCCCTTAACTTCACATCCAAAGAGAGCTTCATAGGGTGATCATTTGATGCCAGAGTGTAAGGCTCTATTTTTCATCAGGTGAACCAACTGTAGGCCCTCACTCCATTGGTTGGTTTTCTCATCTTGCATCCAAGTTGCAATCATATTTTCAAGTGTTGATTTGCCCATTCAACACTGCCCTGACTTTGTGAGTGACAGAGTTTACCATGAACCATTTTCAATGAAGGCCAATATTCTTTCAAATTATTTACAATTTTACTAGAAAATTCTCTACCGTTTGAGACTGTAAAATAGACGGAGCACCAAATAGCGTAAAAATATCAACGAGGTTGTACACAGCTTCTTTAGCAGTCTTTGTTTTGAGGGTCCAAAGGACGACAAATTTGGTCAAATGGTCCTAATAAACCATAACAAACTTAAAATTTCTGTCTGGCTGGGATTGGAAATCGATGAGGTCAACCTGGCAATGAGAGTTAAACTTGGATGAAGTTATTGGTTTTACGACTATACCCTTTTTTACACATTTTTGCTTTTTTTTGACAAGGCTCACACAAATGAAGGTATGGTTCAACATCATGATGTGTAATGTTTTTATACTTAATAGAAAGTTCTTTTAACATTCTGTCTCTGTCTCCATGGCCTATCGCTAAGTGGGCTTCATGCAGTACATCAAACAACTCTGTATCACTGACATAAAACTGAATAGCACTATCACCTTGCTTGAGGAGATGAATTAGTTTGCTTTTATTTTCAACAAGGATAACATCGTACCTATTCAGTAGCCAGTAATCCCGGGGGTCCTTCCGTTCTTTTTCTTAACATCATGCACGTCCAACACTAGCTTACGATAGTCACATTCACTGAGAAAAACACTTGTTTTTAGCACTAGAACTTTGAAGCTGAGATATGTCAGTGACAAATCAAACTCGCATTAAAGCAACACGGTAATTAGCACTTGAGTCAGCACGTGGTTGCGACATCTTGTGAACATTACTGAAGGTCAGTGGGAGGTAGGCACGTACAGTGGTACAGGGTGTGGGAGGGGGGATTTCTTTTGTGATATGAAACCATAGCGCACACATGTCTTCTATACATTACCTAGAAGACGTTAGGCATTCTATACAATGCCTAGGCAATGTGTAAAATGTGTTTATTTCATACTTTGCTGGCTGGATTCAGGCATTGTATGAAATTTCTAGACATTCTATAAAATGCCTGATTTTGTACTTTGCAGGTAACATATACAACTAAATTTTTTAATGGGATTCGGCACTGCTTGCAAAAAACATTTTTGGAAAACAAATGGCCTGTGAATGTCAGTATTTAAGTAAATATTTTGATAACTGCATGCATGTTTGTTTTATGAGCTTGTTTTTTTTTAATATATATAGGAAAATTAATATTATTTAAAGTAGATTTGACTATATTTATCTGACTTATTTTCTATGGTGATATTTGTGGTAACAGGTTTACAAGTTGCGTATTGAAAACAGAACGTATGGAGACTGCTGGTTTGTGTTTCGACGGTATACAGACTTTGTGAGATTACATTCCAAGGTATAGTACAAGACTTAATAATTTAGTAGGCAAGTATTATCAGATTTCTAATAATAAATATATTTGATCTTGTGACAGAGTATTCTCAGAATAAATTATGTGCCTCTTTGTTTGTAAGATAATTTTGTTTAGGGCTAAGTTCAGATGGAAAGAGTAAAATATGTGGACACATGAGTAACTTGCTATTTGCTAAGCTTTATTACTAGTAGCTTAGTTAAATTATCCTAATATTATTGTTGATTAAAGTTATTGCATGTAGTTTATTGCTAATTTTGTACTTATTTTGTGGAAGGTAGGCATTTACTGTGGAACAAAAAAAAACCCCCGTAAACTAGTTTCTCCATTAGTTCTTTGTGTTTCATGGAGGTTTTATTAATCACTACGGACATTTCATGCCAAACATGTTAATTAATACCAGTAAAGTTGGATTCTGGAATGGTGAAACAACTAGCAAGGATAGTTTGTGCATTATTCTTCTTTGCTAAATTGGGGGGAAATTTTAAAATGTCACTTAACTAATTAAAGTAGAGATTTACAATATTTTGTCAAATCAGTAGCATAGACATTTTCAAAATAGAACTAACCTGAAGAATGAAAAATACATTTTTATTTATATTATATCTAGAATCCATTTTTCCCACATAACTGGCAGGAAAGATAATATATATATTATATAAAGTTAATATTTTTTAAGTTTTATATTATACTGGCCAGAAAAACCGAACAATATGCTAGTACATTTAGAATCAAAGAAGAAATTAAATTTCTATATAGCAATAAAATATCTAAATATCACTATAATATTGACGACTCGGAACACAAAGTTTTTTATAAGTAAAAACGTAAAGTTTTACCTTACAGCCTAAACCGGCTTTCACCTATAGAAGGCTTCATCAGAGGCTGTCGTTAGTAGCGCTGCTCGTCTTGTTGTTGGCGACGAGAAAGTGTTTCGAAAGATTGAAGCTGTGTGTGTGTGGTGAGATGTGTTCGAATAATGCGTGCGATTTGAATTGTGTCTGTTCGTTTAAGATGTCGTTTTTATTTGTTTTTGTGTGTTTGTATATTTCTAATTGTTCTAGAGTGTCTAGTTTTCGGCCTTTTGTGTGTACGTGTAGTATGTTCATGTTATTGTCGATGTTTTTATATGTGTGGTTTGCTTCAATGAGGTGGTTTGCGAAGGTAGATTCTGTAGTGGTGTGGAGTGCTTTTGTGTGTTCAATGTATCTCTGTTTGAAGCTACGTCCTGTCTGGCCTATGTAGAATTTACTGCAATTTGAACAATTTAGTTTATATACACCGGGTAGATCGAATTTGTTTTGTGCTTTGGGCATGCGTTTTGTTAGTGTGTGTTCTGTTTTGTTAGTAGTTTTGTAAGCGATTCTGTATCCTGCTTTTTTGAATTTGTGGGCAATTTTGGGAAAAATTTGGGAAAACAGAACACACACTATCAAAACGCATGCCCAAAGCACAAAACAAATTCGATCTACCCGGTGTATATAAACTAAATTGTTCAAATTGCAGTAAATTCTACATAGGCCAGACAGGACGTAGCTTCAAACAGAGATACATTGAACACACAAAAGCACTCCACACCACTACAGAATCTACCTTCGCAAACCACCTCATTGAAGCAAACCACACATATAAAAACATCGACAATAACATGAACATACTACACGTACACACAAAAGGCCGAAAACTAGACACTCTAGAACAATTAGAAATATACAAACACACAAAAACAAATAAAAACGACATCTTAAACGAACAGACACAATTCAAATCGCACGCATTATTCGAACACATCTCACCACACACACACAGCTTCAATCTTTCGAAACACTTTCTCGTCGCCAACAACAAGACGAGCAGCGCTACTAACGACAGCCTCTGATGAAGCCTTCTATAGGTGAAAGCCGGTTTAGGCTGTAAGGTAAAACTTTACGTTTTTACTTATAAAAAACTTTGTGTTCCGAGTCGTCAATATTATAGTGATATTTAGTTAAGTAACGGACACGTCATGGACAACGAAATCCAAGAAAGAAAATATCATTGAATTCGGCTATGTATAAATCACAATTGGAACTATATAACAAGGTACATCCTGCATTGATTGATAGTATCATAGAGAAAATTAACAGATGCATTACAAATAAGATTAAACTTCACAAACATAAACAGGCAATTAAAATCAGCCATTTGAGAAACAGTAAATGTAAAGATAACATCGAAAGCACACACAATTTCTACCCTAGAATAATAAATAAAACAGACGTCACTTTAACTGACGCAGAAACAAAACTTATCAGCAGAGGACTAAATTACAATTTTCCCCCCAACCTCAAAAATAAACATAACTTAATTAAAGAAATAATAGAAGCTGAGTCGGTGATAAAAAACATTCCTGACCCAGATAAGCAAAATGAAATAAGAATATTAGTAAACAATGAGTTTAATAAAATAATTAAAAACAAGAATAATAATCATATACAAAATAAATTTAATTACACTAAAGCACAACATGAACAACGTATAGCCATACAACTAAACAAAAAACTTTCTAATAATAATATGTACTTAACTAAGGTAGATAAGGGAAATTCTACAGCCATGCTGAAGCTTGAAGAATACACACAAAAAGTATACGACTTTATAAATGACAACAATATTACAAAATTGACGTCCGACCCTACTAAAAAATACACTTTAGAATTAAACAAAACAATAAATAAATGCACGCAATTATTTGATAAATGCACACAATCTTCACTAAAACCAATAAATGCTAGTGCACCTTGTTTAAGAGGTCTCCCAAAAGTACATAAACAGAATACTCCTATTAGACCTTTGGTTAATTTTACAACTGCCCCCAGTTATAAAATAGCAAAAACTTTAGTAAAAATCATCAGAGAGCATACCAACTTAGAAAATAATCGGAGTGTTAAAAGCTATAAAGATTTTATCAAAAAAGTCAACCATGTTACAATTCAACCAAACTACAAGCTAGTATCCTTCGACATAGTAGATTTATATACTAATGTGCCTATTGAAGAAACATTAACTTTACTCAGACATAATTTAATAAATAATGGTTCATTGGAAATACAGAAAGTTGACCAACTGATGATGATATTAAAAATCATTCTTAATCAAAACTATTTTTCATTTGAAGATTCATATTATAAACAGAATGAAGGCCTTGCCATGGGATCTCCACTTTCAGGCATCCTGGCAGACCTATATTTAAATCATTTGGAAAATACAAAAATTTTAAAAGATAATTATTTCGCCAATAAAATCATCCATTATTCCAGATATGTAGATGACACCTTTATTATATTCGACGGGAATACCAGACAAATAGAATTATTTAAGAATTACTTAAACAAAATTCATAATAAATTAAAATTTACTATGGAGATTGAAAACAACAAAAATATTAATTTTCTAGACTTAACTGTATCACATAACGGGAATAATTTAAAATACAAAATTTTTAGGAAACACAGTAATACTGACACAGTAATACATTACGAATCACATCATCCTGTTACACAAAAAATGGCAGTATTTAACAGTCTTGTAAACAGACTTTTAAATGTTCCCCTTGAAAAAGAAGACTACTTAAATGAGGTAAGCACTATTAAACAAATAGCTATAAACAACGGGTATAAACCTACAATAGTAGACAAAATAATAAATAAACATAGAATACGTTTAAAAAATAAAAATTCAAACTTTATAAAAGTAAGCAATAAAGATTGTAAATATCTTTCAGCTAATTTTACAGGTATTATGCCGAATATTTTAAGACCCGTTCTCAAAGATAAAAACTATATGTTATCATTTAAAACAAATAATAACTTGGGAAATTATTTCAAGAACAAGAACAAAGTACCTGTAAAAAAGAAATCCGGTGTATACAAAATAAAATGTGACAATTGTGAGGCTTTCTACATTGGTCAGTCAGGCAGATGTTTTTATACGAGATTTTTAGAACATATTCCCAAGCCAAATAATAATAAATCCAATTTTGCGCAACATTTAATATCAAGCGGACACAAATATACTAGCTTTGAAGAAAATTTAACAGTGTTACATTTTTGTAAAAAAGGTAAACGGATGGATAGTCTGGAGGAATTTGAAATTTACAAAGCTATAAAAAATACTACCACCAAAAATAATTTATTAAATGATCAGATAAATTTTGCATCGAACAACTTGTTCGACACTGCCATCGGTTTAGATTTTAATCTTTGACCAGTCGCATGATGATCACTGTAGTGAGTACACGCATGCGGGGGCTCCGGCCGTGCTTCATTTAACAATTTCACATGCGATCTAAAGTTTTATTTTATTTAAATGATATAACCAAAATCGTGGTTACAATGTTATATTATAGTTAGTTTTAAATTAATATCATTGTTATCTGAGGATGGGACTTTGTGCCCAAAACGCGTCATAACTAGACGAAACTTTGTGTCACTCGAGTGGATAAAAGGTAATATATAATTATTTTTTCAAGTATCGGATACGTAAAAGTACAAAGTGAATTTCAGATAATCGTTAACTAAATATTGCAATGTTACCTGTTCATGTGCATGTTTGCGTTAAACTTATGTCTAATATATTTATGTACCCAGCCAGTTCATGGGATCTGAGGTTATTTGAAAAAAGATTAATATTATTTCTTTTTAAGACAAAAAACAATAAAAATTGTATGTTTGTCTTCATATAAGTGTGCACACACATCAAATACGCATTTTATGGCCAAACACTACATCACATTTAAATATAAAATCACATCACATATAAAATGTATGTTGCAGAGAGGAGAGTGAGTCATCAAACGAGATAATTACTATACATTTGAAAAAGTATAATATTTTTTTTTTAAGACAAAAGACAATAAAAATTCTATACTTGTCTTCGTATAAGTATGTACGCACATCAAATATGCATGTTAATAATCATCACATTAATTTTTATTAAAAAATTAGATTTCCAAGTAATAACATAATATGAATGTACAATGAAAATAAAAAATTGTTTTAATTGGGTGATTGGTAAAAAGTATTAAATCAAGTAATTAAAATTCTCAGAATAGAACATTTTGCAGATTACAAACTCATACTAAAGAAAACAGTGAGCACACATAAAAATATTTAAATACTCAGGGAATTCTGTGCTTAGCAAGCCTGTATACAAAATTACTCAACTTCCATTTCTTATTTAAAATTGTTAGTTAACAGAAGTACATTACAGATGTTATTTGTAAATATACATTTAAAAGTTATTTAGTTTTCAATTATTGTCTCTATTATCTTTGTTTTTTTGTTTGTTATAAATCAGCTATTATCACCTGATGTGGATCGCTTTTCACCATGGTTTTTTATGTACGAGGGTAAGTCAAAAAGTAAAGGCAAATTTTTAAAAAGGAACTTTTTATTGTGAAAACAAGATGACAAGTAACATCATTTCTCTACATAATCTCCCTCAACTTCTATGCACTTGGTCCATCTCTTGACAAGCTTCATAATTCCGTCCTGGAAGAAGATTTGTGGCATCGTGCACAGCCACTCGCGCACTGCCTCCACAACCTCGTCATCCAACGAAAACTTGGATTCACGCAGGTGCTCCTTCATCGGACCAAAAAGGTGAAAATCACTTGGAGCTAGGTCAGGGACTGTACGGTGGATGCTCCAGCAGCTCAAAACCAAGATCTTGAATGCACTGGATCGTTTTCCCCGCAGTATGAGGACGGGTATTGTCCTGAAGCAAAAGCACACCTTTTGAAAGTTTTCCTCGCCTCTTTGTTTTGATTTTGGGTTTCAGATCTCGCAGTAGCTCACAGTAGCTGTCACTATTCACTGTTTGACCTTTAGGAGTGTAATGAATTAGAAGTGGACCTTTCATATCCCAAAACACTGTCATCATCAACTTTCCTGCAGAAACTTGTCTTTTGAACTTTTTTGCTGTAGGCGAGGATGGATGTTTCCACACCATACTCTGCTGCTTACTCTGTGGTTCAAAGTGATGGACCCACGTCTCATCAACGGTTACTATGCGACTGAGAAACTCTTCTCTTTCCTCTTCTAAACGCCTTAAAAGTGATATCAAAATTTCCAAACGTTTCTGTTTGTGCTGGTCTGTCAGTCGATGTGGTACCCAACGAGCACACACTTTGCAATAATTTAGTGATTCGTGGATGATTGCAACTGCTGAACCGTGGCTAATGTTCAACGCATGCGCAATATCATCAATTTTGACACGGCGATCATCATGAATCATTCGCTCAACTGTCTCGATGTTCTTGTCCGTCTTCGAAGTGGATGGCCTACCTGAACGCTCTTCATTGCAGATAGATACACGACCATTTTTAAAGCGATTTATCCACTCATAAATTTTGCGTTCACTAAGACAGCTCTCACCGTACTGCTGCTGCATTCTGCGAATAATCTCCGCAGGTTTAGTCCCTTCAGAGTGCAGAAAACGTACCACTCCCCTCATTTCTTCCTTGTTGCACACGGACAACGGGGCACTCATAATAAAATGCCCTGAAATCACTACGAATGGAACTGAGCACTGAAACAACACAGCTAAAGAACAAAAAAACTTTGAGGTTATGATATGTCATTGTTCAGTCAGTGCTGCCATCCATTGCAGCAGGGGAAATAAAATTTGCCTTTACTTTTTGACTTACCCTGTACGTACTCCAGTCTCACCAGATTGTTCTGACACACACATGCATTACCAAACCATAATAACCAACAAACTGTCAAAGATTTATTAAGCACTGCTAATGCTATGACTGATTGTAAGAACAGGCTTGGTGTCACTTCCAGCAGTGTGACAATTATTTGTGATATCAGCAGTTTGAACAGTCGTTAAAACACTTACATAAAAAACAATGGTTGTAATTTATTTATAATGTTTAGTACTATATCTTAGTGTTTTATTACTCTGTAATTATTTTATTAATAAAATAAGTAATAAATTATTTATGCATGAATTTTGACACCTGTAAATCTACATGTACATAAAATTAGGCACTGTCCATTGTCCACTGTACTGTTTGTTTTAGAATTGCCTTGTCCAATTTTGCACATTTTCCATACAACGTATAGAATCATGGATGTTTTGCCTACAGCTATTTTACATAAACCATAATGGCAACAGATTTTTAGTGTACACTTTTAGAAAAGGTATTATTGTTGTTGTGTTTGTTATTATTATTTTTAGTACTCCTATGTTTAAGTTACACTTCACGGTTAGGCAGTTGCAATGGTTAAAGTTAAGGCATTGCAAAAATCACAAAATAAACATATCAATATAATGTAAAGAAAGTACTTTTTTAGATTTTTTATAATGGTTGTATACCTACTTTAATCACAGGGTTTTTAGACAGTTTTATAGCTTCAAGAACAGCTATACAAATCTTGTTTTAAACTCTCTTGTGTCACTTCATTTATGTACGAAGTCATCCATGTCAAATCTCCCAATAAAAAATTAATTTGACACCCACCTCCTCAGATTTTGATGAAACTTGGCACAATTTATTCTATTACTATCCTGATAACACCTGCAAAATTTGTTATGCTCTATCATTTATAGTTTTTTTTATTAATTTTTTAGTTTTTTTTTTAATTTGGCGCTATCCGAAGCCTTGGAAATCGTGCCTTTAACGTGCACTCGCAAATTGAAAAATATTTTTCTTGAAAACTATTCAAGATATCATCATGAAATTTTGCAGGAAGTTTGTGTGTTATACCTAAAAGCAGCGAAAAATTCTCTTATTAACCTATTTCAATCCCTCAAAAAACTAAAAATATTTAAATATAATTTTTTAGAAATTTTAGAAATGGGTGTTTTATTTTACAAAAACCACAATATCTAGAGTCTCAGACATGATAGAATGCTCAAATTTGTTTTAAAATACTCTTAAATATATAGGCTATTAGATAATTAAAAAATATAGTTGGCTTTTTAACATGTTTAATTACAATACAAAATAAAGAACTATATAGGCCAATCTAAAAAAACTATACTGCTTTTAAATAGGTAGTCCGTGGGAAAGTTAAAATTTAGTTTGCTTTTTATTTTTTATAACTTTTACAAACTTATAAACATTAGGGAAAAGTCTTACAGTACCTAGTGCATAAAAACAACTCAAAGATATACTAGTAAGTTTGAAATGTAATAATGAGGGTAACTAAAAGTAATATTTAAAAGCTCAGTACTCAGATTTTAATCTCAGTACTCTGATTTGGTGAATTATCAGCAGCGCAACTGTGCTGCTGATAATTTACATGACTCACCAAGCCTGTCTCAACAGGCTCTTTTCCTGTGGTGACATGCTCCTCTCTACAGTTGAATTAGTGCAGTTGTTCCTATCTTTCATTAAGTGAGGACATACCTACAGTGACTAATTGTTTCCTAGTTAAAGATTGTTTAAATTAATGTTTTTAAGTTAAGTGTTATTGAGGCAGTAATAATATAAACTTTTTTAAATTTACTTTGGGTTTTGAAGATAATTTAAATTCGTGTGAATATAAACTTATTTTGTTTACTTTGTGTTTTGAAGAAAAGGTAAATTTGAGTGTACAAGTAGGGCATGGATGTTTTTTTAACAATAATTGAGTTGAATTTGTAAGTACTGGCAGTTTGTTTACAGTTTAAAACCCTCTAATAAGTACTCCCTTTTTTTGCTAATTACTAAAAATAATATATCGCTATTATTTTTTTATAAATGTTTTGCTTCAATAACTAAAATATTTTGGAAGTATTATATGAAGAATAATACTTAAAAAATTTTTCATAACATGCTGTGAAGTATGCAAAACAGCATGGCAGATATTCAAGCCTGTAGCATTGGACTATTTAAAAAATCCGACTGTTTCCAAACAATCTACATACCTTCAAAAAAGTTACAATGTGTTTCTGAATTAAGTGACGAAGAAAAAGATTTGATTCACCTTAGATCTGGAATTAATTTGTGTGAATTTAAAAATATCTGTTCTCATCGCAGCTACTACTTTTTAAACGTATTTGAAAAGTATCAAACAATCTGTGTAGACCCGTTAAAAAAACACAAAACGCCTATTAAAAAATCGTTGAGAAGTGTAAGTTTAAGTTTTTCAAAACAATTGATAGCAAAAAATACTTACATAAAACCTGGGCAAAAAACCATAACTTTTGTGAAGAAAAAATAAAAATAAAAGTCAGTGAGAATGAAACAGATGATGAACTCATGACTGAATTAGATTCATTAGAATCAAGAAATGTATCCCTCTCACAAACAAACACTGCTCTAGATGATTTAGGTTTAACACCAATAAAGCTTCACACCTTGTCATCATGTAGTAAGGGGTCGTATTATAAAAGAAAAGTTGATAATGTAACTAAGGCTGTGAAAAGCAAAATTTCAAAAGCACTAGATTATGATGTTCCAAGTTCTGATGACGAGGAAGAAGATACAAGAATGGTTAAAAAGGCACAGGATTTTGATGTGATGATTTGTCTTTTGAAAGAAAAGATTTTATCTGTTGGGAGGTCTCAAAAAATCCAGATTTTGACTTTGGCTCCAGAATCTTGGAGCAAAGAAAAGTGGTGAAGGAATTCAATGTGAGTGAATACATTGTGTGACAAGCAAGAAAGCTGAAACATGGAAAGGGTATTTTGACAATTCCTGATCCCAAAAAAGGTAAAACACTTTCTGAAAATATAATTAAACTTGTAACAGACTTTTATCAAAATGATGAAAGTTCAAGAGTGTTACCTGGGGCTAAAGACAAAGTAAGTGTTAAAAAAAATGTTTACATGCAAAAAATACTTATCCTTTGTAACTTGAGAGAACTCTATTCTTGTTTTAAATGGGAATATCCAGATGTGAAAGTAGGGTTTTCAAAATTTTGTTGTTTGAGACCTAAATGGTGTATCCTTGCTGGTTCTGCAGGCACACACACTGTATGTGTTTGCTGCATCCACCAAAATGTAAAACTGTTACTGGATGCTGCCAAAATTGAAGAATCATATAAAGACCTAATTAAGATGCTTGTGTGCAACACAAAATTCCAACTGCATGCTGCGCCATTGTGATAACAGTCCTGCAAACACTGCATTAATCGATTATTTGACTGAAAAATTAAGTGAAGATTATGATTTAGAAGAAGAAATTGTAATAAGCCAATGGGTGAATACCGACAGAGCAGAGATGGTAAAACAATCTATTAGCGTAGAGGACTATATTTCTTTATTGAGCAGATCACTAGAAAAGCTAATACCCCATTCATTTGTTGCTAAATCGCAGTCATCAGCTTTTAAGAGATTGAAAGAAAACCCACCACCCAATACAGCAATTGTAGTAATGGATTTTAGTGAAAATTATTCATATGTCATTCAAAATGAAATCCAAAGTAATCATTGGAATAGAGGGGGTTGTACTCTTCATCCAGTATGAATTTTTTTAAGAAACAATGAGAATGTTTTGATTTCTAACCATTGTTTTATAAGTGACGATCTTGAGCATGACACAAGTTTTGTTAACTATGTCCAAAGGGAAATTACAAAATGGCTAGCAATAAATCATTCAGAAATAGACACAGTTCATTATTTCACTGATGGCTGTGCTGGTCAATATAAAAATACGAATAGTTTTAAGAACCTGTCTGAGCATTTGAAAGACTTCAATATGAAAGCTGAACACTCGTTTTTTGCTACAAGTCATGGGAAATCAATATGTGATGGTCTAGGAGGAACGGTAAAAAGAATTTTAAGGAAAGGAAGCCTCCAGCTACCAGATGAAGATCAAATTATGACAGCAAGTTCTGTCTACAACTATTGTGAAAAGAACATTGAAAACATTCACTTTCACTTTATTGACAAAAAAGATGCTGGTCCACTATGATTGGAACTAGAAAAACGATTTTCAACAACCCGGACTATTCCTGGTACTATAAGTTTTAATAATTTCAAACCACTTCAGTCAGACAACCTTGAAATTAGAAGGACTACTGATAGTCTTAACCCTGCACTAATCTTTTCTTATCAAACTGCTTCTGATTGGGTTTGTGTTCAACCATCTTCAAATAATTATGTGGCTGCAAATTATGATGGTAACTGGTATTTTGGATTAGTAAAAACTATCTTCAGTGAAGAAGAAGATGCGGAAATTCTTTTTCTCCACCCTTCAGGACGAGCTGCATCTTTTTATTGGCCTCAAAGAGAAGATTCGTGCATAGTGCCTTTGAAACACATCATCAGTATAGTAGACGCACCTCAATCAAGTGGCACCGGAAGAATGTATTATTTCAAAAAAGATTGTGTGAAAAAAACTGAAAGCTGTTGGATGAAGTGGAAAAAGTATTTCAATCAGCATTAACATGTATTAAAAGACAAACAACTCACAATATTGAATGTGTATTTTGAACAATAAATTGTGTTTAACGTAAGTACTCAATCATCTTTTGAATTTTAAAAGATATTCTTCTGTTGTGCACAGTAATTAAACATGTTAAAAAGCCAACTATATTTTTTAATTATCTAATAGCCTATATATTTAAGAGTATTTTAAAACAAATTTGAGCATCCTATCATGTCTGAGACTCTAGATATTGTGGTTTTTGTAAAACAAAACACCCATTTCTTAAATTTCTAAAAAATTATATTTAAATATTTTTAGTTTTTTGTGGGATTGAAATAGGTTAATAAGAGCATTTTTCGCTGCTTTTAGGTATAACACACAAACTTCCTGCAAAATTTCATGATGATATCTTGAATAGTTTTCAAGAAACATATTTTTAAAGTTGTGAGTGCACGTTAAAGGCGCGATTTCCGAGGCTTCGGATAGCGCGAAATTAAAAAAAACTAAAAAATTAATAAAAAAGAGTATGACTTTATTCTTCAGGAGTATCTAAAACACTGCATTTGAATACAGTGTAAATGCAGAGTATTTATATTAGTATGCTTATAATATTTAAAACTTACTTTTTTGCAGTTGCAACAAGAGTTTCCTAAAATTAAATTAACTCTTCCCCAGAAACGATGGTTTGGTGGCAATTTTAGTACTAAGTTTATTGAAGCTAGAGCAAGAGGCTTACAAGCACTCATAAATGAAATAACAAACAATCAAAAACTGCTTGGAAGTAGTGCAGTTAGAGAATTCTTTTGTATGGATGAGCCACCTTCATATGTAGAAAGTGGAGAGGAGTCAAGGGTATGTTTTATATTCAATACATTTCAAGTAACAACTTCTTCAACAATACAGTTAATTACATTTAAATCATCTGCATATATTGATGGACGGTAGCATCCATGGAGAAGAGTTTAGTTAAACTACAACATTGCTTTTGAATTGATAATTACCTTCTCACATTTTTTATGATCAACTAAACATCATTTAAGTCTTTTTTAAGTAGTAAACTGTAAATATCATGAATAATTTTATAATTAACTTAATTATGAGAATGGAATTAAGGAAGAACTCCAACAAGATTATAGAAAAGAAAATGTTTAACTTAAAGACCCTCCCTTTACTCTACTATTATGATGAAAACACACACACATTTTGATATGCGTTTTTAATTTACAACTTATTAAGTTTCAATTAATTCTAGGCAATATTTGAAGCTTTGGAAGAAACAATATATAATTTAAGAAAGCAGTTACATGATAAGGATAGAGAACTGGAAATGCTACGTTTTGCTGTCAGCGAACGTGTTAAGAAATCAGTTTTGCTAACTCAGAGCTTAATGTGAGTAGTTTACAGTTTATTATTTTAATTTATTGTCAGTTTTTTTAATTACCAGTTTTAGTTTCTAAATAATTGCAGTCTGTACTATATTGGTGTTTAGACAGGAGAGTTTTGGTTAGTATTTATATTGTATTTAGTGGTGTAAAATATGTAAATAGTTGTAACAAAATAGTATTGTAAAGAAGTTAAATATTAATTTAAGAAGTTGAATATATGAATTTTATTTGGTATCTTTTGTGAGCAATTTGATACTGTTATGTTTTGGTACAACATACAATCTACGTGATACTGCATAAAGTCAACAGCAGAGTAAATTCAGCCGTTAGTTAACAACTGAACAGTGTTATGCATTACTAGAACAAGGCCATTTCACAAAAATGATATAGTGGCGTGTTCTTTAAGGCAAACACTAGAACCAACTTACTTTAATAATGTAAAGATTGTAAAAAAATACAGCAAATACTGATAAACGATTTTGGCGCTTGGTATAGTGACACTTAACACTGTTTAATTATGATCATGTTTGTATTCAAACTGTTCTGGGAAACAGTGGTGTAACTATGGGGGGAATTCAGAGAGAAAATTTGCACAGAGCCATTAAAAATTTCAGTGAAATTCAATAATCACTTAGGCCTGTTTCAAAGCTAATTGCATGTGTTAAAATAAGGCTTATAAATATTTGTATAAATAATTATATGGGAAGAATCTTGAATAATTCATTTGTCCTGAGGAAAATGGGGAGTCCAACCGTCAAGCTAGCTAATCCCCCTCAGACCAGGTCCTAGTTTTGCCACTGAGAAGAAAAACTATTTCAGATAGCATATAACCATAATTTATCTCCAAAAATGATGAGTTGTTTTCAAGTGTGTGTGTGTGTTTAATTTGAAAGTTGAAAATAATAGTTATGTTATCGATTTTCTGTTTGCACATTTTGCTCCTCATGTTGAACAAAGCCTACATGAATAATCTTATAATCAACTCTGCAGTAGCTTAAGAGTAATATGCCAATTTCTCTAATCCAATAAGTTTAAGAGCTCTTGAGCCTACCATCAGCAGTGACTGACAAGTGTTTTCTTTTATGACAGTAATCAGTCTAGGAGGTATCTCTCACGGGGCTGTGAAAGAATTTTAAAGGGCCATTATGAGCTTGTAAACAAAATATGTAACATTCAAGGAGACCTAAACAATGCATTTATTTAACTTCTGAGACAGTAAAAATTCAGTTTCAGTACATATATTTACAAAATATAAAAAATGTTAAATAAATTTAATTTTTTTTAAATATATTTTAAAACTATTTGTTTTCTTATATTTGAATTAGACATATATTTGTAAAAAGACAGAAATTTTAAAACAACACATTCTATTTAATATTTTTGGGCAACACATAATACTAGGGGTGCACATGTGTGCATGCACGTACACACACACATTGTAAGGGATAGTGGCAGGGACTTCATATAATTAACGGGAGGTCATAGATCTTAAAAGGTTGAGAACCTCTTATGAATTATACAAAATTATACAACAGAGTTAAAAAAATAGTACTTACTAATTTTGTAATAATAATAGTGATAGTGATACATAAATGTTTTTGAAGTTCCTCTCATAAAACTAAAAATTACTTGTTTTATACGTACAATTTGAAATGTTTGGTTGATAAATAATTGCGGGAGAGTAAACGTCAGTTTATCTGGTGGAGAATAAAATTTTGAATTGATGGAATGTAAAAAGTTATATGAGAATGCTAATGTAAGGAATGCAGAAAATATTCAGATGGAGCAACACACTTACCATATAGTGTCCAGTACTAACTGTTTGTAATGGGAATCCATCTGTCAGACTGGTTCTGGCATTGGCGGCTGGTGACATAAAAAAGTGGTGGTTGCAAAACATGGAGATCTATAATAATTAGGCAGAATAACATAAATGCTATGTACTAGAGGCAGATCCAAGAGTGATAAGGGGAATTCCAATTATCTCTCTTGAAAAATTATCCTGTGATGAAAATATGAAATTAGTGTTTATCAGGCTTTCCGAAATATTACACACAACTCAGCTTTCAATTTTTAAATATTATTCCCAATAGAACTTCTGTCCGCATTTGCCCCTAGTACTTAGTACCTAGAATAAAATTAAGTTGCAATTATAACCTGTTGAGAAATGACAAACAACATACTGGCCTAGAAATAACATATTAGACATTTCTGAATATATATATTTTAGCTTACCTTACTTAAACAAAAATTCTGTCCTTTCTTTCTGCTGAGCAAACCAGTCAATAACACTTTGGTTGAAGTCTGGAACACTCATCACTAAATCTTTCTCAATCGACAGTATCGCCAAAAGAGTTAGTCTTTCTTGGGTCATCGTGTTGTGGAGAAATGTTTTTATCCTTTTCAATGTTGAAAAGTATCTCTCAGCTTCTGCAGTCATCATTGGAATGGCGATTAAAATTTCCAGCAGCTTAAAACACTCACTGAATGTCTCTTCAATTATGTTAGCTGTAATAAAAGCATAAAAACTAACAGCTCCAGCCATATTTCTAAATTCTTCTGCACTGTATATAGTTGACAGTTCAAATTTTAACTTTCTTTAAATTTAAAACAGGGTATCCAGAACAAACTTTTTAATTCTTTTTCTGGAAAGTTAGTGCTACATTTATGGAACTTTTCGGCAGAAAATAATGTTCCAGCAGTTAAATGGCCAGTGAAAGCAAATCTTTCATTTGCCGGTGAGATAATAACATCAATAACTTCTTTGACTTCTCTCTTCCATTCTTGCTTCTCCATCTTCCTTCTTTTCGGTATTACTTCTTCACTTGCTTCCACTCTAGAATCTAAATTTGTTTCTAATTTTTTAAATATTTTCTTCAAAATTTGTAAGAACTTTCTGTGTTACAACAACTTCCAAATTTTCATTCTGTATCTGGGCAAACAAAACTTCTACAAAAGGTATAATCTGATTAAAAAAATTTAACCAAAACAGAAAACTGGCAGATGAAAGTGTTTTTTATGTCCAGAGGCTTGTATCAATGTAGCTACATTCTCAATCTCTTTGCTTTCAAGAATATCCTTCATACATTTCATAATACTCGTCCGGTGAAGATGGATTGTCATAACACTTCTTGACTGGAAATTCCATCTGGTGGGAGCAGATCAGATCGAGGTAATCGCCTCTTTACAATCTTATCTAGGATTGAAGTCCTTTGTGAACTTGTTGAGAAAAAAGTACAAAGCCCTTGAATGTTTGCAAAAAATATTTTAATGTTTATATCGATTGATGCTGCTTTCATCGTTACAAGATTCAGCTGATGGGGATGGTAATTAACGTAGTGAGCATCAGGGTATCCTCTTTTATTAAAGCTTGAACACCTTGCAAAGAACCTGATATTACAGCTTCTCCATCATAGGTCTGAGCAATTAGTTTTGACGGATTATTATTGACATTTTGCAATTTGAATTCTGCAAGAAGCCAGTGATCGAGAGTCATGGTTAGGCAGGGTTAAAAACTTCCAAAACCTTTCAACAGGTTTATCTCCAACCACATATTGGTAAATTAAGGCCATTTGAAATGAGCTTGATATATCATTGGTTTCATCCACAATTATTGATAAAAATTTTGTGTCTTTAATGTCTTCCGATATTTTAGAGTGACACACATCAAGCATAATGTGTAGGATTTCATTATGTATAGTCTTGGAAGTACCTTTAAACACAGTAGCCATTTTCAAATGATTTTTTAAAAGAATATAAAGGTTGGCAGTAAAATCTATTAATCCTCGAAAGATACTCGGGTTACTTGATTCAACTGCCTTGTCATGCCCTGTGAGGGCTAGTTCAAAGGAACTGCAAAATCTAATGCAATTAATAATAGTTTTCAAAATATATCTATTTTGTTTAACTTTTTTGTTGTGAATTGCAATATTTTGTCTGTAAGCAGAATCTAATTTTTTTGTTACATTAACACTCCCAAACAACAGTAAGTTCAATGTGTTTTTTATATCCACTGCAAATGATTCATGTTTTTTGGCACGATCAGCTAAATGATGTATACCATCGAAACCTCATGTATCGAATACATCCATGTATTCTCACTTCCACCACCTAACAATAAACAAGGAAAACAAAATAAAGCATTTTTATGGTCACATCCACACAACCAAGTCCATTTTGAGTATACATTTTTATTAAACGACGTATTTTCCGATTTTATAGTTTGAGTGATGTTAAGGTCTAGTGTGGGCCTACCCAGGTTTTTAATGGCTAATTTTTCTTCATTAGAGCGAAGATTAAAAGGGTTGAATAAATTATTAACTGTATTCTTAGTTTGAATTATAGACACTTTTAAAACAAGTCAAGAGCACACAAATAAACTGTCTTTACTTAAACAATGAACACAGGCACTACAAACTAACACTTATACAAATTGTAAGAAATACTTTTATAACCATAATTACTTAAAATAACAGTCCACACTCGAATACAAAATGAAAACAAACGACAATGACGCGACATGTAGGAAGAGAGTGAGTATAATATTATCTTTGATACGTGTGTGCTGTACTGCACAGCAGCGCTTGCGGTGGCGGTTTGCACTACTCCAGTGCACCAGGTGAACCTATTTCCAGCCGTCGTTTATTTTATCCCTACAACCAGTTTTGTTACTGTGCTGTGTTCAAGTCATATCACAACGATCGTGTTTACTGGTTTGCAGAGCTCAAACAACCAGCTGAGTGCAAACGCACACGCAGCACACTTCACTTAGGCTGGGCGGCCACCAGAAGCGGAGCAGAGCGGAGTTGACTGAGCTTGTAAAATCGAAACAATGTTGTTCAATGAAAGGGCGGCCACTGAAAGCGGAGCTGAGTGGAGTGGAGTGAAGCGACGTCACTCGGTCAACTCTGCTCAGCTTTGCCTCGGCCAAGGTCCGTTTGGAAGCTGACTCCGCTTCCCACCTTCCCACTGACAACCATAGGACAATGATTCTTGTTCAACAATTTTTGTAACTTAGTAATTGATTTCTATAAATTTCAATTGTAATTAATATATAAATAAAAATTACCTTAAACAAATTGCTACCTTCTCTTTTGGTCCTATCGCCTTCCGATAATTAGTATCACATGCTGTTATATCATTATGAATAATATCGAGAAGTTCGTTAAACTGGTCGCGTGACATTCTGAAATAATTTTTAAATTGATCAGTGGTCAAATCATCAAAAGGAGTGTGAAATTCACCGCAGTTTGAAATTTAGCACGTCTGACATCGCCGAGGTATAAACACAACTCAACTACACTCCACTTTCTATTGCCGCCCCCTAAGCGACTCAGCTCAACTCCACTCCGCATCTGGTGGCCACCTAGCCTTAGTCGTTTGTGATGTGCTGCGTTAAACATTATATTTCAACATTTTCCCAGCTGTAGCAAAATAAGTTCGTTTGAAAAATAATTTGAACAGTAAGATTGTTTTAACATACAAATTTTTGTTGTATCACTTAGACTATATATATATAGTAAATAAAAATGTTATCACCTTTAAAATTAATTACTTAGGCCTCACATTGTTGCGCCAAATATGTAAATAAAATTATCAGTATAATATTTGAGATATTCGTATTGATGTATATAAATTCTTCTTTAACGCCTCACATTGTAAGCGCCAAATATGTAAATAAAAAATTTTAGTGTTTATTAATTTATTTTTAATTGATGTAACTGGTGTAGAGATAATTACGTATTTTATATTCAATATAAAAATAATTAGTTAGCTATTTGCTTCTTGAAGATATAATTAATTCAAAAATTGATTGAAATTAATAATAATTTAAAATCAAATTATTATCGTGGCTCACTGGGATACCAAAAGCCCATACCAGATTTCGCCTCAATTTTCGTCAGCGTAAAGCACTCGTATGTTCAGTAATTTACTAATTATTCTAAATAATTACACCAGCTCTTATACAGTTTACTTCAATATTCTTTTATTGGTTTCTTAAACATTTCCTTCAATATAAAACAAATAAATACTTTCTGAACATTAGTTACCGTAGCTAATAAATTAATTGCTCAGAGGTTGGCACTATTGAAAAATCTCAGGGTATATGTTATTACATATAGGTTAATTCAACTTAAATATTCAAATGTGTGTTCTTTTGACTACAATAAGTTTTTCGAAAATGTCCTCAGTGAAGTACAAAACATCACAATTCTTCAATATAATATTATATAAAATAAATAATTGCTTACAACTAAGGAATGAAAGTTTTCGCGAGTGTCAAACAGCATCAGTCTTTCTTGGTTAACAACAATTTCACTTCTTAATTCTACGTACAAATAAAAATCGGTATGGAGAACCATACATGACTTCCATGTTCTCAGGTTATATATAAAATTATTTGGTACTGCCTTTATGCGTACCCGCAGTTATTTCGATAATGCGATTTTTGGGCTTCGATATGTAGTGAATATCTTACATAATTTTATGTACCGGTAGTGAAAGAATTATACAAATTTTAATTTTGTATGTTGCAAAATAGTTGGCTGGTGATTGCAATTGATTTCGTTTATCATTTTTTAATGGAAAATGACTGTAGTAGTAATTTATCACCAGGTCGTGGCTGTGACACCAAAAATTGATTATGTTAGGTTAACATGAAAACTGAAATTATACATGGAAACCAATACGTGTGTAATGTAAAACTATTTTTTTCTAAAACCACGAAAAACCCAACTCAAAGTAAGGCGGGCCTAAGAGTCAACCCCTTGCCTATTATTATAGGCCTACATGTCACTTTTTTGTGGCAGAACTCGTTTTTTTGGTAAAATTAGTTTTCCGACAAGTACTCGTTTTGTGACTAACAAAAAACAAACATCCATTATGTACAATTTGTAGAGCATATGTTGTAATTCCTTAATACAGTGTTTTTTTCTTTTTTCATTAACCATAAATATTTGTATTTTTCATTTTGTATTGCTGTTGTTTTTTCCAATTTGTAAACTTAAAACCGTTAGATTCTTTATTTTAAGTGTTACTCTGTTATACACATTGTATTACACGTTTAATGTTGTTTTCTCAACAACATGCTTTTATTTATTTTAGCAGTAAACTAAAAACCCAAAACCATTATTACCTAACTACCAAATGAAAACAACACGTATTTTTGCTTTACATTAAGAAATAGGGCAATTTACAATTAGTACACTTCTTCTTTTCCACACCGTAATATATCGAAACAATCGCATATTAAAAACATCGAAATGTATTGTGGGTACTCGTACAGTTCCAATCATTTACTTGAATTCGGTTTGATAATTCCTAAAAAAAAAAAATAGATTTTGTCAAAGTGAAATAAAATAAAATGTTTCCATAGAAACTACTTCTTTGTTGTCAATAATGTAGTACACATATAAAAACTTATATAAAAAATTATCTCCTCCCTCATCAACTACCATTTTAATTTAAAGAAAATTACCCCCTCCCCCTTCAACTACCCTTTTCATTTATAGATATTTCATCTACCTTTCTACAGTGGATTATTATGACCTTCTTTTCAGAATACTTTATTTATCAAAATTAAGCACTTTACTCTTGTTAAAACATAAAAGGTTGCAGGTAAACTACCCCTTTCCCTTAATCGATCTTCACCACAATCAATAGGACTGGAGTCCTCTACAATTCAGAGCTGTATGCAAAAAATTATTTGATTCTGTTTGAATTTGTGGCAGTTATCGTTTGCCATAGAAAAATTCTACACATAGACACACAGACACTTTTCGAAATATCGGTATGGAGAACCATAGATGACTTCCATGTTCTAAGGTTTATATTTAAAATTTTATATTTAAAATCATTTTCGAAATGAAATATTTCCATAGAATCTACTTTTTTCTACTTATTGCTTCAGCCTTAACCACAGTACTGCGGTCACTAACGTATACCACCTCACATTATCGCACTCGATTTTCACTGATGATGGAAGTCGATGGCACTGCCAAAACGTTTGGTTTTGCAGAAAACATTGGACTACGGCCAAACAGCCCGGGAAGGAATTTTAACAACAAACTACTACTTTGTTGCCGATAACGTAGTACACATATAAAAATTATCCCCTCCCCTTCAGCTATAATTTTCATTTATAGAAAATTATCCGCACCTCGTTAAACTAGCCTCTTCATTTATAGATATTTCATCTACGTTTCTACAGTAGATTATTATGATCTTCGTATCAGGATACTTTATTTATCAAAATTAAGTACTTTACTCTTGTTAAAACATAAAACGTTGCAGGTAAACTACCCTTTCCCATAACCGATCTTCACCAAAATCAATAGGCCTTGAGTCCTCTACAACTCAGGCACATATGTAAAAAATTATTTGATTTTGTTTGAATTTACGGCAGTTATCGTTCGTCATGAAAAAATTACTTTTATTAAAATATAAAATGTTGCAGGTAAACTACCCCTTTCTCTTAACCGATCTTCACCAAAATCAACAGGCCTTGAGTTCTTTACAATTCAGGAACGTATGCAAAAAATATTTGATTGTGTTTGAATGTGTGGCAGCTATCGTTCGTCATAGAAAAAATTAACCTTGTTAATACATAAAATGTTGCAGGTAAACTACCCCTTTCTCTTAACCGATCTTCACCAAAACCAATAGACCTTGATTCCTCTACAATTTAGGGATATATGCAAAAAATTATTTGATTCTGTTTCACTTTACGGCAGTTATCGTTCATCATAGAAAAAATTACCCTTGTTAAAACATAAAATTTTGCAGGTAAACTACCCCTTTCCCTTAACTGATCTTCAACAAAATCAACAGACCTTGAGTTATCTACAATTGAGGAAGGTATGCACAAAATTATTTGATTCTGTTTAAATGTGTGGCAGTTATCGTTCGTCATAGAAATAATTACCTTTGTTAAAACATAAAATGTTGCAGGTAAACTACCCCTTTCCCTTGTCCGATCTTCACCAAAAACAGTAGGCCTTGAGTACTCTACAACTCAGGTCTGTGTACAAAAAATTATTTGATTCTGTTTGAATTTGCGGCTGTGATCGTTTGCCATAGAAAAAATTCTACACATAGATAGATAGATAGACACACAGACACTTTTTGAAAAAATGACTTTTCTTCATGTTTTGAGGGTAGTACAATCAGAATCAGGCATTATCTCGAACACGATTTTTTTTGCCATTACCAAACTTCCATTTCCTTATTGAACATGGAAGTAAATATCAGTATGGAGAACCATACATGACTTCCACGTTCTAAGATTTATATTTAAAATACTTTTCGAAATGAACTATTTCCATAGAAACTACTTCTTTCTTCAGCCTTAACCACAGTACTGTGATCACTAACGTATACCACCTCACGATAGTGCACTCAATTTTCACTGATGATGGCAGTCGATAGCACTGCTGAAATGGATCAAACCCAAACAGCCCAGGAAGGAATTTTAACAACAAACTACTTCTTTGTTGCCGATAACGTAGTACACATATACAAAATTATCCCCTCCCCCTTCAACTATAATTTTCATTTATAGAAAATTACCCCCACCCCGTTCAACTAGCCTCTTCATTTATAGATATTTTATCTACATTTCTACAGTGGATTATTAAGATCTTATCAGGATACTTTATTTATCAAAATTAAGTACTTTACTCTTGTTACAACAAAAAATGTTTCAGGTAAACTACCCTTTTCCCGTAACCGATCTTCACCAAAATCAACTGGTCTTGAGATCTCTACAATTTAGGGATGTATGCAAAAAATTATTTGATTATGTTAGAATTTACGGCAGTTATTGTTCGTCATAGAAAAAATTACCCTTGTTAAAACATAAAACGTTGCAGGTAAACTACCTCTTTCTCGTAACTGATCTTTACCAAAGCAATAGGCCTTGAGTCCTCTACAATTCAGGGATGCATGCAAAACATTGTTTGATTCTGTTTGAACGTGCGGCAGTTATCGTTCGTCATAGAAACAATGACTATTGTTAAAACATAAAACGTGGCAGGTAAACTACCCCTTTCCCTTAAGAGATCTTCACCAAAATCAATAGGCCTTCAGTCCTTTATAATTCAGGAACGTATGCAAAAAACTATTTGATTCTGTTTGAATTTACCGCAGTTATCGTTCGTCATAGAAAAAATTACCCTTGTTAAACATAAAACGTTGCAGGTAAACTACCCATTTCCCGTAACCGATCTTCACCAAAAACAATAGGTCTTGAGAACTCTACAATTTAGGGCTGTATGCAAACAATTATTTGATTCTGTTTGAATTTGTGGCTGTTATCGTTTGACATAGAAAAAAATCCACACACACGCGCGCGCACGCTTTTCGAAAAATGACTTTTTTCATGTTTTTAGGGTAGTACAATCAGAATCTGCAATTATCTCGAACACGATTTTTTTTGCCATCACCATACTTCCATTTCCTTATGGAACATGGAAGTAAAATGACTTTTTTCATGTTTTGAGGGTAGTACAATCAGAATCTGCCATTATCTCGAAGTCGATTTTTTTTGCCATAACCATACTTCCATTTCCTTATGGAACGTGGAAGTAAAATTATCTTACAACTAATAAATCACAACAGTGTTAGTGTTTAGTGTTTTCAGTGTTTGTTCAAATAATTAAATAGTGTATATTCAGTGTCACAGTTGGGTTATGTTGAAATAGTAATTTGGATTAATCTCACCAATTTTACGACCATGTTCCTTAAGGAAAAGAAAGTATGGTGATGGCAAAATATCGTGTTCGAGATTATTGCAGATTCTGATTGTACTACACTCAAAACATGAAAAAAAGTCATTTTTCGAAAAGTGTCTGTGTGTGTCTGTCTATAGATTTTTATCTATGGCAAATGATAACAGCCACAAATTCAAACAGAATCATATAATTTTTTGCATACATCCCTGATTTGTAGAGTACTCAAGACCTATTGTTTTTGGTGAAGATCGGTTAAGGGAAAGGGGTAGTTTACCTGCAACATTTTTTTTTAATCAAGGGTAATTTTTACTTTTTTCTATTGCAAACGTTAACAGCCGCAAATTCAAACAGAATCAAATAATTTTTTGCATGCAACTCTGAATTGTAGAGTTCTCAAGACCTATTGTTTTTGGTGAAGATCGGTTAAGGAAAAGGGGTACTTTACCTGCAACGTTTTTTGTTTTAACAAGGGTATTTTCTATAGCAAACAATAACAGCCGCAAATTCAAACAGAATCAAATAATGTTTTGAATACAGCCCTGAATTGTAGAGTTCTCAAGACCCATTGTTTTTGTTGAAGATCGGGTTGGGGAAAGGGGTAGTTTATCTTCAACGTTTTATGTTTTAACATGGGTAATTTTTTCTATGACGAATGATAACTGCTGTAAATTCAATCAGAATCAAATAATGTTTTGCATATGTGCCTGAGTTGTAGAAGACTCAAGGCCTATTGATTTTTGTGAAGATCGGTTACGGGGGAAGGGTAGTTTACCTGAAACATTTTTTGTTGTAACAAGAGTAAAGTACTTAATTTTGTTAAATAAAGTATCCTGATAAGAATATCTTAATAATCCACTGTAGAAACATAGATGAAATATCTATAAATGAAGAGGCTAGTTGAACGGGGTGGGGGTAATTTTCTTTAAATGAAAATTATAGTTGAAGGGGGAGGGGATAATTTTTACTTCCATGTTCCATAAGGAAATGGAAGTATGGTGATGGCAACAAAAAATTGTGTTCGAGATTATTGTAGATTCTGATACCCTCAAACACACTCAAAACATGGTGTGTGTGTGTGTGTGTGTGTGTGTGTGTGTGTGTGTGTGTGTGTGTGTGTGTGTGTGTGTGTGTGTGTGTGTGTGTGTGTGCGTGCCTGTGTGTCCAGATTTTTTTAAATATAAATCTTAGAACATGGAAGTCATGTATGGTTCTCCATACCGATATTTTTATACACTTTCCTATTTCTGGTATGATATTTTCACAATTTAATATGTATACTGTAATAATATAAAATAGATTGATATTGGTGATGAGACTCTGATGTAATCAAGCCCCACTGTTTGGGCTAATTTGTAATAAAATAATAAAAAAGATTAAAGTGTTGATTCTGTATGTAATCAAGCCCCTCTGTTTGGGCTAGCCAATTTGTAATAAAATAAAAAGATTGAGTCTGTATGTTCTTAATTGGTGTATTTAATTGGTGTGGCTCTCAACGTCTTACTGGCCTGAAACACTTCCTAAAGTTTCCCAGCTGGTCGAGTCCCAATGGTAGCAAGACTGGTCGAGTAGCGTAATGTTGATGAAGAAATATATGTTCAGCTTCACCGAAAGTTTCAAAACAAAAATTGTTGTTTTGAAGAAAATTTAAAAACAAATTGTTTTTAAAAAAATAATTTAAAAAAAATTTTCTTTTTATTAATTAATTAATTATAATCAATTAATTAATATAGGGCTGTGAAGTTTTAAAAAGTGTAATGCTCTTCTGAAAAATTTTATTGAAGTTTTGGTATATTTTAAATAAACTATCACCACTCATAAGATTGTCTTCAAACCAATCGATACTTGTTTACCTTTTTATTTTTTTTTTTTTAGGTTATCTTCACTTATAGGTGGTAAAGTCCTGGTAGATTATTAATTAGAAGTATATTAGTGATAACTAGTAATATTTATGAAATAAAGAACTATTTAGTGTTGAAAAATATTAATGTGTTATTAGTTAATAGCAATATTGACTCTTATCGATTATAATATCGATTCTCAGGATATCGAAAAAGTTACAAAGTATATTATATAAAAATCATACAGGGTTCTTTAAACAGCCAATTATTATCAAAGTCAGAGAAAT
This sequence comes from Magicicada septendecula, assembly GCA_034769895.1. Lineage (NCBI taxonomy): Eukaryota > Metazoa > Arthropoda > Insecta > Hemiptera > Cicadidae > Magicicada > Magicicada septendecula. Next base: position 640,820,493 of record CM068367.1, read on the forward strand.
CGGGCCAATATTTAAAAAGTATAACATTACAACAAATTAATAATTATTACTAAATACAGACATTGAATAATAAATTTGAAAATAATATAATTGTTTTCACCAACAGCTGATATGATCACGGAAGCATTGAGGTTGACAAAAGCAAATGGCTGCCATCAAGCTGGTCCAAATATTGCTCGATTCTGCTACGTTCCGAATAATGTATTTTCTGGCCATATTCCTGTTCTGGTGTCTGCAAATCTCTTGTTAAATGTTGTGTAGTGCCTGGTGTAATGTTTCTGGGTTGTATTTTGTGTATCTGTGTAAATATAAGTTCAAACACTTTTCCCTATTCCGACACTAATATGTTTATTGTATTATACAGTTTTCTGGTGTTTTTCGGAGTAGATATGTATTGTTCAGTGTTATTTAGTGTTTCTTGATTGTTTTTGTCACAATGTGAGTGTTCTAGAAGTATTTTATAAGTCACTCGCGATTTCACAAAAAACGTACTATTCACTGCTTGACATTACCATTGTAAGTTAGGTTAGAGTCGTCATAAAACGCTTGTCATGTTAACCGTTCAAATACCAACAATCAACTATCTTATTTCCTTCAGTTTCAATTAAACTCTTAGCCAATATAATATTATTCTTAACATTGTTCAAATATATTTTCATATCCTGTGCATATATAATAATTCACTATATGATTGCCTAAACTTTGGTTATTTATCAATTTTATTTACTAGATGTTATTTAAATTAATCTTTCAGTTCATTCGGCTTATTTTCAGATTAAATAATGCCGTTTTATAGTGTTTTCTGTCCAAAATTAGTAATTTTACTTTCATTTTGGGTATTCTCTGAAAAGTCAAAACATCTCCAAAATTTACTTCCTGTTATTATGTAAATTCAGCCATTTTATTAGTTATATTTAATATTAATAATCTTATATTGTATTAAAAAGGTTTATATTCCCTTATTTTCTTGTAATTAACTGAATTAGTTGTATTCTGAAACATTATTCTGGAATATATGACTCCCATGTCTAAATTTCTGAGTTTAGTCATTTTCATTTTTATTTATAATTCTGAATATAATTTATTAAAATCTTTCTAAATGGTATGTGCAATTATATGGCTTGATCTCAAGTTTATTTTGTCTAAATCCCTTTTGTGTATTTGCATTTAAATGAGTAATTTCTCTGTTTTAATGAAATTTGGTTTTCTTTCTCTGGCCTATGATTTTTTAACAATTTTTTCTTACAAAATATTTTACAAACAATATATGATGTGTGATACCCTCTCTGACTTTTAAATATAGTCTTATAAACTAAACATTTTTCCAAATTACACAATAACAATGAGTATTGGTTACAATACCAATAACAGTTAAACAAATAAAGAATATTTTTTTTAAATAAATGGTTGTCTTCAACCTTCAGACATTTTACAACAAAATCCTTATTTCTAACATGGAAATACGGTTCACAAAAAAGGTTTTTTTACTAACTCAAGTCTTAATTACTTCCTACTATTTACAAGTAGTAATTATTTTTATAGTTCTGATGTTAGTTGTATCAGACCCAAACAAATGGCCTTATATCTAACACATTTTTAAACATTCTTATACTATATACATAAAAACCTTATATCTATATTCTTGTTGCTAACTATTATTATAAGTGGGATTCTACAGTTTTTATACCGTCTTTTACACATTGTCTTTGGGGGATTGTACCTGTCATAAATAAATAAATAGCATAAATTGTTCAAAAAGTATTATGAAATCTGTTTTTCTTTTTGCATATTAAACAAAATGTTATTTTAAACAGATTTATGTCTTATAAGTAACATATTCTCACAGTACACATTTCAAGTCATTGAAAATTGCATATTTCATTGTATTCAATGTTTGTGATTGCCAAGAATGAAACACAAGGTTTATTTTCTATAATACCCAAAACTATCACTGGTTCACTTTGCACTTTTATATTATGTTATTGCTAAATGGTCGTATAGTCTTATTAACATAATAAATTGGTTAGTGTTTTACAATGGAGATTTGTTCCATGGGTACTATATTATTGTTTCATCTTAGTTCACAGGCAACTTTTACTTTATACACTTCTCTCTCTTAAATTTATATACATGTGGTTTTCATTTCGTTATACTTTTATTGGTTAATGATTTATTTTGGGGGGTATGGGGATTTGGGTGTCTTTTATAAGAGCATGACATCTTCTTCAGGATGCTGCCTTCTTCTTCTTTCATCAGTCTTCTTTTCTCCTGCCTTCTGGGACTGGTATCTTCTCCATCTTCTTCTTGATGCCATCAGGTTTCTTGGGATCTTCTCCATCTTCTTCTTGATTTTAGAAATACACCACCTGTATTGGTTGATCTTGGCTTATTTTAGGGTTTCTATTCTATTTATTCTTCCTCGTTGTGGGTTTGGTCATATTCTGTACTGCTTGGTTATTCACTTTCTTACCTTCCTGGGTTATACCTTGAAAACCTTTGGTTATGAGACTGGTTTTGGATGACTCATCACTAGTAACTCCTTTTATTTGAACTTGTATTTTCTTTATAATAATGATTTCTTTCCACAGTTGCTATGAATTAATCTATTTATATTAAACTTAATGCTTTCTTCCAAATTTAAATGTCAAAACCTTATTATTCCTATGATCAATTGCCATTCAATATTATGCTAACATCTGTCACGTTACAATACGTCACTATTCACAGTTCACTTGGTTGATTATTCACTGAATTAAAACCTGTCTTGTGTTCGAGACGTACTAATAATTTACTGCCCACAAGTACAGGGTGGCGCAGGGAAACGGGAGCATATGAAATACAGTAGAAGCCCGATATAGCGCGGTTGTCGGGTGACATACTTTCCCCCGCGTTATAGGCGTAACCGCGGTATATCGGAAGGTGACCTGTACAGTGACAAATGATGGGGAGGGAGGACCGGGAAAAAGGCTACAGCATAATGCACTACTATATACTGTACGTAAATTACGTCACGAAATGTAGAAATAAAAAATAAGAAAACTGTATTTTAATCCAATACGTATTTTAATCTATTTTAATCCAATGGAATATAAAATACACTATTTATACATTGCTCACTCGACCTACTGTAGGCCTAATTGTTGGTCTTAAAAAAGTCCGTAATTGTTGTTTGACGGGATAATGCACAGCGTTTCTTTTCCGCGTATTGTTTTATAAACGCGAGGTGCAGCAGATGAACATTATTAGATTCACTTTGCCTCTCCATCCACGAAATTACTTTGTTTATGTGTATTATCACTTCACTAACATTTGGAATAACTTCTTTCACTTCCACCCCATTTTCATTTCCATCATCGTCATCGTCTTCTTTTTCTTCGCAATTTGCATTTCGGACTGCATCGATGATATCTTTATCTCCTATACATTCTGTAACAGGCTCACCGTTGTCAACTTCTGCCCAGTCATTCAAGTCATCTAGAATGAAGTTGCAATGCAGAACACTACTCGCAGACTGTACATCACTATTAGTGAATCCGGCAACAGAGCAATTTCCATCGGCGATGTTTTGTTCAAAGGAACATTTCTTCCAGCAATTCTGAATCGTAGCCGTACTAATACTTTCCCATGCAAGACCTATTGAATACGCAACTGTTTTCAGGTTTATTGACTTAAGGTAAATTTCCATTTCCTCATCAGAATTCACTATAGCACTCAGAAGTTCACGGTGGTAATGCGCTTTAAATGCTTTTATGATGCCTTGATCTAATGGCTGGATCAGTGCTGTAGTGTTTTTCGGCAAGAACATGACTCCGATTTTCCCATCTCTTGACTGTAGCATATCAGCAGGTGGATGTGCTGGACAGTGGTCAAGGGTCAGTACAGCTTTTTCTTCGAGGTTGAGTGACCGCAGGTGGCTTCTCACAGATGGAACAAATTCTTCATGGAACCATTTACCGAAAATATCACTTGTCATGTTAACATGTTGAAAGCATCTAGGATTTCGGCTTTTCCCTATACAGAGAGGTTTAACTTTGTGGCTGCCTGATTTATTTGTGGCAAACAGGAGGGTAACTCTATCCTTATTTATTTTTAATCCAGATTTATTTATTGAATTATTCACATCCAGAGTTCTGGTAGGAAGCATTCGAAAATACAGAGCAGTTTTATCACAGTTATACACTTGATGGTCATTTAAATTGTTATCGATCATTACTTTGTTTAATGCCTGAGGAAAAAGTGCTGCAGCTTCACTGTCACATGATCATGCTTCCCCTTCAATGCTTATCTGGCTTATACCATGACGAGATTTCCATCGCGAAAACCACCCATCAGATGCATTAAAGTCACTGTTGCCATGTAAATCACTATGGATTTCACAGCTTGAGCTCTAATAACTGGTCCTGACAGTGGCACACCTTCACTTCGTTTTATTAAAAACCACCTGTACAGACACTCATCTAGTTCACTATCCTTACCTACTTTAGTCTTTTTTCTTTGCAACCCTACTTCACTTTCAACTGTGTTCACAAAACTTTTAAGTTTATCTTCTTCCTTCATCCACCCTCTAATTGTTCCTTCTGGGATGCCACACTCACGTGATAAACTTGCCTTTGACTCTCCGTTCTTCACACGATCAATTATTTTGAGTTTATCACTCACAAAATACGCTTTTCTTTTCTGCGACATCACAAAACTCTACACTATGCGAATTTATGACAAAGACTATACACTTTGATAAGATAATATCAGAGTATGATCTTATACTGTACTGTAATATGAGGGAGAGAAGGGATTTAGTTGGCTGCTTGCCTTGGCATGAATTCTTAGAAACGTAGAGACTGTAAATAGCTTGGGCAATTGTTTATGTCTACAGGTACACTTGAACTAGCAATTCTGGCTGTTGTTTACAACGCCGTTTCCAACAACAAGCCTTTGTTTACAATAAACGCAACGCATTCCAATGTTGTGGCTACGGAAGTCACGATAAACAATTCATAATTTACTCACTCTCTACAAGTAAGAATTTTCACTAATAACGGGCGACATACTCTTCACCGCGTTATATCCAAATCCGCGGTATACCGGACCGCGCTATATCGGGCTTCTACTGTAATTAGAAAAAATGAAGGAACGTTACAAAACTTTATTTGAGGCTGAAAATATGTTCTACAAGACTGGAAATTACATTAGGCATCACTTTTTAAAAATTACGTCAGTTAAATGCTGCCCATTTTGCTGCACATTCAGTAAGTCGTTTCTGTAGGTTTTGCATAGTGCGGCGCAATGTGTCACCTGGGATTTTGGCAATTTCCTCTTCAATCTGTGTCTTGAGCTGAGCAAGGGTTCTTGGTCTAGTCTGGTACATGATGCTCTTCAGATGTGTACATAAAAAGAAGTCACAGACAGAAAGGTCTGGAGATTGGGGCGGCCAAGTGATGTTAGCATTCCTTGAAATTATGCGATCCCCACACAAACGTTTCACTGCTGCCATAGACTGTCTGGCAGTGTGTGAGGTGTCTCCATCCTGTTGAAACCAGGTGTGCTGAATGTCAAGATTTGGAAAAGTATGGAGTCTTGGAGCCAAAAATGTCTCGAGCATGTTGACATAATGTTCAGACGTCACAGTGACAGCAGTGCCTTGTTCATGAAGTAAGGGCCTATCACCCCATGACACAACACTGCACACCATACGGTAACTTTGGTACTGTGTAATGGACGCTGGTGAAGCTGAGCAGAATTTCCTTAAGCCCAGTAACGGAAGTTCTGCTTATTCACGTATCCACTTATGTGAAAATGGGCTTCATTGGACATCCAAAGATTTTGAATGAAGTTAGCATCCTCATTGATTTTAGCCAACAATTGTTCACAAATTTGCAGGCGCAATACACAATCATTAGGATTCAGTTGTTGCATAGTCTGAAGTTTGTACGGATAAAATTGAAGTTCATGGAGTATTCTTTGAACGCTCCGATGTCCGAGCTGCAATGACGAGGCAATTTTTTGCACCGAACGACGAGGACTCCTTAAGATGGCAGCTCGCACGGCAGCTGTGTTTTCTGGGGTACATACAGACCGTACACCCCCACTAGGCTTTTTCTTCAAAGCTGAACCAGTCTCTTCAAAATTACGAACCCACGTTTCGATTGCGTGTAACGAAGGAACTTGACCGCGGGGCGGGATCTGATAGTGGCACCGAAACTCTCGTTGTGCAGCTGTCAAACTGTCACCATGTCGGTAAAATGCCCTTACGGCGACCGCATGCTTTGCACCACTCCACTGCTCAATGGTAACTAAATGTCCGTTACTGCTAGACAGACAGTTTCACTTCTGCTACATCTACAGGGCTGCCAACATCAACTTCAAATTTTCCCGTTTCCCTGCGCCACCCTGTATTACAGGGATCTCGTTCTTAACTCTTCGAGGTTCAACAATCAACTAACTCTTGTGTGTCAATTTTTCTGGCTTCTCGGTACAGAATTTGCAAAATTCCGATTGGTCAAAGCCTTAGGCATTGTCATTTGATGGCGTCAGTTTTCTAGTTCAAATATACCTCCAAATACTAATTTCAAAACTCCCATCCTATGCTAGATACAATGTTAATGATATTGTCATCAATGAATTCTCCTTTTTTCACTGATCATTTTGATACCTAACAAGATAGGTTTTTGTTCAGTATCTTTATATGTTACATTTTTTATTTTGGACCTAAATTTATGTTTTATGCTTAAAAGTACCCCTTCTGTTATAAAACAATTTCTATTTACTTTAAATATAATATTAAGAGTTAAATAAACTGATATCAGTACTGGTCATGACAAATGTTAACATCATTGTCTTATGAAACCTATTGACTGTGGTACAAACATAATATTGTCTTATGTACAGTCTGGCAACTTTATCTGAGTCCCCGGATGAAATTTGAAGCTGAAGAGCCTCCCTTCGCCCTTCCAGTCCACATGTTACTCGAGCCACTCTATTTGTTGCCGCGCGAGCCAAATGGAGCTCGTTTCATGTGCTGTTCATGCAGCGCTGTCAGATACTACAATATGTTCATTCCATTCCAAGTCGTCCCACGGTAAAGGTCCGTAAGGCGAGCATTGTGGCATTCTTGTGGCTACATCATGCTCTGGTGTTGATTTACGGCAGTCTGACAACACTGCAGGCCAGGCGCTGGGTGTGACGTGCTGATGTGTTTCCAATGATGTGCTGATGTGTTCTCTCTCACTCCAAAGTAGGGTTACTCCCTCCCCACAGACGCGGAGCTAGCGCTGCCAGCCAGGGCTTCAGAAAGAGTTGCCAAACTGTACACTTTAACATCATTAATTTCTTAATACACATTGCTTATTTATAAAATATAATCTTATTATGGATCTACTCTCTACCTTAATACAGTTATTTTAAAACTTACCCTAATACAAATACAAGTTTTATAGAATAACATTTAACTAAATAATTTCTTAATTTATCTGACATAATAATCATCATGACATACTCCCTAACATCCTGGTTAGTTCATAATTTATACTACTACTAACACAAATATTACATAACATGATTTAATTAACCATCTGGGTAATTCCTCAAACATAATGATTGTCATCCTGACAAACTCTATAATACAATAGTTAGTTCAGTATTCTCACTAATAATCACAGAAGTTTTATATAACAAAATTTAGTTAAAACATTTTGGTATTAGTCTTCCTTTCACTTTAATTGTCATTATGTTCTTTTAGAATATGTAGACACAAATACCAAGTCAGGTCATAATTTCTAGTTACAGTTTTATACCTACTGATACACAATTATTGTTTCATATAACTAATTCTTGAATTAACACACTTTCCCTTCATAGTATAATATTAATCAGTTATACCTAATGTGATATGGCTCTTACCTATTTTTAATACAATATGATATAAAGTATTTAATTGAAATAAGTGTCATAATGTTTTTATCTGACATGTATACTTTCCTTGATTATTATATATCAGTTTTATAATCTTAACCAAACATATTAAGACATATAACTTACAAAATAAACTTAGTATTTTACTATTATTTTGTACTTCAACAGGCTTTAGTAACTTGGTTAGGTTATGCACTTTGGCATATGTCTATTCTTCAACATGTATGAGTTATAATATTTATTTTAAGGGAACCATCCCGTTACAATGTACACACACGCACACTGTCATGTTAGATCTATAAATACTGGTGGTTGTGCAACCTTACAACCTTAACACCAGCCGCCCCTGTGTTCTGGTCAGTATAGTCTTATTCTTTAATTCAAGAACGATTTCTTTCCAGATTCCTTTGTTTTTGTTCATATGCACACACTATGTACTTATTTTTTATTTTAGTATATTGAATAAAATGTGCATTGTATTCATATTGGGTGGGTTTACCACCACAGTTTAACTGAAAACATGTTTAATCTAACTCTGGCTCAGTCCTACTCTCAAACTTTGGGTCTGAAAGCCACAAGTCTAGTGGTGTGTATACCATGCCCCATAACATCATTGCAATGGATACCCCCTCCCTTTTATACTCAATGCAAATAGATAATATATTGTTTATGACATATACTCCAATGGTTGAAAATTCCTTTATATAATTTCCTATATATAAATTCCTTTATAATTTCTATTTAAATATAATTTCTTTATTTTTACAAAATAATATTTTTTATAGATTTTTACTAAAATAACTATCATGTAAAGTTAAATTTATTACATTTCGTTGATAATGTAAAGCTTTTATTAACTATTTTCGAATGTACACCAACTTAATCACTAGTGAGAAGTGGGCTCATTAGCCTTTCTTCAATGTCACAACTTATTAATATCTTTGTAAGTAATAATAAGTTGTGAAAGATCTGTGACAATGCACTATTTCAGTGTAGAAAAGTAACAGATTTTGAATTTCAAATATATAGTAAATAATCTTTATGTATAGTTACTAATAGTATTTGTACTCTGAGTATGTGATAATACTCACTCTCTGTTAATTTACTGCCATGCCATACAAAATTTATAGTTTTACGTTGTTCATAAAATTAAGTTAGACCAAAGTTAAAGTGAATAGGCCTATTTTATATTGTGTTTAAACTTAAACCTGTAGTAGGATTAATGCATTGTTAATACTTGCGTTTCATTTTATATTGATTTCACAGTGACAAGGTGGCAGCTTGTTCTTCTTGCAAAAGCAAAGTCGAGTCAGATGCAGCAGAACTGAAACATGTGCTTGGATCAGATTTTAATTTGATTTCATGACGTACTCTGTATTCTGGTACTCTGAATGATGAAATTTACCACATTTTTATTAGTTACAATAAAGTACAAAGTCTATTAGTTTTGGCCAGTAGTGTATTTGTAAAAACATGTACATAGAATTGACGAATTTATATGGCTACAACATAAAAACTAAGACTGTACATATTAGTAATTCAATTTGTCAGAATTTAATTTATTTTTATTAATTTCACAGATATTTTAGTTAATAGTAGTTGAAGGGTATGTTTAATAATATTAAAAAATTATGAAACATTCTTCTGTATGAATAACTGTAATAAGTAATTATTTATTATGGTCAGAATTGAATTTCTTTGTTAATTTCACAAATATTTCAGTTAATAATATTTGCAGGTGTGAATAACCATAATAAGTAACTAAATATTGGTAACACATTGTGCACATGTAAGTTATTTACTGTAATTTCATCTTTGATTGAAGTACTCAGCAGTCGGAGAGATAATTTTCTAATGTTATTTCTGACACAATTGTTGTTAATGAATTACCAAGTCTGTGAAGTTGTATCTGTAAACTATATTTTTATATTTATGATATATTGTTTTGCTTATGAAATTATGACATATTTATTATATATATAATTTTTGTATCCAAGAAACGAAATATATAAAAGAAAAGGATACAAATAGAAATACTCTGTAACAGATCTGTCTAGTGTTATCAGTTGTCAGTATCAACACAGTTTCAACACACACTTCCCAGATGTACTTTGACTGAGATAAGTAGAAATAACAAATTTAGGATTTGTTTAAAATAGGGCAAGATAAAAACTTTATATGCACATAATAAAAGTGCTTCATAAAGAGATCGAACGTTTAGAATACTTTGTTCATTGTGTAAATTTCCATGAATTCATATATGTTCCAAACTATATGTTTATGACTGTGGAAACGTGTTTGCATTTACTGGACTGTAAACACTCTAAATTCTTTTTTAGTTTTATTAATTTTTTAAATGAATTCTTCAACATAAAGGGTAGTGTTGTTGTTACTACTTGTTCCGATTTTCAGTACTCACCAGTACAGGTGTAAAACTTTGTGATCAACTTCAGAATTGTATGTTTTTTTGTACTGTAATAATGTGCATAAACAAATGTGGATAAACATAATGTCATTAGAAATTGTGTTTCTGATTAAGATATAATGAAGTATCACTTAATGTACTGTACATAACATGTCTGAAGTAGTAAATATATTAAAATACGGTAATCCCTTATTATCTACAGGGATTATGGTCTTTGAGACTGCCCTTAATGAAACCATGAATAAAAAGTTTTTGTACTCAATAAGAAATGGAGTTACCAGAAAATGTGTAAAAAGGATCATTATATTTTAATGTTATGGACGTTTTACAAATAATATTCTACAAAAATCGATTTGTTATTTTCTTATAATAAAATTTATAGTACACATACCTGTACTACATGTAACACAAATTAGTACAAATACAAATAATACTTCAGTTAATACAAATTAACTAGAAAAATGTGGTACACAATAAATACATAATTAACTTAGATTTGCTCAAGTTTTCGTTTAGCTGTATTAAGTTAATTTCGTTTTGTAAAGAAACTAGTTATTGTGTGTTGGTTTCATAGTAACTCATAATGTTCTTTGCTACTTTCCTGCACGTGTGTAACAGTTCCACTAACCTCTACATCAGTTTTAAACTACACTCAGTATCAATATCAGTAGCACTGAAATGTTCAGGAAGACTGTTTACTCATACAATATAAGAATATTGTATATATAATAGTATAATATGAATATTCATCTTTCTATACTAATAAATCTCTATGGGGGGGGGGTCTACGTTTGTTCGCGGTAATCTCAGAATCTACTGAACCGATTTCAATGAAACTTTGCACGCTCATAGCAGGTACCCAACGGAAGGTTTTCAACTTTATTTGATAATGATAGGTTAAAAAGAACTGAAGTTATTGCAAAAAAACTCATTTTTTTAAGTCCAACTAATGCCCTTCACTTCTCTCCCTTCTACTCACCTTCTCGACACGCCCCCAAGTTAGTCTGACAGTGCGCCGCATTACCCACTCCGCCCAATTGCATAAATGACACATCTTAAAGTTGCTTACAAGTCAATTAGGTAGACTTTACATCAGATTCTAAGCTATCTTATTATATTACTAGCAGGTATCCGCAGCTTCGCACATGAATATTTGTATATGATTGTTGTGGTAACTGTCAAGTTGGTAAATTGCTAATGGTACATCTATGTTAATAATATTCTTATATTGTAAGTTATGAATATCCAAAAAATGCGAAGCAATAGATCCATCATTCATGTTTCCTCGATACGTAAAATATCAAAAATTTGATAATTTAGTAGATATTTACAAACATGCAGTAACACAATTAGATGAAATGTTTATTCATGTAGAATAATACAAATAGTATATACATAAGTATATTAATATCAGTTAGTCCATTTGAATATTTACATTTTAGTAGGGATATGGAATTCTTATCAGCATATAGAATTCATATAAACAATACGAGGTGCTATCAGAAAGTTCCCGGACTGTAATTGGCACGGCTGTTGGACGTGACTGTACAACCTGGCGTCCCAGTGTCCGATTCCATAATACGTAATGAGTCAGTCTGCCGAGTTTCGTTGCATTGTGAGGTTGTGTTCGGTCTACGCGTTTTGTTTTGTAATCGTGTGTTAACGTTCATTTGCGAATTTTATGATGGCTGATAAATTCGAGCAACACGCGTGCATTAAGTTTTGTTTTAAACTTGGTAAATCGCCTACTGAAACTTTTGCAGTGCTTCGAGAAGCTTTTGAAGAACATTCCCTACACAGAACACAGGTTTTTGAGTGGTACGCTGATTTCAAGGCCGGCAAAATGTCACTTGAAGATGATCACCATTCAGGACGACCTTCCACGAGCAAAACGGATGAAAATGTTGAAAAAATTCGACAACTCATTCACGAAGACCGTCGTCAAACAATCCATGAGTTGTGTACAAGTGCCGGAATAAGCTATGGAAGCTGTCAAGAAATTCTAACTGAAAATTTAGGCATGCGTCGTGTTGCTGCAAAATTCGTCCCTCGGCTTTTGTCTGTGGATCAGAAACAGCGCCGTGTTGATGTGTGCAGTGAACTCAGAGAAACGTCTGAAAATGACCCTACCTTCATCTCCAGGGTCTTAACCGGCGATGAAAGCTGGTTTTATGGTTATGATCCAGAAACAAAACAGCAGTCGTCACAGTGGAAAAGTCCACAATCACCGAGACCAAAAAAAGCACGGCAGGTCAGAAGTGCAACAAAAACCATGCTCATTGTGTTTTTCGACATCAAAGGCATTGTCCATCGCGAGTTCGTGCCAGCTGGTGTTACAGTGAACTCAGATTTTTATTGTGACGTTTTGAGGCGGCTGAGACAAAATGTGCGACGAAAAAGGCCCAAATTGTGGGAAGACCAAAACTGGCTGTTGCATCACGACAATGCACCTGCTCACGCTTCACTGAAAACAACAGAATTTTTGACCAAAAACAATATGGCCGCCATCCCACACCCTCCATATTCACCAGATTTAGCCCCCTGTGATTTTTCTCTGTTCCCGAAAATAAAAATTCACATGAAAGGTCACCGTTTTCACACTGTAGAAGACATTAAGAAAAAAACGCAGGAGGTGCTTGACAGCCTTCAGCAAAAGACTTTTTTTGACACTTTCCAGGCATGGAAACAATGCTGGATTTGTTGTATCAATTCGCAGGGAGACTACTTTGAAGGAGATGGGAGCCATTAATGGCCTAGGTAAGCAAAAAGAATTTATTAGACCTAGTCCGGGAACTTTCTGATAGCACCTCGTACAATAATTCATTGTTTGATTATATTGTAACACTGATTATAGTACTCATTGTTTCTGACAAACCATACTCTTCGACATTTGAATATTCAGTATGTGCAGTAGGGATAATTAATTATTGAGAATTATACTTAACTTACTTCACCTCACTCATGCGATGAGTGTCAGTGATGTAGTATGAGTGCCTTTTTCTTTAATTTTACGTCATCGGTAAGTAATATGTGCAATATGTAATGTTTAAATTATTAATTGCCCCCTAGAGATTTATTAGTATAGATAAAATAAATACATTTCCACTTTTTTTTAGCTTTACAATGCCAAAAACATGATCATTTTTAGGAAGATCTACTGCTGCTGCGAAAAGAATGAGACGTCTTAGAGCATCTGAAAATGACGTCGAAGGTGCCGAAATGCAGTCATCTTCTGGAAACTCTTCAGAAAGATCTGGATTAGAAGAAGTCTCACGGGTTGAAAGTCCTACGAATCATGAAAATAGATTAGTGGCACAAAGACATAGGCAAGCGACTCTCAGTTCACGAGGTCCTACTTTACGATGGAATGCAAAATTAAATTGTGGTTTCAATTATAATCCAGTTATTCACTACGCAAATGAAACAGATATTGGGTTACCGAGTATGGTTTCCCTTATTGCAAAGCTTTAAAGTGGAAAAATGAATCACATGGATTATGTTGCTCTACAGGAAAAGTGCGATTAGATCCCATACTTCCTCCTCCAGAACCGTTAAAATCATTATTAAGTGGAGAACATCTTTTATCAAAAAATTTTTTGAATGCATTAAGATCATACAATTCAGCTTTTCAATTTACATCATTCGGAGCCAATGAAATAGTCGAAGGGAGCTTCATGCCTACTTTCAAAATTCAAGGGCAAGTATATCACCTCATGGGATCATTACTCCCCACACAAAACGAAGTACCAAAATTTCTACAGGTGTATTTTATAGCTGATTATTTACAGCAAGCTGAAACAAGAATGGATCATATTCATAACTTGGATAAGACATTAGTAACAGAACTTCAGAATTTACTTCACGCAATCAACCCATATGTTAGTGAACTGAAAAGTGCGTTTGAATTTAACATCTGCAAATAATAGTCGGTACAATATTGTGATTCATGCTGATCGAAAAGAAAATAATGAAGAGCACAGGGGTCGCAACAATGCACCGACAACTAATGATTAGAAATTGCACCGGAATTGATTAGAAATGTAGACTTGATTGTTTGGAGTGAGTGCACTATGGCCCATAAAAAATCAGTAGAAGCTCTCGATAGAACTCTATGAGATTTGCGCGATGACAGCAGATTTATAGGTGGAATAACGTTTTTCTTTGCCGGAGATTTCAGACAAACATTGCCTGTAGTTACACGAGGTACCAGAGCTGACGAAGTAAACGCTTGCGTCAAACGATCGAATATATGGTGTACCGTTCAAACAGTATCACTCACAATAAACATGAGAGTCCAACTTAGAGGTGATGCAGACATTCACGAATTTTCTACTACTTTATTAAACCTTGGAGATGGCAAGATACCAGAGACAGACGGTGCCTCGATATGTTTACCGCCATCATTATGTCGTACAGTTTCTTCACTGGCAGAGTTGATCGAAAAGGTTTATGGACATATTGAGTCTATAAATTTGCACGATGATGTGTGGTTATGTAAGTGTGTGATATGTGTGATACTAGCACCAAGAAATGAACAAGTAAATGCCATAAATAGCTGCATATTGCAAACATTTCCAGGAGACGAAAAAACATATCACTCCATTAATACAGTTTTGAATGAAGAGGCTGCAGTACATTACCCAACTAAGTTTTTGAATACTTTATCTGCATCAGGATTTCCAGCTCACACATTGAAATTAAAACTAGGTGTTCCAATTATACTCATGAGAAATCTGAAGCCACCACAGTTATGCAATGGAACACGATTGAAAGTTAGGTCGCAAAAAACATATCATCGAAACGACTATCTTAACAGGCTGCTGCAAAGGAGAAACAGTATTTATCCCAAGAATTCCAATCATACCCAATAACTTTCCATGTCAATTTAAAAGACTTCAGTTTCCAGTTAATTTATGCTTTGCAGTGACTATCAATAATTCACAAGGGCAAACTTTACGTACAGCTGGTGTGGATTTAAGAGCTGCTTGCTTTTCTCACGGACAACTGTATGTGGCATGTTCTCGAGTAAGCAGAAGCAGCGAGCTCTTTATTTGCTCTGATAATGGCAGAACAAAAAATGTAGTTTATAACAAGGCACTAGTGTAAAAATGTATATAAAAACTGAGTATACTGGACTGTGATACATATACATATATAAGGATTCTACCAAAAAGTTTAAGACTGACAGCACGTAAGATTTCGATTAACTGATATCAATATACTTATGTATACACTATTTGAATTATTTTATACGAATAAACATTTCATCTAATTGTGTTACTGCATGTTTGTAAATATCTATTAAATTATCAAATTTTGATTTTACGTATCGAGGAAACATGAATGATGGATCTATTGCTTGGCACTTTTTGGATATTCATAACTTACAATATAAGAATATTATTAATATAGATGTACCATTAGCAATTTACCAACTCGACAGTTACCACAACAATCATATACAAATATTCGCGTGCGAAGCCGTGGGTACCTGCTAGTATAATGAATATTTCTACAATGTCCATTGTAGATAGGTATGATAAAGATGTAAATAAAAAATTGAAGAATTAATAACCACGGATATATGAAATCATGTAGAAAACATGTGATAATGAGAGATTACTGTAAAAATGTAGAATTACAATGTATTGAAATTATTTTCAATGAGATCCACAAGTGACTTTTTTTTCTTTTGTTTGTGGGTCCTTACACTACTTCCACATAGGTCCTCACCCCTGTAAGACCTGATTGTAAAATCACTACAGGAAACTTCGTCATCTTTTGGGACATCTTAATTTGGGTATAACCACTCTTCCTCCCCCAGGGAAACATATCTTTATTCCCTGAGACATCTTGGAATGGCTTCTCCTTCACCAGTCATCCATCCTCCAGGAATGTTAATGTTATTGAGGCATTACCCCTTAAACATACCATGCACACGGACCATTTCTGAAGATAACCTGTTCTCTCCTTCCCAAGACATGTGTCTGAAGAATACCTCAACAAAAGACACTCTACCCGGGTCTGTTTCATCTAGCCCCAAAATTTCAATTTTAGTCCCTAAGGTTACTTGGGAGTATGTGTGTGTACATATCACTTTAAATTTTATAAATGTGTTCATAACTTGTGAACTTGAATAAAATTGTGAACTTTCCCAGTTGTAAATATTACAATATATGTGCATTTTATAAAGTGGATTTTTGTATACATTTTGCAGATACAGAATTATATAGAAATAAATTTTATTGTGAAAACAAAAGAAATTAATATATTTCATATCATGATTTATGATAATTGAATACTAAATAAATAATAATAAATGTGTAAAATTTAAGGACATACAATTGAAAATTGGTAATGTTTTCAGGTGCACTTATTTTCATGTTTTTAAATATATTTTATTAATGGTAAAAATTATACTTATACTGAAGGAAGAAAACCCAGAATTCCAACCACAAATTACTGTATGAAGGACTATAAAAAATAGTTTACTTCAGTAGGCCTAAATTAAATTAAATAGTACAAATAAAGTAATCAGTACAAATATCCAAAAATCATTTGTTACCCTATGCTTCATCAAATAGTAGAATGTCCTTTTTTATACAGTAAAACCTGACCTAACAGCACCTTTTTTCAGCAGTCACCTTTATAAATGACCACTTTTCTGAGGAACGGATTTTATTTTCCGTGAGGTCAATGTAAACCTCCTCCCTCGGCCAGCGGTCAGCCCATATCAGGTTCCTTCACTTGCTTAAACGGTCAGCGATGTTAAGTCATCTTAAATAGAATACAGAAAACAAATAGTTGAGAAGTGTTTTTGTAATTTGTAGTGTAATTTAACAGTAACATTACATGAAATGTCATAAGAACCTGTGACGATCTTGAGGGCAATTGGGAGACTCAACTTCAGGTACATTATAAAGGTATATCAGAAAAATATCTGTATTTAAAATCAAAACTTTTTTAAATGGTCGATTAAAATCTCTACTATTCCAGAATATATACTTTTACAATACAGTAATTTTTCTGCTTTCTGAAGAAACAGGTGATAATGACATAAAAAGTGAAGAAGAAGGAGAAATTAAAGAACCATGGATCTGTTTAAAAGAAGTGTTATAATCTCTTGGGCAGATCAAAGATATCTAGCGTTACTCTTGATAAAGAACATGGGGAGAGTTCTGTGGAACAGTGTAGTAACTTAACTGTTTGACCAAAAATTACGGAATTTACAAGAAAACTGCTACCTCAAAACAGACCCCTTTAAAAGACTATTTTTTTAAGTATAATCTTTACCAGTGTGTTGTAATTTAATTATTTCCACTGAAAATGTACTGTAAATAGGAATACAACTGCAAGTACATAATAAAATGATATAGCTGATCATCCCTATGTAATATACTGTATTGTTACTATCCCTGCCAATCCCTTTATTTAACGGCCACCTCTCTGAGCAGCCACATTTTACGGAGATCCGAGGGTGGCTGCTAAAGACAGGTTTTACTATATATTTTTTTATGGTAATTTTATAATTCTCTGAATAAACTACATTGTAATGATTACAAAATATATTGACAAAAATATAATTTATTATAAAATAAATTCAATTATTTTCATACTCTTAACTAACTCAAACAAGGTTTTCAACCTTTCAGTACTTAGTGAGATTTCTTATATGTACTTTGTATTAACAGTAAGAAGATGGATACACATTTTTCTTTTTCCTGAAAATCTCTGTACAGCCCTTACCTCTTCTGTATGTATCCTTGCAGTGTTTACTTTCCTTTACCAGTTTTTATTTTTGAAATGTAAACAGCGATTCGTACAAATTAGTGAACTTTAAATTGATGCAGCATTGTTTACGAATATCTGGTGCCTTTAAAATTCATGTATAATATTTTATGGAATCTGATAAATACTTGTCTGAAAATGTGTTAAAATATTACTTGTCTATTTAATATGTGCTTATGATGTTCTTGTTGTTAACTCTTGACTGAATGTGAATACTAATTAATGTGATATCAGGATCATATATAGGAAATAAGTAAAATGTTGATACTCGGACATATAATTTTTAAATTATTTGTGAGAAGATATTAAAATGTTTGTGATATTCAGTGAGATGTATTATTGTAATAACTCTTTGGAGTCATGTAAAAATGTGGATTACATCGATTAATAAATTCTGTTCATTGCAAGAGAGAGTGTAAAATTTTGTGGTGTTTGAAAACAATTTCAAGTAGCTGTTGCTTCAGGAGCTCCAGCATTTTGATTGAGAGGTGCTCTGACTATTAATGTAGTCAAAATGATAATTTTTCTTCCATAATATTATTAACAATATGTTAAATCAAATGAATTATTTAAAGGAATACTGCATTCAAATCTATTTGTTGGATTTTCTATATTATTAATCACAGTGTGTCATAGCCGAATAAATTTATATTAGTATAGATGTGTGTTACTTTAATTTTATTAGTACTTTTGTACGGGTATAATTCTGTAAGTGTATTTTGTAAATGACACTATTCAGATATAGAAATATAATATGTTTCAGTATAAAAATGTGGTTGTTTAACAAAAGTCTTCGACTTTAAATGTTTTCCTATAAAAACATGTTTCTTTTTTATATTTTACCATTATGAAAAAGGATAAGGTCTCATGGATTATTATTTGTGAAATAATACTTCTTCACTACTTATTCTCCACAGATAACTTAATTCTATGGGAACCCTCCTTAGAAGTGTCTAAAAATCCCTCTGATCTGGATCTCTCTTTCACTATTTAAATAATTTTAGTTAGTCCTCTCTGTTACAGTAAATTTTACATTGATAATCTTACATTGTTGGAACTGTGGGTTAAGAAATTTGTACTTTTCAAGTTTTCTGCTCAGTTGGTCTTTATTTGAAATGCTAAAATTTTGTTTAAGTACTCAGAATATTGTATTAGTCTGAATGTAATCCAAACCCTAAAAATTAGATGGAAAATCTCAGAGTCAAGTTTTAAATTAAGTGAAATTTTAGTAAATAAAGTAAATAAACAAAGATTATATAATAACAATATTTTTGTTTGTTTTAATAATTTAGAGGTTTTTTACAATGCTGTAGTTCATATTTTATAATACTTAATAAATACCTTTCAATATGTATATGTTAATCACAGTAATTGCCGTCATTTTAACTTCTACTTTCTCCTCCTTATAAATAACATTGTCTTCTGTGCTATCCATAAAGTTGGATATGCAGCATTCTTTGAATCTCCAAATTATGAATTCAGCTGGAATTCTTTCCCAGACACTCTTGATCAAGTTGCTGAGTTCTGTAACAAATGGTTTTCTTATTTTGCTGTATGAGTTAAGAGATGATTTCCTGTCGCCAACCTATTATTATATAAACACAAAGATTATTATTAAAAGGTTTATTACTACAATAGCTGACTCCTATACTCACTAGTCATTACACCAGAATAATTATGACATCAGTGTTTATTTCTTTACAAAGAAGTTTTTTTTACTTTTTTATGTGACTACAAAATTCATCTAACACCAACATCCCATGATGTTTATGTAATGTACCTGACCATTTATTCCATACACATTTTAACTAATACACCTATCATAAGATCATTAGTCACCCTACAATTTTTTTTTGCAGCAAAAAATTATACCCAATGGTAGTTTTTTTTTTGGTATGTCTAATTGAAACCTTTAGACAGTAGCAAGCTGCACTTAAAAACCACCAGATTATCCTTGTCCCTACAGCCTGAGCTCATCTGAAGCTTGGAATGCAGCATAATCATGGGTGACAGACTTGTCTGTTGACTTGTGCAGCCCCTGGTCCTCATCATACTCTCTATTTGCATCATACAGGTTGATGATACAGAATGATAATGAGGGGGTTGCCCTAGAAAGATACACAGTGATTATAGAATTTATGGTACAGTGTTTGTGTGGTGGCATTCAGGTAATGGGCTTTACACGCCCAGTCTAAACCTCGGTCCGTGAGACATTGGAGCTTTTGCACATAGGTCTTTGCTAAGTAACCCCATACTGGGAGCATGTAGGTAACCATCAGTATCATCACATACATGGTAATGAAGAGTTTGCCTAGGCAGCAGGACATTAAATTGCTGCAAAGCAGAGGGCGGAGTTAATAGAGATGATAGGTTTTTGTGGTTACTTGTTCAGAATGCATCAGCTAGGAGTGTTGTGTGTCGAGGTGAAGTCCTAGATATTATAATAGGACGTTTACGTATGGGTTTAAATAGCCACACATTCTTCGCGTCACTTTGTAACTTGACGAGTGTATTACCGATAATTATCTTCGTCTTTATTGGGTTAATTTATATTTTAAATTTTATTTTTATAATTAATTATTTTGCCTTTATTAAAAATTTATAACCATCCTTATTTAATTATTTCTTACTCTACTCTTAATCTCAATCGTGTAGTAGAATTTAATTTGAAGAAATGTTTTGCGTTAGCTGATTCGATTTGACAATCGATTCGTAATATAAGAATTACCTACTTCTTCGTTTCGCCCAGCTGATGTTATTCTTCACAACTGTTCCTTCTTCTATACCTGAAATTCTTCTAACTTACTTATTTTTATAAATAAAATGCAATTAATTGATAATTAATCTCATTTAATGCAAATTGAGCAATTAATCGACTCTCGGGTCGATATTGTGATTCCCGGCTCAACTCCTCAATCTCAGGTCGATTGCAAACAAATGTAATTTAAATAAAATTAATATAATTGATTCGGGTTCTTTGAACTGTTACTAAAAAGTCAGAAAGGAAATTTTTCTAAAAAGTACAATACTTACAAATAAATTCTTAATTATTAACACATAAATATTTGATTTTTTTGTTAGTGGGTATACAACAGTAATTATACATTTATGTGACCAAAGCTTAAAGATAGCGTCAATCTGCCTTCATGGGAACGGCTTGATTAGTTTGAGAAAATGGCTGCCATGTCACACCTCAAATTTTATGTTAACAGTTTTTTGTCACTTTCCCTTAAATAAATGATTCTTAAATTTAGTGTCCACAGTTATAATAGTTGTTAATCACTTTTTCTTCGTTGTATTGTAATTGAAACGGTGTTGTGAGTTTATTATAGTGTGGTGTTAGGTTAACAGTGTTTTAGGTTAGATAGTTCTGCTTACCAAATGTATATAGGAATGTTCACTTTCAAATCATACTTTACATGTTCTTTTGCGTTCTTGATTTAAGGAATTATTATATCTTCAAATTAGCATGAGTATTGTTTTTTCTTACTTTTCAGCTGGTTTCTTCTCAACATATATTTTTTATTTCACTTAGATCTGATACTTTGACATTTTAGCTTTTTGCTGTACAGAGCTGACCCGCTCGTTTTTATGTCTAACAATCAACTCTTTTTGTTTCTTCATCATTCAAATGGATTTGACCAGTTTTTTGTCAAATTCTGATTGGTTCATGGGATGAACTCTGAGTCATGGGACTGTGTTTGTTCTAAATAAAGTGACCCTTCACCTCCCAGTCTACGGTCGAAGTCTACCTAGAGCTGTTGCCAGGGTAGGCTGTGTTCGTTTTTGCTCTGCAAAAATTGATTCAAAGTTTGTTCAACTGTTGAGTCCAGTGCAGTATTATTTTACTAGTGTGTGCATACAAGTATTTGTTAGTTAGTGCAGTATAGTGCGCGGCCGTTTTTGTGTTCGTGTGCTGTGCGGCTTCTGGTGAGTACGTGTGTCAGTGCCTGTCAGTTAGAATAATCAGTGCTGGTGAGTTCACTCTCCTTTAAACACCTTTGACATCCATTTCGGGCTTCTGAAATGGCATCAAATAAACCAGATATTCCTTTGCCGGAGCCGTTAAGCTCTCTCTTGGGTGCTTGCGGTTCTGCTCCTTTGAATACACCTCTCCCCCGTGAAACCAATTGTGAATGTGAAAGTGGCAGTGACAGTGAAATATCCGACGTCCATATGGGGAGTGCTGGGTCGGGAAATGAAGAGTTTTCGGTTGTGAATGGTAAACGCAAGCGAAAGCTGGCTGCCGCCAGTCAGTCTCCCGCCTCACCAAACCAGGTCGCTGATCCAGGTAACAGTGGCTTGCAGTCTGTTAATCTTGCTTCCTCTAGTGTTAAGCCTGACCCATCTACCCCTAAGTTTCCATCTATTATCATCCCCGATAATAGGAATTACACCCAGCTTCTTGCTAACCTCCGTTCTGCCCTTCCTTCAGCGTCCGTGGAAGCGAAATGCTCCGGCAAATCGCTGAAGCTGGGCGTCAAAACCATTGTAGACTACCGCGCGCGCTGTTCAGCACTTTATGTAAGCGCGGAACATATCCTTCCATACCTTCGCTCTCCCTGAGGAGCGTGAGGTAAAAATTGTCATTCAGGGTATTCCTTATCATACCTCCTCCGATGCTATCGTGCAGGAATTGACGACTCTTGGCTATTCGCCAACAGCTGTGTCGGTTTTGCACGCTGGCAAAGGGGACAACAAGCATCCCGTCAATACTTTCCTGGTTAAGTTGCTAAAAACTGGAAATTTTGAGGAGGTCTATGGCCTTCAAACACTCCTTCACCTGCGGGTGACAGGTCATTTGACCCGTGCCCAGACCCTGCTCAGTGTTTCATCTGTCAGGGCTTCGGGCACTCCTCCCTGTTCTGTCATGCGCCCCCACGTTGCGTGCGGTGCGGCGACCCTCGCCGTGGCTGTGATAAGCCTCGTGTGCCGGGTTTTGTCCCGTACTGCTGCAACTGCAAGGGCGCCCATCCAGCTAGTTACCGGGGTTGTATTAAATACATCGAAGCTGAAAGACAGCAGCGATCTGCGCACCCTGGCGCGCAGCGTCGTGTAGCTGGCCCTGCCCCTAATCGGCGAGAGGCCTTCCCCCCTCTCTCCAGTTCATCTGTCAAGGCCCCAGAAGTGAATCCTGTCACTCCCGCGGTCTCAGTCCCGCCTGCAGGCGTCGCTCCAGCGGCGCCTGTGACGGCTCCACTACCGGTGCCTGCCGGAGAGCCCGGCCCTTCCTAAGCAGCTGTCGCTGCTAAGCCATCATCGAGGGGGGACCCAAAAGTAATGAGAATTTTTCTCTGGCAGTTGTTAGAACGCTAGTTCCGACTTCTCCCACTAGGTGCCTTCACTAGACACCATTTTGTATCAGTTGGCGTAGCGGCATTGTTGTGGAAACATTAGCGCGGTCAGTGTGACTATTTTTTGTAAGCGGTTTCACGTTTTCGGCGATTTGTCAATGGCAGACATTAAATACCAATGTGCTAACATCAGGTTCTGTTTCCTGTTAGGGAAATCAGCAGCAGAAACTGTCGCAATGCTTCGGACAGCTTATGGGGAGAAAGCTTTGAGCCAGGCAAGGATTTTGAGCCGACAAGAAAGCACACGCGGAACGAATTTTGCTGCAACATGTTTCATCTTCAGATCTTCAGTCAAAATTCGTTGGCATGAACTCCAGGATATTCCAGTCATTTCCTCCAATTCATCGATTGTTCTACGATGATCAAACATGATTGCAACACGGATTTTTTCAATGTTTTCGTCCGTTTTGGAAGTCGAGGGACGTCCCAGTCGTGGTTCGTCTTCAGTTGACATTTGACCATTTTTAAAACGAGAAAAACACTTAAATCCTTGCCTGGCTCAAAGCTTCCTCCCCATAAGCCATCCGAAGCATTGCGACAGTTTCTGCTGCTGATTTCCCTAACAGGAAACAGAACCTGATGTTAGCACGTTGGTATTTAATGTCTGCCATTGACAAATCGCCGAAAACATGAAACAGCACTTACAAAAAATAGTCACACTGACCGCGTTAATGTTTCCACAACAATGCCACTAGGGCAACTGATACAAAATGGTGTCTAGTGAAGGCACCTAGCGGGAGAAGTCGGAACTAGCGTTCTACCAACTGCCAGAGAAAAATTCTCGTTACTTTTGGGTCCCCCCTCCTATATGAAAAGTTTGCAATATCAAAACAATGCATACACAGTTGATATACTGCTATCATTTTGCATTTTCACACACCAATTTGCAAGAGCCTTTCATTACCTCTCACACCAATTGTGAGGTGTCTTGTGCTATTGAATGAAATCTTTCATCTCCTGCTAGCTACGTTTGGTACTGTATTCAGAATTGATTGATGATGTCAGATGAGGAGGTCCTTGACAAATTAAAAGGTGAGAGCAAGATCATCTGGATGCTGCTGTGTCAGTGCAGAACCATGCCCCTGAACAACCCGATGTGGACGGCAGTCATCCTGACTCTCTAATTATATTAGTACAGAGTGCTGAGTTTTCGATGTGTCTTCATTAGACTGTCCTTTGCTGGGAACACACTGACATGGGCCTAACAATTGCGGAGGGCAGACTCCATGTATTTAAGAGGCTCCCCTTCACGAGAGCTCACACTTGGGGGAGCAACCTTATGCATACATTGTTGACAACCACAGCAAGGCTGGTACACCATCGGAGCTAATCTAAGCAGGGATGCTGTCTTGTTATCAGAATGAAAGTGGGATTGATAACCTACGGCTTTGAAACCTCATTGACGACATCAAATATTGGCTGGGTACCTTGGTGGCAGATTTCCCGATGAGACAAAATCTGGTGCCAAAATATGAAAGCTGCCTGAATTTAAACTTGGGTGTTGAAGATGTTATGACTATGAGCAAAAGTAATATGGATACTTACAACTTTTTGCATTTTCTTGTGAGCCAAGGAGGTTGACTTTTAAATAGTCCCTTAATATTCATTCCTAACTAAATTTATTTTCTTGATCCCACTAGGAACGTTTTATACATTTTATTTTCACATCCTGGGACAACACATGAAAAATGTCAACTTCCTACCAGTGAATCTTGAGTTTCAAAATTTCCTGAAAGATTATCATAACTAGTGACACCAGGTTGCAGCATGTGATCCAGTTACACCCAAAACTGAATCAGCAATTCTTTCATACCAGCTTGAAATTTTACCTGATGGTTTTCCATTCATCAGTATCTCACAGGATGAGTATTAAGTTTTCAACAAAATTGGTACCCAAAATTTACAGGGCTGCATGTATGGATTGATGGGGTAAGCTGTTTTTACTGTACATAATATGTTCAGTTATGTCCAGATAAAAGACTTGGAACCAAAGGAGACGTGGCTTATAGTGGGAAAGAATTCAAAACTGGATAAAGGCAATTCAAAGATTTAAAAGCCGTGATAAAAAAGTGCTGCTCATGCACAAACTGTATTTAGCCCCTAATGAAAGATAGCTGTCAAAATTTAAAGCTGAGGAGCAAAAGGTAGCTATAGAGTAATTAGTGATTAATATTAGTACCCTTAAATATCTCATTAGACAGGGTCATACAAATTTTGAAGGAAATTTCATGGCTTGCTGAAAGTTTGCAGCGAGAACAAGCCATATCTTAGGTAGTGGCTCTAAAGAGAAAAGAATTACCAGTATATACACCCTGTGCTACAAAACAAGATCATCCAGATCCTAGGAAATGAAATAGTTGCTGATTTCACTAAAAAATGGATGCTACCAAACTTTTAATTTATTCAGTGATTTGTTATTGTGTACTAGGTATTTCAGGACATGAACACAAGAGTATCTGTATTCATTGGTGTGATGATAACGTGGAACCTGAAGAAAGTTTTATGGGTTAACACGAGAGTATCTGTGTTCATTGGTGTGATGATAACGTGGAACCTGAAGAAAGTTTTATGGGTTTCTTTGAAACTGGCATAATTTGTGCTGCACACATGGTATCATTCATTTATGATGGAGCTGGGAAAGTGAGTGGTATCAGTAAAGGCATACAGGCCAACATCACCTAGAAGCAGCCTTTGGCTGATAATGTGCACTGTGGTGCTCATTGCTGTAACTTAGTCGTGAAAGGAAATTGTGAATATTTTAGAACAGTAAAAAATGGTACTGAATGGGCCATTAAGTAGGAATTTTGTTTTCAAAAACTCAAGCAAAATCTGCGTTTATGCATATTGTACAGGAATGGGTTTCCTCTCCTTAAAACCCCACTGTTGTGTTTGTCAATTTGTACATACACCTATGCCAATGTGTTTTTGAATTATTTTAATTATGTAAATCTCGGAGATATTTGGAGTTGTGGGATGTATTGATGTAAGTAATTAATTATTAACTTAGCTCTCTAAAAACTATCAGTGTTTGTGTACCTGTAACTTAAATAATTAATGAGTTATTTTATAATTCCGTTCAACCCTATTATACCTTGAAGAGAATTCTGTCTAATTTTGTATTTTTACGCTCTCTCTTTGGTGTCAGATAATTCCGCTATAAGCGCTGTAGTATCGGCTCAACGAAACTTATAGGTTATTTCAATGTTTATGTTAACCAATTATTCTATACTTATTCAGTTACTTTTTTATTCCTAGCTCATTAAACCATACTCCAAATAACAAGATTTTGCCAATATATAAAGGTTCTTTATTTGTTTACTTCTTTAACATTGAATAATATATGTTCTAATTAATATATGCTTGGGCTATAGATTGTATGAATCGATTGTTGATTATTCTGATACTTTATTTAAATTTAGTTATATAGTGTGTTTTAATTTGTAATTAATTTAATTCAGGGTGTGAAGGTTCTTGTAACTGTGGGGAAGATTAAAAATACATAGATAAGAATGCAAGATTTACAAATTTAAAGTGTTGTGTAGTTAGTATGATTAATATAATAATAATTTACCAGACTAGAACGAAGCCAATCGTGTAGGCGGTTGATTGATAAATTTACTGTTCTGGACAATTATGCCGTACGATTTTCTTTCTTCGATTTAATAGAATGGAATTCTTCTCCTGTCCACTTCGGAATTACACCTTTCTGGATTGGTTTACAGCCCGATTGATGCTTCTTCTGCAACGCCAGGATCCAAATACGTTCTTCTCTTGGTTGAAGCAATTAGTGTTGTTCCGTGTTTTTGAAAGGTTATAACTTCTGGTGTAGTAAATATTATTAATTGTGATACTGTTAATTCTTTCTATTTGGTTTAATATATCATCAATTCCCTTCGGATATGGGACAGTTCAAGTTCTTCCTTGTATAATCCAGTTATTTATTCTCTATTGTGATTTCATACTGTTGTGTTATTTGGATTAAACTGTACTGGTGATAGTCATAAATATTGTCATTAGGATTTTGTGTTTTATAATCATGTCTGATGATTTAAAATATTCCGATTAAATAGATAATTCTTGGGTTTTTTAATCTTATCACATTCAGATCATCAAAGCAATTATTGTCAAATTAACAACTTCCTCTTCTTCTGTCGTCCCTAGCAACACATGACTTCTTCCTTCCACATGTTTTGAATATAGTGTTTATTTCATATATTTTTTGTCTATTCCTTATCAATTTGCTATTCTATCGGAATGTAACTTTACCGATAGTTGGTTTATTATTTTCTACACATATTCTGCTGGTTTTTTTATATAAGCCGGTTTTTTTCCTTTTTTTATATTTAATCCACTTTCGATATTAAATGTTATTAATCGATATCATGGCATTATGGTATTATCATAATTTGTATAAATTTTATTATATATCATTATTAATTTAATGTTTTTTCTAGCTCTTCAAATCGTATTCATTAATTATTATTAATTGATGTACCTAACCTTTATGTTATGAGTGGTTATATAGTAGTTTTGGCTGTTAGGCCTTTTATTGTAAACAGATCTACCTGTGTTTATAACTGGTACACATCTATAGCCCCTTTTACATAAATTCATACATATAATTAAATCCTAACTATTAACATTTACATAAACAATTATTTTTTCCATATCTAATAACAATTTTATCTTGACCTATGGATCACATATAAGAAAATTCAAATCTATTAACGTTAATTAGCTGCTTCACACTTCATTCTACAACAGTCATTGAATAATACATCTTGTTTCATTATCTTTCATTAACTCAACACATATTTGGTATAACATAACATAAACTTTATCATAACATTTGTTGTCACAAAATAATACCTCAACTCAAAATTCTTATTTGCTATTAGTAAATTATTGTTTCATTTTTTGTTTGTTTTTCATTAAACATATATCATCAACTATTGTCTAACTTACAGGTTCGGTTATTCTTGTTAATATTACCTTGCATCCTTATTTACCTTTATCTATGATTATAAATATAATTATTAGATCTTTGTTCTATCATGGGGTTAAATATTGACTTGTTTATTATTCTGTGAACCTTGTTTTTATGTAACTTGAATGCTAGCATTTCTGTTGCGTTACATATGCTCCTCCTCCTAAAAAAGTTTAGTTTACCTGAATGAAGTTTAGGTCAAATAAAGTTGTCTTTTTCACATGCCTTTTCTTCATTTCATTGTTACTGGTTGACGATGGGATTCTCAATGTAACTTCATTAGACTAGTATTAATATTTTTTTTTTATTTAATAACATTTCATCATTTTAATTAACATTCTTGATCATTTTTAATGTCTGTAAACATTATTTGTTGATAGTTGGCTACAATATTCAATGATACATTAGTTTCACATCTCTTCTACTTATAATTACTATTATCACTGTATTTCTCAATTATTCTTCTGTCAACTCACTTCTTTTTGTTTTCTTCGTCCTATTCTTTTGGAAACTGAAGTCATTCTTGCAACTATTCTAATATTCCTTAAATATTTAATTTCCCTAACAATCCCTAATACATGCGTTGGTACAGTTAAGAGAGGCACTGTTTGGCTTCATACTCTGCTGCCCACACCACATCTTAATATAGTACTGCTGGAATTCATCTACAGTCAGCTATAAAATATAATCATAATCTCTTTAATTATTTAATAATAAATATTTGGGAAAAAAAAAATTTTTTTTTTTCTTTGTTGCCTTTATATTTCTTCATTACTATCCTTCATATTTTGTGATTTCATTTTAGTTCCTTATACATTCTTTGATATTGAATTTGACAGTTATCATTTGTAATCATTTTTGTTTTCATTTTTGTTGTGATTGTAATGCTAAGTATCTTCTTTATTTGTTTTTTTCTCTGATCTCAATATTTTCTAAATAGTTGTTGTGTGATGATCATTATAATTGTATTTCTGACTAAATATATATTCCTTATCCCAACTACTCTTCTTTTTATCGTATTTCATTATTCTGGCTGTTTATTTTTCAATGAATTATGTTCATAAATACTCTTTCTTTCTTGTCTTCTTTAACATTACATTGGTTACATTCATCGTTTACTGAAGTTGTTTCCATCATTTGACAATGTAGTATGTATTTTAGGTCATATGATTTTTCTCTTTCTTTATTTTGCATAGGTAGATTTGAGGTAAAAACTTTTATCTTGGGGTTTCATTCTTTATCATTACACTATTCCTTTATAAACATTTAATAATAATTCTCGCTTTCTTCTGTAATCTTGGGGTTTCATTATTCATTATTCACACTATTTCTTTATAAACATTTAATAATAATTCTCGCTTTCTTCTGTAATCTTGGGGTTTCATTATTCACACTAATACCTTCTTCATAACTATTTTTAACTCAGACTTACTTCATTTTGAATGACACATTTTTTTCTATTTTTTTTATGGTTCAATAAATTTTCTTTTATTTACAAGTGTTTTTTTTTTTTTTTTTCAAATCGATAAGCTGTTCTTATTGTATTTTAGAATTTAGTGGTAGTATTCAACTCAAATTCTTTTTAAATTCCAAGTATTTTCTCTTCAAGACTGGTAATAAGTTGTTCTTATTATATTTTAGAATTTATTCATTAAATAATATTTCCGTATCTTGTCAATTGGTTGCCTGGTCAGTTTTCATAACATCAGTCCCATTTTTCTGGTTGACTGTTTCTTTTTCTAACCATGGTCCATTAATTCGACTGCACCCGTTGTCCGGATGACTGCAGTGTTCATACCAATTTTTTCACTTTTTTCGTATCTCTTGTGCATGATACAAAGCCAGTACTGTAACTCGGCTGATGCAAAGTCTTCATTTAAGTCAGGGTATACAGTTATATTTAGCTCCTTTTTAATTATCAGGTATCGTATCTCCTCTATTCTAGCATAATCACTGGTATATTCTATCCTTCCATTCCCTTGGACATCTGGACTATTTACCAAATGTTTTATGGGTATTTTCCGTATTAACGATATAATTGACTTGGTCAAATATTCTCTAATCGTTGATATTTTCAAATAATATTTAAATTTATTTAAGGTTTTGGTGATTGTTCTATGGTGGGTTATTTTGGTTATTTTCATAAAGTTTCTTCTATATTCCATACCTTTACATAACTCCCTTCGTTCATTAATTGGGATGTTAAACGCACTAATTAATCCACCTTTCCTCATCTCCATTTCTTCTTTGGTACTGACTATGTTCTTTCTGCATGTTTTTCTTATTTTCTGGTTATTCTCTTCCCTAGTTTGTATCTTCTCCTTGTCCTTTCTATTCTTATTTTCAGAGAGCACTGCATTTTGATCTTCTCTAATTTCGGTTTCCTTTCTACCTTCAGGAGTGGTTTCTAGCGTTTTATTCATATTCTTTACACACCTATCCATTGTTTCCGCTACCTTTTTGAAACCTTCATCCATGGTTTTCCTGAAACTCTTTAATTTTTCCTCCTGTTTTTTAAATAGTTCCCCCTGTTTCCTAAATTGTTCCCTTAAGGTTTCCTTAATTTCCTCATTCCTTTGTCTATTGCTTTCCATTATAATCCTCAACAGCTCCCGCATACTCATGTCTTCCTTTTTGTTGGATTGATCTGGTATTTTCTTCTGTTGCTTCACTTTGACTATTTTTACTTCTTTTTGTACACAGGATTGTTCTAGCTTTTTATTATTTGGCATTTCTATAAATTCATCTATTTGATTGTGTTCCTTCCTCCATTGACACATATCTTCTCGGGATAGTTCAAACATCACCCTGATCCATTCTCTTAATTCTTTGTTTTCTGTTTGTATTGGGTTTTCAGGTGGTCTTATTTCTCGTTTCCATTGTTCATAGTCTTCCTAAGTATATTGTTCTGTCACCTGGGCGTATACTCCTATTCTTTCGGTTTTCATTTTTTCTTCATTATCGTCCCATCTTTCCCAATCTTCTTCAGTCATCCTTTCCACCTTGTTATCGTCTTTTTCGTTAGTCGTCCCAATAGTCTTTTCCTCATTACACCTGTCATCTAACTCCCACAATTTATTATAAATCTCTCTCAATGTCATTTTGTCGTCTGGTGTTCCCAACGCATTCGCGCGACTCATTTGCGCTCTTTCGTGATCATTGGTATTCTTTTCTATGTATCCCATCTCTTTGCTGAATTTCTTAAATAGTACTGTCGTCCATTCCGCGTAACTTAATCGTCTCTCTTGTCCTTGCATTTTCGTTTCCTTTTGTATCATCTTTCTTTATTGCATTTCTAGTCTCCCACAGTTGCCTGCTCTGGTTAAGTAATATTAATATATTTATGGTTTTACTTAACCTAAGCCCTACACTAGTTGAGCGCCAATTTGTACAGGAATGGGTTTCCTCTCCTTAAAACCCCACTGTTGTGTTTGTCAATTTGTACATACACCTATGCCAATGTGTTTTGAATTATTTTAATTATGTAAATCTCGGAGATATTTGGAGTTGTGGGATGTATTGATGTAAGTAATTAATTATTAACTTAGCTCTCTAAAAACTATCAGTGTTTGTGTACCTGTAACTTAAATAATTAATGAGTTATTTTATAATTCCGTTCAACCCTATTATACCTTGAAGAGAATTCTGTCTAATTTTGTATTTTTACGCTCTCTCTTTGGTGTCAGATAATTCCGCTATAAGCGCTGTAGTATCGGCTCAACGAAACTTATAGGTTATTTCAATGTTTATGTTAACCAATTATTCTATACTTATTCAGTTACTTTTTTATTCCTAGCTCATTAAACCATACTCCAAATAACAAGATTTTGCCAATATATAAAGGTTCTTTATTTGTTTACTTCTTTAACATTGAATAATATATGTTCTAATTAACATATGCTTGGGCTATAGATTGTATGAATCGATTGTTGATTATTCTGATACTTTATTTAAATTTAGTTATATAGTGTGTTTTAATTTGTAATTAATTTAATTCAGGGTGTGAAGGTTCTTGTAACTGTGGGGAAGATTAAAAATACATAGATAAGAATGCAAGATTTACAAATTTAAAGTGTTGTATAGTTAGTATGATTAATATAATAATAATTTACCAGACTAGAACGAAGCCAATCGTGTAGGCGGTTGATTGATAAATTTACTGTTCTGGACAATTATGCCGTACGATTTTCTTTCTTCGATTTAATAGAATGGAATTCTTCTCCTGTCCACTTCGGAATTACACCTTTCTGGATTGGTTTACAGCCCGATTGATGCTTCTTCTGCAACACCAGGATCCAAATACGTTCTTCTCTTGGTTGAAGCAATTAGTGTTGTTCCGTGTTTTTGAAAGGTTATAACTTCTGGTGTAGTGAATATTATTAATTGTGATACTGTTAATTCTTTCTATTTGGTTTAATATATCATCAATTCCCTTCGGATATGGGACAGTTCAAGTTCTTCCTTGTATAATCCAGTTATTTATTCTCTATTGTGATTTCATACTGTTGTGTTATTTGGATTAAACTGTACTGGTGATAGTCATAAATATTGTCATTAGGATTTTGTGTTTTATAATCGTGTGTGATGATTTAAAATATTCCGATTAAATAGATAATTCTTGGGTTTTTTAATCTCATCACATTCAGATCATCAAAGCAATTATTGTCAAATTAACAACTTCCTCTTCTTCTGTCGTCCCTAGCAACACATGACTTCTTCCTTCCACATGTTTTGAATATAGTGTTTATTTCATATATTTTTTGTCTATTCCTTATCAATTTGCTATCCTATCGGAATGTAACTTTACCGATAGTTGGTTTATTATTTTCTACACATATTCTGCTGGTTTTTTTATATAAGCCGGTTTTTTTCCTTTTTTTATATTTAATCCACTTTCGATATTAAATGTTATTAATCGATATCATGGCATTATGGTATTATCATAATTTGTATAAATTT
Source organism: Magicicada septendecula (assembly GCA_034769895.1). Taxonomy (NCBI): domain Eukaryota; kingdom Metazoa; phylum Arthropoda; class Insecta; order Hemiptera; family Cicadidae; genus Magicicada; species Magicicada septendecula. The sequence goes on from CM068367.1 coordinate 640,853,914, forward strand.
TATTATATATCATTATTAATTTAATGTTTTTTCTAGCTCTTCAAATCGTATTCATTAATTATTATTAATTGATGTACCTAACCTTTATGTTATGAGTGGTTATATAGTGGTTTTGGCTGTTAGGCCTTTTATTGTAAACAGATCTACCTGTGTTTATAACTGGTACACATCTATAGCCTCTTTTACATAAATTCATACATATAATTAAATCTTAACTATTAACATTTACATAAACAATTATTTTTTCCATATCTAATAACAATTTTATCTTGACCTATGGATCACATATAAGAAAATTCAAATCTATTAACGTTAATTAGCTGCTTCACACTTCATTCTACAACAGTCATTGAATAATACATCTTGTTTCATTATCTTTCATTAACTCAACACATATTTGGTATAACATAACATAAACTTTATCATAACATTTGTTGTCACAAAATAATACCTCTTAACTCAAAATTCTTATTTGCTATTAGTAAATTATTGTTTCATTTTTTGTTTGTTTTTCATTAAACATATATCATCAACTATTGTCTAACTTACAGGTTCGGTTATTCTTGTTAATATTACCTTGCATCCTTATTTACCTTTATCTATGATTATAAATATAATTATTAGATCTTTGTTCTATCATGGGGTTAAATATTGACTTGTTTATTATTCTGTGAACCTTGTTTTTATGTAACTTGAATGCTAGCATTTCTGTTGCATTACAATATTCAAGAGAGTGTAGTCAAGAATCTTATTGGTAACATTGACAAATCAAGCAGCTGTATCCCACAATATGGCTTTGTCGGTGGTCACAAATAAAGGAAATTTTGATCAGTTATGAATTGGTAATTATAATACTAACCAAACTAGGATAACAAGGATATGGCAGCACTAGTTCTCTACTTAGTGTATTTGAGAATAGAGTGGCATATCTTTGTTTGATCATGGAATGAGACATAATTGAACTTCTAGAAATTTTAAACAACTGCTTTCAGGTGAATGACAGATCTGTGGCAGGCCTTGTCAGTTTAACACACTGATGGATTGAATACCCTGAGGACAAAATAAAGGTTTTATGTGTATTTAAATAATGTAATGATAAGGTTTCTGAACTTGGTTTGGGAGAGTTGAAACTTCTGAAGCGAAATAAAGTACCAAAAAAGAAAAATTGGTGGAACAACTGACCTACATGTGTATTGTCAGTCATGTGAAAAATGCTGTAGGCAAGAATATTTTGAAGTCATAGAGACAGCTGTAGTAGGGCTTAAAATCAAATTCTGAATCAGCCTGGTGTGAAGGAACAGTTTTTGCTAGAAAACATTCTTTTGCAAAAAGAAGGATGTAAAGTATCAGCCCCTTATCCAGAAATTGACACATCATCGTTTAAAGTAGAAATAGAACTTTTTCCACAAAGATACAAGGTGACATGTTCACAAGATGGAAGGATAGCCTTAATCTTGATGACTAAAGGGGTCACAGATCTTTACAGAAATGTAGAAAGTTTGGTTTATCTTCTGTTTGTGTGCCCAGGATCAAAGTTGTGAGGCAGAAAGAAGCTTTAGTGCTCTATGACTTACCTTAGGTCCAACATGACTCAGATAAGGCTCAACCATATAACCCTATCGTATGTCTACAAAAAGGTATTGGACAACATCAACAACAAGAAGATAACCAAATCCTAATGTTGCTGCTAGGAGAAATGTATTTGGAGCTTTTTAAGTGATGCTAAGAATATTTTGAATTGTCGAACTGTTTAATAGTTTAATTGTAATTAACAGAAAAGTTACCAAAGTAATGCTTAATACTTACTGTAAATAAATATTGGAATTTTTTATTTGAGTCATCTTAAATTCTACACCTAATCTTAATCTAGTGAATTAATTCAGTCTTAAAATTACCTCACAATGTAAAAAATAAATTATACACATCTATAATATTATATCGAATACATTAGTAATATTAAAAGAGTAAAACTTATAAAAATAGAAAAGAATGTCCCTTGTCTTTCAAAAATTTCACTACATACCAAATATTAATATTACCTTAATGCCCCCCCCCCCACCAATAATTGGGGACAAGTGACTCCCATTTGTGAAGGTAGTCTTTCTCTTAATATGAGTTATTCAAGCAATATTTCTTCTTCACCAAATGTTGAATAGCATTTTGTAAATATTTCATAATGCGAAACAATAATTATTGTTAACTGCCATGAATATTTCAACTCGTTAAAAACCCTTGCATCTTTTTGACAAAATTCAAGTCTTTGCTGTACGATCTTCATTTATGTCCATTCCAAGTATTGCTGTTCATTGTATTAACAATTTTTTGTAAATTCATAATGAATTAATGTTAGCCTTACCAGGATATTAAGCAAATTCATGTGAACGAAATCCTAGAATTTAGATGTAGCTTATAAGCAAAAATATGTTGGAGTCTTCACTCCTTTCGCTGCCACGTGGCTCGTATTCTTTAAATGTCCGAAAGTTTATTATTCATTTTATTTTGGCCCGCTCACTTCACTAATTCTGTTAATAATTGTCTGATGGTCTATTTACTCACGGCGTCTCCCCGGCTACGTCGCACTATGCACATGTTAGATTATATTTACACGGTTAATCAATTTTTTCGGCTCGCCAGCCCGTTATGTTCAAACGGCTGCCGCAGCCTCACCACAACACCACTGCTGATTCACATTTTTGCTATATAATTTAGAAGAAAATTTTGTGTCCAGTCGGCGGATGCACTACGGTTCGCGTCCGGCAGGTTAAGATGTTACTTTCTGACTGACTTACATGCTGCCGGACATTACTGCCTTGCCGGTGAACAAATTTCGTCGCCGTTCGCAGCCTTTGTTGTCGAAATTTTAGTGGCTGTACAGGTAACACGTGTGTTTTTCTGTGTGTTGGATGTCGACAAAATTTCACTGCCTTTACTTTCGTCACATAAATGGGTGTGGTTTACAGTTATGTTTCCGGCATGTTGAGCGCATGTGTTAGACAAAATTCGCCCCAAGCCATGTTTTGCGCCTTTCATTTAGCGTGGGTTAGGCGCTCCACAGATGTTGGTGCTTGCGCATTGGTGAGTGGATGTCACACAGCTGCAGAGTTCTAAGAATTGTATTATTGTCAACAGCACGACAGTCCTTTATATGGTTACATCACCCAGCTACAGTGTACCGTTTCTTTGTTTGAACAAAACTTCTACTCAAACACGAGTCTGGCCACACATATGAAATAAATTGTGCAATTAAATAAAATGAACCCAAATTGTTAATAACATAAAAAAAACCTTTTTGTCCCGTTACAATACAATAACCCCCCAATGAGAGATCTTCTGTCGAAACAGAAGAAATCTCATTGCTAAAACCCCTAAGAGGACCGGTGAGGATATGGTGCCAACAACCCCCATTTGTTCTTATACCTCATGGGTAAACAACCCCCCTGGCTCGGCGACTATGGCCGCATCTGAACGAGATCACTGGACTTCTCTATACGAGATCCCAACACCATAAAATCGAACAGACACGCACCACAGCGCACCTAACCGTTTAACATGCCACCCCCAAAATCCAAATCCCTGGTCTTATATCATGCCAGATCCTCAACCAATATGTTCCCCCTTATCATGCACACTGGGCTGCCTTTAGCAGTTACTGGGCGTGTACACACTCTCATAATATTTTATAAACCAACTCATCATTTAAAAGTCACAAAATATTTATCTTTAAATACACCATTCTTTTAAGTTCAAAATCTGATTGTCATATTATTGTTATTTTCATCAAAACAAAAAAAAAATCTTTTACCTGAATTGATTGATTCTCTTTGTTACTATTAATACTTAGAAAACAAATAAATGGAACATTTAATTAAAACATGAACTTTCTTATCCTAACATTTGATTACACATATATCCTACACAAAATACTTCAATACTTCAATAACACTATTGATACACATAAACAATAATACAATCAAAAATGCAAAACATTAATTTAATGCAGGCACAAAAAATATATATATATATTTATTTTTTTACTCCCTTTTTAATCCCTTAACCCCTGATACCCGTTACATATTCGTGTGTTCTGCGCTAGGCTTCTTGGCCCTTTCCAGCCTCATCCTAGCCGTAAACCACATCTCCCTCGTGACCTGTAACTGGGTCACCCCCCATCCACACTCACTATTTCCCCCCCTGGACTGTAGCGCCCAGTTGCTTTCACAAGGACTGATGCGGAAGGGGTGGACATTTTTTCTTTTATTCCACCCCCATCCTTGCTTCGGCGTTACAATAAAATTCAGTGTTACACCTACTATTCTTGATTGATACGCCCCTAATGGACTACCACCCCTATCTGGGTGAAAATAGACCTGTTCCAAAATTTGGTAGATTCCCCAAAAAATAACCCCCCTGCTAAGTCTAACAAACCACCAGGTTGACAAAATAAAACAAACCACAAGCCAGTTATATCAAGTAAAATTTATGATTTGCCACAATTAACTACTTTCACGGTCATGATCCGGTGAGGTCATGACCGCACTTAGGTGGGGAATCTACAGTTAAACATAAAACATACATTGTCAATTGTAAAAGTTTACATGAATAGTTATATGAACATCTTATTTTCCCAAACACTATCTCAGCCCAAATATTTCCATCAGTTGTCAGTTTTAAATGAATATTTTAATCATTATTTACATCAATTAGCATTTAATTTATAATTCCAGTTTGAATTCAAATGAAAATAAAGTTAAGTTCATTATTTAAAAGTCATCTTTTCAATTAATTTAATTACCAAATTAATTTAATTTTATTTAATTTCTCAAACTCTAAGTTACAGGAATTACCTCATTATTATTTTATCTGAAAAAAAAAATTAACTTCATTTCTTTTATTTCACAATAAGATTTTGCTGCTGGTAATGATGCAACAGACTACAACAGTTATTAACTTCAACACCTGGCTGTGAACATTAGTCAAAACATGCACTATGCCTGTTTACATAAACAGTTGTCTGCCAGACTGGTGTTATAAATACTCTCAGTCTCAACACTCAAAATTACATCACCCTAATACCTATACTTTTAATTTCTATAAATCTTTTAATGTTAACATATTTGTCAAAGTCTATTTATTACAGTTCAAACCAAATATAATTTTAATTCACCTTTCAGTTATTATTACTTTTCTATGAGTTTCTATTTAGTACAAATATTTCCAATTATTTTATCATTATTGAATCAAAATCTTTTCACCTCTGTAAACATTTTATTCTCTCTAACTTGTATTATAAAATTTATACTTACAGTCTATTATTCACCTACTGACATAAACACAAAATATACACACCATACACACCAACACTTCCACGTAACCTCTGAAACATTTAATAACAGTGTTATTTCATACCAAACAATTTGACATTTATTTATTAATTATCAAATTCAAATCTCATAAAACAGTTTAAATCCATTAGAAAATTCAATTATACAACATTTAAATCAATCAAAAATATTCAAACATCTCAAATTATTTTAATTAACTTCATTATTGAAAATACAAGTTCAATTGCTATCAAAACAATTACAATTCGCTAATTACTGTCTTCAAAATTAATTTTGTTATTTATTTAGATTGCAAAATATTAATATTATTATTATCACAACAATTTCCATTACATACACATATTGTTTACCTAACATTTTACAATATACACAATTAATTTCACTATCAGTTTATTTACAATTCTTCATCATTAATTATTCAGTTATATCACACTTCATTGTCCAAGGTTGCCAGGTCTGAACCATAAAACAAAATATTTAAAATTGTCCATTTATGAATTTCAGCCTCCATCGTCAAAATTTAGCCTTGGTTTCAAATAACAGTTTTCAATTTTATTCACACAAATATGGTTATCTTGTGTGTAGTAACCATAAAATTTCAGTTTATTCATTTTACCACAATAATCATGAATCAAGTCAACATTATTTATTTCTGTCCAGTCTCCATTAGTAGTTATATTCATTATCAAGTCAGTTATTTTCTCATTCATTACAACATAAGGTAAATTATTATGATTTAAACATGTATCATCAAAATAATTCTCATTCTTTATTTTAACAGGTAAGTATTTCATATCATTTAACCTCTCTTTCAACTCATTATAATTTCTCTGCAACTTATATAATTCTATCTCTCTATCAACACACAATTCTCTATCTAAATCTCTTTCATCATAACACCATCTCACACTTTCAACACCATTCCACACAGAGGGTACTAACTTATACAAAAAAGGGAAACAACTCAAATCTTCCACTAATAAGGGTCTCTTGCCCTCCAATAATAACATTTTTGAACACCTTGGTTCATCACAAATATGGGGAAAATTTACCCTCTGCCCTACATATTCATCTACTCTCTCTCTCCATTCTTTTTCTAATTCATCGACACTAATTACTACTCCGTTACAACATATTACTCTCTCTCTCTCACTCACTATTTCACTATCTATTTTCAACGTATCACTCTCTGATACCACCTTTTCAATTACATTACCATTTTCAATATCATTGTTATCATTTGTTACCTTATTCTCTAATACCACATTTTTAATTATATTCTCATTTTCGACATTATTGTCATCATTTGTTAATTTTTTATTATCATTATTATTTTTACTTTTGATCCGTTCTTCTACTGACTCTACTATTTTCTCAATATCTTGTTTCAATTCGTTACAACTGCTTTGGCATTTCATTTTTACCTCATTAATGTCAAATTTAAGTACATCAAATTTACAATTAAATTTACTTTTAATTTCGGTCTTAATTTCATTCAATTTTATATCGTTATTGTCTAAACGATTATTTATACCATCAAATTTACTATTCTGTTCCTTGAATTTTTCATCATTACTATCAAATCGTTTACTTAGAAGGTTAAATAAGTCATTCATGGACATCTCTTTATCTTTTGTTTTACTCGTTACAGGAGTGGAATTCGCTCCCGGCGCACTAATTACAGATTCTTCTACATTACAGTCACCCACTGATAGTGACTCTGTCTGAATACCTGAGTCGGTATTTGTTTGACTTTCTGTCTGACTGTCAGAGAAGCTGACTTCATTATTAATACTCTCATTATTCTCCATTATTTATTATTTTATAAAACTTGTTACTTTACTCAAATTAATTTAATTCCTCATAACACAATCTCAATCTTACATATACAATGCATAAATTACGTATTTCTCCTTCACTACTTTAGCCTCTGTACATTGATGTACTAATTTATATGTGCTGCGTAATTTTTACGTAGTTACTCAACCCTCAAATCAAACTTGCATCTATCGTAGGTGTGGAATTTTAATTATTCAAATTCGAGTCCCTGTTTGGGTGCCATTTATAATAATCTATTTAATTATACTACAAATACAAATACATAAAATTCTTTTTCACCTTCCACCTACCTTGTTTCGTCTTCTACCAGAGTTCGGCACACGAACGTTAAGATGCAAGTATGATTATAGGTTATTGTAATAACTTACGCAACTCGCTTTTTGTGAAGAGAAATTAATTAAAATTTTATTTTATACTTCAAAATTTTCTTTAAATTTTAAATTGTTATTTATTTGGCCTCTTAGCTCAAATGATCCAAAATCATGGAAAATGCATAAAGCTTTTACTGTTAGTTACATGGTGGTATTACACTTATACTTACAGAGTTACAAGAAACACCTTACATTAATTAGACAGCCCAATCTGCTAACATACACACATTCACACTATTACAAAACCAAACTCCTCTTATTTAATTGACATGTTTGCACAAAAACCCTTTATAAATAATTTGTTGAAATTACGGTAACGGGTTACCCGACAGCTTCACTCCTTTCGCTGCCACGTGGCTCGTATTCTTTAAATGTCCGAAAGTTTATTATTCATTTTATTTTGGCCTGCTCACTTCACTAATTCTGTTAATAATTGTCTGATGGTCTATTTACTCACGGCGTCTCCCCGGCTACGTCGCACTATGCACATGTTAGATTATATTTACACGGTTAATCAATTTTTTCGGCTCGCCAGCCCGTTATGTTCAAACGGCCGCCGCAGCCTCACCACAACACCACTGCTGATTCACATTTTTGCTATATAATTTAGATGAAAATTTGTGTCCAGTCGGCGGACGCACTACGGTTCGCGTCCGGCAGGTTAAGATGTTACTTTCCGACTGACTTACATGCTGCCGGACATTACTGCCTTGCCGGCGAACAAATTTTGTCGCCGTTTGCAGCCTTCGTTGTCAAAATTTTAGTGGCTGTACAGGTAACACGTGTGTTTTTCTGTGTGTTGGATGTCGACAAAATGTCACTGCCTTTACTTTCGTCACATAAATGGGTGTGGCTTACAGTTATGTTTCCGGCATGTTGAGCGCATGTGTTAGACAAAATTCGCCCCAAGCCATGTTTTGCGCCTTTCGTTTAGCGTGGGTTAGGCGCTCCACAGATGTTGGTGCTTGCGCATTGGTGAGTGGATGTCACACAGCCGCAGAGTTCTAAGAATCGTATTATTGTCAACAGCACGACAGTCCTTTATATGGTTACATCACCCAGCTACAGTGTACCGTTTCTTTGTTTGAACAAAACTTCTACTCAAACACGAGTCTGGCCACACATATGAAATAAATTGTGCAATTTAATAAAATGAATCCAAATTGTTAATAACATAAAAAAACCCTTTTTGTCCCGTTACATGTTTGTGTTCATAAAGGCCCATTCATACTATACAGTAGAACATGTTTTATAGGTTGCTGGAGCAAAGAAAAAAAATCGTAATATAACAGAATTTCTGTGTTTTACAAGTTATCTGTTTTCGCGAGGAGTTAATAAAGATCTGAGGATGTTTTACATGTTGCAAGACGCCTGAGTGGGTGACATGTTGTTTTCAAGCCAAAAGTTACTCACTGTCTGTTTTGTGATTGTTTGTCATTTTATCTGTGAATAATTTCATTAATGAGATATGGAAAATTATAACTTGTCATTCCGGAAAAATTCTTGAAGCTTCCGTTGCACAACAGTTTTTCTGTGAGTGGATAAGTCTCGTTATCTTTTAGATCTTCTAAAAGGTTGAATATCTCGTATTTTTTTCTGGGCTGTAGTGACAATCGAACCCAGATTCTTCGTCTGAACACTTTTCTTGTCAAGATCACCCAAGCTGCAGCTACTGCAGAATCGCGTCCTGCTCATTCTAGCTATGTTAATAGATGATCAAGAACGTTAAATTTCACAATATGTTGCAAATTAAAAAAGACGAATTTGAAACATATTAAAAAATTTTTCTAAAACTTGTCCTAAAAACAACGTATACCATAGATTACATTTGTTTTACAGCATTTTTGTGTTGCGTAGTGTGGACGGAGACGTCACAGTATCCGAAGTGTTTGTTATAGGATAACATAACATTCAGTGTGGTTCGTAGCCGTATGTCCACATGAAGTGCTCAAGTAATTTTGAATATTTTGGATATTACGTGACAGGTTACATAAGAAATTTTCTGAAAGAAACTATTTTACGAATTGTTTGAATTATATTTAATTCTCTGCGTGTGTAACTTTTATCGATCATTTTACATGAATGAAATTTGCTGAACATCAACTGAAACAACGAACCTAATTAAAAGATTAAATTGCTCAAAACCATTCAGTCATAACACACTATTCAGTACTGTAGTGTGACGTGGGTGTAATACGCTTGAATGCGACTCCTGAAAATACTAAAAGTCACATAATACTCAAATCCACGCAGAAGAGTTGTGTAGAGCTGCTAGTAAATACTTATTTCCATGATTCTTCTTCCTATTACCACAGAAGGCACACATCTTGTCATCTATTCAATCCTGTCTCTTACTCTGGAAGCAATTTGTCGCATCAATGTTCTATGGGTCCACTTCTACTTTTTCCAAATCTATTTGTATTTTCCGTTTTAAAAATTGCCAGCATCACTGGATGTAAAGCAACAGCTCAGTTCAGAAGGCGAGCGACAATTGTCCTGAAAGTCAGTTTTAAAATATTTATAGACCAGACCCCTGTTACATAAGCTTTCATAACGTTGCGTCGCATAAATCTGAAACACTGTTGTGTGTTCTGAATTTTTGTTTCAAGCTTAGGGTATTGAATGGATTGTTATTATATTTATAATTTAGATGTTGAAGTATACGAAAAACTAGAGCGGTGTTTCCAGCCTAGGACAGTACACAAAAATGGGAAGTGAAGAAGGCAATTCAGGAGCTTAGGGAGAGGAAAGGAGTTGGCTGTGACACAATACCATCTGAGACATTGAAAGCCTTTGGAACGTCTCAATTTTGAGACCGACCAATCTAGTCAATAGAATCTGCAGTACGGGTATTTCATCTGAAGATTTACTGAAGACTATTCGAGTCCCCTTGCCCAAGAACTGCAATGCTAAAGAATCTAAAGACTATAGGATTACTAATATTATCTGTCGTGTTACAAAGGCTGTCATAAGGTTGATGCTAAGAAGAACGGAGAGAAAAATTGAAGACAATACGGGAGAAGACCAATTTGGTTTTAGAAATGTTAAAGGGACAAGACATGCAACTTGATGCCTCGGGATGTTGGTAGACAAAATATTAGACGTAAATAGGGAAAGTATGTTTGCTTTATCTTTGGTAGAAAGATTTCAAGTGAATTGACTGGAATATTCTACAAGCAGTGTTAGCGGAATCGGAAAAAGAGCTACAATTTATAATGGATAATATTGTAAGTGTGGGGAAAGAGTTCTGAATTAAGATAAATGTAGTGAAAACTCATTTGAATATTTGGGGAATACGGTGGTATGGAATGGAAGCTGTACGGAGGAAATCAGAAGTAGGATGTCTATGGGTAAGAGTGCGGTCAGCATCCCTGACAGCATGAAGGATTCTGATTGAAATGAGAAAGAAATTTGCTAAAGCAATGTTTTTGGAGTGTGGGCAGTGAAACGTGGACTGCCAAAAAGGAAAAAGAAAGGTACCTAGAGACCTTCGAAATGTGGTTATGGCGAAAAATGATTAAGGTGAATGGATTGACGGAGTGAGAAACAATGAAGTAATGACGAGAATAGGGGCTGAAAGATAACTGTTGGAAGTAATAAGAGGAAAATATCTTGGTTGGGACATGTATTGCATAGAAACTGTCTGCTGCAGCTAAAGATCATAGAGGGAAGCGTGGAAAGAAAGAGAGGATGAAGAAGAAGAAAGGTTGGAATACTTGATGACATCAAACACGGAAATAGCTACAGTCAGATGAAGATAAATGCACAGGGCCAAGAAAATGAAGAGCATCCAGTAGTAACTTCACACAAAATGCGAGGTGAGAAGCATCCAGTTTTAAGTACACAAAAGGCGGCCAAGGAGTATTAGATCGGTTTGCCTTCTGAGCTGCTGTTATAACAATTGTGTGTGTGTGTGAAGGCCATATACAGTTCATGTTGCACACATACATTAGCACGCGACGTATCTCACAATTAGATATAAACATATGCGCACAAACGGACCAACTCTGTCAAGTTGACTATACACTATACACTCGCACTACTTTACTAATTATTCGTATGCTGACTTCATAAATCTCTTCCCCCCTCCACACACACTCTCTCGTGCGCGTAATATTCATACAAACACATTAAACGTATGCCATTTATTAATTTATTTTTTCTTATTTTTATTAAAATTTGCCTTACAGGTGACAGCAAGTAGTATGCTCTACTTCTAATGCTTAACATAAATACTTCAAATCTGAAGTACACCACTGACAATCGAAGGTTTCAGTCGTCTTGTTTCATCACAACATTAATTCTGATTTTCTGCTGCCAGTAAACAGAGTCAAATCGAAGGGTTTGTTTTTCCATTCAGGTTGTCGTCGAATTGAATCACTAAAACGTTCACACGTTGGTCGAGTCGTGCTTCATGTTTAGCATCAAAATTTGACCAACGTTGCAAGTCACCGATATTACACATTAACATTGCGATGAATGTCACTAACTACCACGCAATGCAACGTAGTACTTTGAGGAATATTTTTATTTATTTATTTATTTGTTTGTTTGTTTTAGTACATTTAATAATTTACAACTATTAGGCGTGTAAGTATGGAAAATAATTCGATTGAATTAATGTCTGCAGTAAACAACTGACTGCCTGAAATTACATCATGGATATTGGACAGTACTTACTTTAGTTTGCGTCATATATTGCAACGATACATATACATGTATATGTAGTATGTATATGTATATGTGTATGTATATGTAGGCGTGTCGGACCTCAGGTTCAAGGGCGACAAAATTATGTAACAATATAACATTGCAAATATAATATAATTTAAATTTGTGATGCTCCACATTGGTAGCGATAATTTATGTAACAATAAATATAATTTAATTTGGGTTTCAGGTGTATCTGTAATAAGAACTCTATGTAACTTGTAACGGTATTTCAAAATTTATTTGATATTAATAAAATTGTGCACCTCGCACAATCGACTTAAAACATTCGTTATTATTTTGTTATTATGCCGTAAGGCTTATGCTATATACATCCTTACTGACTAAATATGCTATTCTACTAATTATTTATATTAAAGAAAAATCTCATTTCCAGACTACTCAGTCAATTAGTGTGTTTCAAAATATCAATATTTAAATATCTTCTTATATATTGTAATGTAACTCAAAAATATCAATAGTTACTGAATTTATCTTTTGTTTCGCAGTACTGATTTAAATCAAACGCTAAATTTTACTTAAATGCTTTGTATTCTTTTCATTTCAATACTAATTTGAGCTCTTGTTTACGATAATCTTATTTCAATAACATCTATGATTTTAATTGTAATTTACAATAAACATTGGCTCTTACTTTTAAATAGAACAAGAATGTATTTAATTGTCTTTACGTTAATTGTTCGATTAAGAGATAAATAAGTTGTTTATCACCTTATTGTCAACAATCATACCCAATCATTGTATCCCTCTGTAATCGTCCTCGTCTCGAACTTCAGCATCACTTCCTCTTGTCCAGTGTCGTTTCTCTAGAGTCCAGCGTCGCCTCGCTCTTCTCCTCTTGTCCAGCGTCGTTTCTCTAGAGTCCAGCATCGCCTCGCTCTTCTCCTCTTGTCCAGCGTCAACTCTCTCTTGTCCAGCATCGCCTCACTCTTCTCCTCTTGTCCAGCATCGACTCTCTCTCTGTCCAGTGTCGTATCGCTCTCTGGAACTTCTCCTCGTGCTGTTTTGGACGTCAGTTGATCTTCTTATGTAATTTTGTTACTACTTAAAAATTGTTTGTTTTACAATCCAGTTACATAACTGTATGTAACTGGAAGGATGAAACTATTTACAAAAATTTAAATATTCTGTGCGGACGGGCAGAAGCTCCCGCTGCACTGTGAGTGATTTAAGAAAGAGAACCACTGTAGTGTGTGTGTCCTATTTATACCCATGTCTTGGTCAACACCTGCAGTTGTACGAAATCGACATGTCAGAAACTGTCTCTGGGTTCAGTTCCCCCACTCTTTGTCAATTTCGCTATTTCTTATATTTCTGCGAATTGCAGAGTCCTGTAAGTATACTCTTATACTCATCTTATAACTACTTTCACAACACATGTTCACTGTAATTTTGGACATTGTAACTTGACCCTTTCGATTTGTACACAGTTATTTCACTACTACACTTGTACAGTGGGTCTTTTTTACATGGTTTTCATACACAGTATTTAGTAAATTTTATTACATTTTATTGTGTTTTTGGATTTTACTTCTTAATTATAGTTTATGAATAATTACGGAAAAACACTAATTAAACAATTATTCATCTTGGGGTGGTAAACTCGCCTGCATAGACCTGCATTCACACACACTAGCAAAATACTGGTGTACACACTTTCAGTTACATTTGTGTGTGTGTGCATGTCGAAACACCTGTTCATATTTTCGTCTGAGCCAAGCTTGCAATCCCTGACATGCTTATTTCTAATACTATTAATTATTTACAGTTTATTAGGTATATTTAAATTTTTATATTCAATGCTCAGTACATCACTTATTTGTACTGTCGCATTATCCCTCTGCTTGGTAATAAAAAAAAATTTAATAAATTTATTTATTAAAATTTTTTTTATTATTATTACACTTGAAAAATGTAACAAATAATAAAAAATAATATTCGTCATTTCATCCTTAATGGAGTGTATACAAATGACTTACCTCCCCTCTTCACACGCTCACTGCTCGTGACCTTGTAGTAGGATGGCTTTAACAAACAGCTGATCTGACTGGTGTCATTGACCTCGTTTTTATGTGTAGAACTTCCTAAATGACCTTGCGTGAAATTTACCAATTTCTTTCTTCTGTATCTCATCATATACGATGAACGTGTGTTGTCCTACTCGCTGTCTTAACGTATACGGTCCATTATAAAGTCTGAAGAATTTCTTCGCCGTATTATCACTCCGTTTTCCCACTGGATTAGCTTTGAGTAGTACACTTTCTCCCACGTTGAATTGTTGTAGCTTGTGAGTTAGATTAAATCTCTCTACTCTCTTGTTACCTCTTTCTATTATCCGTTGCTTTGCATATTCAATTTTCACACTTATTGGTACAGGTACATTCTGGTTATTAGGTTTGTTTATATACTTAGTCCAAAATCTGTTTGGCTTCTTATCTTCTTCTAATTCCATTGGAGTATATCCTGTTGCTTCACTATAATTTTCGTTGATGGCTTTTTCAAGAAATGGTAAATATTCTGCCCATTTATTGTGTTGATCATGGCAGTATATTCGTAAATATTTACCTAATTCTTTGTTAACTCTCTCAGCAAGGTTTCCTTGAGGATGTCTTATGGATGTGAGTACAGGTTGTATTCCATTTTCCCTTAACGTCCTCTCCCATTTTTCACTTTGGAATTGTACACCTTGATCACTGAGTACCTTCTTCATTTTTCCATATGACGGAATATATTTCTGCAGTAGTATCTTTAGAACAACTTTGGTTGTGGTTCGCATAATTGGGTACAGTCGGATTGCCTTGGAAAACACATCGATACATACCAATATGTGCTTCACACCTTGACTTGATCGTGGTAGTGGTCACAGAAAACCCACTGCAATTAGCTCTCCCTTATTTTCCTTCTGGATGCTCTGCATTTCTACGTATGTGTGTAAATTCGGTCCTTTCACTGTTTGACACTCATAACACTTCTTTACCTCCTTCTTTATTTTTCGATACATATTATTAATCGTGAAATCCTCTCGTAGACTCAGATAACATTTCAGAGTGGCAGCATGTGCTAAACTCTCATGTGCTGGTTGAATTAATGTTTGTAACATGTCATTCGTTAGTACTATCTTCCAGTCTTGTCTTACTAACCTGAAAAGAATTCCATTAAGTACCTTATAATGATTTGGTAGCTGTTCTTGGTCCTTCATCTCCCTTATTGTCACGTCCAAATCTTGTTGTTGTGCTAAATTTTTCAGCATTTGTTTTACTTCATCATTCTCTTTGAATTTAATTGATAACAATCGTACTTCTTTCTTTTCGCTCTCATAAACTTCTGCACATTCTTCTTTGATGTATCGGCTTAGTGTATCAGCTATAATATTGTCTTTACCTTTACAGTATTTAATGGTGAATGAATATTCGCTAACGGCTAAAATCCATCTTAATAATCTGGCATTTGTTACTTTGCATTTCAATAGAAATGATAATGCTTGGTGGTCAGTATGTATCTCAAAATGAGTACCATAAACATAATATCTGAATTGCTTAAGAGCGTATACTATAGCAAGTATTTCTTTTTCTGATGTGGAGTAGTGTTTTTCAGCTCCTTTGAAGACTCTACTGGCGTAGGCAATAACTCGGTGCTCTCCCATAGTATCTTGTTGATACAGTACACTTCCTACTGCGTAGTCACTAGCATCGGAGTATATTAAGAATTTTCCTTCTCGTTGAGAATGATGTAACATAATATTTTCGATGAACAACTCTTTCACTTGGTTAAAGGCATCTTGATGTTTCTTCTCCCATTTCCATTTTTTTTTTCTTTCTTCGTCAGCTCTAGAAGCGGTTGCGTATACCTTGCATGTAATGGTGAGAATCTTCTGTAGTATCCTGTTAGTCCTAAGAATGCTCTTAACTCTTTGAGATTTCCGGGTATAGGGAAATTAGTTATGCTGGAAATTTTGATAGGATCGGGTTGAATACCAGAGGATGAAATAACGTGACCTAGGAATTGGATAGAGGATTTGATAAATTCACATTTGTCTAGGTTAAGGGATATGTTCGCTTGCTTAAACTTGTGGAATATCGTGCTTAGATGCTTTATATGTTCGTCTAACGTTTTAGATACAACTAAGATATCATCTACAAATATCATGGTGTAGGGTTCCACTTCAGGTCCTAGGGCTCTTTCTAGACACTTTACGATGGCTGCCAAACTCGTGCTTAATCCGAAGGGTACTACCCTGTGTTGGTAGCATCTATTTTTATACAGGAAAGCAGTGTACTTTCTATTCTCTTCACGAATTGGAATCTGCCAGAAACTTGAGCATAAATCTAGCTTCGTCAGATACCTTGCTCCTTCACACTTAGTAAATAATTCATCCCCATTATTATATACACACCACCAAAATCAGTAAAATTCCATTTTTAAATTAACGAATAAGGCCTTTTCGAAATATTAAAATTTCATCATCAGTTCATACACTGTAATGTTCCTGTTATGATGTTTTTCTTTAAATGTATAACTGTTGTTAATTGTGTCTACTACCTCTTACTGTACTTCATTTTGAACTTTCCACTGCCATCATTATTGGGTGAAACCAAGCCAGATATGTATTGAAATAATTGATCATTTTCAAATATTGTCTGTTGATTCATCAATTTGTCATATTTTTTATCAAGGTATATATATAATTTTTCTAACTGTATAATGTCATTTTTATTATTGTTTATTTCCATATTGTTGGTTATATTTGTTATACTATGATTCATACTAATAAGGTGATCTGCTATGTTGGAGATTCCCGTTTTTTTATTATTAAAAGCTCTGAAATGTTCCATAAATCTCTGTTTGAAATTTCTATGTGTTCTTCCAAAGTATATGTAGTCACAGTTATTACATTTTATTCTGTATATTCCACTTAATTTGTATATATCACAGTCTTTTCTATCTATTATTATATTATATATACTTTTATTTGGTTTGTATGCATATTTATATTTATGTTTATCCAATTTTGTATTCTTTATAATGTGTTGGAGATCTTGATATGTGTATTTGTAAGTTAGGTATGTTACATGTTCTTCTTTTTTGCATGCATTATTCTGTCTAATTTTGTTCTATTATTTAATATTGTTTTTTCTTTATATTTTTTATTTAATTTGTTTATAAATTTGCTGTCATATCCATTTTCTATTGCTATTTCTTTTATGATGTTCAGTTCCTGATGTAATTTCTCTTCATTATTTATGTATTTGTATGCTCTATTAATCATATTGTAATATGTATTAACCTTGTGTATTAAGGTTAATACATATTACAATATGATTAATAGAGCATACAAATACATAAATAACGAAGAGAAATTACATCAGGAACTGAACATCATAAAAGAAATAGCAATAGAAAATGGATATGACAGCAAATTTATAAACAAATTAAATAAAAAATATAAAGAAAAAACAATATAAAATAATAGAACAAAATTAGACAGGATAAATGCATGCAAAAAGGAAGAACATGTAACATACCTAACTTACAAATACACATATCAAGATCTCCAATACATTATAAAGAATACAAAATTGGATAAACATAAATATAAATATGCATACAAACCAAATAAAAGTATATTGCGACAGTACAAATAAGTGATGTACTGAGCATGAAATATAAAAATTTAAATTTACTTAATAAACTGTAAATAATTAATAATATATTAGAAATAAGCATGTTAGGGATTGCAAGCTTGGCTCAGACAAAAATATGAACAGGTGTTTCGACCTGAATCAACGTGCACACACACACAAATGTAACTGAAAGTGTGTACACCAGTATTTTGCTAGTGTGTGTGAACGCAGGTCTCTGCAGGCGAGTTTGCCACCCCAAGATGAATAATTGCACAATTACTCTTTTTCCGTAATTATTCATAAACTAGAATTAAGAATTAAAATCCAAAAGCACCATAAAATGTAAATAAATTTACTAAATACTGTGTACGAAAACCACGCGAAAGTGACACACCATACAAGTGCAATAGTGAAATAACTGTGTACAAATCGAAAGGGTTAAGTTGCAATGTCCAAAATTGCAGTGAACATGTGTTGTAAAATTAGTTATAAGATAAGTATAAGAGTATACTTACAGGACTCTGCAATTCGCAGAAATATAAAAAAATAGCGAATTTGACAAAGAGTGGGGGAACTGAAGCCAAAGACAGTTTCTAACATGTCGATTTCGTATCACTGCAGGGTGTCAACCAAGACATGGGTATAAATAGGACACGCAAGCTACAGTGGTTCTCTTTCTTGAATCATCCACGGTGCAGCGGGAGCTTATGCCCGTCAGCACGGCATATTTATTTTTATTTTTTGTTGTAAACAGTTTAAATTTGCCAGTTACATACAAATATGTAACTAAGCTGTAAAGACAATCATTTTAATTAATAACAGCACTACTTAAGAAGATCCGACGCTGGACAAGAGGAGAGTTCCCTAGAGAGATACGACGCTGGACAAGAGGAGAGTTCCAGAGAGAGATACGACGCTGGACAAGAGGAGAGTTCCAGAGAGAGATACGACGCTGGACAAGAGGAGAGTTCCATAGAGAGATACGACGCTGGACAAGAGGAGAGTTCCACAGAGAGAGACAGCTGACGCTGGATAAGAGGAGAAGAGAGACAGCCGACGCTGGAGGCGAGACGAGGACGAACACCGATGGAACAAAAAATGATCGAGTATGATTGACGACAATAAGGTGATAGACAACTTATTCATATCTTAATCATACAAAGAATTCAAAGATAGTTAAAGACATTAATATTTTATTTAAAAATAAGAGCAATGTTTCTTGTATAGTAGAGTTAAAATCATAGATGTTTTAGAAATACGATTAACGTAACAAGAGCTCAAATTAATATGATATAAAATGATTGCAAAGCATTTAAATAAAAACAATTAGTATTTGAGAAAACAGTACTGAGAAACAATAACTATTAATATTTTGAGTACGTTACAATATAGAAAAAAAAATTTAAAAATTGATTTTGAAACATATTAATAGACTGAGTAGTCTGAAAATGAGATTTATCTTTTATATAATAATTAGTAGCATAGAATATTTAGTCAGTAAGGATGTATATATCTTAAGCCTTACGGCATAATAACAAATAATAACTAATGTTTTAAAATCGAAGTCAGTGCCATGTGCACATATTTTTTTATAGTATCAAATAAATTTTAATTACCGTTTCCAGTTACATAGAGTTCTTATTGCAGATACACCTGAACCCCAATTTAAATGTTATATTGTTTAAAGAATTTGTCAATCTTGAACATGAGAACGTTCACGCCTATTTATGTATATGTAACGTTGCATAAATTTGGTGCTCCAAGATCGTGGGGCTCCACAAATTTAAATTATAACAAATTTGCAATTTGTTACGTTGCAATATATAATATAATAATAAATAGAAAAGACTGTGATATATACAAATTAAGTGGAATATAAAGAATAAAATGTAATAACTGTGACTACATATACATCGGAAGAACACATAGAAATTTCAAACAGAGATTTATGGAACATTTCAGAGCTTTTAATAATTAAAAAACGGGAACATCCAACATAGCAGATCACCTTATTAGTATGAATCATAGTATAACAAATATAACCAACAATATGGAAATAAACAATAATAAAAATGACATTATACAGTTAGAAAAATTATATATATACCTTGATAAAAAATATGACAAATTGATGAATCAACAGACGATATTTGAAAATGATCAATTATTTCAATACATATCTGGCTTGGTTTCACCCAATAATGATGGCAGTGGAAAGTTCAAAATGAAGTACAGTAAGAGGTAGTAGACACAATTAACAACAGTTATACATTTAAAGAAAAACATCATAACAGGAACATTACAGTGTATGAACTGATGATGAAATTTTAATATTTCGAAAAGGCCTTATTCGTTAATTTAAAAATGGAATTTTACTGATTTTGGTGGTGTGTATATAATAATATTATAACAAGTCAGTGGCATAATGTTTGGCAAAATAATTCATCCACAGTTGGTGCACAGTCATACTCCTTTAATACAATGCTGTTCAGCTCCCTCATGTCAAGGCATAGACGTATTTCACCATTTTTCTTCTTCATTACCACTAGAGGATTCAGGAAGTTGCTGTTCAATCGCTCTATGACTCCACTTTCGATTATACGCCAAATTTCCAGTTCAACCTCTTCCTCATATCGCATTGGGATAGGGTACGTCCTCCTAATGACTTTCGTAGGGTCTGACACAACTATAGAGTGCTCGTATACTGTCGTCTGCGTCGGTACTTTACTAAATACATCATTGTATTCTTCTATTAATTCGTGCAGTTTTTCTTCTTCCTGTGTCATCATTCCTTCATCTACCTCATTCACATGTCGAGTTGGACCATATTGTATTTGTGGCTTGTAGAAAGTAATAGGTGTTTCACTTACCTTGCACTCTTTTTCCTCGCTGTTCATATTTAATTCATATTGAACATTTTTATAATTACACACAATTGTATTATCATTAACATTAATCTTAGCATTTATTTTATTTAGTATATCCATACCTAAAATTCCATCATAAATCAATTTATGCATAATTATCATGGGATGTTCTAATTCTAGATTTTTATATGTTAGAGTTACATATGCTTGTTGTTTAACTCTTTCTTTTTTATTGGTAGTTGTTGTAATATTTAAATTATTTACGGGCAAAATTGCAGTATTTTAAAAATATTTCTTATTGCGTTGAACCCATGCAGCATTAAGAACTGACAGTTGGCTGCCGGTGTCAACTAGCATCCGTATTTTACACCTGTTTATACTCACTGTCACAATAGGGCATTGTGTTTGCTGCGCGTCTCGCTTTATATCCTGTTCATTGCTTAATAATTCCTCCCTAATATCGCAGTGGTATATGTGTTTATTTTATAATTTTGCTTCCGTTTATTCAGTCATTGTGACGCCTTTGATGTAGACGGCCGGCTGTGGAATGTTACCGTCTCCATCTCATTCATTTCTTGGCTATCTCTTCAATTTTTTCTCGTTGTACCTTCGTACTGCAGCAACGCGTTTGTCAGCTGGTTTTGAAAACTGTTTACGATTGGACGACCATACAACGTCCCCTTGTCGTTTAGCTGTATTTATTCGTTCAGTCTCTGTAGCTGTGCGTGTTGTAGTGTTGTACATTGGTGGCGAATAATTTATTTTGTAATTATCACGGTGCGGTGTAGTGGTTTGTATTGCTTTCTTGTCATATCTGTGATAATTATGGTGGTGATTAGCGTGTTTTTGTTCCCAGTAGTGTGTGTTCTTACCTTTATTGATATTCTCTGACTGTGTTACAAGGATTAAAAATTCTTCTATGGTTTTAATTCCCTGCGTATAAACTGCTAACTGGATATCTCGCTGAAAATGGTAAGATAACTTTGAAACAATTTTGTATTCTGAGAATTTAGGTTTAAGATGCTTTACACGTTCTATTTGCGTAATTGTGTATTGTTCAATACTCTGCTGTCCTTGTCCATTGAACTTTCCATATTCGAGTTGATCCCGTACTTGTCGTTGGGTATGTAGATTCCAGTATCGGTTCTCGAATGCCTCACGAAACTGCTGATATGTACTGACATTATCTCTAATAATAGAGTACCATTGGCTGGCTGAATCTCTGTAAGATATCGCGTGACGAAGTCTATCTTCTCGTCGTCATTTATTGCACTCCCAATTTTTTCTATTTCTTTCTCTACTCTAGCTAGGAATTCCATACTGTTCTCTCCTTTACCACCTGAGAACTTAAGTCTGCTCCTTTCTTCCATTGGTGTAGGAAATATGGTCATTTGGTTGTGTCGTCTTCTTAACTCACTTCGTAGCTGGTTCATTTCCTCTTGAATTTCTTCTTTCATATGTGATACATCTCCCGAACGGTCTTTCATAGTTTCTTCAATTTTATTCTCAATAACTACAGTACGTGTTTCCATTTCTCTAAGTTTACTGGTATTTGCTTGCGATACATTATTAATAGTTTGAATTTTATCATCCTGCTCTCGTGTTATAGTAGTTAAAGTATCATTTATTTGTTTATGCGATTCTTTTAAATCTTTTCTCCACTCGAGACGTAATTCTTTTTGTTTATTTTCAATCCGTACAACTTGCTCATGTAAGGCTTGTTTAAAATTATTCTCTAAAGTATCAATACGTATGTTGGTGTCACCAATTTTTTCGTTTAACTGTGCATTACTGTCAATTATACTTTGTTTTATTTCAAGATTATCAATTTTTAACTCTTCTAACTTTCTGTGATTTTTATGGTGTCCTGTCTAAAATTTTCAGACTCTAGCTCTAATTTATTTTCTAAACTTTCTGTTTGTTTTGTATTTATTTCATCTATTTTTCTTATTTGTTTGACATTCTCCTCTTTCAATTCTTCTTTAAATTTTTCGGCTTGTTTTATGACTAATTCGTTCATCATGGCTAGTATCGAATTTTTAAATGCTTCAAAATTCAACCCTCCTGGTTCTGCCATGTTGAATAATTATTAAAATATTTATTTAGTAGTAATTCTTTAACAATTATTATTGATAACCGTTCCCTACTTATTTATTTATTTCTTTATTTTTATTAATAGTTATTATTAACACTCATTACAGTTACACCTGTTACATAGACAAACAATATTATTTGTGGGTGCCAGCTGTGTGATGACACAACAATTAACATTACATTCAGTTACTGTTTAATATAAATAATTATTATATATAATACATTTTTCATTTAACACACTCTTATATTTTAGAGCAACCATTTAGCTACATAAAAAATTTTAATAGTTAAATGGTGGGGATCGGGCCATATGTTCATCAGTGACAATTTTATGTTACAAATTTTTTGTACATAAATTTAGGCATGTCGTGCCCCACGTTAGGTGCCATTTTATGCAACGATACATATACATAAATGTAGGCGTGTCGGGCCTCACGTTCAAGGGTGACAAAATTATGTAACAATATAACATTGCAAATATAATATAATTTAAATTTGTGATGCTCCACGTTGGAAGCGATAATTTATGTAACAATAAATATAATTTAATTTGGGTTTCAGGTGTATCTGTAATAAGAACTCTATGTAACTTGTAACGGTATTTCAAATTTATTTGATATTAATAAAATTGTGCACCTGGCACTTACTTCGACTTAAAACATTCGTTATTATTTTGTTATTATGCCATAAGGCATACATCCTTACTGATTAAATATGCTATTCTACTAATTATTGTATTAAAGAAAAATCTCATGTCCAGACTACTCAGTCAATTATTGTGTTTAAAAAAAATATCAATATTTAAATATCTTCTTATATATTGTAATGTAACTCAAAAATATCAATAGTTACTGAATTTATCTTTTGTTTCTCAGTACTGATTTATATAAAACGCTAAATTTTACTTAAATGTTTTGTATTATTTCATTTCAATACAAATTTGAGCTCTTGTTTACGTTAATCTTATTTCAATAACATCTATGATTTTAATTCTAATTTACAATAAACATTGGCTCTTACTTTTAAATAGAACAAGAATGTCTTTAATTGTCTTTACGTTAATTGTTCGATTAAGAGATAAATAAGTTGTTTATCACCTTATTGTCGACAATCATACTCAATCATTGGATCCCTCTGTAATCGTTCTCGTCTCGAACTTCAGCATCACTTCCTATTGTCCAGCGTCGTTTCTCTAGAGTCCAGTGTCGCCTCGTTCTTCTCCTCTTGTCCAGCGTCATTTCTCTAGAGTCCAGCGTCGCCTCGCTCTTCTCCTCTTGTCCAGCGTCGACTCTCTCTCTGTCCAGTGTCGTTCATCCAGTTGCTGTTTGTGTTTTCTTCTTTTGGAGTCGGTTGATTACATTTTACTTTTAGTTACAGTTCTTATTTTGTCCGCACTAAAAATCTGGTAAGTAACATTTCTCACCACTTACAGTTTGCTAAGAGATGTGTCGCCTAAGTTGCCTTCTTTTTTATTATTATTCTTTACATATTTCTTCACGCACTACATTATAATTTTGTTTTTATTCTTATTATTATTATTATACTACATAGGTCAACTCGAACTCATTATAAACTTGATTAAATATTGTTTAACAGTATACACCTATGTGGGGGGTGAAGTTGATCGCCTGCACGTGGTGCCCCCTGCATAAACTAAACGATCAACAAAGGTTCGCCTAAAGCACGCTGACCAAAATGATACAAAAGAACCTTGCCAAAAACACCAACGGCCCTTTTCAGGGCCTTGACACGGACCTAAGTATCCTGTATTGGAATGCCGGAGGTCTTAGCAACGATAAATTTTTACAATTTAAACGAAGCATCTGCCAAATTGATGTGGATCTATATGTTATAGTAGAAGCAGGCGCTGCGACTGAATTCTCTGAATTTTACCAAACTACCGGATACTGCAGCCATATTTTACCTCGATCACGACAAGTCGCCTCGGGGATAATTGTTGGAATTAAAAATAATCTCTGCTCTAAATTTGAGATAATCCATGAGATGCAAGACGATGACAAAGTGGAAATAATTCTAGCCCATATATGGAAAAATAACAAACATTTCACAGTCATAGGATTATACAACCCTCCTGGCAATATTCCATCCCTTGATGCAATTGAATCAATGATCCAAGCAAATAGCATAATCATAGGTGATTTTAACAGCCAATCACCGAGATGGGGATATGACAGGTTAACACCCGCAGGAAGACGCATAGAACTTTTCATCGACGAAAATTTTCTTGACCTGAAAGACACGCCACCAACCTTCCTGTCATTTGCTGGACAGACTTCCCGACCAGATCTCGTCCTTGCGCACCCTAACATCGCACAGAGGACAAAAGTTCACTTGATGGATGACGCAGGAGGCTGTGGACACCGCTCCATTCTCATCAAATGTGCGACAGGAAAAGCCACATACATTAACAAACGTGCCCCCCGGTGGAACTTTAGAAAAGCCGACTGGAGCGAATACGGCAGGATAACAAATGATATTATACCACACGAAATAAATTGGAAATCACCTGAAACAGCTATAGAGTCCCTGAACGATGCTATACTGAAATCTGCTCTATTATGTGTACCAAGGGGTCAAGTAAAGGGTTTTCGACCGTTCTGGAATAAAAGACTTTCATCCCTCAAGAAAACAAGAGACTCTCTGAGAAGGAAAGCAGAGAAATCTAAAGAACTATCTGACTGTATCCAACTCCGAAAATCCCAGGCCATACTACGTAAAGAAATTAAACAATCTAAAAGATCGGCCTTCAAAACCTTCTTATCGGAGCTGGATTTCCGGCGCGATGGAGCAAAAGCACACCGTTTTGTCTCAAGGCTAAATAATGACACTGAAGCCAGAGGACAACAACCTTTCAAAAACGGACTCAATCTTATCACAGATCCCAAAAAAATAGCTAACACCTTTTGCAAGTACTACACAAATATAAGCCGAACCCGAAAGACAAGAAACGAACACAGACACCTGAATAAAAAACCTCTAATGCAGTGCCTCAACAAAACCGAACAAAAAATTTGCCTAAGCGATTTTAGCCTCTCCGAACTTGAATTTGCACTATTAAACACAAAGGGCAAGAAGGCAGCAGGAGCCGACGCAATCTACCCAGAACTCCTAAAAAATCTTGGTAACACAGCGAAACTAGCCTTGCTCAATCTCATTAATCTAACGTGGAAAACACGCGTCCCCCAGCAATGGAGGAAAGGGGAGATTATACCTATTACCAAGAAAGGAAAGCCAAGTGATACACCTGAGGGCTACCGCCCCATCACATTAACAAGTGCTTGCTGCAAGGTTGCCGAAAGAATGGTTGTGCGGCGTCTGAACCAGTTCTTTGAAATGAATGCGGTTATTGATGAATGCCAAGCAGGTTTCCGAGCGCACCGATGCACCATGGACCAAGTCGTCTACTTTGCACAAAGTGTTAAGGATGGGTACCACAAGAAAATGTCCTCCCTGGCAGTAATGGTTGACCTAAAAAACGCGTACGACACAGTCTGGAGACCCATGTTGCTTCACAAACTTGCTTTGAGTGGCGTCGCAGGTAACCTTTTTAACTGGATAGCGTCCTTCCTGAGTCAAAGACAAATTCGTGTCCGCTATAATGATTGCCTTTCAGAGTACCGAATTCAACGCCAAGGGCTACCCCAAGGTGCCGTTATCAGCTGCAGCCTATTTAACCTTATGGTCAATGACATTCTGGTGGCTGTTCGGTGTGTGCCGGGAGTACAAGCGCTCCTGTATGCCGATGACCTTATCATCTGGGCAACTAGCAGCCATATCATGGGTCTTGAAGCAACTATTAATAGTGCACTTGTTAAACTAGAAGAGTGGGCCAAACTAAATGCCATGACGGTAAATACCACCAAGACGACATACCAACTTTTCTCTCTATCAACAAGGCGGCCTACGGTCAATCTGCGCTATTGTGGATCGGAACTCGAAGAGGTGAACATGTCTAAATACCTGGGTGTTAATATAGACACCAGAATGACGTGGAAGCACCATATAGAACAGTCCGCGAACAGTGCGTCCAGGCGCTGCCGGCTACTTAAACGACTCACTGCGACTACATGGGGAGCAAATCAAGATGTTCTGACAACTGCATATAAGAGCTACATTCGGCCGCTATTGGAATATGGCGCAGAAGCAACTATTACTGCCTCCAATGCAGCATGCCAGAAACTTCACTTGGTCCAAAATGCAGCCCTTAGAACGATAACTGGTGCGCCAAAATCAACTCCTATACTTGCCATGGAGTCACAACTGCAAGTCGAGCCTATCCAAGTAAGACGGGAAAAGCTGTGCCTCATATCCTGGGAGAGATGTAAAAGAGCCTACCAACAACGGTGGAATAACTATAAAACAGCGACAGAAAGGCTGAAAACTCAGAAATGCCCGATTGCGATCTATGAAGAACTCCAACGCAAATATGACATAGAACCAAATGAGGCAGCACCATTTATACATCACCGTGAATTCTTTAGCCAACTCCCAAATGCTAACTTGAAACTCTTCGACCATAATAAGACCAAAACTGAGTCGAATGAAGCCGAGCTTCGTCAAGCAGCCTTACACACTGTACAAAAACATTTTCCCGCTGAGCAGTGGATACGAATCTACACAGACGGATCCTCTATACCATCTACAGGGGCAACAGGGGCTGGGTTCTACAGCTCTCTATTTGAAGGCCACCTCGCTGTAGGAGGCCGGCTAAGCAACTATGACGGAGAGGTAGCAGCCATAAAGGCAGCATCTATTGAGCTTGCCAAGATCTCACCACCTAACAAAGCCGTCTTCCTCATAGATTCGACTGCAGCGATTCAAAACGTGACCTCAAATGGTGATACAAACTGCTCCCTGACAATTGAGTGTAGGCGAGAACTGCAGAACCTTGTACAATTAGGCTGGCAGATTGAACTGCAATGGGTACCCAGCCATGTCAACATCATGGGAAATGAAAAAGCCGACATCCTCGCCAAAATGGGCGCAGCACTACCTCAGCCGGAGACCCCCAGCTCATATGCATCTGCGAAAGCACTAATAAATTCCTCAATAAGCCTATGGCTAAAAGAAAAACAATTAAGAGCCTGTGTGGGAAAAAGATGGGCAACATTGGTTACGGACGGCCCCATCAACAGAACTCTACCCCGAGCAACTAGTGTTGCTCTTTTTAGAACTACAACCGGTCATGACTACCTGGCCTCCCACCTGCACCGCATTGGCGTGTTGTCGTCTCCTGAATGTGTTCTCTGTGGATACGCTTCCATGAATGCGGATCACCTAATTGCATGTCCAGCCTTGATCTCAGACACGGAAGTCCAGGACGAGGATGGTATGGCAAGGCTCTCACGTCTCTACTGGTCAGCGCGCCGCCTAATGGCCCAACAGCCAAGGGTGGGCGTTGGCTAGTAAGTAAGTAAGTAAGTATACACCTATGTGTATGTTCACAACACAGCAGCTACATCCTTACATCTCGGTGTCTATCGGGCGAATGCAAACAATGTTTAGCGGCAAGGGGTCAGTAGCTGGCGCGGTTTTACGCACTGAGAAAATAGTTCGTTCGTTTAAGTTATATTAATTATTTACTAATTAAGTCGTAATACATTATTCTACCTTTTGGTTACGAATTAGGAATTTCTTTATCTATTTAGTACGTATTTTATTTAATTAAAGTAATTATTATTATTAGCTAAATAACACCGTTCTTAACGTGTTGGTACGGGACAATTTGCACATTGTGGCATGAATCTAGGCATAGGTAAGGGGTGGATAATACTCTCACTTATATTGAAAGCAATTTTTATTTGTGCGATTTAAACATTATTTTAAAATCATCACATCCTCCTGCACTTAACGATGAAAACGGGGTGGTGGGGGTAACAATTAAAATCTAATAAACACAATTACATTTTTATCTTTCGTGAAATTCCCTTTCTCTCGTTTCTTAACTACTACCTTAATATTATTTACATATAAATAAATATTACTTATTTATCTATTCATTACTCTTAGTTTCCGTAACTTCACAATATAGTGGCCCGACTGATTACATTGCATACTCTAACTATATTGGTTAGCTTTCTGCGCTTTCTTTAACCCTTGTAAAGAATTTTTTCAGTACGGCGCCATTGTGACTGTGTTACGTATTTCTCCCTATCTCTCTTAATTCTACTACAGTACTCTAAAGTCAATCCCATACTTGACCTTAGATCCTATCTTAACACTAATTTCTTATTCTACTGAGATACGCGGAATTTCACAAAGGGGAATCTTTATTTACATTTAAACAATTAGCTTTTACAATCTAAGAGGGGTCAAACACTTTATACTGGATGCATTGTATTATACACTAGGGTGGTTTACCATTGTTTACTTCGGTACCAATTCAAGACAATAGGGGTGGCTTACTACAATATTTCCTGCACGAACGAGTTTGTCTCTTACTGTCAAGCTGGGGAATTATTTTGAACAGGCCACGACCGGGTGTTTACACGATGCAAATGTACTTTTATTATTATTTTCTCTTTACTCATTTTACTTCTACACTTTACACTTTATTTTTATTTAAGCTATTATTAAACCTTTTTATTTAAAGTACTTATTATTTATTTTATATCAAACTCTTATGAAACTTGAATTCATTTAAGCACGCACATATATCTCTTATTACATATAGATTCTTTTATTAATTAATCAAAATAAACTTATCTCACAACAATTCAATTTTCTGTACTGTCATATATAATTAGTCAAAACAAAACGCTAATATCATTGTATAGTAGAGAGAAATTTCACATACGAAAAGTTCATTCCTTTAACAATAGCACAAAGGGTCAGCTGTTTTGGGGAGTCGCATTGTTTGCATAGGGTGGTAACACAGGTAGGACAATTCAGAACAGGAAAAACTCGTGTCTAGGATTGTTTGTTATGTTAGTGAGGAGAGGTTTTGAATGAGATGCGTGCATACAAAAGGGGAGAGTTTACATTCCTCAACACGTATTTAACATGAACTAGCTTGTTCATACCGACAGGTTTAGAATGGAATATTTACCAGCGATGACTTGTTTATTACGGCAATGTCACGATACTGATATTATTATATCTTAATTAAAATTTTACTCATTTATTTATTTTTTTTTTCAGAGTGAATAAATTTATGTTTGTCAAAGTTATTGTTAAAGAATTATAACAATATACAATATAATTAATGGTGTATATTAATTATTAAAACAACAGCACAATACATAATTATTATTATTTTACAAAGAAGCAGTGGCGCAATTTTGAGCGTCACGATGCTCGCAACTATTTTAACTTTAGCAGAGTTGCACAATTTTGTGTGCGCCACGATGCTTACAAACCTTTTATATAAATTAGCAGAGTGGTGCAATTTTGTGACGTCTCCCTTGTTAAGATATCACAAATGTCAGGAACCAGTTCAATTTGTTACCTGTTAATTGAACTAGCTGCCGTTGTTAGTAAACCTTAATCACTAACAAATTATAACACTTGATTATTCAGGAATTAAGCAAGGATTGTATAAATTTATTCACTCATTGGGTGTTAGCAAAAACATCTCTTTACTAACATATTTATCTCTGATACTTTACTTTACTTTTAAACTCAGATTCTAAAAATTTCTGCATTAAATATTTTGAAAATTTACTTCTTATTCTTTTTTTTATATCAAAAGCATTCAGCTAGATATTGTTTTCAGTACCACGGATCCGGGACTCAACTTAGTTATGTTTTTATTACAACTTCAACCAAATTATTAGAAGAATAATTTTGGTTGTAAATTTTAATATTAATTTAAATCTAAACATCTTAATGTCATTACTACTTCATTACAGTGATTACAAAATATATATATATTAAACTTTAAATTATCAAAAGTTCTTTACTGTTCTTTTGTTACTGGTCTTGTTGTTTTACAATGAATTTGTGTTACAAATATTATGTTTTGATATCACCTGAATGTAACATGTGTATGCTGTGGGGGCCATGATGGTCATCTTCAGTCCTCTTCTAGGGTGTGATCCACGGTTCTTCTTGATGTTCCATGAGGTTGATTGTTTCTGGTAGTCTCTGCCTAGACGATTAGATTTTGGTACTTAAAGTTCATCCGGTTGCTGTTTGTGTTTTCTTCTTTTGGAGTCGGTTGATTACATTTTACTTTTAGTTACAGTTCTTATTTTGTCTGCACTAAAATCTGGTAAGTAACATTTCTCACCACTTACAGTTTGCTAAGAGATGTGTCGGCTAAGTTTCCTTTTTTTTTATTATTCTTTACATATTTCTTCACGCACTACATTATAATTTTGTTTTTATTATTATTATTATACTACATAGGTCAAATCGAACTCATTATAAACTTGATTAAATATTGTTTAACAGTATACACCTATGTGTATGTTCACATCACAGCAGCTACATCCTTACATCTCGGTGTCTATCGGGCGAATGCAAGCAATGTTTAGCGGCAAGGGGTCAGTAGCTGGCGCGGTTTTACGCACTGAGAAAATAGTTCGTTCGTTTAAGTTATATTAATTATTTACTAATTAAGTCGTAATACATTATTCTACCTTTTGGTTACGAATTAGGAATTTCTTTATCTATTTAGTATGTATTTTATTTAATTAAAGTAATTATTATTATTAGCTAAATAACACCGTTCTTAACGTGTTGGTACGGGACAATTTGCACATTGTGGCATGAATCTAGGCATAGGTAAGGGGTGGATAATACTCTTACTTATATTGAAAGCAATTTTTATTTGTGCGATTTAAACATTATTTTAAAATCGTCACAGTATCACTCTCTGGAACTTCTCCTCATGCTGTTTCGGACGTCAGTTGATCTTCTTATGTAATTTTGTTACTACTTAAAAATTGTTTGTTTTACAATCCAGTTACATAACTGTATTTAACTGGAAGGATGAAACTATTTATAAAAATTTTAATATTCTGCGCGGACGGGCAGAAGCTCCCGCTGCACTGTGGGTGATTTAAGAAAGAGAACCACTGTAGCGTGTGTGTCCTATTTATACCCATGTCTTGGTCAACACCTGCAGTTGTATGAAATCGACGTGTCAGAAACTGTCTCTGGGTTCAGTTCCCCCACTCTTTGTCAATTTCGCTATTTCTTATATTTCTGCGAATTGCAGAGTCCTGTAAGTATACTCTTATACTCATCTTATAACTATTTTCACAACACATGTTCACTGTAATTTTGGACATTGCAACTTAACCCTTTCGATTTGTACACAGTTATTTCACTACTACACTTGTACGGTGTGTCTTTTTTACATGGTTTTCGTACACAGTGTTTAGTAAATTTTATTACATTTTATTGTGTTTTTGGATTTTACTTCTTAATTATAGTTTATGAATAATTACGGAAAAACAGTAATTATGCAATTATTCATCTTGGGGTGGTAAACTCGCCTGCATAGACCTGCGTTCACACACACTAGCAACATACTGGTGTACACACTTTCACTTACATTTGTGTGTATGTGTATGTCGATTCAGGTCGAAACACCTGTTCATATTTTTGTCTGAGTCAAGCTTGCAATCCCTGACATGCTTATTTCTAATACATTATTAATTATTTACAGTTTATTAGGTATATTTAAATTTTTATATTCAATGCTCAGTACATCACTTATTTGTACTGTCACAATATATTGTTACAACACAAACAAGCCACCCCAATACCAGGGAAAAAACAATGAATCAACTATATTAAATGTTTAAACAAATGAAAATAAAATGACTATGACGCGACAAACGACTACATGACCCAACCCAAGTGATTGACTCAATAAAATGAAATCAAATGAGAAGGTAAATGAAAAGGAAACAAACAATATATAAATGAAATAAAATGAGAAGAAATGGAAAGACACAAACGAATAATATAGAACAGAAAAGGAGAAATGTTACACTCAAATAAAGTAATGAAAAAGAAACCAATAAATGATAAATGTAAATGGTAATTATTAAAGTCCAATAAAGTAATGACAAACTAAAGTAACTAACCAAATAAATAGAGAGTAAATGTTATAAATAACTCTACAATGATATGAAACTTGTTAACAGTATAACTAACCATTGTAAAGTGAGAGATAGATAGTGAACATGAGTAAGTGAGAAAGAGAATTTAATGTTAGGGAATACCCATAGTAACACTTAAATACTATAAAAAGTGCAAAGTGACAGTGTAAAACCCCAAAATAAATAGAAACCCTATTGATAGGTATAGACACCTAAAAACCAGTGATAAACACTAATAGTTAATGGTGAACAGTGTTAGTAAATAAGGATATTGTTATTATTAGGATTAAGAGTAATTGTGGATCAGGAATACAAGGATATTCAGGGAAAAAATTCCATGGAGAGTCAAAGTGTTAGTGTTACCATGGTTAGATAGGAAAGTTTAGAAAAGAAAAAAATATGGTAAAGAATATAAATGCAAAATCAATAAACATCCTATGTTCAAAGGGATAGTTAATTAAATTAAGTAATTGATGTGATGATGTTTGTCACCAAAAAATAAATAAGAATAAACAAAATATAAACAAGAGTAGCATAATAACTGTTAAAGAATTGTTTGATTAAGTTTATGAGTAGGAATATGGCTGAAAGAGTTATAAAGACCATAAGCCTAAATGTTATGTTATATTTTATAGAGAATAGTAAATAATAGACCAATTATAAACAATGGCAATATAAATAAGAAACGATAAATTCATATAAATCTAATAATACTGGAAAAGCAGTTAGAAGATAATAGACAAACCATGATTTTGTAAAATAATGAAAACATACAATTATTAAAAAACAGACCCAAATCAATTCAAAAAGTAAACAAATCATTTGTAACACAAAACAAAACATGTATAAAGGTAAAATAATATGTAATTTGTATAAAATAAGAAAGTATAGCCAATTACTACGTAGGCCTATGAAATGCCTAACTGTATAAAACCAATAACAACAAATTGTAAGAAATTAACTATCATTTTAGCAATCCCAAGGCAAGTAACTAGTTAATGATAATTAGTGGATCATATTAAGATGAAAAAATAAATTAAGGACATAAAATAAGAAAGAAAGGTAATTAGATAATATCAACATAATTGTCAAAACATAATACATAAGCAAACCCAGCTTTGAGGGACGTCAAAATGATCTTTGAAAGAAAATACGAACAGTTGTGATAATATCTCATACATAGAGAAGAAGACAGAAGAATAATAGCAATCAGAAGATATTTAGTCATTTTGAAAAAAAATTTAAATATTATAAAAATGGTCTTAAGTCATGAATAGCCAATGAGAATCAATCAGTTACCATGAAAACTGAACATTATTTATGAATATTCCGTTAGAAACTGTTAGTCCATTATTGAAGCTCGAAACGAATAGATGCCAAGCCGTAAATGACTCAAATTTTAATTTAAAACAAAAGTAACCAAATCTACTAAAATGAAGAACCAAACTATGTGATGAGGAACTAATACATTCAACCTAGGCAACAGACCAGATTAATTAATTCAAAATTAATAAATTTTGATCAACTT
Organism: Magicicada septendecula; assembly: GCA_034769895.1. NCBI lineage: Eukaryota > Metazoa > Arthropoda > Insecta > Hemiptera > Cicadidae > Magicicada > Magicicada septendecula. The sequence continues at coordinate 640,888,383 of CM068367.1, forward strand.
ATACGAAAAAGACGCAAGGCGTGATTAAATCCTAAGACGATTGAAGATTGATTACCAAACGATGACCCAACCTATCTCAACTGAATGACACTACACCATAAGTCAGCTGATTGATAAGTATTGCTGAATTACCCAAATTTATGAAAAAAATTCTCTAAATTTTTCTCACAACACTTATAACTCTCACTATAAACTGAGGATCTAATTTCTTTCAAAGATTAATTAAAAATAAAACACTAAACTTATACGAAATTAGAAAATAACCTGTATAGAAATTACGAACTTTTGAGATACACTTTTTAACACTTCAGGAACAAATTGTAATTACTCCTTATAGTATATAAGTACCAGTAATGTAAGGTAGTGTACTTTATTGTAATCAAATTGATATTTTTTTGTAAACCAAAAGAATCCAGATTTAATGAACGAAATTGAGAAAATAAACATTCAGTAGACACCATGTCCGACTAACTAAATCGTTCAAAATCGATTTCGCCAAGCCTTGAGATACAATTGTCTTTTACCGCCGGTGCAAATTTGTTTAATAACAAAATATAATTTTGTATAATACTGAATAACTACTATTCACAATTTAATAAACTAGTACAGAGTTGTAACCACTGTTCTTTATTTCATAGGAAAGTGCATTATATGATATGTGTATTTTAACGACAAGCAAAGGTGACAGGTGACGGTAAGCGCTCACGTCAGAAACTCGGCGAACTAACAGCTAGATTAAGAAATTCGAACGTCGCGGGAGTAAATTTGAATTCACCATACCGACCCACTCAATCGTCCTATTTTTTTTTTTAATTGTTTTCAGTTAAAACAATTTGGCGCCACCCGGGAAATACAACCAGATATAGAAGAACAGGTGAGGTTTCCACTTGCGTGTACTGGTAATTCGAAGGATCGCTACGGACATCGTCAGCGTGAACATAAAGGTAACGACCATGACGTGTGAGGCGAACACAAAACATACACATTTTCAGAGACGATAAGAGTTTCTTTGTTACAAATTGGCTTCCATCGCGGGGCTTAAACAAGGCGGACATCATCTCTTCGTTACAAATTGACGTCCACAACGTGTGGCTCGAAGGAACGCAAAAAGAACTTCGTTACAATATATATATATAATCATATTTTTATTTACTATTGTTAATGTAACAAGACATTGTTTGAACATGATTTTAATTTACAATTAAATTTATGCATCCTGATTGGTCAAAACCAATCACCCCATTAGTGGGGGCTAAGCAAAGTCTACAGGACAGAACAATTCAAGTCAGTACTTACTCGCATCTCATGCGTGGAGGTTGTTAGGTAATAGTATGCCTATACAATACATTTGTGGCATCACCTTACTTCACGTTTTCATTTAATATTTTGTTTTTACATTCAATTAACTTCAGTTCACCGACAACAGTGCGCGTGAACATTTCATGAGTACAAATCGTACATGTCAATTCAGTGTTTTATAATATATCTAGTGGCCTTGTTAGTGAAGGATCTGCAGCAACATCCACAGCATCCCTTTGGGAAGGCCTTCCCTAACAATGCCCCTAACCCCTTTCATCTCATCATCCAGCATCACGACCTCAGGCAACATACTGCGTGTACGTGAGTTCAGCATTTAAAAGAAACTCTACCGACACAAGGTATGTGTTATACTTTATTCAATCATATAATGTAACTGACAATTTATTAACTGTATCTTTTGCAAACTACATAAAATTCCAGTGTTCACATTAGAGGGACCGGCAATTGCCCCAGAAGTGTATCGCTGTGGGGTTAAGAACCTATTCATATTTATGACAACAGTAAAACCTAAGAATGGCAGCATTTCTCTTACTTTACGGGTTATAAATAACTAAAGTGTAAAACACAAAACATTACACAACATATTTCTGGTCCTCCGGGCCGGATTTCTCTAGTGTGAGCAATACTGGACATGCTTAAAAGACAGTTAATTTGAGTCGGTTACGTTCATTATAAGCAATACTGAACACGTTACATAGAGTGCACGTTGGAAACAAATATCTATTGTGTTTTGAACAAAACTTGACCTGTGCGCGTAGACAGTGCAAGCTCCTTGTCTCGATAACATTGTTAGGCTATTCATTTCAATAAGTAAACATTATAATCAGTGAAGCATTATTTTATTATCTTTATTTAACAATTCAATCTCTATACCGAACAGTTCAGTAAATCAAAATGAAATACACTAGTTTATCTCGACAAGGTAAATAACTCCTTAATCACTTTAGTAAAATGTCAACATACACAGACATTAATTGACATTTACGAATTAACAGAACCAGATAAACAAAGGACGCTATCCCTATATGAGGAAACTTGTGAAAAACATACAAATTTTGAGAAAAACTTAGAGAGATTATTTAGCGACGCTACTGTGCTCGACGAAACAGAAGAATCGGATGTACAAGATTTAAGCAATCAAATCAATGATCTATTTATCAAAATAAGCAGTAAATTACGTCCAATTTTACCATCCAACGAACAAAACAACCACAACAGCACGACACAGTCAAACTCGTTTTCCGGAAGCGGTATCAGATAACCTAAAATACAACTGAAAACGTTTAATGGCGATATCTCCCAATGGATTGCCTTTTTTAATTTGTTTGACACAACTGTGCATAAAAATCAAAGTTTAACCAACACTGAGAAATTTCAGTTTTTGCTTTCTTCACTTCAACATGAGCCGTTGAATTTAATAAAATCATTACCTCTTACTAATGAGAACTATCTTATTGCATATGATATTTTAGTTAAGAGATACCACAATCCACGAATATTACAATCATTGCATTTAAATCATTTAATTGACTTGCGTACTTATCACGATGTTAATGCAAAAAACTTGCGAGCTTTCATATGCCAATTTAACGAACATGCAACAGCTCTAAATAGCTTAGGATTGGATGTCTAAGACAACAATCCAATCTTAATAACATTACTTTTACGAAAGCTCGACTTCTCACTGCGCACACGCTTTGAGTCCAAGCGAAACAATTCACATGAGTTACAAACACCAAAGGAATTTATTAAATTTTTAGAAGACGAGTGCTACCATATGGAGAATGCTTGTTTAACACAAGTGCCAAAACCAGATTTTCAAAGACAATCTGTTAACAATGTTTTTAAATCAACCAATGTTAAAAATAAAAATGTAACAACACTTACAGTACAAACTAGTAAATTAGAATGTTCATATTGCAAGGGAGAACATTTAATTTTTCAGTGCCCTAATTTTCTCAAATTAAAACCTGAGCAAAGCTTTACTTATATTAAAACAAGTGGTTTGTGTATAAACTGTTTAAGTGACCATACTTACCAAGATTGCAAATGTAAGAGTACATGCTGCCAGTGTAACAAACGTCATAATACGCTATAACATTTTACAAAAAAAAAAAAACAGCGTACTCAGTATGTAACGATAAAGGTGTGACTTCACAGTCAACATTGCCGGTTGCTGTATCACAAACAGCTGATTCACAAACAACACTGCACTCTGTTCAAGCAATGAAGAACTCTCGTTATAACAAATACATCACCCTTTTGGGCACAACTCTTGTAAAATGTCTTCAAACAACAATACTGTTATAGCAACAGCTCTTATTGATTCGGCTTCTAGTTGTTCCTTCATAAATGAGGATACAGCTAATAAACTCAAAATAAAACGTGAGTTCTCTAACCAAGTTTGTAACGTCAATGGAATTACGGGTGCTTCTGTTAAAACTAAGGGTAAAATATACATTGATCTACTCACTCTTGACAACAAACAAATATGCACGTCTCTTCCAGTCCTCATATTGGACAAAATCACTGGGGAACTGGCCTCTTGCACCATATCTCCAGAAATCAAGGAGAAACTACTTCATTTTAAATTAGCAGATCCCACTTTTGATAAGAAGGGTCCTATTCAAATGCTTACAGGTGCAGATATTCTAATGCAGGTAATCAAACCTGCAAAATACAGTTTAGGTGAAAACATGCCCTATGCTTTGGATACAGAGTTTGGTTTCATCATAATAGGTAAAGCCACAATCGTCAGCACAGACAACTATGACCATTGTGACAGTAACATTACTACACTATTCACAGTTCATGAAGATCCTCTTCACAAACTTATGACTCAATTCTGGCAAGTAGAACAACCACCTGAAGTAGACCATTTTACACCTGATGAAGTTGAATGCGAAAACCATTTTCAAAAAACACTCTAGATGTCCTGTCATTGAAGTATACTGTCAGACTCCCATTCAAACAAAGTTCAGAACTTCTTGGTGACTCATCAAGCATTGCTAAAAGAAGATTTTTTGTGTTAGAAAAGAAACTTCACTCTCAACCTGGGCTGAAAGAATTATGCTGTGATTTTATGAATGATTATTTAAATACAGGACACATGAAACTGTGTACCAATGTAGTTATAGACAATCCACACTATTTTTTACCTCATCATGGTGTTTTTAAACATAACAGCACCACTACACGTCTTCGAGTTGTTTTTGATGCAAGCTGCAAGACGAGTAATAATGTATCGCTTAATCAGTTACTTCATGTTGGTCCTAAATTACATAATGACATTGCTACTATCATAATAATTTCAGGCGTTATAAATATGTATTCACTTCCGATGTAAAGCAGATGTTCCGTTCTATCGACCTTGACGAGCAGGATAGATGTTACCAACTACTCTTTTGGCGTGACAATCCACAAAGCCAACTACTAATTTACCAACTCAACACTGTTACATGGCTTCAAGTCCATATTTAGCTAATAAGGTAATACAACAACTCACGGAAGATGAAGAACACAACCATCCTTTGGCTTCAACAGCCTTAAAGGGCCAAATTTATGTTGACAACTTAGCACTGGGACATGACAATCTTGAAGAAGCTTTAACGTCACAAAATGACATCATTCAACTACTTCAAAGTGGTAACTTTCACTTAAGAAAATGGACAGCTAATCATCCAAAATTACTGTGTGATATTCCAGCAGAACATCAAGAAATCCCTATCTACTTTTGTGATCCAGGTCACCCACTAATAAGCATATTAGGTTTACAATAGTTACCAAACACAGATTGTTTTACCTACAAAATTAGCATAACTGACAATTCAATTGAAACCAAAAGAACAGTTCTATCTAAATTGCTAGGTTATATGACCCATGTGGTTTTTTGTCACCGGTCATATTTACTGCTAAATCTTTATACAACTCTTGTGGACTTTAGGTTATGAATGGGACACACCCCTTCCTAAAGAGATTGCCAACAAATGGAATACTTTTCTACAAGAGTTGCCTGTTTTGGAGAAATTATCAATACCTCGTCATATAGGTGTCTCTGAGGCAACAAACATACAACTACATGGTTTTTGTGATGCTTCTGAGCATGGTTATTCAGGTTGTGTGTATTTACGTACATATGACAGTTTAAATAACATCAAAATCACTCTCATTTTAGCAAAATCTAAGGTAGCACCCCTAAAGAACATTTCATTACCCAGATTGGAGTTATGTGGCACATACCTACTAACACAACTTATGAAATATTCTATAATAATTATTTCCAAAACAACTTCTATCAATTCTGTCCATGCATGGACTGATTCTAAAATAGTATTGTGTGGGATATCAACACCACCATACAAGCTAAAAACATTTGTAGCGAACCGTGTAGCTCAAATTCAGGAATATCTACACCCTACTTTCTGGTCTCATGTACAATCTATGCAGAACCCTGCTGATTGTGCCTCTAGAGGCTTGCGACCAAGGCAACTTATTCATCATGATATTTGGTGGAGAGGTCCCTCATGGCTAAGTGCAGATATTACTAAATGGCCAAAGAAACCAGAGATATACCAGTTTTTGATCAGCCTCCAGAAATTAAAAATACACATTTAAATGCTTTTATATCTGTGAAGGAGACACAATCTATGTCTGACATCTTGCACAAATATTCCTCATGGAGTAAACTTCAGAGAATAATTTCATATCTCTTGCGATTTTGGAACAATTTAACTTCCAAAATTAAATATACAGGAAATCTAACGGCACATGAGATTCAACAAGCAACATATCGGATTTGTCGTTTAGTACAACAATCTGAATTCCTTTCAAATATTAACAACATCAAGAGAGGACAGCAATGTAGTCTTAAATTACAGCGTTTATCCCCAATCATTGGAAATGATGGATTGATAAGGGTAGGAGGCCGTCTTCAAGACTCTAGCTTAAATGAAGATGCGAAACATCCTATTTTACTTCCAAAAAAGCATTTTGTTACAGATCTCCTTGTCGATTACTATCATTTAAAGTATCTTCATGCAGGACCACAACTGCTTCAGTTGCTACTCAGGAAACAATACTGGATCTTATCTGCCAGGAGCCTTATATGATCATGTATTCACAAATGTATGCAATGTTTTCGAGCCAAACCAACCACCATATTTCCAAAAATGGCAAGCTTGCCTGAAGCTCGTATTCGTCCGGCACCATCTTTTCAGAAAACAGGTTTGGACTATGCTGGTCCCATGGAAATAAAGGTACATACACTGAGAAGAGCACAAGTCGTCAAGGCTTATCTTTGCATATTCGTTTGTTTTACAACAAAGGCAGTCCATATCAAGATTGCGACTGATCTCTCAACAGAAACTTTTATAGCAGCATTATCACTCTTTATATCTCGTAGAGGACTTCCTTCCAATCTGTATCTAGATAATGCGACCAATTTTGTTGGTGCACAAAATAAAATAGATAAAATCATTAAGCATCTTTTGCGTCAAGAGGATACAAAAAATAAATTAAATGAATTTTCAATTCACAACGCAATTAAATTTCATTTCATCCCACCTGCAGCACCTCATATAGGTGGTTTGTGGGAAAGTGCTGTCAAAAGTGCTAAAACACATTTAAAAAGAGTAATTGGGAATCAAGTATTAACACTAGAGGAGCTTCAAACTCTCACTTGTCGAATGGCAGCAATATTGAATTCTCGACCATTAACGAGCTTATCAACTGATCCTATGGAACTCGATGTACTTACTCCAGGACATTTTCTCATTGGAAGACCATTGGTATCAATGCCAGAAACTCAGTCAGAAAATATATCCGTTGGGCGCCTTAAGTGATGGCAAAGAATACAAGCCATGTCTCAAAATATATGGATGCGATGGCAGACTGAATATCTACATACCCTTCAACAGAGGTCCAAATGGACAAAAGACAAGCCAAATTTGTCTGTTGGAGACTTAATTATCATACATATACCTAATACACCCCCACAGTCATGGTGTTTAGGCAGAATAGTAAAGACGTTCCTAGGTAAGGATGGAGTAGTGCGGGTTGTAGAAGTCAAACTGCTAAGGGGAATCTCATACGACCTATCGTCAAGGTTTCTCCTTTACCAAAACAAGAGTATGGATATCATGTATTGTACAACTTTCTATTTATCCATACATACTACAAATATTTTTCTTTTCTTTGTTTTAATGTTACAAAGCTTGTTTTTTATTTTATTATTTACTTCTTGTTTTTATAGTGAATCGCGGAGGATTCACGGGGGCCGGGATGGACAGTACTTACTTTATTTTGCGTCACATATATATATATATATATAATCATTATTTTATTTACTATTGTTAATGTAACAAGACATTGTTTGAACATGATTTTAATTTACAATTAAATTTATGCATCCTGATTGGTCAAAACCAATCACCCGATTAGTGGGGGCTAAGCAAAGTCTACACGACAGAACAATTCAAGTCAGTACTTACTCACATCTTATGCGTGGAGGTTGTTAGGTAAACGTATGCCTATACAATACATTTGTGGCATCAACTTACTTCACGTTTTCATTTAATATTTTTTTTTACATTCAATTCACCGACAACAGTGCGCGTGAACATTTCATGAGTACAAATCGTACATGTCAATTCAGTGTTTTATAATACATCTAGTGGCCTCGTTAGTGAAGGATCTGCAGCAGCATCCACAGTATCCCTTTGGGAAGGCCTTCCCTAACAACGCCCCTAACCCCTTTCATCTCATCATCCAGCATCACGACCTCAGGCAACATACTGCGTGTACGTGAGTTCAGCATTTAAAAGAAACTCTACCGACACAAGGTATGTGTTATACTTTATTCAATCATATAATGTAAATGACAATTTATTAACTGTATCTTTTGCAAACTACATAAAATTCCAGTGTTCACATTAGAGGGACCGGCAATTGCCCCAGAAGTGTATCGCTGTGGGGTTAAGAACCTATTCATATTTATGACAACAGTAAAACCTAAGAATGGCAGCATTTCTCTTACTTTACGGGTTATAAATAACTAAAGTGTAAAACACAAAACACTACACAACAGATATTGTTCAGCCATCATGGACATGTGTTTAGCCAAGGAAGTTTGCCGCCTGACATCCTGACATTAACTAATGTAACAACTTGACCTGGCTTTATTACCTAGCGTGGATATGCTCGAGGAGTGTGCATTGCTTGTGGATGCGAATACTGCACAAAGAGAAGCTGGATACGCAAAGACGCTAGAATTTGACAGGGCTGGAAACTGAGAGTCGAAAGACGTTAGAGAACACTGTGAGACATCGATTCAGAAAGATTTCTCTTAACGCTAGCAGAATGTAGGAGCGTAATTTCAAAATTGGTGAATAACACTGCATGATTGTGGAAAAATTTAGGTACTTTAACAAAATACATCATCATCACGTCATGGATAGGATTTCTCCTGTTCCGGCCTCATGATTGTAAAACTATTCCATTTTAAACCTGTCGGTATTTACAGGCTATTTCATGTTAGATCCGTGTCGAGGAAGGTACGCTCTGCCCCGTAAACAAAATAAGTTGTTTGAATGGCATTCCCAAGTGGACAAAATACGACATACCTGAACAGGAAATAATCGTGTTCCAGATTGTCCGAATTCACCCTCCTTTTGTTAACAACACATTGCCAGGGTAAACAATAAGACACCCTAACGCATACAATAAGACTCCCCAACAGCTGATCTATTGTGTTAGTGTAAATACAATGAACTCTTCGTGTGAAATTTCTTTCCACTATAAAAAGATATTATCACTTTGTCTCGACAGATAATTGCTAGAAGTACATAAAGTTGAATTGATTTGAAATAATTTAAATCTGATTAATTAGTTTAAGATTCTTATTATCTATATATGTGTGTGTGTTTAAATGAATTCAAATTTCATAAGTGTTTAAAATAGATGATATAAGATTTGTCGTACGTAATACTTAGATTATTTAAAAGTGATTATTACCACTAAAATGGCTCAATTTAACCCCGACTTGTTGTTGAAGGACGAACTAAGCTATGAAGCTTTGTTACGCGGTCTCCATACACAAACGTAACTGTCGCGGAGCTGCGCAAAACATTACGCGAGAATAGACCAGAGAAACCCTCACTGTTGAATCGTTTAAGTGTGTTAGACTTCGAAAGTGAAAAGGAAACATGCTATCATAAATATACGGAACTTACCTCCATCGCACAAACCCTGCGAGATGAAAAATCCTCCGCAGTAATTTTAAGAACCACTCAAAGAATAGAACACCTGACCCGCCGCATCACCAATTTGTTGAATTGGCCCGGTGACAAAATTACTCCACGGGACGCGCAAAAATTCGCGGAAGAAGCATTACAACAATTACCCGAGATAATGCGCGAATTACGTAGAAGGTCCGAATCGTTTAGAATAGAAGAGATCGAAGAAGCAATGACGAAACTTAATATTTCCCCCACCCTATCTCCTACTCAAGAACAGCAACCCAGTGCTGTAAAATTTCAGTTTCTGCAGGAATCTAATATAGAACCCGTTAAGGAACGGTTAACCGATAGACAAGTAAATACCCTACCCGTAAACGTCACGCGACTTCCAAATGAACAAGAGAATATGACCCGTACTTACGATTTACCTCCTCTCTTACAGACGAATCAATCTGCGGAAAAACCTAGAATGACGACTCAATTAAATCTCACTACCGAGCTTTATAGAAAAATAACTCACCCCGTAGAACGTATTTTATCTGAGATACCAACCACTGATGGGCTGAATATTACGAAACTCCTAGATTTTATCAAGCACCTATTCCAAATAAAGGATCTGCGACAACTAAGAGATGACCAAATTTTACAAGTACTTCTACCTAAATGTAGATCTCCTTTAAAAGATTGTGTGTTAGAGTCACTAAGGTATAATCACCCTGTAGAAGAACTACATACCACCCTGATAAGACACTTCATCCCCACCGGTATCTACGAAGAATTAAAGCGGAACTCAGTACTTCGTGTACAAGGAGTGTACGAGAGACTAGCTCATTATATATATGAAATAAGGGAATCGGCCTTATTACTACAAGTTAACTGGAGTGAACAACAGCTAGTAGACACTATCTTAGTAGGACTATCTCCCGAGGAGCGATCGCGCCTAGCACTCGTGAAGAGACCAACCACATTCACAGAACTGGAACTGTGTTGTATACATTCATCCAACGTCTAGTATTCAGACCAAAACAGACGCGTCTTTATGTCCCAGACTCCACGCAGGGATTCATTCCTACCTCTACCCATTGGGACTGATACTCGAACCTACCGCGATAAGCGATTCGTAAGAACTTCTAAAACCCAAAGCTTCCCCAACACATCAAACTCCCTACAAAAACCCCAACAGCATGCGAGCGATGCCAATAACGAACGAAGATGTTATAACTGTGGAAAGTCCGGACACATTAGCAAGAATTGTAAACAAAAGCGGTACCAACAAAAAACCGACCAGTCAGAAAACATGTGAAGCAGGAAGAACAAAAATCCTACGTCTTCCGCAGCATCAGAAGGAAAGGTATAAACACTAATCACCCTAAAGTAAAAATAAATATAAACAAACGTATAGACCCTTACGTAACAAGATTTATTGACAAGTGCAACTCTATTGGTACATGCAAAACAAGTATATGCCAATTACCCTACATACAGATAGACCTTGGAGCAACGAATATCCTCGGTTTAATCGATTCAGGATCTACACGTAGTATAATCAGTCAACAGCTAGCCATCGTATTAGATAATCATAATCTTATTAGACGTAGCCAAAACGTGAACATCAAGTGTGCCACCGCGAATAAACAAAACCTAAATATATCACGCAGTATTACTGTCAAATTAAAAATAAAGAATTTTACTTGGTATGTTACACTACTCGTAGCTGAAGTTTTAGGACAAAACTTAATACTTGACACCGACTTTATAAGCAAAACTGGTTTAATTCTCGACATATACGCTAAACAATATTTCTTTAGGTTTGATCGTACTCGAAAATATCAGTTCGACTCCGAGCTAAATAACAGCGAGAATTGCGAAACATCAACTATTCAGTTGGAGCATCATGAATCTAGTTTGAGTCATTTAAAAGGTAATGAGTGACAAAGAATTCAAAAGTTAATAAGGGAATTTTCTACTGTACTCACACGTAAGTTAGGATTGACCAATCTAATCGAATACAAAATAAATCTAAGTGACAACAAAGTAATACGTCTTCACCCATACAAATTATCTCCGCCCAAGATGGAAATAATGAGAAACCAAATCAACAAACTCCTAGAACAACACGTCATTGAACCGTCAACTTCCCCATACTCATCCCCTGCTTTCCTAGTACCTAAAGGAACTGACAAACATAGACTAGTCGTGGATTATAGACAGCTGAATAAGAATATAGAATTTGAATCTATTCCACTGCCCGACATTCACAGCGCGTTCCACTATTTTACCAAAGCGAAAATTTTCACCATAATGGATCTCAACCAGGCCTTCCACCAAATCCCATTAAGTGAGGAATCAAAACATCTAACTGCGTTTGCTGTCCCATTTAATCTATATCAATTTACTAGGGTTCCATTCGGAATATCACAAGGAAGTTCAGTATGTACCAGACTGTTAGAAAAAATATTCCATGACGTTAAATTTAAATTCGTATATCACTATCTTGACGACATAGTAGTATATAGTGAATCGATGGATCAGCATATTGATCACTTGCGTGAAGTATTGTCAAGGTCAGAGAATGCTGGACTAACGGTAAATCCCAGTAAAGTTAATTTTGCAGTAAAACAATTTTCTTTCTTAGGTCATATAGTATCGGCCGAAGGTAAGGTTAGCATCGACCCCGAACGCACGCGCGCAATCCGAGAATTTTTACCACCTAGAGATTCCAAAGGTATAGCTCGATTTTTAGGTATGATCAATTATTTTCACAAGTACACCTAGCGGATATAGCAGCCCCATTAAATGCATTAAGGAAGAAAGGAGCGAAATTCGAGTGGACTGCTCGACATCAAGCCGCTTTTGAAACACTCAAAGAAGGCATAATATCACCCCCGGTATTGCAGTTAGCAGATTTCAGTAAACCATTTGTCGTACAGACCGACAGTTCTAGTGTAGCATTAGGAGCAGTAATATACCAAGAAATCGATAATACAAGACTACCGATCAGCTATGCATCACGTATTTTGACGGAGCAAGAAAGGAAGTTCTCAGCCTATGAACTCGAATGTTTAGCTGTAGTGTTCGCCTTCGAAAAATTCAAACCATTTTTGGAACACAAGGAATTTCTACCAGAAACCGACAACCAAGCTTTGTCGTGGTTGTTGAACCATCCAAAACAGTTAGGTCGTATCGGAAGATGGGTGTTAAGATTAAATTGCTACAAGTTTAAAGTACAACATATTCGTTGTACCCAAAATGTAGTCGCCGATACACTATCCCGCATGTTCCAAATACCCAATACCAGACCTGGCGAAGACAATGTTGAAACCACTACTGTCAATACGCTAATCACAGAATTCCCCCTTGCATTTAAGGATATAGCACATCACCAACAACAAGATCCTAATTTGAGCAAGATAATAGAACAAATAGATAAAGGAAATTATTCTGACAAGAATACCTTGAGTAAACGAGTACTTTGTTATAAAAAGGCTAACGGAAAGTCACTGAGAATAATCGCCCCGGAAATTATTAAACCCATGCTAATGGAATACTACCACTCATCAACCATTGGAGCTCATATGGGAATTAGGAAAACAATACATCGTATTCGCAAGGAATATCATTGGGAAAACATGAACAGTGAAATAACTAAGTTCGTGAAACAATGCGAAATCTGTGCCCTGAGCAAGCCAGCAAGAAACAGTCAAATCGGAAGATTAATCTCAGAAATCCCCACAACACCTTTTTCAAATATATACATAGACTTTTCTGGACCTTATCCCCGTTCTAAGTCAGGAAATACTATGCTATTAATTTGCGTGGACTCCTTCACTAAATTCGTATGGATGTACCCTATGAGACGTGCCTTAGCATCTACGACAATAAAGATTCTACAAGAGAGACTATTTAAAGATTACGGTACACCAGTACATCTAGTATCTGACAATGGACCTCAGTTTAAATCGAAAGAATTTAATGACATGTGTTTTAAATTAGGAATAAATCATATTACAGTCACTGAGTACCGACCGCAAGGAAACCTAGCTGAGAGATACTTGCGAAACCTAAAATCAGCCTTAATATCTTATCACGCTAATGATCAGACAGCGTGGGATCGAAATATATCATGGATACAATTTGCCTTCAACTCGGCGTATCGTGAAGGACATAAATAACGCCATTTGATTTACTGTACAAGTATAAACCGAACCACCCGTTAACCACAAAGTAGAAAATTTATGAGTTATTTCCCCGCGAAATAAATGGGAATAATATAAGGAAAATATGGAACGAAGCTCGCGCAAATTTGAGAGCGAATCTACAAAAATCGCGGAAATATCATGAGCAGCATAATAGGAAAATAAAGTACAAAGTAGGTGATTTAGTCATGTATAAAACTCATCCTACGAGTAAAGTCGTTGATAGGACCACTTCCAAACTATCATATCGATGGTGTGGCCCCTACAAGATTCACAAGTTCATCACCCCCGTGACCGTAGCGCTGTACGAACCCAATACAGACAATTACGTTCGGAGAAGTCATGTGTCTCAAATAAAAATTTTTTTTTCTTGTGAAAATAAGAAGCACGACTACGAGAAAGATAGTAAACTAAAATACTACCTAAGTATTAAGATTAAAATATAGGCAACATCCTATATCGTAATTGAGTCTAAACTCAAACACCTCGTACGAATACTAGCGAGGCCTGATCAACCTTAGCTCATATTCTGCGAGAATAAAATAAATAATGAGAAGTCAGCTGACGAACAACAAACCCCTACCTCAGTAAACTAAAGGTAATTCTATTGTTATTACAATACGTTATTGTTATTAATAACCTATAACATGTTATTCTTTGAGATGAACATGATAGTAGTAATACGCTAAATTGTAGTTCACCTTTGCGACTAAGAGAAAGACAAAACTAGGAAATAAGAGGAGTAGTCGACAACAATAAAAAGTTAAAATAATCAGCGATTTGACGCGTTGAATATTATAAAGGTGCGAAAACCCTTCTGTAAGAAAGTTAGAGAAACCTTACGCTTACAGCAATTGTGTATATCTGTAAAAATGTAAACCGATACACACGTGAATACCTGAAATATGACGAAACCTACTCATGAGTGTAACTCCTTAAAACGAGTGAAGAAACTAAGCAAAAAACCGGTAGTAGATTTAAGAAGTAGAAATAAGGTAGATTTATATATTTGTGTATTTTATGTGTTGTATATGTATTGAATTTTAAGTATTTTGTATAGTATGTAAGATAATCGATCGATGAATCGAAATAACCTTGTGGAGAGAAATTTCAACACGAAGTTCCGTGCCAAATATAATTGTATTTCATAGATATACTTTAATACTCGCTAACGTCGCCCCGTCGTCTCCTTTAAGTGGAGGAGGATGTGACGATTTAAAGGCAATTTAAATAGCACAAATAAATTTTTTGTTTTTATAATAAGTGAGAGTATAATCTACTCTCCCTCTGTACCTAGATACCTGTATCAACTTGTAAAAAGGCTAGTACGAACATGCAAAGTACACTGTTATTAAGCGAAAACTAATAATCATTCTATTTAAATAAAAGACGTAATAATAATAAATGAAATACCTAACTCCTAACTAAGAAAAGGTAGGATAATTTATAGTAGTTAATTAATGGACAATTAATAATAATAAAAGTACGAACTACTTTTCTCTCGGCGTGTAAACTGCGCCCGCTTCCCTACTCTCTGCCGCTAAACTAACGCCAGTCGACCGAGAATCTCTGACATGTAAGCAGCTTGAAAATGTGTCGTGAAGTTAAACTTACGTTTATGTTGCAAAAACGATGTAACAAGAAGTTAGTGTTTCTCATTTACATAATCCACATGTAGCTAAAACGAAATGAAACTTAAAACTAGTAATGTAGTTCAGATGTTGAGAAAGTATTATTAATAAAAAAAAAACTTAGCCGACACATCTCTTTATGAAAAGTAAGTGGTAAGATATGTTCCATACCATGTAAAAGGTAACATAAGTGCTGTAAAAAAAAAATTAAATGTGAAAAGTGAACACTAACGTCAGGAGTGAAGTTACGACAACAACTGTACGAGCTCCAAGTAGCAGAATCCCAGCGTCATGACCTAGATCACAATTCTGAAACAACAAACTAAATGGAGGAACCAGAAGGGCAACGAACTACATCCAGGAAAACCTACTGAAGAGGATCATCAAGACGACCAGCCGCAGATTCACGTTATACTCAGGTGACACTAAACCGTAACTTCTGCGCATATATTGTTTTTAACAACCTCAACAAAAAGAACAGTAAAGTCCCTTGTAAAGACTCATTTAAATCACATAAAGATTAGCATATTAATGTTTGTAGTTTCTGTAATGAGATAGTAGTAATCTGATGATGGTTAAAGGTAAAAGTTAATATGAAATTACACCCAGACTATTCTTCAAATAGTTTGGAAGAAGTTGAAGTATGTTAGAATATTATAAAGTTAGAACCCGGATCAGTGGTAATCAAAGTAATACACAGTTGTATGATTTTGAGATAATAAGAGTAACAATTTAAAGAGTATTTGATGCAGAATCTATAAGAATTTTCTTTTAAAGTAAAGTAAAAACAAAAAGATGACCATTAAAGGTATTATGTTTAAATCCGTAGTTAAGATACAATAATAAAGAGATGTTTTCGCTAATATCCAGAGAGTGAATAAATGTATGTAACCTTGGACAAATTCCTGATATATACATTGTCCTACTTTGTTGGTAAGTAATTTTTACTAATTACGGCAGCTAGTTTAATTAACAGCAACCAATTAAACTGGTTCCCTATGTTATAATGTCTTAACAGGAGAGACGTTATAACTGGCCACTCCGATCGGCTGCAAACTTCAAACGCTTTCTAACAATCTCTGCCTCTTTTTATACACGAGGTCGAAACTAAAATGCAATATTGTACTCTTTTTAGGAGAACAGTTTCTTTGTAGACGATCTAAACGTTTGGCAGTAATTCAGTTGGTCTATTGAATGGATAAAAGAAGAAAAAAACAGTTCCACTAAATTTAAACAAGCATTCTGAATTGATTTTAATCGTGTGTAAGTGAATTGATAGTTTAAGCTAAATTGATTAGTGTTGATTTAATTAAGTTAATTGAAAGCGGCGAAATCAAAATTCGAATCAGTCTGATGTAATCTAGTATTTATGTATCCATATTATTACGTGTTTTTTATTTTGTACTTATTAACATTTATTTAGACATTCGCTCATACGTTCGCTCGCGCGCACATACACACATTATTTTAATTATTTTGTTGCTTTCTACAACCTAATAAGATATATAAAAAACAAACTTATAATAATTTCCTATTTTGTTGAACTTTACCCAACGTTTCGTCCACTTTGGGTCTGAACTGGGTAATAATAAAATATTTCGCAACTGTGAAATATAACCGTAATTTGTATTTACTTTCAGACATTGAAAGAGGGAGTAAATCTTAGTTTTTGCTTGAGCGATACGACTTTCTTTGTAGTTGTAAAATAAGGAAGTCATTTAAAATTTATTAGTTGTCAAATAAGGAAGTCATTTAAAATTTATCAAAACCGTTAATTGCCTTGTTATACGAAGCGCTACCGTATTCCTTGCTGTCACCTAATTTATCTTATGGTTCACAAAAATTTAAACTTTAATTCCAGGTTCCTAATGTGACAAAATTTGAAATCCGAATCACCTGCGTCGCAGCTCAGCCAGTCAGTTACATCGTTGACATCGCAATTTTTAAATTGAGGACTGTACTGTCTTTTCTAATGTCAACGATGGCTTCAATTGTTACTTCGGGAAGTATTTTCGTGGTGAATAATAATGTTTTATTGTCGAACCATAAATTCCTTCCCATGCATCTTCACGTACATTATTATTGTAGTTTTAATCAGTTGCTTAAAAAGTTTATTAGTAACAGACGTCGTGTTATTTCTATATAGATATCCGATCATTTCATTATTTCTGTTTTAAGACTATGAGATATACGTTATACTTTTAGGTGGAAGTGAAATCCTTTAGTGTTATCGCATTAACTATTAGCACAAAGACATTTCCAAACTGAGCTGCTTTCTATAGTTCAATATTTACTTGAGGAACAAACACTTCTAATACTAATATGTGTGATGACACCTTTATTCGGCTTCTATACTATTCTGCATAGTAGTGGTAGTATATGCCATCCAGTTACATTAGCGTATGTAACTTTGTTTAGTAAATATGTAAGTTTTTTATATGAATAAATATATAACAGTTATAAGCTCTAAGCAGTTTCATCATTTTTTAACAATGATTATTTTCTGGATTATAAAGCGACTTTTCAATATAACTGGGTTCGTTAGCGAATATTGTAAAACCACAACTTCAGGTTTTAAGAAAAAATTAATAATTTTACTTTCTCTTTAAACGTGTTTGGAACAGACAGTGGCGCATCACATTTCTAGTTGTCCGAAACCAAGCCTAGATTTAAATGTTTTTAACTATCCGCTCGCAGCGCCTCTTCGCATAATCATGATTAACAGAATGGTCGATTTGCATCGAGGGTCTGAAAGGGTTACATACAGTACGGCGAACAATCTCCACGAATAAAAAACACGAACACGTGTTTAAAGAGACGAATATAGTAACACGACGAATACAGTAATTTTAAAGTTACATTATATAAAAAATGCCATAATGTCTTCGTTAATAATTAACCCATATTGGTTAAAACAATTGAAATATGGTCATTTTTGATACTAAGGCGCTTACTATAAAAATGGCCGATAAAAGAAAAATTGTCTTTTAAAACCAAGTCATGTCTGTAATGGCCTTATCAATATTGATGTATTTTTTAACTCCAATAGTTTACACGCTTTCTAGTTAATGTTTATTTTTTGTAATTTAGTTTTATTCAATCTTTAGATCTGTGAACTAATTATACCGATTAGTTCACATCTGTGTACGGACAAGCACATACTCGCGCCTGCGCGCGCGTCAATTTTAAAGCTTCATTACCACTACACTGAAAACAGTCATTTTACCTTACATTTTTCATTCATAACTACAGGAAATTTTATTACTCAAGAGAATGTAATAATTATTAACACATAATAATTTTTATTTATTCCTCAAAATTTATTAAACTTGTATTGCTGTATTGTCAGATCGATTGAAAAAGGACATATAGAAACTAAAAAACAAAAACAAAAACAAAAAATATATATATAGAGGGGGGAGGGAGAGAGCGATATATGGGTGTCGCATAGAATAGTAGTCGAGATATATGTTATTGGAATGAAGTGGATTTATTAATAAAGCTATTATTTTCTGACGATCTACTGAGCTTTGAATACAGTTTATAAAAAACTAGCTGTTACCCGCGGCTTCGAACGCGAATATTTGACTTTTAATAAGTATTTTAATATCATTTTTATTGTCTATGTCTATATGGCGTTCTGTCAGCTCGTATAACAATTTTGTACTCATTAGTCAAATTCTCTCCAAAGCTGTCTTCAACACTTGTACTATTTTAACTTGTACTAAATTATTATATTGGTGCAATAGCCTTTGGAAATTTAAAAGTACCCGTTTATAAAGCCTTTGGAGATATTTATAAAGTACCTGTTAAATCAAAAACGCTAAATTCTTTATTTTAAGTGTTACTGTGTTAAAAGCATTGTATAACACATTAAACGTTATGTTTTCCTCAACTATGGCTTTTATTTATTTCAGCAGTAAACTAAAAACCAAAAACCATTGTCACCTAACCTTACAAATGAAGACAACACGTATTTTCGCTTTGCATTAAGTAATAGGACAATGTACAATTAGTAGATTAGTACAGTTCTTCTTTTCCACATCATAATATATGGATACAATCGCATATTATATAAAAATCGAAAATGTACTCCAGGAATGGATAAATGTACAGTTCCGATGCTGCTAAATAGCTTTTGTTTATTTACTTGTTACTATGGTAATTAATTCTGATCTCCATGGTGTTGTTGACATCTTTAGTAGTAGTGGTAGTAGTATTTATTATATTTCATTACTTATTCATTGGATCATCAGAAATACGTATCAACATAAATTTTATAATCGTTTAAGACAGTTACAAAATATATAGACGTATCTGTATACAATTACAAAGTATATCGATACAATCGCATATTAAAAACATTAAAAACTGCAGGAACGGATAAAGATATAGTTCCGATGGTGCTAAATATCATTTGTTTATTTACTTGTTACTATGGTAATTAATTCTGATCTCCATGGTGTTGACATCTTTATACGCGTCAATGAAAAGGCATAATTAAAAGGGCCTAAATCGTGGGAACGGGGCAAAATATCAAATTCCAAGTTAGACAGTGTCAAGTGCCTTGTGTCAAAGGTTACCTGTGCAAAATTTGGTGGCAATCGGTGTAACGGTGTGGATTTGTATTCAGTACCCATAAATCCTCAGACTTTGAGTTTTATGTATATAGATAATTAAGCTGTCTCTGTAGACCTGTGTAAAAAAAAACCAAAAATTTACTTTGTATACAATGAAATAAACTAATATTTAAAAGTTCTTTCGTCTTAGTGACTATAAAGTCTTTACTGATGTGATGGCGTCTTTATTTTAAATATTTTTTTTTAATTGTACATAATAATACAAGAGGTCATTTCTCTCTAATGTCGACTGCAGATCCTTCAGACGATGGGTTGTTCCTGCATGATCATGGATCTGCATGAGTACGTGGGTTGATAATGCAACATAACTTTACAAGTTATTAATTAATCCCATATCGTGTACAGTCATAATTAATGGAGAAAATAGTAGTAGTAATTGATTAATAAATTTTGTTAAATTATTAAGATTGAATAGAGCGGTAAAACTGTAATAGGGATACAGGGGCGAGGCCAAATGCGCCGACACACTGGCGACGGCCAAAATAAAAATACATTGTACATCCGCACGATGTAAATACAATGAGATGCTAACGATGGAAATATACAGAGGAGAGGAACCTACCACAACAATGATCCAAGAAAGTACCACAACAATGTGTTGTTAAGTAAGCGTAGGATATTCAGGGAACAACCAGGTAGGATAATAGGTTATGAACACAAGTTCGTCGTAACGGATAATACGCCGTATTGCATAAGAGGATGGCCAATATCATTAAAATACCAGAAACCCGTCGACCAGGAGGTAAGAAAAATGGAGGAATGCGGAGTGATAGAGCGAGCTGCCAGCCCGTATATTAACCCTATCGTGACAGTCATCAAGAAGGATCAGTCTGTACGACTGTGTCTCGATACTCGGCGAGTTAACTCGGTAACTGTACCAGATTATGAAGGGGCGGTACCGATTAATGAAGTGTTAGCGAACTGCGGAGACATCAAGGTAATGAGCAGCATTGATCTGACGAGTAGTTTTTGGCAAATGCCGCTAGCCGAAGAATGCCTTGACTTCACAGGTTTTTTATATAAGGGGCGATGCTACCGCTACACTGTTACTCCGTTTGGACTCAAAACTAGCCTGACCCGAGGATTGGACCATGTACTTACAGAGAAAGTGAAAGGTTCACAATCATATATGTGGATGATTGTTTATGCGTATCCCGGAGCGTCGAAGAACACATAGTCCACCTGCGATTGCTACTTGAAAACCTGAAAGAGGCCAACCTCACCGTGAATCTACGGAAATCCAAGTTTTTCAGAGAGAAGATTGACTACTTGGGGTACGAACTGTCGACCAGAGGTATCAGCGCGTCACCAGATAAAGTAGCTGCAATATTAAATTTCCCAAGACCAAAGAATCCGAAACAACTAAAAGGGTTCTTAGGGTTAGCAAATTTCTATAATAAATTTACGAGTCGTACGCCGAAGCGACACAGCCACTGCTACAACTGCTGAAGAAAGGAGTAAAGTTCAAATGGACTAAGGAGCTGGACAAACAGTTCGAGGAGGTAAAACAATTATTCGTAAACACGGTAATGCTCAGACATCCGAATCCTAACAAACGATTCTACCTACAAACAGATGCAAGTAAATATGCGTTAGGAGGTCAATTATACCAAATTGACGATGATAACCAAATAGGGGTAATTGCATTTACCAGCCGCGTATTCAGGGGAGCGGAACTGAACTATTTTACCACTGAATTAAAACTCTTTAAGTGTAGTACACTGTCTTAAGAAATTCAGAACCTATGTGTTAGGGCGTCCACTTACAATCATAACGGACAACAAAGCACTAACATTTATGCAAAAATGCCAGTTGATAAACTCCCGAATTACACGTTGGATACTTGCAATTCAAGAGTACGATTTCAAGATCATGCATTGTAAGGGTAGCGAGAACATAGTGGCGGACATACTCAATCGGTATCCAGGAGATTCCCAAGAGGATATGCCAATGGACTGTGATGAAGAACTGGAGATTAGTGCCGTGGATATCAAGCCGAATAAAAGTTTAAAAAACCAATTACGAAATATAACACAATACCAACAGAGTGATTATAAACTGAGCAAAATTATAATTAAATTACAGAACAATCCGGACAGCCGACTACACAAAATATATACTTGGCATAATCAGAAATTATACCGCAAGGAGAAGAGGAAGTGGAAATTAATACTCACCAAAGAGTTAGGTGAAAATTTAATTAAAGAGATCCACGCCATGTACAGACATATTGGAGTAAAAAGGACATACGAATTATTCAAGGAGTATTTCACGGGAGACCATTTATATAAATTTACGAAACAAATTGTCAGAACCTATGAGATATGCCAGAAATGCAAGGACCACCACAGAAAGGGTATTGGTGAGACTAAATCAATATTACCCAAATCCAAAGGTGAGTTGGTCAGTATAGACTTTTACGGACCACTGCCAACTTCAACGAGTGGAGTGAAATATTTGCTGATGTTGTAGACAATTTCACTAAATATGTAAGATTATACCCGATGAAAAAGGCGACTACTGCCACAACGATAAATAAATTAAATTTATATATTCAAGAAATGGGAAGACCAGAGTCAATATTAACAGATAATGGTCCCCAATTCACTAGCAATTCCTGGGTAAAAAAACTTAACAAACCTCAAAATTAAACCCAAGTACACAGCCGAAATCCTTGTACGAATCTAGCGGAAAGGATAAATAGACAGTTAGGGAACATATTTCGAGTACTGGTTGGAGGACACCACACAAAGTGGGCTAAGTATATTCGATTAGTAGAGAAATGTATAAATGAAACGTATCACGACACCATTGAGATGACATAACATCAGGCTCATTGGGGTCAGAAACCAAAAAGAGTGTGGGAGCTATACGTTGATAAAGAGTTGATGAAGGACGAAAGGAAGGTAAATCCTGGTGAAATCTACCAGAAAATAAAAAGAAAAGGTGAGAAGAGAGCGCGAAAACATAATGAAGAAAAACAGCAGCTGAAGTTCAGTATTGGAGACCTGGTATTGATCATAACCAACCCGATCTCCGACTTAACAAACAAAATTACTGCAAAGTTTTGTGAGCTCTACGAAGGCCCATACAAGGTAACGGACTTCAAAGGAGGTGCGACGTACGTAATAGCTGAGGTCGACGATCCTGAGTCGGTACGTGGCATTTTTAATGTCAGACAAATGAAGCCGTACTATTGTGGGTAATTGAGAATATAATAAATGGGTAATTGAAAAAGAAAAAAAAATCCTTAATACGATAAAATGCTAAGAAACCAATGTAAGGGAGACCGGGGCAGGTTGTCACACTTTATGATTTTTAATTTTTGAAGAGGCAGTGTTTACAGTTTCCATTTCTATCATTAGTGTATCTCGTAATATGTATCCTTGGCTATATTTTCCCACAAATTTGAGGCCATAGCAGCATTTGGCTTTTCAGAAAAAAAAGTTCTGTCGGAGTAAATTTTTGTGAGAACCTGCCCCGATTCCGGGTTGGTTGTCACAGACATTGGGGTTGGTTGTCAGGGGTTATTTAGATGGGAAAAAAGAAATTATTTATTAAAAAAAAAGTTGTATTAAGAATAGAAAAATCAAACAATGATATTGATAAAGCACTAATACATATTTAAGACCAATTTAGACACTAAAATAGTAATTTAAGTAAATATTTAAGAAAATGTCCTATATTAGCCTAGTCACTTTCGAGCGCACTTTCACAATTTTGACATGTATAAAAGTTATTTGGCCCAGGGGTACATAATTCATGAGCCCACTTCTTACATTCTATACACTGAATCCATTTTTCCTTAGCTTTACTGTTAGACAATGGTTCAAGACAAACTAAACAAAAACAGTCATCATCATCCTCTTCTTCACTAATTGAGATTTTTCGTTCCTTCTTCTTTTTACTTCCTTTCTTATTTTTTGCATTCTCGTTATTTTCAGTTGCTTTTCTGAATAGACATTTCATTGATTTTTTTTACTTGCTTTTTCAGCTAGTTCTTCAAGCTTTCTTTTAACTGGTGAATCTGTTAAAATTGCTGTATCTCTTTTTCGGGAGTTATTTCTATCTGTATTTTTCCTATCGCCAGCCTCTGGTAAAGGTCTTACTACAAGAGGTGACTTGCGCACATTGCTGGGCCCGGGTTGAGGTTCATCTGAGTTATCTTGAGACATCTCTGGAAGCTGTTTATTGCGCACATTGCTGGGCCCGGGTTGAGGTTCATCTGAGTTATCTTGAGACACCTCTGGAAGCTGTTTATTTGGCTGCTCTGAAAGCTGCTTTGCAAACTGTTCTGGAAGCTGGTTCGCAGGCTGCTCTCTGTCGGTCACATAGCTTGGTGCAAAATCCGCATCTGTGAATATGTCACAATTTAATGGATATATTCCTGTGCACCGAAATCCTGAAGAAATATTAGCTGGAGTTATTGCAAGAGGATATGCACGAGAAACGAGGTGTGGTATATCGTAAATTTTCATCCTTCTCCCTGGATTGTTAATCATCCAGTCGTCACAAGCTGAGTTGAAGAATTTCTTGAACGGCCCATAGACAGTGCGATCAAGAGGCCGCAATGAGATAACACCACAGCTTATGTGAACAATGTGGGGGGAACGATAACATGACGATTCCATTGGATCTAGCGAAATTGAGCCCTTCTATGCTAAGATGGGAGCCATGATTATCAAGAAGGAGACATGGATTCTCAGGTGTGCTTTTTGTGTGCTTATGGAAATGATTTAAAAATAAGATGAAATCGGCTTCTTGCATCCACCCAGATTTATTTGAAGTTCCACCAGAACCTGCAGGCGCAGTATCTATAAAGCGCTTGTGGTATTTGACCCTTGGAAACACAAAGAATGGTGGGATATGGTTTCCAATAGCAGAGACAGCACAAGCCAAAGTTACTAGAGTACCCCTTTCAGCAGAAACTAGTGCACCGATTTGTTCAGCTCCTTTACGAGCAACAATTCTATGTGGCCTCTGCACTGAAGTAACACCCGTTTCGTCCATGTTCCAAATTTCATGAGGTTGAAAATTATGTCTTCCGAGAACTGTTGTCAAATTATTGAAAAAAGATTCCACATTTGTTAGGTTGAAGCTAGAAGCTCGTGCTAACTGGTCGCCTCTGGTTTTCGTAATGAAAGAGTTGGGTGTCTTTTTAAAAAATCAGCGAACCAGTCATCTCCGGCACACCCATTATCCTGTCAAGATTTAGGACATTTAATAGAATTTCCCACTCAAAGATCATAAGCCAAAGTTTTGATTTCTTTTGACCGTAGTAAACATCGGCTGCTTGAAGAATATATTGCTTTAATTCCTTCTCGTCGTCATCAGAAAATCTTTTCTATTTGGAAAATAACCAACGGTGGTGGAAGGCCGAACTATCTTTTGATCGCCAATTTCATCTTGGGGAATTTTCTTACAATATCTTGCTAAAGTTCGATAATTGATTTGATAATGAGCTGCAGCTTTACGAAACCCCAGCTTTGATAATCCCTCCTTTTTTACCTTCCTCATTGCTGCAAGCATGATGTCTGGAGCAACTTCTCCTCGGTTTGTCTTTTTTTTATGATTTCTCACCATCTTTACCTGAAACAAGCGAAAAAACTACTAAAAAAACCTTCCGGGGTAGGTTGTCACACGTGACAACCATCCCCGGAATTTTTGTGACAACCAACCCCGAATAGACATTTCAGACAAAAACCGAGCTGGAAAAACAGACCTTGAACCTAACCTCAATGTTGATACAGAATAACACTGTGCAACTGTTATAAAATAATAGAAAATAATTGGGATATAGACTTCATTGAATACAGAGTGAATAATGAGAGTTAATTATATCAATAAATGAATACTTACAGCTGTAAAAAACACAAAAACACCAATAAAATCCAGAAAACTGTCGCTAGGAACTAGAAACAGCGTACACCCTACTCAGATTATTGTGATCGTACTGTGGTTTGAGTTTAGACCGCTAGGAAGCAGCAGCGACTGAGAACTGAGACTTGTGACAACCAACCCGTGTGACAACCTGCCCCGGTCTCCCCTAATAGTAATAAGGAATTGTAGTAGAATAAGTCATGTATCGATGTAGTTAGTAAGCGAGATTTGTAAACAAACGAGTATTGGGATAGTTTAGAACGGGAAGGTGTGAATGACCGACCATTGTCAACAAAGTAAAAGGAGACTGTTACTAGCCGAACTGTGAAAGTGGGTCAGTGCGGGTAATGTAAACAAACCCTTGTTTAAATGACTATATAAATGTAGAGGCATACAAAATGATTTTCCCAAATTTTGTAGTACAATTGTGGACAAATCATTTTGGAGGACAATGCAACATAACTTTGCAAGTTATTAATTAATCCCATACCATCTGCAGTCATAATTAATGGACAAAATAGTAGTAGTAATTGATTAATAAAATTTTGTTAAATTATTAAGATTGAAAAGAGCGGTAAAACTGTAATAGGGATACAGAGGCGAGGCCAAATGCGCCGACACACTGGCGACGGCCAAAATAAAAATACAATGTACATCCGCACTCTGCATGTCATAAACACATATGTTTTGTATGTTCAAAACTGCAAAAAACGCGCAAGTCCCGTTAGAAAGGAGAGGCAGTGACCTCCAAAGACAATAGCCCAACACCCCAATGTAAGGTGCGAATTTTAGAAAGTAGCATTTTCTAACAAGTTAAACTGCCACGCGGTGAAGAAATGCGCCAGCGGCCATCCACCCAATCGAAAAAAGCGTCAGTACAGCGCGCGAAAAAATAGCGATGTATGACTGGGTACATTCAAATGCACCGGGGAAAAAGTCAAACTAGAACCAATGGAAATGGATCCAACTACGACAGAAGAGAAGGTGTCTACGCGAGACCTTTAAAAAGAGAATAGTTGAAGAGAAAAAGAGGAGTCGCAAGTTAAATTTTGTCATAGACAACGGAGAATCTATGTCGTTCCGCAGAATAACTGAATTATTAAATCAATGTAACTAGAACGGCAACGTTAACGACAAACGTGTAAATAGTGTATAGAGCGTTATAATGGAGTATAAGTAAAGAATTAAATAAACTATCGCGAAAGCCGTGTGAGTATCATTATATATCTGTGCGCGAGCTATATGCGAAGAAGTAGGTATTACTTATTTATGTGCGCGGAAGTAAGAGGCAAGAAGTATATATCTATATTTGTGCGCGACGCTAGTTAACAACCGCGAACGTGTGTGTACAAAATGCAGAGCAAAGTAATACAATGCAAGTGTCAATAAGTGCTGTGTATAGTGTGGAGAAACCGATCATTTAGGAGGAATCCTACTAACAAGTAACAGTATATCATAATGACACAATTCATAAGACAATTAATCTCAACATATAGTAGTTGAATGTCTACCAAACTCATACTCATCTCATTCTAAAAGACCCCACATTTCGTTCAGATACTAAACAATGTACTGTACTTTATGTGATATGACAGACAGGAAGGGTACTAAGTTAGATATGTAAATGAATAAAGTAGCAAATTAAGTTTGCAGAACGAGAACGTAATGAAATTGAATAAGATATAATAATACTTGGAATCGATTAAGTTAATTAATATCTTACAAATGTTAGTAAATGAAATAATTTAATAGTGATGAAATATTATGATGTGTATTAATATATGGTATCGATAAAAAATATTTATGTCTTATAATTAATGATAATATTGGTAATCAGTGTATTGTGAAATTCAATTTACATGTCTGTAGAATAATTGATTCAATATATAAATATTATTAGCATCTGAACGATAGAGTCATTATTTAATGAACCCTGAGATACTCACATCTGGCGCCCAACCGTAATTACAAGCAGTAAGCATTGTATAATTTATATGTATCGCCAACAGAAAGAATAAGTCACTTCCAGTTTCTTTATAATATATACTCTGTCCGGCTTCAGTATCGCTTTCAGGCATGTTGATATTTCTCTTTATACTGTTTCACCGTGAACCGATATTGTTTCTACTAAATGGTGTGTCAGAGTTACACCCTTTTCCAGTCAGCTTAAACTGTCTATATACCCTAATCGGATATATTGTACTTTCACAGAATAGCACAATATTTAACATTTCTCACAGTAACTCTAGGAATATTCTAATTTGTGTTTGCCACGAATTGACAAACCGATCGTCATGTACCACGCGGCGTTTACACGTTATCGATTCCGAAGAGAAACTGATTCATCCGTTCAAAGACGGTTTCATCAACTGAATTCTCGCTATCTGATTGGTTCTTCCCCCTACTCATGAATTTCTACAGATAACAAATATTCTTGCTCAAGAAGTCTTCCGAACGGAACAATTCTTGTTTAAAAAACTCAATTATTTTTACGATCGATTTAATGCCATAAAACCTTTTTTCTTAAAGAAATTCATAGGTTTACTTACTGATTTTTAAAATAATTATTGTCATCTGTCATCAGGTAGGTCTTTTTATCACGAACATTCTGAAATAAGTTCCATCTCAAAAATTTCCATATCACGAAAGTTATTTAAATTAACGTGTTTTTTTATGAATATCGGAAAAATAATTTTGTACCCTTGCACCTGCGCACTACACACGTGGCTAAGCACTACATACTTAAGCACCATTTCACAGCACTTAAACTTGTTTTACAAGCCTAAAAATACTTAAAACTATTTTCACAGTACAGTATTTCTTATCAACTAATTTATAATATTCAAACCTGCAGTCTTTACTTATTCGTATAGTGTCTTTATATGCTGTCATATATGCTTTTATTCTCTGCTACATTCCGTATGCAATTAGAATGTCAATTGCAACATATACAGGGTGTTTCATATAAAACGCAACCCACTAATCAGCCTTCTGTAATATTTGAATTTACCGCCAAACTCCCCTACGTTTTACTGGAATAGACTCGTCCAACAATCGAACATTGCGCCGGCGCAGTAAACTGCCACTGATACCTATGACAAAGCGATCATAACGCTCAGTGCATTGTTAGAGAGAAAATGGTTTTTTCGCAAGACGAACGTGTTTTTATTCTTGAGTCGTACTTTAGCACGCGATCAGTGGTTGCAGTGCAAGAATCTTTTTGCCGTAAGTACCGTGATAAACCAGCACCTAACAAGACATCGAGTTTAATAAAATTTACGAGTTTTTGAAAGCCCGTCATCGTAAAAATCTGCCGCCTGTGATTTCAGCCATTCATTAACGCTCGCCTTCAGCTCTTCGTCGTCTTCAAAGCGCTGTGTTGCCAGCCACTTTTTCATACGCATGAACAGGTGATAATCGCTCAGTGCCAGATCAGGGCTGTATGGGGGATGATTGAAAAGCTCCCATCCAAACTTTCCCAGAAGTTCTTGCGTTCGTGATGCTGTATGCGGTCGGGCGTTGTTGTGGAAGAACAATACCCCGGAGCTCAACTTACCGCGTCGCTTGTTTTGGATTGCTCTCCGCAGCTTTTTTAAGGTTTCACAGTAAACCTCGGAGTTGCTTGTGGTACCCCGTTCCATCAACTCTACCAGGAGAACCCCTTTTCTGTCCCAAAAAACTGTCACCATCATTTTCCTTGCTGACAAGGTCTGCACACACTTCCGCTCATCATCGTGCACATTGGTGCGGCCATTTTTAAACAGAACACACCACTGCCTTACTCCATTACATTCTTCCCATACACCTCACACAGTCGCCGATGAATGTCCACCGGTCTGCAGTTTTCTGCTTGCAAAAATCGTATTACTGAGCGCACTTCACAGCTCGCGGAATTTTCAATCGCAGCACTCATTTTAAAAATTATTATTGACAAGCACCTACAGCAACAAACCATGAACACTTGAACAACTGAAGGTTAATATCGAACAAGCTGTTTTAAATATCAACCCAAATACTCTAAAAAAAGTTGCAAGAAACACAGTGAAAAGGGTGGAAGCGTGTATTCATGAAGATGGCGGCCACTTCCAGCATTTACTCTAGAATTTTAAGTATTGTAAAGTTTGGAAATAAAATATTTAATTAAATACTTTACATATGCCTTTTTTATTTAAATGTAATTACTGACATAGATGGGTTGCGTTTTATATGGAACACCCGATATAAATGCCTTGTAAAACAACCAAGTCAGTTTATACGCTAAAGCGGCTTTGTAGCCTTGTCAGTTGATTTTTTCGTTTTTAATTTGGTTAAGTTACAATTTTTTTGTTTTTGCTTATTTTAAAATTTAGTTATGTAAATTGAGGTTATGTAAATTGTTATGTATATTGAGGTTGCCGAGGACAATCATGTTGCCCCTTAGTCTTTTCATAATAATACGATACTGTTCGTATGAACCGAAATCTTGTTTTATTCCCTAACACTTTTTGTCTTTCGATTTCTTTAATACAATGAAATTTTTATAAAGATAAAAATATTTGTATGTGAATTATTTTAATCTTTTCAAAATTTCGCTTGAGACGAATCAAATGAATCAGTATTGATTTCTGACTTTGTTGAGGATGATACACATAAAGACAGTAGAATTTCGCGTTTCATTGATGTAATTTTCCATCAAATAATAAACAACTGAGTTAACGGAGCTCAGTTTTGCGGACAATAAACAAGTCTTAAATAAATACATCATCAACTTCGTCTGGTTCCAATAAACTCATCCTGAATGTCCAGTGCTATCAGTTCCCATCTTCCGATTCCGCATCCTTATAAAGTTTTGATAATCCGAGGTTTCGTATCTCTGTCCACCATGATTGATACAGATGATAACGGGATCCTCTGATGCTGATCGTTGGCCAGGTTGGTTGAACTGCATTATGGATGGCCATTTCAAAATCTATCATAATGTTTTTTTGGATTTAACTTCTAGCAGCCGGAAAGTTTTTGTCTACGTTCATTCCTTTTTATAATTTAACGAACAGAACACTAGCGCAATGTAGTTATTATTTTCTACTGTGAATAGTGAATAATTGTGTGAAAAATGTTGTGCAGTACCAAATGTGGCGTCGGTAAACCACTCATCCATCCGTACCACATACTCGAGATCGATTTCAGTGCTGAAGATTACAGACTTGTTATTTTCGTCATTAACTAACAGCTTAACATGTAACGATTCTATTTTCAAATTATTCAGTGCATTATGAGTAGAGGGAAAATAAAGATTCAAAGCCAGAAAGGAATTCCCCCCAGGCCATATCTGGACCACAGCATCCGCGACTTTTTCGCGTATCTGGACCACAGCATCCGCGAATTTCCGCGAATAAATTTATTTATTTTTTTAATTAAATTGATTTGCATATCAAGGGTGTGGGATGAGGTTCAATGGACCACCAGCATCCGTGAATATAATTTTTTATTTTTTTAATAAAGCTGATTTGCATATCTAGGTTTTTTTTATTTTTTTAATAAAGCTGATTTGCATATCAGTGGGTGGTGGTGGGTGGGAGGTTCCAACTCGATGCATTATAGTGTATATTAAAATATATGATCAGAGTTACCAACCTTTGCATGAGTTCAAATTTGTCGTGTGTTATAATGTATATTAAATCTATATGATCAGGTGTACCAACCTTTGTATTATTATTATAGTGTATAGATATTTTATATGAGCAGGTTTGTCAACATTTTCTGTGGCGGGGGGAGGGAAATTCAAATATGCGTCATATAGTGTATATATTAAAATATATGATCAGGGTTACCAATCTTACATTATTGTGTATAGAGCAGATCTGCCAACATTTTTTTCTCTTCTGTGGTGGGAAATTCAAACTATATGATCATGATTGTTACTCTCTCTCTCTCTCTCTCTCTCTCTCTCTCTCTCTCTCTCTCTCTCTCTCTCTCTCTCTCTCTCTCTCTCTCTCACATTTGAATGTAAGTAAAACTATCTCTCTCTCTCTCTCTCTCACTCTCTCTTGTTGTCAAACGTTATGTTCAAACCGTTTCTCCTCTCTCTCTTTCTCTCTCTCTCTCTCTCTCTCTCTCTCTCACTGTGTACATTGAGTAGAGTAGTCGGTGTGATGAGTAAATAATTTTAGCTCTCTCTCTCTCTCTCTCTCTCTCACTCGTTGTGTATCTCTCTCTCTCTCTCTCTCTCTCTCTCGTTGTCAAACGTTATGTTCAAACCGTTCTCCTCTCTGTGGTCATTACCGCGCATGTATATGAAATTAGAAAGTTTATATTTATTCGACAAATATTAACGCCCTCTCGCTCTCTCTCTCTCTCTCTCTCTCTCACTCTCACTCGTTTCAACTATGTCAACAAATAGTAACGTCCTCTCTCTCTCTCTCTCTCTCTCTCTCTCTCTCTCTCTCTCTCTCTCTCTCTCTCTCTCTCTCTCTCTCTCTCTCTCTCTCACTCTCACTCGTTTCAACTGTACAAGCTCTCTCTCTCTTACCGTGTACATTGAGTAGTCGGTGTGATGAGTAAATAATTTTAGCTCTCTCTCTCGTTGTCAAACGTCGTCTTCATTTTTCATGTATCAAATAATTAATTAATAGTTTATAATGCAGTCAGTGTGATTGATCCTTGTTAGAAATATATATATTTGGCAAATATTAACTATGTATGTGTGTTGTTGTCAATGAACTACTTACCTGTGTGCTGTTACAGATGACAAATCCATACGTTAACGGCTTAGCAATCTTCAATACGCTCTTCTTCATGTGGTACAATACTTCTGTTTTATGATTGCAGTTTACACACACATAGGTTCAGTAGTGTATAGCGAAATAAATTAAAATTATACACACACATGAAAACGGTGGTTGAAATTCATACAAATCTTCTGATGTAACAGTTCCCACAAGTAATACAGTTCACAAAAAAAAAAAAAATCAATTGTACACATGTTCAGAGGTGTATAGTGAAATAAAATAAAGCCATAATTTGTTTAAATGATTAAATATATTTTAAAATTCACAATATAAAATTCACAATTCATAATTAAATAAATACAATATAAAATTGATATTTTTTCGAAAGTTTATATATAATTGTGTCGTACTTGTAGGAGAAGCAACCTGCAACATAACAATACAACAACATTAAAATCATGTTAAATATCACACACACACAGAGATATAGTTGGCAGAATCAACGCTTTACACGAGTAACTTCTTAAATTATGTGTCATTCTCTCTCTCTCATTAATGTCCATTCATCAAAACTTTGTAAATTAGAATCTGCACTACGTTCAAACACACGCACACACAGTGATAAAAAAATTAGTAATGTAGGTTGTTACCTTAACGAGGTACATACAGAACTAGTGCTGTTACAAAATATATATATATTAGGAAAGCCCACAGACTACTAGAAATAGTTATCGCCTGAAAAAAAGAAACCACACATTACGAACTAATATGTATAAACACAAATATCGTTACAATAATAATAATAATAATAATAATAATAATACGCAAACTTACGTTTACTGCCGTCCGAACTGAAGTGTGAGGAGGCAATAACTATAGATATCACAGTGAGAATTTTTGTTGTTGTTTTTGTTTTTAACAGGTGGTGTAACGGGGAATTTTAGCAGGTGGAGGAGCAGAGTCGTCGTCGTCGTCGGCACGTATCCGATAATGACCGTACGCAAGTGTATCACGGCCATTGTCTAGTATATAGCGCTTATCATCATACGGTGACAACGCTTGCTTATTTACTCGCATCGTGTACAACGTATGATGATCGCTACGTAAACACAACGCACTGACAGAAAACCGACAATGATCAGTGAGACACTTGCGATACATATCGTGTCGCAGACTCCTCTTAATAGCAACTCGAGGCACACCTTTACACACACGTTTTTGACACGCATTGCCGGGATCTTCGTGGGCCACAAGGAACGAATAACATTTCGCTCTGAGACCTACGAATTCTCTAATAGGACGACCACACGTTTCATCCTTGAACAGCCCGACAACCTTTTTGTTCTTAAGGCTATAACAAGGATGAGACGTGGGGTAATCCAAGGTGTCAAAAACGTGCAAGTCCTTCTTCATATCTGCATACAAGTCTGATGTTTGAATATTATACATCAGACTGTCTGTATCAGTCATTAACAATTTAACGTTGCGGCCGTACTTGGCGACAGCATAACGATAATGAAAGTCGTACATTATTGTTTTGCTAACGTCAAGCACCGTGAAGCCGACATACATGGGACGAGAAAGAACAATGGATTTTTTACGGAGTGAGAGCCCCACCAGATCGTTCGTATAACGAATCATACGTTTTAGCCTGGGTGTGGAAACTAGTTTTTGAAGCCGTCGTTCATCCGAGACTAGTTCAAAGTCTATATGTTTCCGTACGTTCTCCAGCGACTTACCGTATACGGCGTTGTTCATCAGTTTGAAAAGGTCTTTTTCAAAGCTGTTGACGGCTGCTTGCCTCTTGCGGGTGTTGAAATCGTTTGTACTCAATAGCAGAAACTGCATTGAATTTTGTGATAAACGACATTATTAGAGGTGAAGACGTCTGTATCAAACGAGGCGGAACTAAACAATGACTACAAAGAAGACTAGTGGAATGTAATGGTTTTGGTGGTAGTTATCAGGAAATTTTTCATCCCCTGAAGCTTTGCATGTACATACATGCAGAATTATGGCTGTTACATAATATATATATTAGGAAAGCCCACAGACTACTAGAAATAGTTATCGCCTGCAGGCATAGACAAGTTTACTAACGAAATTAACAATTGCTATGAGACACTCACATTAAAAATGTTTGTATAACAGAAAAATCATTAATTATCCACTCTCTAAGTGCGTACACATTATGATTTGTACACTGTGTAGAAGAAGAATTGCAATGTGTAAGACATAACGTACCGGGAAATAGATATGGTATGTCTTTCGGGCAACCAATGTCATCAAGATTTATTATATGATGATGAATTATTTTCGATTCTAAAAAACGTTTTTTCTCAAGACCCTTCACAAACACATATTTATATATGTTCGTATACGTTGTTAACCCTGAAACAAGATTGTCGTACGGTGTCTCTGCTTCACCCCATCTCAGGCCATGATAGTTTGTCGATAACCAACAGTTGGTTCTAGTGTATTTCGAATTCGTAACGACTGTAGCAGGCGGGGCGAAAATCCAATGTCTGCATGCAAAACGTGTTACGTCCATAACCGACAACTCCTTTACTATATAATTGCCGTTGTCATCATAAAAGCAGTGAAAGTCAATTATTACAGCAGCGTTTTCCATTATACTATAAAAAAAAAGAAACCACACATTACAAACTAATATTTATAAACACAAAGATCGT
Source organism: Magicicada septendecula (assembly GCA_034769895.1). Taxonomy (NCBI): domain Eukaryota; kingdom Metazoa; phylum Arthropoda; class Insecta; order Hemiptera; family Cicadidae; genus Magicicada; species Magicicada septendecula. The sequence continues at coordinate 640,923,684 of CM068367.1, forward strand.
TACAATAATGATAATAATACACAAACTTACGTTTACTGCCGTCCGAACTGAAGAGTGGAGAGAGAGAGAATAACTAACGATATCACAGTGAGAATTTTGTTGTTGTTTTTGTTTTTAACAGGTGGTGTAACGTGAAATTTTAGCAGGTGGGGGAGCAGAGTCATCGTCGCCGTCGGCAATTAATTTGGCACGTACGCAAGTGTATCACGGCCATTGTCTAGTATATAGCGCTAAGATTTTAATAAAACAATTATCAGTTTTAAATAATAATTTTCGGAAACAACCCACGACTTAAAAAGTATAGTTTACCTTGTGGTATAAAATTCAAACTATTAAATTGTCTCTCTCTCTCTCACACACACATTTCTGATTGCTATATAACTAATTGCATGTATGTTCAGAGGGTTATACCGAAATAAACCATTGTGTATTCGCTAAATCCTCCTTTCACTTTCTAATATGACACATGACACTCATTAGCGGCACCACCGCAAGTAATTATGGATTAGAAAGTATTCACTTCCAAAACAAACACCGCTTTCCCCACCACCAGAGACCAATATATACGCAACAAATTTAGCGATAATTTCTCATTGACTTGCTTGCGTGCGCTGATAAATCTATCACTACATTTTTAATAGTTGGAAGACTGTTTGTATTATTGTACATCTCAGTATACGCAAGTTCCTGTGTGTAGTCAACATACGCTAGTTTTGGTGAGTGAGCATAATTTATTGTATGTACAGATTTTATTTAAACGTAAAAATTATTTGCATTAAAACATTATTTATTGAATTTAATACATGTATGTGTATGTTCAAATTACAATTTCTGAAATATATTCTTACCGTATTTTTTTTTTATATTACACCTCTAATTGAAGATATATATTTGAATTTAATACATGTGTGTGTAAGCGTGTGCGTATGATCAAATTACAATTTTCTGAATATATTCTTAACGTACTTTTATTCTTAACGCACTTCTAATTGAAGATATATATTTGAATTTAATACATGTGTGTGTGTGTGTGTGTGTGTGTGTGTGTGTGTGTGTGTGTGTGTGTGTGTGTGTGTGTGTGTGTGATCAAATTACAATTTTCTGAAATATATTCTTACTGTACCTTTTATATTACACTTCTAATTGAAGATATATATTTTTAGGTATAACTGAATTTTATCGGTTTCACACTGACTGCTTGCGTGCGTTGATAAATCTATCACAGCAGTTTTAATAGTTGAAAGACTGCGTGCATTATTGTGCGTCTCAGTATACACAAGTTCCTGTGTGTAGTCAACATACGCTAGTTTGGTGAGCATAATTTATTGTATGTACAGATTTTATTTAAACGTAAAAATTATTTGCATTAAAACATTATTTATTGAATTTAATACATGTATGTGTATGATCAAATTACAATTTCTGAAATATATTCTTACTGTATTTTTTATATTACACTTCTAATTGAAGATATATAGTTGAATTTAATACATGTGTGTGTGTGTGTGTGTGTGGGTGATCAATTTTCTGAAATATATTCTTACTGTACCTTTTATATTACACTTCTAATTGAAGATATATATTTTTAGGTATAACTGAATTTTAGCGGTTTCACACTGACTGCTCGCGTGCGCTGATAAATCTATCTCAGCAGTTTTAATAGTTGAAAGACTGCTTGTATTATTGTGCGTCTCAGTATACACACAAGTTCCTGTGTAGTCAACATACACTAGTTTGGTGAGTGTACAGCATAATTTATCAAGTGCATTATTTATTGATTTAATACATGTGTGTGTGTGTGTGTGTGTGTGTGTGTGTGTGTGTGTGTGTGTGTGTGTGTGTGTGTGTGTGTGTGTGTGTGTGTGTGTGTGTGTGTGTGTGTGTGTGTGTGTGATCAAATTACAATTTCTGAAATATATTCTTACTGTACTTTTTATATCACACTTCTAATTGAAGATATATTTTAGGTATAGCTGAATTTTAAGCGTGCGTTCTTGAGTTAATCTGTTGTTGTAATGATGTGGAAATTCATAATGTTTACCGGTTCGTTTGTTTTCCTACTCACAATCACTTTCACTCAAATAATTGATATTTCTTTGTATTCATACACAGTCTTTTTATATTCAAACTATTATTATTATCTGAAACAGAACGGTATATATAGATTCGAGTGGTATGTAAGACGCTGTTATATGTTACTAAAATCATAGCAAATATTTTCATTCTAAGCATATTTACTGTTTAATAATAATTACAACCCAACGAATGATATATAGTTTGATGCTTTATAAGTTTGTGTACATTGGTTGTATATTGTAAGCATGAAAGTATTATTTAAATCTGTTATCTGCTTCTGTATGGAAGTCATCTATAAATATCAGGTCAGTGCGACACAACGTAATTGGACCTAACATGATTCATGACAACGTGTGCGCTCGTTGTGTGTGCGTGTGCGTCTGTGTGTGTTCGTGTGTGCGCGCGTTGCGTGTTTGGTTACGTTGCGTATGCGTCTGTGTGTGTGTGTGTGTGTCTGTGTCTGTGTGTGTGTGTGTGTGTGTGTGTGTGTGTGTGTGTGTGTGTGTGTGTGTGTGTGTGTGTGTGTGTGTGTGTGTGTGTGTGTGTGTGTGTGTGTGTGTGTGTGTGTGTGTGTGTGTGTGTGTGTGTGTGTGTGTGTGTGTACAACCCAACGGAGGATATATATAGTTTGTGTACATAGGTTGTATATTGTAGGCATGAAATTATTTAAATCTGTTTTTGTATGGAGGTCGGTGCGACACAACGCATAACAAACGTACATGATTCAACCCAAACGTGTGCACGTCGGATGTGTGATTACGTGTGCGTCTGTGTGTGTTCGTGTGTGCGCGCGTTGCGTGTTTGGTTACGTTGCGTGTACGTCTGTGTGTGTGTGTGTGTGTGTGTGTGTGTGTGTGTGTGTGTGCGTGTGTGTGTGCGCGAAAATAAACTTAATTTTCTCGATCTAGCAAATAGTTGGTCTAAGCGTACATGTATTATGTACAAATTGATATATAAAACGTTTAAGATACACTAACATAATACCAGCGTTATAACAGTACCTTTTGTTTTTCAGTATTCATTCATTCTCTCTCTCTCTCTTGAAGATCATGGCTAACCTTCAGCAGGAACGTGGGGAGGAGCAGACTGAACAAGGTAAAAAGTTCAATACCAATTGTCACAGTTAAGAAATTATTTTTGTAATTATGTAGCGTGCAAACTTGCTGATTCGAATTAACGTTTGAGTCATACTATGTCTATTGGTGTGTGTATGAAAAGTCTCACTCTTAACATCGTTTAGAAATTGACATGTAGATGAAAATTTTTCATGTTCCTTCATAGGTTTGTCACCTTCTTTCCAATCAACTAATTCAATTCCACAACAAAAGCATTTAACTCTATCGTCTACGAATGACATACTATGCCCACAAACATCGAAATTTCTAGGGTAGAAGTAGAACCCCGCAAACGCTAACTCGTCGGGGCTGATAAACGTCACTTCCCAATACTTGAATGATTTTATTCTTTCACTTTCAATACTAAAATCAGGAGTAGCGACATCTTCACGGTTTGTAATAAACTGACATATTACCCCGACGAGTGTTATTTATTTACTACAAACATGAATTTGTGTACACGTTATTTATCATTCCTATTGGTTAATAATACTCATGTTTCTATTGTTTCAGTTGTGACTCGGTTTTATATCGAGAGGAACAGTAGTGTCCGAGGGTGCATCACAACTTTCGACTACCTTCCAGTGAATGTCAACGCGTCGGATCATGACATAGTATTCGTAATGACCGAGGCACGTCCTTTATTGCTTGAGGATATTCAGGCAGAGCAGGCACGTTTACGCAATATCAAGTGGCATATTGCGTGCAGGATACGTTTTACCAAAACCGTGGTAGATGGTGACAGTGGTGAGGAGAAAGAGGTAACGAAAGACGCCGTCTTCCACGGACGTTGTCGCACGTTGCTCGCGGACGACAGCGACGAGTTGAATTGTCTACTCGATGAATCCTACGATAAAATCTTCAATAGCATATCTAATTTTACCCGTGACGGGAGCGGATGGTCGGTGGATGCTGTACTGAAGTTGGAACTGGTTGTTGGACGGTACCAGCCTCTAGCAGCGTCCTCCTACCTTCCAACCCCGCGAAAACTCTCACTCACTAAGGCAGTAGTCAACATCAAGAACCCCCAAGATGAAATGTATTTTCTGTGGTCTGTTCTATCCCACATACACCCTCAACAACATAATAAAGACCGTGCTTCAAAATACGCCCCCTTCAAAAACACCTTAAATATGTCCGGTATCGAGTACCCTGTTTCGTTAAAGTCCATTTCCAAATTTGAAGCACAGAATCCTAACATTTCTATAAACGTTTTCGGCTATGATATAGAAGACAATATCAAAAACGAATCAAAAAATGAGGTTTACCCTCTGAGAATTACCTCGAATAAGGACAGGTCGCATCACGTTAATCTTTTGCTTCTGACCGATACAAATAGCCGAAAACATTACTGTCTTATCAGTAACATGAGTAGATTGTTATCATCCCTAACACAACACAACGGTCAATCATTTTACTGCGACTACTGCCTGCATCGTTTCACCACAGAACATGGTCTGTCCGATCATCTCCCCTACTGCACACCTTACGGCGAGCAGAAAACCAAAATGCCCACGGAGGAGGAGAAGTTTATGTCCTTTAAAAATTACGCGCACTGTCTTAAAGTACCCTTCACCGTCTACGCCGACTTCGAGTCCCTCATCACTCCGCTTCAATCGTGTTCACCTGGTAACAACGTCCCGACGACAGTGCACGAGTTAGGTGAATTCTACTCCGTCGATAGCAGCGGTGCCCGTCAGAAAATAACTTCTCCTCCTGTATCGTCCACATCATACGAAGCGATGTATATCCCGTCAGGTTTCTCCTATGCTATCGTCGATCACACGCACAGCCTTTGGAGAGAGGCTAAAGTTTATCGAGGTGAAAACGTTGTAGACACGTTCTTCTCGTGGTTGATGAAAGACGTCGAGGATATGATGAAGGTGGTACGACATAACGTACAATTAATTATGTTCGATGATGACAATGTTGTGTTCACTAACGCCACCGTTTGTCATTTGTGTGAGCGCCCTTTGACAGACGATGACAAGGTACGCAATCATTGCCATCTTACGGGGAAATTCTTGGGAGCAGCCCATAATAGCTGTAATCTGAGCTACAGGATGCCTCGTCATATCCCCGTCTTCTTTCACAACCTTCGTGGCTACGACTGTCACCATTTAATGCTTGGTTTAGGGAAATATAAGGACGAACGCGTATCCTGCATCGCGACATCCAGTGAGCGTTACGTGTCGTTCTCCCTGGGTCCCTTGCGTTTCGTAGACTCCTTTCAATTTCTTAATCGCTCTCTGGACACACTCGTTACCAATCTGTCCGCGTCCGGGAGCCAATTTCCTTTGCTTAGAGAGGAAATGCTTAGACGGGGTTTCGATGAACAGACCAATCTGCTCGTACGCAAGGGGGTATACCCATACGAGTACGTTGACAGTATTGATCGGTTCAACGAAACAAGTCTACCCGCTCGTGAACACTTTGATAACCGGTTGATGGAATCATCTATTTCGGACGCAGATTACGAGCACGCGCAAAACGTGTGGAGTGCATTCAATCTGCGTACGTTTGGAGATTACCATGATTTGTATTTGTTGACAGACGTAATGCTGCTGGCCGATGTCTTTGAAAGTTTTCGAGACATGGCCTTACGCGATTACTGCTTGGACCCATGTCATTTTTACTCGCTTCCCGGACTCGCTTGGAACGCGATGCTAAAAATGACCGGGCTCGAATTAGAACTGTTGACAGAAATAAATCTACATATGTTCGTCGAGTCTGGGGTCCGCGGAGGCTGCGCGATGATATCCAACTGTCATGCAGTCGCTAACAATCCTTTGATTCCAGATCAGTACGATGTTTCGAAACCGACCTCCTTCATTCTGTATACAGACTGTAACAATTTATACGGTGCAGCCATGTCGCAACCACTCCCTTACGCAGACTTCCGATGGCTCGATCGTAACGAAATCGAGTCCTTCGACGTACGTAATGTGAGTGATGATGCTGACATCGGGTACATCCTCGAAGTCAACCTACACTATCCTAATACCTTACACGACCTGCATTCCGACTACCCGCTTGCACCTGTGCGCCAGCGCGTAACACACGATATCCTTTCTCCCTTTTCCAAACGTTTACACGAGAGTATATACAGATCATCGTATAACGAATCAGGGTCATCCGTAGAGAAGTTGTTAACAACTTTGGAGGACAAACAAAATTACATCTCCATTATCGAAATTTGAAATTGTATTTAAGTCTTGGTTTAGAGCTGAAAGCGACTCATAGGGTGTTGTGTTTTAAGCAGAGCGCTTGGTTGAAACCGTTTATCGATTTCAACACCCGCAAGAGGCAAGCAGCCGTCAACAGCTTTGAAAAAGACCTTTTCAAACTGATGAACAACGCCGTATACGGTAAGTCGCTGGAGAACGTACGGAAACATATAGACTTTGAACTAGTCTCGGATGAACGACGGCTTCAAAAACTAGTTTCCACACCCAGGCTAAAACGTATGATTCGTTATACGAACGATCTGGTGGGGCTCTCACTCCGTAAAAAATCCATTGTTCTTTCTCGTCCCATGTATGTCGGCTTCACGGTGCTTGACGTTAGCAAAACAATAATGTACGACTTTCATTATCGTTATGCTGTCGCCAAGTACGGCCGCAACGTTAAATTGTTAATGACTGATACAGACAGTCTGATGTATAATATTCAAACATCAGACTTGTATGCAGATATGAAGAAGGACTTGCACGTTTTTGACACCTTGGATTACCCCACGTCTCATCCTTGTTATAGCCTTAAGAACAAAAAGGTTGTCGGGCTGTTCAAGGATGAAACGTGTGGTCGTCCTATTAGAGAATTCGTAGGTCTCAGAGCGAAATGTTATTCGTTCCTTGTGGCCCACGAAGATCCCGGCAATGCGTGTCAAAAACGTGTGTGTAAAGGTGTGCCTCGAGTTGCTATTAAGAGGAGTCTGCGACACGATATGTATCGCAAGTGTCTCACTGATCATTGTCGGTTTTCTGTCAGTGCGTTGTGTTTACGTAGCGATCATCATACGTTGTACACGATGCGAGTAAATAAGCAAGCGTTGTCACCGTATGATGATAAGCGCTATATACTAGACAATGGCCGTGATACACTTGCGTACGGTCATTATCGGATACGTGCCGACGACGACGACGACTCTGCTCCTCCACCTGCTAAAATTCCCCGTTACACCACCTGTTAAAAACAAAAACAACAACAAAAATTCTCACTGTGATATCTATAGTTATTGCCTCCTCACACTTCAGTTCGGACGGCAGTAAACGTAAGTTTGCGTATTATTATTATTATTATTATTATTATTATTGTAACGATATTTGTGTTTATACATATTAGTTCGTAATGTGTGGTTTCTTTTTTTCAGGCGATAACTATTTCTAGTAGTCTGTGGGCTTTCCTAATATATATATATTTTGTAACAGCACTAGTTCTGCATGTACTTCGTTAAGGTAACAACCTACATTACTAATTTTTTTATCACTGTGTGTGCGTGTGTTTGAACGTAGTGCAGATTCTAATTTACAAAGTTTTGATGAATGGACATTAATGAGAGAGAGAGAATGACACATAATTTAAGAAGTTACTCGTGTAAAGCGTTGATTCTGCCAACTATATCTCTGTGTGTGTGTGATATTTAACATGATTTTAATGTTGTTGTATTGTTATGTTGCAGGTTGCTTCTCCTACAAGTACGACACAATTATATATAAACTTTCGAAAAAATATCAATTTTATATTGTATTTATTTAATTATGAATTGTGAATTTTATATTGTGAATTTTAAAATATATTTAATCATTTAAACAAATTATGGCTTTATTTTATTTCACTATACACCTCTGAACATGTGTACAATTGATTTTTTTTTTTTGTGAACTGTATTACTTGTGGGAACTGTTACATCAGAAGATTTGTATGATGGATTTGTCATCTGTAACAGCACACACGCACAGGTAAGTAGTTCATTGACAACAACACACATACATAGTTAATATTTGCCAAATATATATATTTCTAACAAGGATCAATCACACTGACTGCATTATAAAACTATTAATTAATTATTTAATACATTGAAAAATGAAGACGGCGTTTTGACAACGAGAGAGAGAGAGCTAAAATTATTTACTCATCACACCGACTACTCAATGTACACGGTAAGAGAGAGAGACAGGGGAAAGGGTATGAAACCTTGCATAGTTGAAACGAGTGAGAGTGAGAGAGAGAGAGAGAGAGAGAGAGAGAGAGAGAGAGAGAGAGAGAGAGAGAGAGAGAGAGAGAGAGAGAGAGAGAGAGAGGGCGTTAATATTTGTCGAATAAATATAAACTTTCTAATTTCATATACATGCGCGGTAATGACCACAGAGAGGAGAACGGTTTGAACATAACGTTTGGCAACGAGAGAGAGAGACATACACAACGTGTGAGAGAGAGAGAGAGAGAGAGCTAAAATTATTTACTCAATGTACACAGTGAGAGAGAGAGAGAGAGAGAGAGAGAGAAAGAGAGAGAGAGAGAGAAGGAGAAAACGGTTTGACATAACGTTTGACAACAAGAGAGAGATAGTTTTACTTACATTCAAATGTGAGAGAGAGAGAGAGAGTAACAATTATGATCATATAGTTTGAATTTCCCACCACAGAAGGGAAAAAAATATTGGCAGATCTGCTCTATACACACACAATAATGTAAGATTGGTAACCCTGATCATATATTTTAATATATACACTATATAACACATATTTGAATTTCCCTCCCCCCGCCACAGAAAATGTTGACAAACCTGCTCATATAAAATATCTATACACTAAATAATAATACAAAGGTTGGTACACCTGATCATATAGATTTAATATACATTGTAACACACGACAAATTTGAACTCATGCAAAGGTTGGTACACCTGATCATATATTTTAATATACACTATAATGCATCAAGTTGGAACCTCCCACCCACCACCACCCACTGATATGAAATAAAAAAACCTCCCACCCACCACCACCCACTGATATGCAAATCAGCTTTCTTAAAAAAATAAAAAATTATATTCACGGATGCTGGTGGTCCATTGAACCTCATCCCACCCCCTTGATATGCAAATCAATTTAATTTAAAAAATCAAAAAATCAAATAAAAAAAATAAAAACAAATTTATTCGCGGAAATTCGCGGTGCTGTGGTCCATTGGGATGCTGCGGGTCCAGCGGTTCGCGGATCTTGACGCAGATCAACGAAAAAGTCGCGGATGCTGTGGTCCAAGTCGCAGATGCTGTGGTCCAGATATGCCCTGAGGTGTGAGCCAGAACTCTCATTTTCCCTCTATTATGAACTTTATTCGGTGAGATGAACGTTTTCTTTTTTATGTATCAAAATACAGAACTATTTGTTTCAAAACTGATGAAGTGTAATGCTTAAACGCTTGCAGCAGCTGATGATGTTTCAGTCATAATCAGATTCGTAGCCAGACGCGACTACAACTTCGGATGCCTTCACTTTTACACTATCAGAAATGATTTGCCTAATAAAAGTTGATGATGGGTCGTAAAATTGCTGTCAGAGTAGAGTATCGCCGTGTCGCCTGTGAACCACACATTTGAACGCCACCAGGTCTTGCTCTACTTGTGTTTACCAATTTTAAGAAACGTATCTAAAACCACTATAGTACGTCGTACTGAGTATTTTAGAGAAATTCATGAAGATCTTCGGCGGAACTCGAATCGCATCCTTTTTTAATCCAGACGATTAGACATCCTTTTAACCTGAATATCGGCCCAACTCGACCCTCTGTCATCTGATTTGCTATTTTGATTTATTTTTCATAAATGCGTGTGTACTGCAGAATCAAGATGCTGCTATTTTCTTAGTCTTTGCTAACCAACTAGTTAGCAAACTAGCAACTATTTAGTTAGTTAGGGTCTTAGTTTATACATTACCAAGAAACAAATTTTAATGTAGATTCTCCTTCTTCTTTTTCTTCTTCGTTATTGGCGCAAAAGACGCATGTAACTGGCCTCAGCCTGTTCAACCACAGTTTTTCGTCCTTATTGGTCCTGAGCAGTAGCGGATTACTGAACAAGCACTACAAACACGTGCTTGGGGCCGCTTGCCTCCAGGGGCCTCCTCTGTCCCCTAACTTATATAGGAGAAAACAAAGTCTCTCAACATCTATTGATAGTAAAACTGAACAACTTCAACATAATTTAACTGTATGTCAAAAATCTCAAACTCAATCTTCATCATCTGTTACAATACAGCTTGATAAAGAAAATGCTTAAAACAATCCTTTTTAATTATATTTGTTCTGATAACAATGAAATTACTGTCAAATTTAAGACACCTGCTGTTCTTGATAAATCTGATGAAAAAGGAAAACTTATTACTGTTTTAACTCTTCAAGATTCGGAAACTGAACTCGTTAATCCTAATAAAAAAAACTGATCCTGGACTGTGAACTGAATTTTCCGAGGAAGACGTTTGCCACTGGATTGATCATGGACCAGAAAATTGTCAGCACCATCTGGGCCCATTTAATACATCGCGCCGTATATATACTGGTGGTAAAAGTGTCAGGTTTTGTACACCACGTTTATTTTTCTGTAAAAAAGTCAACGGTGAAACATACAAACGGGAATGGTTACAATACAAAGTGCAATATTACAATCCTATTTGAAAATTTTAGACGCTTTAGACGAAATTGCTGAGGATATGAACCAAAAAGGGGAGACAAGGCTAGAAGCAGGAAATATTTCAAACAAAATGCAAGAATTTGAGTTTATATTTATGCTCACTTTTTGGAATGACATTCTACAAGCTTCTCGATACACCAGTAAAGGACTCCAACAAGGACAAATAGATCTAAATACATGTGCAAATTTGTATTGATCTTTATCAGATCACTTGCTTGATATGAGAAATCAGTTTGAAAAATTTGAAAATGAGGCAAGAAAAATTTCTCCTAATGGAGAATATAGACAAACTCGAAAAATAATTAGGAAAAAGCAAGTAAATGACGGAAATGCAGAAGAAGAAGCTAATTTGAGTCCAAGAAACAAATTCCGCGTAGAGACTTTCATTGTAATAATAGACATACTCAAGGCTCAAATGCAAAGAAGAGGTGAAGTATACAACGAAGTGTCACAATCTTTTTCATTTCTTACGAATCTAAACAAATTATATACAGAATATGAAAAAGATGTTGAATTGCTTTTAAAGACTCACCCGGAAGACTTCGATAGAAATTTCCTTAGCGAATTAATTCAATTTCATAAATATGTTCGAATAAAATACGAATCTTCAGAAAAAAAGATCACCCATTCCGAGCTGCATGAGATAATAATTAACGACGAAGTCAAGTGCGTTTTCCCTAACATAGAAGTGGCCTTGAGAATATTTCACAGTTTAATGATAACAAACTCTTCTTTCTGCTGAACGATCCTTTTCGCAGCTTAAAAGATTGAAAAATCCACAAAGAACGAAAATTGGCCAAGACAAGCTTAATTCTTTGGCGTTGATGTGTATCGAGGCAGACATACTTCGTCAGATAAATTTTGACGACGTCGCGGATTTCGCTCTGAAAAAGGCGAGAAAAAAAATTGTCTAAGTGTTCTTTAAATTATTGTAAAGCTAACCTAATCTAATAAAAATTTCAAATTCTGATTTTTATGAACTCTGTTTTCTACCTACCAAATTCAAGCATTGAGGGGCCTCCGTGACATCTGTGCTTGGGGCCACCAAAACGGTTAATCCGCCACTGGTCCTGAGCAAAGGACATGTTTATCCTCAGCTGCTTGAGATCACTCAGGACACCGGCTCCTAGGAAGTCTTCTAGGTCGCACTCCACCAGGAGAACCCTTGTGCAGCTTTTTGACTGCCCTGCTGTCTTCGATTCTCAGGACATGACCCAGCCATTTCAATCTTTGTATTTTAATAAAGGATATAATACTGAGATCATTATGTGTTGCATTCAATACTTTTATTTTTTCTCCACCGCTATACCCACTTTTCACAAATTGGACCTGCAATCCTCCTAAGCAATTTTGCTTCGAAACTATCCAACAGCTCCACTAAGGTCCAGGTTTCACCGCCTGGTCTGATAAAGGTCTTTATAACCTGAACTTCGTTGATTGGCTAACTACACTGATCCTCAAGATTTTATCCAAGACAAGACAAAGTGTGCTCTGTTGCGGACAAAGTATGTTGCAATTCTTCTCCATATTCTCTCCCTTTCATGAAGATCTTCACTGACAGTAGAACCAAGGTATTGAAAACTAGATACTACTACAAAACAGTTATCAGGAAACACGTAATGCTGTTGTCATACGTGTCTCTTCATTTTGGCCCTACTTTCATTCAATTTAAGCCCTATTTTGCGTGCCTCTTCATCCAGTTTTAAGAAGGCTTATTTAACTGAAACCCGAGCCCTTCAATAATTACAAAATTATCTGCATAAGCGAGTTTATTATAGATTCACTATTTTTAATTGTCCAATATGGTTGGCATCCCTACTCCGCATTCCTTAATTTATTATAATCGTTCCAGATGTTAAATATTTACTTGAGGGACAAACACTACGAGTACTAATCTATAAAAATCTTTATATCAATCTTCGAAATCCCAATCAATCTTTATGGACATCTTACAAATAAACCAAGATACAGCACAAGGATTAAATTTTGTAAAGACAATTGCACTACCCACATTGACGTATGCGAGTGAGGCGTGGTCATAACAAAAAATTGATGCGGCAAGATTTTGTAGAGTGCTGAAATGCAGTTTCTTCAAAGTACTTTAAATTATACATTGCAAGATATAATGAGGAATGAGGATATCAGAGCAGAAGTCGAAGTAAAGGATACAAATGAAATGATTTCAACTTACAGAAGACAATGTTGGGATCATCTGCAAAGGATGACAGATGATCGATTGTCGAAAGCGGCACTGAACTATAAAGCCAAAGAACTATATTGCTAGAAGAGACGTAGGATGAGGTTGGTGCTGGAACAGGTTTTGTATAACCTAATCCTTGAAGAGAAGAAGAAGATCAACCTTCATATTTTCTTGTAACTTCTGAATACGTTTAATTTTAGTAGTAAGAGACAAAAGAAGTGCCTTGGTTAAGAATTTTTAAACAGAAAATGTTAGCACGAAATACTAGTGAGAATACGTTTAGACAGAACTCAACATGTATTTTGCAACCGAAGTGGATGAATGACCCCCCACAGTGGTGTTTTGTGTTTGACAAATGACTAGTCTAGGTTGACCATTCAGGGGTACGTGTGGGCGGACTAATGTAGAAAACAATTCGATTGCAGACCTACTAAATCTTCTTTAAAGAAGAATATTTCAAAGCAGCCAAATTATCTGCTGACAAAAAATATATCTCATTAACACGTATGTGTATGCGCGCGTATTACAATCGTTTGTCTCCAAATTACTCTTCTTTAAAATAGTAAGGAGATTTTTATTATTTTTGTCATTATTGATAACATTTAACCAAGTATTCTTATTTTGCATATAAAGTAAATGAAATCTTACAGTGCACTGTTTTCCCAACATGTTTTCAGCCAGTGAATTTTGCGTACATATTTTATGTACTCTGAATCCGCAAGAGCAACTGTGTCAGTGACAATCGTATTTAATGAATGGTACTAGTTGTAGAAAGGACTACAGATATAAAATACTTCAGGGGCCGCTGGTCCATAAGTTTGGACAACGGATTCTATTACAAATTAACCAATCTGATATTAGACCTGACATTTGCAGCAAACTACTGTCGAAAGATTTAGATTTTTAACAAATAAATTTTCAAAATAATAACCTTTCGTTGATGACATCTGGCCGTTGTCCAGCTGTAATTGTTATAATTTATTTCATATTTTGCGAACGATAAGACTTCACACGTATTAGATCTTGGTTTAAAAATGGATTATGGTAATAGTTAATATAAAATACTACATACACTTGAAATATGAATATACACATATACAATTAATTAATCCTTAGTTTAAATTATTATTGAATTTATTAATAATTAATTGTAATTAATTTTCTTACTACACATAATAATATCGTTTCAATAGTAACATTATATACTACATCTAATGAATATATTTATAAAAATTAATCATAATAAAATATATAAATTATATATCATGTTATTATATAATCATAATTATAAGATGCGTATATAATTAATAAGAAATGCGTATATAATAAGAAAATGAATGATTTGTAACATTATATTTCAGCACTTTAAATAAATTTCGCTTTAAAGTAACTGCCGTATTGACATACGCGAATACTTGAATGTGTCCGCATTCAACTTAAGCGCGGCCTCTGAAATTAGATCGTGTAATAGAATCGAGTCTAAGTAATAGTTCCTTGTTATCTGAAATATGGAATCCACAGACATAATAAACAGATCAACCTCTTGTATGTTATTTTATACAAAAGATTATGTACAATTAAAAAAAAGTTCTCAATTAAGGAGGATTCGACTCATGAGCCTGATAACTTTCTTCTTCGTGTGAAAATCTACGAGACTCTAAACACATGTGGTATATTGATTGAGCGAACTGTGGAATCTAAAGATGTCATTGTTGACCCAGCTAAACTAGAAGCAATCAAGTCAGGCGGAGAGAGGTCACTGTGTAAAGGTCAAAATGCGTAGACAAATAAATGGTCCAACACGAGGGAAGTTGACCACAGTACGAGTTGCTCAACACTGTTAGCTTCAGCCTGAGGGATTTCATTCACTTCGTTCCAGGTATGTACACTATAGCAACTCGTCAATGAATGCACGTGATACACGATTTGATGACTCGCGCAACCTACTTAGTTCAAACTGTAACTCGCCATTATAAAACATTTTATTCAGTGGTACAAATAGATTCATGAAGCATTTACAGGAATCCGTTTTCTCTTAATTGTTCGAGTATTGCATCCTTGTACTTTTGAATGTAAGTTAATCGACAAACAGTGGAAACGACCACATCCAGGAAACGATAAAACCATTAGTAAAACTAGGCCTTACCTGTTCACAACGGTGAGCGTGTTTTGTATATAGGCTCTATAGTTGCTTGTGTATTGCCTCTATACAGATGATGATGAGACATTTACTTCAACAGATTTTGGAAAACTCCTTTTCAAGACAAATCAAACGCAACACACACGCACGCGCGTACGTACGTATACATATGCACACATATAATCAGTATTAATTTGAAAATCTCTCGGGTACCTGCATATTCCAAGGATGCATGTATCTTAAATTTGTAATAGGCCTGATTTTTTTGTCTTGACGTGGCTTCTTCAGTATACTGAAGTCTACTTACATTACTGAACACATAAACAAACGCTCGCGCCCAAAGGTACTGGCTCTTGATTGTCACCAGGACGTTATGGCAGTACTACCTAAGCCAATTTGATACTTTAAAGCAATATGTTCAAGATATAATCATATATGTGTAAGCCGTTTTCATGTCTTACGTCTGTGAGTTGACAAAACAATGCTTAACAATTTATAAATATAACAATATGTCTATAACAACTATTCATACAACACTATTTAACACTATGTAAGCGAAAAAGTAACGACGGTATTAAGTGACAAGAAGCTTACTCGTACGGGTTGTGAAGTCTCAAAGCACGGTAAAGTTGTCTCACCAAACGCTTGCTCTCGCCTCTCTCACTTTGTTGGATTCTTTTCATGATCACATACACTCGTACGCAGTCAGAAAATTATTTCCATGATTCAGCATGTTTTACATAACATATCAAGAATATTGTATCACACATTACTTTGACCCCCAAACAACCGGTTAGCAGATCAGAAAAGTACTTTCGTGTGCACTTAAAGCACATGATAACATTAATGAGTAACTCTGTTTACTGTTTTCTTTATAACTTGATACGCAAATTCGGAGAGTTTGATAAAAAACACTGATCTGTTTATGATTTATGGTAAATTCAGTTTTACTTTGATCAAAATCATCTTGTACGGTTACATAACCTCCTAAACAAGCGCTTGTTTATTTAAAGAACGAGTTCATATGAAGCGGTTTCCAGTAGTGTAGGCACTGCTTCTGCGGCGGCTTGAAGATTGGTACCATCAGTTACCGGAAACAAGGTACGACATTTTGACTGTTGTTTAGCCACTTAGTGGTTTCTTGGATCGTGTTTTGCAAATCACATTTTTTATTCAGCCCTTTTAAAATGTTTGACATTGTTGACAGATGAACTCCATTATCATTAAAAGATTAAAAAAATGATAAACCGATCATTCTACTTAACACAGGCCCCATCTTTTAGTGATAATTGATGGAGTGTAAGTCTAGGAAGATAAGTTCATATTTTAGAGTAGATTTTTGTTACGAAATCTTAAAAACAACACAACAACACGTCACCTTAGTTAAAGCGGGTCCACCAATAAGTATTTTTGCGAAGCTTTATTTATTTATTTTAAAATAAATGTTTTCATTCAGTAAGATTATTCTATGTGTACAAAAAAGTCAAGTTTCTTATGGAAGTTGTATGGTTGGTTGGTTCCACGTTGTAGTATTAGCTATCACTATACAGCAGGTTAGCTTACAAAGGTAGATACACGAGATTGAAGCATTCATGGATTGGTTGAAACAGAAGAATGTTATTATAGAATAAGTGTTAAAATGCACGAATAGCAAAAAAATAGAGTAAAGAAAAACTAGACATAAAAAAATCATCAAGTTTTAACGGTTATGTAAGTGTACAGAAATCACAAAATGTGTAAGGTTTGAAAAATTTGCAGTGTTGAGTATTTGAATCATTCTCAGTGACGACAAATATGTTACAATACAGAACGTGTTGTAATGTTAACCCCTATTTTGGCAATATCTTCTGCTCCAGTGTCGACTACGAGTATCCAAATATGAATTGTATATATTGTATATTGTGTGCGTGTACGCGGGCGCGTTGTAAATGTATATAAAATTATTATATTAATGGTGTTTAAAAACTATTAGTACTACTGTATTTATAAACCATTTTCCGTACTCGTCAATGCAACTGTATTTGCATGCAGTACTGCATTTATATTGACGAAGAGGATCAGGTCGGATCTCGAGAACGCACTGAAAAATTACATAAAGACAGTTCTGAAAACATGGTTTACTAAATTGTTATGTTAATTTACATAAAGAATAATGAACAAAATCTAGAACAAAATAATAACAATGTGTTAGAATCATAAATAGTATATATTATTGTTATTACCTATTAATTATATTGTTGTATATTACATTATTATCAATACTATTATATTATTACAATACACACACATATATATATATATATATATATATGTACACAAACATATATATATTTATATATATAATACATGTATATATTATAGTGTTATATTCCGTATGTATATTGTGCCCATATATAAAATAGTTTGCCTTGCATTAATAGTAGTTAATTTTAGTAACTTTTGGTACAAAGGATTATTGGTACTGGGTAGAGCGCCTTCGCTACTAACTCAGGTTCAACTCCATGAAATACTGTACAGCATAAAATTAAGCCGTTAGTACGAAATGAGTATCCATAATAAATTGTATCTGGGACGTACTATTGAACGACCGAAGTATGGTCCTGGGCATTAAGGCCACATACTTAGCCTTAGCCTATACTGACTTTCCTACACACATCTTCGATCTTATAAAAAGAAGTCTGTTGTTATTATTATCATTATCATTACTTTTAATACATTAAACATTTAGACGTTCCTAATTGTTTATAGCTGGTTTTGTTCCACTTTCAGCTGCCTGTTAACTTACAGTCAAAGGTATACCAATTTTATCAAACGCGCCCGATGCAAACTAGGACAAACTGCTAAATTGTGTTGACCAACAACACGATTATAGTATACTTCTCTAACAACCTGGAGATCCAGTCATATTATGAAACGTCACTGACTTCATGAGTTTATAATGGTGACTAGTTCTCGTTTCACCACTATCAGATCACCGTTAAAAGGTCTACGTCGTTTAAGTTGTACCGAAGCAAACGACAGAAGATGCTGAGTTATTGAGAAGTGACAAATTTTTTTGTGATGTATATCCAAACTAGTGAGCAGTTGATAATTCATTTTTATTTGTAACGTTAATAACGTTTTTGTTGCTTAATGACAGAGCTCAGCGGTTCAGACTCGATGTGGCTCCACTTGTAAAGTCAGATGTCAAATCAATGAATGTGGATGTGCGACCACACGGATCAATTGATACTTTTGTACTGAACATTTATTTTAAGCAAGACGTTACGTAAAAACAAACTGGTGTCGTGACGGCACAGACTCCTCTTATTTCTAGCTAGCTTTTATATAAACTAATTATAACTCAAAATTATAATTTGCGCAATTTTACCTGAATTGTACTCCAACAATTATTTACTAACAGCAAGCTGTATAACCTAAAATTTTAGTTTATTAAAAATTTAAAAACTTCGTGAAATGTCTTGATGGTAAGGGAGTGTTAAATCTAAACAGTCCATACAAAAGCAAAGGTGCAGAAACAACTTTGTATGTACAGACAATAATAAAATAATATATGTAGAATAATAATTCGAATAATATTGACAATATTCAAATAAATGTGCCTCCCACTACATAGGTACGTAGGCTACACTATAGCTGGGATGTTGATCATACATAAATTTCTGTAGGTCAATGACAGAATCGATGTTATGAAGAACAGTAATTACTCTATAGAAGTTAACATCGCTTGGACTCCATAAAAGTGAATGGTGGTTTGGCAGGAAGTTTAAGAAAGCTTTGTTCCGAAAGACAAAATTTGAGTGAAAAAAATCTGAATGTATGCGGATTTCTGACGTAACTTATAAGTGACTCTCTGTTTGGTATCCATATGTAGCCTACTCAATAGAGTTGCTATTGATTTAAAATATTATTCCACAGGTTGGAAGAAAGGAACGAGGTTTTCACGTTGTGAAATGTTGGCAGAAATTCGTAAAATTCATCACATGCATGAATACAAAATTAGGATAGATTTTGTATGGGCGGATGAATTGATAGCCAACTGCTCGGTGGTTTAGGACGTCTACACTCGTCAGGCTGGACACAGAGTATTCGAATGTAGTACCAAAAATGTATTATTCAATTCACTAAACAGCGTAACGCCGTTAAAACGACATAACGTACGTCCGTAAATTTTAAATTAAAACCTGCCACTTCTCGCAATTATTACGCTCTGCTGCTTATAAATTAGAGAGAGAGAGAGAAAAGCAGTATGTGTATGTGTATGTGTGTGGAGGGTTGAAGAGAAGGCAATTCACAACGTTTTACGTCTATTTTGAGAGCTTATTCTTCAGGACAAACTATATAAACGTATGTCCGGAAATGCTTTGTTTCAAGATGCTGGTAGTCAAACATTTCCCCACCTTTTTGGCCTCAAAGGTAAAAAATGCAATAATAAAAACATCTGATAATATTTTGTTTCACATGTTAGCAATACAATATTAACAGTTGCTCTACAATTAAGTTTTGAGTATTGTATTTGAATAATTTTGTAAACTTATAGAAATATATCCTTTGCCGTGCGAGTGTGTAATTACAGCACGCAGGAAGCTGTTGTTCTCTGCATATTATTAAAAAAGTACTCTGTGTTTTACGACGTACACTGTTGCGAGCTTTTCAATAGCTTTCTCGATAACTACTGAAGATACAGTTACGGGGCACAATAAGTTTACTATCTCGTTTATACCTTTGTGACCAAAACGGTGGAAAAATCTTTGACTGGCCGTAACTTAAAAACGAAGCGTTTTTCGACATATGTTTATATAATTTCCCATTTCCTATAAAATAAGCTCTGAAAGTAGGAGTAAAACTACGTGAATGCCCTCTGTGTGTGTGTTCCATTGTACCCATAGGGTAAGGGTTAATTCAAACAACACTCGTAAACTTGTCCGGTCTTTCCTACCTTGCACAAGATTCTTTTCATCCCACTTTCTTATTACTTTTGCTTTATAATTTTAGTCAGCGCCTAGTCCCATGTCTCCTTTGTGGTTCCTCTCTTCTTTTTTCCTTACTATGTTACTTCCCAAATTCTCTTAACTGGTACTATGCCGTTCATTCCCGTATAGATAGCCCCAGCAACCAACTTGTCTTTGTTCGATAAATTCTTCTATCGGTTCTAATTTTAGTTCTTTTCTTATTGACAATTTCTAATCCTATCCTTCCTAGTGACTCCTGTCTTCTTTTTAGAAACTTCGTTTTTAATTCTGCAATACCCGAACTAAATTAATTTCCATTTTCAATATTTAAGCTTCCAGGTTTGATTTCATTCTTATTATATAGTATTATTTTATTTCTTTTCTGTATCGATTAATATTTATGCTTGTGTAAGTTCCAACTATGTCCTGTTTTACATTTAATTCCTGTAACGTTAGTTTAAACGTTCATCAATCTGCGCATAGTTGAATAATGATTTAGACTGAAGCCTTTTAACAATATGTGCTTAGATGTGTTATATAATAAATGTGTTACGATTCTGATCTGCTTGTAAATCTTTCTCTAACTGTACTTCTTGTAATAGAGGTATAAGCGCTTCTGAGATTTCACTCTGAGCGTTGTTTGTTTCTGTTTCCAAAGGTTCGGCAAGCGCTTCTTTACTAAAACAGTTTGTCGATAGTCAGAATTCATCATTTCACAGTGAAGTCAGCTTGACACATAAATCGTAAGTTCGGAAGTTAACGTGTCTCTTGCATTCTTTTATCAAACAACTTATATATTTGTGGTGCAATTTATTAATGTACTCTTAAGACTTTACTAAGGCGTAATGCCTTGTTCCTGGCCGCAGTACTCGTCACTTCCTCCTTCTTGTTGAAATCTTATTTTATAACCAAATTGATAACAATAATTGCAAAACGCTGTTCAAGATTTATTAATTTGATTTGTTTTGTAATACTCCGACGTAAGTGAACCGTTTCAAGAATTCACATAGTTCTACTAAGACAGACTGATAACTTACACATAAAAAATTAGCTTATTTATGACGCATAAATAATATAATTATGACGGACACATACACCACTAAAATATAGATAAAATCTAAATATTATTTTTTCCACTGTATGGATTCCAACTATTACAATTTGAGACTTTACAATTCGTATTTGACCCATAAACTAATACGTGTATTTATGTTTACGAACATATATATTTATTTTATTTTGTTTTTGTGTATATACATTGACAAAAAATGTCGATATGGTGTATTATGATGTAAAATATTATGTTTACGTCTACTACTGTATGTCTTCCAATCATGACAGTTGTATATTCTACAATACGTATTTGGCTTATAGGCTATATACTTGGTTCATATATTTAGCCTGTGCAATTGTTATTGTTCGTGTAATTCTTTAAATTGTACCAATAAAGTATAATCTCTCCCATGAGATAAAGTGCATGTCTGTAGCAGCCCTACTGAAGGAAAGTTAATTAGGAAGCACTTGTAACTAGTCTACGAAATCTAGGTCATTGACAACATTATTGACCGTGTTAGTTGACCGCCACAGTGTGTTAGGTTAGACATCGTTTGTTAGCTTCAGTTACACATCGTTTGATTATTATCAAAGCTCATAAGCTCGTATGTCTACTCGTATGTCTTAGTGGGTTCCGACATATTCCTACTCTATGAGTGATGCAGCCTTTTTATACTTAAATGTAATAAATAGTGTTTATATATATATGTATATATATATGTATGTATTTATAGTACGACTTTTTGTTATTTGAACTTTTTATCATATGTGTACTCATTACATATTCGACACGTACAAAGTGCTACGAAATAAAAACTATAGAGAAAGAGCGGAAACGCCTGAAACAAAAATTTGAAGAAATGACACTATATCTTGCTTAGAGACAAGTGTACTAGCCAGGCCAACAAAGAACTACCGAAAATTTGAAGAAATGACACTATATCTTGCTTAGAGACAAGTGTACTAGCCAGGCCAACAAAGGACTATCGAAAATTTGGCTTCCAATCACAAAGAAATCGTGTTTTTACACCTCGTACAGTGCGCCACGTACAGCGAGATCATTTTAACAGGCTGGACATGCTAACTGGCAAAGAGATCGACGAAACTGTTCAGTTGATTGATCTTATTTCTCTTCTCATCAGCTGATGAAAGTGGTCGAATGCTTACCGGGAACAAACAGACCATATTCTTTATTGATGAAGAGAATGCGTTTGACTGTGTCTGATAGGTTCGTTACAGACTCGAGGAAGGCCTTGTCTCCGACTGTTAATTCGTCTGAACTTCAGCTTTCATAAGGACTCAGAATTCTTGCTAAACCTCCACTAGATGCGAACGCGAGTTAAATACGATTGGAATTTGAACGCTTCCAAGAGTTTCACTCTTATCTTCTTAATCAACGGTTATTATTATTATTTCAAGTTTGCGAGTTGCTTGGTTTTCCATATACCTTCCTAGACTGATCAAGTGTTTGTATGGTGTTAGAGACAAGGACAATTAGGAGAAGGAGCAGCCTATAAATATGTATTTGGAGGCATATAGCCTACGTGGAATATAGGTTGCGGATAAATTAAGCGATGGGAGGTAGAATATTTCTATGCCTTATAAAGAGAAGTCATATCCCTCCATGATAAAGGCAATTATTAATAACTATTCTTGATGGAACAGTGGAAAGAGAGAAGTAGAGATGGAGAGGTAGATTGGAAGAAGGTCTTGGATGACATACAATGTGGGGTGCCGTGTCAACAGAAGTCTCAACAGCTGTTGCCGTGTCAACAGCTTAGGAACGGAGACGACGCACAGTCGTGTCTGGTACTTTCAACGCGCCAGAATGTGTTTTCCCATCTTCTCTGTCATGTAATTTTCTTATACAGTATATAACCACGATAACAGTTCTTTCCTCATTAACTACGTCTGCTACAACAACCAATACTACTACTACTACGACAGACGACGACGACGACTCATCCTGAGCTACAGAACTCGCCGCTCACTATTTTGAACGAAGTACATTTATTATTACATAAATTTCGATGCTAAATAATTTTTCAATTATGGGGAAAATTATAAAATCCCGATATTTCTATTTATTTGGTAATACAACAGTTGTAAAGCACAGAATCTTACAATAAACACTACAAATTTGAATCATTCGGATTTGGGTTACAATGCCTTTTCGTTTGACACCCTGCTTGATTTCACAGTTTTTTCAAATTTTTTATATTCTTTTTGAGCCCTGGGTTCAAAAATTTTGAAAATTTCAAATTTCCAAAACCTAATACTACATTCAGATGTTATTTTAATTAAATTCTCTTTAATTTTTTGTGATTTGATCAAACTTTTCACCCACGTTTTAGGCTCTGACATCCAAAATTATTTTAATTTTCAAAAATGAACACTATTATTAGATTGTGTTTTAAATTTTTTAATTTGATACCCGACATGAGCTTCTGCGATTTTTTCACAATTTTGATCCCCCACATTTTTGGCTCCCACCCCCATGTTTTTGGGAGAGATCAATCTCAGTAGGGAGCTGTAGGGTAAAAGTATGGATAAGTATGCTAAGTAGTTATACGAAATCGTTCAAAAGTTATCGTGAGACATACCCCAAACAGATAGATAGACAGACAAATGTCAAACGTTGGTAAATGACCTGAAGATGGCTTGACTGCCGAAAGCGCTCGTCAATACCAAAGACAACATAGTGGTTTGTATAAAATTACTAGTAGAAATATTTGAGACCACTAACACTCCAATACAACAATAAAAAAAAAGTCAAACGGTCAAGTCAAAACTGAGACTCACTTCGTTCGTTCAATTGCTATAAAAATCCTGGCTTTCTCTCCTATTGTGTTACACGTACTCGGCTAGAATCAATTTTTGACTTATTTGCGTGCAAAAAACCTATGAACTTTGTTAATTGTTATACCAATTATTTAAATTCTTAAAACCTTCTGCCTAACTTAACACTAACTAAAATATTTTGGCGACCAACTTGCCTTTAAATTTGTTTTGGACATAAGAGTTTCTTGTAGATATGAACAAGAATGAAACTTCGCTGCACCGATATCCTTTCACAGTATTGTGGATTACCAAATATTTACTCTCAGTAATTTGATTTGTTGGAAGAAAAGGAAATAACGTTTCGGGGTACAGTATCATATGTCCATAGGATTATCTGTTAACAAATGGACATAAAATACCGTCACAAGGGTCGTGGCTAGTTACAGCTGATTTTACAGCTCCATTTCTCTTTGATTTCTCCTCTAAAGTTTGAGTTTCGAAAACGAAAACATATAAATAGCACAATTCTATCAAACGACTCAACTGCTTTTCTAACATTCGGCGTGTAGGGTAGATTAAAGTAGACACTGACAATAAAAGCTTATGTTTCTGAAATTGTTATTTTGTCTTCAAGATAAGTGGAATGTACTTACCGTATTAACTGTATATAATTTAAATATAAATTGAATTTGGGTAAAAACAAAAAATCTAATTCGACCAAATCACTAAAAACACTTAAGAGGTGGAACATTATTTCATTATATTTATCAAGCATAGACTATATTCTTGATGGGTTTAACTGTAAATCAAGCCAATATTGCATGCAACTGCTTTAACGTACTTAAAAATTGATTCAAGTTCTCCTTCAGCAATTTTGCGCTTAAGCCGTAGCTCATATTAGCAAATAATTGGCGGCAAAATCGACTCATGTCTTGCTTCTGAACTTCTTTACACATGAAGAAACAAACGCAACAATGTCAAAAAAACAATGCAAAACTCAATGTTTAAAAGATCCATATTAAATTGTTTTGCTTCGTATCAGTCTTTTCAGGAATAAATGTCAAGATACTCGAATACGAATAATTTCATTAATTATTACATGCCGCATCATACTGTAGTCTCACTCGTAAACTTTTTTAGAGTTTCGATTTTTGGATGTAATTCTGACTTTTCAGGAACTTTGTTTAACAGTAACAGTTTAACAGCCTCTGGGGGGGGGGGGGAATATAGCATTCCTGAATCACACCAAGGCATCTGCGTATCTCTTAAGCTTCAAAACTCATAGACACTGCTAGATTTAAAGAGTACGTATACAGCTCGACTGTAAACCTGTTAGACTCTTAAGAGGCATCCGTAATACATACCTACCTCGTTTATAATGAATTACAATCACATACGCATCCAAACAGCTGTTTATTTTCACAAAGAAATTCAGGTGTGTGTACTTCTTTCAAGCCCGTACACAAAATTATAAAAAGTAAAAAAAAAATAATTCTTAGATAAGTTTTAGATACATTTTTAGTAATTTCTGTTATATCCTTAAATCCCATAAAAATACTACTACTACTACTACTACTACTACTACTACTACTACTATTACTATTGCTGCTGTTAATGCAGTAGTCACAACATGTAATGGCGGATTACGCGTAAACTGCGGAATTTATATTGTAATTTGTATTGTAGAACTAGGAAAACGCACAAACATTAACGTCAGGGACGATCTTAAGAGGAAGCTATCCCGGGCGCCGGCTTGAAGGAAGCGCCGAATTGGCTGTGTTAGGTGTTGGCGTGCTTCGGCGAGGACGATAAGTAATGTTGGGGGGGGGGGGGCCTTGTTCCAGAGGAAACTTAGCTACTTTCGACCCTGATTAAAATTATCCAAACTCTAAATTTTCACTCGGAAATGCAAGTGTGGTTGTCGTAGTGGTTTTAGTATTATAGATCGCAATGCATAAGTAGTTTACGAAATTATACAGAAAAGATTTTTCAATTTTTCTTCCTCCTCAGACTATAATTGTTCGCCTACAAAGAAAAAGAGCTAATTTTTTGTTACATGAACAATAAAGAATCCAGTAATCAAATTCGTCTTCTTCACTTTAATTATGACTAAAATCGTGGTCAATCGCTGCTTTTAATCATACCAATCGATGTACTGTGATTTAAGATTACCGAAAGGTTAAACAGTTTCAGTTAACAGCGGTCAAATATAGTCAAATATATTTGTTTTTTTAATTATTTGAATTATTCTCCTTTTCCGATTTGTTGTCTCGTGTTGAAGGAGTATCACGTCAAACCAAATAGTCTACTCGCCAACAGCGGTCGTTCAAATTATCGGCGTACTATAATAATATTATAATAACGTCGCCGTTCAAAATACAACTTTGTCGACTGAAGGACAGCGTCTACATATGTTTATCTGAAAATACATAACCCCTCTCTAGCGCGACAAACGTCGACTACCAGGGGTAATTTTTTTACAAGAGATCGGAAGAGGGCAGTTTTTAATATACTATTACGTCAGTAATGTTAGGCATTATCTCATTAATCTGTCTCCGAGAACAGAATCACACTTATATTGTTTGCTAACAATGTTACCAAAAAAGTATAAGACAAAACATATTGAACTGTCAAAATCAAACGTGTATTTATTGCAGCCTTTAAGTTTCGTCTTCAGTATTGATCGTCCGTTCTAAGGTTAGTACGGATCCCTCAGCGGCAGTCAGGAAGTGCTTTTAATTTTATTACAATCAGAATGATC
Organism: Magicicada septendecula; assembly: GCA_034769895.1. NCBI lineage: Eukaryota > Metazoa > Arthropoda > Insecta > Hemiptera > Cicadidae > Magicicada > Magicicada septendecula. Next base: position 640,950,458 of record CM068367.1, read on the forward strand.
ACTGTTGCACACCACTATATAAAAATTATTCCGATTAGCGCTTTCAAGCTTCACAGCTCATCGTCAGATCGGGAATAGACAGGAAATATGTGAAACCCAACCCTTCACCCCTCTCCCCCACCCTGCTCACCCACAACAAACTAAAAATTAATGACCCTTCCCCACCCCCTAAACTCTGTCTCACCATCTGTACAGTTACATATTTGTCTAGTAAATTCCTTGTGTGTGTGTGTGTGTGTGTGTGTGTGTGTGTGTGTGTGTGTGTGTGTGTGTGTGTGTGTGTGTGTGTGTGTGTGTGTGTGTGTGTGTGTGTGTGTGTGTGTGTGTGTGTGTGTGTGTGTGTGTGTGTGTGTGTGTGTGTGTGTGTGTGTGTGTGTGTGTGCATCCTTTTAAACTACCCTCTTCCTCTCCACACATGTGGGTCAGTCACACACCCTTATTTTAAAACAACCAATTAGTACATTGTAATATAATTCTTAATCTTATCTATCTGTCCTCTCTCATTTACTTCTTAATCATGTTATAAAATATTTCTTCATTATCAAATTTAATTTTAATATTAATTAAATTGTCTAACCCTTTTTCTCTTTCTTTCAATATTTCTAACTCCTCTCTAAGCTTCCTTTCAACTGTGTTATTTACTACTTTTACAATTTCGTATTCTTCCAAAGGATTAACAAACTTATGGTTGTCTTCTATGAAATGTCTTGCATATAACGAATTGGTTGTTCTATTACCTTCTCCACGTTTGTGGTCAGACAACCTGCATACGAATGTTCGTCCTGTCTCCCCTAGGTACACTTTGTTGCAGTCTTTACATTTTAATTTATAAATTCCGCTTTTCTGTAATACTGGAATTTTTTCTATATTCTTATTCCTTATCTTATCAAATACCGTTTCACATTTTTTAATAGCTATATTTACTCCATATTTATTAAAACATTTTATAATTTTTCTAGTATGTGAACCTATGTATGTCAATGACCCTGCATAATTCTTTTGTTCTGGTTCTATTTTAGCTTTTTCTATGTTGACCCTTTTCATAACTTTATCCACTATGTTGGTGTTATAATTATTATTCCTTACAATTCCCTTTATCGTTTTTAACTCCCTATCTTTTGATTCGGTCTCTTTTAAACACTTCTGAGCTCTGTAACAAAAGGAATTGATTGCCGCCATTTTATATCTGTATGGGTGGTAAGACTCTCTTGGTATAATTATATCAGAATACGACTCTTTCCTAAATATCCCAAACTGTAGTTTCTCATTATCTTTAATTTCTATGTTTAAATCTAAGTAATTTATTTGCTTACCTCCTATCTCCTCCTTAAATTGTAAGTTTTTATCCTTATTATTTACCTCCTTTATAAACTCATGCACTTCTTCTATGCTTCCTTCCCAAATTACTAATACATCATCAGCGTATCTAGACCATAATTTTATATTGTCTTTATACTTAGTGGAAGTTATTAATTGCTTTTCAAAATCATTCATGTATATTTCAGCAAGAATAGGGGATAATGAAGACCCCATAGGTAAACCTTTTTTCTGTATATAAAACTTGTTATTAAACCTAAAATAGTTCTGATTTACACATTCTTTGATTACTTTCATCAACTGCTTTTTATACCTGTATTCTCCCATATTATTATCGTTTATTAACTTAATAACTTTATTTACTGTGATATTAGTAAACATGTCCTTAACATCCAGTGATATCAATTTTGTATTTACATTAATGCTAATATTTTCTAATTTTTCTATCAATTTTACATTATTCTCTATGTTGTATTTTGTCCCAAATTCATATTTCTCTTTCAGTACTCTGCTAACTTCCTTTGATAATTTATAAATAGGTGCATTAATAAAAGAAACAATCGGTCTAATTGGTTTTCCTTCTTTATGTATCTTAACCTGACTTTTAAAAGTTGGTGCTGTTGGATTACTTTCCAATAAATAATTTTTCTTATTTTCTTCTATAAATGTTATCTGTTTCATCATTTGTTTTATCCTTGACTGGTACTTACTTGTATAATCATACTTTATTTCCTCGTATGGTCCTTCCCTTATAAATTCTTCAGTTTTCTTTATGTATTCTTCCTTTCTCATTAGTACTATTGTATTTCCTTTATCCGCCTTCGTAACTATAATATCATTCTTCTTTATTTTATTCTTTAGTTTAGTTACAGTTGCTTTGATTTTTTGTTCATTCTTTGAATTATACAAACTTTTCTTAAATATTTTATCTACTACATTCCCTACTTCCCACCTTATTATTTTTTATCATTTTCATTTCCTAGTTTTTGTATTATGCTTTCGCATTCAATAATCGTTTTTTCTTGATTTAATCTGGTGGCGGTGCGTATTTTAAGCCTTTCGCTAACATTTCTTTTTCTTCCGTATTGAAATTTACCTCTGTAAGGTTTATTACTCTTTTTTCATAGTTATTCTTAGAGAGGTGTTCCTTTTTTACTTCGTTCTTTCTTATTAATTTATTTAACTTATCTACCATTTTTTTATTTTTCTTTTCCAATTTCTTTTCTACGTACCCCAAACCAAAATTATATAATATTTCTTCTAACTCTACATACGAGTATATTCTTAATAATTCTATGTGTCTGTCATATAATTCCCTATTATATCTATTGATTAAGCCGTAGAGTGACCTTATTTCCAGTTTTATCCACAACTTCTCGCTTTGTTCTTTTACTTTTTTGGCTACACTGTTCTTATTTTTAATTTTAACTTGAGCGTACTTTGGGATGACATTATTATCCAGACATTGTTTATTAAACCATATTTTACTTAAAACCCTCTTCAATTTAACTTTTAACTTAAGATATTTAAAAACTTTACTTACCTTATTGTTGTCGTTTATTACCTCATTGTTGTTGTCCATTACCTGTAGTCGATTGCACATCTCAACAGACGTTTAATGAAGAAATTTGTGTTAGTGGTTGAAATCACAATCAGAATGATCACTGTTGCACACCACTATGTAACTGTACAGATGGTGAGACAGAGTTTAGGGGGTGGGGAAGGGTCATTAATTTTTAGTTTGTTGTGGGTGAGCAGGGTGGGGGAGAGGGGTGAAGGGTTGGGTTTCACATATTTCCTGTCTATTCCCGATCTGACGATGAGCTGTGAAGCTTGAAAGCGCTAATCGGAATAATTTTTATACAGTGGTGTGCAACAGTGATCATTCTGATTGTGTTTTCAACCACTAACACAAATTTCTTCATTAAACTTTAATTTTATTGTCTGCACCTTTTGTTTACAAGCATATTTCGTACAAATAATTGCCAGTAATCAACCTATTTACGAGAGATATTGGCGGAGTGCTACAATAAATGAGTAAACAATTTTTAAAATTTGACAAGTCGTAGTCGAGTCCTCCTTTTTTTCTCAAGGCTGGTAAGTACGTATTGTTGTGATCGATCGATTTCTCTGTGTTCCTTAATCTTAAAATTTCTTTATATCACGTTTCACCGGTTTCCCTTATATTTACACTAATCACACATGCTGTTCACTTTAACAAGTTTTCTTGTTGTCACGGTTTCCTGCTATCCTTATATAACAAAAACGACTACAGCAAAAGTTTACATTTCCTGTCATTTCCGCCTGAAAATGCACTCCAATATTGTCGAAGACGAAATGATTCCCTTTAAAATACGAAAATATTATTACACAGGACATATTTTGTTATATTATTGTAATAATACAATTAAATCTTATGTAATCGTAACACACATAACGTAATCGAAGTACTTTAAAAACAAAATACGTTTCATCCTGTAAGCTATTCGGTTTTCCTAAGCTCTCATTTTAAATTGATGACCTACCTCAGTATGCTTCTCCCAAGTTAACTTTAATCCCGCCCCCCTCTTCCTGCCATCAAATTCACTCACTTAAAAAAAATTGTTTTAAATATTGGGAATCAAATAGTACCACAAGACAGCTGCCTTGTCCGTTTGTTATACAGTTTTCACTGCCGACATCCACCAAAATAATCTACACAATAACCGTTACTTTTTCCTGCGATTCGGCACTTCTAACCTCAAACCATGATCACCAAGCGTCCGGAGTACGTTTTCTCTTCATCTAATTGAAAAGATGAGTGGCGTAACACTTGAGAATTGACCGAACGAAATCAGGCGTTCTTTTCTGTGAAAAATGAGATAAAATTTCCGGGCCCATCTGTTGGGAACAAAAAAGGCACATTGCAACCACACACTACAGCCAAAAACCGTCCACCCGACAAGTTGGACGATTTTGAAAAAATGTGTATATGTCGAGAGCTGAATCCTTATATACAAAACCATCATCAAACCAAGTTAGGTAATATGGAGTACACCTTTTAACATCAGACGGTGTTGTTAACGAAGGGAGTTCTCTCACTGGACTGCTTCTCACTTCGTCTCCCGTGTTTGTGTTAAACATAGTAGTTAATGTAGTTAATAACAAATTTCAATAAGTGTATATATACAGTAACTAGCTGGATACCCGTGCTTCGGTACGGTGATTATCAGAAAAAACGGAATGTGAAATAAAAAATAAGAAATCAGTCTTGTATGAGCTCGGTGCGGTTGTACTGTCGTGTGCGGTAACTTAATATTATCGCTCACTTTATTACTAAATAGACTTATATTTGTAAGTGATACTGCAACAAAAAATAACAACAAAAGGTTTATCTGATTACTCGAACAAATCCAAGCAGCCGGCCAGGGGACCGCGCATGCGTCTGCTCGTCCGTGTAGGACTGTGTGTCTGTCTGCGGCTTGTTGTTGTTTGTACCTGTTTATCTACAAAACATAAACACAAGTTCAGAAATTACTCATCTGGAAGTACACGCGTCTTTTAATTTATCTGTCTACTGTAATTATCGACAGTAATGAATTATCAACCAGGCCTGTCAACTAACATTGAACCTGTTCCTACGGTCCACTCAGGAACTACATTACCTCCAGTGTCGCAAAATGCCCCTCAATCCTATAACAGTCAACATTCAGGCAGAAATGTTAATGTTGATTTCACACAACACGGATCCCACAGCTGGCAGATGGTGAAAAAACGAAAAAGAAGTCGCCAATCTTCAGAAAACACATCTGAAACACACACTCAGCTTAATGACCACAACAGATTTACGGTGTTACCTATAGATGACCCTGATGACGTCCAACCTACTCAAGTCTTGGCTCAGCCGAAAGTACCTAGACCTCCTCCTGTATACCTTCATGTGTCGTCAGTTACAATGAAATGATCAATAACCTTACAAAAATTTTGGAATCAGATCAGTACAGTACTAAATCGTTCGATGACAATACGTTGAAAATCAACACTTTTGCACTTGATTCTTACAGAAAATTAATCCGTCACCTCGAGGACGAAAAAATTATTTACCATCATATCAAATTAAAGACCAGCGAGCATACCGGGTTGTCATAAAAAACATTCATCCTAGCATCGGTGTACACTTTATTAAAGAAGTACTAAAAGAAAAAGGACACTCAGACAGAAACATAATTAACGTTCGACACAGAGTCGAGAAAACACCCCTCCCTCTCTTCTTTGTTGATCTTGAACCTGGAGCAAACAATAAACAAATATATAACCTAAGGTCTTTAGGTAACATGGAGATTACTGTAGAACCACCTCGGAGAAAAAACTTCATAATACAGTGCACTCGTTGTCAGTCATACGGTCACAGTAAGACGTACTGTAGAAAACCTTTCCAGTGTGTCAAGTGTCAACTTGTTTCAAATCTAAGGATACACCAGCCACATGTGCATTATGCGATAGTCCTCATACAGCTAATTATAAAGGCTGTGAAGTTTATCAAAATCTGCAGGCCAGAAAAAGCCCCGTACCTAACACCACACCTAGGAGAACCCCTTCAACGTTTAGGACTATGAACACGGAACAGAACTTGAATTGGATACCCGTAACGTCTCTTTTCCTACTTACGCTCAAATTGCAGGACTACAGCGACACTCAGAATCCTTGCCCCCTTATGACAGCAATCTCAAACAGACAGCAAATGAGGACATCACTCTTTCACACTTCCTGACAAAATTTGAGACTATGTTCAGTCAACTCATGCAGCAAAATAGCGTCATGCTTAATCTCCTTACAACACTTGTCAGTAAACTTTCTAATTAATAATGAATAACAATTACAGGATTGGATTATGGAACCCCAATGGACTCTCTCAACGCACCCTAGAACTCGAAGCTTTTCTTATTGACAACAGGTTAGACGTAATGCTTATATCTGAGACACATTTCACAGACAGAAGCCATATTAGGATTCCAGGATTTACTGTTTATGATACCCAACATCCTGACTGTACACCTCGTGGCTGAACCGCTCTGTTAATCCGAAACAATTTAAACATTATCTCTTTTCTAAAGTCAAAACTGCTCACCTACAGGCGACAAACGTTTTAATTGAAGATCAAAGAGGCCCTCTAATTGTTTCTGCAGTCTACCGTCCCCCAAAACACAGAATCAACGAAACTGACTTCAGCTCCTTTCTTAGAACTCTTGGTGCACGTTTTATGGTGGGAGGTGACTTTAATACAAAACACCCGCAATGGGGTTCGAGATTAGCTGATCCAAGAGGTAGAATTTTATATAACGTCATTAGACAAGAATCCCTGTCCTTTCTGTCCACTGGTCAAACAACCTATTGGCCTTCTGATACAAATAAAATACCTGACCTCATTGATTTCTTTCTAATACGAGGCTTGTCTCATAAATACTACAAAGTTGAATCTTGCCTTGATTTGTCCTCTGACCACACTCCAATTATTGCCACTAGTAGCAATACTATAATTGAGTCTGAAAGTCTACCAACACTCACAAATCGTAATACTGACTGAGACTACTTTAGAGAGCTTATAAATGATAATATCTCGCTAGAACTTCCACTCCACACGCCTGCTGAATTGGATGCGGCTGTAAATTATCTCACCAGTACTTTTCAAAAATCAGCCTGGGAAGCTACACCTTGCAATACAGCGAAGAATAAGCACTTAAACCTTCCTCTGGTTGTCCGAAAGAAATTAGCTGAAAAGCGTAGATTGCGACGAATTTGGCAGCATACTCATCATCCGGATGATAAAAGATAGTGGAATTCCGCGGCCAGAAGACTAAAACGATTGTTAGAAAATTTAAAGAATGAAGGGATTCAGGATTATCTAGAAAATCACCACCACCTAGAGGCCTAGAAGCCGAGAGGAACATACGTGCTGAATTTCAAGTTTGTAGGCTTTATAGTTATGGAGATTTCGTGATGAGTGAGTGTATGAATAAGAGTGGTATTTCGCTTTTATATATAGATAGGCCTACGTATAGGTGCTGTGTTTCACCAGCATTGAACCATTTGTAGTACAATCGGAACCGTATTTATTTGGTTTGCTTGAACGTTTTTCATATGCAACTGGCCAAAGAGTGTCTCCGTACCCTGTTCGGAATATATGTGCCGAACTTAGTACTCAAAATAAACCCTCAACGCCATATAGCAAAGAATACAGGGACAAGTTGAACTGTGTCGCGATTATTTTCGCGCCTCCTCGTGGTTATAGGTTAGATGAAAAAAATACTGTTTAGTAACTCCCCAAAAGCCTAAAGCATAGCAAAAAAAAATAAACATTAGACTTCAGGAAGCGTACAGTTGAAAAAAACTGCATTATCGGTGTCACGGTTTTTAGCGGTGTTTCGCGTTTTTCCGCGGTTACGCATTAAAGTTTTCAAAACCCTTTCTTAGCGAGCACCTAGATGCCAAGAGGAACATACGTGCCGAATTTCAAATTTGTAGGCTTTATACAGGGTGATTCAGTTGGAGGTTACAATTTTAAGTTGGCAATACTGTTTTCTTGTAAAAAAAGAACAGCTGATATTTGCAATTAGTCATTGTTAGGTCTTGACATTTGTTGCTATGGACCCGGTATTCAAGTCAAGAACGTATTTTAATTGTTAAAACCTATTTTCGAAGTAAAAACATTTAACTAACACGATTCGCGCACTGCGAAATGACTTCGGTAACCATAAACGTCCATCTCGTGCCGCGGTTAAAAAATTAATCGAAAAATTCAATAGAACCGGATCAGTGTTGGATTTGCAAAGACCAGTACGTCCTCGTAGTGGCCGGTCACTCACAAATATCGCCGCAGTGAGTGCCAGTCTCCATGACAATCCGTCGACCTCCATTCATCATCGTTCCCAGCAGTTGGACCTTTCCTACAGCACCACGCAGCGCATATTAACTAAAGATCTCCATTTGCATGCCTACAAGATCCAGTTGACTCAGGAATTGAACCCAGCAGATAATAGACTTCGTTAAGTTTATGAACGTTGAATTAACTTCATTTAAAATTATCAACAAGTGTAGGCAATATTACACCATTCCCAAGACGATTGTTGCACTAATTCAATCCTCACTTCCCTCATTTATTTCATTGCTGTATTCACTGTACGCTTTACTATACGTAACACTGGTAATCGTGAAGTCGTGAATGATGTTTACTTCACTCTAACTGGTAATTCATTATGCTAGCTAATGTATTATTGAAATTAAGTTAGATTTGTCTAATATCAATATTTGCGTGAAATTTTGCTTGTATACAATCTCTAGAAATTAGCTATTCCTTGAATTTATGGGCATTAATAATGAAAAGGATAAAAGTTAATCACATTTCTTTTAATGTCTTTGTAATAAAGAATCCATTTTCAGGTGTCTGACTGTAATTGGCATCGAATCTTGTACAATTTTCTACTCTCGTTATAAAATGGATGGATGGATGATGCGCGGGCGTCTTGCGCCCTAATTTGTGTGCGTTGTCCAGGCCTAGGCCTAATGAACGCCAGGTGCCAACAGGTCAGCGCGGTCGTTTGCTCTGCACAAGGGAGTTATGGTGCATTCCGCGGGTCCATGATAAATTACATGGCCACCACGGAGGCAAGCTTAAGCTTTTGCTTCAGCCAATTGTCCCGCCGAGGCGCGACACCATGGTCCCCTCAGGCTAGCCTTTGGGAACGTAGTGACGCACTGGCGAGAACAAGAAGCTCGAGCGCCCTAGGGCGTCGGCCGAAACGGTAAGGAATGACTCCGAGACACACAACTGGGGGTTGCGCGGCCCGCGCGAAGCGCGGGTCGCGAGTAGTGCAGTGTCCCGAGTCTCAGAAAGGACTCCTGCCACTGGGCGATTTGAGTTCATTATATATGTTTTATCTAATTATGGAGGGGTCTGAAGCGACCTGCGATTGGTGGATTATACCACCGGGACGAGCAAACGAGGTCGCTTCCAGGACTCACCTGGTCGCGGGGTGTATTTACCAAGTCCGGCAATGAGGGAATTGTGGGTTACTCTGTCGGAACGAACATAGAATCGTCGCGCCAGGCGTCTCACGGTGTCATCAAGAGAGCGGACACCGAGTCCTCTCCTCAAAAGACGAGAAGAGTACCTCCGGGGGACTTTGCACGCGAGCTTCAGTCCCCGGTCGAGTACGCGCTGGAGCGTAATTCTATGACCACGAGCCAGGTATCCCCAAACAGGACAGGCGTAGGTAATCACAGGCAACACGTACGTGTTGACTATGAGCTTACCTAGCCGGGGGGTCATTGCCGGATTAGAAAGCACGGGCCAGAGTCTACTGAGTTGCGCCGAAGCGCGTTGTCGGATGTACTGTACATGGGTTCGCCAGGTGAGTCGGGAATCCACGTGGAGCCCGAGGTACTTGACGCTATTGGTCCAGGGCACCTCGACGGGGCCTACTTTAAGCGGCCGAGGCCGCTTACGTTTTCGCGAGAATATTACCGCGGCGCTCTTGGAAGCGTTAACGGCAACTCTCCAGTCATCGGTCCACCCGACATACGCGTCGAGTTGGCGCTGGAGCTTAACTGCCGCATAACTCGCGTTCGGCTCTGAGGCAAAAGCCGCAGTGTCGTCCGCGAACAGCGAAAATTTCACTCCAGGAACTCGGGGCGTGTCGTTGACAAACAACGAGAACAGGAGAGGCCCAAGGACACTTCCCTGAGGGACGCCAGCGGTAATACGCCTCTCCGAAGAGAGAGCGTGGTCTACTCTCACTCGGAAGCTACGGTCTCGCAGAAAGCTGCCGATCAAGTGAACGTAGCAGTCTGGGAGAAGGACTTCCGTGAGTTTGTACAGAACACCCTCGTGCCACACGCGGTCAAAGGCTTTCTCTACGTCTAGGAAGATCGCAGTCGTCTGTTTGCCCTGGCAGCCAGCCTCGGTTATGCATTCCACGAGTCTCATCAGCTGATGAGTCGAGGAGTGCAGCTCACGAAAGCCGAACTGTTCGGGGATCAGCACGTCTAGTCTTTCTAGATGGTCGCGGATCCTACGCTGGATCAGACGCTCAAAAACCTTGGACGTCGCGGACAAGAGGCTGATGGGCCTGAGGTTTTCCACGCGAGAAGAATTCTTTCCCGGCTTAGGTATCACAATGACGGTGGCCGTTTTCCATTTCACCGGAAAATAGGCCAGTCTGAGGCATGAATGGAACAGGTTAGTGAGGAACTGGGTTCCTCGCTCCGGAAGGCGATGGAGGGCGGAATTCATGACTCCGTCGGGGCCAGGCGCCTTCCGGGGCTTGAGCTGAACAATCCTCTCAGAGACCTCCTCCGGGGAGATGGGCTCCGGCGGGACTGTGATATCGGCCGATAGAAAGCGCTCTACCTCGCGGCAGATTTGCTCAGTGAAGGCCGGGTTCTTGGATGGGTTGGGAGCGAACTGACGCTCTAAACTGTCAGCCAAGAACTCTGCCTTTTCGAGGGGGCGGCCAAGGGGTTGACCGCCGGGTCCGGCCAGTGCGGGGAGAGGCGCGCGTTTGCGCTTTCCCGTTAGGGCACTGGGAATCCGCCAGACATTACGGTCCTCGGCAGGGCCATCCATCTGTGTAACAGCTAGCTCCCAGTTGCGTCTACGGAACGCCAGCATGTCGCGACACAACTTGCCGGACGCCCTGTTGAACGCAGCCTTGTCAGCCGGGTCACGAGTCCTCTGCCAGCGTCTCCGGAGGCGATTCCTCTCGCAAGCGAGCTGAGACACCTCTTCGGGGATCCGCTGATAGTCGGGCGTGAGCCCCGGCTTCATCCGGGAGGACACGTCTACCGCCGAGACTACGGCTGCGTCGAATAAGGCAACTGCCTCGTCGACATGCTGGGTAGTGTCGAGCGGGATATGCTCTGGTAGGCGGCGACTGAACGCCGGGCCAAAGCGGTCCCACTCGATTACCCGCCGCTCGTCGCGGACGGTGGCGTGCTGGGTAGCTATATGCACACTGATAGGGCAATGGTCCGAGGACAGTTCCGAAATGACGGAGACGTGGACCGGGCAATAAACGCCCCTGACCGCGGCAATGTCCAGTACGTCAGGGCGGGAGTTAGCCCTCGAGGGATAGTATGTAGGCCCGGTAGGACCCACGACTGTGACCCGAGCCGCATCAGCATACCTGCGTTAGCGGGTCCCGTTTGGGTTCGCCAAGCGGCTCCCCCAATCGGGGTGCTTACAGTTCAGGTCGCCTGCCAGGACTACCCTCCTGTGTGCTCCAAAGACGGCCTCCAGATCGTTCGACAGGAGCTCCGTTTGTGGAGGCTTGTAAGCGGAAACCACGAGTAGGCCGCCGAGAGCACCATGGAGCTCGACCGCGGTGCACTCGAGGTTCCGCCGCTGAGGCAGGACAACGCGGTGATGGCGAAGACTCGCCTTCACCGCGATGGCTGTGCCCCCTCCTGCGCGACCCGACTGGTCGTCCCGGTGGCACACGTAGTTTGGTAGTCGGAAACGACGATGCGGGGTCAGGTGCGTCTCGCCAAGAAGAAGCACGTCGGGCTTGTGACGGGCAACGAACTCTAAGAGCTCAGAATGCCGGGAAGCGAGGCCGTTGGCGTTCCACGCCACGAGCTCGAGGTCTCGCTTGAGGGATTGCCGTGGTTGTCCGTTCATAACAGACCTGTTACACGGCAGGCTTCCACCAAGAGGAGGAACTTATCTTGGGGCGAGGCTGTTGCCAAGCGTTCCTTGATTTTAAGGAAAGTCTGGGCTACTTTCTGGAAGTCGTAGCTTGCCAGAAAGTCTGATACGACGGCGAGATCATCGGAAGATGAGGCCGGGGGAGAACGCTTGGCGGCAGCTGCATAGCTGCAGCGGGGCGAGACGATGGAAGCCTTGGGGGCAGGTACTGGAGCGGGTGGCCGCTCTGGCTTTTGGTGGACGGGCTTGGGTCCAGTGGCAGGTGGTTTAGGCTGGCCCGTGTTCTTGGCCTGGATCCTACCTTTCTTGCCCGATCTGGGGAATCTAGGCTTGGGTGGCGGCGGCCGTTGAGGATCAATTTCCTCATCGTCCGGCAGCGGGACTTGGGTATAGTGGGGGATTTCGCGTTCCGGTTCCGGGGGCGCGGTGGATGGTTTGGCCTTTGGAGCTTCGCTCGGGCTCACTGCACTGCTGGGTTTCGGAACCGGAGCAGACCTAGGGGCTGGTTTCCGGACCACAGGTTCAGCGGCTTTGGCCGGTTTGACTGGTTGGCTAACAACATGTCGAGGCTTAGGCTGGACGGGTTTCTTGAGCTTGTCCAGCTGCTCGCTATAGACTGGGCAGCGCCTGTTATTAGCAGCATGGGCGCCGCCACAGTTGATACAGTATCGGTGGTTGTCCGGGACAGCGCAGGCCTGCGTCAAGTGGTCATTTCCACAGCGGACGCAGGTCGGCGCGTTCCGACAACCGAAGCTGCTGTGGCCGAACCGCTGGCACCTGTGGCACTGGGAAAGTCGCCCGGTCTGACGGCAGGGCTCTACGCTCACGCAGAGCCCGAAAAGCCGTTTCAAATCTAACAAGGCCTGGGAGGAGTCGCCCTTCTCTACCAGGAGTCTGATTAGCGGGAGTGGACGACGCGAGCCATAAGTGATGTACAGCCGAGAGGCTCCCACAACCTTATAGCCCGCGTCGCGCAGTTCGTCGAGGACGACCTGCGGATCCGCCTGTATGTCCAGGCCCCGAAGGACGAGGGCTACAGGCTTGGTGCGGTTAAGCGTGTACGTGTGGAACTGGAACGATTCACGTTCCAGCCACTGGACAACTCCGAAGTGTTCGGATGCGCTGCGGCAGGTAACGCGCACAGTCTCGCTCGCAAGGAGCTTGACCGATGCGTTATCTGCCAGCGCAACGACCTTACGGAGTCGGCGAACGAAGCCTATTACATCCCTGACGTTCGTCACGAACACCGGCGGGATCCTTCCTTCGGAGGTGCGACTAGGCGCAACCTCAGCGGAGGCTTGGAATGCCGCCGAGTCCGTAACCGAACTCAAGGAGGTCAGGGAGGGAGACTTTCTCGGCTTGCCACCGTGCCCTACTACCACCCAGTCGGTGGAAGCCGAGGTCTCCATGTCTGGGGAGTCAGACTCCGGCAGAGGTACAGGGCTGCTTGGCCTACTGGCGGCCGTGCAGCCGGAAGGTCCGGCCTTAGCGGGCTTGGTCGGCCCTATAAGGACCGATTATTCTGACGAGCTGGCGCGGGTTCAGCAGACTCCGAGACAGCCAGCTTCCGCAAGGAAGGCACTTGCACAACCTCGCGAGAGCCCGTGCCTCAGGTCATTACCCTGCCGAATCAGCAAAGCAGGTGCTGACGGGGATCTTAGTGGTCATGGCTTCAGCCAATTGCAACGCCTGGTCGCGGCTTCTTGGTCTCCGAGGACATAGCCCACGGAAACTTAGAGGCACGCTGGCGAGGACAAGATGCTCGACCGCCCGAAGGCGGCGGCCGAGTCGAAGGGACTCATCACCGGGCCAGTCGGCTTTCGCAAGGAAGGCATTTGCACAACCTCGCGGGAGCCCGTGTCCTGTATCAAAGCCCTGCCGAATAGGCAAAGCCGATGCTGGCAATAAATCAATCCATTCCAATCTGCCGCAGCATGATTGACTACAGTTTCGGCAGGCGCAGGTAGTGAATGATGGTGATCAATTCAGTCTCCAGAAGGTTGGGGGGTTCGTTTCTGGGGGGTTCATGTGATGAACTTAGGGGGGTCGTCTAACAGCGCCCTAGGGCGCCTGACGCGGCGAGGGGGCGGTGCATTCTCCATGCTGTTAAGCCTTTGGAGGTGCGGATAAGGGGACTCGTCGGCCTTGGCGAACAAATTCGTTGCCAAGGACCAGACGAAGACCTCTAAGGTGGGAACACGGAGGCCCCGGTGAATGGCGGAATTTCGCACATACCACGGGGACCCCGTGAGGGGGCGTAGGGTCCAGTTCTGAAATGTCGTCAGCCTATGCCTGTTGGTGGCCGACAGTAGAGGCCACCAAGCGGGCGCCGCATAAGTGAGTACTGTTCGGAGGAACAGTAGATACAATGTAAGTTTGGTACGGACAGCCAGGCGGCTGTTCCGCGAAAGCATAGGTGATAGTTTGGCTCTGACGCCACGAGCCTTGTTGAGGGTTGCGGTCACGTGGGCGTTGAAGTTTAGGTGCCGATCAAGCCGAACACCTAGGTACTTCACCGTCTCAGTCCAGTTGATGGGTCTCCCCTCTAAGGAGAGGGATTGGCATCGGGAAATGGACTTATGAGTAAAGCAGATCGCCTCGAATTTCTCCGTATTGATCGCTACCCGCCACTTCCTCAGCCAGTCCGGAAGCATAGCTAACTGGCGTTGTAACATTACGCTCGTCCGCCAAGGCGAAAGCGAGCTAAAATGAAACAACGCGTCGTTGGCAAATAGAGATAACGTGACCCCGGGATATACAGGCAGATCGTTCGTGTACAGTACGTACAGAACGGGGCCGAGGACTGATCCTTGTGGGACGCCGGCGGCGACAAGGTGAACCCGAGAGAACGCCCCATCTACGCTGATCCTGAAGGTGCGATCCGTCAGATAGGATCGGAGCAATTGGACGATAGATGCCCGGAGTGGCGAATGCGCCAGTTTGTAGAGCAGACCTTCGTGCCAGACTTTATCGAAGGCTTTGCTCACATCCAACAGGACGGCGCCTGTTGCCTGATGATTGTTGGCGGCGTCGGCTAGACAGGTGACAACCCGTACTAGCTGAAAAGTAGTCGAATGCCTCGGCCTAAACCAAAACTGCTCCTCGCGGATGAAACCATCCACCAGGGGCCGAATACGGGCCAGGAGAAGACGCTCGAATACCTTCGAGATTTCTGGCAATAGTGATATCGGGTGGTAGCTTCCAGGTAGCGTGGGCGGCTTTTTAGATTTCTGGATCATGATGACATTAGCAGTTTTCCACAGGCGGGGGAAGTACCTCAGCCGGAGACAGGAGTTGAACAGCTCAAGAAGAACGTCAACTGTCGAAGGCGGGAGATTCTGCAACGCAGCGGCGCCGATGCGATCGGGGCCAGGGGCCTTTCTCTTCTTCAGTCGGCTTAGGACAGACGCAAGATCTTCCTCGTCGACCGAATTAGGAGGATCATTGGAGGGAGCAGAGAAGTATCCAGATAGGTAATCCCTGACGACGGCCGTATGAGCCGGGTCAGAGATGCCTCTATGGACGGTGAACTGTTCCTCAATACAGTCGGCGAAGACTTCCGCCTTGCCTTCTGCAGAGTATACAGTGCCGTCCGGGGTATTCAAGGGATGGCGAGTCCTCTTTTCGCCTTTTAGTCTACCAGCGGCTCTCCATACGGAGGCGTGGTCGACTTCCAAGGACTCCAAATAGTTCCATCGATTCGCGTTTACGTCAAGCAGAAGCTGCGAGACGTGTTCCGACTGGGCTGGGAAACGCCGTCTAGCGGCAGGGTCACGGGTATGCTGCCATCTGCGGCGGAGCTGGCGCCTAATCGGATGGCTTGGAGAACTTCCGCAGGAAGGTCGGAGCATTTATTACTCACCGGAACAGTATAGGTGTTCTTGTCCATTGCAGACTGGACGATGTCCTGGAGCTGATGTACCCGGAGATCCACGTCGTCACAAGAGACGAGTGGGTCCGGAGGGACAGATGGCAACTGCCTGGCCAGATCATCATGGTAGGATCGCCAATTGACTCTCCTAACAGGATGATCGGGAATTCGGGGTGAGACCGACGGGAGCAAGACAGTTACAAGCAGGAGGTCGTGATCGGACGATACGTCCGACACCGCGCTGACTTGTAGATGAAAGGGGATGGCCTTGACAATTACAATATCAAGGACATCCGGTGGATAACCCGCAGTGGGAAAGTGTGTCGGTTCGGACGGGCCGATGATGAGGACACTGGGATCATCTTCGGCAGACCTACGGAGAGAATTGCCGTAGGGTTTGACGTTCTGCTGTTCCAAGAGGGATGCTTGGCGTTAAGGTATCCGGCTTCGATGGTTGGGCGATCGCTGTCGAGGAGGGCGTCCCACTCCTCGTGCGGCGGAGCTCGATGGCCGGGCGGGTGGTACGCAGAAACAAAGCGCACCTCCAGGCCGGCAACATCGAGCGCCACAGCACATGCTTCGATGAGGGTCGTTGCAGGGGCAGGGAGTTCTCTATCAGAGTGCCGCCTGTGGACTAAGATCGCCACTCCGCCAGATGCGTGGTGGCGATCGGGACCATTCCTGTAGCAAGCATAGGTTGGCAGGGAGAATCGACGATTAGGGACAAAATGTGTTTCAGAGAGGAGTACGACATCTGCGTCGTACTCCACAAGGAAAGCTGCCAGTTCGGCCCGACGCGCCGGAACACCATCTGCATTCCACGCGACGAACCGAAACTGTCTAGCCATGGTTAGATGTAGGGACAATCAGAGCGATCAGCGATGTTAGGATCGCCATGAGTATAGTCGGGACATCCCGAGCAGCAAGAATTTGCGGGACAATGCCGCTGACCCAGGCCATCAGCTGAGGCTCAGTGACCAATGGTGAACCACCGGTCACAGGGGCCTGACTAGCCGGCGCTGGGACCGCGGAAGGTGCAGATGCCGCCTCCAGGGGAGGTTGGGCAATTGGAGTTGCTGCTCGGGGGCTGGCGAGACTTCCATGGAAGTCGCAGGGGACTGGGCAACAGAAGCAGGCTCCTGGCCGGGTAGATGCTGGGCAGCCGGAGGGGCGTTGTTAGCCTCCGGGTATAGATGTTTTGCCACTAGTGGTTGTCTAGCCTTGCGCTTAGAGCGCCGTTTCTTAGGCGGCTGGGTCTGTGAGGGGGGTACTGTGGGCGTTTCCGCTTGAGGAGATGGCACTCCGGCAGGTGCTAAGGTTCTGGGGGCTACAGGGGGCGCCGTAGCGACCGCTATAGCGTAAGTTATGGTTCCTCCAGCGGCAGGTGCCGCAGGAAGAGCCGTAGATGCCGAGACGGGTGGTTGAACTGCCGCCCGCTTAGAGGGTCTAGGAGCAGGGCGAGGAGGTTCAACCTGACGGTTTTGCTCCCGCTGCTGTTTCTTTAGGGCCTTCTTAAAGTAGTTACAACCCCTAAAGTTAGCCGGGTGACTGCCCCCGCAGTTGCAGCACGTCGCGGGTTGAGGCTTCACAACGGGACAATTCTCGTTGTTGACCTCCCCGCAGCGTACACAACGCGGCGGCATCTTACAAAAGGCCGATGAGTGGCCGAATCGCTGACATTGGAAGCACTGGGAAGGCCCAGGCTTACTATTGAATGCCCGAACCTGTACCCGGAGGCACTGAATGGTTTCCTGTTGATATACGTCAGCGAAGGAACCAACCTTCTGGAGTCTGATGTAAAAGGAATTAATTTTCCTCTTACGATCACCGGATAGGAGAGGGACGACGGAGGTAGGGAAGAACCCCTTCTCCGCCAGATCCTCCCAGATCCACAAGATCGGTGTGTCATGGGGAATCCCGGACACCACAATCTTGAGTTCCCTCTCCTCAGGGAGGGGGAAGCTATGAAAGGCGCGACCGGAGTCGGCCAGGAATTTCTGGCAAGCCCGAAAGTCCTGGATCGACTTCGGCAGAAGTCGAATTGACGAACCTTGGCTTTTGGCCTCAATTCGCCCAAACGGCACAACTTGTTTTAGCTCCCGAAGGAGGGTATGCCAGTCGCTGCACTGTGGCACGACGCATGTAGCATGTAGCATTGTAGTAGCGGGGCGTCTTTGCACCCGGTGCATGACTGCAGCATCTGAGTCGAGCTCAATGGCTGCCTGTAGATATACATAGGTCTGGTTCTTCGACTGGTGCCTAATATCAGGAATGGACAACCGCCAAACAGTTAACTGAGAAGGCGGGGGAGAAAGGTTTTTAATTTTTATTTATTTGAAAATATCAGCAATCAGTGGGCACTGCCGCAAGGACGGGTTCAGGTGACAGATGTCGCCCTTTCCCAGTCCCGCGTGCAGACGCCGTGAGGCGTCGGTCGCTCCCCGCGAGGCAGAGAGCCTCCGTGCCAGTGATAGCGCGTAGCAGCAGCATTCAGCGCGGTCGGCATACTAGGAAGGGAGGAAGGAAACAGCTTTACAGGTAAATTCTGGGGCATGGGCAGATAGAGAATATACAAGTTAAGTGAGGTTTAAGTTTACTTAAACTTATGGCGGGTCATCGAGAATCGCCCGAGGGCGTTTGACCCGGACAGGGGGAGGTGGTTGCGTGGTGCTGATGGTTCTGAGGTAAGGGAAGGAAGAGGTCTCAGCTGCGGCAAAGAGAGTCGCAGCTAATGACCAGACAAAGGCTGAGAGAGCAGGAACTCGTAGACCTCCTCGAATTACACTGTTTCTAACAAACCAAGGAGATCCCGACAAGGAGCGGAGGGTTCTGGATTGGAAACTTTCCAGCCTACGCCTGTTGGTGGCGGAGGCAAGTGACCACCATACAGGTGCCGCATAGGTCAATACAGACCGGAGAAACAACAGATAGAGGGTAACTTTCGTGCGCAGCGCCAGGGGGCTGCGGCACGCGAGGTATGGGTAAAGTTTGGCTCGGACGCCGCGAGCCTTGGCAAGGGTGTCCGTCACGTGGGCGTTGAAGCATAGGCGACGATCTAGCCGAACGCCTAGATACTTCACCGACTCTTTGTAGGCGATAGGCCTCCCTTCAAGGGAGAGGGGCTGGCATCGGGAGATGGACTTACGAGTGAAACAGATCGCCTCGGATTTCTCCGTGTTGATCGTCACCCGCCATTTCCGTAGCCAGTCCGGAAGCTGGTCCAACTGACGCTGCAACTGTGTACTAGCAAAACGCGGGGACACAGAGCTGTAATGATACATTGCATCGTCAGCGAACAAAGACAACGTGACTCCGGGCAAAACAGGCAGATCGTTCGTGTACACGAGGTACAGAACGGGGCCGAGTACAGATCCCTGGGGTACGCCAGCGGCGACAGGACGAACTGCAGAGCAGGTGCCGTCGACGCTAACCCTGAAGGTTCGGTCGCTGAGATACGACCGGAGGAAAAACACTATGGACGATGGTAAGGGGGAGTTAGCGAGTTTGAAGAGAAGACCTTCGTGCCAGACTTTGTCGAAGGCCTTGCTCACGTCCAGCAGTGCGGCGGCCGTAGCCGCTCGCCTGTTGGTGGCGTCAGAGAGTTGCGTTACCACGCGGACTAGTTGAAGCGTGGTCGAGTGCTCTCTGCGAAACCCGAACTGTTCGCTGCGGATAAAATTATCCAACAACGGCGAGATGCGGGCCAGCAGGAGCCGCTCGAACACCTTCGAGATAACTGGCAAGAGAGATATTGGCCGATAGCTTTCAGGAAGCATGCGCGGCTTGCGGGGTTTAGGAACCATAACGATGTTGGCATTTTTCCACAGGCGGGGAAAGTACTGTAGCCGGAGACAAGAGTTGAACAGCTCGAGAACGAGGTCAACGCCTGAGGCCGGGAGATATTGTAATGCAGCGGCCCCGATCCGGTCAGGACCGGGGGCGCGACGGCGGTTTAGTCGACAGACAGACGAAACGAGTTCGTCTCTGTCGAACGGGAGGTCTGGGCCAGCGGGAGGGCGAGAAAAATAACCAGATAGGAAGTCCCGGACTTCTGCCGAGTGGGCAGGGTCCGAAACGCCTCGATGAACGGTAAATTGCGACTCCATGCAGTCGGCGAAGACCTCAGCCTTGCCTTCTGATGAAGACACAACCCCGTTCGGGGTTTCCAGTGGGTTGCGAGTTCTCTTCTCGCGGGTCAGTCTACTCACCGCTCTCCAGACGGAGGCGTGGTCGACTTCAAGAGACTCAAGGTATGAGTCCCATCGATCAGAGTTTACGTCCCGCAGTAGTTGCTGAACGTAAAGGGACTGTTGTTGAAATCGTCGCTTAACGACTGGGTCACGGGTTCTTTGCCATCTGCGGCGGAGCTGGCGCCGTAGCCAGATGGCGTGGAGTACTTCCGCAGGTAAGGCCGATTTACGATGATTCACCTCGAGTGCGTAGGTGTGTCGATCCATGACACCTTGGACCAATTCCTGAAGATTTGTGGCGCGGAGATCCAGATCGTCACGAGTGACGATTGGGTCCGCCGGGAGAGATGGTAACCTTCGAGAGAGCTCATCATGATAGGATCGCCAGTTGACTCTCCTAACAATCTGAGCGGGAAGTCGGGGTGACGCCGACAGCTCTCGAACAGTTATAACAAGGGGATTGTGATCAGACGAAAGGTCCGACACAGACGAGACCTCGATGTTGCGGGCAACGTTCTTGACAACTACTAAGTCAAGAACGTCCGGCCGATGGCCGTGAAAGGGGAAGTAGGTAGGGTCTTCAGGGCCGATGACATTAAGTGCCGGGTCGCCAGAGACGAACCGGAACAGAGAATTTCCATAGGCGTTGACAACGCGGCTGTTCCATGAAGGGTGTTTGGCGTTTAAGTCGCCGGCTACAATGGTTGAGAGGGGGTGGTCGAGGAGGGCGTCCCACTCCTCGGGCGGTGGCGGAGTTCGCCGGCCAGGCCGGAGGTACGCAGAAACAACGCGCAGCTCCGATCCGCCGGCGTCCACCGCCACCGCGCAGCCTTCAATAATAGATGTATCTAGAGGAGGCAAAAGCCTGTGGGATATCCGCCTGTGGACTAAAACAGCTGTGCCCCCCGAGGGGGGACAGCGAGGCCGTAGGGGACGATCCTGACGATAACAGGCATAGGCAGGAAGGGAAAACGAGTGGTAATGAGCCAGATGAGTCTCGGAAAGAAGTATGATATCAACATCATACTCCGTTACGAAAGTCATCAGTTCAGATCGCCTGGGGAGTAGCCCGAAGGCGTTCCACGCAACGATCCTCAGGCTATTAGCCATTTAGGGGAAGTAGAGGAAAGAGGGCAGCTAATGATTGGAACACCAGGGCAAGCACAGTGGTAGTGTCGCGAGCAGTCCTGATGGATGCAACAAGATTATCTGCCCAGGCAGTCAGGGGATCCGCCGAAGCCCGGGAAGATTCCCGGGATTCAGGAGGACAAGCCTGACTGGCCTCGACAGGGGCAGCAGATGGCGCTGGGCTGGTGGTCTGAGTAGTAGACTGCTCGCTGGAAGGTTGAGGACGATGGCTGGGGGCGGGTCGAGCCCGCGGAGAGGGTACAGGTGGAACCTGTGATGATGTAGGTCGGCCGGCGGAGTTCCGGCGACGACGAGAGCGCTTTGATTTGCCCGATCGGGCTGGAGGCGGGGCTGATTTAGCGGCCATGGCCGCGTAGGAAGGTGCGGGCGCTCCGGTAGGCGCCGGGATTGAGGCCGCTGCAGGCGGCGCCGAAGCGACGACTGCAGGCGAGACAGCGGCACCGGAAGCAACCGGAGTTGCTGCCGGGACCTGGGCAGATGAACCGGTGAGAGGCGGGAAAGCCGCTCGCCGATTAGGGCCAGGACCAGCTACACGGCCTGCTTGCGCGCCAGGGCGCACAGGAGGTCGCTGCGGTTTCATGGCGGCGATAAAGTTAGGGCAGCCTCGGTAATTAGCCGGATGGGCTCCTTTGCAATTGCAGCATTTAGCTGTGTACCCCGTCGTAGGCTTATCACAGCCACGATGAGGTTCAGCACAACGCACGCAACGCGGGGGCTGATGACAGAAAAGACTGCTGTGGCCGAACCTCTGGCAGTTGAAACACTGCGAGGGGCCGGGCCGCGGGTCAAATGTTCTGACTTGCACCCGTAGGTGCAGAAGATTCTGGAGAGTGTAAATCTCCTCGAAGGGGCCTACTTTCAGTAATTTACAAAGAAAGCTGTTGACAGGTCGGCGGTCATCACCTTTGCCAACATGCAGGACGCTTACCGCGGTCGGCGCATAGCCGAGCGCAACAAGTTCCTGCCTGATGGCATCAGGTTCGGTAAAGGATGGAATTCCCGACAGAACGACCTTGATTTCTCGCTCTGACGGGAGGGCAAATGTATGAAAAGAAATCTTACGCTCTGTCAGGAATGACTGAACAGAGCGGAAGTCCGGGATGGTAGCGGTCGCCAGCTTTAGCGAGGCGCATTGGCACCTCGCCTCGACCTTGACCGATGGGAGAGCTCGGGATATGGAACGTAAAAGTTCAGAATAATTCCTATTATCAGGAATTACAATAGGAGGAATTCGTGGGGAAGACACAGTTTCAGGAGTAGCTGGATACTCACGTTGCACGCGCTGAGTGCCGCTGTTACCATGATTAGATGGCAGATCTGCAGCTGAGGCGGGCGGCGGAGTTTGGGCCAGTTTTCGCTTGCGTTTGGCAGATTTGCCCTCCACAAGCGAGAACTGTCCGTCCCCCGACCCAACACTGCACATATCCACCGCACTATGATCACTTTCACTATCACTTTCACTGTCGTGAGGAAGTGGAGTGGAACGGAAGCCGGTTGAGCATGTTTCCATTAAGGAAACAAGCGGCGCCGGCAGAGGATTCGGGGGCGTATTCGACGCCATTTCGGACAAGCCGAAATGAACGTCTACGCAGGTCTAGGATTGAAGGATCACCAGACACTGAAAACTATCCACAGGCACAATTGAACACAACACAGACCGCACAGCACTCGGATACAAAAACACTCCCGCACAGATTAAATAAGACTGTTGAGCACTGGACTGTTGGTGAATCTTGTAGTGTAGATGATGAAGAATATGATGATGATGAAATAAATGATGAATACTCAAGATTTCCGCTAAATTACACAAAATTTTGCAGAGCAAAAATCGACACAGCCTACCCGGGCAAATGCTCTAGGTAGACTCCCGCTCCGCTGTGGCACGACGATTGGCGGAATCTTTGGTTGTTTAGGTGTTGGTTCTGGTACTGTGATTCCAGGGTCAGGTGATATGCGGCCTGCCGACTCTGCAAGGCTCGTTTCGCCGGGACAGTCCGTTTTGGGGACGTCGGCATGCTTCCACCGCTACCTCGCCGTTTCCGGCTAGGCACGGGCTGGAAGCCGTCCTCCGTCTCCATCTCGGAGTCCGACGACAACGTAGCGCAGAGGGCTGCAGCATAAACGATGGATAGAGGGTCCTGAGAAGGACCAGCACAAGGTTGGTGCCTCACGGGAGGGTCAGATGTTTGGTGGTCCTTAGCAGGACCAGCAGAAGGCTGGACCTGCAAAAGAACAGACGATTGGCGGCCCTTAGAAGGACCAGCAGAAGGCTGGTCCCCCACGGGATGGTCAGATGCATGGTGGCTCTCTGCAGGATCGGCAGTATGCCGGACCTGCAAAGTACCTGTAGTTGGTTGGTGGCCCTTAGAGGACCAACGGAAGGCTGGTCCCACGAAGAATCTCCAGATGCTCGGCGGGCCTTAGAAGGACCTTCGCCGCGGACTGGGTCAGTTCAGGTTTGGTAGCAGGACCAGCGGAAGGCTGGGCCCGCGAAAATTCGTCAGATGCTGGGTGGACCTTAAAAGGATCATCGCCGCGGACTACGGCAATTTCAGATTTTGGGGGAATTTTGGTAGGGATGCTTACCGTAGTTCCATCTGTGGAGCTTAGCTTAACGCTTCGCAGCACAGGTGGCTTCAGAAAGGGGGCTACCCTGCCATCGGATCTATTATGGCCCATTATTAGGGCCACAACTTTCCGCGGACAGGGGCTCCCCTTTGTCTCGTCCCGACATCGCCGTCGACAACGGGTGTCGGGTACGCTCTTGGGGCAGAGGAGAGAGCAACTCCCGTACTGTACTGCACTGGCACTTTGTCACTGGCACTCACCACACTTCGGCACAGACAACCGCGCACAAAGTAGGAACAATAGCCCGCACACGACTTGTCGCGAACTGGCCAAATTCTGGCCCACTCGAACTAATCCGAATTTTTAGCCAACTGGCTGGTCTGGAGAGGATTTTGAGGTTAGGTTTTATTGTTCTGCTTCCTTTCAATCGCTGGAGTAGAATGAGTTATAAAACACAACTGGGGGTTGCGCGGGTCGCGACTAGTGCAGTGTCCCGAGTCTCAGAAAGGACTCCTGCCACTGGACACAACTGGGGGTTGCGCGGCCCGCGCGAAGCGCGGGTCGCGAGTAGTGCAGTGTCCCGAGTCTCAGAAAGGACTCCTGCCACTGGGTCTGTGAGAGTTCATTTTATACTTTTTATCTACTTATGGGGGGGGTCTGAAGCGACCTGCGATTGGTGGATTATACCACCGGGACTAGCAAACGAGGTCGCTTCCAGGACTCACCTGGTCGCGGGGTGTATTTACCAAGTCCGGCAATGAGGGAATTGTGGGTCACTCTGTCGGAACGAACATAGAATCGTCGCGCCAGGCGTCTCACGGTGTCATCAAGAGAGCGGACACCGAGTCCTCTCCTCAAAAGTCGAGAAGAGTACCTCCGGGGGACTTTGCACGCGAGCTTCAGTCCCCGGTCGAGTACGCGCTGGAGCGCGATTCTATGACCACGAGCCAGGTATCCCCAAACAGGACAGGCGTAGGTAATCACCGGCAACACGTACGTGTTGACTATGAGCTTACCTAGCCGGGGGGTCATTGCCGGATTAGATAGCACGGGCCAGAGTCTACTGAGTTGCGCCGAAGCGCGTTGTCGGATGTAATTTGCATGGGTTCGCCAGGTGAGTCGGGAATCCACGTGGAGCCCGAGGTACTTGACGCTGTTGGTCCAGGGCACCTCGACGGGGCCTACTTTAAGCGGCCGAGGCCGCTTGCGTTTTCGCGAGAATATTACCGCGGCGCTCTTGGAAGCGTTAACGGCAACTCTCCAGTCATCGGTCCACCCGACATACGCGTCGAGTTGGCGCTGGAGCTTAACTGCCGCATAACTCGCGTTCGGCTCTGAGGCAAAAGCCGCAGTGTCGTCCGCGAACAGCGACAATTTCACTCCAGGAACTCGGGGCGTGTCGTTGACAAACAACGAGAACAGGAGAGGCCCAAGGACACTTCCCTGAGGGACGCCGGCGGTAATACGCCTCTCCGAAGAGAGAGCGTGGTTTATTCTCACTCGGAAGCTACGGTCTCGCAGAAAGCTGCCGATCAAGTGAACGTAGCAGTCTGGGAGAAGGACTTCCGTGAGTTTGTACAGAACACCCTCGTGCCACACGCGGTCAAAGGCTTTCTCTACGTCTAGGAAGATTGCCCTGGCAGCCAGCCTCGGTAATGCATTCCACGAGTCTCATCAGCTGATGAGTCGAGGAGTGCAGCTCACGAAAGCCGAACTGTTCGGGGATCAGCACGTCTAGTCTTTCTAGATGGTCGCGGATCCTACACTGGATCAGTCGCTCGAAAACCTTGGACGTCGCGGACAATAGGCTGATGGGTCTAAGGTTTTCCACGCGAGAAGAATTCTTTCCCGGCTTGGGAATCACTATTACTGTAGCCGTTTTCCATTTCACCGGAAAGTAGGCCAGTTTGAGGCATGAATGGAACAGGTCAGAGAGGAACTGGGTTGCTCGCTCCGGAAGGCGATGGAGGGCGGAATTCATGACTCCGTCCGGGCCAGGCGCCTTCCGGGGCTTGAGCTGAACAATCCTCTCAGAGACCTCCTCCGGGGAGATGGGCTCCGGTTGGACTGTGATACCGGCCGATAGAAAGCGCTCTACCTCGCGGCAGATTTGCTCAGTGAAAGCCGGATTCTTGGATGGGTTGGGAGCGGACTCTCGCTCTAAACTGTCAGCCAAGAACTCGAGGGTGTGGCCAAGGGGTTGACCGCCGGGTTCGACCAGTGCGGGGAGAGGTGCGCGTTTTCGCTTTCCCGTTAGGGCACTGGGAATCCGCCAGACATTACGGATCTCGGCAGGGCCATCCATCTGTGTAACAGCTAGCTCCCAGTTACGTCTACGGAACGCCAGCATGTCGCGACGCAACTTGCCGGACGCTCTGTTGAACGCAGCCTTGTCAGCCGGGTCACGAGTCCTCTGCCAGCGTCTCCGGAGGCGATTCCTCTCGCAAGCGAGCTGAGACACCTTTTCGGAGTTACGCTGATAGTCGGGCGTGAGCCCCGGCTTCATCCGGGAGGACACGTCTACCGCCGAGACTACGGCTGTGTCGAATAAGGCAACTGCCTCGTCGACATGCTGGGTAGTGTCGAGCGGGATATGCTCAGGTAGGCGGCAACTGAACGCCGGGCCAAAGCGTTCCCACTCGATTACCCGCCGCTCGTCGCGGACGGTAGCGTGCTGGGTAGCTATACAGTTCTGGGTGTCAGAAGCCTTGAGCAATAAGTCTCGTGACTTAAGAGCTTGAGGGGCGGTGGAGGGAATGTGGGGCTTCGGCCCCGACCTTGTGATGGGGCAATGGTCCGAGGACAGTTCCGAAATGACGGAGACGTGGACCGGGCAATAAACGCCCCTGACCGCGGCAATGTCCAGTATATCAGGGCGGGAGTTAGCCCTCGAGGGATAGTACGTAGGCCCGGTAGGACCCATGACTGTGACCCGAGCCGCATCAGCATACCTGCGTAAGCGGGCCCGTTTGGTTTCACCAAGCGGCTCCCCCAATCAGGGTGCTTACAGTTCAGGTCGCCCGCCAGGACTACCCTTCTGTGTGCGCCAAAGACGGCCTCCAGATCGTTCGACAGGAGCTCCGTTTGTGGAGGCTTGTAAGCGGAAACCACGAGTAGACCGCCGAGAGCACCATGGAGCTCAACCGCGGTGCACTCGAGGTTCCGCCGCTGAGGCAGGACAACGCGGTGATGGCGAAGACTCGCCTTCACCGCGATGGCTGTGCCCCCTCCTGCGCGATCCACCGGTCATCCCGGTAGCACACGTAGTTGGGTAGTCGGAATCGACAATGCGGGGTCAGGTGCGTCTCACCAATAAGAAGCACATCGGGCTTGTGTCGGGCAACGAACTCTAAGAGCTCAGAATGCCGGGAAGCGAGGCCGTTGACGTTCCACGCCACGAGCTCGAGGTCTCGCTTGAGGGATTGCCGTGGTTGTCCGTTCATAACAGACCAATAATACGGCAGGCTTCCACCAAGAGGAGGAATTTGTCTTGGGGCGAGGCTGTTGCCAAGCGTTCCTTGATTTTAAGGAAAGTTTGGGCTACTTTCTGGAAGTCGTAGCTTGCCAGAAAGTCGGAAACGACGGCGAGATCATCGGTAGATGAGGCCTGAGGAGAACGCTTGGCGGCAGCTGCATAGCTGCGGCGAGGCGGGGCGGTGGAAGCCTTGAGGCCAGGTTCTGGAGCGGGTGGCCGCTCTGGCTTTTGGCGGACAGGCTTGGGTCCAGTGGCAGGTTTTGGCTGGCCCGTGTTCTTGGCCTGGGTTCTGCCTTGCTTTTTGCCTGATCTGGGGTAGCGAGGCTTGGGTGGCGGCGGCAGTGGAGGATCAATTTCCTCGTCATCCTGCGGCAACGGGACTAGAGCGTAGGAGGGTATCTCGCGTTCCGGTTCCGGGGGTGCGGTAGTTGGTGTGGCCTGTTGAGCTTTGCTCGGGCTCACTGCACTTTGTGGTTTCGGAACCGGAGCAGACCTTGGGGCTGGTTTCCGGACCACAGGTTCAGAGGCTTTGGCCGTTTTTACTGGTTGGACAACAACTTGTCGAGGCTTAGGCTGGACTGGCTTTGCAAGTTTGTCCAGCTGCTCTTTGTAAACTGCGCAGCGCCTGTTATTAGCAGCATGGGCGCCGCCACAGTTAATGCAATATCTGTCGTTGTCAGGAACAGCGCAGGCCTGCGTTAGGTGGTCATTTCCACAGCGGACGCAGGTCGGCGCGTTCCGACAACCGAAGCTGCTATGGCCGAACCTCTGACACCTGTGGCACTGGGAAATTCGCCCGGTCTGACGGCAGGGCTCTACGCTCACGCAGAGCCCGAAAAGCCGTTTCAACTCTAAAAGGGCCTGGGAGGATTCGCCCTTCTCCACCTGGAGTCTGATTAGGGGAAGTGGTCGACGCGAGCCATAGGTTGTGTACAACCAGGAGGCTCCCACAACCTTGTAGCCCGCGTCGCACAATTCGTCCAGGACGACCTGCGGGTCCGCCTGTATGTCTAGCCCCCGAAGGACGAGGGATACAGGCTTGATTCGGTTCAGGGAGTATGTGTGGAACTGGAACGATTCTCGTTCCAGCCACTTGGGTTACTCACAAGTGTTCAGAAGCGCTGCGGCAGGTAACGCGCACAGTCTCACTCGCTAGGAGTTTGACAGAAGCGTTATCTGCCAGCGCAACAACCTTGCGGAGTCGGCGACTAAAGCCGATAATGTCCCTGACGTTCGTGACGAACACCGGCGGGATCCTTCCTTCGGAGGTGCGACTAGGCGCAACCTCAGCGGAGGCTTGGAATGCCGCCGAGTCCGTAGCCGAACTCAGGGAAGCCAGTGAGGGAGACTTCCTCGGCTTACCACCGTGCCCTACTACCACCCAGTCGGTGGAAGCCGAGGTCTCCATGTCTGAGGAGTCAGACTCCGGCAGAGGAGTCTACTAGCGGCCGTGCAGCCGGAAGGTCCGGTCTTTACGGGCTGGGTCGGCCCTAACAAGGACCGATTATTGTCACGTACTTGCGCGGGTTGAGCAGGGCTTCCCGCACAAGTCGTAGGGTTCCCGGCTGGTCCAAGTGGTCAGCAAGGTCGTCGCTGCCACACAGTGCTTCAGGGGCACTATCAGCTGGACCAATGCTGACTAGCTCAGCTCTTTGCCCAGCGGGTATCCGGGGGCCGAACTGTGACACCGTCACAGTGGCGGCGCAACCCGCATCTCTATATTGGTAAGTCCTACTCTCGGATTCCCCGGATTCCGCTGGGTAGCGCTACCTACTCGACTTACCGGCACTGTGCGGCAGGTCCCAGTTGTGCGTGGTTTGTCCTCGTCTTGCAGGCAAGGCGGCTGGTTACATCCATCGCTGCAGCTTGATGTCGTCGCTGGCGAGGAGGTGAGATCTGGTCCGGCGGCTTCTTCTTAACTGCCTCGGTGACTTGCGTAGAAGGCCTCTTCATTGCAGGTTCTCGAGGTCGAGGCGGTCATCTTCTGCGTTGTTCACTGTTGATGTATCCTCTTCGAATGTAAGCAGTCGAATGTCCCTCGTCACCCTTGTCCAGTCACGATTCTGTTCTTGAGTTATAAAATATTGCTTAGACTGTTTTTGTTTCCGCTAAATGCTACTAGGACTTGAGTATATCACCATACGCGTACATGTTTGATTACTTATAGGCCTAATTAGCGTAGCAGTAATATAGAGAGAGAGAGGCGTTAGACAAGGTTTCAGTTTATCACCTACTTTGTTTAACATATATACAGATGATGTTGTAAAGTAATGGAACAGAATCGGGACAGGTCCGAGACAGAGACGACTCCAGCTTCGGACTGAACAGGACTGCTCTTCTTGGACTGCTCTCTTCAGCTCTTCGCTGGACGACCTACGGCTTTGCTGCCTTCGCCCACCTCGCCTTCGGACGAGGAATATTGCTTCTCTTCGTGGGAACAAAAAGGACCAAGGAGCCAGCTGCTGCCGGTGAATTAAGTAGCTGGTACAAGTGGCAGCTGGCAGAAGACCCTTTTTAGGACCACCTTCGCCGGATACCATCTGCTGGCGAAGCATAGAAGAGGATTGCTCTGGGCTCACCTGGTGAGTGCCGCATTTTCAGTGTGTAATTCTTAACTTGCTCACGACTGTTAGGTAGCGCTGACCCGGACGATCCTTGCAAGCCCCCACCAGTGGTAAGCGAGCTAGGATATCGCCGGGGTAAAGGGGCCAGTGGACTCCAGTCTTGGTAAGGACTGGTATTCAACGAAACTGGTCGTTAGCCCAGCTCCTCCCGCATCATCGTGAGCAGGGAAGACGCGCGGGTAATCCGGCTTCGGCCGGACCCGAGATCCCTGGCGTCTGGCAGTGACTGCCTAGCAGTCTCTGCCCGGCAGCCGCCGCACCTGGCCAGCATGCCTTCTACAGGCAACGGCTCAAGTGCCGAGTCGCTCGGCTCTGCCTTGCCCCATCTGGGCGACTCGCCTGAATCGCCTCGGGCGATGGAGACGGACGATCCTCTCCCTAACCCGCTTCTCCCTCTTCCGGCTGACGAGTCGGGCGAGTTCGCGACCGTTGGTCGGCGTAATCGCCCGGCTAAGAAGCCCAAGAGGACCCATCCAACCGGATCCGCTTCCTCTAGTACCTCGGCCATGGACATCGGACCTTCTCAGGGCCAACAGGCCGCGGTTCCGACTGCTTCGACAGCAGCTCCGGCTACTGCCACTGTTGGTCGCGCGCCGCCCCTGTATGTCCACAGTGTGTCCAATGTCGCCGCCTTATACAGACGGCTGATCGCGGCCCACGGCCTGTCGGCCGACAAGCTTGACCTGAAGCTGCTTGGCGGTGATACGGTCAAGATTGTCGTCCACCAGCTCCAGGACCATCGCTTGGTCGAGGCCTTCCTCCAGGCGCACAACCTTCAATACCACACCTTTTCTCCTAAGCGAGTCAAGCCCTTGTCTGTAATTTTGCGAGGGCTTGATGCGCACACCGATCCACAGGAGATCCTCATGGAACTCCGAGACCTCGGGTACCCAGTGCAGGCAATTTTCCGCCTGTTTACGCACTCAGAAACCCGAGTACCTCTCCCGCTCGTCCGTCTCCAGCTCGAAAAGGGCGAGGCTGCAGACAAAATACTCCAACTGACGCGGCTGTTTGGCTTCCGCGTCAGGGTGGAATCCAGTCGTCCCCAGGGCAAGTTCGCGCAGTGCCACCGGTGCCAGAGGTTCGGCCATCATACCGACGTCTGCCGCAATGCCCCGGCCTGTCTACGTTGTTCGTTGGGACATTCAACTCAGGCCTGCACTGTGGCAGACAAGTCCAAGTTCCGCTGCATTAATTGTGGCCAAGGCCATGCAGCCAGTAACGTAAACTGCCCGGTCTACAAGGCGAAGCTCCTGCGGAAGCAAAAGCCGCAGGGGCCCCTCCCGAAGCCAAGGCAGCCAGCTATGCAGCCCCAACCTCAGAGACAGCCTAAAACACAGGCAAGGCCGCAACCGAAGGCACAACCGGCACGGCGCGCGCCCTCTCCGGCTCCACCTCCAGCCCCTGCAAAGGCAAACAAACGTACCGCGTCTCCTTCCGAAGCAGAGACAAGCCCAGTAGCCGTCATCTCGGTTATGGAGCCGGAGAATCAACCCTCCACCTCCGTGGAACCTCCAACTCCCGCCTCTAAACCAGAGGTAGCCTCGCCACCACTGCCACCTCCGCGATTTCCGCGAGCAGGCATCACAAAACCCAGGAACAAAGGGATAACCACACCGGATGCTCGGCCCCGAGCTCCTGCCTGCCCACAGCCCAAGAAAAGTCCTGCTTCCCGGTATAAGTCCGACGAAGCGCAACAGCGTACTTTTCCTGCCGCTGATTCAAAACCGTCTGCCCCTGGTCCTGTGGCTTCCACCACGACCCGATCTGCCGTTAAACCTGGTCCCTCTTACGCGGCCTCAGTTTCCAGGCAAACCGCCCAGTCCGTCATTTCCGATGACGCACAGTTCGTCCGCGACTTTCTGTCTGGCTACGACCTCAAGAAAGTCGCATCCACCTTCAGGTCCATCCGAGACCGCCTGGAAACTGCTGACCCAACTGAGAGATTTATGCTCTTGGTGGAAGCCTGCGAAGTAATAGGTCTTCTATGAACCGAGCCCTTAGACGAGATCTCTCGCTCGTAGCCTGGAATGCTAACAACATCGGTTCCAAGCATTCCGACCTTCTTGAATTCCTGGCTCGGTTCAAACCCGACGTACTTCTCCTTTCTGAAACCCACCTGACCCCGGCGAACCGGTTTCGATTACCAAATTACGTGGTCTATCGGGATGATCGAGTTGGCCAACGAGGAGGCGGCACGGCGATCGCGGTGAGGACCTCCATAGGTCATCATCGTGTCGCTTTGCCGCAGCTTACCAACCTAGAGGCCACCGCCATTGAGGTCCACGGAACTCTTGGCGGCGTCCTCGTGGTTTCAGCATACAAGCCCCCACGAGCTGAACTCCTTGTTGGCGACATGGACGTCATCTTCGATTCCCATCGAAGGGTAATTTTGGCCGGCGATCTGAATTGCAAGCATCGCGTTTGGAATAGTCGCTTGACTACTCCGAACGGGAGACGCTTGCTCAGTTTTGTTGAATCGCGCCGGGCGATGGTGTTTGGTCCAGCGTAACCCACGTTCTTTCCGTCAAGGCCTAACGCGGCTCCCGATGTTCTGGATATCGCGGTGACCCAAGGAGTTGTCTGTCCGGTCGAGGTATTCTCACTTACGGAGCTGACATCCGACCACAACCCTATCTTGGTCCACGTCGCTACCCAGCACGCCTATGCACGTTCTGACCAGAAGAAGGTTATCGATTGGGATCGCTACGGCCCGGCCTTGTGCCGTAGATTGCCGCCAGCGGCCCCACTCGATTCCGTTCGCCTCCTAGACGAAGCAGTTGCGGGAATCGAAGAGGCAATCATCTCGGCTATAGGCGTGTCTTCACGTACGCGAGCTGGTTTCACGCCTGACTACCAACGCATCCCTGAGGAAGTCTCTCTTCTCGCTCGCGAGAGGAATTACTTCCGGAAACGTTGGCAGAGGACCCGTGATCCGGCCGATAAGGCAGCATACAATCGGCTCACCGGACGACTGCGTGGCAGTCTGAAGGCGTTCCGACGTAGCTGTTGGGAACTCGACGTGGCCCGAACGGGGGATGCGGACCTGCAAAGTCACCCGTACAGAATACCTACCGCATTGACGGGACGGAGGCGCCGACCTCCACTTCCCGCCATTGTTGGACCGTTCGGTCGACTCCTGGGTCGCCCGGAGGAGAAGGCCGAGTACTTGGGCTTGTGTTTCGAGCGACAGTTCGCTCCCAACCCGCCCATGGACTGGGACTTCGACGAACAAGTCGAGATGGCTGTGGAAGACTTTCTGTCTCTTCCGATCACGGCGGAGCCCGAACCCATCTCTTTGGAAGAGGTCTCAGATCGGCTCGCTGAACTTCAGCCAAGAAAAGCTCCAGGCCCGGACGGTGTTACCAACACCGCTCTACGACTTCTTCCCGAGCCTGGAGTTCAATTCTTGACTGATTTGTTCAACGCGTGTCTTAGACTGGCCTACTTTCCCAAGAAATGGAGAAAGGCGACGGTTATCGTGATCCCGAAGCCGGGAAAGGATACCACCCGCTCAGAAAACCTCCGGCCTATCAGCCTACTCTCCGCTACGTCCAAGGTTTTTGAGCGCCTCGTACAGCGTCGTGTACGAGAACATCTAACCAACTTTGACGTGCTGGTCCCCGAACAGTTCGGCTTTCGTGTGGGGCATTCGACCACTCATCAACTGATGAGAATGGTGGAAAGCATCACGGAAGCCGGGTGTCGGAGAGAACGGACCGTTGGCTGTTTCTTAGATGTTGAGAAAGCCTTCGACAGCGTATGGCATGATGGCCTGTTATTCAAACTTAGGGAAGTCCAGCTCCCGGACTGCTACCTCCATCTGGTTGCTAGCTTTCTGACGGAGAGGACCTTCTGCGTGAGAGTTGGCGATTCAGTCTCTTCCGAGAGACGAATCACAGCCGGCGTCCCTCAAGGTAGTGTTCTAGGCCCCCTTCTGTTCTCGATCTACGTCAACGACGTGCCGAGACAGCCTGGAGCCCAGATGGCCCTCTTCGCTGACGACACGGCCGTATTTACGGCCGATCGTCATGAGGAAAGGGCCGTCCTACGACTGCAGCGCCAGCTCGACACGCTCGTGGACTGGACTGAGAACTGGAGAGTGCTACTCAACGCCAAAAGAGTGTAGCCGTCGAATTCTCTAAGCGACGGAAGAACCCCGTTAGGTAGCTACGTATCGGCAGAACGTACTTGCGCTGGTCCAACGAGGTCAAGTACCTCGGCTTACACCTTGACCGTCGGCTCACCTGGCGTACCCACGCACAGACAGTTCTTAAGCGAGCAGCCACTCGCCTGTGCGCACTGTTTCCACTCCTGATCAGCTCAGCCATGACCAGGAAATTGGGTAGGATGATCGTCGGCGCGTATCTGCTGCCGGTCATTACCTACGCCTGCCCGGTCTAGGGTTACCTCGCCGCAATGCATAAAAAGAAGTTGCAGAGCGTCCTCGACAGGGGGCTTCGGCTAGCGGCCAAAGTCCCCCGTCGCTTCTCATCTCGCCTTCTAAGGAGAGGACTTGGCGTCCGCTCCTTAGACGACACTTTCAGGCGGCTTGCACGCAAATTTTATGCACGTGCGGCGAGGTTCCCAGACAATCCTCTAGTGACTGGGCTGGGAAGGTACCGTATACGCCCAGGTGATTCGTGGAAACGCCCTCGGTGTATACTGCGCTAGCGTAGGCTAGCACAACAGCCGAGAATAGGCCTGCTATAGAGCACACGCCCTACTTGGGCAGGGCCACGAGGCAGGAGCTCCAGAAGGTAGCTCGGAACTCAGTTACCGTGCGGTTCGTCTCTGCGACGCACAACCGCAAAGCCCAGAGCAAAAAAAAAAAAAATAATAATGGAAACAACGAATTGGTCCTGGAACCTACTTACTTCCCAATAATTTCTTCATTAACACTGCTGTTTAGTGACGATCAAGTTATTCTACAAGAAAACGAAAGTGAATTACAGAAAGCAGTGTAACAACTGTAAAATCTGCCATGAATATAATTTAAAAACTTCCACGACAAAGACTAAAATAATAGCGTTTAAAGAAAAATTCCCAGTACGGTCCAAAATAGTAATAGACAATAAAATTATTGGACAAATAGCCCACTACAACTACCTAGGGTGCGACGTAAGCCATGAATATGAAAACGATATCGATAACAAAATAAACAGATACCCAGGCCCGGATTTAGGTATCCTGCCGCCCCTAGGCACTATTGTTAGCCCCCCCCCCCCAGCAAGTAACTTCTATATATTCAATTCTCCGTGACTGCTGGAAAAAAGTTGCTGAAACTAGTCATTTCAACTATCTCTATTGCAAATATGTCATTTGCAAAAAACCGAAAACATGAATTTTTCACAAATAATTTTACACCTCGTACGCCCCCCTGAGCCTGCCGCCCCTAGGCACGTGCCAGTGTGCCTAGTGGGAAATCCGGGCCTGCAGATACCAGAGGATGTGTGGACAATTCATAAGGCTCTGGGAAAGAAAGTACGAAAAGATACAGAACTGAAATTTCATAAAGTAATGCGGCACCAGTAGAGTGAATCGTGGACACTCACCCAAAATCAGAGAAAACGAATTCAAGCTGCTGAAATGAAATTCTTAAGGAGAGTTAGAGAATGCACCCTAAGAGATCACATAAGAAAAGCAGACATAAGGCAAGAGCTGAATATATACTCGATAAACGATAAAATTAAACAAAATAAAGAAAACTGGATACAACACATAAATAGGATGGGTGACTTGAGAATACCAAAAAAGATAATCTAGTATAAGCTTCTTGTAGAACGAGATAGAGGCAGACCAAGAAAACGGTGGCTGCGAAGACGGAACAGGCTGCAATCCTAATCCTTGAATTGAAGAAGAACAACAATAATAAGTACCTCAGAAAAAGAAAACATGCCTTAACATGAGAAGTTATTTTGGGTGAAGAAATAAAGGTACTGTTAAGGTTTTTTCTGGTTGATGGAAGTGGAACGTTAAGAACAACTACGCAATTGTTGGGTCCTTTAGTATTTCGACTGGTTTGTACCCTCCCCGCATATACCCGTGGTGCGTGTTCTACGGAGTCTCTCACAGGTATATGGGACCTACAGTTTAACGCCGGATCCGAACGGCATAGTTAGGGAGGGTTTATACTAGGCAGGATACCTCTCGCAGGCTTGCCATCGCCTTGCGAGGGGGAACGGTCGTATCTAAATCAGATGGCCCCGGCGGGAATCGAACCCGCGCAGCGAATTGAATGATTATATTTAAAACCAGCAAATAATGATTAACAAAAATTAATTAAGTTGCGAAATTAATAAAAAACCAGCAAAATAATGATTATTTATTGTGGATATACAAAAAGACCTCGTAGCGTGGCTAGGATAGCTAATACTAATGAGAGAGAACAAAGCAATAAGAAAATATTAGAAGAATGAAATAAAGAAAGCAAAATCGGACATAATATGGAGTTGGCAAAATAAAGTGAGTGAGTGGAAAAACAGAAGTGTGTAATTTGAGAGACCAAGATTCTACTAAGATTATAGGGCAGTGAGATATGTTATAGGCCTGATAATAATTTATTAGTCTTTATATAGCCTAAACCTTCAATTGCTACACTTTATCAGTGTCAGACTGAAACAGTGTGTCACGTTCATTTACTGTTTATACGTAGATGCGTTTCATGTATATAGACTATATTGTTGGCAATGCGCATAGCTCCTCAACATTTCTTTCTTTCTTATTCTATTTCGCGTTCCTGCAGTTTTCCTAATATCTATAGGCCTGTATAGAAGTCCAACTGACTTCTCTTATTACCGTCTAATGACTGAAAACAGTTAAAAAATCCATTATTTATGGTTAAATTAAATTTAAAAAACCTGTAGGGTTATCATTGACAGGGTTCAAAGACATAAAACGAAATAACAAACATGTTCTTTCTGTGGCGATTTTTTTTTCAGACGTCCTTAATCATGCCTTTCAGT
The DNA here is from genome assembly GCA_034769895.1 of Magicicada septendecula. Taxonomy (NCBI): domain Eukaryota; kingdom Metazoa; phylum Arthropoda; class Insecta; order Hemiptera; family Cicadidae; genus Magicicada; species Magicicada septendecula. The sequence continues at coordinate 640,987,298 of CM068367.1, forward strand.
AGACTGATTTTAGGATACACAGAAAGATGGAAAATCAGCGAAAAACTAAGAAAATAAAAGTGAAATAAAGTTCATTTTGAATCCGGTTTTATTTCAAACTTACGCCGCCGTTTAGGGCACCTAAGGTACGTTACTGAGGGTTTTGGAGCAGCTGAGGTGTTGTCAGTAAACGGGCGCATCTATAAGATGAACCGCACGTCATAAATCAGCAGAAGGTTATATCTGGTAGATAGAATATAATGTGAACTAAGTAAACGTCTAAGGTCAGTTGTCACTAAATGCGTAATCTATAAAACGCTTATACTCGTAAATCCAGTGTTAACATATACCTCAGTATCAGACACTGACACAATGTAATGGACAGCTATTAAGAGGATTTGGAAGACTTCTGTAAAACACGTCTACAAAGTGGGCGATTGAGGGCGGCGTTTGGCGCAGGGGCCATAAGACCCTGTTATTCGTTAAAATAGAAAGTATGGAGAGAACAAAGTATTATAGCCGTCACATTTATTTTACCAGCGACTCAAGGGCAATAGGCCCAGAGGAAGACCCATAATTAAGTTGAAAAATCGGGTGGACGAGAAGTTCGTCACTTGGGTCGCTTTTAGAAACTGAAAACTAGTAAGTAAGCAGAATAATCCAGTAAGTAGTTAACAAGTGAGAAGATAATAACTAGTGAATACAAATCCCCCCCCCCAATTCCAGCTAGGTACCTAACTGCCCGCACTGGCATCAGCAGACTAACTACGATTGATTGTAGAGTTTCTCGGTATACCGGAACAACAACATAAATAACACGAACTTCAATACAGTTCAGAAGTCTTCCAACCTTTGTTACCATTTATGTGCTTTTGTGTTATTTTCGAAGCGATTTCATACCTAGGTGTGTCACTTCCGAAGAGGATTTCTTTGTGTATTTCTTAAGAGATATTACAAACTATGAAAAGGCGTCATACTCTTAAAACAAGAAACAACAAGAATCCGTATTAATATATAGCAAGAAAAAAATGTTTCTTTTTTCAAATTTGTTCTATCAAAAGTTTGGAATACTTTTTTACTATTATTAAACGTCGTTTTCAAATTAAAGTAAGTTAACTTGCACAAATATGAATTACTTTTTCCCAGTAGGGTTATGGAAAATGTTTTAGGTAATATCCAGAGGACATTCAATACCTAGTAGGTGTGAAATTATCTTTATGTAATAGGAAATTGTTAGTAAACATAAGTACACTACTAACAAATGTGTAAACTATCTGCGTTATAACTATTTTTATGCTGGTCTTTCTTTCGATGTTTGTTGTTAATAATTTGCTTTTTCCACTATATACCCCCTCCGAAGAAACGGAAAAAAGATAGCCCGAAAATTAAGTAGGAATTAAGATACGTATAAATTGCTGCCAGAGCTGTTGGGTTGTGCGTCGTGAGACGACCCAATGGGTTCCTAGTACCGAGCCTCCGGTAGGGGCTCCTGCCTAGTGGTCCTGTCCAGACGGAATATTACTTATTTAATTTTTAATGGTCGCTACAACGACATGCTCGTACTAGGTCGACTAGTACAGTATTTGTCGAGGCCGTTTCCAAGAATCACCTGGACGTGTTCGGTACTCGCCAAGGCCAGCTATGAGAGGGTTTGTCTGGGCGCAGCTCGGACGTAAAATTTACGTGCAAGTCGCCTTGCGGTGTCTTCCAAGGAGCGGACACCGAGTCCTCTTCTCAAGAGACGAGAAGAAAACCGATAGGGGACTTTGGCCGCTAGCCGAAGACCTCTATCGAGAACGCTTTGCAACCTTTTTTTATGAACGGTTGCGAGGTAACTCCAGACGGGAATAGCATAGGTAATGATCGGCAACAGATACGCGTTGACGAGCAGCTTACCCAGCTTGCGGGTCATAGCCTTGTTAACGAGTATCAGAAACAGTTTCGCGAGACGAGCGGACGCTTTCCTTCGCATCGTCTCAGCGTGGGCACGCCAGGTGAGCCGACGATCAAGGTGGACACCGAGGTATTTAACTCTCTCGACCAGGGCAGGTACGTTCTACCGAGTCTCACTCGGCCTCGTGGTTCTTTCCGGCGCTTTGTGAATAGCACCGCGGAGCTCTTGGTTTCATTGACGGCAACTTTCCAGCTTTCCGTCCACGTCGAATACGCATCGAGTGCGCGCTGAAGTCGTGGGATAGCTCTGTCAGCGTTCCGATCGGCGGTATAGACCGCCGTGTCGTCGGCAAAGAGAGCCATCTGGACTCCAGGCTCTCTGGGTGCGTCGTTGACGTACACGGAGAACAGAAGTGGCCCTAGCACGCTACCTTCAGCTACCCCGGCTGTAATGCGTCTCTCGGAAGAGACATGGTCATCTATTCGCACGCAGAAAGTCCTCTCCGTCAGAAAGCTAGCAATCAAGCGAAGGTAGCAATCTGGGAGCTGGATTTCCCGGAGCTTGAACAAGAGCCCGTCATGCCAGACACTATCCAAGGCCTTTTCCACATCTAGGAAACAGGCGACAGTCTGCTCTTTCCGACAGCCGGCGCCCGTGATGTATTCCACCAGTCTCATCAGCTGATGAGTGGTGGAATGCCCCACACGGAAGCCGAACTGTTCGGGGACCAGTACATCGAAATTTCTTAGATGGTCTAGTCCTCTCCGTTGTACGAGACGTTCGAGAACCTTTGAAGTGGCTGACAGTAGACTAATGGGCCGGAGGTTGCCGGGACGGGAAGCATCCTTTCCCTGCTTCGGGATCACTATGACCGTCGCTTTACGCCATTTCTGGGGAAAATAGGCCAGTCTTAGACACGCGTTGAACAGCGCAACCAAGAAAAGTACTCCTTGCTCCGGGAGCCACGAGGTTTCGGCGCTTTTTCGCCATAGGCGGGACAGGGGCCTGTGAAGGAGCCTGAGTTGGAGTTGCCTGTGCTGCAGGTGTTTGCTTCGGGCCTTTTGATCGTTTACGTTGCTTATTAGCAACTGCGGCGAAAGACACGGCAGCCGTAGCAGGAGGCGAAGGGCCTGGCTGCTCGGTTGCAAGTCTGGAACCAGCTTCCGGATGCCTCGGTGGTGGCAGGCGCCCTTTCGGCTTTCGCCGCTCGAGCTCCCGCTGAAACACCGGACATGCCCGGTAGTTGGCGGGGTGACTTCCGCCGCAGTTGATGCACCTCTTAAAAGCAGGTGCATCGCAGTGTTTACTGGCGTGAGGTAGAGAGCACCTCACGCACGCCGGAGCGTTTGAACAGGTTTCTGAATGGTGCTCGAAGCGTTGGCACCTGTAGCACTGAGGCAGAGTCCCGGGGGCGCGGCTTCTTTCCACTTTTATGCGGAATCCAAAAAGCCGCGTAAGAGAGAGTAGACTTGCGCCTGCCTCGCTGTTCTCCTCCATGATGCGAACCAGGGGAATTGGACGCCTTGGTCCGGCAGGAAAAAATACACGATGTACCGCGCGAACCGGATAGCCCAGCTCGCGTAGCTCATCGAGGATTTCCTCGAGAGGAGAGTCCACGTCAAAGCCTCTGAGCACAAAGGACAGAGGCTTTACGTGTTTCGGGGTAAAGGTGTGGTATTGCAGGTTGGCGGATTCGACGAACGCCATGACGCTGCGGTACTCGTCCATTCCTCGGACAACGATCTTGACAGTGTCGCCCCCAAGGAGCTTCAAGTCTACGTTGGCCGGGGAAAGTCCGGGAGCCACTATCAGACGCCGGTAAAAACCGGTGACGTTGTTCACGCCGTGAACGAAAACGGGCGAGATGCGACGTGTGGCCGGCGGTGCTTGGGCATCGCCGGATTCGCCATCGGCGGGGACAACTTCCATGGCGGACGCCGAGGAAGAGGTTGAGGAGGACCTGTTCCGCCTCGGTTTCTTAATCGGGCGCCCCCGTGGCCCAACCGCCACGAAAGCGTCGGTCTCGTCGCCGGGCAGCGGAACCGTCCGGGGATCTACTTGGTCCGCATCCATAAGCGAAGAACACGGCGAATCGCTCGTGTGGTGAATGGAACTGGCGAGCGACTGCGTGCTTGTTGACGCGCCCGAAACGGGCATATCCGTCAACGAGCGGGAGGTTCGCCGACCAGAGGCAGAGGTCTGCCTCCGGCGGTAACCAGGGACCTAGGGTCCGGCCCGAGCCGGATCGCAAGAGGGGAAACTGGAACGCTCAGGCTATCTACGAGCTGGGCTAATGACCGGCTTCGTTAGATACCTCTCCTTACCAAGAGAGGTGTCCACCGGCCTCTTTACCTAGGCGATATCCAAGCTTGCTTACCACTGGTGGGGGCTCGCAAGGATCGTCCTAGGCAGCGCTACCTAAGAGCCTGAGCGTCAGCGGGCAAGATGCGCTGCGCAACTTAAAGCTCTGGCAGGCTGAAAATGCTTCCTCTTCAACGGCAAGTTGGTGGTCCTGAAAAGGGTATAAGATACAACTTTATGTCTTAATACTCTATGAGGTTCAGGTAACAGGATTGATTTTAGAAAGACTATCACTTCCAATTTTATTTATTAAAGCCAGTCCAGCCTAAGCCTCGACATGGAGCAGCAGCGGAGTCTACCTAGAGCATTTGCCAGGGTAGGCTGTGTCTGTTTTTGCTCTGCAAAATTTAGTTAATTTCTGCGGAAATATTGTATATTCATCATTTTAATCATCATCGTCGTAATCAGCATCATCAACTACATCAGATTCAACACGTCTACAGTGCAAACAGTTTTTATTTAACTTGTGCGGGAGTGTTTTTGTTTCCGTGTGCTGTGCAGTCTGTGTTGTGCTCAATTGCTGCCTGTGAATAGTTCAGTGTCTGGTGATCCCTCAATCCTTGCCTAGCGTAGACGTTTCATTTCGGCTTGTCTGACATGGCGTCGAATACGCCCCCAAATCCTCTGCTGGCGCCGCTTGTCTCCTTAATGGAAACATGCTCACCCGGCTTTCTTTCAACGCCTCTTCCTCACGTTAGTGAAAATAGTGATAGTGGAAGTGATAATAGTGCTGTGGAAATGTGCAGTGTTGTGTCAGGGGACGGAAAGTTCTCGCTTGTGCAAGGCAAATCTGCCAAGCGCAAACGAAAACTGGCCCTAACTCCGCCGCCCGCCTCAGCTGCACAGCAGCCTTCCCATCATGGTAACAGCGGCACTCAGCGTGAGCAGCGTGAGTATTCAACAACTAACCGACCCCTCAAACCATCGACCCATCTCACTGTTGCCAGTCATATCGAAGGTACTCGAGCGACTCCTGCACGGTCGTTACGCGCCTCTGCTAGATGGTTTCATTCGGCAGGAGCAGTTCGGCTTCCGCAGAGAGCATCGACGACCCTTCAACTCGTCCGGGTTGTTACCCATTTGACGGACGCCTACAACAAGCATCTGTCCTCCGTCGCTGTATTGGTCGACGTGAGTAAGGCCTTCTATCGAGTCTGGCACGAAGGCCTTCTCTACAAACTGGCCCACTCCCCACTCCCTGACTCATTCGTTCACTTTCTCCGATCGTACTTGTGCGATCGCATCTTTAGGGTATGCGTCGATGGGTCGTTCTCATCCGTCCGACCAGTCGCCGCAGGCGTACCTCAAGGATCTGTCCTTGGCCCCGTTCTGTACCTCGTGTACACGAACGACCTGCCTGTTCAGCCTGGAGTCACTCTCTCGCTCTATGCGGATGACGCTATGTACCACGCCAGCTCAGCGAGTCTTGATTTCGCAGCTGGCCTGGTGCAGCGTCAGCTCGCCGTACTTCCGGACTGGCTAAGGAAGTGGAGGATGGCGGTCAATGCGGAGAAATCCGAGGCGATCGCCTTTTCTCATAAATTAACTTCCCGCTGCCAGTCCCTCTCCCTTGAAGGGAGCCCAATCGAGTGGAAACGGACTGTAAAGTACTTGGGCGTCACTCTTGACCGACGCCTAAGCTTTGCACCTCATGTCTCTCTGAGTCTCCAGCGCGCCAGAGGCGTCAGAGCCAAACTATTTCCCTTTCTCTCTCATCGGGGTTCAGTGCCTGTGCGCACTAAACTCACCATCTACTTGCTCTTTCTTAGGGCAATCCTGACTTACGCAGCCCCCGCCTTTTGGGTACTACTCAGCCCATCCGTTGTCGCCCGTTTGGAAGCTTTCCAATCCCGAACCCTCCGCTACATCTCCAACTCTCCCTGGTTTGTCAGAAATGATGCCATCAGGCGAGGGTTGAAGGTTCCTTCACTCACCGAATTCGTTCGGTCCCTAGCCCTCAACCTATTCTCCCGAGCCTATGTCTCGACCCATCCCCACATCCGTCGACTAATCACAGATGTCGGCCCACCACCTAGACGACAAAAACGCCCCCGAGCATTGCTCGACGACCCCCCATAAGCAGTTACAGCACATCTGCCCAATCCCCCCCGTCCTTGAGTATTTTCACGCTCCTACTCCTTCCTTCTTTCTCTTGTCCGTGCTGGTGCTCGGCGACAGACTAGAGGGGGGTCTGCGCTCGCCCTAGGAGTGCTTAGTGCCACCTCTGGTGGACGCTGCCTCCTCCTACGCTCTCTCCCGTGCGCCGACGTTGCCGCTTGGCAGCCCTCGGCGACTTTTCCTGAGCGGCTAGGGGCGCCCTACCCGTTGTGGGAGGGTAATTCCTGCTTCTCAAGCGAAAGGTCTTCGAGGTCTCCCCCATTCTGCCGTCACGGGTCTCTTCGAGGTCCCAGGGTCCACGAAAATCATAACATCCTGTCCCTGCAAAATAAAATTGATGGAGGCTCCATTCCTTTGAAAGCGCGAGATCGCTAGCCAAGGTAACAAGCAGGCAACATGCAGTCATCGAGTATCACCCGGACACTCATAATCACCCTGCGATTGGAAGGAGCAACATCTCAAAAGTGCTCTCTCTTCATGGGAAATTGTCTCTTTTTCAAGTGCGATAGTACCCGGCTTTGATCAGTTTTTACCGACCAGTTCAATTTTACAAGTGTTGTGCAAGTTTTTTTTTTTTTTCAACTACTCAAGAATCAGTGCAGTGCAGTGTAGTGTTCAGTGCAGTGTTGTGTTCTTGTGCCGTGCAGTGTTTCGTGTGTGTTCCGCTGCTGCCTGGAGCTTCTTGGTAAGTGATCTGCTTTTGTATTTTGCTTACCGTAGTGCTTGGTCGTAGTCCTTAGTTCCGTTCCGCCTAAGGCGTAGGCTTTGCCTCGCCGATGGCTGCCCGCAAACCTTCTTCCGTCGGCCCTTCTCAGGGCCAACCTGCTTCCGTCGGTCCTTCTCAGGACCTCTCAATTCCTGCTCGCGCTCTGGCGCAACCACTCCCAGATGGCCCTTCTCAGGACCACCCTACACCTACCTCGTCGGGGGAAACTCACGACGCGGACTCGGCCATGGATACTGATGGTGCATGGCAGTCTGTCAGCCGGAAACGGCGTGTCAGTGCCACCTCCACTGAATCCGGTCGGACTTCGCGTCGAGGCTCAACCGCGGGGCAATCTACCATGGCCAATTCCCAGCAACAACCCGACCAGCCCCGGCGTATCCCGCCTCTGATTTTCGCCCGGCCTTCGGATTGGGCTAATTTCATGCGTCGGATACACCGGTGCACTCCTTCTGGCACCTTGACTGCTTCGGCTCAAGGTGACAATTCCATTCGCCTGAACCCCACGACCGTGGAGTGCTTCCGTATTGCACAGAAGTTCCTCACGGACGCGGGTATCCCGTTCCATACCTTTGCCTTGCCGGAGGAGAAGGAACTCAAGGTTCAAGTTATTGGTATCCCTGCTGGTACCCAGCCTGAGATCATCTCTGATGAACTCACGAGTTTAGGCTTTCGTGTACATAGTGTCACGCCTCTCTTCTCCCCCGGCAAGAAACTAGCGCGTAATGCGTTCCTGGTGAAAATCCGAAAGGTGGGTGATTACCAGGCCATCTATGGTATCAATTTTATGTTTTATTTGAAAGTTAGGGTGGAAGCTTTCGAAGCCCAAGCCGGACCGAAGCAGTGTTACAACTGCCAGAGGTACGGCCATTCATCGGCATTTTGCCACCATCCCACCCGCTGTTTGCGCTGTGGCGATAGCCATCGAAAGGACACTTGTCCTCTCGCTCGTGCTGCCGCCACTTGCGCCAACTGCGGGGAACCTCACCCGGCATCATCAAAGTCCTGCAAATTCTATGCTGCGGCTTTGAAGAAGCTGTCAAAGTCATCGCAGCAGCGCGTTCCTGCGCCTCCAGCTAGGCCCCAAGCATCTAGGCCTGCCGCCTCGGCGGCACCTATCCCCGCTGCGGCACCGGCACTTGCGCCTGCCCCAGCTCGTCCGGCGTCTACCGGGGCGCCCAGCTATGCGGCTGCAGCTGCTTCACAGCCTGCCGCACAGCCTGCGGCCCAGCAGCCAAAACCTGCTGCGCCGTCCAAGAAAAGGACAAAACCATCTCCCCCAGCTTCCTCGCAGCACACGCCCGCTGCACCACAGCCAGCATCTACTCCAGATGTCCGAACTCCTAGGCAGCCAACACAAAAGGCCCCTGCCCAGAATGGCATCATGTTCCTGCACCCGGCGCCCAAGCCTCAGGCGGCACCGGCGTCTGCCGCGTCCTCGGACGTGACTTTCGCCGCCCGCGTGCATGCTTGGATCAACGCCTTGATCCCGCAAATTCTTGCTGCCAAGGATGTCCAGTCCTTAATCGTTATCATTCTCACCTCCGTGACCTCGCTTATCCCTCTCGATGGCTAGGCCCTTTCGGCTGGTGGCTTGGAACGCATGTGGCGTTCTATCTCGCCGTGCCGAATTGGCCGCCTTCGTCACCGAATATGACATAGACGTCATACTCCTTAGTGAAACCCACTTAACTCCCGCTCACTCTTTCCAGCTTCCGGCGTACACGACGTACCGCACAGACCGGCCTGGCCAGAACCGGCGTGTCGCATCTGGCGGCACTGCCATTCTGGTTCACAGGCGCATCGCCCACCGCCCCCTGCCGCCTCCGGCGACTCGTCGCTTGGAGGCGACGGCGGTTGCTCTCTGCATCGGGGATCGGGAGGTTCGACTGGTTTCAGTCTACCTCCCCCCTCGAGGTGGACCACCGCCCGACGAGAATGAATGGGACGCTCTCTTAGAAGACCCTTTACCTACCATCGCAGCCGGAGACTTTAATAGTAAGCATCCCCTCTGGAACAGCCGTGTCTCTAACCCTTATGGCCGCTCTCTGTACCAATACGTTCAACGTCATCTTCATGTGAACGCTCTTGGTCCTAGATCACCGACCTATATCCCCAATCACCGGGGACCTCCAGACGTCCTTGACATTGCTGTTGTCAAAGACTCTTGGCCTACCCTATCGCAATAGAAGCCGTGTCAGACCTCTTGTCTGATCACGACCCGGTATTACTCACTGTTCGGCCCACGCTGGACACACCTCTCCAGCCTCCCCATCGTGTAACGAGAGTCAACTGGCGATCGTTCCACGATGAACTGGGTCGAACAGTACCATCTGACCCCCAGGTCGACATCTCCAGCCCGGATGATGTAGACCGTTTGGCCGAATATCTTCAAGAAGTCGTCACGTCCGCTATGGACAACCACACCTATAACGTCCCTGCGCCCAACAGACGGTCGCAGTTACCTGAAGAGGTGATTCTGGCCATCCGCAACCGGCGCCAGCTCCGCCGGAGATGGCAACAAACCCGGGACCCTGCCGTAAAACGCAGGCTAAACGCCCAATCTGACCTTGTCAAGCAGCTTCTGCTTGATGCCACTGCTCATCGATGGGACTCATATCTTGAGTCTCTGGAAGTCACGCCACAGTCCGTTTTCCGGGCTGCGCGCCGACTCACTGGCGAGAAAAGGACCCGCTACCCCCTACGATCACCGAACGGGATTGTGTACTCCGCGGCCGACAAAGCAGAAGTCTTTGCCGATACCATGGAGGAACAATTTACCGTTCATCGAGGCGTCTGTGACCCCGGCCACTCGGCAGCGGTCGCAGACTTCCTATCTGGATATTTTTCCCGCCCTCCCGCAGACCCGATCGACCCGTTCGACGAGGCTGAAGTTGAAACGGCCATTAGTCGACTGCGCCCCAAGAAGGCGCCCGGCGAGGACCGTATTGGTGCAGCGGCCCTACTCAACGCCCCAGCAAGTCTCGTTTCCCTCATCCACGTGCTGTTCAATGGATGTCTCCGGCTCCATTACTATCCCAGCCCTTGGAAACGAGCCAAAGTCATCATGTTACCGAAGGCTCGCAAGCTGCGTACTCTCCCGGAGAATCATCGACCCATCTCTCTTTTGCCAGTACTATCGAAGGTGTTCGAGCGCCTCCTGCATCGCCGAATTACTCCCCTGCTGGATAATTTCATCCGGCAGGAACAGTTCGGCTTCCGCAGGCAGCATTCGACCACTCTTCAACTTGTCCGAGTTGTCACGCAACTCACTGACGCCATCAACAGGAACCATCAAACTGTCGCCGTCCTTCTGGACGTGAGTAAGGCCTTCGACAAAGTCTGGCACGAAGGCCTTCTCTACAAACTAGCCACCTCCCCTCTCCCTGCCTCATTTGTACATCTGATGCGGTCGTATCTCTGCGACCGCAAATTTAGGATCTGCGTCGACGGGACGTACTCTTCTGTCCGCCCCGTCGCCGCTGGCGTCCCTCAAGGATCTGTCCTCGGCCCCGTTCTGTACCTTGTGTACACGAACGACCTGCCAGTATTGCCTGGAGTCACGCTCTCTCTCTATGCGGACGATGCGATGTACCACACCAGTTCTGCAAACCTTCGTTTTGCGACTGACGTGGTGCAGCGCCAGCTCGCATTACTTCCGGCCTGGCTAAGGAAATGGCGGGTGGCGATCAATACGGAGAAATCCGAGGCGATCGCCTTCTCCCGTCAGCTCACTTCCCGATGCCAGACCCTCTCCCTTGAAGGGAGCCCAATCGCTTGGCAACGTACTGTGAAGTACTTGGGCGTCACTCTTGATCGACGCCTAAGCTTCAGAGCTCACGTATCCACAGTGCTCCAGCGCGCCCGAGGCGTCAAAGCCAAACTCTACCCATTCCTATCGCCTCGAGGGCCACTGCCTGTGCGCACGAAGCTCTCGATTTATCTGCTCTTTTTACGAGCCGTCCTTATGTACGCAGCGCCTGCATTTTGGACCCAACTCGCCCCCGACGTCGTTAAACGCATGGAAGCCTTCCAAGCCCTTACCCTTCGCCTTATCTCCGGCTCTCCCTGGTATGTAAAAAATGATACTATCAGGCGAGGGCTGAAGATTCCGTCGCTCGATGGATTTGCGCGAACTCTTACGTTCAACCTCTTCCATCGAGCATCCATTTCAGACTTTCCCCACCTCCAACATCTCGATAACGATGATGGACCACCACCAGTCAAACGCCGCCGCCCTCGAGCTTTGCTCGACGACCCACCGTAATTTTAAAATAAATTGCCCTCTCACCATCTGTCCACGCGCCGACCAATCGGATCTCACCACCATCCTTCCAGTCAAATCCGGTCCGTTGCAGGCCGACAGATTGGTCGAGCGTTGTGCCGGCTTTAGGTGTGCCTAGCGCCACCTTCAGTCGGCAACTTCGCCCCTCCAGTCTCTCGCCTGCCTCGGTATCGCCATAAGGCAGTCTACCGGACTCTTACCGGGCTGGCGGAAGTGTATCGACCCGTTGTGGGCGAACAGATCCCGCCAATCCGTGCTAAGCGTTCGCGTAGGCTTCCCTCTCAGGCCATTGGTGGATCGCGTCAGCGGTTCAGCCAATCACAGCCCGTCTCCTTCACCTCCGCCAAAATAAAAAAGGGGGTACCTATCCTCGCTGCGACAAGTCTCGCTCCAAGCACTACAGAAGCAACAGGCAGTCATCGGGCTCGCCCGGACGCTGCCGTCACTGGGGCACGCACTGAGCTGTGCCCTACACGCATCGTTGGCCCGGACACTGCGACCACCGGAGCACGACTAGCTGCTGCTCCGTACAACTCTGGACTCTGGACTCTGGTCCCGGACACTGCGACCACCGGAGCACGACTAGCTTTTGCGTTCCCTATCCCAAGCTCTCCCTTCGGTCAAGCTCGAGGCGAGGTGCCAACGCGCCACGCTAAAGCTGGCGACCGCCACGATCCCCGACTTCCGCTCTGTTCAGGCATTCCTGACAGGGCGCAACATTTCTTTTCATACATTTGCCCTCCCGTCAGAGCGAGAAATCAAGGTCGTTCTGTCGGGAATACCTTCCTTTACTGAAACTGATGCCATCAGGCAGGAACTTGTTGCGCTCGGCTTTGCGCTACTGCGGTAAGCGTCCTGCATGTTGGCAAAGGTGATGACCGCAGACCTGTTAACAGCTTTCTGTCAAACTTCTGAAAGTAGGCCCTTTCGAGGAGATTTACAGTCTCCAGAATCTTCTGCATCTATGGGTGCAAGTCAGGACATTTGACCCGCGGCCCGGCCCCTCGCAGTATTTTAACTGCCAGAGGTTCGGCCACAGCAGTATCTTTTGTCATCAGCCCCCGCGTTGCGTGCGTTGTGCTGAGCCTCATCGTGGCTGTGATAAGCCAAAGACGGGGTTCACAGCTAAATGCTGCAACTGTGATGGAGCCCACCCGGCTAATTACCGAGGCTGCCCAAACTTTATCGCCGCCATGAAACCGCAGCGACCTCCTGTGCGCCCTGGCGCGCAGGCAGGCCGTGTAGCTGGTCCTGGCCCTAACCGGCGTGAGGCATTCCCATCTCTCACTGGTTCATCTGCCAAGGTCCCGGCAGCAACTCCGGTTGCTTCCGTTGCCGCTGTCTCGCCTGCAGTCGTCGCTTCGGCGCCGCCTGCAGCGGCCTCAACTCCGGCGCCTGCCGGAGCGCCCGCACCTTCCTACGCGGCCATGGTCGCTAAATCTGTCCCATCTCCAGCCCGTTCGGGCAAGCCTAAGCGCTCTCGTCGTCGCCGGAACTCCGCCGGCCGACCTACATCATCGCAGGTTCCACCTGTACCAACTCCGCGGGCTCGACCCGCCCCCAGTCATCAAACTCAACCTCCCAGTGAGCAGTCTACTACTCAGTCCACCAGCCCAGCGCCATCTACTACCCCTGTCGAGGCCAGTCAGGCTTGTCCTCCGGTGTCCCGGGAATCTTCTCAGGCATCGGCGGATCCCCTGACTGCCTGGGCAGACAATCTTGTTGCATCTATAAGGACTGCTCGCGACACTACCACAGTGCTTGCCCGGGTCTTCCAATCCCTAGCTACCCTCTTTCCTCTACTTCCCCTGAATGGCTAATAGCCTGAAGATCGTTGCGTGGAACGCCTTCGGGTTGCTCCCCAGACGATCTGAACTGATGACTTTCGTGACGGAGTATGATGTTGATATCATACTTCTTTCCGAGACTCATCTGGCTCATTACCACTCGTTTTCCCTTCCTGCCTATGTCTGTTATCGTCAGGATCGTCCCCTATGGCCTCGCTGTCCCCCCTCGGGGGGCACAGCTGTCTTAGTCCACAGACGGATATCCACAGGCTTTTGCCTCCTCTAGATACATCTATTATTGAAAGCTGCGCGGTGGCGGTGGACGCCGGCGGATCGGAGTTGCGCGTTGTTTCTGCGTACCTCCGGCCTGGCCGGCGAACTCCGCTACCGCCCGAGGAGTGGGACGCCCTCCTCGACCACCCCCTCTCAACCATTGTAGCCGGCGACTTAAACGCCAAACATCCATCATGGAACAGCCGCGTTGTCAACGCCTATGGAAATTCTCTGTTCCGGTTCGTCTCTGGCGACCCAGCACTTAATGTCATCGGCCCTGAAGACCCTACCTACTACCCCTTTAACGGCCATCAGCCGGACGTTCTTGACTTAGTAGTTGTCAAGAACGTTGCCCGCAACATCGAGGTCTCGTCTGTGTCGGATCTTTCGTCCGATCACAATCCCCTTGTTATAACCGTTCGAGAGCTGTCGGCGTCACCCCGACTTCCCGCTCAGATTGTTAGGAGAGTCAACTGGCGATCCTATCACGATGAGCTCTCTCGAAGGTTACCATCTCTCCCGGCGGACCCTATCGTCACTCGTGACGATTTGGATCTCCGCGCCACACATCTTCAGGAATTGGTCCAAGGTGTCATGGACACCTACGCACTCGAAGTGAATCATCGCAAATCGGCCTTACCTGCGGATGTACTCCACGCCATCTGGCTACGGCGCAAGCTCCGCCGCAGATGACAAAGAACCCGTGACCCAGTCGTAAAGCGACGATTTCAACAACAGTCCCTTTACGTCCAGCAGCTACTGCGGGACGTAAACTCTGATCGATGGAACTCATATCTTGAGTCTCTTGAAGTCGACCACGCCTCCGTCTGGAGAGCGGCGAGTAGACTGACCCGCGAGAAGAGAACTCGCAACCCGCTGGAAACCCCGAACGGGATTGTGTCTTCATCAGAAGGCAAGGCTGAGGTCTTCGCCGACTGCATGGAGTCGCAATTTACAGTTCATCGAGGCGTTTCGGACCCTGCCCACTCGGCAGAAGTCCGGGACTTCCTATCTGGTTATTTTTCTCGCCCTCCCGCTGGCCCAGACCTTCCGTTCGACAGAGACGAACTAGTTTCGTCTGTCTGCCGACTAAACCGCCGTCACGCCCCCGGTCCTGATCGGATCGGGGCCGCTGCATTACAATATCTCCCGGCCTCAGGCGTTGACCTCGTGCTCGAGCTGTTCAACTCTTGTCTCCGGCTACAGTACTTTCCCCGCCTGTGGAAAACTGCCAACATCGTTATGATACCAAAACCCCGCAAGCCGCGCATGCTTCCTGAAAGCTATTGGCCAATATCTCTCCTGCCAGTTATCTCGAAGGTTTCGAGCGGCTCCTGCTGGCCCGCATCTCGCCGTTGTTGGATAATTTTATCCGCAACGAATAGTTCGGGTTTCGCAGAGAGCACTCGACCACGCTTCAACTAGTCCGCGTGGTAACGCAACTCTAACGCCACCAACAGGCGAGCGGCTACGGCCGCCGCACTGCTGGACGTGAGCAAGGCCTTCGATAAAGTCTGGCACGAAGGTCTTCTCTTCAAACTTGCTAACTCCCCCATACCACCGTCCATAGTGTTTTTCCTCCGGTCGTATCTCTGCGACCGAACCTTCAGGGTGAGCGTCGACGGAACCTGCTCTGCAGTTCGTCCCGTCGCCGCCGGCGTACCTCAGGGATCTGTCCTCGGCCCCGTTCTGTACCTTGTGTACACGAACGATCTGCCTGTCTTACCCGGTGTCACGTTGTCTTTGTTCGCTGACGATGCAATGTATCATTACAGCTCTGTGTCCCCGCGTTTTGCGAGTACACAGCTGCAGTGTCAGTTGGACCAGCTTCCGGACTGGCTACGGAAATGGCGGGTGATGATCAATACGGAGAAATCCGAAGCGATCTGTTTCACTCGTAAGTCCATCTCCCGATGCCAGCCCCTCTCCCTGGAAGGGAGGCCTATCGCCTACAAAGAGTCGGTGAAGTATCTAGGCGTTCGGCTTGACCGGCGTCTTTGCTTCAACACCCACGTGACAGAAACCCTCTCCAAGGCTCGCGGCGTCCGAGCCAAACTTTACCCATACCTCTCGTGCCGCAGCCCCCTGGCGCTGCGCACGAAAGTTACCCTCTATCTGTTGTTTCTACGGTATGTATTGACCTATGCGGCACCTGTTTGGTGGTCACTTGTCTCCGCCACCAACAGGCGTAGGCTGGAAAGTTTCCAATCCAGAACCCTCCGTTCCTTGCCGGGATCTCCTTGGTTTGTTAGAAACAGTGTCATTCGAGGAGGTCTATGAGTTCCTACTCTCTCTGCCTTTGTCTGGTCATTAGCTGCGACTCTCTTTGCCGCAGCTGAGACCTCTTCCTTCCCTTACCTCAGGACCATCAGCACCACGCAACCACCTCCCCCTGTCCGGGTCAAACGCCCTCGGGCGATTTTCGATGACCCGCCATAAATTTAAGTAAACTACTTAAATCTACTTTTGCATAGTCACTATCTGCCCTTGCCCCAGAATTTACCTTCAAAGCTGTTTCCTTCCTCCCTTCTTAGTATGCCGACCGCGCGGAATGCCGCTGCTACGCGCTATCACTGGCACGGAGGCTCTCCGCCTCGCGGGGAGCGACCGACGCCTCACGGCGTCGGCACGCGGGACTGGGAACGGGTGACATCTGTCACCTGAACCCGTTCATGCGGCAGTGCCCACTGATGCTCAAATTTTGAAAATAAATAAAAATTAAAAACCTTTCTCCCCCGCCTTCTTAGTTAACTAGTTAGCGGTTGTCCATTCCTGTTTTTAGGCACCAGTCGAATGAACCTGAACTACGTCTATCTTCAGGCAGCCATTGGGCTCGACCCAGATGCTGCAGTCATGCACCGAGTGCAAAGACGCCCCGCTACTACAATGCTACATGCTACATGCTCCTCGACATGTTCAGATAGTAACATCAGCCAAAACCTCTGAGCCTGTGGTACGGAAACCAGCCCCTAGGTCTGCCCCGGTTCCGAAACCACCAAGTGCAGTGAGCCCGAGCAAAGCTCAACAGGCCACACCAAAAGCCGCGCCCCCGGAACCGGAACGCGAGATACCCGCCTACGCGAAGGTCCCTTTGCCGCAGGATGGCGAGGAAATTGATCCTCTTCTGCCGCCGCCACCCAAGCCTCGCTACCCCAGATCAGGCAAAAAGCAAGGTAGAACCCAGGCCAAGAACACGGGCCAGCCAAAACCTGCCACTGGACCCAAGCCTGTCCGCCAAAAGCCAGAGCGACCACCCGCTCCAGAACCTGCCCCCAAGGCTTCCACCGCCTCGCCCCGCAGCAGCTATGCAGCTGCCGCCAAGCGTTCTCCTCAGGCCTCATCTACCGATGATCTCGCCGTCGTTTCCGACTTTCTGGCAAGCTACGACTTCCAGAAAGTAGCCCAAACTTTCCTTAAAATCAAGGAACGCTTGGCAACAGCCTCACCCCAAGACAAATTCTTCATCTTGGTGGAAGCCTGCCGTATTATTGGGCTGTTATGAACGGACAACCACGGCAATCCTTCAAGCGAGACCTCGAGCTCGTGGCGTGGAACGCTAACGGCCTCGCTTCCCGGCATTCTGAGCTCTTAGAGTTCGTTGCCCGACACAAGCCCGATGTGCTTCTTATTGGTGAGACGCACCTGACCCCGCATCGTCGATTCCGACTACCCAACTACGTGTACTACCGGGATGACCGGTCGGATCGCGCAGGAGGGGGCACAGCCATCGCGGTGAAGGCGAATCTTCGCCATCACCGCGTTGTCCTGCCTCAGCGGCGGAACCTCGAGTGCACCGCGGTTGAGCTCCATGGTGCTCTCGGCGGTCTACTCGTGGTTTCCGCTTACAAGCCTCCACAAACGGAGCTCCTGTCGAACGATCTGGAGGCCGTCTTTGGCGCACACAGAAGGGTAGTCCTGGCGGGCGACCTGAACTGTAAGCACCCTGATTGGGGGAGTCGCTTGGAGAACCCAAACGGGGCCCGCTTATGCAGGTATGCTGATGCGGCTCGGGTCACAGTCATGGGTCCTACTGGGCCTACGTACTATCCCTCGAGGGCTAACTCCCGCCCTGATGTACTAGACATTGCCGCGGTCAGGGGCGTTTATTGCCCGGTCCACGTCTCCGTCATTTCGTAACTGTCCTCGGACAATTGCCCCATCACATGGTCGGGGCCGAAGCCCCACATTCCCTCCAACGCCCCTCAAGCTCTTAAGTCACGAGACTTATTGCTCAAGGCTTCTGACACCCAGAACTGTATAGCTACCCAGCACGCTACCGTCCGGCGGGTAATCGAGTGGGAACGCTTTGGCCCGGCGTTCAGTCGCCGCCTACCTGACCATATCCCGCTCGACACTACCCAGCATGTCGACGAGGCAGTTGCCTTATTCGACACAGCCGTAGTCTCGGCGGTAGACGTGTCCCCCCGGATGAAGCCGGGGATCACGCCCGACTATCAGCGTATCCCCGAAGAGGAGTCTCAGCTCGCTTGCGAGAGGAATCGCCTCCGGAGACGCTGGCAGAGGACTCGTGACCAGGCTGACAAGGCTGCGTTCAACAGAGCGTCCGGCAAGTTGAGTCGCGACATGCTGGCGTTCCGTAGACGCAACTGGGAACTAGCTGTTACACAGATGGATGGCTCTGCCGAGATCTGCTCCAGCGATTGAAAGGATCAACAACAGAATTCTAACCTCAAAAATCCTCTCCAGACCAGCCAGTTGGCTAAAAATTCGGATTAGTTCGAGTGGACCGGAATTCGGCCAGTTCGCAACAAGTCGTGAACGGGCTATTGTTCCTACTTTGTGCGCGGTGTTCTGTGCCGAAGTGTGTTGAGTGCCAATGAAAAAGTGCTACTGCAGTACAGTACGGGAGTTTGCTCTCTCCTCTACCCCAAGAGCGTACCCGACACCCGTTGATGACGGCGATGTTGGGACGACACCAAGGGGAGCCCCTGTCCGGGGAAAGTTGTGGCCCTAATAAGGGCCATAATAGATCCGATGGCAGGGTAGCCACCTGTGCTGCGAAGCGTTAAGCTAAGCTCCACAGATGGAACTAAGCTCCCCCAAAATCTGAAATTGCCGCAGTCCGCGGCGATGGTCCTTTTAAGGTCCACCCAGCATCTGACGAATTTCGCGGGCCCAGCCTTCCGCTGGTCCTGCTACCGAAACTGAACTGACACAGTCCGCGGCGAAGGTCCTTCTAAGGCCCGCCGAGCATCTGGAGATTCTTCGCGGGACCAGCCTTCAGTTGGTCCTGCTAAGGACCACCAACCAACTACAAGTACTTTGCAGGTCCGGCATACTGCCGATCCTGCAGAGAGCCACCATACATCTGACCATCCCGTGGGGGACCAGCCTTCTGCTGGTTAGGGCATTCAATAGTAAGCCTGGGCCTTCCCAGTGCTTCCAATGTCAGCGATTCGGCCACTCATCGGCCTTTTGTAAGATGCCGCCGCGTTGTGTACGCTGCGGGGAGGCCCACAACGAGAATTCTCCCGTTGTGAAGCCTCAACCCGCGACGTGCTGCAACTGCGGGGGCAGTCACCCGGCTAACTTTAGGGGTTGTAACCACTTTAAGAAGGTCCTAAAGAAACAGCAGCGGGAGCAAAACCGTCAGGTTGAACCTCCTCGCCCTGCTCCTAGACCCTCTAAGCGGGCGGCAGTCCAACCACCCGTCTCGGCATCTACGGCTCTTCCTGCGGAACCTGCCGCTGGAAGAACCCTAACTTAAGCTACAGCGGTCGCTACGACGCCCCCTGTGGCCCCCAGAACCTTAGCACCTGCCGGAGTGCCATCTCCTCAAGCGGCAACGCCCGCAGTACCCCCCTCACAGACCCAGCCGCTTAAGAAACGGCGCGCTAAGCGCAAGGCTAGACAACCACTAGTGGCAAAACATCTATACCCGGAGGCTAACAACGCCCCTCCGGCTGCCCAGCATCTACCCGGCCAGGAGCCTGCTTCTGTTTCCCAGTCCCCTGCGACTTCCATGGAAGTCTCGCCAGCCCCGAGCAGCCAGCTCCAATTGCTCAACCTCCCCTGGAGGCGGCATCTGCACCTTCCGCGGTCCCAGTGCCGGCTAGTCAGGCCCCTGTGGCCGGTGGTTCACCATTGGTCACTGAGGCTCAGCTGATGGCCTGGGTCAGCGGCATTGTCCCGCAAATTCTTGCTGCTCGGGATGTCCGGACTATACTCATGGCGATCCTAACATCGCTGATCGCCCTGATTGTCCCTACATTTAACCATGGCTAGACAGTTTCGGTTCGTCGCGTGGAATGCAGATGGTGTTAAGGCGCGTCGGGCCGAACTGGCAGCTTTCCTTGTGGAGTACGACGCAGATGTTGTACTCCTCTCTGAAACACATCTTGTCCCTAATCGTCGATTCTCCCTGCCAGCCTATGCTTGCTACAGGAAAGACAGGAATGGTCCCGATCGCCGCCACGCATCTGGTGGAGTGGCGATCTTAGTCCACAGGCGGCACTCTCATAGAGAACTCCCTGCCCCTGCAACGACCCTCATCGAAGCATGTGCTGTGGCGCTCGATGTTGCCGGCCTGGAGGTGCGCTTTGTTTCTGCGTACCACCCGCCCGGCCATAGTGCTCCGCCGCACGAGGAGTGGGACGCCCTCCTCGACAGCGATCTCCCAACCATCGTAGCCGGAGACCTTAATGCCAAGCATCCCTCTTGGAACAGCAGAACGTCAAACCCCTACGGCAATTCTCTCAGTAGGTCTGCCGAAGATGATCCCAGTGTCCTCATCATCGGCCCGTCCGAACCGACACACTTTCCCACTGCAGGTTATCCGCCGGATGTCCTTGATATTGTAATTGTCAAGGCCATCCCCTTTCATCTACAAGTCAGCGCGGTGTCGGACCTCTCGTCCGATCACGACCCCCTGCTTGTAACTGTCTTGCTGCCGTCGGTCTCATCCCGACTTCCCGATCGTCCTGTTAGGAGAGTCAATTGGCGATCCTATCTCGATGATCTGGCCAGGCAGTTGCCATCTGTCCCTCCGGACCCACTCGTCTCTTGTGACGACGTGGATCTCCGGGTACATCAGCTCCAGGACCTCGTCCAGTCTGCAATGGACAAGAACACCTATACTGTTCCGGTGAGTAACAAACGCTCCGACCTTCCTGCGGAAGTTCTCCAAGCAATCCGATTAGGCGCCAGCTCCGCCGCAGATGGCAGCATACCCGTGACCCTGCCGCTAGTCGGCGATTTCGAGTCCAGTCGGAACACGTCTCGCAGCTTCTGCTTGATGTAAACGCGAATCGATGGGACTCCTATTTGGAGTCCTTGGAAGTCGACCACGCCTCCATATGGAGAGCCCCTGGTAGACTAAAAGGCGAAAAGAGGACTCGCCATCCCTTGAATACCCCGGACGGCACTGTATACTCTGCAGAAGGCAAGGTGGAAGTCTTCGCCGACTGTATTGAGGAACAGTTCACCGTCCATAGAGGCATCTCTGACCCGGCTCATACGGCCGTCGTCAGGGATTTCCTATCTGGATACTTTCCTGCTCCCCCCAATGATCCTCCTAATTTGGTCGACGAGGAAGACCTTGCGTCTGTCCTTAGCCGACTGAAGAAGAGAAAGGCCCCTGGCCCCGATCGCATCGGCGCCGCTGCGTTGCAGAATCTCCCGCCTTCGGCAGTTGACGTTCTTCTTGAGCTGTTCAACTCCTGTCTCCGGCTGAGGTACTTTCCCCGCCTGTGGAAAACCGCCAATATCATCATCCAAAAAGCCGCCCACGCTACCTGGAAGCTACCGCCCGATATCACTATTGCCAGTAATGTCGAAGGTATTCGAGCGCCTCCTCCTGGCCCGTATTCGGCCCCTGGTGGATGGTTTAATCAGCGAGGAGCAGTTTGGGTTTAGGCCGAGGCACTCGACTACTCTTCAGCTATTACGGGTTGTAACCTGCCTAGCAGACGCCACCAACAATCATCAGGCAACAGGCGCCGTCCTGTTGGATGTGAGCAAAGCTTTCGATAAAGTCTGGCACGAAGGCCTGCTCTACAATCTGGCGCATTCGCCACTCCCGGCATCTATCGTCCACTTGCTCCGATCCTATCTGACGGATCGCACCTTCAGGATCAGCGTAGATGGGGCGTTCTCTCGGGTTCGCCCTGTCGCCGCCGGCGTCCCACAAGGATCAGTCCTCGGCCCCGTTCTGTACGTACTGTACACGAACGATCTGCCTGTATATCCCGGGGTCAAGTTATCTCTATTTGCCGACGACGCGTTGTTTCATTTTAGCTCGCTTTCGCCTTGGCGGACGAGCGTAATGTTACAACGCCAGTTAGCTATGCTTCCGGACTGGCTAAGGAAGTGGCGGGTAGCGATCAATACGGAGAAATTCGAGGCGATCTGCTTTACTCATAAGTCCATTTCCCGATGCCAATCCCTCTCCTTAGAGGGGAGACCCATCAACTGGACTGAGACGGTGAAGTACCTAGGTGTTCGGCTTGATCGGCACCTAAACTTCAACGCCCACGTGACCGCAACCCTCAACAAGGCTCGAGGCCTCAGAGCTAAAATATCACCTATGCTTTCGCGGAACAGCTGCCTGGCTGTCCGTACCAAACTTACATTGTATCTACTGTTCCTCCGAACAGTACTCACTTATGCGGCGCCCGCTTGGTGGCCTCTCCTGTCGGCCACCAACAGGCATAGGCTGACCGCTTTCGCCTTGGCGGACGAGCGTAATGTTACAACGCCAGTTAGCTATGCTCCCGGACTGGCTAAGGAAGTGGCGGGTAGCGATCAATACGGAGAAATCCGAGGCGATCTGCTTTACTCATAAGTCCATTTCCCGATGCCAATCCCTCTCCTTAGAGGGGAGACCCATCAACTGGACTGAGACGGTGAAGTACCTAGGTGTTCGGCTTGATCGGCACCTAAACTTCAACGCCCACGTGACCGCAACCCTCAACAAGGCTCGAGGCCTCAGAGCCAAAATATCACCTATGCTTTCGCGGAACAGCTGCCTGGCTGTCCGTATAAATCTTACATTGTATCTACTGTTCCTCCGAACAGTACTCACTTATGCGGCGCCCGCTTGGTGGCCTCTCCTGTCGGCCACCAACAGGCATAGGCTGACTACATTTCAGAACTGGACCCTACGCTCCCTCACGGGGTCCCCGTGGTATGTGCGAAATTCCGCCATTCACCGGGGCCTCCGTGTTCCAACCTTAGAGGTCTTCGTCTGGTCCTTGGCAACGAATTTGTTCGCCAAGGCAGGCGAGTCCCCTTATCCGCACCTCCAAAGGCTGAATAGCGTGGAGAATCCACCGCCCCCTCTCCGCGTCAGGCGCCCTAGGGCGCCGTTAGACGACCCCCTCTAAGTTCATCACATGAACCCCCCAGAAACGAACCCCCCTAACTTCTGGAGTCTGAAGTGATCACCATCATTCACTACCTGCGCCTGCCGATACTGTAGTCAATCATGCTGCGGCAGATTGGAATGGATTGATTTATTGCCAGCATCGGCTTTGCCGATTCGGCAGGGCTTTGATCCGGGACACGGGCTCCCGCGAGGTTGTGCAAATGCCTTCCTTGCGAAAGCCGACTGCCCCGGTGATGAGTCCCTTCGACTCGGCCGCCGCTTTCGGGCGGTCGAGCCTCTTGTCCTCGCCAGCGTGCCTCTAATTTTCCGTGGGCTATGGCCTCGGAGACCAAGAAGCCGCGACCAGGCGTTGCAATTGGCTGAAGCCATGACCACTAAGATCCCCGTCAGCACCTGCTTTGCTGATTCGGCAGGGTAATGACCTGAGACACGGGCTCTCGCGAGGTTGTGCAAGTGCCTTCCTTGCGGAAGCTGGCTGTCTCGGAGTCATTCCTTACCGTTTCGGCCGACGCCCTAGGGCTCTCGAGCTTCTTGTCCTCGCCAGTGCGTCACTACGTTCCCAAAGGCTAGCCTGAGGGGACCATGGTGTCGCGCCTTGGCGGGACAATTGGCTGAAGCATAAGCTCAAGCTTGCCTCCGTGGTGGCCATGTAATCCGCGGACTACATGGACCCGCGGACTGCACCATAACTCCCTTGTGCAGAGCAAACGACCGCGCTGACCTGTTGGCACCTGGCGTTCATCAGGCCTAGGCCTGGACAACGCTCACAAATTAGGGCGCAAGACGCCTGCGCATCATCCATCCATCAATTTTATTTAATTGTTGTCAAAGAGGAAAAGAAGAAACCACTTTTTCAATTCAGGAACTCCAGGCAAGAATTATCATAGTTAAAGTGTTCTACGTCTTTAGCAAAGAAATGTCTTGCGATATCACGTAACAAGGTTCTCCACATATTTATCATATAATTAGCTTAATCTCATCCTTATCGCTGTGGGATTAGATTGTTTCATTCTGGTGTGATAATGCATCATGCTACAGAAAACTGCTGTTTCTTAAATCACCATGGACCACAAAAAAAACGACAGTCTCAGGTCTGCTTTAAACGTTTTTTGTTCTATCTTAACTGTGTCGAAAAGCGGTGAGTAGTCTGTGTGTACAGTAATTGAAAGTAATTGTATTTGATTAAATTACATGAACATTTATGTACACAGAATACGATAATTTATACACACATTCAATTATTTTGAAAGGTTTCTCACAACAGATAAATTGCCGCTCAAAAATCACATATTTGTCAGTTTCCATAATAAAAGCTTGTTTAAAATGTAAATATTTTTGTCAGTTTCCAAAGTTTGAAGAATCTGTTTTGCATTATGTTATTATACGTTGGCCTATTGTTAGCCTATCAACGCCTTAATCAAACGAAATGTGTAAAACATAACTTATTATTTAATTCTTGTAAATATATTCTAATTTTCGTTAACTACATACTTGTTACTGCGGAACATAAATTGAAAAATAATATACAGACAAACGTCCGAATAACGAATTCTACGCAACGAAATCCTCTAAGTAACGAATTTTTTCTGCGCATTTAATTGCAAGTATTACCTCCACGTAAAGAAATTCAGACTTCTCAATAACTAAATTGTGATCCATTTCAAAATTTTAGTAATAATTATAAAGTCAATCCTTTTCGCTTTTCGCTCGACTTTCAGTAGGGAATTACACAGATTCATTATTGCCTATTCAAAAGTGTTTTGTCTAATAGTTGTGGCAATAAAATGTGTAGTATTATTGTCTTTCCTTCATACAAAGATTTGAAAGTGTAATATTCTCTGCAAAGGTTTCGATTCTAGATATGTTCTCTGGCATATCGTTGTGTCTAAAATTTATGTCTTAAATGGTGTACTGTGACAATTGTAGCTGGTCCGCTATAAAATCTAGCTACTCTGTGTAGACTCTTCTACATAAGACGTAGGGTAAGTTAGTCAACTTATTTTAAACAAAACAATTTAGTCCTTATGTTTAAAAATGCCAAACACGTGTAGCCTTTTGTTTATTTTTGTTTGAAGTCAATAATAATAAACAAAGTTTACTAACGTATGTAACTATAAAGCTCTAAAATCATATAAGAAATTTGAAAGGACCTCATAGTAGACATGCATCGATATAATAGTGGGTATCTGAAGTTTGTGACGTACAAGAGAAACTAAATTTTTTTAGTACGAAAATGTGTGGTATGTTGCAAGCTGAACTATCGCGATCCTGACTTTAATGTAAGAAAATTACACCAAAAAACACGCTTCTGTTGGCAATGTTGCTTTGTACTCACTTGGCGTATCTGAAATAACATTGGAGAAAGTAGTAGGTACTTGATAGAAAAGCTTATGACATTAGAGGTTCTTTATAAAAAGTGTATACATTGCTTAAATCTTAACAATGGAACGATTTGCTTTACTTTCCAAAAGGAGATGAAAGTATTCTTGGGAAGAATGGTTATATATATATATATATTTTTTTTATAAATAAAAAAATTTGTGTTACCTAACTTTTCTTAAAATGTTTTAAATGTTATGAAGTGTGAGTAGAAAAAACTGTGTGGGTATGAATATGAGTGAAAAAACTGTGTACATGTTTGAGTATGGCCACGCGCGTGCGTGTGTGTGGTTATGTCATCTGCTTTCTAGTATTAAGTTGCAAACGGTTTGAGATATTGGATTGACTTTATTGGTGTTCACAAAGGAGTTGACATAATTTTTTCCAGACTTTACCAGTTTTTCAATTTAAAGTTTTCATGATATTCTTGTGGTACCTATACGAATAATTACAGGTAAGTATTAACATTTATTTACATGACGTGAAGGACGGCTTTAACAGGAGCCGAGAAAGGCGATTACACTGAAAGTATCCGGGTTAGAGAAAACAATTTAAGAATAATTTGAACGTTCTAAATTGAGAACATAAATTCTTTAGAAATGTTGATCATATCGTTAATCAACGCAAACTAACAACTACCCAATCTTTTGGATATTTAATATCGCAGTGAACGTGTTTACATGTATACAAATAACGTATCAGAGATAGTGACTGATTAAAAACATATGGGAATTGCGCTATACACATGAATCGATTAACTTCCCTGCCGTATTGGACCCGCCTTTTTAAAATTATCAGAAGTTTCCATTTATAAATTAATTACATTATCGGTTATCTAAATTAAGTTGCATCTACTGTGGACATTGGAATTTATTGTGGTGTTTGTAAAGTCAAGTAGCGTTACTACACCAGGATGTGCGCAATTTCTTTTATCAAGATAAAACTTTCAAAATATGATACCGTTAATTTGTGATACTAAATGGGTAATGCTAGATACGATTTGTCACGTAAAAAGGTCTTGAATTCAACAAACTTTGTAAACATTATTACATCGACATGTTCTTATGGTATAAAACTGCTGATTTCTTTGTTGATTTCAATTGCACCAATTCACAATTACCGTAAAGACTGACGATATTATGATAATCACAATAGTAATAGACAAAAACATTAAGCACGCTACAAACAAACTTACTGTAGGCTAAACACATTACACTTACTGTATATGGCCGTTTCTTTTGTTACTTAAATAATTTTACAATTTATTATTTACTTACTAGTAAATCTTTATAAATTTCTATTTAGAAAAACTTCACAAGTTCTTGTCAACTGATATACTTTTAAGACACAAATGTCATAGATATATCCAACTCCAATATTGCCAGCATACTGAAAAAAGCCTCATAAATGATTTTAATGAAATCGAACGCTGTTTAAATAACACACTGTAGTACTGCCACTTGAAATGACTGAAGGACCTGATAACTTTTATTTCACTTAATCATTGACAATATTTTTTATTTCAATGGCATATTATTGTTTGTACTGTTATTTCCGTTTTCGAAAGGAAATTAAGATTGTAATATGCTCATAATATTATGCAGCCAGACTTAATTACTATCTTCAGAATCTTCAAAATACAAACAAAAGTATTTTTACACTCAACGTATGTGTATTGTAAATGACAAGAGTTATCTATGATGGTGAGGGGAAAGGGGATGTTTCCAAATTCAGAAAAAAATTTTGCTATCAGTTTCAGTTATTTTATCTCCAAAATCCAACGAAAGTAAATGAACTATGTGGAACTATGTTTTTCCGATTCGTCAACCGAAAGAAATGAAAAAGAAAGTATTTACTCTGTTTATATCTATCTCTATCTGCTTAAAAATTTCACTTCTTTTAACGATACATGGTGTATATTCAACCATTTAGGTGAATCTTTCCATTAATGTTTGTTTTTTTTACCCGTTTTTAACCATCAGATTAATATATTTAGACAGATCTTTCTATATTCTAATATACTCCATAAATTATACTGATACTAAATTTTCACATAAAACTATCAATCAGCATAAAAGTCAGTTCCGCTACTACACAATACAAATTAATGAGTTATAGAGTAATGAGTTAAAGCTGTCAGTCCTATACAGCCATCAGTCCCCGATTCTACTATTTATCGAATCCTTCGTGAGACCTGTAGAAATAACCGTTTGGCAAATAAGACAGGAGTGTGTAAATGGCGAAAGTAATGTAGTTTATGTATACCTACCACTTACATCTGTTACATCAATGTAGGCTACTTAATGGCAGTTCACTGAAATAAGTCTCACAACTTGTCTGAACAAAACTGAATTCTATTCAGTGAATTCTATTTCTGAAGGAGCTGATAATTAAGAAATAAACGAGCAAACAAAAATTTGTTTGGGTCGAGATTTCTAAAGCAGTGGTTCCCAAAGTTTTCAGTCCGTGGACCCCCTCAAATAATTTAAAAATTCACGAACCCCATCTGAATTCTGAAATAAAGTAAACAGTAAATATGATAGAAACTCTTATATTATAATTAAAATGTATTAAAATAAAAATTCTCTTAACTTGCAAATGTATAATATTATTGATATCAAACACAGTTTAATGTGAACAATGAAGCTGCTTTTGAACAATTAGCTCTGTAATTTGGGTTTAATGTCTGATAATTTGAATATTAAGTCACTCTCGACATCAAGTTTATTTCTTACCCTTGACTTCAAGTACGTGAACAGGGGGAATGCGGTTTCACACAAATAAGCAGAGGAAAACAGTTAAACCCTTCAAAACTTTTTTTGCGAGTTCAGGATAGTCAGTCATTACATATAACCAAAAGTCAGCTAGATGTAATTGCGAAAACTGTAATTTCAATGAACTGTCCGTTGAAAGTTCTGCCGATGAATCTCTTTTTTTTGTAGTGTAAGAGAGAGATCTAGTCAGTTCGGCTGACAAACAGATTTGCTACACGAAATGATTTAAAGATATTATTAAAGCCATTAGTTTGAAATTACTTTTACAATTATAATTAGTTTGAACCCCCCACAAAATACTGGAATCTTCTACTAACTTTTTTAAGATTCTAAAATTTAGATTTTAGGGCATAAAAAAATCGGAGAAAATTATAGTACATTCTAATTTTTCTTAAAAGTGTCTGTGGGTCCCCTGAAACACTGCCGCGGACCCCATTTTGAGAACCACTGATCTAAAGGATAGTGTAATCTCGATATAGGAACTGTAATCTCCAATCTTTTCAACAATAAGATTGGTAACATTGGCAACAGGTGCCGGCAAAAAGTGCCTAGTATCACTAGATGGACTGGTACTATGTTCAGGAAGGCAAAAACTTATGAGAATATGTGTGTCCATATATATTTCACAATATCCTTACACAAAATAGAAAAATTACAATATAATAACAACACTGCGTGGAAATTTGAAACGTTTCGCTCACTTGGTTACTGCTTCCTGCAGGTTACGGGAAACAATTTTGGGAATAATTGTTTGCTAATAAAAATTTGTTTAACAGTATTGCCAACAATTCATAACTGAAAATAGTACATCTAAGATATAGTGCTTGATTATATTTCGTCTATTTCCTAACCGTACATTTAATATATACAAGCAAATGTTCATCAGTTCTGTTCATATGCGAAAGTTTGAATCAAACAAATACCACTGACGTACTCCATGTGGAGACAAAATTAGATTTTCAAACCACACCCATATCATTGTAATGTTATTATATTACCATATCAATGAAAAGTTACTAGTCGTTGGGTAATGCGTGAAATACTATTTCTCAGAGGTTCAAAAATCTCTGTTACGACAATACACGTAAAAAAGAGACGAATGATGTGGAACGGAAGTAAGATAGCTTTTAAATGTAACTAATAGGAATGAGAAATTATTTTTGGAAGTCCTACACCGATATTTGTAGCATGCCAATGCTATGAAATTGTAAACTGTTTTTGCAGTTTAATTCTAAAAACAAAAGTTTTCCTAATGAACAAATCCTTATGATATCGGGTTTGACGTGCAACCAATGCCTAATACGGAATTAAATCTTGACTAACTTGATTGCATTTAACATCGGCCTAACGGCTGAAATTGCATAGATAGAGATAGAGTATCCACGGGCGTCTTGCGCCCTAATTTGTGTGCGTTGTCCAGGCCTAGGCCTGATGAACGCCAGGTACCAACAGGTCAGCTCGGTCGTTTGCTCTGCACAAGGGAGTTAAGATGCAGTCCGCGGGTACATGATTTTATTAACATGGCCACCACGGGAGCAAGCATGTGCTTTTTGCTTCAGCCAATTGTCACGCCGGGGCGCGGCACCATGGTCCCCTCGGGCATAGCCTTTGGGAACATAGTGACGCACTGGCGAGGACAAGAGGCTCGAGCGCCCTAGGGCGTCGGCCGAAACGATGGGGAATGACTCCGAGACAGCCAGCACTCGCAAGGAAGGCACTTGCACAACCTCGCGGGAGCCCGTGTCTCAGGTCTTTACCCTGCCGAATCAGCAAAGCAGGTGCTGACGGGGATCTCAATTGACATGGCTTCAGACAATTGCCACGCCTGGGCGCGGCTCCGTGTCCCCAAGGGCATACCCCACGGAAACTTAGAGGTGCGCTGACGAAGACAAGAGGTTCGACCGCCCAAAGGCGGCGGCCGAGTCGAAGGGACTCATCACCGGGACAGTCAGCTCACGCAAGGAAGGCATTTGCACAACCTCGCGGGAGCCCGTGTCCCGGATCACAGCCCTGCCGAGTCGGCACAGCCGAGATGCTGGCAATTTTATTCTATCTAATCTGCCGCAGCGTGATTGACTACAGTGTCGGCAGGCGCAGGTAGGGAATGTTTGGTGATCGTTTCAGAATTCCAGAAGGTTGGAGGGTTCGTTGCTGAGGGGTTGATGTGATGAACTAAGGGGGTCGTCTAACAGCGCCCTAGGGCGCCTGACGCGGCGGGGGGGCGGTGTATTTTCCATGCTGTTCAGCCTTTGGAGGTGCGGATAAGGGGACTCGCCAGCCTTGGCGAACAAATTCGCTGCCAAGGACCAGACGAAGACCTCTAAGGTGGGAACACGGAGGCTCCGGTGAATGGCGGAATTTCGCACAAACCACGGGGAACCCGTGAGGGAGCGTAAGGTCCAGTTCTGGAACGTCGTCAGCCTATGCCTGTTGGTGGCCGACAGAAAAGGCCACCAAGCGGGCGTCGCATACGTAAGTACTGTCCGGAGGAACAGTTTAGTACGGACAGCCATGAAATTGCAGCAGTTCGGCGTTATTGTAAAGACTGGCGTACACAATCATAGTAACAACAAAAAACAAAATTTCTGTAATAACTTTCCACTTAATGTTCCTTACTCGTTTCCTTTATTAAATAGTTAACTTTAATTAATATTACAATTAACATAATAACAACGTTTTACGATTGTAACAACTATTGTTGTGATAATTTTTCTAATTATAAGTATTTACTTACTAATATCTCTGATTTCAGTTGAATACGTGTTTAAATACGTAACTGATTATTTAACTAACATAACTGATTAGTTTGTGTGACGTATGAATGTACTATTCAAATAACTTTTAGAAATAGTTAAAAACACATGTCACATGGTTATTCAAAACACTCATAAAGTTGTTCAAATGTGTGTGTATATACGCGCGTGGGCGTGGGCGTGCAAATCATTTAACATATAATATAATCCAAACAGTGTAACGCTTATATAGCCTATTGCCTAGGTTCTGTAAACATATGACATACGGTATTAAAAAACACAGCCTAATGTAAACAGTTATGTTGTTCACCCAATTAAGATCCGTTTGACAACTTTCAGTGACATTCCAATTTCGATAAATATAATGTAAATACAACTGACAGAAAATCACAAATTACGTATCCAACGTTTTGTGTTTAATTTAAATATTTTGAACATCACTTCTTTCATTTTTATTAACACTTTTCAGGTAAGTGCTTTGAAATTCAATCAGTACTCTTTCTAACGTATAAGTTCTTCATTTAACAAAAATTTAATTTAAAACGATTTTACTTATAGCCTACAAGTATGTTTAAAAGTCAATATTCACAATTTTGACTTAATTCAGGCTAATTTTTAAGAAGAACAAGTAGTTGTTTAATTAGCAATCATTAGTTGAGGAGAGAGTCATGTAAATGACAATTGTCTCGAATACAGTACCATGTTCCACTATAAAATAAACTGTTTCAACAGAACTAGATCTACGCAAAACATTTCTAATGTGTCTAATTTCTAGAACAAAACAATAGTTGAGTAAGTAGTCTAATAAACTTTTATTACTATTTATTACGATCTAATAAGTAATTTATAAGGATGAATCTTTTCGATTACACAAGTTTGTAAATCAAGCTGATTTCAGGAATGAACAATATAATTACCTAATGATCAATTCTGTATAATTGTAAATTAAACTACTAGAAAATAAGCATATTCAAATAAAGACACTTGGTTACTAATCTGTAGGTTCGATCCCCGGCAGCACTATACGTTGATTCGCAACGTATTACTGGACATCGTAGCGTTGTCAACGTTGCCCCGTACGACTCAGCTGGTGTCCTTATTATTATTTATTAAGTATTGTTAATAATGTAATTTATTTTTAAAACTCTATTATACGTTTTTGACGTATATGTATATACATACAGTAAAGTAACTAGTGGCTTAGGGACCCCTGGCAACTTTTCACACAAAAAGTACTTTTCAGAGTTAGGAAAGAAGCCGAGGTAAAGAAATATTTATCCTTGTACTTGCACTGAAGTCACTCTTGAATCAGCGTGTAAATGAATCGGTGAGTGGAAAAGGAAACTATTCCGGAGAAATCACTATGCTATAGTCTACTCCTCGGATATCTATAAAGTTCCTTGTACGATAGCAATGTACAGCATAATATACTTCATGATGAGCACATATACCTGTATTTTACAGAGCAAAAAGAGCCATCCTTAGAATGGTTTAATTATCTTCTTCAACTCACCAATTCCAATGAAGATTGCAAGTTCCACAGAAACAGATATAGCGTAATTTGGCAGTGTACTGTTCAAATCCCTTTCTTACAAAACAAATGAATGTGTAAATATAAGACAAAAAAGGAAAAAATATGAATGAGCGTAAAGTAGTAAAGTTTGAATGGCTTCTACAATAATTCCATTTGGTTGCGGAGGGGATGGGGAGCAGGGTCCCATCAATGTTGTAGTGCACTCTACTACACCACTTTGTATCTATAAATACTATAAGCGTCTTTAAAACCTTACATATTTCAAAAAATATAATACACGTTTTATAAATTTCGGGAGTTCAACCAGTTACTTCCGTTGACGACGTAGGCTATTTATTTCCAGTAACATAATTCGTAGGTTAATTCTAGCGTTATATAAACGAAAATCGTTACACTCATATCTTTTAAAACTTCACTGTAATAAATTGTTCAGGAATTTAAAATTGAATTATTGTATCGTCAAGAATAAAAATTAATCATATAAAATGTTTAATTGTAATAAACAGTGTTTTGTGAAATTTTATGTTTTAGGTCAAACCATAAAATTGACCACTTTTCAGAAATAAAATAATTATCCTTGAATATATGTGTATAATGAATATTTTTTAAAAAGTCTGTCCTAATTTCACAATCCAAGCTTAATAAAATATATTTGTGTTGTGTGTGTGTGTGTTTGAGTTTAAACATATAATATTTCTACTTTTATCTATCAGTCAGTTAAACTGCAACTTTTTTGTCTTTGGTCCCCAAGTATTTTCAAATTCTACGCCCCATGTAGGTCGCATTATTTCGGGAATTTATAACCACATTCT
The DNA here is from genome assembly GCA_034769895.1 of Magicicada septendecula. Classification (NCBI taxonomy): domain Eukaryota; kingdom Metazoa; phylum Arthropoda; class Insecta; order Hemiptera; family Cicadidae; genus Magicicada; species Magicicada septendecula. The sequence continues at coordinate 641,020,317 of CM068367.1, forward strand.
GAACACTTATAAGCAGCTCATGTTCTCAGCATGCACAAGTACAACACATTATCAGAATGATGAATCAATATTGCGGGCTTCGCCAGCGAGTGAATAGGGATTGAAATCCGATTTCCAACAAGGCGTTTTCGACCCTGGTTATCCAGGTGTTTGGAGAACGCTGACCCCAAACTCTTCTGTACGTACACAGTTAAGATTATACTGGCCACTGGCTAAATTACGTAACCGATTGGTATATTTTGATCGGTGATTTTAGTGAAAACTGGTCTGTTAGGCTTTCACAATATCTGTGTGAACTGGTTTCGCTGTTTTCTTAGTTTTAAGGATTGTTTTCTAAGAAATCACGAGCGCCATGACTGATTGTAAACTCAAAGTGGGTCCAAACATCGATTAAAATATATATAAAAGCGTGACATTGTTTGGAACTAGTGTACGACATCGACTGTTTTAATGCAGACTTTGTGTGACAGAGATTTGCTTGTGTGACATTTGTAAGGCTATCTAGCTGATTGGTGTTGCAGAGTACCGTATGCTTATACGGAATCAGCGTAAAAATGTGTACACCTATCTTGTTTTTGAAGGTTGGTATATAATGGACTTGATGTGACACCACAATAAATATATAGTGTAAGTAAAACAAAAGCTAACATTCTCTGGTGAAAACAAAATAAACGAAAGCCTGTTCTGCCTTTAATAATAAAAAGGTTGAGACGCCCAAGGATGTTCCAAGGAAATGGCGCCACTCAGAATGCTTTAACAGAATGCTGAATTATTTCTTAACCGTTCTCTTCAGATTAACAGTTTATTTCAGTTATACAGAAACCGTAATTACTTAATTGTAAACTTGTTCAAACGGTCGGCCGGTTCGTTGTTCACAACATAACATTTCACAAAGCAATGCATATAATATAACTGGGGAGATAATGGTACACAGCTGCTGTAATACAAAACAGTTGTTTCGTCATTGAATCATAACATTATAGATTCAATTACACTGACACGATATTGGTTTTATTGTTTTCAAACCAGTACATCAATTTTAACTTGTGCTTAGTACATACTGGATCTGCAAACTCACGTACGCTGAACTGAGGAAAACAATGCATAATTTTATTAGAAGGTTGTTGCTGCAACTTCAAGGCATCAATGTAAGTAAGAAAGCTTAAACAATATTTAATTGTTATGATAAAAGACTGAATACCGATTATCTATTCAGAATCATCAGTTTTGTACGATAAACTTTTGTGATGAAAAACAGTCCGTGGTTCCGCGTTGTAGTCCTACTGCACACGGCTTCACTGGTTCGAATCCCAACGACCGCCATCCGGTTTACATTCCGTTAACTGTTCTTCGATACTCAAGTTTCAGAATCCCAGATTCCACAGCAGCCCAGTGACTACTTGCTGGGAAATCTTTGGTGATATTGTAACCTACTTGATTTACTGTTTCATCAATGGTTCCCGGAGATCTTTTCGTATTTTCCTTAACCAGTGGAGAGAAGAGGTTCGTTCGTCTTGCACACTCCGCAATCGGAGAAACGACAAGTAGCTGTTGTTTGGCAGTCGCAGAGGAATCGAACAACTACTTACAATCATCAGGAATTAAGAATCACTATCAAACAGAGCAGGGTCCAACATCGTACACGATACAAACATCCACCTCGTGAGGACCAAGGGAAACACGATTACATGTATGCTGCAAGTTGTAAAGGAAGTTGAACCGGGCAACTGCATTCATAAGGATTAAGGTAGCGTTCTCTTAAGCCGGCAGAACAGAAGAATTGACTAACAGACTCACTGAAAAGTATCCAAAGGTGCTTACTACTCTAATAAATAGGGACTCCATTCGATTCATGCTTCATAGTTGAATAGGAATCTTCATTTGAGCCAGTTCATTTATGATATACTAGGATGAAATGGAAAATTAAATCGAAAGGTTCAGGGTTAAAACGTTTTTAGCCAGAATTCATTAAATGCCTATTGAAAAGAACAAATTTCGCGAGTTCTATCAGAGAATGACTTCAATAAAAGTTGACAAATTACGTTGCTAAATATGATACCACTCAGCGATAAGAAATATAATGATTTAGTTTTGATGTTCCGAATTGCAGAGTCACTTGGAGATTCAGTCTGTTTATTAAGACTCACGCTTAAATACATCCTGTATCTGTTGCTTGAAATTTTAATTGGCCATTGCCGTTCATTATAAAATGGGAAAAACCAGTAAATGGAAAAACCATATAATATAAGCGTTACAGTGTAGATTTATGTACGCTTGATGGGTTTCTGTTCTGTAGGAGTGTAGCCTATATTATATGCTTGAACGCTATGCGCGGGGAACATTTATTTGTACTCAAGGACGGTAATATATAGTAGGACATGAAGTAGAAGAATCTCAAGCGGAAGGTTATAAAGATATATTGAGGAAGTTTCATTTAAACCTTTGACTGTACTGGGGCGAGTCTCACTATGTATAATTTATTGGACCACTGCTAGATAACATATTACCTAGTTGACCACTGGAAGAAATATTTCGTTACTTTTTGCGAAATAAATAGTTAATAATGAAGACCTTCTCATATAAAATTTTTTAAACTTTCATATGGTAATTAGCCATTTCTCAATGCCATGAAAAAGTGAATGATCTCTCCATTGTAATAACAATAAATGTAACTTAACTGTAATTAAGATAATCGGTCGTTGTTTTTAGAGTTGCAGCTACAGAAATTTGTTCCCCGGGGAATTAACTTTACGTCGAAGTTTTTCCACTCCCTGGGAATCTGGATCGTCGAATTCTTAAAGCGTCAGTTTACTGATAAAGTTAGGAAGATTTCTAATTTGTAAAGAAACGGGAGTCTTATGACTACGTGTGACGCAGAATCTCGCGGTTCCCCGCACCTCTGCATACTCCATTAACCTGGTGTAACACAAACAAAAGTAACCTGTAAGGCGTATTCTGTATTTGGTATTTTTAATTATTTGATCGAAAATTGTTTCGCGCGTAGCTTTACTTTCCAGCAAAAAGTGTAGAAGTCCCTGATTACCACTCGCCTTATGGATTTCCATCTATGCTTTTTATTCTTGCATTTGTTTTTTATACAAGTTCATTCACTTGTTTTTAATTGCTTAATCCTTTTACGTGTTTAATATTTGCATCATATTTATATAAAATTCCAAAATTTACCATACGTTATATACAGCAGTGCACATTACTCAATAAGAACTATTGTTTCATAATGCTATTGTTACGTAAAAGTAATATTAAATGTGATCTACAATTTCTTCGTAGGGTTGGTTTTTAAATGTAAAAACATAATTGCAATAACTGTTGAAGTAAGTCTGATCTGCTTCGAAACAACAGACAGCACAATCTTGTATTAAAGACATTATTGCTGTTCCCCACTATTTGGATTAAGTAAATTCATATTCTTTGGGTACCGGCCTACTATACATCAGAGTTTGATACTTAATATTTGTGTTTGCTCTGAATTTAAAATGGTAACACGTAGGATGTGTACCAGCAGTGCAATGTAACGGCAGTTATTGTAATGCCACTGGCAGAGTCAAAGATACCCCAATTCAGTGAATGGTAATTTCATTAAGCCAAATCTGTGGTTAAAGCTGGTTAAAACTAGCTTTGCATGGTTGTATTCAATCTTATTAACTGAGAATGGAACGCAACAGAAATTACGAAGGTCAGTTCTCTTCCTGGTTGTACTCGCGAAATCCAACATTTCGTTTGAGTTTTCGTCATCGACTACCAATTAACTTTCAGCAAGACGGCATGCGATCGTTTAATGCACGTGCACAACACGATTTTTCCCAGGCATTGATTGACCTTTAAGAAGAAGGTCATAATAAGTAAAAACATTATGCGGGTCACACTTGTAATATTCGTTTATCTTCTGCCTGTGTTATACAGATGATATGGAAACTCTTATACGACATTAATTTTAATATATTTCTAAATTTAACGAGTTGCATCATAACGTTGTATATGTGTTATACAAAACCACTTTTTTGTTTACGATTTAGAGCAAAGACTGGTTGATTGTCATTTACTATTATACATATCCAAACGATATATAATACTGTTTACACAAAATTCAATAAAGCTAGAAAAATAAATGTAATTTGTACATGCTTAATACACAAAATGAGAATATATGTTTATTAAGCAACACAAACTCAGTAAGCGAAAGTAATGTAAAATTATTTAAAATAGGTTTGTTTATTAAATAATATTCCGATAATGCAATAAAAAAAGAATATAAACCCGGATATAAAAATAGTAAAGGTTGTTTTAATATACAAAAAAAGATTGAATGATGTCGGACCGTACAAACAGTAACTACTGGGCACTGTAGTACACAAGGCACGAAAGTTATACAAACACTAAACAGACATTAAAAATTCATTTGTTATTTTCGAGTGTTGAAACCAGTATAGTTGACAACACGGTCGCTCGATGACCGAGGACCTCTACACTTACCATGACAGGCAGAGGGAGACGATTCAATTAAATTTTGGAGTATGAGTCGTGAAAGAAATCCTGAGAATCAGTGTACACACTAGAACGAAGTTGTGAATCCAACTTTTGTGGCTGTTACTGTGAATAGGAAATGGTTAGATATTCCCCATCATTTGATTGCTGTGAGCTGAGAAATGTTTTAAATTGTACATCGTATGCTTAACTTACTTTTCAAAAACTGTTTACGGTTATTCCAGTATTCCGTACAGCTTGTGTAGTTTATCTTAAAAATCGGGTATACATTCGACAGTCATTGCCCACATGGAATAAACGAAGACAATCGGGTCTTAAACAAAACAACTATTTTCTAGTTCATTCAGTGTTTTGGTAAAGACATCATTTATTGTTTAAAGAATATCTTTCATACAAACACATTTAATGACCAAGATTTGGATTAGGTATACGTCTATTTATATTCTTTGGCTATAATATGCATTAGCCAATGATTTGTGTGCATTAGCCAAATCAAACACATATGATTTGTGTTTGTGCTCAATTTACAGTTATTATTGTATAAGATTTATCGTATCGATTTTCAGCAACTGGAATACTCGGCTTTTTGCTTAAAATACGTTTTAGACATCCTTTCTATTTGCTTCTTCAGCTTTACAAAATCGCGTACTCACACACTCTATATACTTTCTACACTCTCTCTCTCTCTCTCTCTCTCTCTCTCTCTCTCTCTCTCTCTCTCTCTCTCTCTCTCTCTCTCTTCTCTCTCTCTCTCTCTCTCTCTCTCTCTCTCTCTCTCTATCTCTCTCCCTCTCTCTCAGGAATAGAATGTAGGGGCCGGAACTTTTAATTCTATTTCTACACTACCACTAGTTATTTCTTTTATATCTTCGAAAGCAATAAGTAAAAAGCGGCAGGTGATCCCAAAGTTGGCATCAGCACTTCATATGTAATCACAAAATATAGGAAAAGTCTGAAAATAAAATCTGAATATGGAAACGTTAAAGATCCATACGTATCTGGCAATGATGACTATACTGAACGTTTGTTGATTTGTCCACCGTTATAATATATATTATAGGATAAAATTTACTCTATAAACAGAGGAATACGCATATGAATTCTCTGTTTATGAGTACTTAAGCAGTGAAAAACACAACGGACGAGAGCAGACTGCTGGTGCTATTATTGTTAAATATAAGCCTTCATGCAAATGGATACATTTCAGTAATCACGTTTAGCTACACAAATGAAATGGGCCGGCCTATACGTTTACGTGTGTTAGTAACTTTCTAAAAACAACCTAATGCTAAAGACGTATTTGTGCTCGGTTGCTATATTCCCCAATACTTGAAATTATTATGAAATCTTCCTCACTTCAAATCCTCTTGAATAATGTTAAATCTACGTTTCATGAAAATAAGAAATGAAACCTACTTAGAAATTCACTTGCAGAAATTAGAGGTGTAAAGTCGTTTTGACATCTAATAGCGTGAATGCGATATTCGCAGGACTTGCAAGGTATTCGAAGCTTAAGTGATTTTACTTATCTTCGAAACAAATTATAATTTTCAATCTCAAAAAATTCATTTTTAAATTATTTTTACTGCTTTGAAGTCATGTCTCAAAAACGCAGTAAGTCTAGTAAAGAGGTACAGAGGTCGCAGCTTTAAGGAAGCAAAGAGAATATTGTTGTATCTCTGGTGTGGGGAGCTAGAAGTGGATCGCGTCGACCGCAGACGAAAGCAAAATAGTCTTATGTCACGACTAGAAAAAACATTGTCAGATATGATAAATGTTTTAATGTAGGTTATATATTTATTATTTTACGTGTTTATAGTGTAATGGCAATTGTATGCACAGAATCGAATGAAAACTCACCTTGAAAATGTCTTAACCAACGTAGCTCCGAATTATGCTGATGGTATATCCCAATCAGTAAAAACATGAGGTATCACCAATGACTCATTTAACCCTTTATAACGTGGGACACGGGAACTGATTGCATCAATAAGCAGCTAGTTGTGTTTGTTATCATGTTTAGTGAACCTTAATATGAATGAGGTGAGCATAAAGCATTTCCCATATTTATTATATATCAAATATACAAATAACAAACGTGTTTGTTTAAAAATAACAGTTTACCTGAAAAAGTTATTTATATTTACTAATTAACTTATTTGCTTGGAGAACATCTGTACTCGATTTCTTTCTAAGTTGTCCCCAATATCTCTTCAGTCACCGTTACTACTGCACCTTTATCCCACTCATATCTCCGAATTGTCTACACCTTCAACTGGTATGTAACAGACTCTGATCTAAACATAACTGCATAAAACGTCAAGAGGTTCATCCCAACCGCCTTGGAAACGCCGAGCCTCGTTTAACTATAAAATTACTCGTGCTTCAAATTCTTCTAACTGACGTGCAGCGTAAGTCAAGAAAAACACTCTCTGAAACCGTTAATTCAATAAAGAATAAAGGCCCAATTATTGTGTTATCTATTCGGCCGCACCAAATATTAACTCTGGGGCTTTTCTCCCTTTTCTAGGATTCTCATAATCCCAAATATGAATATTGGTGCCTATTTACGTTTCCTGAACTGTGAACGTTGCTTCATCCGAAAAACATACGCTTCAGACAATCACTGTCTTCATCAGTCCGCGTTACGGCAGAACCGACACATCGGAGATCATCATTCTGCTCTAAAATATGAGCAATTTGCATCTTATGTGCATGTAAACAAAGCCGTTTGTGTACAGTTTTAATTACTGTATTAATTTACAGTATACTGGGGAGTGGCGAGTACTCTAGAGGCCCATCGAGGTGAGTTGCGGGAGTTGAAAATCCTCTCTCAATAGCATCAATAGTCTCTTAACTCACACTAGGTCTCCAGGTCTTTTCAGGTCACCGACATTACCGATCTCTTGATACTTTTTTAGCAACTTTTGATGCTCTTTAATATTTGGAAGATGTCTTACGTACACATTTTTAATTTTTGCTGAACTAAAATTTTCCTTTTCTGATGTCGCAAAATTTTCCTTTTCCCCCCATATGGTAGTTATTCTGGCATTACAAAGACATCTGTTTGCGTACCTTAGCAACCACTTTACTATATACTAATTTACTCTGAGGGTAAAAACTTCATGGTATAAACCTCATGTTTATAACATGTATAACTTGAATGGTAAATTTTTTTTTAATGTAGGAATTACATTGTGATCATCCATGTTTTAGTACTGAATTCGATAACACTTGTAAAATTATCGTTTTGACTTGATCCAATATTTTTTGTTTTCATAAAATTCGGATATAACATATTACAAAATATCAAATATCAAAGCACGTGTTATTTTACTCCAAAGAATAATTTTTATTATTGCATTTTCATTTTGGTTTTCTTGAGTTCAATGTAAAACACATTTACCGTGTAAAACATCGAAGCCGAATTTCGTAGAATCAACGGTGAAATAGGCCAACGAAAAATAAGTCATATTCTGATGTTCTTAAAAAAAATAAAATAAATAAAACCATGCTTCATGATATCATTATCCAGATTTAGAATAGCAACAATACTATGGCAGTCATTGATATATTAGTATCTCTAGGTTACCAAATTGCAACTCACATTAAAGAATAACGTCATAGGTCTATATGGGTTTTTGAGTACTGAGAACAATTTAAAAAAATGATCTCAATAAGTTCAGGAACCTCAGCATCATATGACTACGAGATAGTGGTAAACAGTATCTATTCGTCCATTATTTTTTTGTAACTCGTTTAATTTCCTGCAGATCTCCTATGTAATATCTTCAAATAAATACACTGCAAGTAGGTTTATTTTCACCTGACCTGACGCACTTTTCAGAATACAGAATAATTTCTGTGAAACGTGCGTCAGGTGAAAATAAACATACTTGCTGTGTATTTATTTGAAGATATTATATTCTAATTCGATATATTATATGACTGACTTTGTGACATTAACTATACTGTACAGTATTTATTTTTTCTAGCTAATATTCAGATTCGTTCGATTATACTCTTTTTACAGCAATATGAAGCCTTGTCCAAAAAGTTTATTTGTTTGCCAGTAGAGTGCGCTACGTGAGTAACGTCACGAGTGAGTAGGAGTAACCTAGTGTCACAACCCAAACGCACGTGTGAAGGGTGTGCGAACTCTGTGGAGCGAACGTTAGTCCTAAAAATGATTTTTGCAGGTTATTAGGTTAGTTCGAAGCGTGTGTAGTAGGTAGACATGCTGTGTGGCAAGTGGTTAACTGTGAGAAAATTAAGAAAAACTATGTGTAATTTTTGTACTTGTTGTTGTTAATTAGGGAATCAAATTGTTTAAACTAGGAAGTTAAATTCGGTGAAGGCAACATGCAGATTTCAGTAAGTACGTTTCATAAATGTAAAGCTGTAACGTGTGGCTTGTATTTGTGTAATTTTAATATTTAAATTTTTATTAACTACTGCTACTTAATTTTATGCCATCTTGTAACAGCTATTTAGAAAAAAATATATTTTTCATTTATGTTTTTTTCTGCGTATAGGATAGATCGCGAATTTCTAAAGTATACTTTTACTTTTATCAAATAAGAAACAAACTTGACCTTGACTTTATTTAAAGAATGTCAATAAAATGCCAAAGCTTGAGTAAAGTGAGTTTCATTTAAGGTCACTATAATAAAGCAATGACTGAAATGTAACGAATAAAATCGACATGTAAGAGATTTTCGAAAATGCGTCAAATTCATAGTAATAGTTAAGTAAAACGTTGATGTGCGTGGGGGTAGCGCGATATTTTCACCCTGCTTAATATTGACCTGGCTTTTACATAATGAATTACGTTTGCCACTGGATTAGTTGTATGGTTTTCACACGCCTCTAAGTACACACGAACGGAATGTTAGTTACGGGAAATCTGAGAATATACTGTCCTTTGTTACTGCTTCGTATGCACTCTACTCGTGTGTGTGTGTGTGTGTGTGTCGCGCTTTGTTTACTCTAGTTGTGACACTAGTCTCTTGCTTTGCTGTATAACGCGTTTGCGACAAATGTTACATCAAGCGGTTTCGTTTGCTTCTCGGGTAGAACATATTTTAACTTAGACATAGATTTTCCTAGAACATTTTAATTGCATAGAATTTAATTGTAAACTGTTTTCTATATAGCAAGCGATGTTTTACTAAATTTACGTACGCCACTTTCACACGTAATTAAATACAGAATTTTTATTTCACGTTTTCTAGAGTATATTAAACACAGTAGAGTTATATCTAATTTTTCTTAAAAGTACAGTAAATGTGTGTTTGTGTGTAAAACATTGCGCGTCTTTGTTGGCCATTCAAGCGAAGAACGGTCTATTAAAAAATAAAATAAAATAAAAAATTACTTGCAGGGTTGCATTACAATTTACTATAAAAAAGACAACTCAGTTGATGCAATAGTTATAGGCTAAGTGCTAAATAGCAGTAAAAATTGTCAAATGTTTTAGTTTTAACATTGCATAAAATTAGGTAATTATAAACAATGCATTTTCAAATGAGTACAAATAAACAAAACTAGGTGAAACCGTTGTCCGGTATTTAGACTGCACTGGTCGCGTCATTCACGTGTTGACCGTCACCGCTCACAGACAAACGCGGTAGGCTATGTATTCTCACGCGAGTAGGGTTGCGTAAGGGTGGAATGTCGTTGACCTAGCCCAACCGTTGACTATATAGTCCCTACAAACGAACGGACCGTAATAAAAGTCTGTATCCCAATATTCGTTTTAAGTACACCTTTCCATAGCTAATGCCTTATTTCCTGCTCAAGGCGTTATTAAAATTGTGTGATTTTAACCCTGTGATAGTTTTATATATTAAACAGAATATATGTATATAAAGTAACTATAATTTTTTCATCATATTTGAATTTATAAATTACGTATTTGAGTTGTTTAAAACCTGTGGAAGGGGGCGGTAAACCTATAGCCGAATGTAATTTCATTGTTTAATTTTATTTTTACTTTGCCCAGCGTCGGCCCGCACGTTTGTATCGGGGGGACCTACTTCCACCCTAATCTTACGTGGGTCAATATTTATATATTTACTTGTAATGTTTATAAACAATATTACGCTCTCACAGAACTCATATTCAACAGCTGTATTAAGTTGATAAAACAAAGACGAATGGTCTGCTGTTATTTCATTTTAATTTTTTTTTTTTTCAATTCTATTTTATCAGTCTAGAAAGTCGTGTGACAGTAGTTAAAGTTGATTATAATTAGAAAAAATGACAAAATAAGGTAGGGTTACTGTCTCAATTAAGACCGTTTTCTTACCTGTACCTGGTAAACATATTTTTACTGTGTTAGAAAAGAACACAAACAACAAGGTATACTGTCAGAGTGTTTAACTAACAAGAATTTACTTGGTTTATTAGGTGTTCTTACTTTTTATTAAGTGTTCTTATATACATTATCGTTATCTTATTTATTGCCGTTTTAATCATCCAAATTACAAAAGCTAATTTTTGTGTGTATCGCTCGAGAGATGTAAGGATAGTTATATTGATTACAATATTTCCCTTTGATTATTCTTATTGGCTGTCTATTGCAAATTTTAACTATAATGTTTTTAGTATAATTTTAGTCCCGACAGACATTAATGAATGCAGTGTTAAATCCTTTGAAATTCTGTTATAATAGTTACATAGTTCTTTCTGAGAGGGAGGCTTATGAGAGTGAAGAGAAACCCCCGAGAGTAAAGTTACACGCCATTTATTTTTACCTGTAGTGGAGAACGAAGGGTAATCCGCGCCAACATATACGGCCCGTCCAACCAACTATAGTAGCCCACAAACTATAAATAAAGAGGAATTAAAGACGTTAACATTAAAGACTCGTGATTTACGTAACACGAGTTGTTAGAGTAAAACGGACGCTTGGAATACGTATTACCGGTAAATCTTAAAACTTGTCGTTCCCAGAGTTAAACTGCGCAAGGTTTGCTGAGTTTTTATTACTGTAATCTTATTCATTATTACCATCAATATAAATGTACTTGATGGTAGTTGATTTACATGAGGTTTATATTCAATCTTGTCAGTAACAATTTGCAAGTTTGTTGTATATGAAGTATGTATAGTTATTGTTATAATTATTGTATAGTTGAAGTATTAATTAATTATAACATTGTTAGAGGTAGTCCTAACGTCTCCGCGTCTCAGCTGCGTTTATCCAACTTCTCGTCTAATAACACCCATGACCGAGTTCCGTAAGACTCGATAAAGCCGTAAGAATAACTTAAAGCATATCTCTTATAGATTTTATTTTTTTACAATCGTGTGAATAGTTTTTCAAAAGTGAATAAACTTTCTAATTGTTACCTGCGATTATCGCAGTCCAAATGCTCAATACCGCGATATTTGTGTAATCACTAAAGGTGTCCAATGTAACCATACATTTATTAACAGAAACGTGATCATTGTGACGTATTTAACTAACATTTTCGATATATACAAAGTGACGCTCTATATAAAAAAAAAACTATTAGTATAGGTTACTAGTTAACACGTTAAAAACTTTATGTTTAAGATTCTTCATTTATGTGTCCTTGTTACTGCAATTGCTTTAACACACAGTTCTAGTGGTCTAAACGGAAACACTTTCATTTCTGTAGCCAGTACACAATATTCCTGTTATCCACACAAGGTCTATTTCGTAGTTGTTCAAGGTCTTCACTTCCCTACTTAATCTGCAGGTGTGTTTTAATTTTCCAATATTTACTGTTAAGACCCCACTTTGTAGATTGGCGTATATACAATACATGATTGGTATTGTATTAGTAATGTATATGATTAATGTATACTATATTTAATAGAGATTTGTCGGCTGGCACCAGTGTTGCTAATTGCCGGATAATTATCCTGTTTTCGGCTAACTTGACGGCCCGTGAGTAATCGGATGGTAATATTAAATTGCGAGCACTCCGGTTAATCTGGTATTTGCCTTTAAAAAATAACGTATAGTATGTTGGTTATATATGTACCTCCTTGCAAGCTATATTTTAGTCGTTGACTTGTTACTTACTTGGTTCGAAATCTGCGTCAAAAACGGCAAACTCGTGGATTTCGTGCCGATGTCGATACAAGATGACACTCATGCGCCTACAGTTTTATATTTGCAAGAACACTTGTATAACGTAATTAACTGAAACTAATTGGACAATAATGTACAATTGTACGAGGATGTTTCGAGTAACGTTTACGCAGAATTATTACCGATTTAATATTTCATTTTGTATTCAGTGTCGTTTAATTACCAGCGTTTGTTGGAGTTTATATTTAGAGAATATTTTTGGTGAAGTCGACTAATTATCTGTTAACACAGCGAATTTGTTACACTTTGCAGAAATCCGTCGTGCATGTCTTAAATTTTTCCTTATTGGCGTTATTTGTATCAACTTCAGCATTATCAGATTCCACCCACGGACAGCGTAATCTCATTTACCCCATAATATTCAGCGATACGTCAAAACTGATAACTGCGGAAATACCTCTGTTCACTCTGCTAAACAACTTTAATCATGACATTGTAAAGCCAGGCGCCTGCAGTTTATCGTGTAATCTCGTTTATAATTTGGAAGTACAATCGAAAAGTCCCAAATTTATCGATACGAGGTCGAGTTTGTTAACACCGTCCGCCTCCCTTATAAAAGGCAGACACGGTCGCCTCATACAAAAAAATAACCTTGGCAACTGATATAACTGTGTAGGTTAATAAAACGTTATCTGAATCTCACAGCTCATAGGTTTGTTACGTTCAGCTGTTAGTTGTCGCGCCATATCAAACACTTGTAGACACTCCTCGTCACAGCGTTGTCGACGCTGACAATTTAACCCTTAACAACTGAGCTAATAGCGTGACTTGCGTTACTGACCAATTCGCATACCACCAAAGGTTTCGCACGACAAGTAAATAAAAACCGATGAGTTAAACTTTATATTGATAACGCCTGATATTACGCACATTCCAACAAATACATTTGTATTTTGTAATTAGGCCTAGTATTGCCGAAGTCCTCACGTTGAACTTGAAATTTCCTCACGAGTTTTATTTTTCGGCTTACACATAACTACCATGCATAATAAATGGCGTTATACTCGTGTACCGGAATTATTTTAAATTTAGGTACGCTGACAACATTTTGAAAATCAGTCTACTAGACGGTACAACGTCAGAACTAGAAACCCGCACCGGATGGTACAATTTGTTGCTTATATCACGTTTGCGATTATTTGTTAAGTTTGCCTTATGTAAATTCATAACTTTTAAGGTATAAATACGAAATCTTCAAATAAAATATTCGCGCTTTGTCATAGATCGTCTCTCACTACTGTAATATCAGAATCTTTAATTACGCTTAAAAGTTTATAGGCTATATCATTATCAGGGCTTACTTTTGTAATAAATTCTAATTTTTTAAGACTTAGTTATTACACTTAACTAATGTTAACTTAATCCATGTGTTACGAATTTCCAACTTACCATTAACGTTACATAACGTAAACAATTCGATTGATTTACTGAGAAGATTTCACAGTCAATGTTAGTGATTTCTGAGAGAAATTTATAGCGTCGCAAAACATAAAGCTTAACCTTATGCTTAGGCTTAACCTTAATTTTAACATGTAATCAGGAATGTTTCTTTGTCATTGCCCTCCGTGTAACTGGTTCACACAATCCATCAGTCGTCACGGATTTTCCGCCATCTTCGCGAAATTTTTGGAAATATATTTCACTGGATTTACATTCGTTTTTCGCTTGATTTACATGAAATACCGTACGAATTATCGACTTTCACGGATATGCAAAATGAGATTCATAACCACAAAATAAGCTATAGTCACACTCTTGCGAAATGGCAATCCACATGCCAAAATGCAATACCGTGCACAATTATGTTGAAATTCACATGCGTCTCTCAGAATCCTTCAAAAGTAATGTTTACCGTACACAATGCTAATTTCTTAGGTGAAGAAAATAAACAGAATAAGTTAGATTATTCATTAGATTAATAAGGGATTGGTTTCATTATTAACAGAGTATCATTAAAATTAAAACTGCTTATGAAAAACCACCACAGCAGAAACTACACATGTAATTTTTTATTACCAGAAATGTTGTCAATTAAGTATCAAAAGAAATGTAAAATGTGTTTTTTAATATACATGTATGTTAATTTAAAATTTTAATTTTACTTAAAAGTGCTTATTTATTTATATCCGGCTATATTTAATATTACAAGAAAATGAAAAACATTGGACCTTGAATGATAAGGGAATTAGCGCTTTGTCCTAAAATTATTAACATGGTTGTGATCTTAAAACGATGTAAACATTTTCTCATTTCCTTCATTAAGAAGTGGCTGTGTTTCAATAGGTGTTACTTTGTGTGTATGCGTTGTTTAGATTTGTTTGTTTGTTACTGCAGCCAGTGACGGAACCATGTGCATACTCGTGCAACACTTTTACTGAAAATACCTGCCAGTCTAACTTATACTAACTTGTCATTTGCAAAATAACGTTTTGTACATTTAGTTTCGCAGAATATTAAAAGTTGCTGCTTTGTCATAACATTCACGTTTCTCTATACTTATGGTTGTACTGTACTTGTTTTCGTGTTGTCTGGGGAAATTAATTTTTCATTTAGCTTCGTTTCTTATTGCTTCCAAACTGTTTCAGACACAAGTCCTATCCTCTTTTGAACAGCCTAATACGAACATTGAAGTATGCCAAGTGAAGTCGTAATTGTATCGATTGCAGCCTACTGTCAACAAGTGGGTTGTGCGTCGCGTCGCCGTTGTCTGGAAACGACGTCGTCGTGTCTGCAAGTACAGTATATCTTGAGAACAGTTCGTCTGATGTGTTTGACGACGAGTTAGGACCATCTATTAGTAAAGACTTCAGATTTAAAACTATACCGTGAAATAATTTGTCGGCCCTTGTATAATTACCGGTAACTACTATGACTTATGATATTACAGTATAAAAGGGAAGTTTGTTCTGAAAGGAATTGGTCCGATATAATATGTTTGTATATCACCCGTCAATAAACAGATTGTATGGACAGGTTTACAGACCTCAGTTGCCTCTACAGATACACAGAATTTATCTGTACATACAGTTGTTCTACACTCGCAGAATATAAAGTCAAGCACTGTTTAGCCATCCGTCTTAAGGTTAAGTCGAATTAATAAAAAAACTCGCTGTCGAAAAGAATAAAACTCGCTTTGCTATTAGGCGGTGTTCAAGGTTTGCTTGTGGGATACTAGACGTTTCGGTGACGGCCATCGTCAGTAGAGCGGATTGCTAGTGACATCTTTCCTGCTTCAGTGATAATAGCCGTCATAGGTACTGCTGGTACTGCATAAGCACAGTCTAACAGCTCGGCAAGTTTTACCTCTTCTAGCTAGAATTATTTTGTTTCAACATAAAGTTGTACTCTTAAAAGTTTAATGTTTCATAGACGTTTAATCTATTGAACCTATATCTGTTTTCGGTGATCGATCCAACCTTTCGTATGCTTTTAACACATTGCCTGTTGTTTGACCAGCGTTTTGTATGACTAATTCACAGTCTTTCGCAAAACCTATAGTTTTGAACACTAAGGACATAACAAAGATCACGAAACGTGCCCACTTTTTAGGACACTGTTCCCTCGTCGTCATTCTTTCGCAAAATGGCAATTTATTAGTAATTTTGATTTACTAACTAATAAAATATTAGTTGGCCTCTGCAAATACTTTTTGGTGACGCCTCTTTGAAACCGTCATTATCTTTGCTGACACAATGACCAAGCTACTTTACTTAAATAATTACTGCGTCATGGACTTTTATATATGCGTGCGTATAAAGTGTTTCCGCGCGCGCGTGTGTGTGTGTGTGTGTGACTTTTGATTACTGGTCACGTTTCAGCGTATTTATCTAACAGCGCGTGCAGTAGGCTATAGCTTCTAGGTGGATTAAGCATTCATTACCGTCTGAGTGTAATACCTTATCGCTACATTCACCTGACTAAGTAACAGAAATAAATTAATTCTACACTATCTTTTATTGAACAGTCACATTTACGCATTATTCCTGCCTCTCCCCCTCTTCCACCTCTTTCACTGTGTCTCTCTATTCCACCCTTACTCTTTCTCTCCCTTTCTTCCTCCATGGATGATGCTGTAAGCTTCAGTCTTACATGACTATTGCAAAGATGGGTACTGATTCTTAATTTTTGTCGAAAAATGTGTTTTGTAGATACTTTTCGATGTCGTCCTGTTATTTCCTCCGTAACTGTTTAATATGGAGCCTCATTTTTTGTCAGTGAATTAAATTCTTACGAATATGGGAATGAATTCTATTTTCCGTCGAGAATTATATTTTGTATTTACTTTTTCATGTTAGCCAAGTTAACTGTCTAATCTTGTGCTTCATTTTCTTCAGTTTTCTTCTGAAGCATAACAAATCAAGTTAACTTCGACTACATAGTATTTAACTTCACAGTACTTCCGTTTACTTTGTGCTGTCATGTGTCTAAAACGGCGGCGTTGGACATTGTCCATAAGTCTTTATAGTTTAAATCACAAGCTGTAAAGAAAATATAGTATCAATTTTCTTATGGCTTCACAAGATGGACTGCGAGCAGACTCTGTTTTTGTGAGCACACGTATATTTTTAACATGCCTCCATTAACGGTTTATGTGAGTGATATTTATCTGACAACTTGTCAAACATCAGTTCTTAATGATTCTGTCTAGAGAGTGTCAGGTAATGAACACGGCACCGGTTAAAATATAAACACACGTGTGGGAGAGGTAGGGGGTTTAGAAGTTTAACTTGTCATACACTTTCAGTTTGTGCACATGCACGTATTGCCAATAATTACATGTGTAGCGCTGTCGCGGAGCGTGCGACCGACTTCAGTAAACATGGGAAGACCAAATCGTTCTGCACTGAACACATGAATAAGCCTATATGATGATCGCTTAATATCGGTCTACGAAAAACTGTTTTTAATTAATCGAATAAATTTGAGACTTTGTCTCTTCAGGAAGTTTTCTTATCCCGTGTCCGTGTCACTTTCGTATTTCGGTGTCTTGGTTAGCACGGTCTAGGCGCCCTCACTTTGACAGTATTGTTATATAACATGAAAAAATATAAAGTTCCAACATATAAACTTATTCTTTAACTTGTGTTCGATTCTGTCGACATATTCCCTGTATTAAGGGGACTGTAAAGGCAACATTGGTCCAAATCGGGTATAAATATCTCGGCAATTTTAGAATATATTTTGCTGTCTTTGAGTTTAGTGATTTCATAGTGCTTTTAAACATTGCAAATTTTTAAAACGATAGTGGTGAGTTATAGGCCTACGCACTTTACATGTGACAATATAGGCGTGAGTTGTCGTTTTCTGTCTGTAGGCACCATTCCAACATTGTATAACTGAACGTCTTTATAGACAACGGTGTTTATAAACGATTTTGATCTCAGTTTTTTTTTTTAACTCCGCAACCTTGACCTCCATGTCCAGTAAAAACACGAGTGTTATGTGACAAGTCAGACAGTTCCTCGTTGTAAACAAAATGGATAATAATATAATGGTTTGCCTTTGTCGCAGAGTTAGTGAGTTTATTTAGACACCATCTACTGATGCAAACATCATTTGCTTTTGACACATCCATTTATTTTGTGCAAGTTGACCTCTTTATATTTTTTCATTGCCAAAGGTAATTTGTCTGTTAGAAAATTTACTTTGATTTCCCTTTTGACACAATTAGTACTTCTAACTCACAGAGTTTCCTATAATTTATATTGATGTATACGTTTAAAAACGACTTCATATAGGGTACACCAGAAAAAGAATAACAAACACAAGACCGAAAGAAAATGAACCATAACCTAACTTAAATTAATAGATAATATCTACATGAGGGATCTGATGCCACCATCTGTGTTGCAGTTGATTTACGACAAATTTCTTTATATAAATTGGTATCAGCGCGTATGAAATCTTTCCGGACCTATCTACCGATCTGTTTTAAGGGCAAGCAGTAGTTTTTAGTAGTCAGACTATCTTCTTGTACTTATTGTAAATTTAATACCGCAAATTTTAGTACAATCATTTTGAATAGTCACTGTATACTTGTGCTATTATTCAACTTGCATTGCAATATCCTATTTAAAAGTGCTTTCAGTTTCACGCCCCTTCTTATCAACAGTATGTTGACTGTTGATTATCAAAGGAAGTTAGCAGAGTACTGAAAGAGAAATATGAATTTGGGACAAAATACAATATAGAGAATAATGTAAAATTGATAGAAAAATTAGAAAATATTAGAATTAATGTACTGTAAATACAAAATTGATATCACTGGATGTTAAGGACATGTTTACCAATATCACAGTAAATAATGTTATTAAGTTAATAAACGATAATAATATGGGAGAATACAGGTATAAAAAGCAGTTGATTAAAGTAATTAAAGAATGTGTAAATCAGAACTATTTTAGGTTTAATAATAAGTTTTCTATACAGAAAAAAGGTTTACCTATGGGGTCTTCATTATCCCCTATTCTTGCTGAAATATACGTGAATGATTTTGAAAAGCAATTAGTAAGTTCCACTAAGTATAAAGACAATATAAAATTATGGTCTAGATACGTTGATGATGTATTAGTAATTTGGGAAGGAAGCATAGAAGAAGTGCATGAGTTTATAAATGAGGTAAATAATAAGGATAAAAACTTACAATTTAGAGAAGAGATAGGAGGTAAGAAAATAAATTACTTAGATTTAAACATAGAAATTAAAGATAATGACAAACTACAGTTTGGGATATTTAGGAAAGAGTCGTATTCTGATATAATTATACCAAGAGAGTCTTACCACCCTTATAGATATAAAATGGCGGCAATCAATTCATTTTGTTACAGAGCTCAGAAGTGTTTAAAAGAGACCGAATCAAAAGATAGGGAGTTAAAAACGATAAAGGGAATTGTAAGGAATAATAATTATAACACCAACATAGTGGATAAAGTTATGAAAAGGGTTAACATACAAAAAGCTAAAATAGAACCAGAACAAAAGAATTATGCAGGGTCATTGACATACATAGGTTCACATACTAGAAAAATTATAAAATGTTTTAATAAATACGGAGTAGATATAGCTATTAAAAAATGTGAAACGGTATTTGATAAGATAAGGAATAAGAATATAGAAAAAATTCCAGTATTACAGAAAAGCGGATTAATTAAGAAGTAAATGATAGAGGACAGATAGATAAGATTAAGAATTATATTGCATAGTACTAATTGGATGTTTTAAAATAAGGGTGTGTGACTGACCCACGTGTGTGGAGAGGAAGAGGGTAAGTTTAAAAGGATGCACACACACACACACACACACACACACACACACACACACACACACACACACACACACACACACACACACACACACACACACACACACACACAACACTGAAACACAAGGAATTTGCTAGAAAAATATGTAACTGTACAGATGGTGGGACAGGGTTTAGGGGGTGGGGAAGGGACATTTATATTATAGCTTGTTGTGTGTGAGTAGGGTGGGGTGAGCGGGGTGAAGGGTTTGTTTTCACATAATTTCTGTCTGTTCCGATCTGACGATGAGCTGTGAAGCTTGAAAGCGCTAATCGGGATAATTTTTATATAGTGGTGTACAATAGTGATCATTCTGTTTGTGATTTCAACCACTAACACAAATTTCTTCATTAAAAGTAGCCTATGTTGACTGTAAAAACAACTTTGACATAAGTAATCCAGCAGCGAGTGACAATTTTAATCCGTTTACGTCAAAGGAAAGAACAAGATTTTTTTTGATAGTGAAAAATTTGTTGTAAATTCATGAAGAATTATTTTTAAGGAAAAATTCCAACAAAAGCACTTACTGTCTGCGACAAAAGTTATGATCATTCATCGACTTATTGTACGATAACCGAGTAGGCACCGTTGTGCTTGCCATTGTCGTGATGCATTAAAATCATACGATGGCCGAAACGCTTATTAAACATGTAAATTAACGGAACAGTTTTACCAATAAATCGAATCGAATATCATTAAATACGTCCAACAGAAACGTTTAAATGTGAATTCGCTGTTTCACGTTTAACTGATCAAATCATTCCCATATATTTAATACTGGTCAAACAGACCAATCTTCGATCTGTTGGTCTACTGTGGAGATTATACGGTTATTAAATGAAATGTTGTCTTTTTTATGTAACAACATACAGTAATGATTAAGAATATTTAACTAATAAGTTTCCTGACCTGCAGAACTCGCTCACTGTTTTGAACAAAATAAGTACTGTACATTTATTATTAGATAAAGTCAAATGAATAATTTCAGTTTTTTAAAATTGTGAGTAACGTTCTGAGTATGTAGGATTTTTAGCTCTAACCGACAAACCACACTTCGTTCTTCATGCTTTGTTTTTTTTTTTTTTTTGTTACTTTTAGTGTGTTTTTGTATAGGCTTACGTATAAAAATGTGGCAAACAAAATTTTGTATACGAGGTAAAAATATGAGGGTCAAAATTTTGAAAAAATACATTTGGATATAAAATTAAAATGAGTTTTAACCGAAATCTGAATATAGTTTTGAAAATTTCAAAACTTTTGGGACATCAGGGTCCCAAAAAGTAAATCAAAATTTTATAAAAATTCTACAAATCCTTGCCATGTCTTAAATTAACGAAAATTTTAACAAAAATACAATGCTCGGTGTTGTAAATTTTAAAACTTAGCACACAAGAGCCCAACAAAGAACAAAAATGTTTTTAAATTGTAAAAATCCATACCGGGTATCAGACTAAAGGGAATTTTAACCGACATCCAATTGTATTTACTGGGAAAATATTTTAACTTTAATGAAACCACCGACAACAGATAGAAGTCAAAATTTTGAAAATTTCTAAAAGTTTATGTTTGGCAGCAGATCATGTGGAATTTTTTCGAAATACGAATTCGGTATTTTTAATAATTTAACAAAATTAGTATCTGTCGACAGCCCCCTGCAAATTTTGGATCGCCTTTAAAACGTTTGTAACATATGTTTAGAAAACCTTCACATACCGGTGTCGTATATTTGTGAAAAGTACTACATATCTACTTATAGACCTACAGATATTATGAAAACTTGAAAGCTAGGGCTAAACTATTTGTCAGTCATGCACTATGGTTATAAATTTAATTTGCAAAAAAAAACAATGCAGCAGTTGGGAGTTTTTAGTGTTTAATGTATCCGTAACAATAAAAAAGTAAAAAATAATGTATGTTTATGTATTGTCATCTCCTCATGGTGTTTTTCGGCTAACGCTAAGAAACGTACAAACGAAGAACTTGACTCACAGCATTAAAAAATTAAAATGTATAAACTTTATTTTATATAATACTAGCGGAATACCCGTGCTTCGCTACGGAGTTTCACGTTAGCTTATCAATTTTTAAATTCAAACTGTAGCAAGCGCATTTATATTGTCTATGATTATGTTTATTCACAATATGATCTGAATACATTCGCTATCAAAACTTTGTTTTTTATACTCGCTTATAACTTACTTCGATCTTAACTTATCCACTTTTAAATTCAAACTGAAACAACTCTGAATTCACGCACTATTAAGAAGTTTCTTAAGATGCATACACCACCTTTGACATCATAACCTATATCTTTATTTATAAGAACCGTGGACTCTGGTCCCGCCATCTTTCGCGGGATCCGACCTAAGACTCCCCGGGTTCCGTGGATGGACTCCGGGGAAGGCCCCTCGGACGACTCCCGCGCTATTTCCTACACGGGAGACTTCCACCGATGGTATGGTAACCAGAATCTATTCTATTGGGTTGCCATTGTAACCAGATCTAATAGTTTTTAAGACCCAAAGGACCCCCCAGAGAATCGTATCGAAAAAAACACCTGTCCTATGTTGGTTCTCCCGTTGCGTAAAATATTTGTGCCAAGTTTGGTTGAAATCGGTCCAATGGTTTAGGAGGAGATGTGGAAGACCCCAAAGGACCCCCCCAAAGGATCGTATCGAAAAAACACTTGTCCTATGTTGGTTCTCCCTTTGCGTAAAATATTTGTGCCAAGTTTGGTTGAAATCGGTCCAGTGGTTTAGGAGGAGATGTGGAAGACCCCAAAGGACCCCGTCGAAAAAAAACACCTAGGCCTATCCTATGTTGGTTCTCCCGTTGCGTAAAATATTTGTGCCAAGTTTGGTTGAAATCGGTCCAGTGGTTTAGGAGAAGATGTGGAAGACCCCAAAGAATCCCCAAAAGGACCCCATCGAAAAAACACCTATCCTATGTTGGTTCTCCCTTTGCGTAAAATATTTGTGCCAAGTTTGGTTGAAATCGGTCCAGTGGTTTAGGAGGAGATGTGAAAGACCCCAAAGAACCCCCCCAAAGGACCCCATCGAAAAAACACCACTAATTCAGAAACCTTCGCGGGCGTGCGCACAACAACTCACCGAAGTTTCATCGCAATCGGATGAATGGTATAGGAACGCATACGGGACAAACAAAGAAACAAAGAAACATTCATTTTTATATATAAGATGGAAATGTGTTTCAAAACAGTGAGCGTGTTCTGCAGCTCACGGAGCTTACTAGGTCAGGCCTAGCTTTGTATATCTACTAGTTTACTAGTAATTTAATGTACTAGTGTAGCTTAGTACTAATGTAATAAGAAAGAAATGTAAATAGCATAAGAGTTTCAGAAATTTCTCGTAGTGTGTTCTCGGGAATTTTATAACTTTCTTGTACAGATGTTAGTGTAAATAGGACTCGTATCCACAGCCAGGCGGTAAAGTAAATATGCTACATAGTGAGTGATATCGGCTTCTTTCTGAATTTCATACATACATCAACAATTATGAAGACACTGAACTGAAACTAAATCAGCGTTTACATAAAAATTTATCACAAGTGTATTTCAAGCGTGAAGTGTATCTCAAGTGGTAAAATTTACCTTAAGTATTAATTTATTTTATGTATTTCAAAGTATACAATTTAGGTTAAATGAATTACTAGATATACCACAGTTTTGTATTGTCAAGTTTTTCATGAACATTTTTGTTTTATTTGCAATTGATCCACATTCAGTTTATTTCTTTTGTTGCTTTTTTACAGTCGTGTAACTGCATATTATTACTAACATGCTGCTTTAATTGAATTGTTTTTTTTTTATGTTTGTCAGGCCCTCTGAAGACAGGATCAGCAAAATCCTGTTTGTGTTCGTTGTCATAGCTACATCTCTGTGACTATCCGAACACCCCTAAGTTTGTCTTTTTTCCAGCATCATTAACCGCATGTAGTACAACAGTATACCCTAAAATCTGCTCTTGTCCATATGGCTTTCCTTTTTCTGATGGACTTACGGATCGTACCTATCTCTTTTTCTAAAATATCTCTTCATATTTTAGTGTCCATTTTATGCATCGACAATTTTAGTGTCCATTTTAGTGTTTCCACATCGGCAATAGAAAGTTCAGAACGTTCCAGACATCTCCTCTGTCTTCTTTAAGGATAAGTTCCTGAGTCACAAAGTTATAAAATCTGATTGGACTTATCTTAAAAGTCTTTCATTTAAGTGAATATTGATTTTATGTGCTGTTACAATAATGTCACACTACATTGAAAACTACGTTACTTGTAGGCGGTGTTTGTCGCGTGCAGCATTCCAGCATTCCTTAAACAGCGTGCAGCATTAACATAATGTCACGTAACGGTAACTCAGAAAGATTATAGATTTTCTTTTACATTAAAATAATTGAAGTTAAATTGTTAGGGTATAGGCCTACTTAAAGTCACGAGTATTTGTAAAAACGTCATCGAAAGTAAACACGATAGAAAGGCTGAGTAAAAGAATGGGCAACTTCGATTGTTTAAAGGGAATTTGGCGGTGACATGATGGTTTTAACTTTATTTCCGACAGATTTGTCTATTTGATTAACTTAAATTATATCGGATCATTTTTAATTTTGAAGATTTTCGTAAATTAAAAAAATGCCTTTTCATCCATTATTGAATTTATTTAACGTTTATTTCATTCATTGTTTGGCGACACTACTTCGTTGTCTGGCACATAATCGTTGATGTAGCTTCTCGCTTGCTACCGACTCCCTTTGAAAATCTTTGACTGACGATAATGAATAGTCAAAGTACAAATTTTTATGATTTAATGAAAATATACTTAATCGACACAGAATCTAAAGCAGAAGTAATATCAGCATATCTGTTATAACTTCAAACTTTCTGGCCCTAGAGGATCTAGAGCCGTGACAACAGTAAAGGAAAGACTACCATTAACTAAAATAAAAAAGAAGAGAATGTGTTTATGTGTATAAAAAGTATTATGAACGTTTAATGAAGAAATTTGTGTTAGTGGTTGAAATCACAATCAGAATGATCACAGTTGCACACCACTATATAAAAATTATCCCGATTAGCGCTTTCAAGCCTCACAGCCCATCGTCAAATCGGAATAGCCTATACTGACGATGGGCTGTGAGGCTTGAAAGCGCTAATCGGGATAATTTTTATATAGTGGTGTGCAACTGTGATCATTCTGAAGTATTATGAAGTTAATTAATATTATCGAAGACGAGAAACCTTTTATCTTTACCATACATTATAAACCGTATCATTATAATTACTTCTTACTTCATTACTTAAAAGTAATTGCTGTAACGACAACTGTATTCTGTGGGAGTATGTTTTCTTTGTAATTCTCACGTAAGTGGTATATTCCGTGTTCATTTTAAGTCACATTTAAGAGCTCGTGCTTCATTTTCTGCTGTACACAATGAATTGTATACATCTAGTCAGATTTCGGAGTGTAGATTGTGTTCATCAGCTGTTTATAATTTCAGGTAATGTATTTTAATTGTAATTAAATACGTTTCACTCAAAAAGCTAAATACATTTATGTTTCGACTTTAAAGTTACTATTTCTTATTAGGAAAGACACACAAATATTTCTCTGCATTTAAGTGAAGTGCTGTCTTCCTGTTACCTCCTAGAGCTTGTACGAATATCATTTACTCGTACGTCTCCTGGCTGCTAAACAAATGTAAGAAAAAGACAGTTTAAGAGTTAGTAATGACAACGTGTAGAAGTATAGTATAAGCAAGGGTAGTTAATTCGAACGTTTATCAAAATGGAAACTACAGAAAAGACCAAACAGTTTTGTTCTTCCAAAACCTGTAAAAATAAGTATTAAAATATTATTTAGCTATTATCCACATAATAAAGAACAATTCAAACATATTTTGATGTCTCATTTTCAGATTTCACGTTGCGTACAGTAATATGAGAGAAGATTTAGATTCCCAAGGTATGTCATATCCATTCCCATTTTATTCTTCTATTTCTTCCATAGTAGTAATTTCTTTGGTCCTTTCCGTAGTTCTTTGATACTGTGGTTGGTCAGAAATAATTAAACACTTTCTTCTTCTCCAGGTAAACTGTTTTCGGTTAACAACACGCATCGATGCTGTGGTGTCCCAGCAGTTGTGTGTTAACAATTACATCGCGTTCCCTAGACCTAACATCCATACAGCGTTATGAAATTACCGCCATTTTATTTACAAGTTGCTATTACACTACTAAATGTACATGTCTAGATCCATGAGTTCTGTTACACATTAAGACAAATTATATTTTAATTCTTTTACCACTTGGCATTTTTAGAAAATATACGTTTTACAAATTATATTTTAATTCTTTACCACTTCGCATTTTTAGAAAATATACGTTTTGCATAAACAGTGCATACCTTAGGAATCTGGATTAATAGCGGTCAGGGCAGTCACTTCCAAAGCATGGCGTCACTCCATGTTAGAATGGATCCTCGGCTCACCCATCACTGATGGATACCTACCATCTTCAGTTGAGGAAATTAAAAGCGTTCTACGCTTAATGCTCACCACATCGCCCTACTTGTCTGCTGGTTGTGAAAATAATGTAGTTTGACCTACGTCAGTGGTCCCAAACCATGTGTCTAGAGAAATCGCTATAACTGTATTGCAAATGGTAGAAGTATTAATAAATACAAAAAAATATTCACTTATTGTATACTTAATAATCACTTATTGCACTTATTTCATAATTTATCGGAAGCTGCCCGTTTTTGTGTGACGAAAACTCAAAATTTTAGGAACCACTGCCTCTGAACACTACCTAAAGTAACTGTAACTTCAACTTTAATTTTAACTTCGAGTTTTTAATTTAATTATACTAGTGAAAAATCAAAAAAAGTAAAAGCAATTTTTTCTGAAATTTTAAGACTTAGCTCTTTGGACTGAACTTCTTAGAAAAATTCAAGTGCTAATTATAGCTTTCTCAGAGGAACTGACGTTAATGTTATCGACTTCAATGGAGTTTTCGCTCATTGTAGTAAGTTGTGACACAGGTGTTCGCAGTAAACAGTTGCGTGCTTGTGATGTCAGCGATAGATATGAATCAAGTGTCCTATCATACGCGATCGTAACATTTACTGCAAAGCACATTTTTTAACGTTACAAACAATATACTGATAAATAGAATGAATACTAATTACTTTGTATCTTGTACAGTTAATTAAAAAAAAGCGCCAACAAGAAACGTGTGTATAAATTAAAATTTAAAATATTTGATAAAACGTTAGACATCAGATCTGATGCAGACAACCTTGTCGTGATAAAAAGAGGTCATTGATACTTTATTGTCAATGGAAAGCAGCGTTTTTGTCGCTTATGGGCTTGCGCAATTTGTGCCAGTTACATACTTTTGTAGCGACTCTGAAAATAAATTTGCGCAAACAAATTAAAGGCTCGTTTGCTGCTGATCCACTGCAGCTTTCAAACGATATAGAGGGGTAAACGAGAGCAGTGGCGGCTCGTGAGTAATGAAATGGGAGGGGCACACAGTGGGGAGGATCTAAGGTGGGCCACCATTGGCGGTAATTAGTACTTAGGTAAAAAAATATAGAATGTCTTACCTGGTATTTCACTTTTTGTATAACAATTCCATTCTCCTGTTTTTAGATGTAGCGAATTCCTCTATCACTTGTTTGTTGAAATCTTGAATTCCATGAATCATTTTTTTCTGTGGATAGCATAGCCAATGCATTCAGTCTATCAGTGCCCATGGAATTTCTTAAAAATGTTTTTATTCTTTTCAATGTAGAAAAGCACCTTTCACTTTCAACAGTTGTCATCGGTATGGTAACAATTATCTTTAAAATAGTCACACACTCTGAGAAGGTACGAAACATGTTATTATCAAGGAAAAACTGTAATAAGGGTGTTGCACCAGAAGCAATACGTAAATCTTCACGACTGTATAACACTTCAAGTTCGGTTCTCAGTTTCGGACCATTTATTGTGGGATAAAATTTAATTGTAGTCTGAAAATCATTTTCCGGAAACTCAACACAGTACTGTGGGAACTTTTCAACTAAAAACAATTTGGAAACACATAAATGATCTGAAAATTGAAATATTTCATTAATATAGTTCACAATCATATCACATACTTCCAAAGCGGCCACACGGTTGCTCCTATTACTTAATTGTTCAACACACTGTCTCTTAGTCACAGGCTCACTTACAGACACTTCACTGTCTTCAGAATATTAGGTCTTACGAATATTAACCACTGCACTCACAACATTTTTAACAAATGTTCTCATTTTTATTGCATCAATGTTTCTTTGTTGAATGCAATCAAAGAAAATCGCCACATGAGGCATAATTTTGTGGAAAAAAGTCAACCAGAAAATGAACTGAGGATCCCTCAAAGTTCATACAAATCCTGCATCCTGGCTAGAAGCACTTTTGTCAGAAATCTCTATGTCCCTAATGTGTTCAAAACATTTTATTAGATTATCTTTATGTTCAAACACAGTATTAACAGCCCTGTGTTAAAAGTACCATCTTGTAGGAGGCACAGACCCAATTTTTTTTTTACAATTTCTACTAAATAATCCATCCTCTTTGGAGATCTTGAAAAATATGGTCCTATTCCTTGCAGGTCTTGAAAAAATATTCTACTCTGGGAGGCAGACGATGTTGAGTTTTGAAGAATCAGATTCCCTTGATGGGCATAACAATGAATAAAATTTGCATTTGGATACTTCCCTTTAACCAAACACTGGACCCCTCCTTTCTGACAACTCATAACAGATGCACCATCGTAAGTCTGACAAATTAATTTTTCCGGGGACCTGTCTATTCCTATTTCTTCCAACTGTCCTAAAATTGTCGAGGCTAAACTTCGAGCACTTTTATCAAAAGGGACTTCAAAAAAACCCCAGAACCTTTCAATTTTTCTCCCTTCAATGAGATATCTCAAAATCAGTGCCATCTGTGTTTTGCACGAACTGTCAGTTGTTTCATCAGCCTGAAGTGATATGAAGGCTATCGTAGAAATTTCAGTCACAATATTTTTTCGACACACTGACAAAATGGCATCTAAAAGTTCGTTCTGAATTGTTTTCGAGGTTCCTTTAAACACTGTTGAATTTTCTAAATGGTCTTTCAAAACACTGTCAAGTGCTGCAGTGTAATTGATTAGTCCTTTAAAAATCCCTGGGTTGTTGTCTGCTTCTTCCGTTTCATCGAGGTCACGTAAAGCTAATTCAAATTCCCCACAAAATTTAATCGCATCATTTATTCGAGACAAGATGTATCTGTTCTTGTCTACAAGTTCGTTATGTTTACGAACAGAAATTCTGTAACCATCATCGAGTTGCAACCTAATATTTACAATACCTAGCACGGCTAAACTCATTTCATTGTCTAAAAGACATTTAGACAGCGAATGCTTCTTACTCTTTTCTAGTAAATGTTTCAGATCTTTAACGCCCGACTTAGTCCACGTGTCTTCACCGCCAAACAGAAGACAAGCAAAGCAAAATAAAGCATTGATTGTGGGGCATCCGCATATCCATTCCCATTTTTCGTACACTGGGGTATTGAACGTTCTATTATAGGTTGTTTTTGTCCTTAAACACTTGGTTGATAGACAACTGCGGTCTTGGTGGACCCAATTGTTTTGCTATTAACCTATCTTCATAGCACAAAGTTTTACTCTGTAAATACTTGACATCATTCATTTTGTCTCAGAGATTTACACAAACACCCAAAATACCGACACTTGAATATTTTCAACACCGTTATTTACACGCGTGCATAACACTGATTACTGAAAACCACTTGTAACACTACAATTTATACAATTACTATAAGCACTGCCACCACAATTAACGTGTAGCACATAACATAACCGCTCTAGGTACACATTCTATTTTAATATTTCCTTCAATGAGAATATAATTTAAAATTATATAAAATCGCAAAAATTATTATAATCATATTCACGATAGAAACATTATAATAACATTATTTCGTAACAATATATACTAAGAAAGTAACAATAATTATTAGTATTAGCCTATAGCACAGCTCAGATGGCGGTAAAATGTAATAGTCTACTAAATAGCTCCGATTCATACCCGTTAGTTGCAGTAATGTGGCGCACCTACAGGATTCAGAGTTTACTACTTGAAGACTGTTAATTTTTGGTCAATGGTCACATAGTCTAGTGTGACCGAACGCTATGGGAATTTAGCATTACGCTCTCCCACCACAAGAGAGTAGTGAAGAGGAAGGGAGTAGTAATATTGGGTCACAACGTCTCTGTGACCGTCGCTATGTTGCCACATTTGTTTTCGCGTTGCCACATTTCTCCAGACTTCTCACTGTTACAAACTACTGCTATCATCTGAAACGAGGACGTTTCTACAATATTTATTTATTTCGTGATTTTCTGGAGGGGCACGTGACCATGTGCCCTTATGAGTGAGCCGCCTCTGAACGAGAGACTATGATTTTCACTGAAGTCATCACGTACACCTTCAGATTCATACAGTAATAAGGAGGACGTTTTGCGTACATTTTGTTCGAAGAAATGTTTCATTGTTAGTTTTGTGTCGTTGGAAATTACAGAGACAGAGAAACTATAACAACCTCGTGACACACTCTCCACGTTCTCAAAACAGTATCGTATAGGCCATTACAAAAAAGACACGAGCCATAACGGTCACAAAGAGAAACCTGATATTTAAGAAAGCACGCTCGATTGCGGGCAAAACAGCCTTTAATCCATGAGATAACGGATCGCCTCCTCTTATCACTCATACATGTTGGGAGAATTGTATTGGATATTCACAACATACTATCGTTATTATATTTATTATGTACAAAATGCAACTCCGACGTAAAAAAGTTATTCTCTTCTGTCTCTGCCTCTGTCTGTCTGTCTGTCTCTCTCTCTCTCTCTCTCTCTCTCTCTCTCTCTCTCTCTCTCTCTCTCTCTCTCTCTCTCTCTCTCTCTCTCTCTCTCTTTTTTCTGTCTATATATCTAGCTATCTCTTATCGCCATCTTGCTCGTCTTTCTCACTCTGTTTAGGACCAGTCATGTCGATATAATCCTTATCGTCAGGAAATATGTCTCATCCCAAGTTTGACTCATTCCACTGATACGTTCGCGTCATAGTGGCACAAATTACTAAGTGATCTTTGAACATAAATGAGCGTGTAACAGTAAGGTACATTATCCCACTACCTACGATGTACATTTTATTCACATATTTGCCGTTCTACCCCGCGCGCGCGCGTGTGTGTGTGATTTTACTACAGGATAGTTTAGTTGCTTTCTTTGTTAGCAAGTCTTAGTTGCTTTCTTCGAAAAAGGTCGCAGGTTCATTCAGCTTTATCTGTTTACCTTATTATATTAATTCGGTTTAAATGTAGATCACTTAAGGAATGTAGATCATTGCTAGATAGACAAGCACACGGCGGCCAAAAATCATCTTTGCGGACGCCCATGACTTACGATCAGACAGCAATGATGACCATCACACAGATCACATAGCCAAGATAATGACGGAGTATTCACTGTCTGTGTGTGTGCTGGCTACGATTACAGGCTTGCCGTCTGGAACGTTTAGTACTGTAGAGAGATAAAAAGTACTAATGGCTCTACAATTTTACCTAATGCAGTTATTTTGTTACGTAAAACATATAATGAAACGAGTCACCATATTTTTACGAAATCATGTATTATTTATTTTAAATTTAATCAAAAATAAATTGTGTGTGTGTTTTATATGTTCTATGCTTTATATAAACGAATGTCATAGAAAAATATAAATACACGTGTGATGGTGATGGTTTAAAATCACCGAGACGCATGTAATAGGTATATGTCAGATATAAATTTCCTTGCTACTTTCAATGAAATGGCATAATAAGTCATGTTATAGACCTATTTATGTAGGCCTAAATAAGTCTCATTAAAAATGAGCACATTTGTGTGTGCGTATTGAAAAGCATAAAAAGGAGAGGAACCAAGTAAGGGATGTATCAGTAATCGAACACGAACAAGTTTGAAAAAAAATATGTACTAACTATCAAACGTGATAATTATGGTAATGGATTACAATACATTGGAGATATAGTAATAGTAAACATCATACAAGTTCAACCATGGAAACGCTGCGGAATTAAGATGCAGAAAGGTAGTAAATAATGACTCAAACGAAGAGTAGGCCTGTACTTCAGTTACTCGACAAAAACGTCAAGAATTCTATAAGCTCTTAGATAAAAACTGAAAAGACTATAATATGAACAAATCATAACTATTGTACTATGGTGGACTGGACTTGTCTTGAGCTACGACACTGTCGCTTAATAAGCGAACGCTGATTACATGTGACGCTCCAACTTTATGCCATGGGCCTAGCACTAAATTGAAGTTGTAATAAAACAAATTTAATTACAAATAATATATATATAATTGGATAATAAAAAAAAAATTATTTATATTTTTTATTGATTTAATTAATTTTAATTAGTGTAGTTGTTTTTTAATTGTTTAGACTCAGTTAATAAAACATATACCGTTTAATGACTGTGTGTGTTCTGATGTAAAATTATTTATTTCTTCACTTCAAATAGATTATCTAAGCCGTATCGATTGCATGTAGCAGCCAATTTAAAATCTGTTCTTCTTCTTCTTCTAGCTCGTCTACTTAAGAAGTTCACTTTTTACTCTTAAATAATTAAAGTAATTCAATTTAAGGCTTAGCTGATCAATAAAAAAGTATTAAAACAATAAATAAGTTTATTTGTCAAACAATTATTTGAATTTGCCGCAACGGCTTGAATCTGATTCGATAAAAAGTTACACTTAACTAAAAATGAACTTTTTTCATGTGAAAAACTTACTATTTTATCGGACGCGTTTCGGCTTAGTATCCGCCTTCTTCAGCTTTGGTAACAGACTGCCAGCATTTTGTAACGGTTGTGTGGAAGGTGAAGTGGGGGTGGTGTGTGGCGGAAGGGGATTGGCGCGGGGATTCAATTTATTGTTTGTTTTCTGTATAATTGTGTCAAAAAGTGTATGTGATTTATATTGTAATTGATCGTTGAGTATGTTGTTTGGTTGTGTTGTGTGGTGTTTATATATTTCATATTGTTCAGTTGTGTTGAGTTTTTGGCCTTTGGGTATGTAATGTAGAATTTCAAGATTAGTGTCTATGTTGGTGTAACTGTGGTTTTCTGTGTGTATGTGTGTGGCAAATGCAGAGTGTATATTGTTGTTGGTTAAAGCTTTTAAGTGTTCAGAATAACGGGATAAAAAAGATCTTCCCGTCTGGCCTATGTAGAAACTATTGCAGTCATTACAATTTAATTTGTAAACACTTAAAAGCTTTAACCAACAACAATATACACTCTGCATTTGCCACACACATACACACAGAAAACCACAGTTACACCAACATAGACACTAATCTTGAAATTCTACATTACATACCCAAAGGCCAAAAACTCAACACAACTGAACAATATGAAATATATAAACACCACACAACACAACCAAACAACATACTCAACGATCAATTACAATATAAATCACATACACTTTTTGACACAATTATACAGAAAACAAACAATAAATTGAATCCCCGCGCCAATCCCCTTCCGCCACACACCACCCCCACTTCACCTTCCACACAACCGTTACAAAATGCTGGCAGTCTGTTACCAAAGCTGAAGAAGGCGGATACAAAGCCGAAACGCGTCCGATAAAATAGTAAGTTTTTCACATGAAAAAAGTTCATTTTTAGTTAAGTGTAGTGCTGTGAAAGAAGAGATGAATAATCAAGACAACTAAAAAGTTACAGTTCGATTAATTTATATATGCAAAATATTTCAATGTAATTATTATATTATAAGGTTCTTTTAACTGTTGAAATAGTCAGGAAAGGCAAGAGAATTCAATACTTACAAGGTATTAATAAACATATTCATGAAACAGACAAAAATGATAAAGTGTAATGTATATAAAGAGTTGATATTACGATACTGTTGACTTCTGACGTCACTCGCACGTTACCGGCATCCTCTTCGACTGGAATCAAAAATGGCTGCCTTAATGAGTTGAACTGCGATGTAAATTCAGCTACGAGTTCTTTCTTCAAATAAATGTCTCCACTGGTTATTTACTCTCCAGTGACGTTGTTCTTGGACGATCCACGAGTTGTAGAGTGTAGTGTTGTTTACCCACTAGGGTTTGGTTCGGTAATAGTAGTGTTATGTCCCAAAAGGTTCCCTTCACTCGGTGTACGTTTATTTGAGTTCAATTTTGTTCTGCTGTCGTGTCTAGATGTAGTGACGTTTTAATTTAATATTATTTAATCTAGTTTAATGTTTCAGTGACTGATATTATAGTATTTTCACTTTAATTCATCTTCTATTTATCTTCATATAGCTTCGTCATATATCTCGGTTAGTGTTAGTAAAATTTTCGTTAATATTTCTTTGAGAAGTCTTTTGACATGTCTATCTCGTTTGGCTTTTAACAATCAACTAACTGATTTTTGTTCCTTCATATATAAGATTTTTAATATTTCGGTATCATTTCTCATCGTTCAGCCATCAGCTGTTGTCTTTGAATTCAATCTTATATATAAAAATATTGACATTTTTATGTTTAAATGACTATAAATTATTTGTTTAGTACCTTTATGTAAATTTAATTATATAACAATATTCCTGATTTCATTTTATACACTTTAATACTAAATTTTCCCTATTTTGGTTTGAACTGTGCTTCTGAATTACATTCTTTTAAATTTATCTGTAGGCCTTATCTTGACATACAGAATTACCTATTACTTGGTTTAAAATATGTCTTATGTTACAATTTACTTTTCACTCGATTCCTAATTAAATGTCTGTAATTTGCCTAATTTACATTTGGCTATTATTTTAAACATTTAACAAATCATTTGCATTTTACTAGTACACTTTACTGATTATGGCCTTACCTGGTACAAACACCTAATTTAAGTCAATTTTACCTGTTGATTCCTCTCATTACTATTATAGGTCGTGGTTATTATTATGATAATGTATTTGTATATTGAATAGGTTAATTTACATCAAATTAGTTTAGGTTCTATTAACTTGTATTCTTTGATTAGATTTGTATGCTCAAATTTGAATTTGTTTTGGTCATCAATTTCCAATTTTCCTAGCAAAGTTATTATTAATTCATCTTATTATGTTCGTATTTTTTGATCCACTATTTCTGGTTTGTTTGAATTATTAATTTGCCTTTCCCTACTTTACAAAATATAATATTAATTAACATGATTAAAATACAACAAATTCTTACATTCTAACATCTAGCATTTACTAGTATCAACATATCTGGTATGGTATTCACAAACAATAATAACATAAAATAATTATAAAAATAAATACATTAAAACTTTACATGAATAATTGTCTTTTGTTGTCCTTTTTTAAATTGGTTTGGGGTGTTCCCCTTAATCATTTTTATTTTAATTATAATTAGTTTTTACATCATTTTTAATTATATGTATTGGATTCTCTTGTTTGGGCTAGTCATTTCATTTAAATTGATATAGTTTAATATAATTTAATTTCCCTTGAAACATTTATTTGCTGCTCTAGAGGTTTTTGTCTTTATAATAGATTTTTTGGGTATCTGGATTATTATTTCCCTTTAATTCATTAGTTCTGGGCTATTATTCTTCACTGTTTCCTATTTTAAAATTGTCATTTCTATTTTATTTGTCCTGGACTATTACTCTTCACTACTTCATATCTTACTATTGTCATTTCTATTTTATTTGTCCTGGGCTATTACTCTTCACTACTTCATATCTTACTGGGTTCACTAATTATTATTCTGATATGATACTCTTATTATTTATTTTTCAACACTTTATGGCTATGATTTGACTACATATAATTCCTTTGAATTGACTTTTCTAGTTCTGTTAAGTTCTTTTGTTTATAATTGTAAATACTTTTCTGTTGTTTTTTATTTAAGTTGATATTATTCCTTCTAGATGACTTCTTCCCTTCCTTTCATATATTATCTTATTTTGTAGAACAAGGTAAAAACTTCGTTGTGCTACAAATGCCCCCCTATAAAAGTGATTAGTTCAGCACATATTTTTAGTTTGGGTGAACTAATTGCTTCTGATATCCTTCTTTATTCTATTCTTCTTTCCTTCGTTTACCCTGATATACCTTTTTCTTCTGGTTGAGCTCTAAATTGATATGCATTCTTGTTGCCTTTACTTTTTATTTTACTCTTATGAGATAGTTCTTTTTAATCTGATTCATCCTTTTATTATTTAATATATCTATATTTTTTCCTTCTTATTTAGTGTTTCTTCATTTATATATTTACTCCCTAACATTCCCTAACATGTGAGCTGGAACAGTTCAGAGTGGCACTTTTTCGGCTTCATTTCTCTGCTGACCAATACATCACTTCTTTGAGTTCAGGGGAATTATCATCTCTGCTCAATAATAAAAAACTGGTGGAATTATCTACATCCAGTTATTAAAATATCAATAATAATAAGTAGTCCATTTTGACTATTAATAAATATACTTAGATTCATCACTTCATAATTATTCAGATTATTTAATATTTCTATCTATATGATTATTCTTACATTTCAAAGCTCATTCTATATTACTTATCAATAGGTATTTGGCCTAATATCCATTTCAGCCTTCTTTTTTGTGAAATTCGGCGACTTTAGTTAGTTTTTGTCACAGACTGTTTTTTGTTTACATTTTGAGTAGCACATGTTTATGTACATAGTTTTTTTCATTTGTTGGTTCATTAATTAGTTTGTTGCTCACGGCATAATATCTGGTTTTAATACCTTTTCCTTATCTGTTTTATTTAATTGGTTCTCCTCTTTATTCTTCGATAATCTTATTTTTGGTTCAGAGGTCTCATCAACTTATTACATTGAAAATATATACAATATCTGGATTCTTATTTACCTTTTTACTTTAAAGTCCGGTAACATTTTTGTTTCGATGAGTATTTCATTTATATAGTTGTCTTGAGTAGTCACTGTTTAGCCTTCATTATTGTGATAAAAAAATTTTCTTTTGTAAAATTATTTCATTCAATTTCTTTAATGTTGTTGTACTTATTATTTTTTAAACCTGAGATATCTTCTTTCATTACTTCTCCTTATTAATTGATCCAAAACAAAGTTCTTCTGACATATATTCTGTAAACTGTTCTTATTTGTTTTAATATTGAAATAATTTATTTATTTTCCCTTCTCATTTTATTTAAAATAATTTCCTTGATATTAACTATAAGATGTCCTTATTTATTCTTAGAATTTAGATGGTATTTATTTATTCGCTTCAAAATATTTTCTCCTAGATAATCTGCAAGACGTCCTTACTCATTTTTAGAATTTTGATGGTTTTTTATTTATTCGATTCAAAATATTTTCTAGATAATCTGTAAGATGTGCTTACTCCTTTTTTAGAATTTTGATGATTTTTTATTTATTCGATTCAAAATATTTTCTCCTAGATAATCTGTAAGATGTGCTTACTCGTTTTTAGAATTTTAATGATTTTTTTATTTATTCGATTCAAATTATTTTCTCCTAAATAATCTGTAAGATGTGCTTACTCGTTTTTAGAATTTTGATGATTTTTTATTTATTCGATTCAAAATATTTTCTCCTAGATAATCTGTAAGATGTCCTTACTCCTTTTTAGAATTTGATGGTTTTTCTTCATCAAAATATTTTTTATTATTATTTTCATAAGACCTCTTGGTTTTGTTTCTTTATTTTCCTTATTACTATTATTTTTCTTCTCTTTCCAACGGTTTTTTCTGTAATCGGTTATCATAATATCCGTCCCTTTTTTGATGGTGTGTGATATTTAATTTAGCCGTGGTCCATAATCTCAGTTGCCCTTATTGTCCGGATTACCATTGTCTTCATAATGATTTCTTTCCTTGTGACATTTCTCGCTTCTTTCTCATATTTCATTTTTTCTTCTGTTATCCTTTCGCTTGTTTCAAATCTTATTTGAATCATTC
The DNA here is from genome assembly GCA_034769895.1 of Magicicada septendecula. Classification (NCBI taxonomy): domain Eukaryota; kingdom Metazoa; phylum Arthropoda; class Insecta; order Hemiptera; family Cicadidae; genus Magicicada; species Magicicada septendecula. The sequence goes on from CM068367.1 coordinate 641,058,351, forward strand.
TATCATATGGTTCATTAAACCAGGATGTCACTGGTACATCAATGATTAATGATAATACTGATGTTTTACCATATATTTCTATTACTGTTGTATTTAATTTATCTGTATTCCTTTTAAAGCGGTAACATACTGTTTTATTGTAAATTATTTTTGAAATTTGTTTTGACCTGCTTCTATAATCTATGGAATTCATGATGTCTTTTTCACTGGTCATTGGGATATTAAGGACATCAATTAAACCATTGTGCATCATCTCTAACTCTTCCCGGTTTTTTATTAGTTTCTTTGAATGTATTTGTCTCATTTTCTTTGATTTCATTTCCATATGCTTAAGATTTTCTTTGTTTCTGTTAGTTTGAATTTCAGATAATACTGCTACTTGTTTCCTTATTTTATCTTTGGTATTTCTTCTGTTTCCGGTTTGCTATCATCTTGTAATTCTTTTGTCATATCGTCCATTTTCTGACATAATTTTTTATAACTATTATTCACCTTCTTATTGGTTTCTTGTATATTGGTAACCTTGGTGTTTACTTTGGCTTTAAAACGCTGTATTTCTCGTTCAGTCTGACTCCATCTTTCATCAGCTTTTGTAATCTTTTGTTCTATTACTGTTATTTCCTCTTCTATCTTCTTGCTGATTGTTTCATTGTTCTCCACTATTTTCTGACACAACTCTTCCTTTAATGATTCTATCTTTCCGTCTAATCTGTCCATATTTTCTTGGTTAACCTCCCTTAATTCTTCTCTTAATAGTTGGTTATCCTCTTTCAATTCTTCCAACTTCTCCCCCAATTTTTTCTTCCATCTTCTTATTATTTTCCTCCATTTTCTCTTCCATCTTCCTACTATTCTCCTCCATCTTCTCTTCCATCTTCTTACTATTCTCCCTTAACTCTTCCCTCAACTGTTGGTTGTCATCTTCCATTTTCTTACTGGTTTCCTCTATTTTCTTATTTGTATCTCCAATTTGGTTACTTAATTCTTCCTTAGTGGACTGGTTGTTTTCGTCCATTTTCTGACTCATGGATTGGTTGTCCTTCCTTAATTCTTCTTTCGTCGCATCCATTTTCTTGCTCATTTGTAAGAGCATTTCCATCATCTTATCCAGCATTGGATTTTCTGTTGTTTTAGATTTCTTGGGATGTTCCCCTTGTTGTTCGGGTTGATTCGGTTCTGCCGGAGGTAATATAATCTCCCTATCTTCCACTGGATTTTCCTCCTTGTCCTCTATGTCTATCTCCTCCTCGGGTTCTGCCACTCTTTTCTTGGACATCGCTCTTCTTGACATTTCGATCGCTTTCCTGACTTGTTAACAGCTGCCAAGCTAAAAATAGGAAATTGGGCAACTTGTCCTTATTATCTAGTCCTACCAATTCCTATTTTAAGCCCTTAAAGTTGAGCGCCAATTTGTAATAAAACAAATTTAATTACAAATAATATATGTATATAATTGGATAATAACAAAAATTTTATTTATATTTAATTTATTTATTTATTTAATTAATTGTAATTAGTGTAGTTGTTTTTTAATTGTTTAGACTCAATTAATAAAACATATACTGTTTAATGACTGTGTGTGTTCTGATGTAAAATTATTTATTTCTTCACTTCAAATAGATTATCTAAGCTGTATCGATTGCATGTAGCAGCCAATTTAAAATCTGTTCTTCTTCTTCTTCTAGCTCGTCTACTTAAGAAGTTCACTTTTTACTCTTAAATAATTAAAGTAATTCAATTTAAGGCTTAGCTGATCAATAAAACAGTATTAAAACAATAAATAAGTTTATTTGTCAAACAATTATTTGAATTTGCCGCAACGGCTTGAATCTGATTCGATAAAAAATTACAGTTCGATTAATTTATATATGCAAAATATTTCAATGTAATTATTATATTATAAGGTTCTTTTAACTGTTGAAATAGTCAGGAAAGGCAAGAGAATTCAATACTTACAAGGTATTAATAAACATATTCATGAAACAGACAAAAATGATAAAGTGTAATGTATATTGTAACGTTCCGTTAATATAATCCTCCTTATGCATCCCGTGAATGTGGAAGGCCCCACTTCTGAGAGTCAATATGTAATATCAAAAGAAATTAGTATCTCTTACTAATAAAGTATAACCTGTTTTATTTTTAAATAGAGGATTATTCATCTGAACCTCAGGGTCAACATACAATTTACATATAGAACAGACAATACAACTTTGATGCATGAGACACGGTAATACAGTGTTGTTAATGTCTGTTGAATGTTTGTGGGTCCTTTTAAACAACTATTAACTGAACGTTACAAATTGGCGTCCAACGTGGGGCCTTCCACATTCACGGGATGTATAAGGAGGATTATATTAACTGAACGTTACAAATTGGCGCCCAACGTGGGGCCTTCCACATTCAAGGGATGCATAAGGAGGATTATATTAACTGAACATTAATAAAGGAGCACATGTACATCAAAGGTATCAACAAGAAGGTACGTCAAACAGTACGAAGTTGCAAAATCTGTCAAATGGTAAAAATTAATAATGAGAGAAAGGAAGGCGCCAGGATCACCATCACTTCAAACCGTAACCTTGAGAAGATTTTTATTGACCTTTTTGGGCCATTCCCCAGGAGCGGAGGAAGAAGTCGCTACAAATATATAGTGATTATCCTTGACCATTTCTCGAAATTCACTAAGTTGTACCCGATAAGTAAGGCTACAACACAGAAGGTGCTCAATATAATTTTAAATAATTACATACCAGAGGTCGGGATGCCTGAAACCATCATCACCGACCATGGTACCCAATTTAAAGGGAAAAAATGGAGAATAACTTTACTGACTGAGGGTATCAAGACATATAAGACTTCAGTCTATCACCCCAGCAGTAACCCTGCAGAAAGAGTCCTCCGAGAAGTTGGGAGAATCTTACGGACGTATTGTCATGCAGAACACCGAACTTGGAGTAGGTACGTGGAAGCAACAGAAACCTTCCTCAATCTGGCTTATCACGAGACAATAGGAGCCAGTCTTTATCAGGTGATGTTCAACCGACCACCACCCAGAGAAATAACGTCAATGATAGAATTCCCACCAATGGAGCCAGAAAAATCAACCCACACTGAAGTTCACAATAGGGTGCTTCATAAGGCAGAACCGCAACAGAAGAAAGAAGAGAAGAAGAAATTGAAGATTATACACTACAACATTGGAGACCAAGTTTTAATCAGAAATAGACAGTTGCCAAGTACAGTAGAAGGAATTACCAAGAAGTTATTGCTGTTATATAATGGACCGTTTGTAGTAGCTCGGGACAAAGGAAATAACACCTACGAACTGACCACCCCAGGAACAAATAAAATAAAAGGCACATATAACCAAACTGAGATAAATAGGTTTTATGAAAAGTGAAGACAGTTTTTATAGATTTTTGCGATTTATTTCAGTAACTCCTAAAACTACCATTACTGAAATAACTTGTCTTAAACGGCTTTATGTAACGTGTCGTTTCACCAAACATAAAACATAACATAATAGTTAAAATGTAAATAAATCTAATTTAACTATGGGGAGGTCAGCGTACCTCAGACAGTTATTTTGTATCATTGAACTACAAACGGTGAATGTTATAAATTTTACAAAATATAATAAATCAAACTATAATTATAAAAGTTATATTGTGTGACAGTGTTAAGAAGGGAAAATAACAGTGAAATACATTTTATTATTAATTATAAATGGTAAACCGAACCTGTGACCCATAAAATATATAGCCATGGCCTTAGTTAAAGAAATTAGTTCTTTGAGTGAAGAAGATGATTGTTAAAAATTGTGAATTGCAAGCCAGAACGTTTAAGATAAGTGACTGCTGAGTTGATAGAAATTGAGGACCGGTGGAAGCTGAGATGACCAGGAGAACCAACCCGGGACCTAGAGGAGTGATGTTTTGATAGAGAGAGAGCGAAAAACCAGGTGTCCACGAGTGGAATCAACAAACGAATCCATTGTGAAACCTGCAAAGTTGGTGAGATCATACCACAAAAACAATAACAAAAAAAAAAAAAATAAACAAATAAATAATAATAATTGTGACTTGCGTTAGTGCACTATTATGAAAATGGTTGTTAATTATAAGAGTTTTTAGTTGTAGTTAATAGTTGTTTAAAAGGACCCACAAACATTCAACAGACATTAACAACACTGTATTACCGTGTCTCATGCATCAAAGTTGTATTGTCTGTTCTATATGTAAATTGTATGTTGACCCTGAGGTTCAGATGAATAATCCTCTATTTAAAAATAAAACAGGTTATACTTTATTAGTAAGAGATACTAATTTCTTTTGATATTACATATTGACTCTCAGAAGTGGGGCCTTCCACATTCACGGGATGCATAAGGAGGATTATATTAACTGAACGTTACAATATAAAGAGTTGATATTACGATACTGTTGACTTCTGACGTCACTCGCACGTTACCGGCATCCTCTTCGACTGGAATAAAAAATGGCTGCCTTAATGAGTTGAACTGCGATGTAAATTCAGCTACGAGTTCTTTCTTCAAATAAATGTCTCCACTGGTTATTTACTCTCCAGTGATGTTGTTCTTGGACGATCCACGAGTTGTAGAGTGTAGTGTTGTTTACCCACTAGGGTTTGGTTCGGTAATAGTAGTGTTATGTCCCAAAAGGTTCCCTTCACTCGGTGTACGTTTATTTGAGTTCAATTTTGTTCTGCTGTCGTGTCTAGATGTAGTGACGTTTTAATTTAATATTATTTAATCTAGTTTAATGTTTCAGTGACTGATATTATAGTATTTTCACTTTAATTCATCTTCTATTTATCTTCATATAGCTTCGTCATATATCTCGGTTAGTGTTAGTAAAATTTTCGTTAATATTTCTTTGAGAAGTCTTTTGACATGTCTATCTCGTTTGGCTTTTAACAATCAACTAACTGATTTTTGTTCCTTCATATATAAGATTTTTAATATTTCGGTATCATTTCTCATCGTTCAGCCATCAGCTGTTGTCTTTGAATTCAATCTTATATATAAAAATATTGACATTTTTATGTTTAAATGACTATAAATTATTTGTTTAGTACCTTTATGTAAATTTAATTATATAACAATATTCCTGATTTCATTTTATACACTTTAATACTAAATTTTCCCTATTTTGGTTTGAACTGTGCTTCTGAATTACATTCTTTTAAATTTATCTGTAGGCCTTATCTTGACATACAGAATTACCTATTACTTGGTTTAAAATATGTCTTATGTTACAATTTACTTTTCACTCGATTCCTAATTAAATGTCTGTAATTTGCCTAATTTACATTTGGCTATTATTTTAAACATTTAACAAATCATTTGCATTTTACTAGTACACTTTACTGATTATGGCCTTACCTGGTACAAACACCTAATTTAAGTCAATTTTACCTGTTGATTCCTCTCATTACTATTATAGGTCGTGGTTATTATTATGATAATGTATTTGTATATTGAATAGGTTAATTTACATCAAATTAGTTTAGGTTCTATTAACTTGTATTCTTTGATTAGATTTGTATGCTCAAATTTGAATTTGTTTTGGTCATCAATTTCCAATTTTCCTAGCAAAGTTATTATTAATTCATCTTATTATGTTCGTATTTTTTGATCCACTATTTCTGGTTTGTTTGAATTATTAATTTGCCTTTCCCTACTTTACAAAATATAATATTAATTAACATGATTAAAATACAACAAATTCTTACATTCTAACATCTAGCATTTACTAGTATCAACATATCTGGTATGGTATTCACAAACAATAATAACATAAAATAATTATAAAAATAAATACATTAAAACTTTACATGAATAATTGTCTTTTGTTGTCCTTTTTTAAATTGGTTTGGGGTGTTCCCCTTAATCATTTTTATTTTAATTATAATTAGTTTTTACATCATTTTTAATTATATGTATTGGATTCTCTTGTTTGGGCTAGTCATTTCATTTAAATTGATATAGTTTAATATAATTTAATTTCCCTTGAAACATTTATTTGCTGCTCTAGAGGTTTTTGTCTTTATAATAGATTTTTTGGGTATCTGGATTATTATTTCCCTTTAATTCATTAGTTCTGGGCTATTATTCTTCACTGTTTCCTATTTTAAAATTGTCATTTCTATTTTATTTGTCCTGGACTATTACTCTTCACTACTTCATATCTTACTATTGTCATTTCTATTTTATTTGTCCTGGGCTATTACTCTTCACTACTTCATATCTTACTGGGTTCACTAATTATTATTCTGATATGATACTCTTATTATTTATTTTTTAACACTTTATGGCTATGATTTGACTACATATAATTCCTTTGAATTGACTTTTCTAGTTCTGTTAAGTTCTTTTGTTTATAATTGTAAATACTTTTCTGTTGTTTTTTATTTAAGTTGATATTATTCCTTCTAGATGACTTCTTCCCTTCCTTTCATATATTATCTTATTTTGTAGAACAAGGTAAAAACTTCGTTGTGCTACAAAGTCTAGCTTAAGCTAATCAGCTTAAGAAGAGGAGAGAAACATTTGATAAAATTATCGAAATACGAGTGTACTTGATTTTGTTTCAATCAGGGTTTCTTAGAGTTATAACCAGCAGACTCTGAAGTCTCGCATTGTTTTCCTTCAACAACATAGCAAAACATGAGAATACCGTTAATAACTTATTTTTTTCAAATCCTTTGAAAAAGTAAACAGATTCAACCAACAAGAACTGTCTTAGAAGAGAAGTCGCCATCTAACTTTAAACGCTATAAAATAAATACAAAACAGTAGATTTTCTGTCAATACCGAAAGTTACTCATAGACTGGAGCTTTCCGCAGACTGGAGAAAGATGCAAGCAATTGATTTGGGAAGATCAGTTCCCTAACGTGATAGTTTTCCAATTAAAATATCCATTTTGTAAGGAAACAGTCGCTAGTGGAAAACCTAAAAATCTCGCACTTGTTTCAATGGATGTAACTTACTGCTTCCAAATTTTCTAATTATTTTCTACTTTGATATTTCAAGTAGATTTTAATAGTAATGTTAATAGTATTATGACATTTTTAAAACATTTCTTGGAATATTTTTAATTACCCAATAATATTAAAACTTATTTAAATAAGTTTCATAATTAACACGTGTAAATAATAGTAAATTACAATTTTGTTCAATTATTTTATATTTTTAAAACTATTTTATATCAAAATTTTGAATACAATAAAAATACAACAAGGTGTAACAGTGTTTTCAATTTACTTATTATTTTAATGGAAAAATTTACAAACACTAAAAAGTATTAGATACAAAGAGAGTTAGTATTTATTGTCAGCTGATAACATTTAGCCTACTTCCGTTATCATATTCATTCATTTTCCTGAACTGTCATGGGTGCGATGCTCGGTAGTAATGTTAGAGCAGCGACGTTATCAAGGCGCACTTCAAAGCCGTATGGCTTTCACGGTACGATAACCTGTAACTTCCACGTGCCAGTAATAGGCATATAAATATACAAAGTTTGCAAAAACAAATAAACAGTTTGTTTTCAAATAATGAACCTATTTACATGCAACTTTGTCGTAATGCATCAAGTTTATTTTTTAGGAATATTGCCATTCTGCTTGCATATCGCATTTCCTTATTGTCATTAAAAGCGTTTCACCATGTCATTATAAAAGTTTTCTTATATTTCTTTGTAAGGTCTTCTTTTTTTTCCTTTCTGATCTGTTTGTTCAAGCGATTCTCTCTGACTTTACCTTATCAGTCTCCCGAATCTTCCATATCGTTTTCTCTCGTGTGTTTGTTCATTTATGCTTCCACCAATCTTCTCTCTACCATGTATCTACATCCAACTGATTACTACTATTTGATGTATCCACTCTGCAAGACCACAAATAGTAGTAAATAAAACTACAAAAGCATATTTAGTCAGATTTAATGTACCCGTGATAAACTCCTTTTATTCTGTGTATTATACAGGCAGTTATCGGAGTATTTCCTGGTTTGAGGTTGAATCCTAAACCGCTGTACTGCCCTGTAAACATTAAGCAAAAATAATAACACTTTTTTCGCAAAATTGTTGTTACTGTTAACAAAAACCACGAGAGTTTCCGATCGAGATTGGACAAAAATATACGTAACTGCGAATCCGAGTACATGTTACATTTCTGTTGTTATGGTGTACAACAATAAAATTGTATTGGTAACATTTCGTGTCGGCTTATCTAGCTGGGAAAATAAATTTAGTTGTTTGCAAAAGTTGAAAAATTTAACAATCAGCAGCTCGTATCCGATAAATGTTGAAGAGTCGTGAGGGTTAATTTTTGTCGGCTGTAGATTATTTAGAAAAGACTTGAGTCTTTCGTATGATTGTTTAGGCTGAAGCACTACGCAATCAATAAACCTGAGGATAGTAACATTTATCACAATACAAAAAACACTGATGCGATCTTCTTAGAACAGACAATCTCAAAACAGGCAATCACCATTTTCTATGCCATCTGACAACTCATTATCCGTAGGCCTAAGTCATTTTGTATAGCCTCGAGCCAATGCTTCCTTAGTCTGCCTCTGACCAATGTCTATCTCGTTGTCCTTTAAAAACTTGTTTGGTCATTCTGTTGGCTGTCATTCCCTCCCAATATCCCAACCATCGCAGTCTGCCCTTTTTTCAGTTACGACATCCAAGTCAGTTCTGTATCAATTTCATATTGGTCCTTAACCTCCAACTTCCACTTTCACATAGATAGGTTATATGTGAAAAACTCCAACTTCCACATAGATAGGTTCGTACACCTTTCTTAGCATCTTTCTCTACCATAATGCTCAACAGCCTATAATTTCTTGCAGTCAGAAACCCCGCTTCCGACCCATACATTACTATTAGCCTTATTATCTTTTTGTACTTTCTTATCCTGGTATTCCTTGGAGCCTATTGATTTAAGAGACCTAAGGATCATCAATGTTTTGGAATAATAGAAATGGAACATTTATTCTGTAGTCGTTTTTGTCTAGTATTCACAGGCCAGTATAGCGGTTAAGGATTCAACCCCAAACCAGAAGATATTCTGATAACTCAGTCTTGATCATACCGAAACTGGTAACAGCTCCTATTACCAGCAGTTACTCTAGCTCTGATTCTAGAAGAGTTCTCACTGTCTTTATTTACACTAGTGACCCGAGGAATCTAAGTCACTCCTGGGTCATCCACACCAAACTATTGTTCATCGCCTGTCTACTTTCACAAGTCCACTGGTGTATGGTGATGCTATTCATGGCATTTCTTCAGGATGTGCTTCAGGTCAGCTACGGATATGCTTTTTACCTTGAAATACAAAGAAGTGCGTAGACCTATCTATATTATAAATGCAACAGTGTTTTATGCTTTCAATATTTTTGTTTAAATTCTAAATTATTTTGCAGCAAATCACCGGTCTTAGTTTGCAGCAACAAGTCTTTTAACATTCATTTTTGTTCGTGTTGGTATCCAAGTCACTTTACAATTATAGTAAAATATTACCTTATATTCGGTCCGCCGTGTGACTTCTCAATTTGAATATACGTAACACGTTTCAAGCCATATGCCTCATCATCAGACGTAAAATTTAAAAACTTAAAAACACACACATCACACAAGAAACGTGTTTGTCAAAAATAATAAAATTGCAGCTATTAACATATTATGTGCACTTGTTGTTGGGTGCACACCCGTTCAGGTATTGTCTGCTACTGATCGGAAATCGTTGAGCAGTCTCAAAGCAGCATCATACAGGCGGTTAGATTTGAATCTAATGCGCACCCAACAACAAGTGCACATAATGTGTTAATAGCTGCAATTTTATTATTTTTGACAAACACGTTTCTTGTGTGATGTGTGTTTTTAAGTTTTTAAATTTTACGTCTGATGATGAGGCATATGCCTTGAAACGCGTTACGTATATTCAAATTGAGAAGTCACACGGCGGACCGAATATAAGGTAATATTTTACTATAACAAGTCTTTGTTTCTTATGGGAAGAGTTCGTTCAGATTTATTAAAAAACTCAATATTGAGCCGATGAGACTGAAGTAAGCCTTTTGTCATTACACTGTTACATAATGTGACTTGGATTCTCGCGTTCTCTTTCCGTAGTAATAAATATGAAGACTTTTTTTACTTTAAGGCTTTCTACTCCGTTAACCATATCGTAACAAATAATGGAAACACTTGAGTCGCATTAGTAGTGTTGTGATACTACACCAAAACAGAGTCGTGGTATCCTCAGTTGCACATCATTATGTCACCGTCATATTTTAGGCTCCTTCCACTTCTTACATTTGTCGATATCGTGGACTGAGATCTTTTTATTAAATACCATGGTTTCCCTCTAAAATAACGTGTATCAGTGTTTCGATATCGTAGCGTCTTCAAATAGAAATGGCCGATAGTTGGGTTAAAAGAAATTTAAAAAAAATAAAGCTTAAATATGAAGATATTCGTATACTGTTTTTATTGCAATTAATGCGTTGCTTTTGTCTGTCTTTGCTATTGTTTTTTATTTTATTTTGTATGTTTCTTATTATTTTGTTGTTATTATGACTTTGTCTTTATTACCTTTTTCTATTATTTGATTTATTTCATTTTAAATTACAGTATTACTTTACGTCTATTACTGATGCACTATATACTTTCCTTCAAGCAATTTAATTATTTATTTCAATTTACGATTTCCTAAATACTACAGACGAGATGTACCCTTTCAAGTCTTAAATTATAACAGATATATTTCTAACGATTTCAGTAACAGTGTAATGCATTAATTGAAACATTATATTCCAGTAATTGTATTAATGCGTTAACACAGTTTGACAAGGACAAGAATTGGATGAACGGCAGTATGCAGCGCCGCCGCTGAAGTATATATGTACGATTCGCTCAATAATTTTGAAACCAATGAAGATAAAACATTGGGAGTTAGATCAGAATTAAATTTGAACCTTTCTGTACAATTTAATTGCTTAATTTATTAGTCTATCTTGAACAGGGAAAAGGTTTCTCTCAGGCTACTATTTTACGCCTCACGACTGAAAAAAATAAAAATTTGATACGTAATTTTATTTTTTATTGTGTTGTTACAAGGATATTATTAAATTGAAATAGCATATACATCATGTACATCATCTGAGTACGTGTACAAAAAATAAATATCATTAAAAAGGAAGAACGTTTTGCGTAAGGACAGTTTATATTTTAATACGTACTAAACCGAGTGTGCGATGTTTTTATTACGTTTTTTATTTTTACTGACTCATTTTTTGGGCTAAATTTATTGAAAGTTTACAAAAATGTGAAGAATTAAAGTACTGTTACTACTGTGTACATTTTGTAGACTTATCTAGTACTTCATTTTTATCGTTCGAGGTTTTCAAGTCGCGTAATAGTAGAGAACGTAAAACCCATAAGCGCAATGTATTTCCCTATCTCGCCCATTGTCTCATCCGACTGTGGAACAAAGAATACAATGACATGCTAAGGAAAGGATCTTGAGAAATTCGAGAGCAGAGCTTTGCAACAGAAGTTTAACGTCACGTCACCTGGAGTAAACTAGACGTCTATCGACAAGTAACGTTTACTTACTGATGATGCAGTTCAAACGGTCACTATCCTCTCATAACACATTCATTTTTTTCGATAAACGACTAACCTCAGAACCACTTTCTAGTCACATTGCATAGACATGGTTACACATAACCATCATGACTTCACATTTGCACTATTTTATGCTATTGTATCTTTGCGTTATAGAAGACTGTTTTCTTCTTACATTGTGGTAAATATTTAGTGAATAACTTAACAGAAAAAAGTGTTCTTGTTAGCGCATTGAAATTGTGATAACCTCTCGGGCTTTGTTGTGTGATAATGTGTTTTGTCTATTAGTCACCTTTATCAGTTAGCTCAAACGGCTGTGATAGCGCACACATAATCGTTGACGAATTGATTTGTATTAAACATATTTCAAATAGTTTTACGTGTTCATCTCTTTTTCTTCGTTTATAACTTCATGTCTGTTTACTGAATCTGTTTCTATAATCTGTTACTGTATTTGTTATTATAATAGGTTGTAGTCATGTTTTACTGTAAAACTTCTAGATAGATGTTTTTTTTAGTTTAACATTGCGACTGAATCTCTTCTACTTAAATATTTGTTTTTTTGTCGAAAAATAGTGTTTGTTTTTATTTTTGTAACGTTGTTGTGCTTTTCTGAAGCCTGAATAATGTGGCACCAAATTTTTACTCTGATAACTAATGAACTAATGTAAACACATAAATGGAGTAGTCCAAGTGACCAAGAGCCTGGTGCATTCGGAATAAGTGTCAGCAACGTCAAACATACTCGTAGTACTAATTGCGAACCTTGTCAGGTGTAACTGAGTACGAAGATCCAAAGTAAATATACCCGACACAACACAAGGGGGTAGTGTGAGACTGGTATTCAGTGTTTTTGCCTGAATTTCAGAGAAAAAAGATCATTCAAAGGAAAGTAATAGTGAAATGTGGGTGAATGAGTCTGGTATAAACCGGTATATACACCGGTTGTCAATTACTGAACATTGCATTGACAAGCTTATTATAATGCAGCCACGTGGAAGCAGTTAGAAAACACAGTGCTACCGAAGAAACTTGGCAAAATGCGCCTCTGATCAAACTTCAGTAGGAACTGATAACGCGGTCTGAGACCGTGTGTATTGGAGCGCGAGTGTGTTCCCAACTAAAGGCAGTATCATACCGTACCTTGGTAGCTGTCGGTTGTGTCTGTTTCAGTCTGTGAAATTTCGACAATTAGCAGACTAGTTACGCTTAATAACAGTCGGAGTCTTCGTTTCGCTACGCGACTGTACTGCGTGCTGTCGTGATCGCTTCGTTACAGCGGGTTATTACAGATTAACAACAAATTTTGTACTTGTATATAATTGGTCACATGTGTACTGGAAGCTCGAGTTCAAGGCGTTAGTGATCAGTTCACTGGGCCTGCTGCCATGAGAAACGGTGCTCCTCACGTAAGTACAGGACCACAATGTGCAATAAACTTATAGTTGTGTGTGATCAGTATGACTGTGAGACAACAATCCGCCCACTTTCGTCATCGAATTGTGACATCTGGCGTGTGAATGTCATATAAGTAGAAAAAGACGTGCACGATAGATCGGTCCGGTCACAGAGCCGATAAAAGCAAAAAGTCTGAAAAGTCGAGGGGTAAAATTTATTTAGTATAATTGACGTAGCATTTATCTTTTTTAAATAAAAAGTTTGGAGATATATCTAATATATACGGTGTCTGAGTACTGTTTAATATTATAATATTATTATCTTAGTGTATTAACATTATAATCATTAGCTGTAATATTTCACACTAAACATTACGTTTAGCCAACACAGCTTAAGAACGAATTGAAAAAACACTGTATTGCAGGCTTAACAAAATGAATAGTTCAAGATTTTTAAACGTTCAAGATCTTGACTGTTTACTTTTTTTCAAAGGTGATTGTATTTATTTATTTATTGATACAAAGGCTCATTCTAAACACAAAAAGAGGAATTATTATTTATTTGTGGATATTTTGAAAGTATTTTTTTGTTTTGTTTTTTATATTTCGTTAGCATTATAGGTAATGAATCGTAGGACGTCCCAACACATCTGTGATGTTAACGAAAACCACATTGGCGTTCTTCGGTGGAATGATCACATTTTCTCTCTCTCTCTCTCTCTCTCTCTCTCTCTCTCTCTCTCTCTCTCTCTCTCTCTCTCTCTCTCTCTCTCCTCTCCTTCTCCCTAAAGTTTCGAACTCTAGTATTTGATAAATAACAAAACAGTCTCTCAAAAATACGAAAGTAAACGTAAGCACACCAGTTTTGAAACTGTCAGGTAAAAATGTGATCTTCACACAACACTTTTATCACTAAATATAATTATTTCACTACTGACTCGGAACACAAAACTTTTTATGGGTGAAAACGTAAAAGTTTTACCTTATAATCTGAACCGGTTTTCGCTTTTAAAAAGCTTCTTCAGAGGTTGCCGCTGGTAGCACTATCCGTCTTGTTGTTGGCGACGGAATCGTGGGATGTGGACATGAGTTTCTTGTTTATTATTTCAAAATAAGACACGAAAAAAATCTGTTTTAAAATGGTGGAGAAAAAGCGCAGACACAAAACATTTTGGCCTAATTGAATTGCTTTGGAAAACAACAATTACAATTTTTGTAATTAATGTGTGCACTGACAATGAGAAGAAAAAATTATTAAACTATGGTAGTGTGATATGTTATCAGCAGACGGAGTTACTGTATGCTGTTAGCAAAACTAACGTTTACTCTAGTTAACGTGGAAAATATAAACAGACGATCACGTTATCTTATCCATTAGGCAGAACAAAGACATCGAACAGTACACAACTTTCTTGATACAGACGACATTCCCGGATTAACGCAATTACGGAAACTGTCAATTTTTCACTTCTAAAACGTGTTAATTGACAGATGACCATCACCTTACTTTCTCACGTTTATCGTTTGTAAAGTGCTCTTTCGAAATCGACTTAATGCATCGAACGATGCTTTAAATTGTGAAACCGAGTATATTAAAAAGTGGAAAAAATAAAGGAGTCTGAAAAACAGGATACTCTGGTACAGGAACGCAACATAATAATGTAACATGCGGATCTGAATTATGGATAATACGCAGAAGGACTCCAAATTAAGGTTTTTATGTTAAATTGTAGGTACCAAAACCTTAGAAAGTAAGGAATACCAATGTCAAACAGAATAATGGAATATAATAGCGAACGTTGTAGAGTCAAGAGGTTGAGAAAATGCAGCGGAAGTGGCCAAACAGAAACGGAAGTAGCAGAGATCCACGATATGATCCTTTTAAATTCAGGAAAAAGTGCATAAAACCAACGAAATTATGCCAAGTAAACTCTGCTATGAAGAACAAAGGGTTAGAAGCAGTGACAGTTGTAACTAGATGGCTTATACATGTAAAAATTAAAAGCTTTATACTCACAGATGAAAAGTAACGAAAGTTAATACAAAATTGGGGCCCAGATAATTCATAGACAATCGGTTACTCGTCTATAAGAGGCACCATCATTTTCCTCCATTAATACAAGAATCACTAAAGTGTTACGCTTCATGATTTGTAACTTGTCCATGAAAAAAACGTAACCTTTAGACAGTCCTAATGTCAGATTGTGTGTACTTGTGCTGTATGAAAAGAAGAGACCTTTTTTAAAGTAAAATCAAAATCAGTCACATTGTTCACAGTTAATTGTTGCACTGACAGCAGATAAACTCTGTATTCACCACATTCCTACATACTAAACCTACTTAGTTTTAGTAAATGTAGGTGATAAAAGTCTTGGATTTCGTTGTCCATGACGTGTCCGTTACTTAACTAAATATAATTATTTCACTACCGACTCGGAACACAAAACTTTTTATGGGTGAAAACGTAAAAGTTTTACCTTATAACCTGAACCGGTTTTCGCTTTTAAAAAGGTTCTTCAGAGGTTGCCGCTGGTAGCATTGTCCGTCTTGTTGTTGGCGACGGAATCGATTTTCGAAAGATCGATGTTGTGTGTGTGGGGTGTGATATGTCGAATAATGCGTGTGATTTGAATTGTGTGTGTTCGTTTAGGGTGTCGTTTTTATTTGTTTTCGTGTGTATATTTCCAATTGTTCTAGAGTGTCTAGTTTTCGGCCTTTTGTGTGTACGTGTAGAATGTTCATGTTATTGTCGATGTTTTTCTATGTGTGGTTTGCTTCAATGAGGTGGTTTGCAAAGATGGATTCTGTAGTGGAGTGGAGTGCCACTGTGTGTTCAATGTATCTTTGTTTGAAGCTACGTCCTGTCTGGCCTATGTAGAATTTGTTGCAACCTGAGCAATTTTGTTTGTAAACACCAGGTAGATCGAATTTGTTTTGTGTTTTGTGTGTGTTTTGATAGTGTGTGTTCTGTTTTGTTAGTAGTTTTGTAAGCGATTCTGTATCCTGCTTTTTTGAATTTGTGGGCTATTTTTTCAGTTTGTTTGTTGATGTATGTTAGTGTTATGAATTTGTTGTTTTCTGTCTTTGTCTGTTGTTTGTTTTGTGTAGGAGTTATTGACTATTGTTCTGGCGTATCCGTTGGATTCTGCTAGATATTTTATCGTGTTTAGTCCGTCTTTTTAGTCTTTTACATCTAGGGGGATGTTGTTAAGTCTATGTATCATGATTCTGAAGGCAGCTAGTTTGTGTTGTATTGGGTGATTGGAGGAGTTGTGTATTAGTGTGTCAGTTGTAGTCGGTTTTCTGTATATACTTAATTTGTGCCTGTGTTCAAGTTTTGTGATGGAAAGGTCTAAGAAGTTTGTGCTATTGTTGTGTTCGTATTCGGCAGTAAAGGTTATGTTTTTATGTATTTTGTTTATGTGCGTTAGTACCTGTTCACATTGTCTTTTGTTTCTCCTGTATAGTATTAAAATGTCATCAACGCAGAGGTGCCCACAGGGGGGGATCATAGCGCAAGTTGCGCATTGAGAATTTTTGGGGGGGATTTTTCGGGTGTATTTTAAGGATTTTTGGGGAGGATTTGTTCAAGAATAACATTTTAAATCCAACATTGATGGAAATTTTTACCGTGTTTGTGCAACAAACTAAGCTATTAGTAAAAAACTAAAGCAAATGGATATCTTTATGATTGTTTTAACGAACTGGCAGCATAAATGTCTCTACCAGTACAACTAGTAGTAAATTTTGTTTTGGAATTTGGAAAACTGACCCTGGCAGTCTGCAGCAACATCCTGTCAATGAGTCAGAAGGTACGTGAATAATAAATCGTGAATGTAAAAATGTGTGCGTGTGCTAAGCTTGTAGATCGGCGGGCAGTGGGGGGGGACTTTTCAATTGGGGGGAGTGCTGAGACGTTTGGGGAGGATTTGCGCATTGGGCCTTGGGGGGGATGGGCACCCCTGCATCATCGTATCTGTGCCAATATAGTATTTTGGCAGAACGTAGCTTCAAACAAAGATACATTGAACACACAGTGGCACTCCACTCCACTACAGAATCCACCTTTGCAAATCACCTCATTGAAGCAAACCACACATAGAAAAACATCGACAATAACATGAACATTCTACACGTACACACAAAAGGCCGAAAACTAGACACTCTAGAACAATTGGAAATATACACACGAAAACAAATAAAAACGACATCCTAAACGAACACACACAATTCAAATCACACGCATTATTCGACATATCACACCCCACACACACAACATCGATCTTTCGAAAATCGATTCCGTCGCCAACAACAAGACGGACAATGCTACCAGCGGCAACCTCTGAAGAACCTTTTTAAAAGCGAAAACCGGTTCAGGTTATAAGGTAAAACTTTTACGTTTTCACCCATAAAAAGTTTTGTGTTCCGAGTCGGTAGTGAAATAATTATATTTAGTTAAGTAACGGACACGTCATGGACAACGAAATCCAAGACTTTTATCACCTACATTTACTAAAACTAAGTAGGTTTAGTATGTAGGAATGTGGTGAATACAGAGTTTATCTGCTGTCAGTGCAACAATTAACTGTGAACAATGTGACTGATTTTGTTTTTACTTTAAAAAAGGTCTCTTCTTTTCATACAGCACAAGTACACACAATCTGACATTAGGACTGTCTAAAGGTTATGTTTTTTTTCATGGACAAGTTACAAATCATGAAGCGTAACACTTTAGTGATTCTTGTATTGATGGAGGAAAATGATGGTGCCTCTTATAGACGAGTAACCGATTGTCTATGAATTATCTGGGCCCCAATTTTGTATTACCTTTCGTTACTTTTCATCTGTGAGTATAAAGCTTTTAATTTTTACATGTATAAGCCATCTAGTTACAACTGTCACTGCTTCTAACCCTTTGTTCTTCATAGCAGAGTTTACTTGGCATAATTTCGTTGGTTTTATGCACTTTTTCCTGACTTTAGAAGGATCATATCGTGGATCTCTGCTACTTCCGTTTCTGTTTGGCCACTTCCGCTGCATTTTCTCAACCTCTTGACTCTACAACGTTCGCTAATATATTCCATTATTCTGTTTGACATTGGTGTTCCTTACTTTCTAAGGTTTTGGTACCTACAATTTAACATAAAAACCTTAATTTGGAGTCCTTCTGCGTATTATCCATAATTCAGATTTGCATGTTACAATATTATGTTGCGTTCCTGTACCAGAGTATCCTGTTTTTCAGACTCCTTTATTTTTTCCACTTTTTAATATACTCGGTTTCACAATTTAAAGCATCGTTCGATGCATTAAGTCGATTTCGAAAGAGCACTTTACAAACGATAAACGTGAGAAAGTAAGGTGATGGTCATCTGTCAATTAACACGTTTTAGAAGTGAAAAATTGACAGTTTCCGTAATTGCGTTAATCCGGGAATGACGTCTGTATCAAGAAAGTTGTGTACTGTTCGATGTCTTTGTTCTGCCTAGTGGATAAGATAACGTGACCGTCTGTGTATATTTTCCACGTTAACTAGAGTAAACGTTAGTTTTGCTAACAGCATACAGTAACTCCGTCTGCTGATAACATATCACACTACCATAGTTTAATAATTTTTTCTTCTCATTGTCAGTGCACACATTAATTACAAAAATTTATAATGAATTGGGGGTGTAATTGATATTTGTAGAGCCCCACGTTCTTTGGGAGCCAATTTATATAATGTGCAATTATGCTAATTCATGGAATTTAATTATGTAAATATCACTATAATATTGACGACTCGGAACACAATGTTTTTTATAAGTAAAAACGTAAAGTTTTACCTTACAGCCTAAACCGGCTTTCACCTATAGAAGGCTTCATCAGAGGCTGTCGTTAGTAGCGCTGCTCGTCTTGTTGTTGGCGACGAGAAAGTGTTTCGAAAGATTGAAGCTGTGTGTGTGTGGTGAGATGTGTTCGAATAATGCGTGCGATTTGAATTGTGTCTGTTCGTTTAGGATGTCGTTTTTATTTGTTTTTGTGTGTTTGTATATTTCTAATTGTTCTAGAGTGTCTAGTTTTCGGCCTTTTGTGTGTACGTGTAGTATGTTCATGTTATTGTCGATGTTTTTATATGTGTGGTTTGCTTCAATGAGGTGGTTTGCGAAGGTAGATTCTGTAGTGGTGTGGAGTGCTTTTGTGTGTTCAATGTATCTCTGTTTGAAGCTACGTCCTGTCTGGCCTATGTAGAATTTACTGCAATTTGAACAATTTAGTTTATATACACCGGGTAGATGGAATTTGTTTTGTGCTTTGGGCATGCGTTTTGATAGTGTGTGTTCTGTTTTGTTAGTAGTTTTGTAAGCGATTCTGTATCCTGCTTTTTTGAATTTGTGGGCAATTTTTTCTGTTTGTTTGTTGATGTATGTTAGTGTTATGAATTTGTTGTTTTCTGTCTTTGTCTGTTGTTTGTTTTGTGTTTTGTGTAGGAGTTTACTGACTATTGTTCTGTCATAACCGTTAGATTCTGCTAGATATTTTATCGTGTTTAGTTCGTCTTTGTAGTCTATTTCATCTAAGGGGATGTTGTTAAGTCTATGTATCATGGTTCTAAAAGCAGCTAGTTTGTGTTGTATTGGGTGATTGGAGGTGTTGTGTATTAGTGTGTCAGTTGTAGTTGGTTTTCTGTATATACTGAATTTGCGCCTGTGTTCTAGTTTTGTGATGGAGAGGTCTAAGAAGTTTATGGTATTGTTGTGTTCGTATTCGGCAGTGAAGGTTACATAATACGAACACAACAACACCATAAACTTCTTAGACCTCTCCATCACAAAACTAGAACACAGGCACAAATTCAGTATATACAGAAAACCAACTACAACTGACACACTAATACACAACACCTCCAATCACCCAATACAACACAAACTAGCTGCTTTTAGAACCATGATACATAGACTTAACAACATCCCCTTAGATGAAATAGACTACAAAGACGAACTAAACACGATAAAATATCTAGCAGAATCTAACGGTTATGACAGAACAATAGTCAGTAAACTCCTACACAAAACACAAAACAAACAACAGACAAAGACAGAAAACAACAAATTCATAACACTAACATACATCAACAAACAAACAGAAAAAATTGCCCACAAATTCAAAAAAGCAGGATACAGAATCGCTTACAAAACTACTAACAAAACAGAACACACACTATCAAAACGCATGCCCAAAGCACAAAACAAATTCCATCTACCCGGTGTATATAAACTAAATTGTTCAAATTGCAGTAAATTCTACATAGGCCAGACAGGACGTAGCTTCAAACAGAGATACATTGAACACACAAAAGCACTCCACACCACTACAGAATCTACCTTCGCAAACCACCTCATTGAAGCAAACCACACATATAAAAACATCGACAATAACATGAACATACTACACGTACACACAAAAGGCCGAAAACTAGACACTCTAGAACAATTAGAAATATACAAACACACAAAAACAAATAAAAACGACATCCTAAACGAACAGACACAATTCAAATCGCACGCATTATTCGAACACATCTCACCACACACACACAGCTTCAATCTTTCGAAACACTTTCTCGTCGCCAACAACAAGACGAGCAGCGCTACTAACGACAGCCTCTGATGAAGCCTTCTATAGGTGAAAGCCGGTTTAGGCTGTAAGGTAAAACTTTACGTTTTTACTTATAAAAAACATTGTGTTCCGAGTCGTCAATATTATAGTGATATTTAGTTAAGTAACGGACACGTCATGGACAACGAAATCCAAGAATTTAATTATGTAATTATCCAATTAGGTTAATTTATGTCAAATTAATTGAATTTACGTGATATACTAATCACTTTGATGTTAGTGACTGTGTTCATTAACGATTAGCATAATTACTGCACTGAGACTCTTATAGTTGTATAAAAAAACGGTATAGAAAATTTACTACAAATCATTCAATTGACATTAGTGTTTGTTACAAGGTAAAAATGACAATAATGAACGCATAAATACTTAGCAAATAAACACTTATTTATTTAACATTATTCAAATAAAGAAACTTCCGATATATGGATATAAATTATGTCCTGTAAATACATTCATAAAAGAAACACATATATATAAGAATCAAATTACAATATGAATTCATTAAGTCGTTCGCTGAAAAACATACACATATATATAACACAATGAACATACATAAACATAGACAATCAACATATAATCTTACACTAATGCGTTCATTTTGCCTCAGATGAATAGCTTTATATTTAATATTACCATAACAATCAATCTAAATTCTCAAAGGGTGATTTCTTTGAAAAGAGTCAGGACAGTAGAGTTATTATTACAATAATAACATAAAGATTTACTTGTGAAATGGATTATCCAAAAACTCCATCGGCGAAACTCCTTTCCATTGATGATCCAAATACGTAAGGTTGTGTAGATTCGATGCTTATCACCACTTAACACTCGCGGATAAGATTCACTCGCGGTGTGTGTGTCCTCCGTTGATGTCGGCCGTTAATATGAAAGTCTATAAAGTTTTGTGTTGCATGAGTGCATTCATCGTTAATGATCGTGTATATATAACTGTCTATCGTCAAATTTCTTCGTGCGTCTATATACGTTAATGTGTTGTGTTTAGTTTACGTGATGTATTGTTCCATTCGGTATTTATAACACTTCACACTGTGCTACGATACATTTCCGTAACTCGGTAAAATATTGATGTAAAGTTTTGTGAGTCTGTTATTAATGAAGACTGCGAATAATTAACTTAGTTCTTAACAAGCGGTAGCTGAGTCAAACTGAGTAACTGAAAGTTTTTAACAACTGAAGTATACTGCATGATTGAGTCACTGCGAATACACTATGACTGAATAACTTGTGAATAACTGAAAATACTATGTTAACTGATTAAAGCACTGCGTAACTGAGTTTATAGTAAGACTGAGAGATATATTGAGACTGAAAATGTATTAAGACTGAGAATTATATGAAGACTGAGAAATAGAATAAGACTGCCGCTCCGCGTGCCCTGTAAACAGTTTTTATTAAGCTTCATTTACCATAATGCAATGTCCTGGCAAACACGCCTTTGGTCAACCACGATAGGTCAGATGAACTCCTACTACTATGTAGAACTATGGTTCTCGACCCCTGATTCGCTGTTCGCGTTGCTATCATGACAACAGTCCTCTCCACTTGCGTCCTGGGAAGATGCTGGACTCTGGTTGGTTATCGGGCATCCCCTCAAGTACACGACGAAAGGGCTCCGTACCATTTCCTAGAATGTAGAGCAATTCCGCGCCTGTCCATCAAGCTTTTGTCCAAGTATGCTCCGAAAGTCTGCTGTTATTCTCACGCGAACAATACGTCGCATTTCGTTATTGTTTGACTTCCCACGACCCCTTTTCTCAATTAGCAGCTCCATGCGTGTCGTCATTCCCAAGATGCCACTCCGGTCTCCCGTCATAAATACTAGTTTTCACCAGTAAGATGTTTTCACGCTGTGCGCACATCCTGGCTCCATTCAGTCGATATACACTGTTTTGTTTTCATACGGGGTGAGACTCTCCTAAACCCTTTGTGTGAGTATTCCTTTTCTTATTGCTGGCACGTTCCAAATTAACCTTACAGCGTGTGTTCGCTACAATTTCTCCGCATCTGGGCCACCGTACTGCATCTTTTGTTTAGTTTGTTGTGGGGCTGTACAGTTGAGTCGAGTCTGTCACAGGCGATCCTTACTTCCTATTGTAGTGTTGTGTCAGGCATTCTCTCATTGTTCTTAGCAAGCGTCCAGTTGACACCTTGTTAAGTTGCCTCTTTATTTATTACTTCTGGCTCGGGTTGGGGTGACTTGACTGGTGTAACGTACTTCTTGATCAAAATTTAAAAAATTACAATTTTTGGTCATCACAAATTGTAATTGTTGTTTTCCAAAGCAATTCAATTAGGCCAAAATGTTTTGTGTCTGCGCTTTTTCTCCACCATTTTAAAACAATTTTTTTTTTATTTCGTGTCTTATTTTGAAATAATAAACAAGAAACTCATGTCCACATCCCACGACGGAAAGTGTGTGTGTGTGTGTGTGTGTGTGTGTGTGTGTGTGTGTGTGTGTGTGTGTGTGTGTGTGTGTGTGTGTGTGTGTGTGTGTGTGTGTGTGTGTGTGTGTGTGTGTGTGTGTGTGTGTGTGTGTGTGTGTGTGTGTGTGTGTGTGTGTGTGTGTGTGTGTGTGTGTGTGTGTGTGTGTGAAGACAGACAGACAGAGACAGATCTAGAATACAAAAAGTCGCAATAATGGTAAAGAAAGGATACTGGAGAATCGAGTGCGTGTAGGCGTTTGGATGATACATTATACGAGGATTGTTCAATAGAAACCCGTTTAGAGGCTGTAAAGCATTTTTATTCAACGATTTTAAAAGTAGTCTTCATTAACATTAAGGCATGAGTCCCACTGTTACACTAATCTGTAGTTCCCTGGTGGTAAAATTGTTGCGGCTGTTTGCGAAACCATTCGCTAACAGCAAACACTACTTCAGCGTCCGATTTGAACCGCCGTCCTTTTAGTGATTTCTTTAATGGGCCAAAATATGATAATCGCACGAGAACAAGTCGGGACTGTAAGGTGGATCTTGTAAGACTTCCCACTTCATACGACCAAGCACGTCTTGAATCGTCTGGGCTACATGGGGTCGAGCATTATCATGCAGAAGAATGACCATTTGTGAGCTTCCCGGGACGTTTATTCTTGACGTGTCGTCTCAAAAGCCACGAGTCCTATAAGCCACGAATTCTAAGAAGACGGCCGGTAAGGTTCCGTCGTATACCTGGACCAGTCTCAAAAGCCACGAGCCGGGACAGCAATGCCTTGGGTTGTTATAGTTTGTGGAAGACCTGTTATTTTTTCTTTCCCCTTTTGTCGTCAACGAACCTAGCAAACGGATTGTGTTATCTAGCTTTATTTTACGTCATTATAAGGCCTCAAAATGCCCATAAGAGTAACAAAATTATTATTTTTTGCAATTTTTTATTAAACAAGTATTGTAGGTAGGTTAGGTTAGAAATAAAAATACGCAGGGGGCGAAGCCCCCCCCCGCTACGTGGGGCACGCGAAATTTTCGTTTAAAAATGTCCAAAAGAGTAACAAAATTATTTTTTTTTTGCAATTTTTTATTAAACAAGTATTCACATATTGGTTAACCTTTTCGCGGCGGGGAGTGGTGAGCGACCGTGGTAACGGAACGGCAGACAGCTTTATTAGCCTAATTGTAGGCTAAGCAATTACAGCGCTCGTCCTGCTGCTTACACTAACTCAAACTTTACGTATTTTAACGATTATTTTGCTTTATTTAAAAGTTTTCCATCCTCATTTTTGACGCAGGCTTTGGACTGCCGCTGGCTGAGTTAAAAACTTTTTTTTTTTATTTAATTTATTTTTACATTTTTTTATTATTTTTTGTTATTTTTTATTTACCATAAAAGCTACAGTTACTACACTAAATTGTTAAAACAAATGTTTTTAATTTTTATATCTAATAATTTTTCAACGTATGATATTTTTCAAAACACGGCACCATGCGAAGTGCAACATCACACTTTTTGCATCTAATTCGGGTCATTTTTCGTTGAGAATGAGATGCACAGACCACGCATCGTCTTTGGTGTATTTCTTTTTTTTCTGTTCCCGGAAGATACCCTGGGTAATGACCATCTTTGTGTTCCAGTCGAAATGGAAACTCCTCTTCTCTTGTTCTTCGTCCACCCGTATTTTTTTCTAATTCCACATGAAATTTATCTAGCAACTGGCGGATAAGTTCTAAATGAAATTTAGCAAGGGGCGATTTTTGTTTTTTGTGTATTTCAAACATTGTTTTTGCGTTGAGCACACACAAATTTATCACATGAAAAAAAAATTGTTTATACCACTTTATTGTTTTACGTATGCACTGTACCGAACTTAGCATCATGTCTGTCTTGTCCACAGCACCCATTGATTTATTATAGTCTACCACACACGCGGGTTTAATTTTTTTTCGGCCCGTTGTATGTTCTTTTTTGTCAGTTTCTACCATCTGTGGTCCATGCACAGTAGAAAGCATCCAGACTTCTTTGTTGTCCATCCATTTCAGTGCAAGAAGTGTTCCAGATGACCTGAACTGTATTTCACCTTTTTTCAGTTTCTCGGACATCGGCGGGACGTTTTTTCTATTCCTTCACACTGTACCGACAGCATTTGTCAATTTTTCATTGAGCCATAAAAACAAATCAGGACTCGAATACAAATTATCGAGATAAATGGTATGACCCCGGTTCAAATACGGCAACAACAAATTTACATCACCTGATTTTCCCCAGTCAGCGTTTCCAGACATAATTTCTGTTCCGGCACCAGCGTAGATAATGTAGTCAATAATATAACTGCTTTCTACGTCACAAAGAACAAAAATTTTAATACCGAAACGGCTACGTTTTTTGGGTATATACTGTTTGAATCGGAGACGACGTTTGAATAGCAACAAACTTTCGTCAATTACTAAATTTTCAAATGGATTTAAGGCCTCTCTAAATTTTTTTCTTGTGTGTTCGACAATAAGCCGTATTTTTACAAGGCTATCTTGAGTAGGGGTAGAATTAATTGTCACAAAAATGTAAAAGTCGCAGAATTAGTTTGATCGGTCCCTAGACATAATTTGGGGAAATATCGGCGTCAGTAGTAGCAAATACTTTGCCCAATATTCGTCTATTTCTAATTTTTTTACTCTTGGCATCAGCAGTGAACACGCCAAGAAACAATAAAATTCTGCAGGCTCCATCGGGACAATCGGGATGGTAATGTTGTCAATTTTGTGGTAACAAATTTGTAATAATTATTTATTTCTGTGCAAATGACAGAAATACATTCTAAGGGGAAAAAATATTTTAAAAAATCTAAGTGAGTTGCCGTGTCTTCGAAACTAATTCGTAATCCGCTAACTGCTTTATCAAAAGAGTGACGTTTTGTCGCAGGACTGTTGGCCGACCAATCGTAAATTCTTTTTCGCTTCTGAAGATTTCTTACCTCTTCTTCTTCTTCTTCTTCTTCTTCTTCTTCTTCTTCTTCTTCTTCTTCTTCTTCTTCTTCTTCATTATCTTCTCCTGCTGATGTTTCATTTTCTGATGAAGCTGCACGTGGTGTTGAACGATTATGAGAAGGCCCGGGAGCATCCATATCTTCGTCTGAGAAAATGTTGTCTTCCTCGTCACTACTCTTCATCAATAATTCCATAACTTCCTTCTAGGATAAATAATTCTGTGCCATTGTAAACACAATATTCACACCTACTGTTTGCTAAAGAGAATCACAAACAAGACTGAATAGATGTTCGACAGACAGAAAGTAATTAATTATACCTTGCACCCAATGTTGAGAACAATAGCCGTGGTAAGGAATTTGAACAAAGACTCATACGCACTAAAAACAGACAGAAAGTAACTGTACCTGGGCAGGCTAAATTGAGAACAATAGCCGTGGTAGTGAGTTTGAAACAAAGACGCATACGCACTAAAAACAGGCAGAAAGTAACGGTACCGGGATAGGCTGAGTTGAGAACAATACCCGTTGTATGGAAATCAGAACAAAGACGCATACGCACTATATCGAGTGTATATCGAAACAAAATGTGCATAGAAAGGCTAACAGATATAACTAACGGCGAAAATAAATATATGTCACGAGCGGCGAGTCGAAAACTCCGCGAGCATACATGTATGCCCAGAGCCGTGAAAGGGTTAACATAGAATCACATAGAATCATATATTTAATTAAGACATAATTATATCATATTTAAAACATATATTTAAATAAGACAATTCTTAATAATTAAGAATTCACATGTTTTATTAAACATATTTACATACTCACAGCATTCAATATTAACTTTTATTTACAATTCTTTTCCTTCACTGGATCAATCGGACCGATCAATCCATTTTAACAATGAAAGCCATTACTTCTAGGAATCTCGGAATATCTCTTGTTTCTTCATATATTTTAGTATTTTTTTCTATCCTCGTGTCAAGTTGGGAATATTTCTTTTTCCTTTTTACACCTCCAAGATTCAATTCCATCCTGACTATCTTGTTGTTTCCTTTTTCAGATTCTTTTTTTAACTGTACTACTAACTCTTTAATTCGGGGGTGGGGTCTTCTTTGAACGTCATTAATATGGTGATGCCACCCTTCTACTGAGTTGTTTGTTCTGTGTCTTCTGTTATAGCAGTTCCACATGTCCAGGGAAATCTGTGAATTTTCCAGCCATTGGTCTACGAAGTAGTCAAAAACTGGACCAATTTATCGTCATCTGGTGCGTTGCTGTGGATGTTAATAAAACCTTCTTCGACATCCTCAGGTGGCAGGAAGGCTAGTGCTGCACACTTTCTAATTACTAATCGGATTTCCTGATTTGTTTTATAACTTTCAGTGAGACCTACATCCTGAACCTTCCTCCAGATACTTTGGGCTAAGTGAAAAAAACATCCTTGCACTTTGACTGAGGGGAAAACGTCTTTAATTGCTTTTATAGCGGCTGCCTCAAAGTCTACGTTTATTTCTGTTGGATTCCATTCTGGGATCTCTGTTTTTGTAATATTGAACAATCTAATCTACGTGTCTGCTGCCTTATTCGGAAGAAGGGCAAATACAACAGGTGCTACATTGGTTTCCTCAGCAGTACTTCCGAGATCAACATGTATTGTATACAGCTGAGTGAATTGGCTGCTAGAGCTTTTAAAAGTGCCATCCATCAAAAATTTGCTATGCGTTTTCAGGCATTCTCTGCCTTTAGAGCTCGAAAATATTAATACTCTTGCCCCCTCATTGTTGTCTCCGAGAAGAAAGCTACTACCGTCGGTCATGCGTAGTGTTTTCATCTAAGTTAATATCATCTCGACTTCTAGGCTCTTGTTGGACTCCGTGCGCTTGATTTCGTTGTCTGTAGAGTGTTGTCTTTAAATTCGAAAACTATGGTACCCGAGTGATCAGTTCGTATCCTTTTTGCTGCAAGGGTTCTAGTTCTTCAGCGTAAATCTAAAACGAATTTAGCATAACAAATTTTTTAACAGATTTGTACATTTCTAAAATTAAAATTAAAAAATTTTTTTTCTTCCCCAAGGATGATAATAACGAAAAACTTTACAGTGACTTGGGCGAGTCTCGTGTGCTGGAACTCGAGTTTGTTTACATTCGCGTTTGATATATCTAAACGCTATGCGAATGTAAACAAATTCAAGTTCCAGCAAACGAAACTCGGCCAGATCAGCCGATTTAATAATACATCTTTCTTCTATAATCAACACAAAATTATGAATCAAATACAATCAAATTATTTACATACATGTGTTACTGATGCTTCACTTTCTTCACGAACTCGTTTTTTGGCTTGGCTGACCGCTTTGCTGACTTCATTATTGGCTTCATCAGGAACACACTGGTGGGTTGTTTCACTCAAAACACGATTGTCACTTGAAGTTGTTATGCTACCGGAACACGCGAAACGTCTTCTTTTATGGCAAAACCAAACAACTTCACCCGACTTGTTTTCACGTTGTTTTAAAAACCGATAACCACTAAACAATAAACACTGTTTACCTTTTTGTGTAGTTATAAACTCCATGTTGTCACAGGTCGATAACACGGAATCGAATGAACAAGTGAGGTACCTGGTCCCTTTCGTCGTGGGTTTTGAGACTCATTAAAATGTTTATTTAGGAAAAGGTTTGTGTCCGTGGCTTTTGGGGCTGTTTTTCAAGAATTTTAATTCGTGGCTTTTGAAACTCGTGGCTTCTGGGACACAACCATTCTTGATGCTGACCCGTAAGCATTTTAAGCTGTCTGCATATCGCTCGGCGTTGATGTTGACACCAGGTTCTTTAAAATCTAAGAACAGCACACCCTGATAATAAAAAAATACGGTCACCATTACTTTTCCTGCCGAAGGTTGGGACCGACATTTTTTCGCCTTCGGAGATTGTGCCTTCGCTTCCACTGCATACTCTGACGTTTGGATTCTGCTTCGAGTGATAACACCAAGACTGATCGCCGGCAACAATTTGGTGTAGACAGGCATTACCTTGTTGTTGATAGCACATCAAGTGCTGTAATGATAATTGCGCGTAAACCAGTTTCCAGCTGTCTCACATTTTCATCTGATGCTACAATACGTGCAGGTCCGGGACGGACCAAATCTTTAGTGGATTCTCTTCCTTGTCGAAATTTATTGCACCATTCAACCACTGCCGTATGATAATAACTATAGTCACCATATACAGCTTTCATTTTCGTATAAATTTCCATTGTATGACGCCCCTCAGCGCCCAAAAACTGAATAACGGCATGCAGATTATCTTTGGACGGATTTTCTATCATAGATGCCATTTTTCAACCCAGTCACAACGCTTAGAAAAGAGCAAACTGCAAATATTTCTGACAGACGCGTCACTAGTACTTAAACAGACAAAAACAAATGAATTCCGTTGCCACGGCGACGAAGTCACGGCTGCGCAGATCAAACGTGTTTCTATTGAACAATCCTCGTATTAATTAAAACCGTAGACGACACAACACTGTAATGACACAAGGAGTAAGACAGCTTTCCACACACATTTTAGAAATACTAGTCGTGTCATGATCCAAATTGTATAAGATGATGGCCATTCAAGGCCTTCTCTTTGGTCACATTGATCGTATGGCTGTTTCTCGGAGTCATTACGTAAAGGCGATTACGAATTATAACGCAGAACGTAGGAGGAGATGCGTGAGCCGTACATAGAAAAGATAGAAAGATGAACTGTAGTGAAACCAGAACAAATCAGAATGATGTTTTTATAATGATGGTGACACAAAAATTAATGGATATAGCTTAATTGCATCGTAACGATAATGATAAAATCTATAACCAGTTTCGTTTCAATTTTTACAAGATTTGAAGCTGATCTGGCAGTTTTCTCCAAACTTTACATGAAAAATCATAAATTTTATTTCCATTGATAATTAGTCTCTTGTATTGATTTACTTATCAGAAACGAACGTAGTCTAGGGTGAAGCAATACAAATTTCGTAAGAGTAGGCCTACTGGAATTTTGATAACCATAGATTTATTTTTGTTATTATCTACGGTTGTTATTGAAGATATATAATATTACTAGAAATTACTAGAAACAATAATAAAAAAATTGTATTATGATAGGGTAATGGTAGCGGTATAAGTGGTGGTGGGATTATTAGTATTATTATTTGTAATTTTTATTATTATCTTCATAAGCTTAAATACAAAAGTATAATTTTAAATGTAATTAATTGATGTTTGATTACACACAAATACGCACACGCATTCACATTCCTTATGTATGTATTATGATTAGACAGCACAAAACTGGTTTAGTTTATTAACAGAAACATGTCTACTAGTCCCACCTGGTAGTTGAACAGGAACGTAAGTTTTGATAAAGTAATGCAAACTTTGTACATAGTAATTACCGCTTGTCACGTGCAAAGTTCGTTGTGCCCACTGTTCACATCGCATCGTTTTTTTTTTCACGAATCGAGTACAGAGTTGAATGTGCATTAACAGGACTGTATTATTAGATTTTTTATTTGCATGACAACTACATTTCACTTATGTTATCCCATACATAAGTATATATCACCATTAGGGAAGAAACCATTAAAAGTTGAAACTTTCACACTGTTTTATAAAAAAAAAACTTAGTAATAAAGCCTAGTAGCAATCATCAGATGTTTCAGCATAAAAACTGCGATGGTCGTTTTTGGAAAGGAATTACTATATTTGCAATATTTACATAAATAATTAATTGAATGCGTTATATTGATCGTTTTGTTAGTTATTAACGAATGTGATAAAATTGCGATAGTAACGCTTAACATAAGCAACTCGCAATCCCACCGTGTTGTGTTAACGGGTAGTTGCTAGAGGTGGGCCGATATACCTATAACAGGTATTTTGGAACGATATTTTTGTGGAACGGATGACACAGTGACTGAAAGTTGAAATACCTGTTATTCGCGGCCTCGATGTTCCGAGTCGCGGGGTCCCCCTACGAAACTAACGAGAACACAAGTAACAAGTAAACGAGTACTACAAGTATTAGGGGTATTATGGGTACACAAGGAACAAGTATACCAGTATTACGGATACACAAGTAACAACAAGTAAACGAGTACAACAAGTATTAAGAGTATTTCGAGTACACGAATACGAAGCCACTTTTTGGTGCTGCATACTTTTGCGCAAAGAGACGAAGCTGTTTTTAATAAATGAAAAAATTCATACTCATGTTACATTTATTCTCGTATGTTATGCAGATATATAATACAGATTATAATAAATTATATATTATACTAGTCACCAGCTTGGTAAATTTTGAAAAAACGAATTATAGCCTATTGTGTTATAACCTACAGAGCGGCTGATGGTTGGATAGGCTATATTATACTTTTTGTTAATGTGATTTTAACTTCACTGCACATCTCACGTAAATAATGAGATTGTTGTAACAGACATGTATGCACTTTATCTAGTCCTATTCATTAAATCTTTACTGATCTGATAAGGCTACCCTAAAACATAAGGTGTTTTCGTAAATTTGTTTCTTTTATCTAAACTGCTGATTTTGAATTTTTGTCTCTATCACTACTTATCATTTGACTAATAGTAGTTCCCACTTAGTAAAGAAATAAAAATAACAAACTCTATAACAGATAACACAGTTAGGTGTAAATGATCAAACTGCAGTCCAAGATAAATACACGATCTGATGAAGATAAGAATTTACTAAACTTATTAGAAAGCCATTAATAAAACAAGGAGGTCATAAGAAGAGAAAGCTACAAATTTATCTGTATTTCTTGGAGACTGTAAAACATTCATGATTGATTTATGATATGGTTCGAAGTTTCCATTATTTGCCCAACTTGTGATTTTGGCAGGACCTATCAGTTGCACAGTTGATCTACCAGCAGTGGTTCCCAATCTTTCCGGACCCGCGTAGGTACCACTTCCGTCTTCCGCTTTCTGTTCGAGTACCACCTGATAAGAAAATAAAGTAAGATAAAAGTAGACATCTAATGAAATTTTACCCCAAACTGTTTAGGTTGTGTTTTTATAAAGGTAATCGGTTTAAATCATGTCCTATGAAAATTTATTGTTGTTTTGAACATAAATTTGTATTTTTTTTTTAGTTTTTGTATGAGTTATAGTATACTGAACAGTATCTTCAATAAGTAGGACTACATAATTTGATTATATAATAATTTATCATATCCATTAACAACAAAGTATTTATTTGAATAGTCATTCATTTGTGTAACAACTAGGCTATTAATGACAGCTTATGGGTTGATTAGTTTTCTACACATCTGTGTACACCTCGAAAGTTAACTTGATTTTAACACTGACAACATGAAAACAAAACTGTAAACTTAATAAGTTAACAAGGCTAAAATAGCTCAAAATTATTTTGTATTCATGGGAATGATAAGGCTGGATAACACGAGAGAACTTTCCCTAATTATAAGTATAATACTACTGACTCAGAACACTATGTTTGTTATTGGTAAAAATTTTACATAGCCTGATATACATAGCCTGAACCACTTTTCGCTTATTATACGCTTCGTCTGAGGCTGCCTCTAGGAGCGCTCTCCGTCTTGTTCTTCGTGACGGCGCCGTCGTTTGAAGTATCGATGTTGTGTGTGTGCGGTGTAATATGTTCGAATAATACGTGTGATTTGAATTATGTCTGTTCGTTTAGAATATCGTTTTTATGTGTTTTGTGTGTTTGTATATTTCTAGTTGTTGAAGAGTGTCTAGTTTTCGGCCTTTTGTGTATACGTGTAGAATATCCATGTTAGTGTTTATGTTTGTGTATGTGTAGTTTGCAAAGGTGGATTCGGCGGTGGAGTGTAGTGCTTTTGTGTGCACAATGTATCTCTGAAGCAACATCCTGTCTGGCCTATGTAGAATTACTGACTGTAACAAATTCTATATAGGCCAGACAGGACGTTGCTTCAAACAGAGATACATTGAACACACAAAGGCACTACACTCCACCACCGAATCCATCTTTTCCAGGCCCGGATTTCCCACTAGGCACGTACCTAGGGGCGGCAGGCTCAGGGGGGCGGCAAAAGGTGAAAAATTAGTTGTTAAAATTTCATGTTTCGGTTTTTTGATTACAGTATTTGTATTGGGCACTTGCATTATGGCCAAATTGAAGAGATTAGTTTTGAAACAACTTTAATTATATAATTGAATAACACGGTATTGACACTGGGCCTATCAATAGCGGTGGTCGGAGCGGAGCATGGTTGTATATACAGGTCTGGACACTCATTGAAATTCTTGTCCTCTTTTTGCCGACTAAAATAGTTTGTTTCGATATCGCTTGGGGCGCCTTGATCTAGAAAAACTCAACTAGCTCTTAATCCTCCATGTTGAGGCAGAACTTTTAAACAGTGTACAAATGAACTTTGAAGGCCTTGTTGAAGAATTTTCACTGATCAAAGCAAGACGAACGCCAATGTAAAATCAACCCATTTGTGTAATTTGGGATCTTATTCAATCACTCTTAAATTGTTTGTTCTATTTATCCAATTTACACTACTTTAATTGATTTTACTATGTTTGATGATAAAACCAAACCATGTAGGTCTATAAATAAACCTACAAAAAGAAAGTAGGCCTACATATATTACTTGTTATAAAACTAATCTATGTGTTACTAAAGTGTACACATAAATAAATATTAATAAAAGTTAAAAAATGTAGTCTTTTTCACATTTCCATCACATTTCCTTTTAGATTTAAGATCAAATGAGATATTTGTAATAGAGATAGTTGAAATTACTTTTCAGCAACTTTTTTTCAGCAGTCGAAGGATAATTCAATATATAGAAGTTACTTGTTGTGGGGAGGGGGTGCTAACAATAGTGCCTAGGGCGGCAGGACACCTAAATCCGGCCTGATCTTTGCAAACCGCGTCATTGAAGCAAACCACACATACTTAAACATAAACAGCAACATGGATATTCTACACGTATACACAAAAGGCCGAAAACTAGATGCACTTGAACAACTAGAACTATATAAACACACAAAAACACATAAAAATGACATCCTAAATGAACATACACAATTCAAATGACACGTATTATTCTTCGAACATATCACACTACATACACACAACATCGATCTTTCTAATGACAGTGCTGTCACGAAGAACAAGACAGACAGCGCTCATAGTGGCAGCCTCTGACTAAGCTTATATAAGCGAAAACTGGTTCAGGCTATAAGGTACAAATTTTACATTTTTACCAATAAAAAAACTTAGTGTTCTGAGTCAGTAGTATTATACTTATAATTAGTTACATCAACAGACACGTCATGGACAACAAAATCCAAGAATTTTCCCTCTTATTTCAAAATATCAGCAGTAGTCTACATAAAAGGTTTCAATTTTTATAAGCTACAATATTTAATACATAGTGCATTATAACAATTTATTTAGGTAAGAAAAACTGTAGCTGTGGATATGGAATCAAAACCTCACAAGTACATTTAACAAAATAAATAACTTATTTTTCATCAACTTAGATTAGTCTTAGATCATCGGACAATTTCTGTTGAGCGTTACACAGATTTTGATTATATGGAAGAAACATTGGTGTCTTTGATGCGTAGAATTGAGGGTACTGAATGAGGAACAGATGGAAAGAATGACAAATAGGCTTAAACACTGACAGAACCTTTCAGAAAATAATTGAGACACTGTTCGTAATCAGTGACAAGGAGAAAAGTTGAAATTGTACATATTCTTATGTGTGATGTGTATTCATATAAACTGAGTCTTAATGTCTTGCTATGCTGTCAGTACAACTGTATGCTTACAAAAACATAGTCTGATTTTTGTTTGTTTGTAATCTGTTTCAGGGCCACCAATCGGTGGAGCAAAATTCCTTGATGTTGGTACCTGAAGACAGAAGTAAGTTTTATAATAAAAACAGTGGTGTGTGTGTGTGTGTGTGTGTGTGTGTGTGTGTGTGTGTGTGTGTGTGTGTGAGAGAGAGAGAGAGAGATGTGCATCTTTTGCCGTGTTAATGATAATATAACATATGGCAAATTGTATCATAACTAGAAATAGCAGTCTTTAGAAAAAAATGTTTTATGTTAGTATGTTGAACATTTTACTTAATAATTTTTAAGTTCTATTTGAAAGCTACAAAAATTTCCCAGTACTGGTAGCTACAAGCTTGTCTAGTGTAATTATTTGCTAGCACTAAATTTGTAAATGAAGAAAGAAAATTGATGCTAATTTACTAACAGTGAGTGAGAATACCATAAACTATCCATATCTCCTTAATCTAAAACACTTTTCTTTTATTTCTGTATAATAACAATGTAACTAAAAAAGGGTATCAAATAGATGAGTTCCAAAGTAGGAAAAATAAGTAAATTCATATGATCCTGTAAGTATTCTTATAAGCATATCAATAAGTGTAGATGAAAATGGCTTAGTGAATTTAAATCTCCATTTTCATAAGTTAAGGTTAAAGTGTGCCTCAAAAAATACATAAGAATGTTCATTGTGTTATTTCCTGGTAAAAGGATCTTATTAGTGGTGTTTATACATAAACATGTCTTGATTTACAGAAGTTTTTAGATAAATACAAATTTTGTTGCTTTATAATTCTCTTATTCTGTAATATGTTATTACAGATTTATAGATATGGTTTATATTTGTGAGAACAGGATGTTGCAATTTACAGAGATTTATATATTGAATATTACTTTTATTGATATTGTTTAATATTAATGAATCAATTATTTA
This sequence comes from Magicicada septendecula, assembly GCA_034769895.1. Lineage (NCBI taxonomy): Eukaryota > Metazoa > Arthropoda > Insecta > Hemiptera > Cicadidae > Magicicada > Magicicada septendecula. The sequence continues at coordinate 641,094,310 of CM068367.1, forward strand.
AATATATTATGAAACCAAGCAAATGTAGACAAGGGTCAGTACTCTGTCCCCTGTTAGATTATATTTAACTATGTAAAGTAATAAAGTAATCATTTTATTATGAATTGAGTTATTTCAATAAAAAACATAATCATTTAAAACCTTGGAAATTGTTCAAAGTTTAAATACACCCCTTTAGGCAATTTAACAAAGGCATTGATTAAAAAAAGTTTCCCAGTTATTATTAAATGTGTGTTTTTAAAAATGTTAATGTATTTAAAAGCTACACAAACATATGTAGTGATCTGTTAATCAACTACATAACATTTAAAGAGTTAGTGAATCATAACATAACATAAGAATCAGTGAATGTTAAACAGAAAATATAAGCTAAAATAATTTTGTTACAATACAAACATTAATGTTGTTACCACAATGACTGATGGGTTGTATGGAACAGTGGAAAACAAAATAAAGAGACAATTAAGTCACTGATCACCCGTTTTAATTAATCACATTTAACAGTTTGAAATAAACAAGTTATTCAACATGATTATAATCGTTCAATAATTCAAATTAAATTTGTCCACACACAGTAATAATGTCAACTAATAGAGTCCCACACAATAATCACTTTTCACTAATAACCACTTGAACACACTGAATAATCGCCTGACGTACACTGACTGAAGTGACCGTTACTGGATGCTTATATTTGTACCCGCTGAGATGACAGAATAATCTGTCACTTTTTGAATGACGTGCTAAACAACTGCCTATTACAGGCACTGTCGAATCCACTAGAAACAGTGCAAAATGTCTGGCCTTGAATACAGTGCGCCGAACGGTGGGGTCTGGAATAGCCTCGATTGTTGACGCATGATAAGTGTCATGTTAATTGTCTTTCATCACAAAGTAGCAGCAATATGTACGCACACAAACGCAGCTGGGCTCTGCTGGGATAGCCAAGAAACACGTAGAACAACACACTCCGTTGTTCGATAATGTTCCTAACTGAGTAACTCTGCTCCCTCCTTAAGCCTGTTTGTCCCAAACTGCAACCCATCTCTGAAGTAATACTTGGCCAGGCAATCTAGGCAATTGGTCTACTTGCGTAGAATAATTCTCCGGCTCTTCGAGTTCAGTCTCGTGTGATTCATACATCAAGTTCCCAGGAATACGAGTCTCCCGCTAAACCACTAGTTTTTCTGGAATCACTCCTGTTGCGTCATGTACTGATGACCTATACGTCTTTAGCTGGTCCAAGTCTGATTGGTTCTCATCGACAACCTCTTGCGTAACTTCATCTTCAGCAACTTTTCCCCCAGGCACTTCCATTAACTCAGGAACAAGAAAGAGCCTTTCCTTGACACCTATAGTTGGCTTTCAATTCTCTTCTTTTGTCGTTTTACACATTAGTAGGTTCTCTGCTCGTTCTTCTTCCATTCCTGCTTTCAGTAGGAAGGGTTCCTCTTGATCACACCTGTTGACTTCTTTTTCGACCCATGCCACTTGCTTGGTTGAATGGTTGGTGGACCCTGTCCTTTCAGCCTTGCAAAGCCTCATCTTCTCTTGGCCAACCTTCAGGACATTCTCTTAGTTCCACAATGAATCCATAGGCAATAATTCATAGTATCCGTGCCAAGAATCACTTAATTGACAATGGCTGCAACGAGTATTTGGTGGCTAAACTTAAGAAGACCCAGGCGTACATGTACATTTACCTTTCCTATCACTTTGTCGGGTCTTCCAGTTACAGTTTGTATTGTAAAGAGCTAAAGTGAGGCTGGCGGTTGCTGACTAAGTCAGGGCGCACAATGGACAATGTAGAGCCCATATCAATACCATTAATGCAGGTTTGTCTTTAATTAACCCTTTGACAATCAGGTTACCTGTGGTTTTATGAAGCATGGAAACTGTGTGCAGTTCTGTAACTTTACATCTCCAATTTGTGCATTCACGCTCTTCCCTGTTTCATTTTCATGCTTATGTTTTTCGTCATGTGGTCTTACTGCTTCTTCTGCTTCCTGTCGGCGCCTTTTCTCTGCTTCTTCTCTTTCCTGTCTTTGTTCTTCTTTTTGTTGTTCCTGTGTTTGCCATAGCATTGCTCGAAATGCTTCTATCATCTGACTCTGACTGGTGTCTATTGTTTACCAATTAATTACAAATTACACTAGTCTTGTACAAAGTGTCCACTCTTTCACTGTTAACGGTTCTGTTGCACTCCTAACATCACTGTTATGATGGTCTCTGACTTATCGTCGTATGGTACAGTGGAAAACTAAATAAAGACACCAATTAAATCACTTATCACAAGTTTTAATTAATCACAATTAATAGTTTGAAATCAACAAGTTATTCAATAAGATTATAATCGTACAATAATTCAAATTAAATTTGTTCACACAATAATAATGTCAACTATTAGAGTCCCGCAAAATGTGTGCCCTTGAATACAGTGCGCCAACCATTGTGGTCTGGAATAGTCTCGACTGTTGATGCATGATACGTGTCACGTAATTGTCTTTCATCTCAAAGTAGCAGCAATATATATGCACACAAACATTACAGCTGTGCTCTGCTGGGATAGCTGAGAAACAGAAATGTGTAGAACAACACACTCCATTGTTCGAGAATGTTCCTAATTACGTAACAATATATTACAACGTTAAGTATTTGTGAAGCCCCCAACGTCTTGTGAGCCATTTATTTTGCGACATTACTAATGCTATAAAATTATGACAGGTGTAATCGTAATAATAATAACACAATGTGAAATGGTTTAGAATCATTTAAAAATTTATTAATTAAAAATTTTCTATTCTGTTGCAATTTAAATATATCATTATTATTCGCATGTGTGTAGCCATAGCACACATCTAGTTATTAACATATAAGTAATAATCTCATATTACACATTGAACATAATATACACTCTTATACTACAATAAACATTTGTTATTATATAATATTGCTCTCGACTAGCTCATTACTGTGATATCTATTAGATTATCTAATCTCTTTTTAATAATATATTTTCTTTTTATTATATCGCATATACATTGCTTTGTTTTCTAATAAAAATTTACTATTTACTTTCATATTAATTTAAATATCATTGACTAAATTATTTATTCAAGATTATAAAATTTAGTCTTTACTTTCATATTACTTTAAATATCATTGATTAAATTATTTCTCCAAATTATACTTTCATGTGTTTAAACATTACTCTGAAACTACTATACAAATAAACATTTACATTTCCAAAAATTATTAACTCATCTTTGAATTATATTGTCTTTCTTTTTACATAGTTAATTGTCTTTACGTGAGTCTTTTTTTTTACAAATACTTGGTTTTGTTTCACCTTATTTGTCGTGGTAATACTCAGCATATCCTCTTCGGTCCTAGGTCCTTGATCCTCGTCCTTTAGATCCTCTCCGCAGTCCGTTGCCTCGTTCCGTACGCTGGACTCTATTCCATGTACTTGGCTGCTCCCTCATATTCTGTCATGGCCTCTGGCTGCAGGTGCTCTCACGAAAGTGATGAGTAGTCGTGAAGAGCCTCCAGCTGCCACAGTAGTTGTACGAGAAAGAGAAATAAGTTGGTGTGTCTCAAGTATTTATACCCTAGGGCGCAAAAATCATGTTTCGACAATATTCTGCAGGTCTCAGTCTGTCGTTGGCATCCCTTTCTAAACATGATTATTTTCACACTTATTTCGCTTGTCTTCGCAACATGCGAAGTCTTTTGCAAATTACCCGATATCCATCTTGTCGGTAATTTTTGTGTTCACTGTGTATAAACTGTTTTTTACTATCTTAATTAATATAAGTTTTATTTATATTTATTTTCTCTATATTCGCACTTTTTATTATTTTCGCACTATTTTTTGTACACATGTGCGTCTTTATTTTATACACACTGTGGCGTATTTGGTTTTGTGATATTATGCACACACTCTTTACAATTTAAATAATTCATGTAATTAATAGTGTTCATTTAGGGGTGACACTTTACAGGAATCAACTGGTCTCACACACACACACACACACACGCGCGCGCGCGCGCGCGCGTAAAATACACGTGTACACAGAGACTCAGCTGCGTAGTGTGATAAACCTGTACAAGCATGAAATTTGGTTGTTCCTTTTACAGTTCAGATTGAAAGCTGAATTATTATTACTAACAATATGAATTATTTATTTAATTATATTAATTATCTTAATTAATTGTGCAATGCATAGTACCCTATACATTTGTACTGTTGCAATCTATATATACATTTTCTATATATAAAACCTCTGATGATACTGATATTTTTCAGTGAAACGTGCGTCAAGTGTTAAAAAGAATATACAATATTATCTACTTGCAGAAGAAACAAATTGAAAACATCACAAATTATATATATATATATATATATATATATATATATATATATATATATTACTATAATACTTATAACTATTTTACCTCAAGATGTATTTTTTCCTTTAGGGACATGTTTCGGGAGATCCTGTTCTCCCATCTTCAACCTTCGCCATCTTGCTTCTGGTGCAGTATTTGTGTGTTGGCTTCTGGATGTTATTATGGTGGTTTGTTGGTCTTTGGTCCTTCAATGTTGCATTATTGTGTGTGGTTGTGGTATCTGTTTTTGTATTTTGTGTATTTTCGATGTTGAGTGCTTTGAATATTGTGTCATGTTTTGTATTGATTTGTATTTGTTCTGGTATTAATTTGTTTTGTGTTTTATGTTTGTAAATCTGTAAATTTTCCCAAATGTTCATTATGGTGCCTTTGTGTGGTATATGTTTTATTAGTGTTTGGGAAAATTTACAGATTTACAAACATAAAACACAAAACAAATTAATACCAGAACAAATACAAATCAATACAAAACATGACACAATATTCAAAGCACTCAACATCGAAAATACACAAAATACAAAAACAGATACCACAACCACACACAATAATGCAACATTGAAGGACCAAAGACCAACAAACCACCATAATAACATCCAGAAGCCAACACACAAATACTGCACCAGAAGCAAGATGGCGAAGGTTGAAGATGGGAGAACAGGATCTCCCGAAACATGTCCCTAAAGGAAAAAATACATCTTGAGGTAAAATAGTTATAAGTATTATAGTATTATATACATCAAGAAACGGACTGTAGCAGAAAGTGATTGAAATATATATATATATATATATTGTTACCCCACGCTCGGCTCTTACGGTCGCGGGATTCTCGTTTTTTCCGCCCCAACATTGCCGGCGTCAATTTGTTACTAGACGGGTACGTACGGTTTAAACCCCACTGTTGGGTTCGTCAATTTGTTACTACTCTCGTGTCACCTAATTAGGTCCCACGTTATGAGCGTCAATTTGTTATAAGACGACGACTTGCGTCTTATAATGTGTCACGCAATGTAAGCCTATTCGTTGCTATAAGCGGGTATGTCCCCTGTCTTTACTCTCTCAGGTCGTTTAATTTACTTAATTATTTAAATATCTGAGATATTTGGAGTTATGGGATATATTGATGTAATTAATTAATATTAACTTAGCTCTCTAAAAAATATCAGTGTTAGTGTACCTGAAACTTAAATAATTAAAGCGTTATTCTGTAATTTCGTTCAACCCTATTATACCTTGAAGAGAATTATATCTAATTTTGTATTTTTACGCTCTCTCTTTGGTGTCAGATAATTCCGCTATAAGCGCTGTAGTATCGGCTCAACGAAACTTATAGGTTATTTCACTGTTTATGTTAACCAATTATTCTATACTTATTCAGTTACTTTTTATTCCCAACTCATTAAATCATACTCCAAATGACAAGATTTTGCAATTATATAAAGGTTCTTTATTTGTTTACTTCTTTAACATTGAATAAGATATGTTCTAACTAACATATGCTTGGGCTATAGATTGCGTGAATCGATTGTTGATTATTCCGATCCTTTATTTAAATTCAGTTATATAGTGTGTTTTAATTTGTAATTAATTTAATTCAGGGTGTGAAGGTTCTTGTAACTGTGGGGAAGATTAAAAATACATAGATAAGAATGCAAGATTTACAAATTTGAAGTGTTGTGTAGTTAGTATGATTAATATAATAATAATTTACCAGACTAGAACGAAGCAAATCGTGTAGGCGGTTGATTGATAAATTTACTGTTCTGGACAATTATGCCGTACGATATTCTTTCTTCGGTTTAATAAAATGGAATTCTTGTCCTGTCCACTTCGGAAATACAGCTCCCTGGATTGATTTACAGCCCGATTGATGCTTCTTCTGCAACTCCAGGATCCAAATACGTTCTTCTCTCGGTTGAAGCAATTAGTGTTGTTCCGTGTATTTGAAAGGTTATAACTTCTGGTGTAATGTATATTATTAATTGTGATACTGTTAATTCTTTCTATTTGGTTTAATATATCATCAATTCCCTTCGGATATGGGACAGTTCAAGTCCTTCCTTGTAGAATCCAGTTATTTATTTTCTATTGTGATTTCATACTATAGTCTTATTTGGTTAAACTGTACTGGTAAGAGTCATAAATATTATCATTAGGATTTTGTGTTTTATAATAGTGTCTGCTAATTTAGAATATTCCGATTAAATAGACATTTCTTGGGTTTTTTAATCTCATCACATTCAGATCATCAAAGCAATTATTGTCAAATCAACAACTTCCTCTTTTCCTGTCATCCCTAGCAACACATGATTTTTCTTCCTTCCACATGTTTTGAATATAGTGTTTATTTCATATATTTTTTGTCTATTCCTTATCAATTTGCTATCCTATCGGAATGTAACTTTACCGATAGTTGGTTTATTATTTTCTACACATATTCTGCTGGTTTTTTGATATAAGCCTGTTTTTTTTTTCTTTTTTTATATTTAATACCTTTTCGATATTAAACGTTATTAATCGATATCATGGCATTATGGCATTATCATAATTTGTATAAATTTTATTATATATCATTATTAATTTAATGTTTTTTTCTAGCTCTTCAAATCGTATTCATTAATTATTATTAATTAATGTACCTAACCTTTATGTTATGAGTGGTTATATAGTGGTTTTGGCTGTTAGGCCTTTTATTGTAAACGGATCTACCTGTGTTTATAACTGGTAAACATCTATAGCCCCTTTTACATAAATTCATACATATAATCAAATCTTAACTATTAACATTTACATAAACAATTATTTTTTCCATATCTAATAACAATTTTATCTTGACCTATGGATCACATATAAGAAAATTCAAATCTATTAACGTTAATTAGCTGCTTCACACTTCATTCTACAACAGTCATTGAATAATACATCTTGTTTCATTATCTTTCATTAACTCAACACATATTTGGTATAACATAACATAAACTTTATCATAATATTTGTTGTCACAAAATAATATTTCTTAACTCAAAATTCTTATTTGCTATTACTATAAAGTAAATTATTGTTTCATTTTTTTGTTTGCTTTTCACTGCACATATATCATCAACTATTATCTAACTTACAGGTTCGTTTATTCTTGTTAATACTACCTTGCATCCTTATTTACCTTTATCTATAATTGAGTCTGTCCATATCAAAGATGGACATCTGCCTCTAATGTAGTTTTACAGTAGATGAACTTTTTTGTATCTCATGTGTCCTCCAAGTAATTTAGAAAAAAACGACCCCAAAAATTAATCTGAATGTCCATAATCAGTTTTGATAATCTATTTCTTTTACTTTTCAAAGCAAACAGTTTAAAATTTGTTGTCAAAAAATGATATGTCCGGTTTTGTTGGGAATTCTATGTTTGTCCGGATTTGATTGAAACATAAGAATGTATGTCCGATTTTGAAACAACAACATTCAGACCATTTCTTTCAAAATCGGACATAAGCTTAACTAGACTATTATCCAGTAAGCTCGACTTTTTTGGAGAATTAAAAAAAACTCATAATGAGAACAAAAATTTAATCTTTATTTTACAGTAAACAAGTTGAAAAAAAATATAATACACTATAAAAATAGTAAGTCTTTAATACTGATCAGCTCTAATTGTCCTTTAGAAAAGTTATCAAGTTCACTCAAATACAAAAAATAAATTTAAATTATGAAAAATTATCAAATTCACTCAAATATAAAAAAAATGTTTTGAGACTTTGTCATCCAAATAGGAAAGTGGAAAGTAGGAAAGTAATAGGAAATAGGAAAGTAATACAAAAACTGATTAAAACTGAAATAAGAAATTAAAAGAAAAATAACAACATGAAAAACATTAAGGTGATAGCTCAACAGTTCATTATTCATTAATTTCCACAGCTAAAATTTCAACTTCGTCACTGAACTCTGGGTTTTCACAACATTCACATTCATAGTTATCTTCGTGACCTTCTTCTACATATTGTTTTTCAAGAACATCCTTGTACCATTGTAAACATTCTAAGTCTTTCCAATCATTACCAAAATGTGTTTGTAATAATTTTCCCACATCATTTAATTTCTCTTTCTTTACAGGAACTCCGATGGGAATTTCTCTTAGTTGCACCTGATTGAAAGACGCACCCTTTCTGTTAATTGACTTTTCATTACCAGTTACCAGGTTATACGAGTATTCGCCTCTAAAGAGAATATTACCCTTCTTCGTTTTGCGGATATTTATTTTCCGGCATTTTGAAAGTTTAAAGTGTAACTGCCCTGCTGATTTGACAGTTTTTTGAGCTGCCAGTTTCCAATCATAAGGTGTCCAATCACGTCCAATTACCTTCACAGTTCCATGTTCTGCAAACACTGATTGGTACTCTGCAGGTTGCAAAATAGTTTTCATATTCTTTAGACATTTCTCAATTAAACCAAACACACGGTCGGCTGGTAAAAAAGAGTGGCCTGTAATGGGAAAAACTAATTTGATATTCGTAATGGCAGGTGGTGCATTATTAGCATGCCACTTTCCACACATTGTAAGAACATTAATGTTCTTATTTTGGACAGCCATCAGCAACCAGACAAATTTTGTTGTAACCATTGAGATCAAGAGAGTTTATCTCATTAAAAACAACAGACGCGACTTCGTTTGATTTTTTCCCTTCATCTTCTGTCCACATATACACAGAAACATTGTTAGGTATCAAAGAATCTTTTGAAATGCCTTTGGTTACTGACAGATTGTAACAATAAAGTTGCCTTGAATAGTAGGCTAGTTGATCACTTACTTTGGGAAGGACGAGATTCTGCTGACAGTCATATGACATTAAAAAACAGTCATTTTCTTTGTTTCTCAAGTGTTCAAAAAAACTGTTTGCTTGCTTTACATGGAGGGTTTTTTCAGCTTCAAGTACTTTCTTCTTTTCTTCATTATTCATAGCTTCTGCAATTTTAATGCCAAGCTGTAGACAGGTGCTGCATTCATCCACAGCTGGTGCTGAAAAGCCTATGTTGAATTTAGAGCTAAATATCCGAAAAAAGAATGATCTCTTTACTTTCAAATCTGCTTGAACTTCATTTTTTGCTTGCTGTTATACATGTCGAATAATTTTCCAATCGTTAGATCAGATGAAAGATATACTCTTTCACTCTTACCTCGTCCATAATGGCTTTCACAACCTTTTAGGCTTTTAATAAATAATGTAACAGCCTCACATCGATCACCATACTGAACCTGCTTGTGATCTCCACCCCTGGTTTCGACAGGAACTTGTGAATTACCATTTTTGAATCTTGTGAATACACCAATTATTCTATGCTTGGTTGTATTTACAACTTTAAGGAAAGTGTCTCTACATACTAGCATGTGATTTCCTGCTTGATTTACTGTTGTATATTCGTTAAGTGAAGCTTTTAGGTTTTTGGTTCTTTGCTGCCGTGGTTTTGCTTCTTTGGAGGTTTGGCTCTACAAAACTTCAATAAGAAAGCATCTTGCTTACCTTTGTCTGGAATTAAATAAAAAGAAGAGTGAAAATGTTTGATGTCCTTCATACTAAGGAGCATGCATTGAAATCGTGACCTGTGGTTGCAACTAGGATATGAAGGAAGACCTTTAGCTGAATACCTGAAACATGAAAAAGACAGTAGAAGATTAGACACTGTGATACAACATTATAATTACTGTTTCATTGATTTGATCAAATAACTGAAATAATTGATTAAACCAAAATTAAATAAGAATTATACCTACTAAATTACAATTTTATTATATTTTTGTAAGTCTCAACTAAAAAAAATGTTAATAAAACATAACAGTTACAGAATATTAACAAGTCACATTTGGAAACATATTGTAAAGGTTAAAAAATATAACTTACCGTTTCTTTTTTTCAAGAGTCCGTTTCCAGTTCTTTGGCTTTGATTGTCAGATCCGAGCTTTATCAGACGACACTTCTTCTATTGAAACATCCATTTTCACTTGAAGAAATAAACGTTTCAAATAAAATTAATCAAAACACACTTCAAACTGTACACTGTCAACAAAACAAACCCTTAACAACCACAGGCAGCCATGACAGTTTTGGAAGGTCACATGACACAATCTAGGAATCTGATTGGTTGAAAATCATATGTCCGCTTTTGATTGAAACAAGAGAGCAGCATGTCCAATTTTTGATTGAAACACGATATTTATCTCGTATTTTATTCATATTTATGTCTGATTTTGAGTGAAATGGTTGGCACCATTCAATTCACCGTTAAAAATAATATAAGAAACAGCTATTTTCTCAATTTCAAAAAATAATCATTTGTCCGTCTTTGATATGGACAGACTCAATTATAAATGTAATTATTAGATCTTTGTTCTATCATGGGGTTAGATATTGACTTGTTTATTATTCTGTTAACCTTGTTTTTATGTAACACGGATGCTAGCATTTCTGTTGCGTTACAATATATATATATTCAAACACTTTTTGCTACATTCTGTTTCTTGATGTAGCCTATATAATATATTTAATATTTATAATGAATTTACCTCAAGATATTTTTTCTTGTTAGGAACATGTTTTGGGAAGCATTGTGTTCCCATCTTCAGCCTTCCTGATTTTGAGTCTAGTGAAGTACTTGTGTGCTGGTAGGTTGTTATTGTGGTTTCCTGTTGGCCTCTGGTACTTTAAATTGGTATTATTGTGTGTGATTGTGTTGTATGTATTAGTATTTTGTGTATTTTCGATGTTGAGTGCTTTGAAAATTGTGACATGTTTTGTATTGATTTGTATTTGTTCAGGTACAGTATTAGTTTGTTTTGTGTTTTATGTTTGTATATTTGTAAATTTTCCCAAATGTTCATTATGGTTTCTTTGTGCGGTATGTGTTTTATTAGTGTCATGTTGGTAATTTCGGGAATTCATGTCCAGTGTTTATTGCATCTGTGGCCAAATTAGATTTATATATTTCTGGTTTTTTGTATGTGTTTAGGTGTTCAAAATAACGTTTTTCAGTTTTTTTTTGTCCTGTGTAACATTTATTACAATCTTGGCATTCAATTTTGTATATACCATTGGTTGTTGTATCATCTTTATTGTGTGGGTTATTTAGTTTTAGTAAATTATTATTATTAGTTTCGTATGCTATTTCAATGTCTGTGTTTTTAAACAGGTTTGTTAGCTTTGTCATTTTATTATTTATGTACCGTATGTGAATGTGGGCCATTTTTTATTGTTGTTATTATTTATATTTTTACATATTGATTAATTCTTAATTGTTCAGTTTTTATTTTATATTTGATTTTATTTTCTGTTTTGTTTACAGTATTTTTATTATATCCATTTTCATAAGCAATTTGGTATATTATACTTCTTTCTTTGCATGTTTCTTGTTTGTTTAGGGGTATTTTGTACATTCTGTTAAATAGTGAATAGATTGCTGCCATTTTATGTTGTGGCGGGTGGTCAGAATGGTTAGGTATAATGATGTTAGTGGAAGTTGGTTTTCTGTATATTGCATATTGGAGGTGGTTTTTGTATCTTGTGATGATTATGTCTAAATAGTGTAATATAACTTTAATAGGATGGTTAGATTATGTGTTTAGTGATTTATTTTTAAATTATTTTAAAATTCTTTATTTAGTAGACTCAAAATAAATTTAGTAGATTCTCCTTCACTCCTCACGTTGTGATGTAACCATCGATGATTAGCGTTGTTTAGTATTTGATAGAATTAGTAATGTTTAAATTTTAATTAATGTTTATGTTTGAAAAGGATTATAATCACTGATATCTTGTTATATTCACCTCCCCACTTACCATCCGTGGACGTCTTCTATCTTCTTAATGGGTTGTTCTATATCACTGGAAATACATTAATAACACACAAAATACTTTGTCTGGATATCGACATATACACATTAAACAAAATAACAATGATACTCAATTGTGAATTGAATATTCAAATATTGACCGCTAACTAATTTTGTTAGTGTATTTGTTGTTGTTTATTATGTGGTTCTGTTCAATGTTGTGTATATATATTTCTGCTAGTATTCCTGATATGGGGGATCCAGGAATACTAGCAAATACACTAACAAAATTATATAGTGGCACAGGTATGTAGATGATATATTACTTTTATTCAAAGGCAACACAAGACAAGTTGAAAACTTCCACAAATACATAAACACTATACACCACAAATTAAAATTTACACTGGAAACTGGACAAAACAATAGTATAAATTTTCTAGACCTAACAATTAACAAAACTAACAATACACACACGTACAAAATATACAGGAAACCAACCACAACCGACATGGTTATACACAACACATCAAACTACCCAACACAACATAAACATGCGGCCTTCAACCATATGCTCCATAGACTAACTAAAATACCCTTAAATAAACAAGATTACACCGACGAACTCAACACAATAAAATACATAGCAATCAAAAACGGTTATAACCCCAATTTAATAAACATACTACACAAACGCATCAAAAACAAAAACAACAAAACACTAAATACCATCAACACACAACACAATAAATACATCACACTCACATACCACAGCTCATACACACACAAAATCGCCAATACATTCAGAAAACACAAATACAAAATAGCATTCAAAACAACCAATACCATCAAAAAACACATCAGTAATACAAACACAGACATAGACAAATATAACAAAACAGGTGTTTACAAATTAAATTGTAATGACTGCAATAGTTTCTACATAGGCCAGACGGGAAGATCTTTTTCATCCCGTTATTCTGAACACTTAAAAGCTCTAACCAACAACAATATACACTCCGCATTTGCCACACACATACACACAGAAAACCACAGTTACACCAACATAGACACTAATCTTGAAATTTTACATTACATACCCAAAGGTCAAAAACTCAACACAACTGAACAATACGAAATATATAAACACCACACAACACAACCAAACAACATACTCAACGATCAGTTACAATATAAATCACATACACTTTTTGACACAATTATACAGAAAACAAACAGTAAGTTGAATCCCCGCGCCAATCCCCTTCCTCCACACACCACCCCCACTTCACCTTCCACACAACCGTTACAAAATGATGGCAGTCTATTACAAAAGCTGAAGAAGGCGGATACTAAGCCGAAACGCGTCCAATAAAATCAGTAAGTTTTCACATGAAAAAGTTCATTTTTAGTTAAGTGTTAGTGCTGTGAAAGAAGAGATGAATAATCAAGACAACTATTAAATTATTGTTTTTCAAGTACTGCTGAAATCATAGTCAAACAAGCGACTATATTTTACAAGTAATGGTTTGCGGTATAAATTATTAATTCCGCTTCTATTATTATTATTTAAACATGAATATAAAATATTTTAATTAAATATCGTCCTTAAATCAGACGAGAACTTTTATTCATTTAACCTGGTAATAATTCATCGTTACTAGCTAAACACGCAAGTGTGTTTACTTGGCTAGTGTAGTCGACTATAATTTTCGTTAATCAACGAATATTATTTTGTCATTTTATTTTAAAAATTGTTAGTGTATAATACTCCCTGTTTCTTTCACATAACATGACCCTTATTATACACTGGTCATGTTTTTATTAATTCACTGTATCACTCACAACACTGTCACTCGATAAAAATTGGTGTTCAGTTGAGGTTAGTTATGGTTATATACTCGTATACGCGCACATTTTAAAATATTTTTCTGGATGACTGTCGCAAGCGCCGCTCGCATCGGTGGCTGGAAGACAATTAGTTCCTCTCATCAAAGCTTCTGCTCTCGTCTGGTAAAATCAGATCATTCTATTGGCTTAGAATGTGGCACTCTCTACCCCAAAGACCTTCGTTAAAGTAAAATTTTAATTTTTAGCGTCTATGCTTTGGGTTCGAGATTCCGCTATGACGCTTTCCCTTCCAATCGGAAATGACCGAAAATCTTATAATACTTATAAGTTTCTTATTAATAGTCTGATTGTCATTTGGATAGTGGCATCGTTTTGCGGATACTTGTGTCTTTAATTTAAGTCCAAATAAGTAATAATTCCATCCATTAATAACTCACTTCACTTTATCTAAAATATATATAGTGGTTCTTAATAAAAATAAGTTCTTTCCACTATATTTTGGTGTAATTATATCTTAACGCTTATGATTAAACGTCTGGAGTCCATTTCTCTTATAATCTAATACATAATATCAACATATTTGTGATTTAAGCAAAATATAATAATGGCGTGCAAACCATCTATGTCCAAATGTTTATATTTGCTTACATCACCATTATTCCTTAGGCTACTACATATTTTTGGTACTATAACGTTATTAGATACACTTACATACATTTGCTAATACTTTATTTCGGCAAATGTTGTCTTGTTTACATATATAGCATTGTTTAACATACATGATGCTCTTATATTGCCATTCTGTCACTCTTATTTAGTTATTTTGACCACATGTTATATGCATTGTTGATCATTAAATTGTGTACAAATGTTGTACATGGTCTGTTTAGTGGACTTACTAACTTTTTTGTTAGCTAAAATTCCTTTGAGTTACTGTATGTTGGTTGTTTACACTTAGTCCTATGATTACAGTTAGTTAGTTTATTAAATTCCAGTTATTAATTTACTTGTACAATGATTGTGAGGTATTCTCATAGTTGTATTGAACATTCCTGTAACTATTGGTAAACTTTCTTACTCTCTCTTTACAAGTTTTGTTAAGGTTTTTTGATTAACTCCATGGTCACATAGGGTTCTGTCTAATTGGTTTATTGTTATTATAAATAATCTGACTCATATAGTTGTGTCTTTCAGTTCATATGGTTTTCATTGTCTTACACATTTATTCTTATTTGGTCTCTGTATGAAACAATTATTGATAACTACTTTATTTAATTATTGTGTATGATTTTATGTTGTAGGTCCAGTTCATGTGAGGTTATATGTCATTTAGTTGGCAACAATATGCTTCTTACTTTATTCAGTATTCATCTTAAATACTGTCATGTCATTATGGCATGTTACTACAATTGTTTACTACTATGTTTTGCACATGTTGTACACATTTTACACTATATGTCTATACAATAATACTTAGTTTTTTATCTAACTATATTACACATTTTGGTGGGTTGTATCTTAGCTTGTTTGCATTGATTTGTTTCTTTTCAACAACTTACTTTGTTTACTACTTGTTGGCTTTGACATTTATCTATATTTTGTCCTGTGTTACTATGACATTCAGGCACATTCCATATTAGGGATTATAAAGCTTTTATCATTGATCTCATTGAACAATTATTTCTCTTTTCATTATCATTAAATTGGTGGTCTTACTGAGTATATTTGTGGTTTTACAATCTTGGGTTACAATTGTTACACTAATTGTTTGTGTATTTCACTTGATAACCGTTGATCTTTTCACTTATTAATCTTCATTTACTTCCCTCATTTATAAACACTTCACTAATATTGTCTGTGTTGCTTATTTGGGGTTAGTGTTATTACATTATTTATTGGTGCACTTATATAAATTATTCACTGTCATTGTTTGTGATCACTTATTAAGGTTCAACACTTGGTTTTTTTTATTATACTGGGTTCACTATGTCCTTCTTTGATAGGTAGTTTTTTTTATTACTACTAATCTTATAATTAACATTCTTATTTTTTTTGTCATTATACTGATTGTGTTGCTTTCCATATTTTGGGGATGTTGATGTCTTGTTCTGGTCATACATAATCTTCATTCTTCATGGTACATTTCTTCTTCTTCTTCTGTTTCTTCTTCATGTTATTTGTTTGTCATTTGTGATGCTTTTCTTGGTTACTCACTATTTTTGATAATTCTTGTTCATTTAACATAGTTATATTCTTCCACATTTTCACTCACTATTATGATAATCATTGTCTTATATTTATCTCACTACTATTATGACAAATTAGTCCATTTTCTCACTATGATAATTGCATTTGATATGTGTCTTCCTTATGATGATAGTCACTTTCGGCATATCCCCTCACTATTTTGATCTATTGGGCCTGGATGCTAACGTATTATATTGACTCATTGTATTCTCTCCTTCTTCTTTATACTCGATGATATATTCTTATGACTCTTCTTTCTTCTTCGTTGGGTTGCTTTAATATTATTTACTTATAGATACACTTTTGATTTTCATACTTCTATTCCTTCTTCCATGCTTGATGAGATATGCTTATGGTACTCTTTCATTTGACGTATTACATTATTTTTTTATGTAACCGTTGTTTTGATACGTTACATATGCCTTCCTATAAGAATTGATTAATTCTGAATTCGTATACTTATTTTCTGAAGAATTCATCAATTGTTGTACTTTTCCAAGTTGACTCTCATGTTCTTCTTATATCCCTTCATTCTCTTCTATTTGAATCATAATCATTTTTCTTTCCATGTAATTATCTCCCTTGTTTATTTAATTCCCTAACATAATTTTAGCTGGTGCAGTTCAGAGTGGCTTACTGTGGCATACATCTCTGCTGTCCATACTAACAACAATAAATTCAGAGGTACATCATCTCTGTCAATAATATAAATGATCGCTTGAATCATTCATCTCAAATCATTTCAAAATATAAAGTGGTCGTTCTTTCGACAAATAATAAATATCCTTGGGATTATCTCACGCATCTGTGGTTTATACATTATTATATTCTCTTCTTCTTGATTCATCTTAACTTAATTCTTCACATTTTACTGGGATATTTTGTTTACATTTCATCATTGGTAATTTCACATGATCTCCTTCGTTAGTATATTATTTTTCATTCTTCTTTGTCATCAATTAATCCTTTCTCTTGGTATTACTTTGAATGTCACTTCATAATCTTCTTCATCTTCATGATTCACGTCTTTGTGTCACATTTCATTTAGTACAGGCTCTCTTTTGGTTTTTTGCCTTGTGTTTGGGTATCATATATTTGTTCATATCGATAATATTTACTTACTTCCATTTCTCCAACTTCTTATGTTACTTTTTCTGTATATCATCTTGTATGTTTCTTTCTTATCTTTATTTGTACGGGTAAGATGTTAATAACTGGTTGACTTGGCTGTTGGAAATATCATTTTGCCATGGATGTGGTGTGTCGGCCTCGTATATCTTCTTTTTTCTTATTAGTAGTACGGGTAAGATGTTAATAACTGGTTGACTTGGCTATTGGAATTATATTTAACATTATATATGCCATGGTTGGAAGGTGTCTGTCTCATATATCTTCTTTTATTTGTATTAGTAGTATTGGTAAGATGTTAATAACTAGTTGACTTGGCTATTGGAATTATATTTTACATTATATATGCCATGGTTGGAAGGTGTCTGTCTCGTATATCTTCTTTTTATATTAGTAGTACAGGTAAGATGTTAATAACTGGTTGACTTGGCTGTTGGAAATATCATTTTGCCATGGATGTGGTGTGTCGGCCTCGTATATCTTCTTTTTTCTTATTAGTAGTACGGGTAAGATGTTAATAACTAGTTGACTTGGCTATTGGAATTATATTTTACATTATATATGCCATGGTTGGAAGGTGTCTGTCTCATATATCTTCTTTTTATATTAGTAGTACGGGTAAACTACAATTTTTTTCACAGTTTACATTATTTCTTTGGATTATACTTTTATATCATAATATTAATATCTTGTCAACATTTATTCTTACATTTATAATTTTCATTTCGTACTTAGTATCAACATTAAATAATTTCCATTATAATATTCCATCTTTTTGCATTATTCAATCCTCAATATATCGTTTCATGGAAGTTTGATTATAATTACCTTTAATTTTCTTCGTTATAGGATCCTGTATTTCATATGTGTTGTTCATATTGTTTTTGGTAACAGTATATGGGCCTGTGTATAGCAATAACAATTTTTTAGCAATTCCTTCTATAGCACTTCGGAGTTCTCTGTTTTTTAATAGCACTTTGTCTCCCACTTCGTATGTTATGATCTTAGGCTGTGATTTTTTATACTTGAGTCTGAGTTTGTCAGCTCGTTCAACTGCATTGTTATAAAATTTTGCTTTGTTAAATTCGTATTTGCTTCCTTGTGGAAAATTAATTATTTCTGTTATTTCTCGGGGTGGGCTTTGTTCAAACATAGCAGTATAGGGTGTTTCATTAGTTGACTGGTGACAAGCTAAGTTTATGAAATCTTCGGCTGGGGACAAATATTCTTCCCATTTCCTCTGTTGTGTGTAGCAGTATGTTCTTAAGATTCTGCCTACCTCTCTCAAGACTCTTTCGGCAGGGTTGCTGTTAGGGTGATACACCGATGTCTTATATGTTTTCACACCTTGGTCTATTAAAGTATCCCGCCATTTTCGGCCTCGAAATTGCGTTCCGTGGTCCGTGATTACGGACTGGGGTTTTCCGATCTCTGGGATGTATTTTAATGTGATAATTTCTAAAATCTTGCTTGTCGTTGCCCTATTTATGGCGTAGAGTTTAATGAATTTTGTGTAGTGATCGAAAATTATCACTATGTATTTGTACTGGTGTCTGCCGCCACTGCATGGAAATGGTCCACAAATATCCACAAACACCTTCTCTAGTTTTCTTGTAGATGTAATGGGTATCATCACTCCTTCTTTCTTTTCATTGTTGCATTTAACTAGCTGACACAGATGACAATGTTGTATGTACTTTCTCACTCTACGATTCATATCCTTAAAGTATACATGCTCTTTTAATGCTTTGACCACTTTTATGGCCCCCATATGTCCATATCTTATATGGTAGTCAATTGCAATTTCTTTTTCAATAACTTTAGGTATTAAAATTTTCCATTGATCATTGGATTGTTTGGTTTTAGTGAACAATAAATTATCATGGATACAATAATACTGAACAACTCCTTCATCTTGTTCTGTCAATCTCTGTATTATATGGCTGATTTTAGGATCGTTTTGCTGGTTGATTTGTATATTAGTTAGTATGTCTGCTAATTCGGATCTGCTTTTCAAAATATGGTAAACCTTAGCGATGTTCTCCTTTTCTCCTTCAAAGGTTTGGGCCTGTATGTTTACTCTGGACAACACGTCTGCAGCTATGTTGTTTTTACCAGGGACGTATTCCCAATGTATGTTGTACTCTTGGAGCGTTAGCCTCCATCTCGTCAGTCTGCCATGCTTTAATCTGCAGTTTTTTAAGAATGATATTGATTTGTGGTCCGTACGCACTGTGATTGGGTATCCCAAAATATATGTTCTGAATTTTTCGCAAGCAAACACTATACTAAGGAGTTCCTTCTCCGTAGTGTGATAGTTGCACTCACACTTGTTGAGTGTACTGCTAGCAAAACTGATCACTTGATGGTTGCCTTCCTCGTCTTCTTGATATAAGATGGATCCCAGACTTACATCACTCGCATCGCAATTCATGTAAAAATTTTTGTCAAAGTTTGGGTGATGTAACATTACAGTTTTGAGGAACTTCGTTTTTATCATTTCAAATGTTGTGTCCTGTTCAGGTCCCCATCTCCACTTATCTTTTGATGACAATTGTTGGGAAAACTTAGATGTCAACTCCGAATAATTATTTTGAAATTTTCTGTAATAATTGCAAATCCCAAGAAACGATTGCAACTGTTTCTTGTTTTTGGGCACAGGAAAGCACTGTATCGCCTCCATCTTTTCTTGTGCTGGGGTTATGCCCGTTTCAGACAAATTAAAGCTCAGAAATTGCACTTCATTTGCTATGAGTTTGGATTTCTCCAGTTTTAATGTGATATTATTCTCATCCAATTTTTGCAATACTTGTGCCACCCTGTTGCAGTGTTCCTCCCAGTTGTTGGAGGTAATTAGCAAATCATCCACATACACTGTGGTGAATTGTAGTGTATTCTGGCCTAAGATCTCATCCATACACTTCACGAAGACTGCTACGGAATTTACCAGGCCGAAGGGTAACCATTTAAATTGGTAGTTACGCCCTTCAAAAATAAAGGCCCTTCAACTTTCTGCTGTTGGGGTGCAATTCCACCTGCCAATACCCACACACTGTGTCCCATATACTGATGTACCTTTGCCATGGAATTTCTTAAGAATCTCGTCGATTTCTCCAGGCGACGTCCTGTCATTTATTATGGCTTTGTTTATCTCCCTGGCGTCTGAACAAATCCTCACTACGCCATTTTTCTTTGGTACGGCTACAATTGGATTGGTGTACGGGGAGTTGCTTAGTTCAATGATATCGTTTTCTATTAACCGTTGTATTTCTAATCGGACTGCTTCTTTTAGTGAAAAAGCTATAGGGTAAGATTTTCTTTTGAATTCAGTTTGTTCTTTGAATTTTATTTCGCACTGAAAATTTTTCACTTTCCCTGGTGTATCCGAAAATACATGCCTGTATTTGTTATAAATTTGGATTAGTTTCGTTATCTGTTCATTGGTTAGAATACTGCCAACTCTAGCTGTTTGGAATTTCTTAATTTCTTCTAACTTTTCCATCCACAACGTGTCTCCTTGGCTACGGCGAATCTCTCCATTTATCGACATTTGCTCTCTCTGGTCGTGGCCTTCCCGAATGTAGTATATGATGTGCTCAGGAGGTGCCTTCCTGGTTTCGATCAACTCGGCTGTCCATCTAATGTCACCTGATTTTAAGGATACCTTGGCTCTGTTCATATCGATAATGGCTGCATATTTCCTTAATATGTCGCAGCCGATTAACAAGGTAAAGGGTAGCCCACGCGCTACTAAGAAAATCATTGGGATGGTTTCACCGTTGCTTGATATTTCTAATTGCACTTGGTTCCGGATAGTTTTATTCTGTCGACCCGTTGCTCCAATTAGGATAATATTATTTATCGGCAATGTCGGTATTATTGCTTTATTCCCTGTTTGTATCCGGTTTAACTCCACTCTATCAATTAATGATACATTGGCCCCTGTATCTATCATGGCCGTCGCTTTGATTCCGTTGACATTAACTGATATATAGGCAATTTCGCTATTAACGGTGTCATCGACGTTATTTTCTTTTTCTTCCATTAAATCGTGGCGAATATTTTTCAAGTAATTATTTTGGAGAATTACAATTGATTCCGTTATGTTTCCTGATACGTTAGACCCAATAGACCGGTTCAGTGAGGGTGATGTCATGGTTTTCACTGCCGTTGCCCATTTAAAGGCAGGTCACCATTGTCCGGATGCCTGTCTGATGAGTTGGATGCACTTTGTTCTTGGGATCCTGGTCCATTCCCGTTATGATAAACTTCCGCATTTCCTGGTACTCGCCGATTATCTTCGCTACTGTGACTTCTGTTAGAGCGATATCCCGATTCTTGATCTTCTCCCTCGCTGTTGCTCCGGCTGTTATTACTGTGGTAACTCCGGCAACCCTGGTAGTACGGTCTACTACTGCCACCTCTACTGGCATTAGCGTAGTGTACCCTTCTGAAGTTATTGCCACCGTTATTTCCATTGTTTTGTCTATAATTATTATTATTATGGGGGTTGTTATTATACGGCCAGTAATAATTGTTATTTGGTCGATAATTGTGATTTCCTGGGTAACTATTTGGCCTAGGGTTGTTTTGATTTCCCCGGTCGTTATGGTTGGCATTATCACCACTGTTATTTTGCCTGGGATTCTGATTATTATTGAACCGCGTTGGGTTATTGAAGTTCCCTCTATAGTTAGGCCTATCATTGTTGTTATGAGGATTATTATTACCCGGTCCTCCCCGGTCATACTGTTGTCCTTGTCCCTGACGGTTCCTTTGGTAGTACCGCTCCCTCTCGTGGTTTTCCAGGAGCGCGGACATCCCTTGTACCGTTTTTATTTGTGCATTTAATCTTCCCTGGGATACACCTTGGTTGAAGTGGTATGCCAGTTTAGTTACCAGGCACTCTTCCGGTATTGCTGGCTCCAAATTCCTCGCTAGGCAGATTTTCCCTAGAAAATATGTTGTCATTGATTGTCCGCCATTGGGGTCGTACCTGCCATTACTTATATCGTCTCTTATTATGTTCTGGGTGGATTCTGACCAGTATTTCATTTTAAATGCCACTTTGAACACTGCGTAGCCATTTACTTCATGTCTGGTTGCCGTCCACCAATTGTCAAAAACATTTCTGAAGTACTCGTCGAGCATCCCTTTTATTATCGTCCATCTGTTCTCCTTATTGCGGTTCAGTACCTCGTCCACTCTCTCCAAGAATTCGAGCGGATTTTTCTTATATGCTCTGAAATCTATATTCTCCCGTCCATCCAGGTGTGTTAATCCTGCTATTACACTTGGGTATGTTCTCAAATGGTTCATCTCGTCTCTGAGGTCGTTGAATTCTCATTGTTGCCGTTCTGTTAATTGTTCTCTGTCGTTATCCACCTGGTTTCTTACCGCGTCTACTGTTGTCTTCATCTCTTCACACTTCTCCCCTAGTGTGGTGTGTGCGACTACCATTTCCGTTTGTCTGCGCTCTACTACCTCCAGTTGTTTATTACGGGTTTCTTCGAGGATGTCAATACGGTTGTTGAGATCTGTTTTAGTTTGCACAATCTCTTGTTTGTTAATTCCACACTCTTGTCGTATGTCAGACATCTCTCCCTTCTCCCTGGATTTCTGTTGCCATCACTGCCATCCTCTCCTCCGTTGCTTCTAGGTTTTCTTCAAACTTCTTATCTATTGTTTCTATGGTCGTTCTTGCGATTTCTTCCGTTCTGTCGCTATTATCACCCATCTGTTGCCATATCTTCTCGTTATCACTCTTCATTGCTTCAATTTCCTTATTAATTTTCTCGTTCAGATCATCTATCTTTTTGTTTGTTTCACCGATTTTGACCCCCAATTCTTCAGATAAATTTTCTCTGATTATTTCCATGTTTTTCTCCAATAACTCTTCCGTCTTCTTCTGTCCGTCTTCTATTTTCTTTGATAGCGATCGGCTGTCTTCCTTCAATGACTCTATTTTCTGGTTCGTGGATTGACTGTTTTCATCCATTTTCTTATTCAACGATCGGTTATCTTCCTTCAATGATCGGTTGTCCTCCTTTAATGATTCCATCATCCTTCTCATCCATTCTTGGAAAGCTGCCTCTCCTGTTTGAGTTGGCGTTTCAGGTTGTTTTACCTCCGGTTGGTTCACTTCCGGTTGACCTTCTGGTTGCTGAACCTCCTCCGCCGGTTCAGGTTGTCTGTCTTCTATTGCAAGTAATATTTCTTCCACGTCTTCTGCCGACGTCGCTTCCTTCTCCTCCATTCTAGCTTCTTTTTCGGCTTCCGCCGCTCACTTCTTCGACGTCGATCTTCGGTACATCTTTATATCTTTGCAATGTAATTGCCGCCAAATTAGGTTTAATAATTGTTTATTTATTTATTTGTTTTATTGAGTATCATCGTCCTAATTCGTGCTCAGACGTTGGGCGCCACGTTGTAAGTAAACAACGTTGGTTGGAGATTGAGTGTTTAGTGTTTTATTTTTAAATTATTTTAAAATTCTTTATTTAGTAGACTCAAAATAAATTTAGTAGATTCTTCTTCACTCCTCACGTTGTGATGTAACCATCAATGATTAGCGTTGTTTAGTATTTGATAGAATTAGTAATGTTTAAATTTTAATTAATGTTTATGTTTGAAAAGGATTATAATCACTGATATCTTGTTATATTCACCGCCCCACTTACCATCCGTGGACATCTTCTATCTTCTTAATGGGTTGTTCTATATCACTGGAAATACATTAATAACACACAAAATACTTTGTCTGGATATCGACATATACACATTAAACAAAATAACAATGATACTCAATTGTGAATTGAATATTCAAATATTGACCGCTTGAATATTGCCGCCACCTTGTGAAATAATTGTTTCCAAAATGTAAGTTATTTGTATCTATTTAATAGAAATAAAGACTCATTGTTCACTGGTAACAAATTGAGGTATTTATTAACATTAGTGAAATTCAGTAAAATCCCTTTTAAAACAATTACTAATAATTTTTAAAAACAACAAAGTTAAAATATTTCTGAAACTTCTTCAGCTCAGGGCTGGTAACACTGGTACAATGTACGATAATATGGTAATTTAGGTTATGTCTACTTTGGTTATAAGCATTACCAAATTTCATGAGTCCTTTGAATGTACATGATGCAAGATACAAAGATGTTTTATTAAATAACAATATTTATTCATATATTATAATTAAAAAAGACAAAAAAATTAAAATCATTAACCTCATTACGATATTCAAATTATCGTACTATCGTATGGTAGGTTTGTTGCATTCTGATGCTAAAAGCTGTGTACACGTGCTATCAACGTTGCACTATTAAAACAATGTTACTGGTTTAATTATTATTATTATTATGAACTGGAATTGATAAAAAACGAAAAAAAACTCTTATTATCGAGTCTATTCATAAGAATTATTCATGACAGAAGTGACTCTCTGTGACAAACAAATGCGTTTTGGTTATAGGTTAGTTTACCTAGATGAGAGTAAGTTACAAAATAGAATAATTAATATCATAAAAAATCTTAATACTATCTTCACAAACACATTATTTATTTGTAATAAGATGTATAATTAACAGTAATGATTGTTCTTGCATATTAAATTATTGTTTTTCAAGTACTGCTGAAATCATAGTCAAACAAGCGACTATATTTTACAAGTAATGGTTTGCGATATAAATTATTAATTCCGCTTCTATTATTATTATTTAAACATGAATATAAAATATTTTAATTAAATATCGTCCTTAAATCAGACGAGAACGTTTATTCATTTAACCTGGTAATAATTCATCGTTACTAGCTAAACACGCAAGTGTGTTTACTTGGCTAGCGTAGTCGACTGTAATTTTCGTTAATCAACGAATATTATTTTGTCATTTTATTTTAAAAATTGTTAGTGTATAATACTCCCTGTTTCTTTCACATAACATGACCCTTATTATACACTGGTCATGTTTTTATTAATTCACTGTATCACTCACAACACTGTCACTCGATAAAAATTGGTGTTCAGTTGAGGTTAGTTATGGTTATATACTCGTATACGCGCACATTTTAAAATATTTTTCTGGATGACTGTCGCAAGCGCCGCTCGCATCGGTGGCTGGAAGACAATTAGTTCCTCTCATCAAAGCTTCTGCTCTCGTCTGGTAAAATCAGATCATTCTATTGGCTTAGAATGTGGCACTCTCTACCCCAAAGACCTTCGTTAAAGTAAAATTTTAATTTTTAGCGTCTATGCTTTGGGTTCGAGATTCCGCTATGACGCTTTCCCTTCCAATCGGAAATGACCGAAAATCTTATAATACTTATAAGTTTCTTATTAATAGTCTGATTGTCATTTGGATAGTGGCATCGTTTTGCGGATACTTGTGTCTTTAATTTAAGTCCAAATAAGTAATAATTCCATCCATTAATAACTCACTTCACTTTATCTAAAATATATATAGTGGTTCTTAATAAAAATAAGTTCTTTCCACTATATTTTGGTGTAATTATATCTTAATGCTTATGATTAAATGTCTGGAGTCCATTTCTCTTATAATCTAATACATAATATCAACATATTTGTGATTTAAGCAAAATATAATAATGGCGTGCAAACCATCTATGTCCAAATGTTTATATTTGCTTACATCACCATTATTCCTTAGGCTACTACATATTTTTGGTACTATAACGTTATTAGATACACTTACATACATTTGCTAATACTTTATTTCGGCAAATGTTGTCTTGTTTACATATATAGCATTGTTTAACATACATGATGCTCTTATATTGCCATTCTGTCACTCTTATTTAGTTATTTTGACCACATGTTATATGCATTGTTGATCATTAAATTGTGTACAAATGTTGTACATGGTCTGTTTAGTGGACTTACTAACTTTTTTGTTAGCTAAAATTCCTTTGAGTTACTGTATGTTGGTTGTTTACACTTAGTCCTATGATTACAGTTAGTTAGTTTATTAAATTCCAGTTATTAATTTACTTGTACAATGATTGTGAGGTATTCTCATAGTTGTATTGAACATTCCTCTAACTATTGGTAAACTTTCTTACTCTCTCTTTACAAGTTTTGTTAAGGTTTTTTGATTAACTCCATGGTCACATAGGGTTCTGTCTAATTGGTTTATTGTTATTATAAATAATCTGACTCATATAGGTGTGTCTTTCAGTTCATATGGTTTTCATTGTCTTACACATTTATTCTTATTTGGTCTCTATATGAAACAATTATTGATAACTACTTTATTTAATTATTGTGTATGATTTTATGTTGTAGGTCCAGTTCATGTGAGGTTATATGTCATTTAGTTGGCAACAATATGCTTCTTACTTTATTCAGTATTCATCTTAAATACTGTCATGTCATTATGGCATGTTACTACAATTGTTTACTACTATGTTTTGCACATGTTGTACACATTTTACACTATATGTCTATACAATAATACTTAGTTTTTTATCTAACTATATTACACATTTTGGTGGGTTGTATCTTAGCTTGTTTGCATTGATTTGTTTCTTTTCAACAACTTACTTTGTTTACTACTTGTTGGCTTTGACATTTATCTATATTTTGTCCTGTGTTACTATGACATTCAGGCACATTCCATATTAGGGATTATAAAGCTTTTATCATTGATCTCATTGAACAATTATTTCTCTTTTCATTATCATTAAATTGGTGGTCTTACTGAGTATATTTGTGGTTTTACAATCTTGGGTTACAATTGTTACACTAATTGTTTGTGTATTTCACTTGATAACCGTTGATCTTTTCACTTATTAATCTTCATTTACTTCCCTCATTTATAAACACTTCACTAATATTGTCTGTGTTGCTTATTTGGGGTTAGTGTTATTACATTATTTATTGGTGCACTTATATAAATTATTCACTGTCATTGTTTGTGATCACTTATTAAGGTTCAACACTTGGTTTTTTTATTATACTGGGTTCACTATGTCCTTCTTTGATAGGTAGTTTTTTTTATTACTACTAATCTTATAATTAACATTCTTATTTTTTTGTCATTATACTGATTGTGTTGCTTTCCATATTTTGGGGATGTTGATGTCTTGTTCTGGTCATACATAATCTTCATTCTTCATGGTACATTTCTTCTTCTTCTTCTGTTTCTTCTTCATGTTATTTGTTTGTCATTTGTGATGCTTTTCTTGGTTACTCACTATTTTTGATAATTCTTGTTCATTTAACATAGTTATATTCTTCCACATTTTCACTCACTATTATGATAATCATTGTCTTATATTTATCTCACTACTATTATGACAAATTAGTCCATTTTCTCACTATGATAATTGCATTTGATATGTGTCTTCCTTATGATGATAGTCACTTTCGGCATATCCCCTCACTATTTTGATCTATTGGGCCTGGATGCTAACGTATTATATTGACTCATTGTATTCTCTCCTTCTTCTTTATACTCGATGATATATTCTTATGACTCTTCTTTCTTCTTCGTTGGGTTGCTTTAATATTATTTACTTATAGATACACTTTTGATTTTCATACTTCTATTCCTTCTTCCATGCTTGATGAGATATGCTTATGGTACTCTTTCATTTGACGTATTACATTATTTTTTTATGTAACCGTTGTTTTGATACGTTACATATGCCTTCCTATAAGAATTGATTAATTCTGAATTCGTATACTTATTTTCTGAAGAATTCATCAATTGTTGTACTTTTCCAAGTTGACTCTCATGTTCTTCTTATATCCCTTCATTCTCTTCTATTTGAATCATAATCATTTTTCTTTCCATGTAATTATCTCCCTTGTTTATTTAATTCCCTAACATAATTTTAGCTGGTGCAGTTCAGAGTGGCTTACTGTGGCATACATCTCTGCTGTCCATACTAACAACAATAAATTCAGAGGTACATCATCTCTGTCAATAATATAAATGATCGCTTGAATCATTCATCTCAAATCATTTCAAAATATAAAGTGGTCGTTCTTTCGACAAATAATAAATATCCTTGGGATTATCTCACGCATCTGTGGTTTATACATTATTATATTCTCTTCTTCTTGATTCATCTTAACTTAATTCTTCACATTTTACTGGGATATTTTGTTTACATTTCATCATTGGTAATTTCACATGATCTCCTTCGTTAGTATATTATTTTTCATTCTTCTTTGTCATCAATTAATCCTTTCTCTTGGTATTACTTTGAATGTCACTTCATAATCTTCTTCATCTTCATGATTCACGTCTTTGTGTCACATTTCATTTAGTACAGGCTCTCTTTTGGTTTTTTGCCTTGTGTTTGGGTATCATATATTTGTTCATATCGATAATATTTACTTACTTCCATTTCTCCAACTTCTTATGTTACTTTTTCTGTATATCATCTTGTATGTTTCTTTCTTATCTTTATTTGTACGGGTAAGATGTTAATAACTGGTTGACTTGGCTGTTGGAAATATCATTTTGCCATGGATGTGGTGTGTCGGCCTCGTATATCTTCTTTTTTCTTATTAGTAGTACGGGTAAGATGTTAATAACTGGTTGACTTGGCTATTGGAATTATATTTAACATTATATATGCCATGGTTGGAAGGTGTCTGTCTCATATATCTTCTTTTATTTGTATTAGTAGTATTGGTAAGATGTTAATAACTAGTTGACTTGGCTATTGGAATTATATTTTACATTATATATGCCATGGTTGGAAGGTGTCTGTCTCGTATATCTTCTTTTTATATTAGTAGTACAGGTAAGATGTTAATAACTGGTTGACTTGGCTGTTGGAAATATCATTTTGCCATGGATGTGGTGTGTCGGCCTCGTATATCTTCTTTTTTCTTATTAGTAGTACGGGTAAGATGTTAATAACTAGTTGACTTGGCTATTGGAATTATATTTTACATTACATATGCCATGGTTGGAAGGTGTCTGTCTCATATATCTTCTTTTTATATTAGTAGTACGGGTAAACTACAATTTTTTTCACAGTTTACATTATTTCTTTGGATTATACTTTTATATCATAATATTAATATCTTGTCAACATTTATTCTTACATTTATAATTTTCATTTCGTACTTAGTATCAACATTAAATAATTTCCATTATAATATTCCATCTTTTTGCATTATTCAATCCTCAATATATCGTTTCATGGAAGTTTGATTATAATTACCTTTAATTTTCTTCGTTATAGGATCCTGTATTTCATATGTGTTGTTCATATTGTTTTTGGTAACAGTATATGGGCCTGTGTATAGCAATAACAATTTTTTAGCAATTCCTTCTATAGCACTTCGGAGTTCTCTGTTTTTTAATAGCACTTTGTCTCCCACTTCGTATGTTATGATCTTAGGCTGTGATTTTTTATACTTGAGTCTGAGTTTGTCAGCTCGTTCAACTGCATTGTTATAAAATTTTGCTTTGTTAAATTCGTATTTGCTTCCTTGTGGAAAATTAATTATTTCTGTTATTTCTCGGGGTGGGCTTTGTTCAAACATAGCAGTATAGGGTGTTTCATTAGTTGACTGGTGACAAGCTAAGTTTATGAAATCTTCGGCTGGGGACAAATATTCTTCCCATTTCCTCTGTTGTGTGTAGCAGTATGTTCTTAAGATTCTGCCTACCTCTCTCAAGACTCTTTCGGCAGGGTTGCTGTTAGGGTGATACACCGATGTCTTATATGTTTTCACACCTTGGTCTATTAAAGTATCCCGCCATTTTCGGCCTCGAAATTGCGTTCCGTGGTCCGTGATTACGGACTGGGGTTTTCCGATCTCTGGGATGTATTTTAATGTGATAATTTCTAAAATCTTGCTTGTCGTTGCCCTATTTATGGCGTAGAGTTTAATGAATTTTGTGTAGTAATCGAAAATTATCACTATGTATTTGTACTGGTGTCTGCCGCCACTGCATGGAAATGGTCCACAAATATCCACAAACACCTTCTCTAGTTTTCTTGTAGATGTAATGGGTATCATCACTCCTTCTTTCTTTTCATTGTTGCATTTAACTAGCTGACACAGATGACAATGTTGTATGTACTTTCTCACTCTACGATTCATATCCTTAAAGTATACATGCTCTTTTAATGCTTTGACCACTTTTATGGCCCCCATATGTCCATATCTTATATGGTAGTCAATTGCAATTTCTTTTTCAATAACTTTAGGTATTAAAATTTTCCATTGATCATTGGATTGTTTGGTTTTAGTGAACAATAAATTATCATGGATACAATAATACTGAACAACTCCTTCATCTTGTTCTGTCAATCTCTGTATTATATGGCTGATTTTAGGATCGTTTTGCTGGTTGATTTGTATATTAGTTAGTATGTCTGCTAATTCGGATCTGCTTTTCAAAATATGGTAAACCTTAGCGATGTTCTCCTTTTCTCCTTCAAAGGTTTGGGCCTGTATGTTTACTCTGGACAACACGTCTGCAGCTATGTTGTTTTTACCAGGGACGTATTCCCAATGTATGTTGTACTCTTGGAGCGTTAGCCTCCATCTCGTCAGTCTGCCATGCTTTAATCTGCATTTTTTTAAGAATGATATTGATTTGTGGTCCGTACGCACTGTGATTGGGTATCCCAAAATATATGTTCTGAATTTTTCGCAAGCAAACACTATACTAAGGAGTTCCTTCTCCGTAGTGTGATAGTTGCACTCACACTTGTTGAGTGTACTGCTAGCAAAACTGATCACTTGATGGTTGCCTTCCTCGTCTTCTTGATATAAGATGGATCCCAGACTTACATCACTCGCATCGCAATTCATGTAAAAATTTTTGTCAAAGTTTGGGTGATGTAACATTACAGTTTTGAGGAACTTCGTTTTTATCATTTCAAATGTTGTGTCCTGTTCAGGTCCCCATCTCCACTTATCTTTTGATGACAATTGTTGGGAAAACTTAGATGTCAACTCCGAATAATTATTTTGAAATTTTCTGTAATAATTGCAAATCCCAAGAAACGATTGCAACTGTTTCTTGTTTTTGGGCACAGGAAAGCACTGTATCGCCTCCATCTTTTCTTGTGCTGGGGTTATGCCCGTTTCAGACAAATTAAAGCTCAGAAATTGCACTTCATTTGCTATGAGTTTGGATTTCTCCAGTTTTAATGTGATATTATTCTCATCCAATTTTTGCAATACTTGTGCCACCCTGTTGCAGTGTTCCTCCCAGTTGTTGGAGGTAATTAGCAAATCATCCACATACACTGTGGTGAATTGTAGTGTATTCTGGCCTAAGATCTCATCCATACACTTCACGAAGACTGCTACGGAATTTACCAGGCCAAAGGGTAACCATTTAAATTGGTAGTTACGCCCTTCAAAAATAAAGGCCCTTCAACTTTCTGCTGTTGGGGTGCAATTCCACCTGCCAATACCCACACACTGTGTCCCATATACTGATGTACCTTTGCCATGGAATTTCTTAAGAATCTCGTCGATTTCTCCAGGCGACGTCCTGTCATTTATTATGGCTTTGTTTATCTCCCTGGCGTCTGAACAAATCCTCACTACGCCATTTTTCTTTGGTACGGCTACAATTGGATTGGTGTACGGGGAGTTGCTTAGTTCAATGATATCGTTTTCTATTAACCGTTGTATTTCTAATCGGACTGCTTCTTTTAGTGAAAAAGCTATAGGGTAAGATTTTCTTTTGAATTCAGTTTGTTCTTTGAATTTTATTTCGCACTGAAAATTTTTCACTTTCCCTGGCGTATCCGAAAATACATGCCTGTATTTGTTATAAATTTGGATTAGTTTCGTTATCTGTTCATTGGTTAGAATACTGCCAACTCTAGCTGTTTGGAATTTCTTAATTTCTTCTAACTTTTCCATCCACAACGTGTCTCCTTGGCTACGGCGAATCTCTCCATTTATCGACATTTGCTCTCTCTGGTCGTGGCCTTCCCGAATGTAGTATATGATGTGCTCAGGAGGTGCCTTCCTGGTTTCGATCAACTCGGCTGTCCATCTAATGTCACCTGATTTTAAGGATACCTTGGCTCTGTTCATATCGATAATGGCTGCATATTTCCTTAATATGTCGCAGCCGATTAACAAGGTAAAGGGTAGCCCACGCGCTACTAAGAAAATCATTGGGATGGTTTCACCGTTGCTTGATATTTCTAATTGCACTTGGTTCCGGATAGTTTTATTCTGTCGACCCGTTGCTCCAATTAGGATAATATTATTTATCGGCAATGTCGGTATTATTGCTTTATTCCCTGTTTGTATCCGGTTTAACTCCACTCTATCAATTAATGATACATTGGCCCCTGTATCTATCATGGCCGTCGCTTTGATTCCGTTGACATTAACTGATATATAGGCAATTTCGCTATTAACGGTGTCATCGACGTTATTTTCTTTTTCTTCCATTAAATCGTGGCGAATATTTTTCAAGTAATTATTTTGGAGAATTACAATTGATTCCGTTATGTTTCCTGATACGTTAGACCCAATAGACCGGTTCAGTGAGGGTGATGTCACGGTTTTCACTGCCGTTGCCCATTTAAAGGCAGGTCACCATTGTCCGGATGCCTGTCTGATGAGTTGGATGCACTTTGTTCTTGGGATCCTGGTCCATTCCCGTTATGATAAACTTCCGCATTTCCTGGTACTCGCCGATTATCTTCGCTACTGTGACTTCTGTTAGAGCGATATCCCGATTCTTGATCTTCTCCCTCGCTGTTGCTCCGGCTGTTATTACTGTGGTAACTCCGGCAACCCTGGTAGTACGGTCTACTACTGCCACCTCTACTGGCATTAGCGTAGTGTACCCTTCTGAAGTTATTGCCACCGTTATTTCCATTGTTTTGTCTATAATTATTATTATTATGGGGGTTGTTATTATACGGCCAGTAATAATTGTTATTTGGTCGATAATTGTGATTTCCTGGGCAACTATTTGGCCTAGGGTTGTTTTGATTTCCCCGGTCGTTATGGTTGGCATTATCACCACTGTTATTTTGCCTGGGATTCTGATTATTATTGAACCGCGTTGGGTTATTGAAGTTCCCTCTATAGTTAGGCCTATCATTGTTGTTATGAGGATTATTATTACCCGGTCCTCCCCGGTCATACTGTTGTCCTTGTCCCTGACGGTTCCTTTGGTAGTACCGCTCCCTCTCGTGGTTTTCCAGGAGCGCGGACATCCCTTGTACCGTTTTTATTTGTGCATTTAATCTTCCCTGGGATACACCTTGGTTGAAGTGGTATGCCAGTTTAGTTACCAGGCACTCTTCCGGTATTGCTGGCTCCAAATTCCTCGCTAGGCAGATTTTCCCTAGAAAATATGTTGTCATTGATTGTCCGCCATTGGGGTCGTACCTGCCATTACTTATATCGTCTCTTATTATGTTCTGGGTGGATTCTGACCAGTATTTAATTTTAAATGCCACTTTGAACGCTGCGTAGCCATTTACTTCATGTCTGGTTGCCGTCCACCAATTGTCAAAAACATTTCTGAAGTACTCGTCGAGCATCCCTTTTATTATCGTCCATCTGTTCTCCTTATTGCGGTTCAGTACCTCGTCCACTCTCTCCAAGAATTCGAGCGGATTTTTCTTATATGCTCTGAAATCTATATTCTCCCGTCCATCCAGGTGTGTTAATCCTGCTATTACACTTGGGTATGTTCTCAAATGGTTCATCTCGTCCCTGAGGTCGTTGAATTCTCATTGTTGCCGTTCTGTTAATTGTTCTCTGTCGTTATCCACCTGGTTTCTTACCGCGTCTACTGTTGTCTTCATCTCTTCACACTTCTCCCCTAGTGTGGTGTGTGCGACTACCATTTCCGTTTGTCTGCGCTCTACTACCTCCAGTTGTTTATTACGGGTTTCTTCGAGGATGTCAATACGGTTGTTGAGATCTGTTTTAGTTTGCACAATCTCTTGTTTGTTAATTCCACACTCTTGTCGTATGTCAGACATCTCTCCCTTCTCCCTGGATTTCTGTTGCCATCACTGCCATCCTCTCCTCCGTTGCTTCTAGGTTTTCTTCAAACTTCTTATCTATTGTTTCTATGGTCGTTCTTGCGATTTCTTCCGTTCTGTCGCTATTATCACCCATCTGTTGCCATATCTTCTCGTTATCACTCTTCATTGCTTCAATTTCCTTATTAATTTTCTCGTTCAGATCATCTATCTTTTTGTTTGTTTCACCGATTTTGACCCCCAATTCTTCAGATAAATTTTCTCTGATTATTTCCATGTTTTTCTCCAATAACTCTTCCGTCTTCTTCTGTCCGTCTTCTATTTTCTTTGATAGCGATCGGCTGTCTTCCTTCAATGACTCTATTTTCTGGTTCGTGGATTGACTGTTTTCATCCATTTTCTTATTCAACGATCGGTTATCTTCCTTCAATGATCGGTTGTCCTCCTTTAATGATTCCATCATCCTTCTCATCCATTCTTGGAAAGCTGCCTCTCCTGTTTGAGTTGGCGTTTCAGGTTGTTTTACCTCCGGTTGGTTCACTTCCGGTTGACCTTCTGGTTGCTGAACCTCCTCCGCCGGTTCAGGTTGTCTGTCTTCTATTGCAAGTAATATTTCTTCCACGTCTTCTGCCGACGTCGCTTCCTTCTCCTCCATTCTAGCTTCTTTTTCGGCTTCCGCCGCTCACTTCTTCGACGTCGATCTTCGGTACATCTTTATATCTTTGCAATGTAATTGCCGCCAAATTAGGTTTAATAATTGTTTATTTATTTATTTGTTTTATTGAGTATCATCGTCCTAATTCGTGCTCAGACGTTGGGCGCCACGTTGTAAGTAAACAACGTTGGTTGGAGATTGAGTGTTTAGTGTTTTATTTTTAAATTATTTTAAAATTCTTTATTTAGTAGACTCAAAATAAATTTAGTAGATTCTTCTTCACTCCTCACGTTGTGATGTAACCATCAATGATTAGCGTTGTTTAGTATTTGATAGAATTAGTAATGTTTAAATTTTAATTAATGTTTATGTTTGAAAAGGATTATAATCACTGATATCTTGTTATATTCACCGCCCCACTTACCATCCGTGGACGTCTTCTATCTTCTTAATGGGTTGTTCTATATCACTGGAAATACATTAATAACACACAAAATACTTTGTCTGGATATCGACATATACACATTAAACAAAATAACAATGATACTCAATTGTGAATTGAATATTCAAATATTGACCGCTTGAATATTGCCGCCACCTTGTGAAATAATTGTTTCCAAAATGTAAGTTATTTGTATCTATTTAATAGAAATAAAGACTCATTGTTCACTGGTAACAAATTGAGGTATTTATTAACATTAGTGAAATTCAGTAAAATCCCTTTTAAAACAATTACTAATAATTTTTAAAAACAACAAAGTTAAAATATTTCTGAAACTTCTTCAGCTCAGGGCTGGTAACACTGGTACAATGTACGATAATATGGTAATTTAGGTTATGTCTACTTTGGTTATAAGCATTACCAAATTTCATGAGTCCTTTGAATGTACATGATGCAAGATACAAAGATGTTTTATTAAATAACAATATTTATTCATATATTATAATTAAAAAAGACAAAAAAATTAAAATCATTAACCTCAATACGATATTCAAATTATCGTACTATCGTATGGTAGGTTTGTTGCATTCTGATGCTAAAAGCTGTGTACACGTGCTATCAACGTTGCACTATTAAAACAATGTTACTGGTTTAATTATTATTATTATTATGAACTGGAATTGATAAAAAACGAAAAAAAACTCTTATTATCGAGTCTATTCATAAGAATTATTCATGACAGAAGTGACTCTCTGTGACAAACAAATGCGTTTTGGTTATAGGTTAGTTTACCTAGATGAGAGTAAGTTACAAAATAGAATAATTAATATCATAAAAAATCTTAATACTATCTTCACAAACACATTATTTATTTGTAATAAGATGTATAATTAACAGTAATGATTGTTCTTGCATATTAAATTATTGTTTTTCAAGTACTGCTGAAATCATAGTCAAACAAGCGACTATATTTTACAAGTAATGGTTTGCGATATAAATTATTAATTCCGCTTCTATTATTATTATTTAAACATGAATATAAAATATTTTAATTAAATATCGTCCTTAAATCAGACGAGAACGTTTATTCATTTAACCTGGTAATAATTCATCGTTACTAGCTAAACACGCAAGTGTGTTTACTTGGCTAGCGTAGTCGACTGTAATTTTCGTTAATCAACGAATATTATTTTGTCATTTTATTTTAAAAATTGTTAGTGTATAATACTCCCTGTTTCTTTCACATAACATGACCCTTATTATACACTGGTCATGTTTTTATTAATTCACTGTATCACTCACAACACTGTCACTCGATAAAAATTGGTGTTCAGTTGAGGTTAGTTATGGTTATATACTCGTATACGCGCACATTTTAAAATATTTTTCTGGATGACTGTCGCAAGCGCCGCTCGCATCGGTGGCTGGAAGACAATTAGTTCCTCTCATCAAAGCTTCTGCTCTCGTCTGGTAAAATCAGATCATTCTATTGGCTTAGAATGTGGCACTCTCTACCCCAAAGACCTTCGTTAAAGTAAAATTTTAATTTTTAGCGTCTATGCTTTGGGTTCGAGATTCCGCTATGACGCTTTCCCTTCCAATCGGAAATGACCGAAAATCTTATAATACTTATAAGTTTCTTATTAATAGTCTGATTGTCATTTGGATAGTGGCATCGTTTTGCGGATACTTGTGTCTTTAATTTAAGTCCAAATAAGTAATAATTCCATCCATTAATAACTCACTTCACTTTATCTAAAATATATATAGTGGTTCTTAATAAAAATAAGTTCTTTCCACTATATTTTGGTGTAATTATATCTTAATGCTTATGATTAAATGTCTGGAGTCCATTTCTCTTATAATCTAATACATAATATCAACATATTTGTGATTTAAGCAAAATATAATAATGGCGTGCAAACCATCTATGTCCAAATGTTTATATTTGCTTACATCACCATTATTCCTTAGGCTACTACATATTTTTGGTACTATAACGTTATTAGATACACTTACATACATTTGCTAATACTTTATTTCGGCAAATGTTGTCTTGTTTACATATATAGCATTGTTTAACATACATGATGCTCTTATATTGCCATTCTGTCACTCTTATTTAGTTATTTTGACCACATGTTATATGCATTGTTGATCATTAAATTGTGTACAAATGTTGTACATGGTCTGTTTAGTGGACTTACTAACTTTTTTGTTAGCTAAAATTCCTTTGAGTTACTGTATGTTGGTTGTTTACACTTAGTCCTA
This sequence comes from Magicicada septendecula, assembly GCA_034769895.1. Lineage (NCBI taxonomy): Eukaryota > Metazoa > Arthropoda > Insecta > Hemiptera > Cicadidae > Magicicada > Magicicada septendecula. Next base: position 641,132,113 of record CM068367.1, read on the forward strand.
TGATTACAGTTAGTTAGTTTATTAAATTCCAGTTATTAATTTACTTGTACAATGATTGTGAGGTATTCTCATAGTTGTATTGAACATTCCTCTAACTATTGGTAAACTTTCTTACTCTCTCTTTACAAGTTTTGTTAAGGTTTTTTGATTAACTCCATGGTCACATAGGGTTCTGTCTAATTGGTTTATTGTTATTATAAATAATCTGACTCATATAGGTGTGTCTTTCAGTTCATATGGTTTTCATTGTCTTACACATTTATTCTTATTTGGTCTCTATATGAAACAATTATTGATAACTACTTTATTTAATTATTGTGTATGATTTTATGTTGTAGGTCCAGTTCATGTGAGGTTATATGTCATTTAGTTGGCAACAATATGCTTCTTACTTTATTCAGTATTCATCTTAAATACTGTCATGTCATTATGGCATGTTACTACAATTGTTTACTACTATGTTTTGCACATGTTGTACACATTTTACACTATATGTCTATACAATAATACTTAGTTTTTTATCTAACTATATTACACATTTTGGTGGGTTGTATCTTAGCTTGTTTGCATTGATTTGTTTCTTTTCAACAACTTACTTTGTTTACTACTTGTTGGCTTTGACATTTATCTATATTTTGTCCTGTGTTACTATGACATTCAGGCACATTCCATATTAGGGATTATAAAGCTTTTATCATTGATCTCATTGAACAATTATTTCTCTTTTCATTATCATTAAATTGGTGGTCTTACTGAGTATATTTGTCGTTTTACAATCTTGGGTTACAATTGTTACACTAATTGTTTGTGTATTTCACTTGATAACCGTTGATCTTTTCACTTATTAATCTTCATTTACTTCCCTCATTTATAAACACTTCACTAATATTGTCTGTGTTGCTTATTTGGGGTTAGTGTTATTACATTATTTATTGGTGCACTTATATAAATTATTCACTGTCATTGTTTGTGATCACTTATTAAGGTTCAACACTTGGTTTTTTTATTATACTGGGTTCACTATGTCCTTCTTTGATAGGTAGTTTTTTTTATTACTACTAATCTTATAATTAACATTCTTATTTTTTTGTCATTATACTGATTGTGTTGCTTTCCATATTTTGGGGATGTTGATGTCTTGTTCTGGTCATACATAATCTTCATTCTTCATGGTACATTTCTTCTTCTTCTTCTGTTTCTTCTTCATGTTATTTGTTTGTCATTTGTGATGCTTTTCTTGGTTACTCACTATTTTTGATAATTCTTGTTCATTTAACATAGTTATATTCTTCCACATTTTCACTCACTATTATGATAATCATTGTCTTATATTTATCTGTAACGACCAAGAATTAAAAATTTTTAGTATGATCGAAAAGACGTTACATACAGCAAGACACCCTACACGGGCCACGAGCAATAAATAAGGAACAGTGTAACGAGGTGTCAAGTGAACGTTTGCTTCGGACAATACGAGTACGCTTCACATAACTTTACAATGGGGAATAAGGTTGGCCGTGACAGACTCGACTCAACCGAGATTTACAGCCTGCAAAATGTAAGATAAAGGAAACTGTGTCAAGTACCAATTTAGAGAGAAACTGTGACGGACACACTACCGGGTTAATTTGAAGTGTAAGTACACAATGGTATTTACCCTGTATGAGAACGGACATCGATATCTGAAGAATAGAATCGAACTTGTGCACAGCGGGGAACGTCTTACTGGCGACAACTGATATTTACGACAGGGAGAAGGAGTGCCGTTTTGGAAACAACGACACGCTGCGCCAGGACAGCTATCGAAAAAAGGGTCGAGTACAGCGAAACAATAACGAAATACGACACATTGTTCGCGTGAGAACTGCAGCAGGGTCCGGAGTACGCTTAGACAAAGACCTGATGGACAACCAAGAAATTGCTCCTGTTCCAGGAAAAGAGTACGGAGGCTTTCGACGCGAACTCGTGGGGAGACAGGATACCCAATCACAACCCAGCATCTACCCAGAGAACAGGTGGAGAGGACCGTCGTCATCATGGCAACGGGAACGTCGAATGAGAAGTGAAGAACGATAGTCTGGCATAAGGGTAGGAGATCTTCTGTCCTATCATGTTCGACCTGAGGCGTGTCTTCCAGAAGAGTGCATTGTGGTAAACGATGCTTGATAAAAACTGTTTGCAGAGCACGCGGGAGGACAGACTACTTATAATTTTCGACAGTCTTTTTATAACTTTCAACAGTCGGTCGTCATACACTTTTAAGAGTCTTCATACATTTTAACAGTCTTAATACAAAGTTCGATTAACATACGGACAGCAGTGGGACTTGAAACTCTGCTACGCAGTATATAATTAAGTGACTTAGACATTTCGATATTGGCATGTATCCGGTAATAGTGTACCTACAGCGACTAAATCATGCGACATACGCCAGTGCTTAATAACTCTAGAGTTCTTTATTATACTCAAATTCAGAACTGAACTAACCAATCGCAGTTTCATCTATAACCAACGCGCAGAACTATTGTCAATGTATTACCGGACAACGAAATCGTAACGTTGTACAGTGCGGCGAAGCGATACAATAATTTGGAACAATTACACCACGGTATCAAAGACACTATACATTAATGTACACACAAGAAGTTCAACAATAGACAGACAGATATATACACCATAGTTAATGATGAACTTACCCACACGACACATGATTTCATAAACTCGAACAGTAACAGCCGAATCAACAGAAAACACACAGCGCGAGTGAATCTGTTCCGCGTGTGTTGAGTGTTAGTGACATCACAGCTACGCAGCTTCCCACATATGGACCACCAACGAGAAGGAATTACTCCGATGGAAATATCGGATAAATCGCTTTACAAGTAATCTTTATGCTATTCTTATCATAAGAACTCTACTGACCTGTCTCTTTTCGAGAAACACCCCTTGAGTATTTAAATTAAATATGACAAATATAATTAACGCTATTCATCTGAGGCAAGCAATGAACGCATTAGTATAAGATTTATTGTTTGACTATTTGTGTTTTCTATATATCGATTGTATTATATATGTATGTGTATGTTTTCCAGCAAACAACGTATTGGATTCGCATTGTAATTTGATATATATACATGTGTTCTTTTATGTTCTTTTTATGAATGTATTTACAGGGAATCATCCATATGTTATATATTGAAGTCTCTTTATTTAATGATATGATGTTAATAAATAAGTGTTTATTTTATCCAGAATATTTGCGTTCATTATTGTCAAAGTTACCTCAGAACAAGAAAGTAATGGCACTTGAATAATTTATAGTACTTTTATTAATTTATACAGTAATTAGAGTCTCCATGCAATAATTATGCTAACACAAAGGAACTAACGTGTCACTTAGCTTCAATCAGTTGATATGAGTAACCTAATTGAGTGATTACACGATCTCATTTTGCAAATTAGTATATTTACATAATTAATTAATCACAGTTAGCATAATAATTAACCCCATTATCGTTGTATATCTCACTACTATTATGACAAATTAGTCCATTTTCTCACTATGATAATTGCATTTGATATGTGTCTTCCTTATGATGATAGTCACTTTCGGCATATCCCCTCACTATTTTGATCTATTGGGCCTGGATGCTAACGTATTATATTGACTCATTGTATTCTCTCCTTCTTCTTTATACTCGATGATATATTCTTATGACTCTTCTTTCTTCTTCGTTGGGTTGCTTTAATATTATTTACTTATAGATACACTTTTGATTTTCATACTTCTATTCCTTCTTCCATGCTTGATGAGATATGCTTATGGTACTCTTTCATGTGACGTATTATATTATTTTTTTATGTAACCGTTCTTTTGATACGTTACAATAGTTGATTTTGTCATGTTTTTCTTTTTCTTCTGTGAATTGTATTTTTGGATGTATGTTATTGATTTGTTTTAATATGTTATCTGCATGTATCAAATAACAAACATACAAACCACAATAACAACCTACCAACACACAAGTACTTCACTAGACTCAAAATCAGGAAGGCTGAAGATGGGAACACAATGCTTCCTGAAACATGTTCCTAAAAAGAAAAAATACCTTGAGGTAAATTCATTATAAATATTAAATATATACCGTATATATAAAATATAATTGTGTGTGTGTGTGTGTGTGTGTGTGTGTGTGTGTGTGTGTGTGTGTGTGTGTGTGTGTGTGTGTGTGTGTGTGTGTGTGTGTGTGTGTGTGTGTGTGTGTGTGTGAGGGGGAGAATAAGAGAAGCTTTTTATGTATAAGTGTGGGTGCTTGGATAACAGAACAGAACAAAGCACATGTAATATAACAGTGCTCCATCTGACGTTGTTTACGACTTTCTTTATGGTACTGGTTCTTGTAGATATTTGTTGAAATTACATTAATGTACATTCCCTGGTCAAAGTAATTAGGCCACTTCAGCAAAAATAAAAACTATAATTTCTTTGATATCTTAGATAAATATTTCACAACAAAATAGTCATGAAAAGAAAAAAAAACTTTAATTTTATATAATTTCAAGTCATTAAATACATATTAAATTTTAACTTTTAAGTGAACTGAATACTCTGTATTCCTAGCTTTGATAACATTTTCAGTTGTTCTGCACATACTTTTGCTTCAGTTTTTCCTGGTCTCCTTATGACCACTTGAAATTTCATTAAAATTCTTTGTGATTAATACAGTTTACAAATTATTTTTGCTACTGAGAATTTCAAATGAGAGCACATCTGTAAAAATATATAACTGTCATTGAGAAACTGGTACTAGTATTGGCCAAAGGCAAGCTGCCACAATAATCCACTGCCTGCCTTGACCATGTCTTATCCCACTCTTCAGAAGTGAACATCCTGTAGTTCCTGGGTCACAATAACTTAGAGTAATAATTTTAACAACCAGATGCTTCTCTTTTCTTATTGCCTGGAGAAAAATTGTTAGTTAAAATTTGAATTATTGGATTGGAAAAATTGCAATCTCTTTTGAAATATTGTACCCGTATTTGTTTGATAATTTCACTAACAGTAATATTTTTAACTTCAAGCAAATGCTTTACAATAACTTTTTCTTCAATTTATAGCTTTCATCTTGTCCATGGCAATAGCATTCTTAATTAACAAAAATAAGCAAATTTGTTTACCTATTATGCAATGACTAAGAATTTTAACATAAGCAGCTTTAAAATGTTTTGCATGGTCGTAAAACAGCTTTAAAAAACTTTTTGAATTATACAACTGAATACAACAACAAAATTAAGTGTGTAACATGCCTGTTAGAAGTGAAACTTCTGCTGGTGAGTGAGTAGGGAAGGAAATTATGCTACGATTGAATTGATAGTGAATTATGATTGTAGAAATTATAAAGATTTATTCAAGTTGAATGTACAAAGTTGCAAATTAAAATGTGTATATTATTCATCAGTGTCCATTCTTTCATAATCTAAAACAGAAACAAGTGGTTTCTGATAGCTAAAATATGATATGTACGAGTATACTGTAGTTTCTAAATTGTTCAATTATCGGGCGAATACTGCGTCAGTAGTAGTTCCCGATTTTGTTGTGGAAACTGCTGGATTATTATTCATTTATTATTATTTTCATTCAAAAATTCTATTATAGGCTGAGCTGAAGGTGATCCAAAGTTAACATTAAAATCTCCACTTAAGATCATTGGTATTTTGTCGAGATTTCTTCCAAGTAGCGCAGCTCCTTCCATAGTATATATATAATTTTCTATATAGGTAACTCGACGTTTCTTGCAGTAATATATATAATTAGATAAATTTTACCCAAAATTCGTAAATTTATCTATTGTTAAATTCACGGGAAACGAAATAGCTACCCTAGAAACAAAACAAAACAAATCTTAAAAATGTAAACAAACATGTAATAGAAAATATCATAGTCGAAACTGAAAACGCAATTAATAATGTAGAACAAGAAAAACAAGATAAAATAAGAACAGAAGCCTCAATGGAAATAATAAAATTTATCAAAAAATATAATAATCAAAATCGTCATATTAAAAATAAAAATAAACAAAATAACACCATTAATAACATAAAACACAAACTAACAACTAATAACCTCACTTTAACCAAAGCTGATATGAGTAACAGTACAATAATATTTCTCAAAAAGATTTAGACGATAAAACAGAAGAATTTATAGTTAATAATAATTGCATAACATTAAATAAAGATCCCACAAATAACAAATATACTAAGAAATAGTAGCCAAATCATAAATCCTAAAGACTCCTTTAAATATAAAATGGATAATCCTTGTGCACCAAAATTAAATTCTTTAATAAAATTAGACAAAATCAATAAAGCTACCAGACCTTTAATAAATGCTAGAACCGCACCAAATTATAAAATATCAAAATTACTAACACAAATCTTAAAAAATAAAATTGAACTACCAGCAAAATACAATATAAAAAATAGTATCGAACTCACGGAACAACTAAAAAACGTAGAAGTAAACAGAAATACAAAATTATATTAATTCGACATATCAAACATATATACAAACATTCCCATTGAAGAAACTATAAATATTATAATAAATAATCTGAAAACTAATAACGAAAGTGACACATACATTATACAGTTAACTAATACTTTAAAAATAATTTTATATCAAAATTATTTTCAATACAACAACAAATTGTACTATCAAACAGATGGCCTTGCTATGATTTTCAATACAACAACAAATTGTACTATCAAACAGATGGCCTTGCTATGGGAGCCCCACCTCCGCTATCATATCAGAAATCTTCCTATAAAAACTCGATGAACAAATAATAAATATAATAAAATTAAACGACCCATTAGGATGTTATTTTAGATACGTTGATGACACCCTGTACACTTCCCAAAATCATGGTATAAATATAAATAAAATATTCAACTCCATAAATAATTTACATTCCAAAATAAAATTCACGTTAGAAGAAGAATCTAATAATAAATTAAATTATTTAGACTTAATAAAGAAAAATGAAACAAATTTTGAATACTCAATATACAGGAAACCTTCTCAAACTGATTTAGTAATACCAAATAATTCTAACCATCCTCCCCAACATAAAATGGCAGTATTTAATTCCATGATTTACCGAATGCTTAGGATCCCATTAAATAACAAAGAAAGAAACAAAGAAAGAAATCTTATCCAACAAATAGCAGTTAAAAATGGATACAAAATAAAAACTATTAATAAATTAGAAAATAAAATTAAACATAAAATTACTAATAAAATTCCCAAGAACACTACATTTAAAAATTCACCTATTAATAATAATATAAAATATACAACCTCCACTTATAGATAAAATAAAACCTAAAACTAAATCCAATACTCACAATAAAAATGGAATATATAAAATAGAATGTCCAGATTGCAATAAATTTTACGTGGGCCAGACAAAGAAAAAACACCGCAATGCATATTTAAAACCAAATATTTATAAATCTAATTTAGCCACACATTGTCTAAATAATAACCACCAATTTCCAAACATTGAAAATATAAAATTAATTAAAAACATACAAAAAGGTCAAAAAATGAATATTTGGGAAAATCTTAACTTTTTACAAACACAATAACAATAATTTATTAATTAAAGAACAAACCCAAATAAAAACAAAACAAGACGATCTATTTAAAATTATAAATTTTCTAAAAAATAAAAATGAGTAAAATATAAACAACAAATTTTCAAATATAACCGAGAAAACAGCTACTGAATAAAATAAACATTAAAACATCGTTAACTAATCGACCTAAATCGATTATCAGTTATTTACATTTTACATTAAAATTGATACAAATTCGATTATTCGTTAATTTTTATATTAATAGAATTATTTCAATTGTTATTAATTTACTTACAAACCTCTGATGATACTGATATTTTTCAGTGAAACATGCGTCAGGTGTTAAAAAGAATATACGAAATTATACTACTTGCAGAAGAAACAAATTCAATAACATAAAAAATATATATATTGTAACGTTACATAACCCCTGCCCAAATATGATAACATAATCACCAGAGAAAAACCAGTAATCACCCATTTTTAAAAGTCAGAAATGGGGATTAGGTATCAAGCTATGAGAACCTTTGTACTCAAAAAACATTGTAAACAATAATCATAAAAGTGCAGTGTACAAAGTGGAACATAGTATAATCGGTGAAAGTGTCAAACATTTAAAAAAGAGCTTTTCACAAAGTTGTGTTGGAGAGGAAAAAATCAGTATTGTAGCAAAAGACTATGATACTATTTACAAGTTTTGTATTTTTTGTATTTGTTGTAATTTTATATTGGGTAGGCCACAAAGGTCTTATAACTAGGAGTAATATTTTTGTTTACTATAATTATTTTGTTTAGATGTAAAATAATCCAGGGTTATATACAAAATAATAATAATGGCCAAATAATACTATGTTAGCAAGATGGCATGTAAAAAATAGTGTAGAGTAAGGATACCTTAAATGAATTATAGTCATAAATAAACCAAAATAAAAGGAATTAAAATATAAAATACCAGTAGACAAGTTTAAGTAAAGATATAAAGAAAACCCGTAAATAAATTAAATTTGATTATACTGTAGGTAAAATTTGTAAAGGATTATTTTTCTGAAAAGAAGAAATGAAATGATAATAATTATTATTAGCCTATATACTAAAAGGTATCTAGATTAGCCAATAAAAAACCATAAATTTCTTGGTTACTATGAGTAACTTGTTAGTTAGTTACACTTCTTTCCGTTTCCATTCTTCTTCTGATCTCCTCGTTTGTTATTCGGTCCGCTCTCCTTATTCCACAGCACCTCCTCCAATATTCCATCTCTGTTGCAAGAATCTTTCTTTCATTCTTTTTGTTAATAACCCATACTTCTGCTTCATACATCATAATGCTTTGGACTATGGTCTGATATATCATTTTTTTGGTGCTTTTTCTAATATTTTTGTCCCATATAACACTGTATAATTGTCTAATCCCTCTTCTAGTCTGCCCTAATCTACTTTTTATTTCTTCTTCCATTGTGCCTTGTTTACTCAGTGTGAATTCTAGGTACTTGAATTTGTCTGTTCCTCTAATTTTAACATTTTCGTCTACTTCCAAATCTGTTGTTTCTTCATCTCTAATTGCCAAGTATTCAGTCTTTTTTATGTTTATTTCCAATCCCATCTTTGTGTATTCTTCATTCAGCTTTCTGACCATGTAGCTTAGATCTTCTTCATCCTGGGCTATAACTACCTGGTCATCAGCGAAGCATAGTGTGTACAGGTGTTCATTTCGTATCAGTATTCCCATTCCATGGCATTTTTGTTTCCACATGGTTAATGTGCATATTCTAAAAATATCTTAAACAGCGTGGGTGATGTTGGGCAGCCTTGCAATAACCCTCTGGATGTATTAAACCTACAGACAATTTTGTTACCTACTTTAATTTGTACGTTGTTGTTTTTATATAGATTTTGTACTGCTTGCAGCAAGGCTTTTGGTATTTCCAACTGTGATAGAGCTTTAAACATTTCTTGTCTGGGTACTGTATCATATGCTTTTCTAAGGTCCATAAACGCTAGATATACTTCCGTGTTCTTCACTGTTTTCTTTTCTATGATCTGTTGGAGTGTGTATATATATATATATATATATTGTTACATAACAGAGTTGAGATTCCTGACGTTACATAAAAAACTTAGTAAATATGACTTAAAACAATGCCCAAAGCATGTTATAATTAAACACAAGAGGGCCCATCTCACCTAAAGAATGCATTGAAGGTACCTAAGGTTACTAAGTAATAAAACATCAAAAGTGTACCTAAATCTAAAATATGTAATGAGTAGTATGAGATGTAAAACATAAACATTGTGTCTAGTGGGATGAGTTTAATGTGTAGGAGTTGAGTATAATATACTGTTCAATTAATATTTAATGTGTTATAAAATGTACTTGGTGTTGTACTGTATCATGATATAGTGTTTACAGGATATTTATTTTATGTTTTGTGTATAGTAAGTGTGGAGCTGTTGCTTTAAGGAAGTACTAAGTCCTAGGTACTCATTTTATTCATGTTAAAATTGTATTTAAATAATTAAGTATAAGTACATTTATTAGTTATGATATTATGTTAAATGTATTTACTTTAATTGATTAATGAAGATGTTTAAAATAATGTTTGTAAACTTGGCCAGGAAGGCAATAAGTGTTAATAAGTTGGCAAGTAGTTCTTATAATTATGTTAAAAACCAATGAAGGATTCAATTATGAACTAAATAATATAATGAATTGAAACCAGGAAATTAAAATTGATATAAGTGGCCATAAGCCAGTGACTATTTGTACAGTAGGTCAGGTAAAGAAAAATTAAGTTAAAAACAAAACAAAATTATAACAGGTGTAATAAAACCAATAGGCCTAAATTTAATATTTGGAAAAGGAAATTAATACCTTTTTAATAAGTCCAGTCAGATGAAATTGTAGTAAAAAGTATATGGTTTAATAAGGCAGATTAAGTGAGAGTTTTATGTGATTTGGTGTAATTCCAAGCATGGAGTATTTTATTAAATAAGAGTAGTAATATTTTCTAATTCTGGCTCTAGGATATCAAATATCATCCAATGACAGAAAGTAATGGTTGTTAGGGTAACTGAAATGCAAGAATTTGTTGATTTCAACATTCGATTGTTATATGCTATTGGGAACAGTTCAGTAGACAAATTTAAACATAAAAAAATAAAATAAAAAATGAATCAACCTTAATAAATCCAATGTATTAAAGCCAATCAATTAAAACCGAACTGAGTAATAATTACTGAACTAGATTTCAGGAAATATAATTCTACATATCCTCAAGTTTACGGAATTAATAAATCCTTCTTCAAACTAATTCCATTAAAGGAACGATGATGAACCCGATTTACAATTAAACCATGATTCTTCTTGAATGGACGAGAAGTCAAAATTAATGCAAATATAAACCAAACATACACAAAGAACTTTTGGTATTGAAGAACTAAACCTCACTTGCAAGAAATTGACGACATAGTAATACTACACCAATTCCACTGGGACCGGCAACCACTAGGATCGCGAAGAGGAACGAAGAACAGAAGAACTCCTGTTACACTCTGGGACATCACCTTTCAACCTTTATTGATAATCTGGACGCATTTTTTGGTCAAAAGTAACACCTTCATGCGGTTATAAACAGACACGGCTACCTCGAGTATCGTATTGTACGGTAACAAACCAGCTTATATTTAATTTTATACATTAAGAATTAATAACCATTTGTAATAGTTAGTACGGTAACCTTAATTTTGCATTACCTGGCCTTACTAATCGTTAAAAGAATCACATGTACCCTGGGATAAGAGATAAAACGAAAATTATATTTAAATTGTATTATACAGCACTAGTACATTAACAAATCGATTCAGCATTGTACGATCGATATTACGATCCGATAAACTATGAAGACGACTGTTGGAATTTAAAAAAATAATATAAATAAAGAATCCTTCTTGTATGTGATGATGTTCTGTGTTATTGTAGAATAGGTATTGTATTTTGATTGGGGAGTAATTTACAGATAAAGAAGGTGATAAAACCGTCAAGTGAAACTAACTAACCTATAAAAACGAGTCAATTACTAATAACAGCGCTCTTTGCAGACAGCTGGTGAATACGGGAGAGTGCCGAACTAACGTATTCTCTTCGCCACACTTGGGTCAATTTAAATAATACGGACCGAATAGGGTTGGAGAGAATTACCGAATTATTAACTATAATACCCGTAATATAGCGTTATTCTCTGGTAAAACACTTAGTAATTGATTAACACAGGGCTATGTTCAACATACGAGTTGCAGCAACGATATAATAAAAAATTGTTTTCTTTTTATAAATTAATATTGAGTTGCAGGAGGTCTCATCTACAACAACATAATAAACCTTTTCCTTACAAACATCCTCAAATATAGTTAACGAAGTTGCATACTCGTATACACTAGAAACGTAATTAGTTATTGTTTTATTACAAATTGGCGCATACCAACGTGGAGCTTAATTAAACCCCGAAACAACAACACTTATTACATATAAGTTGATTTATTACAATATATATATATATTTCAATCACTTTCTGCTACAGTCCGTTTCTTGATGTATTATATTAAATATGTATTAAAATATTATATATATATATATATCTACGCATGATCTCCCATCTGTAAAACCTGCGTGTTCTTCTCCAATCTTTCCCTCTACATTTTTCCTCGATTTTATTTCTTAGCACACTACCATACAGCCTTCCCATTGTTGCTATGACACTTATGCCTCTATAGTTTTCGCAGTCTTTTCTATCGCCCTTTTTAAATATCGATGTAATTCTTGCCGCTTTCCATTCCGCCAGTAAATCTTCTCCATTTATAACCTTCTCGAACATTCTTCCTATCGTTCTCATACGTTTTTCGGTTCCGTATTTTATTAGTTCCGCTACTAACCCTCCTGGGCCTGATGCTTTGTTGTTTTTCATTGAGTTTACTGCTTTCCTTATTTCTGCTGCCATTATAGTAATTCTATTTTCTGTTTCAATCTCTATTTCTTCTTCGTTATTCAGGAATTTTTGTCTACGTTCTGTAACTAGGTTTTTATAGTGTGTCTACCATTCATTGTCTTGTATATATTGAATATAGGTTTTTATCCTTTCTATTCGTTTGTAATGATTTAATTACATTCCATGCTTCCATAGTGTACCAAGCAAAACCTCATGAATGAACTCAATAATTTGAGTGCAAAATCGATTGCTCACAGGCCATTACTATTGCTCTCTAAATGCAGACTTTCTTTACCAACAACCTCTGAATAACATTCTTCTCTTCCAATCTTGGTATTCATGTCTTCGCATATAATTTTACATCATGTTTTGGAGACTACCCGTACTCGTCATCCAATTTCATGTAAAATGCACCTTTTTCAGCATCGCCTGCATCTTCCATTGGTGCATAAACAGAGAATAAAAATTGATATTGAAGAACTTTCCTTAAATCCAGAGTGAACACATTCTATCATTGATTGCTTTAAATTTTAGTCCAACAGGTTTCTGATTGATACTTTTACTATGTTTTAATTAATTATTTCATGTCATCAGCGTCTCACTCCTCTATTTAAAAATAAGTTTATTGTGCAACCACATATACTTAACCCAACTAACACACAAAAATCCTATGACCTAGCCGGTGATTAACACTATACAGTAGAGTTGGGTACATGGACAGAAATGTATTCATTTTATAATACTTGTAATGTTGCAATATATATATTGTAACGACTAGATCTTTGCGTCCTCTGTAAAAGTGTATGTTTTGTATGTTCGCCTCACACGTGTGGTCGTTACCTTACGTTCATTCTGACGATGTCCGTAGCAATCTCTCAAATTACCAGTACACGCGAGTGGGAACCTTACCTGTTCTTCAATATGTGTTCATAAATCCCGGATGGCGCCAAATTGTTTAACTAAAAACAATTAAATAAAGAATAGGACGATTGAGCGTTCTTAGCTATGACGGTGTGGTGAATTCAAATTTACTCCCGCCACGTTCGACTTTCTTAATCGAGCTGTTAGTTCGCTGAGTTTCCGACTTGAGCGCTTACCATCACCTTTGCTTGTCGCTAAAATACACAAATAATATAATGCACTTTCCTATGGAATAAAGAACAGTGGTTACAACTCTGTACTAGTTTATTAAATTGTGATTGGTATGTATTCAGTATTATACAATATTATATTTGGTTATTCAACAAATTTGCACCGGCAATTATTATAAGACAAAAATCTCAAGGTTCGGCGAAGCGATTCTGAACGAATTATTTAGTCAGACATGGAGTCTGCAACAGTTTGTTTTCATATCGTTCAGATTCTGGATTCTTGTGATTACGAAAAAATATCAATTTGATTACAATAAAGTACACTACCTTACATTAATTGTACTTATATAATATAATGTGTAATTATCATTGTTCCTGAAGTGTTATAAAGTGTGTTTCAAAAGTTCGTAATTTTCATACAGGTTATTTTTCTAGTTAACATAAGTTTAGTGTTTTATTTATTTTTTATTAATCTTTGAAAGAAATAAGATCATCAGTTTATAGTGAGAGTTCGAAGTGTTATGAGAAAAAATTAAAGAGAATTTATTTCATAAATTCGGGTAATTCAGTAATACTTATCAAATCAGTTGACTTGAGGTGTAATGTCATTCAGTTGAAATAGGTTGTAACTCTACGAATTAATTACAAAATTATAATTATATTTATCTCTTACCTTCGGGTTTTTATTCCAAAGTCTTTCAGACGAAACCAGCTGCAGAAAGGATTACTTGGATTTGATATGTTCAATAATTACGTTAACACATGTGATACTGTCTAAAACACATACTTATTTTTATTTATCAAAATTTCGCCTTTCTTTTATGTTATTACAATCTTTCAACGATAGTACAACTGGTTGAAATTATTTCTTATCTCTATTGAGTTTTATTTTGGTTAATATTATAAGTGATATTGTTAAATAATTAAAACATTGAAAATGAACCAGTGGATAACCTCTATCTTAGCACACGCACACTCATTCTGTTACATTGATCTTTAAATAAACTCCGCCCCTGAGAGAACTCTATCGTGCAAAGTATTGGTGTTCTATATTTTCCTTTTATAACGAATAATCACCAGTTAGTTGGCATTGGTTTTAATATGCATATTGAATGTTTCTAGTTACCCATACGCAGCGTACTCCTAGGGTTAGTTGCGCGAACTGGTGTTGAATACTTGCTTCGATCTCACGCACTCCGGTACTCGTTTAACACCTTTACTGTTTGTGGTTAAAAGCCCTTACTGTTTTATACATTAAGGTTCCACATTATACATTATGATTAAGTCGGTCGAATTAATTTTATTCGCACTAATTTTTTGCAGACTGGCCGCGCGGAACTGTTTTGAGTTGTTTAAATAGATAGGCCCAATTAATCTAGGCCTATCTTATGCCCGAGGCCACTGGTTTTAATTTACGCACTTTACTGTCTGATGCTGGCTGTCTGTTGTGCACTCTCTACTGACACACTGCATACTGGGTTTTACACAAGCCTGCTGGTGGGTGGTTACGCAATGCGTCTGGCAATTGTTTTGGCTGACTGTATGTATGTTGCACTGCTGCTTGGGGCTCCCCACAGGTGAAAGTCTGGCAATTTGGAAAGTGCTTAAAATGATGATTTATTAATATGAAATTAAACTGGGGTGGCTCACAATTCCGTACCGTCACAATACCCCCCCAATAAGAGATTGAAGGCCGAAGCGTTCAAACTCTTATTGCCTAAACCTAAGAGGATCAGTGAGGACATGGCACCGCAACCCCCCTGAACACTACTAAATCATGGGTTCTTACCCCCCTAGTCTGGCGACTGCGACAGCACCCATCCGATCTTACTGGACTTCTCTGTTCGAGATCCCAACACCGAAAAATCGAACAGATACCCGACCCAGTCTCGCCTGACTTTAAAACATTTGATTAAGAAATTGATAAGCGGCCTTCCATCACTCCATATCCTACAACTGATTTGTTTCCTCTTAGCCGTACTGGTTCATTGACAACGTACTGGCTCATTTTATATTATAGACCCTAAAAAATAGTATTAATAAAACAATATTGGTTTACAATGGTACACATAAATTCCAGTTGAATTGAATAATATTCCCCATACACTATTGCCCTCCAAAATGATACATAGATTATACAAGGTATCCTTAACTACTATATATGTATAGGATAAAAAATTCATAACATATGAAAAATCTATATGGACAGTAATATACACACCTTATTTTCCAGACACTATCTCATCCTGAACATTTTCCATCAGTTGTCAGTGTTAAATAAATGTTTTAATCATTATTGGCATCAATTAGCATTTAATTTATAATTCCAGTTTGAATTCGAATAAAAATAAAGTTAAGTTCATTATTACGAGTTCATTATTAAAAATCATCTTTTCAAGTAATTTAATTACCAAATTGATTTAATGGTTTTTTAATTTCTCAAACTACAAGTTACAATAATTACCTCAGTATTATTTTGTCTGTAAAAATTTAATTTCAATTCTTTTATGTCACAATAGGGTTCTGCTGCTGCTGGTAATGATTCAGCAGACTACAGCATTTTTGTTATTGTTACCAAACATGACCACAGACATTAGTCTCAACATACCACACCTGTTTATATAAACACTAGTCTGCAAGACTCACATAGTATAAACATTCTGGTTACATCATGTACTGGCATATATACTTCCTGCACAATTTTCCTTTCTATAAATCTTTTAATGTTAACATATTTATCAAAATCTATTTGTTGCAATTCGAACCAAATATAATTTTAATTCAACTTTCAATTATTATTTCTCTTTTAATTACAATTTCTATTTAATACTATTATCTCAATTCATATTATTGAATCAACATTTTTTCACACCTGTAAGCATTTTATGCTGTCTGATTAGTATTATGAACTTTATACTTACCGACACTTATTAACATGAATACAAAATACACACCACACACACACACCAATATCTCCGTGTAACCTCTGAAACATTTAACAACAATGTTATTTCATACAAACAATTCAACATTTTATAATACATACAATTAATTTCACTACACATGTATTTACAACTCTTCAGCAATAATTATTCAGTTACATCACACTTCAATATCAAAATCAGCTAGGTCATTATCATATACTGACATATTTAAATTGTTCGTTTATGAATTTCAACCTCCATCGTCAAAAATTAATCGGGGTTTCAAATAACAATTTTCAATTTTATTTACATTCCGTATACGGTTATCTTGTGTTTTGTAACCATACATTTTCTGTTTATTCCTTTTACCATAATAATCATATACTAAGTCAACATTGAGTACATCGGTTAAGTCTCCATCAGTAATATTCATTATCAAGTCAGTTATTTTTTCTTCATAAAGTAAATTATTATTGTTTGAACATGTATCATCAAAACAATCTTCACTCTCTATTTTAACAGGTAAGTATTTCGTCTCTAACATCTCTCTCAACTCATTATAGTCTCTCTTTACTTTGTATAACTCTGTCTCTCTTTCACTACACCATTCTATATTTAAACTTCTCTCATCATAACACCATATCATACTTTCTCTCTCATTCCATGCAGAGGGTACAAAATTATTCAACAAAAATAAGCAACTCAAATCTTTCACTACTAAGGGTCTCTTGCCCAAAATTAACACTTTTGAACACTCTGGTTCATCACAAATAAGGGGAAAATCTACCCTCTGCTCTACACATTCATCTACTCTTTCTTTCCATTCTTTTTCTAATTCAACAACACTAATTATTACTTCATTACAACTTATCATTTTCTCACTCTCACTTACTGTTTCACTATCTATTTTCAGCATATCACTCTCTGATACCACATTCTTAATTATATCATCTTTATTTCTCTCACTTATTACTTTTTTATTGTCATCATTACTATTACTCTTAATCTGTTCTCCTATTGACTCTATTATTTGTTCTTTAAATGTATTGAAACATTCATTCGTCTCATTTAAACGTTTATTAATATTGTCTTCTAACTTAACACTCTGTTGTTTCATATCATATAAACGCTCATCAAATTTTTGGTCAATATTATTTATATCGCCCTTTAACTCCTGGAACTTAACATCACTTACATCAAAACGACTATTTATAATATCAAAATTACTACTCAATTTATCAAATTTATTATTTAAACTGCACAATGTGCTACATAGATATTTCATCATATTATCTTCTGGTTGATTATTTTGATTCATTACGGGTGGGGTTACCTGAATCCCTAAGTCATCTATTTCACCTGACTTACTTGATTCTCTAATTTGAACTGGGATTGGGGTCGAATGGACCTCCAACCCGCTCATGACCGTTGATTCGGTCAAACTATTACTTTCCATTTTTATTTATTATTTTTATATATACAAATATGCCTAATTTTGTTTCTACAATTTACAACCTCGCCCCACTCCCAAATAACCCGTTCTGCAGCTTAATTAGGTCTGGCGAATATAGGTTGTAACCTATACTCGCGTCGCTGTACGGGGGCCAATGTAACTCTACGAATTAATTACAAAATTATAATTATATTTATCTCTTACCTTCGGGTTTTTATTCCAAAGTCTTTCAGACGAAACCAGCTGCAGAAAGGATTACTTGGATTTGATATGTTCAATAATTACGTTAACACATGTGATACTGTCTAAAACACATACTTATTTTTATTTATCAAAATTTCGCCTTTCTTTTATGTTATTACAATCTTTCAACGATAGTACAACTGGTTGAAATTATTTCTTATCTCTATTGAGTTTTATTTTGGTTAATATTATAAGTGATATTGTTAAATAATTAAAACATTGAAAATGAACCAGTGGATAACCTCTATCTTAGCACACGCACACTCATTCTGTTACATTGATCTTTAAATAAACTCCGCCCCTGAGAGAACTCTATCGTGCAAAGTATTGGTGTTCTATATTTTCCTTTTATAACGAATAATCACCAGTTAGTTGGCATTGGTTTTAATATGCATATTGAATGTTTCTAGTTACCCATACGCAGCGTACTCCTAGGGTTAGTTGCGCGAACTGGTGTTGAATACTTGCTTCGATCTCACGCACTCCGGTACTCGTTTAACACGTTTACTGTTTGTGGTTAAAAGCCCTTACTGTTTTATACATTAAGGTTCCACATTATACATTATGATTAAGTCGGTCGAATTAATTTTATTCGCACTAATTTTTTGCAGACTGGCCGCGCGGAACTGTTTTGAGTTGTTTAAATAGAAGGCCCAATTAATCTAGGCCTATCTTATGCCCGAGGCCACTGGTTTTAATTTACGCACTTTACTGTCTGATGCTGGCTGTCTGTTGTGCACTCTCTACTGACACACTGCATACTGCAGTGGCGGCTTCAGGGGGGGGGCCATGGCCCCCCCCCCCCGAGAACCTGAGACACTTTTCTTAACTCATTATTTAGACGATCCAAATGGGTAAAAATATTAGTGGATATGACAAAAGTTATTACGGTTGAAACTATATGTCAGCGTGGCCTTATTAAAGGTTGCCTTCACTGTGGTCTCTACCCTATTTCATAATTTATAAAGCACATTTTTGTTCTATGAAGCCAGAAGAGTGAGCGTGAGGAGTATTGTACTTAGTTTTGCCTGATCTGATGCCGTAAACGAGCCGGTTTGCGACGCCGTAAATACCGTTCTAGACAACTACAAAACTTCGCCACTCGAACAGCCTTAGAGGTTACTTACTGAGGGACATGCTTATTATCCATAAGGATAGATTGTATGTATAAAGGCGGAAATAACAAAAAATTACTGGGGGAAGTTGTCAGCACTGATTTCCCACCAGGGTTGACTCCCCTCCTCCACAAACACTATTGTGTTGACGCCATTTGTAACAAGTGTGCTAGGTTTTCTGATCATAAATAGCTTTACGTTTAAGAACACAGATATTTATTTACAGTTTACAGTACAGTTAGGTACAGTTTAGTTTTGTTGTGCTCAACAAAGGCCGATAAACTAAAAAATGGTGAGTACAGCCAGTGTACAGTACTAAATTTTGACAGTCATCTAGCGAACAGGGTTATGTCTTACTTTCCTATTTTTTATTATACGTAGGCCTACTAGAATTAATGTTTTATAACTGTGAAAATGTTCTGCTTGTGTCTGTCCGAAGTAGTGTAAACTAAACTACTGGACTGATTTTTAGTAAAATTGGACATGCAGTTGTTATTTGTGAATACCTTAGAGGCTTTTAGCGAATTTCCTTTAAAAATTCAGTTATTACCTTATGTGGCGGTGTCATGGCAATACAGTACACTTTCGCTAATCCGAACTAATAAAAACCGGGAGGGTTCGGATTAGCGAAAAGTTTGCATTACCGAATGATCAAATATAATACCGTATTAATATTGTTGGAGTTCATCGATATTTTTTTAATATTCTTAGCCAAGAAATTACACATTTTTTAATTTTGTCATCGCCATCAAAGAACACGGTTCTCGCCATATGTTTCATGTGTTAAGAAATACATATGTAATAAAGAAAAAATATCTTTCTTATAGATAATAAACTTTATTTAGCATATATATTTAACATTTTACTGTACATAAATACTATGATTAAGCAACGTATTTACATTTTAAGAAAAACGATTTGATATATAATATATGATTATAATAAAATTATTTTACAGATTTTTATTTCCTTCCAAATAATTATAAAAATCTTAAATAACTTAAATTAACTTAAATAAATTAAATTAACAAGTTCAATTTTTATACAACAAACTTTAATTAAAGAAACACCTAAAAAGTAAGGTTAACTTTTTGCTATTGTCGTACCTATGGCCAGAACTGAATAATTGGTCTATTCGATAACACAGTTATGGCCACCATTTTTTACAAAAATATAAAGGAATAGTACATGCAGAATTATTATTAACTTAAAGTTTATTTTATGTTGAAACGCTGAAAATCTTTTTACTATCATAGCACTGCTTATTTCAATAAATTTCACAAATTACTTACCAGGTTTCCTTAGTATCCAAAATAAGAAAATGCAGGTTTCAGAGCTGTTTGTTACTAAAAAAAATTTTATTTCTTTGAAAATAAGAATATCTGTTACAAAAGTTCTGCGAAATACGAGCAAATAGATAACAGAACATACTTATGAAACTTTCGAGTTTCTAACACTATTCGATATTTTTTTAATTAACGAAATACTCTCAGGTGGCATTCACTGTGGTCTCTACCCTACGGACATTCGGATTTACGAAAGTGTACTGTAGTTAAGCCGCCTACACTGTGCGTTCACAGTTCCACACACTGTCAGTCTTATTTCCATTAATCAATCCGTCTTATTTTTTATTGCTATCATTTCATTTTAAAATTTTTTATTTGTTTTTTTTTTTAATTAGGAAGGATACAATTAGGTATAAATAAGGATTATGCTAGGCGGCATTTTTATATTTTCAGAATATATCTACAGGAGTTAAGAAACGGAGATGCACAAGACCAATTGACTCCTTCTTTGGAAAGTTGTCAAAGCAATCAACTCAGACTGGTGTGGTTGGTGCTCCACCGATGCCTAGTACGTCTTCAGCTATGGACGTCTTCAGCAATAGTGAAAACTATTTGACTACCAAAAGTGTCTCGCCAGTTGGAACTGAAGGTGGTAGTAGCCATCCTGTTCTGAAAGGAGTAGCTCATACCAAAATCAAAGATATTACTTCTAACCTAGCAGGCGAATTAGTAACTCACGATTACGACATAGGACTCTACGTTGGAAAATCTGTGGATACGTTTACGAAATTTAGTCTTTTACAACACCATTGGGAGCCCCCCAAAGACTACAGTTTTCCTTTTTCAGTCCACAATAAAAATGGGAAATTTGTCAAGCGTTTTTTAGGGAGAAATCATTTAGAAAGCAAACATTGGCTTGTGTTTTCTGATATACAGAAGGGTCTCTACTGTAAATACTGCGTACTTTTTGCCCATGAGTATTGTGGCCATAATAAAGGAGTGCACTTGCAATCTCTTGTGACTACGTCTGTGACCTCATTTGCGAAATTACTTGGTAAAGATGGCTGCCTGGAGACACACGAGAAAAATGCATACCACAGAGAGAGTGTGGAAGCTGGGAAAAACTTCATTAAAACTTATACATCTCCAGAAGAAGCTGTTGTTAATAAAGTGATTACTCAGCGCTTACAGCAAGTTCAAGAAAACCGTGAGCGGTTGCGTCCCATAATTGAAAGTATTATCTTTTTGGGACGACAAAATATCCCCCTTCGTGGACATCGAGACGATGGTAACCTCCACCTCCAAGAAGATCCAAGTCCCGTAAATGAGGGAAACTTCAGAGAGCTCTTAAGGTTTCGTATTTCATCAGGTGACCACATACTGAAAAAACACCTTGATAACTCATCTGCACGGGCAACATACATTGGGAAAAACACCCAAAATAGCCTGATTGAATGTTGTGGAAAGGAAATCACACGTGTCATATTAAATAGAGTGCGACAGTCTGGCTGTTTTAGCATACTATTTGATGAAACCACAGACATATCCCACACTGAACAACTGTCTCTTACTTTGAGGTATGTTTATAATGGTTTTATTCGTGAAGACTTCATCACATTTATTGATGCATATGATGCCATCCAAGATAAGGAGGGAAATGAAAATGGCGTACAACTTGAACGCAAACTAACAGGAGAGGTACTTGGAAAAATTGTTGTAAATATCGTCAAAGAGTTGCTCCTTGACGTCAACAACTGTGTAGGCATTGGGACAGATAGTTGCAGTGTAATGTCATCTGAGCTTGTTGGCGCTGTCTGTGAAATACGTCGTGAAGCAACGCATGCATGCTGGTGTCCTTGCTTAAATCACGCATTGAATAACTCGCTGTCTAAATCAAACAACGTAGCAAGTGTCCGAAACTCGATCGGCATAATGAAATCAGTAACATCATTTTTCAATATGTCTGCAAAGAGAAATGGCGTTTTACGTAAGTTTTTGGAAAAGAGAAACGATGATTTAGGTATGTTTTTGGGGAAACAGCTACCGGGGCTTTGTGAAACACGTTGGGTGGAGAGGCATGATACTGTGCTCAAGTTTCGTGAAGCTCTTCCTTATCTGATTGAAGCTCTGGAATCGATTTCTGGCTGGACGGATTTGACTACTTCCTCCAACGCAACTGCACTGATCACCTCCCTGTGTGATGTACAGTTCATTTCGGCAATGATTTCTTTGATCGATGTATTGAAACATACATTTCCACTGAGCAGAAGGCTCCAGACTCCGTCCCTTGATTTAAGAAAAGCGTCTGACGCTATTCAGGATACACTTTCTGTACTGAAAAAGAAAAGGCAAAAGTGTGACAAGACATTTTCTGAGGTGTTTTGTGAAGTCAAGGAATTGTGCTCTCAACTCGGAGTTGAAATAAAACTTCCTCGCGTAACAGCACGGCAACAACATAGACCAAATTACACATCAAACACGCCAGAAGAATATTACAAGAAATCTACATACATTCCCCTACTTGACAATGTGATTGCAGATCTCATTTCAAGATTTCCCAAAGACTCATTGGATTGTTTTGGACTTCGTGTATTGATTCCAACTGTTGTTGTTAAGGACAATCCCAAGGACGGTGCCAGTGATGTACACAAAGACCTGGACGAAGAAAATATGCAGCTCCAAAACTTGATCGACAAATTCGCACCCATACTTGGGCTAAGGGAAAGCGATGGGTATCTGGTAAATAGTGAATTCGAACTTTGGCGGGAAAAATGGGAAAGGGAAAACAGATATAAGGGTAAACTTCCAGCAACCGCTATTGAAGCGATGGATGCTTGTGATAAGGACATGTTTCCATCGATTTACTCCTTGTTAAAAATCCTGGCAACTCTTCCCGTTAGCGTGGCGTCTGCTGAGAGAACTTTCTCCACCTTGCGTCGTTTGAAGACGTGGCAGAGAGCAAGGATGGGTGAAGAAAGATTGTCCGGACTATGCTTGTTACACACTCACAGAGACATTGAAATTGACGTAGACTCAGTGATTGAACGATTTGCAAACAGTGGAAATAGGAGAATAGATTTTGTTGTTTAGGTTTAAGCTTTTAACAAACTTTTATTAATGTGTTACTATGTATTGTTATTCTCGTGTTTGAAATACATAAATAGTATTATAAACATGTATTTCAAGTTTAATTCCTATATCCAAGCTTTGGGTTTGACCGTTTATTAGCTTATTTAATTTTGAGGGTTTTAAGGGTAAACTGCCCTTAAAATTAAAATATGTTTTAATTGAAAAAAATGCCTGGACGAATTACAAAACTGATCCAGACTTTTTTACTGATTATGGCACATCCTATGTATTTATAGGAGAAAGAATTAGGCGAAGTTGTATATAAAAAGTACCAAATTTGCTTATACATATGTTTCATTACATAAAAAAATGACGATATATTTCACTGAATTAATAATTTAAAAACACCATCGAATCAGGAAATATTTTCAAAAAGTAACTCATTTAAATCATATTTGCAGGAGTTAAATGACCTTAAAATGCCACTTCTAAAGTCTAAGTTTGCAAAAATTTTGAGGGAGCACCCCCGCCCCTCCTCTGCTGGGGGTATTCCATACCCCCAGGCTTCCGCGTATGGCCCCCCCCCGAAAAGATGGTCTGAAGCCGCCACTGGCATACTGGGTTTTACACAAGCCTGCTGGTGGGTGGTTACGCAATGCGTCTGGCAATTGTTTTGGCTGACTGTATGTATGTTGCACTGCTGCTTGGGGCTCCCCACAGGTGAAAGTCTGGCAATTTGGAAAGTGCTTAAAATGATGATTTATTAATATGAAATTAAACTGGGGTGGCTCACAATTCCGTACCGTCACAAGGTTGGGTTCATCGATAGTCATCAATCTTCAATCATCTTGGGATTTAAGTACGTCTGGCTTCTTTTTCGTATTAGCTGGTTGAAATTTATTAATTTAGAATTTATTAATCTGGTATTTGGCATCAGTTGAATGTTCTAGTCCTTCATCATCGTCTTACTCAAATTTGGATTACTTTTGAACATTTTATATTAAAATTTTTGTCATTTTCGGCTTGGTGTCTATTCCTTTTGAGCGTCAATAATGGACTAACAGTTTCTAATGGAATATTCATAAATTACGTTCAGTTGTCATGGTAACTGATTGATTCTGATTGGCTGTACTTGACTTAAGACCATTGTTATTATATTTGAATTTTTATTAAAAATGACTGTATATCTTTTGATTGCTATTATTCTTCCGTCTTCTTTTTTATGTATGAGATATTATCACAACTGTTCGTATTTTCTTTGAAAGATCATTTTGACATCCCATAAAGCTGGGTTTGCTTATGTATTATTGTTTGAACAATTATGTTGATATTATCTAATTACATTTCTTTCTTATTTCATGTCCTTAATTTAACATTTATCTTTTAATATGATTCACTAATTATCCTTGACTAGTTATTTGCCTTGGATTTGCTAATATTCTTGTTAATTTCTTACAATTTGTAGTTATTGGTTTTATACAGTTAGGCATTTCATAGACCTAAGTAGTAATTGGCTATTTTTACTTATTTTATACAAATTACATATTAATTTACTCTTATACATGTTTTGTTTTGGTATTACAAATGATTTGTTTACTTGTTGAATTGTTTTGGGTCTGTTTTATAACAATTGTATGTTTTCATTAGTTTTCATATTATGGTTTGTCTATTATTTTCTAACTGCCTTTTCAGTAACATTAGATTTATATTAATTTCTCTTTTTACTTATTTATTTTGCCATTGTTTATAATTTGGCTATTATCTACTATTCTTTATAAAATATAACATAACATTTAGGCTTATGGTCTGTATAACTTTTTCACCCATATTCCTATTCATAGATTTAATCAAACAATTCTTTAACAGCTATTATGCTACGTTTGTTTACAATTTGTTTTATTATTACTTACTAGCTAAACCCGGCCACGCTTCGCTGTGGCTCAGTCTGATATGAAATGAATGAGAAAGTAAATAAAAGTATTCTAGCGAACATAGATTCACCGAGAAAACACATCATTCAATTCAATACCTTGCGTTGCTGTGGCTATGCTGTGGAATGAAAGGAAAGGAAGAAAAAAGATGTTTTTCACAGAAAATCATTTTTTATTGTAAAGCTAGTGGATTGACTACATTTTTTGTTTGTCCGTTTTCTGCATAAACATAAAGATCAGACGGTTTACCGACTCTGGAGCATGCGACGTATAATTGCCCATGAGAGAAGCAATCGTTTTCTAAATTCAAACCGCACACTTGCAAAGATTGCCCTTGCGCTTTATTGATAGTCATAGCGAACGCAAGGTGTATTGGAAATTGAAGTCGTTTGAACTCGAACGCCATGTCGGTCGGAATGAGTGGTATTCGTGGAAGTAGTACGTCTTCACCTTTATGAGGTCCAATCAGAATTGTTGCTTCAATTAGATTGTTCATCAATTTTTTAACTACTAATCGTGTGCCATTGCATAACTTTGGCTGATTGATGTTTCGGAGTAATATAATTGGCACTCCAATTTTCAAATTCAGAATGTGTGACGGTAATCCGGGAACATCGAGAGAATTAAGAAATTCCGTTGGAAAATTCACTACTTCACTTTGGTTCATCACGGAGTCAATGGATTTGTATGTCACTGTTTCACCTGCGATTCTGTTTAGAATGATGTTCATATCGTGTACGTCGACATTTTTAGCCGCTTGAATGGCTCTTCCGCTCAACCATACGTGATTTCGATAATTTATTTCGATGCTTTGGAAAACCTTGTCTACTAATTCTTCTTTTGAATTCACGATGTTGCAGAAATTAGATGGGAAGGTGATTTTTCCTGTTTCTGGATTTGTAGGTACAGTGCCGTTACTGACCTCGAGTAATTGTCTTGAAAATATGTCAGCTGTTGGATCGGTTTGAAGCTGAACTCTCATATTTGTTGTTAAATGCATTTTTTTGACTGTGCTCCAAAAAGTTGAATACTTCAAGCAGGCATGCAATTCATCAGCTGGTGTTGATTGAGGTATAACTGGAAGCATTTGCCTGAAGTCACCGGATAGTAACACCAATGCTCCACCAAATGGAACCTGATTATTTCGCAAGTCTTTCAATGTATGGTCTAATGCTTCCAATGACTTCTTGTGAGCCATTGTACACTCATCCCATACAATGATTTTGCACGCCTGAAGAACCTTTCCCATTCCAGTTGATGTTTTTGAAATGTTACATGTTGGGTTTTCTGTGAAGTGCATGTTTAGTGACAGTTTAAGAGCTGAATGCGCTGTTCTCCCTCCTTCCATCAACGTGGCAGCAATGCCTGAAGAAGCAAGAGCTAACGCAATATGGCCGTTTGAACGGATTTTAGCCAGGATCAAGGAAATTAAGAACGTTTTTCCAGTTCCACCTGGAGCGTCAAAAAAGTACAATCCACCGGATTGGTTGGCCACAGCTTGTATGATGGTATCAAATGCTATCTTTTGTTCTGGAAGGAGTTTCGGTATACTTTCTTGGACGAACAGCTGCAAGTCATTTCTGTTGTATGATTACTCTCTGAGCAGTTCTCTGTCGAATGTTGCATTGATAGACCGATTCGGTGCTGTCATTCCCAATTGTGCCAACAACTTGCCGCACATTGCAAGACAAAGATCCTCAATGAAGATTAGCGCTTCATTGTATATTTCTTCTGTGAAATCCAAGCCATGATTTTGTGTTTCTTGACGCATTCTGTGCAGAATATCTTCGGCCATGTAGTCTTTGTATTTCTCCCACAATTGTACTGGTTGTGACTGGGAACATGTAGTTAAAATAATTGCGAACAGCGTACGTATTTGAAATGGATTAGAAGTGGCGGATGAATCTTCAATTGACTTGTCCCAATGATCGTCGTTTTCCAGCAAATGAAGTGCCTCGCACGCACTCCGATACGTATTATGTAGTCTACTATTCCATCCACTGTTCGTAAATGTATAAATGATGTTGGACCACGAACGGTAATCAGAAGCAACCGTAAATAAAAGCATTCAGCGTTGTTCGGATGTACAGTGTATATTCTTCCTAAAGCATTTGATGAAAATATTCCAGGTTGTCCAACTACTGCTTTGCCTCTCTTCCTTCTTTCAAAATTCTTTCGTGTTGCGTTCCAAGTGTAATAAGTCGGAATGTCTGCATACATCAAAGTTCTTGCAAAATCATCTGCTTGACATAATAGAAAAAACGCTGTTAATGTTGTGTTCGGTGGATTTGTTGCTCTGTCCTGTATGTTTTGTTCCGTGAAATACACTCTTTGTCCGTTTTCAAGATGGACAGCAAGATGAACGACAGTTGGATCCCTCTCGTGGATTGGAAATCCTAAAATACGCCACACAGCTTCATTGCTGCTGATATATCTGCCGATTTGATATTGAGAGATTTCATCTAAATTACTTCTTGTTGAAACTCCAAACACGGCCATATCGCTGCCTTTGTTGACGTATTTACAAATGTATTTTATGGATTTCACAGAATTGCAATACTCAACGTTGATATGTGCTTTGAAAGTTTTCGATAAAAGTGGTGAATATGGAACAACCCAACGATTATCGACTTCAATGTCATTTCCTCTCACTTTCAAAGTAATTGCTTTTCCATTGTCTTCTGTACTTCTTCGTCGATATAGTGGGTAACCATCATTGCCAGTAATTGTGTCTTTTAACAACTCTCGAGGATACGAGCATTTTCCATCGATCATACACGGTGAATTTGTATTGATTGCTCCACATGGTCCGTGTATCATGTTCTTGGTCACAACTTCAAACAACTCATTATCAATTGTGGGATCTGGTATTTCGGCAGATATTACTTTATCGATTTCATTTGGCATTATCTTCACAGTAAGCCATATTAGAATGTGCGCATGTGGCAATCCTCTTTTTTGCCACTCCACAGAGTACATTCAACATTGTGTTTCTCCGAAAACGTGTAGTGAAGTGATGAAATCAATTAATGTCTTTAGCTTTTGTTTGAAAACGCGTGCTGTTATGTCGTGGCGATCAGTAGGAGTTTGTCCTGGAAGTAGTAACTCTTTTATTTCATCCCATGCTGGATTACATGTAAATGTAATGAAAAGATCAGGACGACCATATTTCCGCACATACGTAATAGCGTCCTGCGCATATTCGTGCATATGTCGCGGACTGCCAGTATATGTGGTAGGCAATATGGTGATCTTTCCTATGTTGCTTATATCACCATCATTACTTATCGCGTCTCTCATCTCAAATGTATATATTCTTCTGATCTCAGTTTCTTTTGATTGAGCCTAATGAATAGTAGTCGCTCCGACTCTATTTTCGCGTACATATCGACGATGTACTGATGGAAGAGCTGACGGCATTTCAGAATATGGTTATCTTCATTTTCACGTACCATAATCCGATAGGAATAATAATTCATTGAACTAACTTTTTTGCCTGTGTGTTCACCTGTGACTGTGTTTATCATTTTGATGTTGAAATGATAACCATCTTGACCGTCTGGAAACATAATTGGATATTGCAATGGATCGTAGCATCTATGAGTGTCAGCAATTCTTTGTAGTTGCTCATTTCTGCGCTGCAAAACGATATCGCGAGGATGAAATTCTTCTCCAACCATGACAAGTGCTACCTCATCAATTGTTGGCGCGTTATATAGTCTGACATGCTCACTGGCTGGTGTTTGATCAGCACGAATAACAATTCTATGGCTGTCTGATGGCATGAGATCAATCGCATTTTTGAACATCCGAATTAAATTATTATTGTCATGTAACATTTTTTTGCAACGACTCAACAATATTGTGACGATTTAAATTGTAACAATAATCGTAAAATAAAAAAAATTTTAAAAATTAAGTTTGCGAGCGATTAAGCCATTTAAATCTCACTATAATACCTAAAACCCCTGTATGTACTCAGTATGAGAGGAAGAAGTAATTAATAAGTCCAAAGAAACATTAATAAAAAGGCAAATTGTAAAAAGGTTATTATTGTCATATTTAACCCTTTGCTGTTATCAGGCGGTGACCTATTAATTCCGGACTCGACATGTCTCCCGAGTCGTCTGTAATTTAGAATAAGATAAAAAACCTAATGTTAATAATTAAAAATCTGAAGGCACAGATAGTCGCTAAAACAACTTATTTAAATTATGTATGTTTATTAAGGCTTAAGTTTTGTAATTAAAAATGTTAACTTAAATAAAGATAGGGACTATATTCTCGCGCAGTAGTTGCCCATCTCCCACTTGTTAAGTACCAGTCTGAGCGAGCCGAAAAACGCTCTCTCACAATGTTGACTTCATGCAGTGCAGACGTGCGAGCAAACGCTCTGACACAATGTCGCTAATTCTTTTGTTTTAACTTAAATATTGTATATGAGATATTGCTACTAAAAGCGTGTGTTATGTATCAATTAGTATATATGTGTGATAACAAAAGGTCATAATGTGTAACACAAAACACTAAAATGGTGTTAAACAAGAGGACTACTCGCTTCAAGAAGTAACTGCACTTTCAACATCATTCCTGAAGATGTGATCTACCAGAACTTTATAAACACTCATATACCCGACAGAAGATGCAGATCAGGACAGCCGAGAATCTACATGTAATTACACCGTAGAAGCTTCAGTATACTCTGTGAACACTCGACACCTATCGACGAAGACCCGACCGAGATGATGACGCCGCATTCAAGGATTCCCAAGACGGACACCCCAGGACGAGGTTTCTACATTCCATTCTAAAGGTGACTCGATAGCCTGTCTATCGAGGGTTACTAATATTTGTTACACTACACAACTTTAAAAGAGACTTTTCAAAGAATATTAATTTTATGTAAACATTAAAAGAGTAAATCTAAGAGTTTTATTGTAACTACTCAAATATCATACGTTGTAACGGTTTATATGTTAATGTATCGTAGTATCATTCCAAGTAATAGTACCATTCTTCAAATGGTTAAAGAAAGCCTTGCAAGCTAATATCATGAATTGAGTATAATTAAAAGTCTTAACTACAAAATACAGAAAGTTAACCCGGATCCGAGGTATAGCTACATAGAATCAATTTGATCCCAAAGTTTGATGAAAGCATTGAAGTAACTTTAGATTAATTAGTGATGTCATGGGATCTGTCAGTAAATGTTGTCAAATAAAGAGAAAGTCTTCTTGTTACACACATATAATGAGTGCGTAAATCAATAAAATACCTTCCCTTGTTTCCTTACACAGTTAGTAAGTGATTTGTTCAGTTAATAAGTGTGGATACATTTCGTTACAACGTAGGCAGCCCATATAATTGACAGAGGTCAGTTAAGATGGGTTCCCTGGATTTGTGACGCGGCAATACGTAACAAAATTGCGCCACTCTGCTTATTTTTATAAAGGTGTTGTAAGCATCGTGACGCTAACAAAATTGCAGCACTTTGCTTGGTTAATTTTTATATTCAGTTATTGATCTGTGCACTCAGAAAATGTTATTAAGGTAACTTTAATTTTCAAAACATATCTAATATTTTACAAAATACGTAAATGATAGCCAGTAGAAGCTGAGATATATTTGAATGAAGATATATGCATGTACCTACCTGCATACTTGACTTGTAATGTTTGGTCAACTGAGCAATCTGTGACAGGTTTGTTTTATGACAATCCATGACCTGTTGTTTCTTGAATACTTCTGCATAGTATATGTTAGACATACACCAATATGTGTCATAAATTAACAAAAAATTTTGTTAATAACAATAATGCTCCTGCGTAATGTAGACCCAGGTAATTAAGTAGAAAGAATTTCGTAATTTGAAATTGTGAGCAAAATAATTAATTGATATAATTGGGAAAAGTATATGAATGAATGGAGTCAAAGTGTTACAAAGCGTAATAATAGAGTTGTTGAATAAGATTCTCCCTATGCGTGCCTGCTAGCCCCTCTCCGCTATTTCGGACCTGTTCAGGAAGTAATCGGTAGCATTGTGTAGACAACAATGCGTAAAAGCAAAACCCCCTATTCTCCCTGACACTCTCAGCCTTCCTTTGTTAACTAAATACAGAGGGTGACCTACATTCCAGAAAACAGCTGATCGGCTATTTAACATTGAAAATATGTGTGTGGAATTTCTGTCTCTCCCTTAGAAGAGAAATTGTTCTTTTCTAATTTGTGTAAATTAATTACTTAAGAATTTATCCTATATACGTGTAATATATGTGTAGTGTTGTAGAATTAATTTTAAGTACGTTTTAAGGTGTTAGAAAAAGAAAATGGCCCAATTTAACCCGGATTTGTTATTAAAAGACGAGCTGTCTTACGAAGCTCTTTTGCGTGGACTACCCCATGCGAATGTAACAGTCGCGGAATTACGTAGGTCGATCCGCGAATGTGGATTTGATACACCCGTGCAATTAAATTATCTAAGCGAACTCGATTATGAGAGCGAAAGAGAAATTTGTAATGCCAAGTATAGTGAGCTTACCTTATTGTCTCAAACCCTCCAAGACGAGAAATCTCCGGCAATAATTTTGCGGACTACCCAGAGAATAGAGCATTTGACCAGGCGAATAAAAAATTTGTTGATCTGGCCTAATCTCACGGAAATACCTGTTGACGTACAAAACCTAGCAGACGAAGCTCTACGCCGCTTACCTTCAATTATTAATGACTTAAGACGAAAATTCGACTCATTCAGGATGGACGAAATAGAGAAGTCCTTAATGAAATTACACATCTCCCCAGTACAATCTCCCACTACTGATTTACCTCCGCCTAACACGGATCGGAACTCACCCACTGTGTCGCAAGTGCAAGCGAACCAAGACCACAATACTGATAAAGATATAAATGCCCCTCCTCCCGAGCATTTTCAGTTTCGTCCCAGAAATCATGAATTGACTACCACCTTCAATGAATCAAATCGCCCTCATAAAGGAATGACACCTATAAACTATAACGCGGACCTATACGGTAAAATGACTCATCCTGTGGAGAAAATCTTAACCGAAATCCCTTACACAGATGGATTAAATGTCTCCAAACTACTAACTTTCATTAGTTATCTTCTGCAGATAAAAGATCTACAGCAGCTGAATGACTGGCAAATTTTGCAAGTTCTATTACCAAAATGTAAACCCCCGTTGAAGAATCGTGTTCTAGAAGCTCTAACCTCTACGTTTCCAGTAGAAGAGCTACATAGCTCTATAATAAAATACTTTATTCCCACCGGCATCTATGAGGAAATAAAAAGAAAGACAGTACTCCGAGTACAAGGAAATCAATAGAGATTAGCTCATTACATCTCCGACATAAGGGAGTCATCTCGACTACTACGTGTAGACTGGAATGAGACACAACTGGTGGTCACCATTTTAATAGGCGTGTCACCTGAAGAAAGATCTCGTCTATCGTTGGTAAATAGACCCAATACAATTGCGGATCTAGAACAGTGCAGTATCCATTCTTCAAATGTATGGTACTCTGATCAAAATAGACAAGCAATGAAAACCGCTGGAACTAATCGAAATGAATTGCGAGCACTAGTGCCTGATGTAACAACCTCTCATGAAAGGCAAGCTTTTAGTAAACCTCACCATGTGTGCAAATCTGGTAAGTTAAGTGTAACACCATATAAGGCGGAAGCAAAGTACCCACCTCGCAGTAAACCCACCTGTTATAAATGCGGCAAATATGGGCACATAAGAAAAGACTGCAAGAGTAAGCCATTGGAACGGAATCACCACAATTCAAAAAACATGTAAGGCAGGGAGACCCGAAATCCTGTGTCTTCCGCAGCAACCCGAAATCTGGTGAACGCAAAGAAACTAATAATAATAATAATAAAATGTTTTGTAACCAAGGTGGAAGGAAAAGAAGTCCGAAAGAAATAGATCCCTATGTGAGAGAATTTCGTGAAAAATGTAACGCGATTAATAAATGTAAGTGGTCTAAAAATATATTACCATTAATACGAGTTGACTTAGGCGTTACATCCACAATCGCTTTAATTGATTCGGGATCTAGTAGAACTTTAATCAGCCAAGAATTAGCGAACATATTAGCGAAACACCATGTAATAAAACGGAATCAACCGGTGAATATAAAGTGTGCTACCGCCGATAAACGTAAAATAAACATAAACCTGAGCATTACCGTTAAGGTTAAAATCAAAAACCTAACCTGGATGTTTACAATGTTAGTATGTAAGGAATTAGGACCTGATTTAATATTAGGTGCAGACTTTATTAGTAAAACAGGAATGACTCTTGACATCTATGAGCAAGTATATTATTTCCGATTTGACCGTACACGGAAATATAGATTTGATAGTAATAAAGAAAAATATTGTTCATCTACTGCACATGTAATACACCAAGACTCAGACTTATCTCACCTAGAAAGAAGAGATAGAGTGAGAATACTAAAACTAATAAAAGAATTTTCCTCAGTTCTTACACCTAAACTAGGACTCACTAACCTAATAGAATATAAAATTAATCTGAGTGATCAGAAAGTAATACGCCTACCTCCGTACAAGTTGTCGCCTCCCAAGATGGAAGTAATGCGAAACCATATCAACAAGTTATTGGACCAAGGAGTCATAGAACCCTCTACGTCCCCATATTCTTCACCCTCCTTTTTAGTACCAAAAGGTCAAGATAAACACAGACTAGTTGTGGACTACAGGCAATTAAACAAAAGAATTGAATTTGAATCAATCCCTCTTCCAGACATCCATAGTGCCTTTCATTATTTCACTAAAGCTATGGTCTTTACGGTGATGGATCTGAATCAAGCTTTTCACCAAATACCTCTTTCAGAAGAATCAAAACGTCTAACCGCGTTTGCAGTTCCTTTTAACTTGTACCAATTTACTAGAGTACCCTTTGGAATATCTCAAGGAAGTTCCGTATGTAGTAGACTATTAGAGAGGATATTTCACGATATTAAATTTAAATATGTGTATCACTATTTGGACGACATCGTTATATACAGCGAATCAATGGAACAACATCTCAAACATTTACGCGAAGTGTTATCTCGGTTACTAAGAGCAGGATTAACTGTTAACCCAAATAAGGTAAGTTTTGCCGTCCCTCAGTTTTCTTTCTTAGGACACATCGTGAAAGCGAATGGAAAGGTAAGCATTGACCCAGAACGAACCCGCGCTATTAGAGAATTTGCACCCCCACGAGATGCAAAAGGTATAGCCCGATTTTTGGGTTATGGTGAATTATTTCCACAAATATATCCCCCATCTTGCCGAAATAGCAGCACCCCTAAACTCCTTACGAAAGAAGGGAACGAAGTTCGAATGGAGCTCACTACATCAAAACGCGTTTGAGCAACTTAAAGAAAGTATTATATCTCCCCCAGTTTTGCAACTAGCGGATTTCACAAAACCTTTCGTAGTGCAAACTGACAGTTCCAGTGTAGCGTTAGGTGCAGTGATATATCAAGAGATAGATAACTGTAGACTACCAATTAGTTATGCATCACGAACACTGAGCGATCAAGAAAGAAAGTATTCCGCATATGAATTGGAATGTTTAGCAATTGTTTTTGCGTTCGAGAAGTTTAAACCCTTCCTAGAACATAAAGAATTCCTTTTGGAAACCGACAATCAGGCGTTATCTTGGTTATTGAATCACCCTAAACAGTTAGGACGAATTGGAAGATGGATATTGAAATTAAACTGCTACAAATTCAGAGTGCAGCATATAAAAGGTACTCAAAACGTAGTCGCTGATACCCTGTCCCGTATGTTCCAGTCGCCCACTAAAACTCCCGAAAACAAAGAGAATCCGGAAATAGCATTTGCTAACGCCGTAATTACTGAATTCCCCCTTGCTTTTACAAACATTGCCTTGTATCAACTACAAGACCCCTTACTGAAGCCTATTATAGAACAACTTACGCAAGGTATTAAATCCGAGAAGTACGTATTGAGTAAAAATGTACTGTGTCACAAGATAAGAAACGGAAAGGAATTAAGAATAATAGCCCCTGATGTAATTAAGCCCATGCTGATGGAATACTTCCATTCATCTACCATAGGAGCCCATATGGGAATCAATAAGACAATACATCGTATTCGAAAGGAATATCATTGGATCAATATGAACAGCGAAATAGCCAACTTCGTAAAGATATGTACATTATGTGCCCTCAGTAAACCCGCCAGAAATACTCAAGTAAGCCAACTGATTTCAGAAATCCCTAAGACCCCTTTTTCTAAACTTTATCTAGATTTCTCAGGTCCATATCCACGATCCAAATCAGGTAATACCATGTTACTGATCTGTGTAGATTCGTTCACCAAATTTGTTTGGATGTACCCTATGCGACGAGCATTAGCGTCGACGACTGTAAAAATATTGCAGGAAAGACTATTTAAAGACTACGGTACTCCAGTACGGATAGTATCTGATAACGGTCCACAGTTTAAAGCGAAAGAATTTAAGAATATGTGTTTCAAGTTAGGGATAGACCATATAACCACTACAGAGTATCGACCGCAAGGCAATATTGCTGAAAGGTATCTACGAAACCTCAAATCTGCGCTAATCGCCTATCATGCGAACGATCACACGTCGTGGGACCAAAACCTATCCTGGATTCAATACGCTTTTAATTCAGCTTATCACGAAGGTCACAAGTCGACCCCGTTTGAGTTACTGTACAAGTACCGACCAAACCACCCTTTGTCCACAAGATGGAATATACACGATCTGCTGCCTCCGCAAATAACGGATAAGCAGATAAAGCGAATATGGAATAAAGCCCGCTCTAATTTAAGAGCAAACTTAGAAAAATCCAGAAGATACCACGAGAAAGGTAATCATAGCAATTCAACTAGGTACCAAGTAGGTGACTTAGTAATGTACAAGACTCACCCCACTAGTAGTGCGATTGATAAGACCACCTCTAAACTATCATTCAGATGGTGTGGCCCTTACCAAATCCAGAAGTACCTAACTCCCGTTACAGTAGCCCTGTGCGAACCTGCGACTCAGAAATATGTGCGGAGAACGCATATTTCTCAGCTAAAGTTATATAAGAAGAAGAGACGGAATAGTATAACCCAAAATAGAAAAGGGAATACTAGGTAATGAAGAAAATTATACTTCTGAAACCGTGGAAAATGTTGAACGTAGAGTTTGGAAATGAGGCCTGATCAACCTAAATTCCAGTCCTGCGAAGCATACATTAATGAATACTAGTTAACTAGAGGAGAACTAATACTCATTAACTAGATGAGTTATCTAGGACTCAGTGAAAACAAGATAGAATTCTAAATAGCAAGGATTTAGAAAATTACTCGACAGAGAGAGAGTAAGACAAACAAAAAACCGGTAGTAGATTTAAGTGATAGAGATAAGAAATAGTTTTGTGTTTTAATTATGTAAATATTAAGTGTGAATAGTATGTAAAAAAAAAAAGGTAGTTAATAAGAATATATAAAGTATATTGTGTTGTGGAGAAGAAGAAAGTAGATAGAACGCTATCCAATAACTATGTGAAAGAAATTACACACACTGACATCAATCATACTCCAAGTCCCCAGTTAAAAAAAAAAAAAAAAAAAAAAAAAAAAAAAAAAAAAAAAAAAAAAAAAAACCGTAACGTGCAAATTAAGCGGTGGAGTATGTGACAATTTAAATTGTAACAATAATCGTAAAATAAAAAAAATTTTAAAAATTAAGTTTGCGAGCGATTAAGCCATTTAAATCTCACTATAATACCTAAAACCCCTGTATGTACTCAGTATGAGAGGAAGAAGTAATTAATAAGTCCAAAGAAACATTAATAAAAAGGCAAATTGTAAAAAAGTTATTATTGTCATATTTAACCCTTTGCTGTTATCAGGCGGTGACCTGTTAATTCCGGACTCGACATGTCTCCCGAGTCGTCTGTAATTTAGAATAAGATAAAAAACCTAATGTTAATAATTAAAAATCTGAAGGCACAGATAGTCGCTAAAACAACTTATTTAAATTATGTATGTTTATTAAGGCTTAAGTTTTGTAATTAAAAATGTTGACTTAAATAAAGATAGGGACTATATTCTCGCGCAGTAGTTGCCCATCTCCCCCTTGTTAAGTACCAGTCTGAGCGAGCCGAAAAACGCTCTCTCACAATGTTGACTTCATGCAGTGCAGACGTGCGAGCACACGCTCTGACACAATGTCGCTAATTCTTTTGTTTTAACTTAAATATTGTATATGAGATATTGCTACTAAAAGCGTGTGTTATGTATCAATTAGTATATATATGTGTGATAACAAAAGGTCATAATGTGTAACACAAAACACTAAAATGGTGTTAAACAAGAGGACTACTCGCTTCAAGAAGTAACTGCACTTTCAACATCATTCCTGAAGATGTGATCTACCAGAACTTTATAAACACTCATATACCCGACAGAAGATGCAGATCAGGACAGCCGAGAATCTACATATAATTACACCGTAGAAGCTTCAGTATACTCTGTGAACACTCGACACCTTATCGACGAAGACCCGACCGAGATGATGACGCCGCATTCAAGGATTCCCAAGACGGACACCCCAGGACGAGGTTTCTACATTCCATTCTAAAGGTGACTCGATAGCCTGTCTATCGAGGGTTACTAATATTTGTTACACTACACAACTTTAAAAGAGACTTTTCAAAGAATATTAATTTTATGTAAACATTAAAAGAGTAAATCTAAGAGTTTTATTGTAACTACTCAAATATCATACGTTGTAACGGTTTATATGTTAATGTATCGTAGTATCATTCCAAGTA
Organism: Magicicada septendecula; assembly: GCA_034769895.1. Taxonomy (NCBI): domain Eukaryota; kingdom Metazoa; phylum Arthropoda; class Insecta; order Hemiptera; family Cicadidae; genus Magicicada; species Magicicada septendecula. The sequence goes on from CM068367.1 coordinate 641,170,697, forward strand.
ATAGTACCATTCTTCAAATGGTTAAAGAAAGCCTTGCAAGCTAATATCATGAATTGAGTATAATTAAAAGTCTTAACTACAAAATACAGAAAGTTAACCCGGATCCGAGGTATAGCTACATAGAATCAATTTGATCCCAAAGTTTGATGAAAGCATTGAAGTAACTTTAGATTAATTAGTGATGTCATGGGATCTGTCAGTAAATGTTGTCAAATAAAGAGAAAGTCTTCTTGTTACACACATATAATGAGTGCGTAAATCAATAAAATACCTTCCCTTGTTTCCTTACACAGTTAGTAAGTGATTTGTTCAGTTAATAAGTGTGGATACATTTCGTTACAACGTAGGCAGCCCATATAATTGACAGAGGTCAGTTAAGATGGGTTCCCTGGATTTGTGACGCGGCAATACGTTACAATATGCCTTCTGATTCCAATAGAGATTTGGCAGCGTGCTTTCAATTGGTCATTTTCATCTCCGATGAAGTAGATTTGGAGAAATTTATGGTTATTGCTGGGAAAAGGAAGCAAAGAGCCAGCTCTGTGGTAAATTTGTCCCTGAATTTTAAATGTCGGCATAAAATGCTCCGCTATAACGTTAGCGCCGAATGAAGTCATCTGAAAACAGGAATTGTAATTTCTGATGTTTTTGAGGAAATGTTTTGAATCATTAGTAATTCCATTTAACAAACTTTTCAGTGGTTCTTTTGGCTGCTCAAGTTCAGGTAGCTTCACTTTTCCGCTCGCGCAGCACATTCCCGGGGTTTCTCCTTTAAATTTCATTGCTGTGCAGTGTGGACAAACTTTGTCCATTTTTCCGATTTGAACGAATTTACATGAGGTATTGTATTGAATATCCGGTTCGTATGAAAAAGCAATTCGGTGATATGAAACTCGATCATTCAGATATTGCAACTGCATACGTCTTCGCTGTTGATCTAATTGTTCTTGGCGTTGTTGAGACGATTGTGCTGCTCTTCTTCTTCTCGATTCAACTCGTAAGACTTCAAGTCTTTCTTCCCGCTTATCTGTCGATTCTTCTGCTCGCCTTTGAGAAGTTCTGACTCTAACACGTTCATTATCGTCTAAACGTTCTTGATCAGTGCGGTTTGATCTACTTTGACGTTCTGTGATTGCGTGTCGAGAACGGCGGCCTATGTTCGAACGTGGGCGAGGCATTACAGATGATTAATGAATGTGTTACTATGACTTAAGACTAAAGGCTGCCGTACTATGACTAAGACTCTTTTATTATGACTTAAGGATATGAAGCTCGATCATTCAGATATTGCAACTGTGTACGTCTTAGCTGTTGATCTAATTGTTCTTGGCGTTGTTGAGACGATTGTGCGGCTCTTCTTCTTCTCGAGTCAACTCGTACTATGGCTGGCGAAAACACAGACGACGATCAACTGGAAAAAAAACGAAAGAAATGAATTGAATTGAATGCAACAATCAAAATCAAAGTAACTCACATTTTGATTTTCGAAAACAGATAATTAAATCATTTCCAAAACAAAACAAATGAATTGAATTGAATACAACATTCGGTATCAAATTAACTCACATTTCGTTTTTCGAAAACAGATAATCAAATCACTTCCCAGATAATCAAATCACTTCCAACGATTGATTATGCACATCAATGTGAACGAAAATAACAACTTTTCTCTTCTTCTTCAACTCGTAAAACCCGTACTATGGCCCGCGAAAACACAGACGACGATCAACTGGAAAGAAACGAAAGAAATGAATTCGATTGTCGAAAACACGCGCGTATTCGAATGCAACGTTGTGTCAAAATTTCAAGTCAATCGACCGACTACTTTTCGAGTTTTACGAGCACAAACATACGCAGGCTGAATTTTTATATATAAAGATTTTTTGGTGATAAACATCATCACACCATTTAACTTTACTTAACTAACTATCCCTGAGAACATAGGATGTTTATTGATCTTGCCTTCCTATTCTTTACCACATTCTTTCTTAACTAAACTTTACTCTATAACTATGGTAACACCTTCCCTTAATACTATTGTATTCCTCCTCTACAATTAATCTTAATACTAATAATAACAAAATTCTTATTCAATAACACTTTTCACCAATAAACCTTTAATGTTCATCACTGATTATTAGGTGTTTATACCTATCAATAGGGTTTCTATTTACTTTGGGGTTTTACACTGTCACTTTGCACTTTTTATATTTTATTTAAGTATTACTAGTGGGTATTCCCTCACATTAAATTCTCTTTGTCACCTACTCATATTCACTATCTTTCTATCTCTCTATCTCTCACTTTACAATGGCTAGTTTACTGTTAACAAGTTCATGTCATTATCATTATAGAGTTATTTTTACATTGAATCTCTATTTATTTGGTTAGTGTACTTTGTTTGTCTTTACTTTATTGGATTTTAACAATTATCCTTTACCTTGATTATTTAGTCGATACTAATAATTATCTTTTACAATTGTTATTTATTGGTTTCTTTTTTATTATTATATTTGAGTGTAACATTTCTCCTTTTTCTGTTCTATATTATTTGTTTGTGTCTTTTCATTTCTCCTCCTTTTATTTCATTTATACTTGGTTTGTTTCATTTTCATTTACCTTCTTCTTCGGTTTCATTTTATTTCATTTTATTTTGGTTTTCCCCTTCTCATTTGGTTTCATTTTATTTGGTCAATCACTTGGGTTGGCTCATGTAGTCGTTTGTCGTGTTATCGTCATTTTATTTTCTTTAGTTTAAACATTTTATATAGTTGATTCATCGTTTTTTCCCTGGTATTGGGGTGGCTTGTTTGTGTTGTAACAATATACATATTTGCTCAGTTTTTCTTTTATGTATATTTTTATATCATTATTAATAATAATAAAACTTTTTGTACAAGAATATATTTTTTTATTATTTTGTGAATATTATGTTTCAAAAGTATTGAACAATCATCATTAATAAGTTTAAACATTTAAAAAAATCAATTGTTCCAAACAGCTGTTTTATAATTATAATTATAATAATACTGACTCAGAACACTAAGTTTTTTTGGTAAAAATGTAAAATTTTTACCTTCTAGCCTGAACCAGAGCTTCGTCAGAGGCTGCCACTAGGAGCGCTGTCCATCTTGTTCTTGGTGATGGCGCCGTCATTCGAAAGAATGATGCTGTGTGTGTGTGTGTGTGTGTGTGTGTGTGTGTGTGTGTGTGTGTGTGTGTGTGTGTGTGTGTGTGTGTGTGTGTGTGTGTGTGTGTGTGTGTGTGTGTGTGTGTGTGTGTGTGTGTGTGTGTGTGTGTGTGATATGTTCAAATAGTATGTGTGATTTGAATTATGTCTGTTTGTTTATCAATGACACGTCGTGGACATCAAAATTCGGGCTGCTTTATATGTAGACTATAACATATTTTCACATACATACATAAAACATCAAATTTAGTTTTAATATATATAAAACTAATATATATTCTTCAGAGAAAAGGAGACCAGAAAATGTATATGGAGAAGTCCAGGTATAAAGAATTTGACAATTTAACTTACTTCAATATGAGTTATGAAAAAGACTTGTTAAAGATCCCACTGTGATTAATAATTTTAACAGATCTGATTTTAGTCTTATAATTATAATAAAAATTTCGATTAAAGAAGATCCAAAAAGCAGAAAATAGTATCTAATAGAATATATTAGTAGATATCAATATAGTAAATAGTAATTAATATAATTTTTTCTATTAGTCACTTCAATTTTGATTTATTGTTTTACAAACTTATTAAATTCAGTTACAAAGTAAAACATTTTATTGAGTGTAAATTATAGTGTAGAGTACAGTATTTGATGTATATCAATTTGTGTTCAGATGGCCTTAAAAATATTGAAGAAGAGAATGGAGGACCCATCATTGAATCAAAACAGAACAATGTACCTGTCAATAAGGTATTATCAGATGATGTTAACCTTAAACGCAGACTCGGTCTTTTCAGTGCCGTTAGTCTCATCATTAGTGTTATGATTGGTAAGTGCTTCTTTTATTTACTTTTAATGTAAATAATTAATACTTTATCATATTTATGGTAACTAATTGCCATCTACAAATCTTTAGTGTCAGTTATTATAACTTCAGTTATTTTGAAGGTGGATGCTTTGTGGGAAGAAAGGGAAACAGAGCTGTTACTCATTGATCAAAATCGGATTTTGAGAAATGGTGGGATTCATGGGTAGATTTTAGAGGTTTCTGTTTTAGGAGACCATGTTCCATGAAAAAAAGTTGATATCACATCTGTGGTGAAGAATAAGAGATGTCTTATTAGAGGAAGCTTATGTATGATGGATCTGTGATAAGGAGGAATCAAAAATTATTTTATTTCATGTAAATTAAATGTTTTATAATTTTTGTATATGGCTGATTATAATAAGTGTACTGTGTGTGTGTGTGTGTGTGTGTGTGTGTGTGTGTGTGTGTGTGTGTGTGTGTGTGTGTGTGTGTGTGTGTGTGTGTGTGTGTGTGTGTGTGTGTGTGTGTGTGTGTGTGTGTGTGTGTGTGTGTGTGTGTGTGTGTGTGTGTGTGTGTGTGTGTGTGTGTGTGTGTGTGTGTGTGTGTGTGTGTGTGTGTGTGTGTGTGTGTGTGTGTGTGTGTGTGTGTGTGTGAGATATGAGGCAATTCAATTTGTAAACTCGCCACCGTTTACCACTGAGGGGAACACTGTACAAGCAGCTCTATAAGATTTCATAACCTTGGTATTTCAGTGTCTCAAGCGGTGTTCATGTTGACACATGGTGGATTTGTGCTGAGAGGCATACATTGTCGTTTATGCTTGTGTGTGCATCATGAAAATGTCTGAGCTGGAGGTAGAGTAACAAACATCGAATTTCTGAGGAAACTGGGCAAGAGTGAGAGTGATGTAGGTGTATGTAGTGATGTAGGCAGGTGTATGGCAAGAATGCCATGAAGAAAACAGTGGTGTACAAATGGATTAAAGTGTTTTCTGAGGGGAGGGAACAAGTAACTGATGAAGATAGGGTAGGCCGGCCAGTAATGAGCTGAGCGGATAAAAACATTGCCAAATTGTGTGTGCAAATCGACAACTGAACGTGAGATCCATAGCTGACCAAGTGAACATTGGGAGGGAAACGGTGCTGAAAGTTTTAACTGGAGACCTTGGCATGTGCAAGGTGTGTGCCAAAATGGGCCCAAAGGAGCTCACCGATGAACAAAAGCAAATGAGGGTTGAACTGTGCACAGACCTGTTGTAGAGGCAAGACAGTGTTTTGGGCCAAATAATCACAGGTGATGAATCCTGGATCTCCGCATATGACCCTGAAACAAAGTGACAAAGTACCCAATGGAAGTCACCTGAATCTCCGCAACTGAAAAAGTTCCATGAATTTGTACCACCAGGACAAACAGTTAAGCAAGTGTACTATTTAGGAGTGCTGCAAAGGTTGTGTGAAAGAGTGAGACGCAAACGACCAAAACTTTTTGCCAACAACTCATGTCTTGTGCATCACAACAATGCACCTGCACGCACAGCACTGTCTGTATGGGGGTTTTTGGCCAGGAGACAAATAACTGGTAGACCAACCACCATACCTGACCTTAACTCCCCCCCCCAATGGCTTCTTTCTTTACCCGAAGATCAAAGAAGTTTTAAAAGGCAGACGTTTGATGGTATTGAGGAAATTAAGGCTAATACAATGGCAGCTCTGAGGCCATTCCAGAAAAAGAGTTCCAAAATTGCTTCGAAAGGTGGAGTAGGCTCTGGCATTGGTGTATAGCTTCCCAATGGAAGTACTTTGAAGGTGACCACAGCAGTATTCATTAATAAGGTGTGTAGCACATTTTCTAGGATGAGCTCACAAACTTAATTGTCAGACTTCATATGTCTGAATGAACATAATTAACCAAAAAAGTAGTAATAAATAAGATGCCTGAAGTTTATGTGAGGCATTGGTTGGTGTGATTGTTATTTACATTGAATAGAAACAGCTAAGGTTTTAATTTGTATTATAGACAGAAAAATTATACATTCACTTGTAGTGAGCGCTTGTTTGCTTCATTATATAAATGGTTTTATGACAAGTGGCTGATTAATTTGAGGTAGCTAAATATACAGTTTTACCTGTAATTCTGTGTATTTTCATTTGAAACAAATTAGCTGTAGCTAGTTATTTTGTAATCAGATAGGCAATTATAGAAGAATGTAATTTTGTGGAGAGTGGCAAAAAACTTAATTCTTTTTCTGTTTTAGTTTTATTTGCACTAATGAAATTAAGGTAAAAGTAGAAAAAATATACTGGAACTGAAAATGAAGGAAGCAGAGATATGATAGGAAAAAATATTTGTTACACTAATTTTGCCAGCTTTACTATAAAATATGCATAAAGTTTGAATATATAAAAAAATCTCAGTTTTTAATTAATCACCACTTGTATACCTCCATTACACCATGTATTTAATTTAACATGAGTTTCATATCCTTTCATATAATCAATTTCAGAGAAACTGATGTTGTATACCATTATTATGTAATAATTTTCATTAAAAAATTGATTAGCAGTTCATTACATGGTTCTGTGAAAATGAACATGTTAAATAATGCTTCTAGACTATGTGAACAATTAACACTGACAAAGTCATAGAAGGAAAACAAATTTTCATGTGTGTAGTGACTCTGCTTGCCACTGTCTGAAGTAAAAAGTTATAAAGTATTTGTTGGTTTGTAGGATCTGGAATTTTTGTTTCACCATCTAGTGCACTCAAACGGTCAGGTTCTGTAGGCCTCTCCTTGATAGTGTGGGCATCCTGTGGAGGAATCTCATTGTTAGGTAAATATGTTATTAAAACATATCTTACATATTATAATGACATACATAACTGTTCAGTGTTGTTATCAGTGATACTGACATAAATAGCCAAAATTTATTTATTGGAGTGTATGTATGGAAAGAGTGAGAGAGGGAGAGTGCATAGGCGTAACTTGGGAGGGGCAAGGGGGCACTGGCCCCCTGACCCCATGTTCCGAAAATTATAAAATTTTGTTTCCAGTTGTTATAAATAAAAACTAACAAATAGTCAAATAGGAGACAGTTTCTATGCTTGCGAGCACAGTAAGCACTATTTATCAATGTCTGTACTGTTATTAGACGACTAGTTGCCATAAATTTATTATTCTTATTTCTTTCGAAGAAACTTGTAAGGGGAATTTTTGACAGATTTGAATGATATACGTCAAAATAATATTTCTGTTAAAAAAAAAAATGCTAGAGACCTAATTAACTGGAATACAATACGTACCTTTTACACAAACAAAGTCTTGTTTTGGAACACCGCAAGACGTCAATGGCTTTGTTTACGAGGCTTAAAAGACAGTCGTTTGGAACTGTTATTTGTTAATGATCACTGACACAAGTGCAGATGGTTACTTGGGTCATGTACGTAGTCCGTTAAAGTACATATCACTTGTCTCTTTCTTAATTCCTTATTGTTGCGATTGTTTTGGTTGTTTGTGTTGATAGTCTAAGTGCTGGGAAATGGGAGATAAGAAACGCAAAGGAGTAACACGGCTTAATTTCTTTGAACATTGCCTGACTGGCAATTTAAAAATTTCTTTGTGTTGTGACTGATTTGGCTTACTGCTACTACTGTCGAGCATTTTGTGACAGTGTGCCTAAAGGAGAGGATGCGTTTATGAAAACTGGGTATAAGAATTGGAAGAACTGAAATTGTTTATGTTTAAAGGTCTACAGTATATTTGTTCTAGGTAAACATAACTGGAAGTACAACTTATGAAGAAAGGTTTGTTGATCATTAAAAAATGAAATTGTCCCTCGTTTACTAACTAAAATTATTACTAAACTTTCTAATTTTGTATATATTTTATTAGTTTTATTATATAGATGGTCTCACTACACACTTGAATTTTGAAGCTTTACCCTGCCCCCCCAAAGTTAGAACCCAAGTTATGCCCATGGGAGAGTGTGTGTGAATTTCGCATTGAAATAAAAATTAGTGTGCCTTATTAATGAACAGTAGAAAGTATTAAGTGGTCCTAGAAGAATAATGTAATTACAGATAAATTAAAACTGACGAGACTACAAAAATTTCATTAATAGGGTTGACAGAACATAATTTGATTGGTTTTCAAATTGTGTGTCGTAAAATATTTCTGCAGTATAAGGTCATTAAAAAAAAAAAAAAAAAAAAAAAAAAAAAAAAAAAAAGTAACCAAGTTGGTGTCATTAATGAGTAAAATGTTCATGGATTATTTAATTCCATTTTATTTTATCACATGTGATATATGCCATTTTTTCCATATATCATATGTTAATATTTGACATATATTAATATGTGTTAATCAATTCTATGCCAATTTGGTTTCAATATATGCCAATTTTGATAATTTGGTTTCTCCTTTTATAAAATTGTAATTTTAAATTTTGAAAATGACTCAGAAGCTGGTAATAGATCCAAGTTCTTGAAGGTCAAATTTTAACTCACTTTCATTTGCCTAGGGTTACTAACATATTTCTTTGAACTCATGGTATAGAGTAAATCAATACTTCATGTGTTTAAGTGTCAGAAGTTCAAATATTAAAAATTAATGGCCCAAATAATATTCAGGTTAATCTTTCTTGACTATATTATAATTAAGTCCTTCTGAATGCTTTGCAACTGTTGAAAAGGAATCGGAGCCTCATATTTAATGAAAGATTCTTCAATAAGTTCATTTTAATATCAGTTACAGATATCTCAAGTGTGATAAGAGATATTTAATTACACATTAAGCATTATTAGTTATAAGTTATACACAGGAATAGATATGTAGGTCATAGCCTGTTTCATAAATTTTCAATACTTTAGACAAAGTTTAGTTTTCAAATGACCACAGTAAATTTTTAATTGTGAACATGATGATATTAATCCATATTAATTCGTTTGGTGATAAATTATAGTATGTCCCCTAAAAGTGACAGAAATAATGAGATAACTTTATAAAAGTAGAACTAAAAGAGATATGATAGTAAATCAATCATTTATTACAAATTTTATTTTTGAATACAAAAACAGTGTAAAAAAGTAATTAAGTATGCCAAACACAGACATTTCAATCTGAAATAGTAAATGTTGTCTGTTGATGCTTAATGAATGCAAATCACTTATTTGAAATGTAAATAATGATGTGTTTACAACAATATGATTTGATTACAAACTACCAATTTATTAGTATCACTTCTTTAAATTCAGAATGTGTTTAACATTTTAATTAGTTGCTAATTGGATGTACAAACTTGTATACTTTTATGCACACATTAATCGTGTGTGTGTGTGTGTGCGTGCGTGCGTGCGTGCGTGCGTGCGTGCGTGCGTGCGTGCGTGCGTGCGTGCGTGCGTGCGTGCGTGCGTGCGTGTGTGTGTGTGTGTGTGTGTGTGTGTGTGTGTGTGTTAATTGAATATGTGTGTAATGTATATTCCAGTACTGTCTAAATTGGAGTTCATAAATAATTCATAATCAGATCTCTCTTCTTCTAACATTGTCTTATACATAAATGTATAAGAAGATGCTACAAATCGGTATACTGAAATGAAAGCATATACCAAATACTATCTAGATACTGGACTAGGAAACCCCACTAAATAATTATATTTTTTAGACTAGACTGAAGAAGAGAATGTAGTAATTGAGAAAACTCACAATCAAATGTATTATTATATAGTCATTTTTGTTTTAGTTTATTTTTATTATTCAAATAATGTTAGTTATGTGGCTGATAAACACTTTCTCCTTCATTTTCATGCATCACTAAAAATATAAGGCAATGTTTAAATAATTCCTCCTTTAACAGTCAAAATTGGTCATTCGAAAACCATAAAATAAAAATAGAATAAAACCCACCATCATATCAGAGCATGTATTTCATTGATTTTGTGTTGTCATCATCTGAGCTACAGGTTGTTAATTTTAACAATTTGTACATACCATATAAGAATTACAGTCAATACACTGTGTACAAACATCATTTATTAAAAGAATCGACAACCTGGTAAAATATAAATTTGAATACTAACTGAAAAAATGTGTGTGCAATAAATTTTTTACTTTTTATTAGTTTAGTGAAGGTTAGTTGTATTTGACATTGACCTAAAATGTTTAGTTCCTTCTTGTGTCAGATTGCCATTCCAATTTTATCAATTCACTCTTTTCACTTTTAATTTTATTTTACTAAAACTAATTTACTGTAGTTGAGAGGAATTACTTAAATGTAAATTATTGAATTTTTAGAGTCCCGACTCAATGACTTATTGAATTCATTTTCATACCTAAAAGTTATAATGAAACATATTATAACAAACTGAATGACAGACCAATTTTTTATAGTATGAATACATGTGTACAGTTATAGTTATTCACTAATTATAAATATAGTTTATTCACAGTTGGTTTATGAATCCTGCTGGAGTTTTAAGATTGTGGCTGGTACCATGTTATGTACTTAGATTCAAAACATACACTCTCATAATGCAGAAGGAAAATGTATACTCAAAGACACATGAACTCACCCACATAGATGTGTATAATTCAGTGTCAATACTTATTTTATTTTTGTTTTGTACACTAAGCTACAAAAGCTATAATTTTGGTAAAAACAATACTTTTACATCATAATGTAAGAGTATTTGTTGTTTATAAATAAATACAAAATTATATTATTTGCATGTAAGACTATTTACATTTGTTTATGTGTACTCTCATAATAAGAGAACATCTGTGATCTTATTTTTTGTGTCTTTTGTTAAAATAGGTGCTTTAGCATTTGCAGAACTAGGAATTGTAGTACCAAAGTCTGGAGCTGAATATTCATATTTCCGAGCAGCATTTAGTCCTTTACATAAATTTCTTGGTCCACTTCCGTGCTTTCTTTATATATGGGTTGTTGTATTTATTCTTCGTCCTGCAGAAGTGGCAATAATTATTCTAACATTTGCTGAATATGTGTGTGAACCTCTCATTGCGGTACTCAATGTTCAGCTAGCCCCATATGAACAAGATATACTTAAAAAGTTAACTGCAGCTTTGGCACTAGGTATGGATTTTTTAAAAATATAATATGAATCTGTATATTTTTAAAATATTTATTCAAACAATATAGAAATATTTTAGATATGGTTTATTGTAAAGGCACAAATATAAAATAAATGAACATGATAAAAAAATTGTTACATACGGTAATATAATAAGTAGAAAGAAAGGATTTCCTATAAAAATAATCTGTTATTTTATATATACTGTATTTATTTTGTGAGTGTGTGTGTGTGTTATTTAAAAGTACTATTAAGACTTATTTCTTACTGGAGACATGTTTTAAATATTAGGTTGTATGCTCATCATCAGTTTAAATTATCTATTGTCTAGTTAAATACTTGTACTTTGCATTTCAAAAATCTGTAGTTTTATATTGGCAGCATCTTTGAAAAGTATATTTATATTTTCTTACATAGAACTCATTATAAGAAACTATTTTCTCGTGTAGCTGAAATTTAATTCCCATGGAGCTGAAATCATGTTTTTATTTAGATGAACTGTAAACATGGAGCGTGTGTAATTGTTCATTTGCACCATGTATGCTCAGAACCTATTAGTGTTACAAGTGTTTACATGGTTTTTTTCAAGACAAGTCTTACTTTTATAGTCTGTTTTCATATTCTTTCCACAACAAATCATTTTTTCTATTAGGTCTACTCTGTGTAGAAGTTATGTGCTTTCTTATTAATTTGCTAATAAGAAGGTAATTGGCTTATTAAACAGCTAATAAGATTTTGCATAAACAGTTCTTCATGTAGACACATACCCTAATTTTAGCTGTTTGTAACCTTAAAAGATATTTTCATTTAGTGGTTGAGATTCGGTCTATCCACCTTCCATTTCATTCCTTCCAGCATGCTGCTATTACCATACCATATATTATTACCATTTAAAATAGCCATTATTGTTTTGGCTTGCTTTTTAAACTAAAAATACCTTTTCATTCTTGAAACAGTGCCTCTTGCCTATATCATAATTTCTTCATTATTGTTAATAGTTCAAAAATACATTATCATACTTTAGTGTTTTATGAATATGATACTTTAAAAGGCTAGTCAAAGATGCATGTAATATACTATACACCAAAATATGTCAAGACAATCATGATTGTTGAAGATTTGAAGCTTTAGATTGTCATCTTCTAGGCAGTGATTGAAATAAAACACTCATAACACTGTCAGTTACTGTCAACACATTGTTTGTTTTTAGATATCACAAATAACTTTTCACAAATAAAATTGTAACACAGAAAACACAATTTTGATTCACAACTGTGATATCAATTATTAACACAGACAGACTAACTCTATAACATAATCCACTGAACTCAGAATCAAGACTGACTTTTTTCTCTGGCTTCTACTATTTATATGTAGTTGGTAATGACATCGTTCACCAACATGCGTCTTGAACAGTCTAAGAGGCTCGAGGCTTATATTTGACAACCTGGTAGAATAAACTATGTCCATCCACAAGCACATTGTACATTGCTACAGATCATTCTAGTGTGTTCTATAAATAGTGTCTATCAATACACAAAAGTTACACATCAATTACGGATAACGTAAACACACATGAGTAACATAACCTACGCACTTAGCACTTAATCTATACATATTATTCTAAAGACAAATAGTTTTAATAATACCAATCACAATAATACTTAATATATTATACAGTATGTTCTTATACAATATACATTTACTTTATTATTAACAGAGACTTTTATAATAGGTCTACATGATTTAGTACATCCCCATTATCTGTACTCATACTAATTTTCTATATTTGTCTATCCAGTAGCCAGTATCGACACACAGTGAATATCACTTATACATCTAATAAATAATCCAAACAATGTTAATATATTTTTTATCTAATTAAATAATTTGTATTTTATTGTAATTTCTTTATATTGTCATTTTCTTACTTTTGAATTGTATCTAGCAATATTACAAGTTAAACCTGTATTAATGTCAGCAGAACTTGATGTTGGGAGGTAACATGCAAACTGGAGCAAAAATACAAACCAATACATTGAAAAATTTCATTCATTTTTATTTTACAATCCACAAAAACCCCTACTTAAAGTAAGGTATGGTGGGTCAAAGGGCACGCCTTGTGGGTTAATATTCTGGACTCCCATTGTATAACAGAACTAATGTTTCACTTTATACATTAAATACTCCAATACTTTCTTTTTGCTGTAAAAAATTTGTTGGCTTTCACGTTATCTGTCCCCACACTGCATTCCCATTGTTATCAGCATCTCGTTTTACTATGTATATGTTTTAATACAATACATAAAATATATATTTTGTATTTTTTACATAGTATGTAGCCTACTTGTAAAAATGCTTACGGTAATGTTTCCATGCACAAGCTTACACATATTAGTTTAGGTTTTAATACAAACTCAGTTGTTAATTTGTTGAAACCCTTCTCACCTATGTGTTTTTAAATGGTACTGTATAACAATCATTATATTTTGTAGCAAATATTTTAATTTGTTGTAACACAAGTATTGTTTTCTTTACAAAATAAACTAACAACCAAAACACTCTTTCCTAACCTTACACATGAAGCCATTATGATTTTCGTATGCAGTTAAGCGATACAATGTTTTACAACTGTTGCACTTCTTCTTCTTCTTCTTATTCTTCCCAATATCTTGTATCAATAAAATCGCTTAGTTAAAACATCAAAAATTTAGTGCACATACAGATAATGGGAAGGTATCCATGATTTTCTCGATAATATCTGTGTAAATTCTAAGCATCATTGAAAAGAAGCACTGACCCAGATAATACATAATATTTCTAATTTATCTGTTATGATTCTGTTGTGGCTGTGATGTTGATTGTTCTTTCATTTAAGTAACAAATTAATAACAGTATTATATTACTGAAATTGTATTAATAACAGTATTGTATTAATGTATTAGTAACAGAATGTTTTATTAAACAATTTCACTTCTATTTTTTAGTTTATTGCTGAATATTTTTTTCTAATTGTGTTTCATTCTGTAAATAATAAAAAAATACATAAAATAAATAAATAAAGATATTTACTACATGAAATGTATTACAATTGTGATGGCTTCAGAAATTAAAATTGTTCAGTAAAAATTAGGCTGGTAGTATGTTATGGCAGTACCTGCCTGCAAGTTTTACGTACAGATATCTATTGGAAGGGGTAAATAGCCTTGATGTAAATTATTCTCTTTTTCAAAAGTATTCATGCATCAGATAATAAAATATTACAATACTACTGTCCATGTCGTTAAAGTTATCACGGCTGGTAGCAGGCCCCAGGCCACATCTAATAATCCAGTGCATTATGGTCCGTGCATTGGGAGCTCTATAAGAAGCTCAGCAGGCAGAACACAGGCCCTTCATCCCACACAACCCCTGGTCATCATTAAAGAGATATTGCTAAAACAGTATTTGATTCCAGAAGTTTTCTGTAAAATATCCATTTGCTTATATTACATATGAATACACATTATTCAGCATTATATTATACATAATGTCAGTTACTTAATCAATCATATTTTACTTGATATTGATCATACACGGTGTTACAGATATTCTTTATTTTATGGATTATTAACCAATTTATTTTAAAAACAAACCATTTAGAATTTAGTTACTTATAACTACTAAATATAATATAATTATGATTATAATTCATTTTTCCAGGTTTAATAACATACATCAATATCAGCAGCGTTAAAACATTTATGAAAATACAGAATGTTCTCTCATCATTTAAGATAGTTGTGTGTGTAGTTGTAATTGTAGGGGGTGTCTATGAACTCTGCCAAGGTTAGTAAACTTTTTTATTTGGATTTATTTCCATATTTAGTACAGTTATATTATTTATGACTTAATTTGCGAAAATTGTAAGGAGAAACTTAATGAACAGATAATACAATCAGTTATCTTATTAAGTATAAAAATAATTCAGAACAGATGGATTATATTTAAGTAATAAGATTATTTAAACATAATGTTTTAGTAAAAGGGTAGCTTTGTAGCAAATATAAATTTGTAAATTGCAGTAACGTGTAGTAGAAAAAGTATTACATTTAGTACATTAAACACATATTTCAATAAATAATAAAAATTACATTTAATATAGAGTACAATAATTCTCTGTATTTGCGGAAGTTATGTTCCAAAATTTACTGGGAATATAGAATCCATATAGAAACCATAAACACAGAAATTAAAGGACACTACTGTATACATATTTATAGTGTTTTATACCTACTTTATAGGTATACTAATAAAATTAAATACAGCATATGTAAATGGCAAATTTCTATATCTTAATTGGCAAATGTTAAAAATAACAGGAGTGGTAGTACTGTACTTACACACATAAAAAGAACAAGTAGTTAAAGAAAGAATGATGCTTTACACATAGAAATCATATAATAGAATGTCTAAAATTACATTATATGTTTGTAAACGTGCACAAACTATGTATGAAAAATTAGGCATGAGACTAAAAATTGAATAACATTGTAGAGTTTTAATGTGACAGAATAGTGTGTTAATAGGTTTTAAAAAGTCATAAGTTTTTCTTTTTAATGTTTATTTATAAACCTACGTATACTTTTTTAAGTAAATTTAAATAGTTTGTTCCATAGAAGGAATAGAGTCTGTATAAAATGATAACAGTATTGAGAAAGTTTAATCCCTTTAGAAAAACTTTAATGTTTAAAGTTGGATTAATTATATTGTCTTCTGTATTTGAATTTGTTATTAATTCTTCTGTCTCTTGACCATAAGTTCTTTGACCAGTCACTTGGAAAATTTGGTAATTCGCTTGTAAAATTTTAAATCCCTGCCAATGTGGTGAGAACTTCATTTACATTCACTTATGGTGAGGTTTTCAGTAGACAGTTCACAAACGGTCAACTTTGTACAGCTTTTTCCAACAAGAAATTTTCCAACCATAAATATGAAATTTTGCCTATACAAATCATGAAATCAGTCAAAAATAATGGCTCCATAAATACAAAAGTTTGCAATATAGAATGCACAAATACAGAGAGTATACTGTACTGCAAATATACTGTAGATTTACACTTTATGTGCACATTGAGGTAAATCAAAAGCCACAAGTGATCTTAAAAGTAAAAGCATTTACTCTACTATGCTCTAAAAATATTTTTTAGCACAAATATTTTTAATGGAACAAATCTGAGCATTGTTCAGTCTTTTTTTCATTAACTGTCCAGTTATGTTATGTCCAACAGTTTTGTGTATCAGTCACTCAAAACTACAGAAGAATAACTATTCTTCTGTAGTTTTGAGTGACTAATATGAAAACTTGATCCTTACAGCTTTTAAAAATACTGTTTTACTTTATTTATAGTTTTGTAAGTTGCACACCACTATAGAAAAATTATTCCGATTAGCGCTTTCATCAGATCGGAAATAGCAACAGAAATCATATTGTACTTCTGTTGTATCATATTGTATTTCTGTTGTTATTTCCGATCTGACGATGAGCTGAGAAGCTTGAAAGCACTAATCGGAATAATTTTTCTATAGTGGTGTGCAACAGTGATAATTCTGTTTGTGATTATAACCGCTAACACAACTTTCTTAATTAAAGTTTTGTAAGTGTTGCTCATTTTTAAAATGAACCTCAATTAACTTGTTTTCCTTATACTTAGGAAATATGAAGAATTTAAATCAGGGCTTTCAAGGATCTAAGACTGGTATAAAAGACATAGTCTTAGCAATTTACAGTGGATTGTGGGCATATGATGGATGGTAAGTTTTGTCGGATTTTGTTTATCACTTACAAAAATTTAAAGTTTTGAATCATATTGCACTGTCAAATACTTCTGAATTTCATTTACCTGAGCATATACCCATGTATTTATAGAATATGTTTTTACAGTTTATAAAGTGAGCTTAGTCATTGAGATTAATCAGCACATTTAGAGAAATAAGAAATGATTTTATTAAATTAAATTAATTTTTCAAACTTTAAAAAAGTAAAATTCTGAATTACATTAATCTGTTTTATTAATATATTTAGTTGTAACTTCTGATACTTTCAGACTCTGGCAGTTTAATTTTTGCAGAATTATTACACAAATTAACTACCTTATTATGATAATCATGTAATACTACAAATAATACTGTTCTGTCAGAATCTTCTGTGTAAACATTTCATTTAACTAACAACTTTTAATCTATTTATTCCAAACATCATTACATTTCTTCCTCCTTTTCTTAGTAACTGGTAGGTTTGCGTTATCTAATTTAACTATCAGCTCATGTGTTAAAATCTGAATCATAAAGTTTGAGATTGGATCCATTTGGGTTCTGATAGACAAAAATCCCTGACATTGAAATCTCGTTCTACTTTCTTGTCACCAAGCTGCATTGACTTCTAGCACTCAGTATATCTGAATAAATATCTGTGATGCTTTTGCTTTTCAGTAAACACCACTGAAGAAACTTTAAAAAATTAAGATTTTAAATCAATTTATTACTAAATAAGTGTTAATTCCTTTTTCAGACATTATCTATATTAGGCTTTTTCCTTGCACGAATTTTATTGCGTGCGCGTGCGCGCGCGCGCGTGTGTGTGTGTGTGAAGTCATATAATCAGGAGCATGTCAATGCAAATTTTCACCCAGGGAAGGTGACTTTTTGGCATCCCCTTCTTCATTGCACCCCTCACAATTTCATATTTTTGTATTGACAATCTCAGTTTCAAATTTTAAAGCTTGTTTACTTGATGTTATTAGAAAAGAACACTTTTTTTATACTCATATTTTTACTTTTGTATTTGTTACATGGATAGGAAAATTTTATTTTGTTTAGACTTTAGTTTGGTGCCCTAGGTGGCCACCCATGGTCCCAGGCCTTAAGCAGATATGCTTATACCTGGCTCTGGCCCTTAAAAATACAGGTTTAATTGATTTAGATCTGTAAGAATTATCAATTAATTTCTATAAACATTGATTAGTCTGTAAACATGAAATGCATTTATTTTATTACACACTACTGTATTTGAAAGAAAAGTACCCGTCTATGTCATTTAATTAATTTGTTATAGGTCTTCAGTTACCATTGTTGCAGAAGAAATTAAGAAACCAAATGTGTAAGTTGATTCACATTATGTTGTTTTTACAAAGTTTTCATATATGTGTATATTTTAGCTTGATTTAACTATTCAATTAATTCCAATAAAGGTTTTGCCAATATTTTAAATTCAGTACAATAGAGAGTTAAAAATCTGAACTAATCAGGACTAGGAGGAGTTTGAATTATTGATTTGTTTGACTTTTCAAACATAACAATTATAATGTTACAGTAACAGTACAAAAAACAAAAGTGAATTGTGTGGTGTTCAAACATTAAATATGTATTGTAAATGTATATGAATTTTACTTATGTATTTTTTCACTTCGTATCCAAAACATAAACATGGTAATATTATTGTAAAACATAAAATATACAATATTATTGTATCACTCACTATATTGTACTATGTTTCTTTAGAAACTGACTCTGTTACTAAATATTTTTAAAAAATGTAGTACTGTAGAGTTTTACTGAATTGAAATTTTTATGGAAAAAATTAATGAAAATAATCACTTTTTTTTCTTGGCACTATTTTTGAACAATATTTTGCAGCTGTAAGATATCTCATGCTTTTTAGTGGTAGTAGTTGTATTGGACATGATTCTGGTTATTGCTCATACCATGATAGTGCAGTTTCTAGTACTGAAACATTTCTGTATTTTTGCCCAGTAGGCTCAGTATTTTTGCCGTGTCCTTCATTTTCTTCATTGGATTCATTTTAGCTCATACAAGTTTCATTTATGCATTTAATGATTTCATCAGCATTTAAAATAGGGAACCCTATTGAGTCCATATGATTATGCAACCATTCTTTTGCATCATCTGCATCCCAATCTTCAGTTCCAGAAATTTATGTGGAAAAGAGGTTAGTAATTTCATTTAATATTTGTTCCTCATCACCGTCAGTTCAAGTTGTTTGTTTCATTTGAGCTAAGCTACAGTTTTTCCAGGCATTTTGTAAGTTAGTAGTAGTAAGTAGTCCCATGCACTGGCTAACATGTGACAGTTAAACTTCTTAGAAAAGGCACTTTCAGAGTCACTTACTTCCATAAGTAATCGGAGAACTTGTTTCTTGTAAAGTCTCTTCAGTTTTTCTATTAATTCCTGGTCCAATGGTTGAAGGAATGCTTTGGCATTTGCGGGTGAAACATAACTTTAAGTCATCATCGATGTTATTCAGTATTTCTGCAAGGATGTGAAGGAGCATTAACTTTCCAACTTTTATTGTTTTCTTTGATTTTTTAACCAATGGAATTAAATCTTTAGTGTACCACTTCTCAGACCAATTGAGTTTATCCATGCATTGTTCTGTGCATTATAAGTGACTGGAAGGCAGGTGACACTTTTTGAAGGGCAGGGTTTCTTTGTCTTCCCCATCATTGACAACAGCAAACACGGAGTGCCACTTACATTGACACAAACTACAAACTGTAACTCTGACTTTGCTACTTTTAAATCCAGGAGGAGCTTAAAATTTAAAGCTTAAAGTTTAAAGTTTCTCTTCTAGATGCTAATAATTTTCTTGGAAGATATTTTCAAAATATCCGATTTTTAATTTTTGGCACTGTAAACATTGTTTTTTTGAATAGCCTATACTTTCAATAAAGACCATAAATTGTGTTTTCAAAGACTCCGCTGCACTAAATTCACCAGAAAAATTTTCACTTCAGTGTGTGAAGTTCACAAACCCCATGCCACAATTTCAGGCTTTTAACCTGTCTGTACTAGCTTTAATTTTGGAAAGCTGTCCTATTTTTTGTACATAACCAGAGCTTTCTGACACAACAAAGGTCTGGAATTAGTTCTCTTGAACTTAATCGTTGCATGAACCACAAATCACGATGTCGTCAAGGGAAAATAATTTGCTGTCCTCATTGTTTTTTGTAAATTTTTTCAATATTTTATCCATCATCTGAATCACGTTTTGAAGCAAAGCTTAAAAATTTTCGTTAATGTTTTTAATGCTTGTAATAATTGACTTTCCAACTTTGTAAACTTTGGCTAATGTCATACATTCTCCATTTGAAAGCCTGTTTAAAATTTCAACCTTTGATACAATGGTTAAAAATATTTGTCTCCTTTTAGGAGTCACAGGTAATGATAAAACTTTAAGTCGAAATACTCAATAAAAAATGTAATTAACTGAAACTACAACACATTAATAACACACAATATGAACTATGCTAAAAGTAACACAGAAAATTAGATTACACTAAAACTTCAAAAAATATAAACGTATAGTCCAACCAAGCAAGCAGTATCAAAGTGAATGAACTGAATAAAGTAAGAAAACCCTATGTGCAGAGTAACCTACTGGAAACAAAACAGAAAAGATGTTTTTTATGACTACGAACTCATCAAATGGGTAATTATTGTATGATACACTTTACTGACACCAGCAAAAGTAAATCCTTATCTGTAATTCCTTTCATAACACACTCATGTAACAATGTATGGAAATAGCAGCCGATTCAGAATAAGCAAGACATTTGTCTTATCTAGAGTAACAAAGTCATTGAATTATTCTTCTTTTCTGTTTATAGAAAATACTCTAAGATAATACCAGTACAGTTCTTATTTTAAAATCAAACAAACCTTCATTTTGTGCTTTCACTCCATGTCTGTTGAGAAGTTTGGATTTTTGAAGGTTCATATTACAGTAGAACTTCCCATAACCTGAATAATGTGGGCAGGACACATTCCAGATATTAGAAAATTCTGGATATGATGAAATGAGAGAAAATACTATTATGATATTTTAAATAAATTACACTATAATTTATAATACTGTATCTGTACTCAGGGCCGCCGCTAGGGTACTTGTCGCTGGTTTGCAGTTTTACCTTTGCTGCCCTCCTGAATATACTTTTTGTATCCCTACTTTGTGACACTATTTAATATTATTTTAATTGGGTAGGTACTTTATAGTTTACCAGCATCAACATGCATGCACCTGTCTACAAAACCACAAAGAGACCGCAGCTATAACTCAGATATAAATGTCGCACAGTACCTATACGCTTTATTGGCAGTCAAAACAAAGGCTGATGCCAGTATACTGTGGCAATGCTAACAAAACAAATATAAAGAACAACTAAATAAATGTTAATGTCATATACCAACATCTAGTCGGTATTAATTGTTTTCATTTATTTTGCAATGTCTGCTGATGAATTTGGCAGTCTATGGCTGCCCCATGTGCGGTGCACATTTCACACATATGGTAGTGGCGGTCCTGTCTGTAATACAATAATTAAGATATATATAAATGCAGTATTTGTAAATAACTACAGTATTTTCTTAATTTTATAATTTAATATGTTTTAACTTTTTTATTTTTCTGTTGCTTTTTATATTTTCCTATTAGCATAAGTGGAAGACAGTGATCTCACAATTCATTACTACACAAGAGAATAGTTACATTTTCTTTATTCTTTTTGTAACCGGGTGATTTTTTTTCTTGTTTACTAACAAGACTTTGCAGGTAGAATCTTTAAATTAAGGCCCATCTCATCAGCATTATATTTGATCCTTCATACACCTTTCTGTTAATTTTTAAATTTTTCTTTAAATTCAGTAGTACCACTTTTATTGCTGGATAACTGCTATCCACTTACAGCTAATTGTCTAATGCCATAGCAAGATTTTCATGCATTTAACCAACCATAATTAGTACAGAACATTTTATATTGTACAGGGTCCGTCACGGGAATCGCATGGTTTTCAAATAAGATGTACTTAGTCAGTTTGGCTTAAAAAATATTTTTATTTATGACAATACATAGTGTATGTTGGGAATTTCATTGTTCATTTATGTTTTGAAGATCACGTCGCTCAGATGTTGGCCATTTATGTTAATGCATGATTGTAGCCGGTCCCGAAAACTCCGAGTAGCGTTAATTAACATCTGACGTAGAATACGAACGATTTCCTCCTGGATTGTCGTCTTCAGATCTTCAAGGCAGCGTGGCTTGTTAACATATACTCGGGACTTGAGATATCCCCACAAAAAGAAGTCACATAAGCTTAGATCGGGGGAGCGAGGAGGCCAGCGAAGATTGCCATAACTGGAGATAAGGTGGCCTGGAAACTAATCCCGTAAGACAGCCATTGAATTACGAGCTGTGTGTGCAGTTGCACCATCCTGTTGAAACCATACTCTCCTCATTGTCCATCTGTGACGTCGAAGTTCTGGGAAGAAGAAGGTTTGGAGCATCGTAATGTAGCGCTCTGAATTAACAGTCACAGTAATGCTGTTTTCCTCAAAAATTACGGGCCAATAATGCCCTTCTCCCCAACTGCACACCATACTGTTACTTTTGGGCTGTGAAGAGGGGACTCATGTAACATCTGAGGATTTTCATTACACCAATATCTACAGTTTTGTTTGTTAACGAACTCATTCAAATGAAAATGGACTTCATCACTCATGAGAAAAATCATGTTTTCATTATTGACCATGGTTTCAAGCATGGTTTCACAAAAGACACGACGCTGTTCATAATCACCTACACTAAGTTGCTGACATACCTGAATTTTGTATGGGTGATAATGAAGATCTTTGTGCAGAATCCTTCGCACTGTTGACTCGTTAATCCCTAAACTCGCAGCATGCATGCGAACCGACCGTTTAGGGCTCTGTATCGCAGACGTCCTAACTCGCTCGATGTTTCCGGGCGTACAGGCTGTGTTGACAGGGCCAGGTGGTTTTTTCTTCATTACGGAGCCAGTTGTGTTGAAGTTTTCAAACCATCTCAAAATGGTGTTGCGGTCTGGAACAAGTCAGCGGACCGGAATATTAAAATGGGTGCGAAAGTCACATTGTGTCTGCGTCGCTGACTCATTGTTTACGAAAAACCGCCGGAGAGCGAACGTACGATGCTCCACGTTCCACGACATGGCGGCAACTAAACTTCCCACTCTAACGAACAAATCAAGGCCAACCCACACTCACTGATGCCAACCGCTCGGCCGTACTACCCAATACAAAAACATGCGGTTCCCGTGACGCACCCTGTAGCTTAAAAGACCAAATTTTTTCTGTATCATGTAAAGTAGGCCCTGACTGAGGGGTTCCTTTTTTTCTTCGGTTAAGAAACCAGACACAGAGAGCTTCATTTAAAATTTTATAGTTACAGTTCATCATAATTTTAGTGTAGTTGCCCACTACCAGGTTTTGCAGAAAATTTTATTAACTTTTCTTTTCCCTTCATCCAATCACTAACAGTTGGCTTTCCAATGTTTAAGTCAGCTGCCACAGCATGCAACAGTTCACTGTTTTCAACCCTGTTTATGACTTCCACCTTCTTTTTTCGACTGTAATCACTGCTCGTTTCCTTTTTGTTGTCATCACAACAAGAACTTCAATAACAGACATGAACAAAAATAACTTCACAGATCACTAGCCTACGATGGACTGGTCAGACTTGTACCTGTACTGTGTTTACACCATGCTTATACAAATTCCTAGAAGTTGGAGTATGACTTTGTAGAAATTGTTTTGTCATAAAAACAAAAATAACGGTACCTAGTTTACTGAAAGTCATGTTCGTAGATCCTAATTGTAGGCTGTTTGGAAACAACTGGTTTTCTTACAACTATATTACCATCAACAAACCTTAAAATGATCCACTACTAAAATTTTCAAATTTGTATTTTTTCCAAGTCTTGATCTTTCCGGTTATGAGAGATTCCATGTCCAGATGTGAGAGGTTCTACTGTACTGACATTCAGATTTTCAGTGTCCTACTGTATTTTTCCAAACAAACATAATAGTCAAGAGCGCATGTTTAATACATATGAAGGGCTTATTTTAATAGTGGTCCAACTCCAGTTTCTGTGAAAATGGAATTAACTGCAAATTTCAACTCAATAAAATATCATTTATTTATTTTAAAAATGGTTCATCTCCACCTTCTTTCTACACACTGCAGAGTGCACCACAAGATATACTTATAAATGAAAGCAGAATTTTTTTAATTTCAGTAGTGGTACAACTCCAGATAATCAGCTGTTTTATTTCAATAATGGTATACCTCCATTTTGCTTGTTTAGGCAGATAAATATTATTTAGTGTGTCATTATAAAGGACCCTATAGACGTTACGATTTATCGGACCCGATATCGGGTCCGACGCGACGGTTCCCGATATCGTGACGTGTGTAGGCTCGTCGGTTGACTAAATAATTGGGGTTCCGATATCGGGTGGTCGGGCGGTCCGATACCCCCACCACTTCTCCCTGTCGATCGGCGCGTGTGTAGCACTATCGGACCTGTCGGGACACGATCTCCTTCTCCTTTTCACTCGTGCAACCATTTCTTTTGTGTTTGTGTTGTCACTATTTTGTTTATTTTGACATGATAATGTCTTTTAGCTGGACATCGTTCGAATCTTTCGTTAACATTTTATTTACCGTCACGCTGTGACATCATCATTGCATGACGCTTCCACACTTTCGATTCCCCACAGTCTAGAAATTTGATATGTAAACGTTTGCGCATGATCGGGAGGTTTGAAATTGGAACATGTGTACAGTTGGACCCGATCAGGCCCGATGTCGGCCCCCCGATATCGGGTCCGATAAATCGTAATGTCTATAGTCGTAACGTCTATAGGACCCTTAAAGATGAGTCACTTAAAGGAATCAGATGTTGCTGATTGTTTTAACATGGAAATTAGTGGCTCTGAACAAACAGATGATGAAGACTTGGATCCAGATTTCAAAATTTCTACAGGTACAGGAAATTATACATTTCATTTTTTTAGTACGGTATAATAAAACATTTCCCTATTAGGTTATGTTCAAAGTATTATAGTGTTACATAAAATTATACTTAGTAATTCTGTACTTTTTGTTCTTAAAAAAATGTACTCATTAACTGGGAAAGAAGGAATTTTCATTCTTGAACATTTCATTTTTGGTATTGTAATACACTATAGTTTTAGTAGCTTAATAAGTATGCAAAATTGACAGGTTAACAAGGGTCATCGTCAGTTAATGTTCTATTCATTACTATTTTATATACATTGTCAATGATAAAATGCTGGAATAAATTATTTGGAATGATATCCATTTATTATTTCAAACCTGTCGTTTCACATCAAGGAATAAATTTAGGTGATAATGATTCTACAGAGCCATATGCAAAATTTTGAAAGGCCTACACTTTTCATTAAGGTTTTACTCTATTTTTGTTGTGTGATTAGTCAAACATTTTACTAATAATTTCTTGATATCTTTGACAGTTTTTATTTAATGTAAGCTATGTTGAATGTATTAAAACTTTTTTCTGAACCGAGTATACCCATTTATTAAATTCTTAAAAGATTGTTAGTGAGCTTCTAAAAAACTATTCATCTATGTCTCATCTATAAAAATTACAAGAATCTGTTTTATGTTTTTGTAATTTCCAGATTCGAGTGAAGACACTGAAGTAAATGATGCTGTGAATGATGTTCTAAACAATAACAGAGGAAAACAAGTTCTAGGCAAAAAGGGACAGAGAAAAGAGTATGAAGTAAATATTCGAAAGAGGAAAAGAAATGGTGGTGAATCTTATTTAACAAAAGCTGGTAAGATTGTTCCAGCTAAAATATTTAATAACGTTAACTGTCAGTGCCCTCGTAAATGTATTGATAAAATTACTGAAAATTCAAGGAAAACACTGTTTGAAAAGTTTTGGTCTATGGCCGATTTTAATCTTCAAAATAGTTACCTAAATGGATTGTGTACTAGTCAGTCAGTCAAACGTAGACGTCCATCCAATGGAAATGGAAAACAGAAGGGTCATATCTATACCTATCATTTGAAAATCGATAGCAATAGGTTTGTTGTGTGTAGGCTTCCGAATAAAAGCAAAACTCAAGGCACACCTCTAGTTGACAAAAGAGGCAAACATGTAAATAGATATTGCATACCTGATGCCATTTCAAATGAAATAAAAGACCACATCAGAAGCTTTCCTGTTTCTAAAAGTCATTATTGTAGAGAAAACAATCCTAACAAAATGTATTTAAATCCTGATCTAAATACTGTATTTCTAAAATGTATATATTATACGTAGAAAAATGCAAAGAGGAAAACATATCTTTCTGGAGAACATATCTATAGAAAAATTTTTTATAATGATTTTAAACTGACATTCAGACATCCTCGCCAAGAGCACTTGCGACACACTAGACTTAAACATAAAGGCTTTTTTAGAAAATGAAGAAAGAAATGTGTTAATACTTAAAAAGGAACTTCATCTTAGAAAAGCTGAGGCTGCAAGATCAGCAATGTCATCTGATGCTGAATCTAGCAAGCTACCTAATTCTCAGATGCTAGTATTCACATTTGACTTACAGAAGGCACTTGCCTACCCTAAGTTAACCACTTCTGTGTCATATTACAAAAGAAATATATATGTATATAATTTTGGATGTCATAATTTAACAAAAAATTAAATGTTTATGTACTACTGGGATGAGGTGTCAGGATCTCGTGGGTCCCAAGAAATTGGTACATGCTTATTGAAACACATAACAAATTTTATTTCATCAGAGAAACACATCGTTGGCTACAGTGATACGTATAGTGCCCAAAATAGAAATTTATATATTGCACTGACCATGATGCGAATCACACAAGATCTTAACCTAAGTGTGGAAACTTTTTGATTTAAAATTTTTGTTACCTGGCCATTCGTACCTCCCTAATGACAGAGATTTTGGTCATATACAGAAGAATTTAAGAAAAAAAATAAATTATTTATATTCCAAATGAAATTTTTAGTGTAATACAAAACACTGGTAAAAAATGTAAATTTATTTGCACTGAAATGAAACACAGTGATTTTTTAGCTATTAAAGAATTACAAAATGAAATAACTAGACGTAAGAAAAATGAAGACAAGGTTGATTGCAATTGGCTAAAAATAAAATGGATACGATTTGAAAGAAGTAAGCCATACATTATGAAATTCAAAGAAACATTAAATGAAGATGTAGAGTTTTTCACCTTAAACTTAAAACCTAACAAGACAGGAAGACCAAGACATTTTGGTACAGTTCCCATTCCGTCTTTGTATCCTGAACCACGGAGAATTGATGAGAAGAAGAAAAAAGACATGATTGATTTATTTCCTTTTATCCCATCAATTCATCATGATTACTTTAATAATATAGTTACTACCAAAGATAATAACAGTTCAGATGTTACTACTAGCAAAAATAATAATAATAAATCTACAAAGAAGAAATAAAGTTAAAAAGCAGCTTATTGAAAACTGTCTGATAATGTATATATTTTTCTTTTATTATGTATTATTTTTTGTATTTCATCACATTTTATAAATTAACAATACAGTAGTCTTTCATCCATTGCACAGTTGTTTTTATTTCCTGGTGGTCTACCTCCATCATTATCTAAAGAAATTACTGAAGATGTTGAAAATTGTTTATTTTAACAGTGGTCCATCTCCTTTGACCATTACCTTGGAAACCACATTACATGGAGCAATTCAGGTTTATAGCATAAAATATCGGTATGGAGAACCATACATGACTTCCATATTCTAAGATTTAAATTTAAAATCATTTTCGAAATGAAATATTACCATAGAAACTACTTCTTTCTACTTACTGCTTTAGCCTTAACCACAGTACTGTGGTCACTAACATATACCACCTCACGTTATCGCACTCGATTTTCACTGATGATGGAAGTCGATGGCATTGCCGAAACGTCTGGTTTTGTAGAAAACATTGGACTACGGCCAAATATCCCGGGAAGGAATTTTAACAAAAACTATTTCTTTGTTGCCGATAACGTTGTACACATATATATAAAAAATATGCGTAAAATTAATGGCTTGTATAAGTTAATGATTGATCTCCATTAAGTAGTGCTCAAGTTTCCAAAGTTTTAATATTATGATGTCCGTAATTAAAACATCAGAGCAGGTTTAGTGTGAATGAGGGTACACCGTGGACTAAAATTTTCAACATTTCCTATTGAGCGTTGCTTAGAGTAAAGCTGCGAATCTACAGTGTATGTTTCACAGAACAAACACGCGAAAAAGAAGAAGCACTCCGAAGTCACTCATGGACCCTCAGCATCTTGCAGAGGGTTCATTCCCTAAAGACGAAAAGTCTATCTATGAATCGTTCCTCTGTAAACACGTGCAGTTACACTGCCCAGCGATCCACAGGAAGCAAATTGATGTCCATTTTTTCGGCTTGCACGCGTTATGTTGCTGTGGGCTTCGGCACTTTCCATTTAAAAAGCGTGCAAATGTAAGAAAATAAACATGAGTGAGGCCAGAAATAATGCGAATTTTGTGTGTGTGTGTGTGTGTGTGTGTGTGTGTGTGTGTGTGTGTGTGTGTGTGTGTGTGTGTGTGTGTGTTCCCTGCCTTTTTATTGCTGTAGTCATAATAATAAAATGGAAACGTAGACATTACATAACTGAGATATGCTTACCTGCCACGAACGATATATTATTTTATACATGTACGAGGTGTGTTCAAAAAAAGACCGAACTATTTGTGTAGCACGTCAACTAGCGCATAGAGCGAGCTGCAGAATTAAGTGCTGCTAGCGACAGGTTTTGACGCCTGAATGCCGTTTTCTCTGTTCCGTCACGATCTTCAGTCTTCGAGCTACATGCGCTGTAGTGGGCACGGGCACACACCGTCCGGCGGATTTATAACGAAGTGAGAATGAAGATCTTAACACAACATGTGTGTATAAAATTTTGCTGCTGACTTCGTAAAATCTTTACAGAGCTATTTCCATTGTCTTCCAAAGTTTTCATTACCATTTGCATTGGTACGCAGTTGTTGACCGATTTCAAAACGGGTCTCTTTCTGATCATCGTCAACAAACACAGTAAGAATTTTTCAGTGATACGATACATTTAAATTTTTCTATCAAAATTTAATTTTATGATCTTAAATGGATTCTGTCAGAAAGTATCGGCATTTAAACGATGATTTACAATTACCACATCACGAGCTCTCTTCCCATGATCTTTGATATCGCTTTGATCTGCACCGACCATTGTTTTTCCCTCTTTAAAAATTCTTAAACTAATCGTTCGCCTCACGCAGGCTTCCGCATATGCTTAATTGAAAACCAGAATGTCTCTGAAAAGTTTTAACCTAGTTTTGCAGCAAAATTTCATACGCACACGTTGTTCTCGCGGTCTTTCTTAATCGCTTTGTCACTAATCCGCCGGCCAGTGTGTGCACGTCCCCACTCAATGTGATATACCTCAAAGACTACTGCTAATAGCGGAACACAATAAGTGGTAGTTTGTTGTCAAAAACTATCGCTAGGTGCGCGCAAAGTCGCGGCGCATCGTTTGTGCGGATTGATGTGTTACTCAAAAAGTTTGGTCTTTTTATGAACACACCTCGTATATTAACTCATACATAATTTACATTAAAATGAAAAAATTATAATTTTATTGCCTGGCAACAAAATTATTTTATTTTTAACAATTACCATTGTTTGAAAAAGTTTAAATGAAGTACTTTACTGTTGTTAAAACGTAAAACGTTGCAGGTAAACTACCCCTTTCCCTTAACCGACCTTCACCAAAAACAATAGGTCTTGAGAACTCTACAATTTAGGGCTGTATGCAAATAATCTTTTGATTCTGTTTGAATTTGCGGCTGTTATCGTTTGCCATAGAAAATACCCTTGTTAAAACATAAAACGTTGCAGGTAAACTACCCCTTTCCCTTAGCCGATCTTCACCAAAAACAACAGATCTTGAGAACTCTACAATTCAGGGCTGTATGCGAAACATTATTTGATTCTGTTTGAATTTGCGGCTGTTATCGTTTGCCAAAAAAAAAATTTTTCCCTTGATAAAAAAAACTGTTGCAGGTAAACTACCCCTTTCCCTCAACCGATCTTTACCAAAAACAATAGGTCGTGAGTACTCTACAAATCAGGGCTGTATGCGAAACATTATTTGATTCTGTTTGAATTTGCGGCTGTTATCGTTTGCCATAGAAAAAAAAATCTAAGACAGACAGACACTTTTTGAAAAACGACTTTTTTCATGTTTTGAGTGTAGTACAATCAGAATCTGCAATAATCTCGAACACGATTTTTTTTGCCATCACCATACTTCCATTTCCTTAAGGAACATGGAAGTAAAATAAGTATTTCATTGTCAACTAGTTGGTATATTTACCTATTCATAATTTTCATTAGTGAATTTTCTGTATTGTCTAAACTGTAGAACCTTCTTTCTAATAATCATAGAAACTGGAGTTGGCCACTATTAAAATAAGCCCTTCATATGTAGTAAGTATATTTAATGTGAGGTTCAATGAGCTTGTTCTTTTGCAACATTGTATATATTATTATCCATATAATGTGTGTGTGTGTGTGTGTGTGTGTGTGTGTGTGTGTGTGTGTGTGTGTGTGTGTGTGTGTGTGTGTGTGTGTGTGTGTGTGTGTGTGTGTGTGTGTGTGTGTGTGTGTGTGTGTGTGTGTGTGTGTGTGTGTGTGTGTGTGTGTGTGTGTGTGTGTGTGTGTGTGTGTGTGTGTGTGTGTGTGTGTGTGTGTGTGTGTGTGTGTGTGTGTGTGTGTGTGTGTGTGTGTGTGTGTGTGTGTTTCATAAAGAAAGTGTCAGAAATTTAAAAATGTTTTCCGACACAGTCACAAAAATGTATGTTTGAACATCTAACTTTCAACTTTTAAAAATGTCTCATTTCATTCTCCTACTGTTTGCTTCTGTGATGGAAAATATACATACTATTTCTCAAATGTTGGTATATTCATTTTGTGCAGTATCTTCTAATAAGTTTTGTACTTTTTCAGAAATATTCCACGCAGTATTCTGATAGGTGTGCCATTAATTACAAGTTTGTACACAATGATGAATGTTGCTTATATGACTGTGCTTTCTATACCCGAAATGATCTCAGTACCTGCTGTAGCAGTGGTAAGTAATACATTACCTTGTACTGTATAATTTACATTATTTTGTTACTGAAGTTTATAATTATGTTTTTCTTAAGCTACAGTATTCATGCATACAATACATGTACAGAGTATTTTTGTTTTATAAATTCTTTGTTTTCTATAAATATACATTGTGTTCATGTATATGTTAAGGCCTTTTACAGAATACTGCAGGACACACTTAGGGTTGCTACTACTGCAACAAAGGGTTGCAGTGGTATTCCAAACTATGTTAAAGATGTTCACCAGTCAAATATATGCAAATCTTTGTGATAAGTCACTTAGTCAATACAGTAGTTCAAAATTGTAGATTGAACCATAAAATTATAATAGTACGGCAAGTACAATAGTTCTTAAATTAGGTGTAAACCATAAAATTTTCTCCTTGTATCAAATATTAGTATTCCTGGTAGGTGGAGGAAGAACCTATAGAGTGCCAGTCCCCCACATAAACTTTTAACCTATATGTACTCCAAGATGATAGTATGTGACACCTGTACCAAACTCAGCTGAGTCAGTTTGCACAACAAACACCTATCAGTAATAATGTAAATCAAGAATGGGTTAACATTAGAGTACAAAATATTACAGCATTTAAATCAGATAGAAAGAGATAACCTGAAAATAACTTTGCAGACATAAATGAATATGTGGGTCTAACAGCAATGAATGAATTTTTAGCTGCTCTACAGTGCAGTAAAAATAGAAAGTAACCAGGTACTGATGGGCTGAATTTCAAGCTTATAAAGTGTGTTCCAGCATTGGTGCATGATGTTTATTGAACTTTGACAATCGGTGCTAGACCACTGGTCATATTCCTGAAGATTGGTGGATGGTTAAGGTAGTCCCCATATTCAGGATAGGAGATCATAATCACTGTGAAACTATAGATGAGTCAGCCTGCTAACACATCTTACAAGTTGTATGCATCTCTCCTAGCAAAACTTAGGAATGCAATAACAGAGTCATTCTCTCAGAGTCTCAGCATGGTTTCAAGAAGGGCAGGTCATGTTTAGATTGCATCTGCACAATAGCCCAGGTCATTAAAAAAAAAAAAAACAGACTATCAGTTGCCCACATACATAGTTTTCATCAACTTTGGAAGTGCATTTGATAGAGTGACATTGGCAGGCTGTAGGCAATAATGGTAAAGAAAGGGATCCCACAACACCTCATTAGAGCCATACTAAGGCTTTATGTGGAAAACAAAATCTCAGTTGGGACAGGAAATCTGAGAACAACTCCTAGTGTACATCTACTCAATTGTGGAGTACAACAAGGGTACCCATTATCACCTTTTCTTTTTAATTTGTATTTAGACAATGCCATACACAATTGGCAGAAAAAACTTCCAGAGCATTTTATATTTGGTAACTCTTCAGTTCACACATTGTTCTTTGCTGATAACCAGCCTATACTGTGAAACTTGAAAAAGCAGCTTGCAGATGGCTGTACACTAATTGCATCAAATCTGCAAGGACTTCGGACTACAGACCTCATGGAGCTGATCCCATACAATCAAAAATTGTAAGTGGTACTGTTCTGGAGCAGGTCACCAATTTTGAATATATGGGCTATAATGTGTCTTGTATTGCAAACAATGACATGGTGAATAAGTTACATAAGTTCAACCATATGCACAGGACTGTCAGGAGAACTCTAAAATCAGTGACTAAAGAAATATGCCTGAAGTTCTACAAGGTGATTGCTCTCCGCACACATCTCTGTGGGTCTGAGGATCCAGATATATGGCAGGAACTGAATATTAGGATTGCCCAGTATTGGCTAAAATGGTTGGAACATCTTAACCGAATGGATGACTGCTGCATCTCCAAACAACTATTAAATTACAAGCCGAAAGGATGGAGATGTATGGAACATCCAAAGAATCACTGGAGTAACCAGCTGTAGTCTATCTAGTCGGAACTGGAACAAACCATTTTTGGTTTAATCCTTGTTGAAGATAATGATGACCATAAAATTTAGATACAGTAGAATCCCAGTATCCATGGATTCAGTTTCCACAGTTTCAGGTATCCTCAGTTTACTGCAGGTTGAAAATATTAAATAGGAAATTTCAGAAATGAACAATTCATAGATTTTAAATGGCACACCATTTTGACTAACATAGGAAACCCTCTCAGTCCATCATGCTCAGTACATGATTCGTCTCTTTTCTTCTCTGTACCCACACTAGCCTGCTTTACTTGCATTCAGTTTATCCATGGATGTTTATATACTAACTGGATGCCCGACTGCCAACCCTGTATGCCTGCGAAACTGAAGCAAGTGTGACGTCACGCCGCCATCTTTAAAACGGGCAAGAGATCTCGAGCCCACAGTTCTACCTATACAACTGGTACATAATTGTGCCATTAATTACGCGACAATTAATTATTTTTTGATGATAAATACATGCTACGGTACGTCCTGAATAATACGATTTTTTGTCAAACCCATCAGCCCGAATGGTAATTCTCACTTACCTGTTAAATCTTTTGCTATTTCCACTCGTAATCGAAGTATTTATTAGCCGACACCGTAGGATCATAGTGTTATGGGAACGTAAAATGAAATTTAAAAACAGAAGTTTCTCAACGAAGAATTAGAAATAAAAGGCTGTATTTCCACTTTCATTATTATTAGGGCTATTTATCTGTATGAAAAGTTGCCGGTACTTACCAGGAACTCGCGAGTTCAATTCCGGGGGAGGTAGATCGATGTAAAAGTTTGAAAAATTCTATAGAGATAAATGAAATTATAAATCTTGAGAAACTTGGCCTCAAGGAGTAGTTGTTTATAATGTATACAAACATTTTTTGTCTAATCACCTGCCAGCGCGCGCCCGGGAAAAATTGTTATAAACAAATTTTTAAAAAAATTCAGTTTTTCGCTCATATCTCCGTTAATTTTACCTGTACCTTAATTTTACAAGAGTTATATTTTAAAGCTAAGGAAATTCTACACGAATTTCATTTTAAAAATATTTTTGTACGAGCAAAAATAAGCGCACTATAAAAAAGTGTAAGTAAGAGGGGACCACGCACCTGCCGTTCTCCACTATTCTATTATATATAATAATAGAACGTTTCCCCATCATTCTATTATATATACTTGCATAATCTCAAAATATTCATATTAAAAAGAGAAATGTATATAGAAGTTATAGATAACCATCGTCGAATTGAAATTACTAAAAGTTGCTGAACAACGCTTGAGCGTGAGACGCGTTGCATCTTCCGTCTCTCTCTTACCTATAGCGCAAACGGACAAAATTAAACTATTATTTACGGCTGAAATATTAATTTTACGAAAAAATTACTAGAGTACTTTTTTGTAGATCTCCATTAGAATAAAATTTTTTTATTCTAAATTTTTTTGATTGGATCAGTGATTGGATACCAATTTAATGGTATAAAATTTAATGATTATGCATGCATTATTTATTAATTTTATTTAATAATTATTAAAAATTATTATTGCAAACACCTAAAAATGGTGGTTATTTGAACGTCACAACATGCTCGACAACACCTGTAAGTTGCACAAAAATAAAATATTTTTTTATAACTTTTCCAGGCATCGATTTTTTGGCAAATTTTGGAGTCGCGCAGCTATCGGCTGAAGTAGCAACTAATTATTATTAATTATCCCAATTTAACCGTAAATTTTCATACCTATTATAATTAAATCTTAAAGGGCAAGGTTTAAGCTTTCAAAATAGCCCAAAAAGAAGTGTCCTGATTATTGCACTTATCGCATAATTATATTTTGAAATTAAGTTATTTTTTAGTTACGATTTTTCCAAAAAAGTGGATTTTAAAAATGGCGAATCTTAAAAACTAAATTTTTGTAATTTTTTTTATTCCTTGTAGTAATCAACCAAAGGGTCTAGACAATGAATTTATACGGGAAAGTTCATTATAAAATTAATAGTTTATTTAATTGCGTATTCTTTAAAAAAAACAGCATTTTGTAATTTCATCTCTTGTACAATATACACATAATGAAATCCTAAACCTTTTTTCATAATAGTCGCATGTAAAGAACTATCATTTTTCGATAGGCACTTTGTTTTGTTAAAATAGTTCAATTTAAACAAGAGTTATAACGTTTAATGAAGCACGCGCGTGCCTCCGCTCGCTAGCCTCGTCCCACACCACGACAGAATTATACGTTATAAACATTTAGACCTCCCGCGCTTGTTTTTGCTCGCACAAAAATATTTTTAAGATGAAATTTGTGTAGAATTTCTTCAGCTTTAAAATTTAACTCTTGTAAAATTAAGCTACGGGCGAAATTAACGGAGATATGAGCGAAAAACTGATTTTTTTTTTAATTTGTTTATAACAATTTTTCCCGGGCGCCGCTGGCAGGTGATTAGACAAAAAATGTTTGTATACATTATAAACAACTACTCCTCAAAAATCGAGACTACTTAGATTTTTTTTGTTCAATTCAGGCTTACGCCGACAGTTTTCCTGCACTATATAAGGAGGTGGATGACAAAAAATCGCTGCAAAACAAAACATGCCAGTTACGCAAAAAAACTGCAAGTTCTCTCCTTTTTTCCGTCGATTTGTGCAACCTACAGCACAACAAGAGTCAGGCATTTTATCTTCTTTTCGAAGTGATAAGTCAAGCAAGCATTAAATCAATTTACACTCCAAAAGGTCCGCACAAATCAACCTAACACCACGTCTGTTTACATTATTTTTGCCCGTTTTAAAGATGGCGGCGTGACGTCACACTTGCTTCACTAGAGAGCGCCCTGTCGGGTATCCAGTTATATTAACATCCATGAGTTTATCTGTACCATTCGTGCTATATGCATTTGTCACCACATACATTATTAGTGTTATTGTGAAAACAACTCTTAATTTTCCTTAATAATGGTTCCAAAATATAAAATTAGTGATTCTGGCAGACACTAAGAGAAGCCATGAAGTGCTATCAGTGAAAAAGTGCAAATTCTCGACTTGATACAACAACAAAAATTGTATGCTGATGATGCTAAGGTGTATGGCAAGAATGAATTGTACATTATTGAGGTGGGGAAGAACAAAACAAAAAATCAGTCTAGTTTTGCTGTGGTGCCTCAAACCACAAAGGTTTCATCTAGAGTGTGTGGTAAGATGTTAGTTAAGGTGCAAAAAGCATAAATTTGTGGATTAAAGATAAGAACAGAAAATGTGTGCCTATTGACAGCAATGTGTTATGGTAAAAGGCCTTGAGCTTTTATGAAGGCTTTAGAAAAGAATCTACTGAAAGAACAGCAAGTAAGGGATGGTTGTATATATTCAGAAACAGGTATAATTTGAAAAATATAATAAAAACAGGAAGGATTGCATCTGCTGATGAAAAAGCTGATGCCAGGTGTCCAGCAGAATTAAAGAAGCTGATCGACAAGGAATGCTACTATCCAAAACAATTCTTCAATTGTGATGAAACTAGCTTGTTATGGAGAAAGATGGCCAGTAGTACACATTCCCAAAAGTGCAAAACAGACATCAGGGTTCAAAGCCTGGAAGGACGGACTAACTCTGATATTATGTGACAATGCTGCAGGGGATATGGTTAAGCCAGCTGCGATGTACAGAGCAAAGAATCCTCATGCTCTTAAGAATAAAAACAAAACCTTTCTGGCTGTTTGCTTGGAGTACAATAAAAAAGCATGGATGACAGCCATGCTATACACCAAATGTATTTGAATGGATTCGAACAGCAATTCGTGTAAAGCAAAACCAAGAAATTATGGAATGCTGGAAATCATTCTCTATTGCCAATGCATTAACATTTATCAAAATGGTAATGGATGTATTAAAACCAGAAACCATAAATGCCTTTTTTTATTCTTTTTATATAGCCTAAAGGTACCATATAATGTTATTATTTTTATTCAAAAATCATATCACTTTTGAAATATTACGACAAAATCAACATTCAGTAATCAGCTGATATAATATGTAAACATGAACACTCTATAACCGAATCAGTTCTTAGGAAGCTTTAGACAACATATGTATCAAAATTAACAATGTCTACAAATTCGTTTTTATAAATAATAGTGTTTTATAATATTGTGAACACAAATGTGCTATATAACCTGACGATGGTCTGTGACCGAAATCGATCGCTTTAAGAATATAAATAATAACATTATATGGTACCTTTAGGCTACCTATATAAAAAGAATAAAAAATTTAATTACAGGTACCATGAATGAAAAACAATAAGTGTAAGTATAAAATACATCACATTATCATTACATAAATGCCTGTTGGAAGAACTTATGAAATGAAGTAGTGAATGATTTTAGAGGCTTCCTACCTATTGATACAGATATGAAGAAAATCATTTATGAAGCAAGACCAACTTGTCCTCACTATAATGTGTCTTGTATTGCAAACAATGACATGGTGAATAAGTTACATAAGTTCAACCATATGCACAGGACTGTCAGGAGAACTCTAAAATCAGTGACTAAAGAAATATGCCTGAAGTTCTACAAGGTGATTGCTCTTAAATAAATGATTTTCTTATGAAGAACAATTTGTAAAGAGGGATTTGACAATATTATTCATGAAGAAGTGACAAAACACATTGAAGAACATTGAGAAGTATTGACAAGTGAAGAATTAGAACTCGTTAAATCATTGTCAGTCGAAGAGGAAGAAGAAACATAACAAGCAATGTAGACATTAGAAAAATTTGGTGCAGTGCTTTAGATTATACAGACTTTAAAGGAAAAAAATCACTTATTATAATCCTTTGATGGAACACTGCATAAATTCACCCATATACTCACCAAAGCATTAGAACCTTTCCAGCAAATGTTTGATGAGTTGAAAAGAAAGAAACTGCAACTCCAGTCATGATGTTTTCCACAAGGTTGGAAAGCAGACTATGTCCACAATTGACAATCCCCAGCCATCCACGTGATCTGCTCCTAACATTAACCAACCATTGGCATCATCTGTTGGTTCTCCTGCTTCACCATTCAAAGTGCTAGGACCACCCGAAGCAGATGAACTTCCTTCTGACAGTTTTTTGTCAGATCAATAGCACAACTTATAATACACAACTTACAATGTCTGCAACATCACCCCATTTCATCTCACTATTGTAGGCATGTATCATGTTCATACATCATTGTAGCAGTAACGGGGGATGGAGACGCCAGTAAGTTATATATTATTGTAATTATATAAATTAATAATAATTAATATAATAATTACTATGGTGCAGTGTTGAGTTCAACATCATGTAGTATATAGTGTCTGCTATTACTTGCAATTTCAGGTATCGGCAGTTGGTCTTGGAACATATCACCCACGGATATGGGGGGGGGGGGGGTATAATGAACTGTATTTAGTAGGAAGCGTGGTGGTATAAGTGAAACTTTAAAATGTAAGGAAATAAGGCTTAGATAACATTTTATGAAATTATGATGGGTTTCAGCTGGCTTGTGTGATGCAGAGAATTAGGTTCTTGCCATTAATGCTACAGAAAGGCTTCAAGCAGTGGAAATGCATTTTTTTTTTAATTGTATGCTGGCTGTCTTGAGAAGGTGCAAGGTCTAAAATGATTAACTAAGGAAATACTGTCTATACATAAGTTGAATGAAAAATTTTGCATACTAGCAGAATTAGAAAGAGTATAAGAACCAAATAACTGAGAGTCATTTGCCAAAGAGCTATTGGCACATTTACTATACTAGAAAGACATTGTTGTACTATTGTTATTTATATTCACAGCAGCTCAGGTCTGAAG
This sequence comes from Magicicada septendecula, assembly GCA_034769895.1. Classification (NCBI taxonomy): domain Eukaryota; kingdom Metazoa; phylum Arthropoda; class Insecta; order Hemiptera; family Cicadidae; genus Magicicada; species Magicicada septendecula. The sequence goes on from CM068367.1 coordinate 641,209,635, forward strand.
TGTGAATAAAAAGTGTTTATTATTTAAAAAGAAATAGAATCAACAATGTTTATATACCTATTTTTAAATTACAGAAAATGTAAACATAGTATTATTATTTATTATTAGTAAAGGAATAAACTTGGCATTGAATGAAGTTAGAAATATTTTGTTTGTATCCTTTTAACTGCAACATTGCATGGTGTATTGACTTACCATTAAGAACACAGTAAATTATAATCTGTCATGTTTAGCAGGAAACATTATAAACTATTTTTATAGTCCAGATATTGGTTTACAATTAACTTAATAATAATTGTTGTTTAATTTGAGATCCAAAAAGGATATAGTAGAATTATTTTCTTATTTTTAATTAAGAGCCCCTATTATCTTATCTTTTCTGAATTCCAGAATAATAATCTTTCAAGTAGCATAACTACACAACACATACAAAATAAAAATGACAGATTAGGTCTTGAAAAGGCCACTGTAAATAGCTAGCCTGATAGATTGTAAGTTTGGATGGTGAAAAGAGAAATCCAGAATTCAGTTGTTCAGTGAATTATAGTAATCACCTATTTTTACTTCACTTCAAATGCATAATGGTATAGTCTGAAAATATGGCTATTTAAATTTTCAAAAGGATGTTGAGTTAATGCCTAAAACACGGATATGACAATAATAGAAATTTTACTGCCAAGTGCTCTAGGAACATGGAGACATTCCATATGATAACCTGAGATTAAGAGAGAACAGGAAACTTGGACATTAAGGAAAGAGGAGGAGAGGAGTTACAGGCCTTTGAGATGTGGTCATGGAGAAGAATGGCAAAGGTTTCTGGGAAGAACAGAGTGACAAATGAGGATGTGCTTGGAGAGAAAAGGATAGTGTTGGATATCACCAATGGGAGGAAGAGAAATTGGTTGGGACATTGTATGTGGCAAACATGAGGTAATGTGATAGTAGACACATTGGAGGCCCTGGTGAATGGAAAGTGGAATAGAGGATGAAGGAGAAACCAGATGACAGATGATATTTATACAGAAAACTGCCCTCACTGCAGTTAAAATTTCAGGCTACATTATTTGGTTTTATTTCTTAGAACACAATTAATGAGAGGGCTGGCACTGTTTTTCTTTCACAAGTTTTTGAATGTTTGGTTCCAATTGTGATAATGCACACTTCAGATCACTTTCAACATCCAGCCGTGCTCAATATTTTGATTTGATGTAAGCCAGCGTAGAAAACCCAGACTCACATAGATACGTTGATGAAAACTGCACCAACAACCTTGCAGCTTCCGTAACAACTTGTGGGTATAAAAAGGAAAATAGCTTAACCAAAAATCTTCAACAGTCATGTTTGGGAACTCCGATTTTGCTGGAGAATCACATTTTAGGTCGATTTCCTGCTCCTGAAGCATGTCCACTTCGATTTTGAACGGATCTTTGTCAACTGAAATTGCCAGCTATCTGAAGAAAGATCTGGAAAATAGCGTCCAATTTCGGTTTTCAAGGATGCCAAATGTTCTAAAATCAAGTTCTTCAATTCACTTTTCAAATTTAATGGAAGATTTTGTGTGTCATCAAGAAGGTCGTTAAGACGTGGGAAGGATAAAAAGTTGGGTTCTGAACTCTGAATGCGACGTTGCCACAAAGATATTTTTTCCAGGAAACCTTTCATTGCATCATAAGTCTTCAAAATGTTTTTCTGTCCTTGCAGTTTCAAATTCAAAAGGTTGATCGATTCAAAGAAGTCTGATAAATATGCCAAGATACATTTCTCATCTGTAAATTGCATGTACAGATCTTCTTCATTTGATCTCATCAAAAAGATTTCAACTTCTGATTTCAGATTGAACAGCCTAACGAGCACATTACCTTTTGAGAGCCAATGAACTTCAGTGTGGTTAAGAAGAGTTTGTTGGTCACTATTCAATTCGTAACATAAAGCCTCAAAAAGTCTAGTATTCAGAGCACTAGATTTGACAAAGTTTACTACTTTGATTACCAATTTCAAAACAGTATTAAGTGTTTCAGGCAGAGTCTTACAAGCCAAAGCCTGTCTGCGTATGATACAATGAGAACCAGTAATGTTTAGGGTTCTGTTTTTTTTGCAAGCACAACAAATCCAGAACGGCATCCTGTCATGGCTTGTGCCCCATCAGTGCATATTCCAACAACATTCTCCCAAGGAAGATTATTAGCTGTCAAAAAGTTACACAGAGCAAGGAAAACATCCTCAGATTTTGTGGTTGTCTGAAGAGTTTGGGAAAATAATATTTCCTCTACGAAGCGTTTTCCGTCAATATATCTACAATAAAACAACAACTGAGAGTGCTTTGAAATGTCAGTTGTCTCATCACATTGCAGAGAAATGAACGGAGATTTCTTTAACTTTTCTATTACTTGTTTTTTTAAATCTTGTGCCATTTCATCAATTCTACGTTTTACTGTGTCATTTGAGAGCGGTATTTTTGCAATTTTATTGCAACTTTCCTCTCCAAATAAAGTACTGCATGCAGTTAGTAAACATGGTTTTATAAGTGACTCACCAATGGTATGTGGTTTCTTGTCTTTTGCTATAAGCAAAGCGAGCTTGTAAGAAACTTCAATGGTATTTTCGTTCTCCACTTGAAAACTTCTAGTTGAATCGAGTTTCATTTGTTTAAGCGAGTTTCTCTTTCCATCAAAAAACTCCATTGGTTTGTCTTTCAAGCCGGGATGAATGGTAGTCAAATGGCATTCTAAACGCCCTGGTTCCATTGCGTCATTACTCAGAACATTGTGACAAATAACATACTGAGGTAAATGACAATTGTTCTTCTCAGTGTACGTAAAGCCAAACCTTATATAGTCATGACTGTACAGTCTTTTCTTTGGTAATGATTTAGCCATGTTTAGCACTACTATGCACGACAATCACTCGCACAAATAACTGGAACACAATAACACTAATCAATCGTCTGTTTTGTGCAGTATAGCCACCAACCGGTAGTAAAATTACCCTAGCTACGGTAGTGTTTTCCCTAGAAACACTCTTTGTCTGCTTCCAACAGAGATGCAGAGGGATCTAGCAGTATCGGGGTGAACTATTTGGGTATAGGCCAGTGTAAATAAGACGTTTGCCTGAATGCAGTTAGATCTAGCGGTGACGGAGAGAACTATTTGCAGAAGTTCCTTTTCTAAGCCCATGCATGAGTGGTTTGTGTTTGTTACAACTTTTTATTGTTTGGCTAATTTATGTATATTTTCATTGCTTACCACGCCTCCCCTGAAATTCTCCTACGCCCCCCCAGGGAGGCGCACCCCCCAGGTTGAGAACCCATGATCTAGAGAGTTGTTACAGATATATTTTATAACCTAATTTATAAAAATTTTTATATTATAGGCACAGTTATACTTAAAAATTATTTTAGGGAAATTAAAAAATTTGCCAGGTTCCTTCTTCATTGAACACATTGAGACATACTTAGTGTTGTTTTTTATATAAATGTGTATCCAGGAACTATGAATCTGATAATTTGCTGGCCTTCCTTATATTAATTTAAGTTTAATGACAGGTGGTAACAGTTTTCCTCGACATTAAAAGAAAAAACACAAATATCTATGACATTAAATTTGCTAAATTCGTATATAAACATGTTGGTAAGCTAAAGGATATGTTTATGTTCTCATGATTGTTGCTTTTTTTCACACTTAATAAAAACAAGAGCAAAGTACTGCTCTCCTTGACAATTTAATTTAAAATCTATTCATATCTGTTTTATGCTTATATTTAAATACTTGTGTATACTACATATGTTATATTTAAAATCTGAAGTTCAATTCACAAGCTATTATGCAGTTATCATGCTAAAGAAGCATTTATATGTAGATAGACAGATATTTGTATAAAATATCGGTATGGAGAACCATACATGACTTCCATGTTCTAAGATTTATATTTAAAATCATTTTCGAAATGAAATATTACCATAGAAACTACTTCTTTCTACTTACTGCTTCAGCCTTAACCACAGTACTGTGGTCACTAACGTATACCACCTCACATTATCGCACTCGATTTTCACTGATGATGGAAGTCGATGGCATTGCCGAAACGTCTGGTTTTGTAGAAAACATTGGACTACGGCCAAATATCCCGGGAAGGAATTTTAACAAAAACTATTTCTTTGTTGCCGATAACGTTGTACACATATATATAAAAAATATGCGTAAAATTAATGGCTTGTATAAGTTAATGTCTGATCTCCATTAAGTAGTGCTCGAGTTTCCAAAGTTTTAATATTATGATGTCCGTAATTAAAACATCAGAGCAGGTTTAGTGTGTATGAGGGTACACCGTGGACAAAAATTTTCAACATTTCCTATTGAGCGTTGCTTAGAGTAAAGCTGCGAATCTACAGTGAACGTTTCACAGAACAAACACGCAGAAAAGAAGGAGCGCTCCGAAGTCACTTATGGACAATCAGCATCTTGCAGAGGGTTCATTCCCTAAAGATGAAAAGTCTGTCTATGAATCGTTCCTGTGTAAACACGTGCAGTTACACTGCCCAGCGATCCACAGGAAGCAAATCGCTATCCACGCTGGACACTTTTTCGGCTTGCACGCGTTATGTTGGTATGGGTTTCGGCACTTTCCATTTAAAAAGCGTGCAAATGTAAGAAAATAAACATGAGTGAGGCCAGAAATAACGCGAATTTTGTGTGTGTGTGTGTGTGTGTGTGTGTGTGTGTGTGTGTGTGTGTGTGTGTGTGTGTGTGTGTGTGTGTGTGTGTGTGTGTGTGTGTGTGTGTGTGTGTGTGTGTGTGTGTGTGTGTGTGTGTGTGTGTGTCTTCCGTGCCTTTTTATTGCGGTAGTCATAATAATGAAATGGAAACGTAAACATTACATAACTGAGATATGCTTGCCTGCCACAAACGATATATTTTCTCTCATACATGATTTACATTTAAAATGAAAAAATTATAATTTTATTGCCTGGCAACAAAATTATTTTATTTTTAACAATTACCATTGTTTGAAAAAGTTTAAATGAATTTTCAAGTACTTTACTGTTGTTAAAACGTAAAAGGTTGCAGGTAAACTACCCCTTCCCCTTAACCGATCTTCACCAAAATCAAAAGGCATTGAGTTCTCTACAATTCAGGGGTGTATGCAAAAAATTATTTGATTCTGTTTGAATATGCGGCAGTTATCGTTCGTCATAGAAAACATTACCCTTGTTAAAACATAAAATGTTGCAGGTAAACTACCCCTTCCCTTAACAGATCTTCACCAAAAACAAAAGGTCTTGAGAACTCTATAATTCAGGGCTGTATGCGAAACATTATTTGATTCTCTTTGAATTTGCGGCTGTTATCGTTTGCCATAGAAAAAAAATTACCCTTGATAAAAAAAAAGTTGCAGGTAAACTACCCCTTTCCCTCAACCAATCTTCACCAAAAACAATAGGTCATGAGTACTCTACAAATCAGGTCTGTACGCAAAAAATTATTTGATTCTGTTTGAATTTGCGGCAGTTATCGTTTGCCATAGAAAAAAATCTACAGATAGACACACAGACACTTTTCGAAAAATGACTTTTTTCATGTTTTGAGTGTAGTACAATCAGAATCTGCAATAATCTCGAACACGATTTTTTTTGCCATCACCATACTTCCATTTCCTTAAGGAACATGGAAGTAAAATTGTCATTTTGGAATCAGGATGCTTCACATTGCATATTTGCATTAAAACAATAATCTTATTAAATGTTAAATATTAAATATCTTGTAAATATTAAATTTAATGTTACTTATTATATATTTCTTTAAGACAGTTCTGAAGGATCCTCAACATTCATAATGAGTATTTTACACTCATAATATAGTTATAGTTACAAGGAACTTAAAATTATCAGGAAAAATCATTGTAAGTGCTCAAATTGTTTTGTTATTTTTTCTTTTATTTCAAAACAACACAGTGTTCAAATATAGTTATTATTCATTATAAACAAAATTTTAATTTCTAGGCTTTTGGTGATAAAATTCTTGGAAAATTCAACTTTATCATTCCAATTGGTGTAGCATTGTCGACATTTAGCTGTTCAATGAGTGTTCAGTTTGGAGTATCAAGGTATGTACATACACTTTATTTATTTAAATTTGATTACTTACATACACATTAATTTATTTGGAGTAATATATTAGTACTTTATTTGTGTCAAAATAAAGTTAGACATAAGACACAATAATACTTTACTAAAAATAATACTTTAATAGTATCCTTTGATGACTACTGCTTACTAAAATGGCACTAAATAAAGACATACAAATAATGTATTTCAAGTATAGATATATGTTTATGTTCATATTATCTATAAATTTTACAGAAAATATGAAAATATATTAGAATTATATAAATCTGTGAATTACTACAAAAATGGAATTAAGTCAAAAACATATTATTGTCTACTACCATCCAGGTTGGTTTGTTACTTTTATTTTGTAATATGGTGATTTTATAAAGTGTTACTCAGTCATATGTATTTCTTGACATAAAGGTGATTAAGAAAACACAAAATTATGCAAAGAAGTGTACACTTGTGTGTGTGTGTGTGTGTGTGTGTGTGTGTGTGTGTGTGTGTGTGTGTGTGTGTGTGCGCGCGCGCGCGTGTGTGCGTGTGTGTGTGCATGAGGGGGGAATGTTATAGATAGATAAGCACAGATAAATTAATTTTGCCAAGACAAATATGTGGAATGATGGTTTCTTCAAAATTAATCAGTGTTAAAGAAGTAAAAGTTCTTACTCAATCTCCAGTTGACAGCTTTGACAGCCACATAATGCTCATAGAGTGTAAATTGTAGATCTTCTAATCTTCTCAAGGTCATTTTTGGTTTCCTAGTATATACAGAATTTATGGTTTTATACTTGATACAAACTAGTGTGTCTAATATTGTGATGCGTTAGGCTTACACCAATTCTGGTACTCTTGATGTCCTTTTCTAATAAGCCAATGTGGACAGTCTTCCACTCACACAAAAAGCACTGTTATACTTATTGAAATATTTTATATATTCTAGAGTATATCTCTTTGAGTTTGGTAAAATTTAATTTGCATGAAATTTTCAGACTTTTGGCCGTTTTCTTTAAACTAATTGTTTGTAGGGAAATCCAAGTATGTCACACTAAAATACCCGAAATAAACTGATATTACATGGAGCTTTTCCTGGCCTAGACTGAAGTTCTAAACATGTGATTCATCAATTGTTTACTCTTTCCTTGCAGAATCTAATTTAAGAGAGGGAATAACTCAAATAATTTGGATTGAATTGATAGGGTTCTGAACTGTTTCAGAAAGTCATGGATTGTTCTGAACCTGCAGGGAAAATTTTATGTCTTTTTTCTATTTCCAAGTGCGAGTTACACATAGAATTATTATTTTGAAAATTGTATTGATACCCAGTGAACAATAAATTTAGTTACAGAAAATTGTTTGTTAAATATGAACTACACTGTTGTCAAAATCCCATGTCAAAATCTTTACTAATAAGAGCACTATAATGTTTTTACCAGTACACCTGCACTGAAAAATGTACAAAACATGCACACACATACTCTCTCTCTCTCTCTCTCTCTCTCTCTCTCTCTCTCTCTCTCTCTCTCTCTCTCTCTCTCTCTCTCTCTCTCTCTCTCTCTCTCTCCCTCTCCCTCTCCCCTCTCTGTTTCTGAACTACTGTAATCCCAACTTATGATTATTACACACATTTTCATATGTCACACAAGTTTCCACTTACAACCATTGACTTATAATCTAAAATACAAAGTTCTTTTCAAGCAATAATAAGACAGTGTCCTAAGTGTAGCTCTACATATTATATATAATATAAAATATAGAACTTTCACTTGTGAAACTTACTTGTTTTTTTCTTTCCGTACGCGTTTCGGCGTGATGTGTGCCTTTGTCAGCAGTTTGAGACAGACTGGCCAGTAACTCGTAACGGTTTTTGTTTGGAAGGTTTAGTGGGGGTGGTGTGTGGAGGAAGGGGATTGGCGCGGGGATCCAAATTATTGTTAGTTTTATGTATAATTGTGTCAAACAGTGTGTGTGATTTATAGTTTAGTTGGTCGTTAAGTATGTTGTTTGGTTGTGTTTTGTAGTGTTTGTATATTTCATATTGTTCTGCTGTGTTAAGTTTTCGACTTTTGGGTAAGTAGTGTAATATCTCAAGATTAGTATCTATGTTGGTGTAGCTGTGGTTTTTTTGTGTGTATGTGTGTGGAAAACACAGAATGTATATTGTTGTTGGATAAAGCTTTTAGGTGTTCAGAGTAACGAGATGAAAAAGATCTTCCCGTCTGGCCTATATAGAAACTATTGCAATCATTACAATTTAATTTGTAAACACCTGTTTTATTGTATTTGTCTATGTCCGTGTTTGTATCATTGATGTGTTTTTTGATGGTATTGTTTGTTCTGTATGCCATTTTGTACTTGTGTTTCCTGAATGTGTTGGCGATTTTGTGTGTGCTGGAGTTATGGTATGTGAGTGTGATGTATTTAGTTTGTTGTGTGTTGTTGGTATTTAGTGTTTTGTTGTTTTTGTTTATGATGTGTTTGTGTAGTTTGTTTATTAAATTAGGGTTGTATCCGTTTTTTATTGCTATATATTTGATTGTGTTGAGTTCATCGTTATAGTCCTGTTTACTTAATGGTATTTTAGTTAGTCTATGGAGCATATGGTTGAAGGCCGCATGTTTATGTTGTGTTGGATGGTTTGATGTGTTGTGTATAACCGTGTCAGTTGTGGTTGGTTTTCTGTAGCCTATATTTTATACATGTGTGTATTGTTTGTTTTGTTAATTGTTAGGTCCAGAAAATTTATACTATTGTTTTGTTCTATTTCCAGTATAAATTTTAGTTTGTGGTGTATGTATTTATGTATGTGTTTATGTATTTGTGGAAGTTTTCGACCTGCCTTGTATTGCCATTGAATAAAAGTAATATATCATCCACATACCTGTGCCAATAAATGATTTTGTTGGTGTATTTGTTGTTGTTTATTATGTGGTTCTGTTCTATGTTGTGTATGAATATTTCTGCCAGTATTCCTGATATGGGGGATCCCATTGGGAGACCATCTGTTTGTGTGTATATCTTGTTGTTGTATGAGAAGTAATTTTGCTCTGTAATTATTTTGGTGAGTGTGATGATCTCATGTATGTGTGTTTCGGGCGTGTTGTTTTGTCTGAGTAAATGTTCTAGTGTTTGTATGGTTTCTTTAATGTCTGTGGTCTGGACATTCTCGCTAATGCTGATCATTGAGTTCTCTTTTATGAGACCAAGATCTTGTCCTCGGTGAGTAGTTACTACCCTTGGCTGCATCTGGAGTCCGTTGAGATCTATAAGCAGTTGGTTCCACTGCAATGAATCAGAGACGACTGGGGGTTGCAAAGTGTGCAGTGTCTCGAGTCTCCAAATGGACTCCTGCTACTGGGTCAGTTTGAATTCAAGTTATTTGTTATCTAATTGTGGGAGGGCGTGAAGCGACCTTTGATTGGTGGATTATACCACCGTGGCTAACAAAAATCTCAAATATTTACCTATTTCAGTGAGAACAGGCACTAACAAGTTTATTATTAAACTGGCTCCAGGATTTTCAACAAGTTATATATGTTGTACACCATAGCCTTTGAGAAATGTAGTAAAAAGTGGTTCCAGTGCTTTTTATGCCTGTATTTATGGATGTTGTAAATAAAAAAATGTTGTCCATTTCCTTCATCATAATGAACATAGTAATCTGGAATGACCCCTCTCCACCTTTTTCAATCAGTCTTAGGATTTCAGGTGTATTTAATGGTTCCCACCATGATGTGTTAATATCTTATTTGTGTTCAGTCTTTTTTCTAGAATGATCAGTAGTTTTCAAGGCTAAATCATTGTAGGTAGCAGATAGTACTCCTCGGAGATCCCAATGGAGGGCAGTCTATTAAAAGTCCCAATCTTCACCCCATCCACCACCCTTATCCCTAAGTAAAAGATTTCACTCTGGATTAATATAAGTATGATACTGTAATAGTTTGAATAATTGTGGTACCGCAGTCTAGAAGGAAACAGAATCCCACTACATCATACATATAGTTTAAAAGCCCTAGCTTATATGACTGTAGTCAGTAAATGATTAAGTCATATCATTTGCAGAAATATGGACTGAAAAGAGAGAATATTTTCAAAACCCTTACAATAGTTACGATAATATTTTATATACTTGTAAAATATTTTCATGTAATAATCACATGATTCACTTTGGTCATTCAATCACTTGTTGAATATTCAATTTCTTCTTCAATCATTGTTTAAAAATTGTCAAAAACTTGTTTGCAGACTGTGTTTTGCTGCTGGTAGAGAGGGTCATATGGTTGAGGCAGCATCGTACATTCATGTACGGAGATACACACCAGCTCCTGCAGTTGGTTTGCAGGTACAATAGTAAATAAGTTAATGAGTCTATACCACATATCATACATTACTTGATATTCACATGAAGTATTAAATTATTAATACATCAATTTTTTCATTTAATAATATTTAGTTAACAATGCTTTTTACAAACTTTCATTTGTGTAGTAATGTTCAAATCAGCTAGAAAATTATTTTTAATAACTGTATGGTATAAAAATATACAATATTTCATTGTATAAAATATGTTGTTCATGTCTGAAATTTTGTGTACATTCATTTCTGCATGCATAGTTAAATAAAAATGTATTAAGTATACAAAAAATATTCAGATAAAAAATTAATGTCAACCAACAATTTTTAATTTAGTGTATATTTTTAAAATTATAATGTAGTGGGTTTTAATTAATTTTGCTTTAACTTTATTAACATTAATTTATTCTTGGTATGATAACTTGATTAAAAGTGTTTTAATATTATGACATAAAATAGTTCAATAACAAATTAAAAAAATTTTTTTTAAATTTTATATTAGATTTTCAATTAGCAGTAATGTAAACTATCTAATCCACTCCCTAATTTGCAGTTAACTATTTTCATGCACCAATGTTAAAAGTTTCCAGTCCACATGGACTATAACTGTCATCCAGAAAAGTAATAATGACAAACTTATTGTTTCATTGATTAATTTCTAATATGCTGTTTAATGATAATTACATACATTATACCATTTAAGGATAGCTTAATATTGTGTAAAGTCTTTTCAAAAGACAGTGATACACTTAAACCATACACATTTATCTGAAATATGTATACACACATATTCACCTCTTGGTATTGTATATGTGTATGTGTGAAAAAGTATGTGTTTACTTTTACTGACAGATGTAGATTTGAAATGTATATTTTAAAAACTACAGGAAAAGCCTATAAATCTGCAGAACCCCCCTACTCTTATAACTTTTTCTTTGCAGTTTGGCAGAGAATTCATTAAAACTTGATTTGGAGAAAAGTTATTTTCATTTTAAGAAAATTAAATCTTCGTCATCACATCTTCTTCTTTTTTTTATTATTATTATTATTATTATTATTTTAATGAAATTTATGGAATTTATGTTATACTATAATTTTCTGCTAAATAAGGTTGATGTTCCAGGCACCATTTATAGTAGTATCTGAAATATTTCACTGTAATTTCGTTATGGAGTTGTACTTCATATATAAAAATAGATATTAGTACTAAAAATGTTTAGCAAACAAGATAAAATCACATTTCTTTCTATTTAAAAAATGTCTATTTCTATTAAAGTTATCTGTTTAATTGGAGTCCTCAAACATCATATACGGTACAGTTACTCTGTTATGGCTCTCTTAAAAGTACATTGCCCATCTGAATTGTTATACTGAGAGGTACATCTGAAAGATTATAGATATGACTGAAAAGTGGAGAAATTGTAGTCTCTTTATAATCACAAATCAGTAAATATAGCATGGGCTATTGCAGACTTCTTGAACAGCTTATAAGGCTTATTCACAAGACGCAGCCTGTACGCTCATGTTACTGTAAAAAATATGCATAAGTACTGTGCGTGCGTGCGTGCGTGCGTGCGTGCGTGTGTGTGTGTGTGTGTGTGTGTGTGTGTGTGTGTGTGCGCGCGCGCGCGCGTGTGTGTGTGTGTGCGTGCAATAAGTTTTTTTGAAACTGGTTCTCAGCTGCAAGTTTGTAGAGGAAAATTCATATGAAAAACTTATGTCACTGTATGTTTGTTGAACTGTTCTTAGGAAAGTCTACTTCACAACAGTCGTGACCAACCTTAACCTCAACATATAATAGAAGTATTGTTATATCATACAAGATTATTCACATTTATCTCTATATTCAGCAAAATATGAACATTATAATTTTCACAAAATTTTTCATCTTTCATCATGAAAGTGTTTTTTTTTTTTTATGTTGGTAGGATGGGAATACTAGAGTTGTAGTTTAACTCCATGACTAATAAAGCCATGAGTAATGTGAAATATTTTAGAATAATCTTGGCTTATATATTTTAATGTGATCTTGATTTTGATTAATATATTTCTTGATTTTTGTAATATGTAAGAAAAAATTGTATAACCCACAGATGGGTTTACTAATTTAGCTGGCTTCCTTTTAGTTTTTAAAGTATACATATGACCAATGTATACTTTAGAGTATACTCTCTAATTAACATGACTATACAATTTAGAAATGTCTTTAAAAGACAGTGGTAACATTTTCAAAGTGTACTTTGTGCACAGTGAGTGTTTTTGTGTATAATAATTATACATTTTTAATAATTTTAAGGCAATTTTGACATTATTATTCCTGCTGTCTGGCGATATCATCACTCTCATAGAGTTCGCCAGTTTCCTTATCTGGACTTTCTATGGTCTTGCATTTGTTGCACTTATAGTGCTGAGGAAAACAAAACCAGATGCACCTAGGCCGTATAAAGTGAGTATAAACATTTCGAAAACCTTATGCTTGAGCCTCGCTTGCTTCCAAAACTTTCTTCTTCTTCTTACTTCTTAAAATAAGCAGGCATGTACTGTAATAGTGTGATATAGTTTGGGCTCATAGTATGGATGAGAACATAATCTGATTGCTCCCAGGCTGAATACAAAGTGAGTATTTAAGTTTCATTCTTCATGCTTATGCCTCGCTTGCAAACATAGGAGAATATTGATTATATTTTCTTGCAAAAACATATGATCTTAAAAATTGTATTTGTTTATCGCTATTTTTTAACCTTTATTTGTTTATTTTAAGAGAAGTACTAATTATTGGTTTACTTTTTTATAACAGTAACATTACTAATACTAACAAATTTAATAATTGTTCTTCATAATATAAGACACTGAAATATTGTTGTGTACATCTAACTGTAATGGAACTAAAACAGTCACCAATAACAAACAAATTACATATAATATATATTAAATATTTTAAAACCTATTGTATTTTAGAATTGAAACAGTATAATATATGGAATGTTTTTATACTGTAAGTAAAAATATACATTGTATAAGACTGTATTTAGTATTTGTTAATATGATCATGTAAACTAAAAGAAATGTTCTTATAATATACAGATATAATTCAGTATATTATACTATTATGAAAAATAGTACATAATAAACTGACATATGCATAATGTTAGATTTAAAGAAACTGTATTTAATAATAATAATAATAATATACACACAGACCGTATTTAATTTGTGTACACCATTTAAACTCTTTATTCACTATTAGTATACCAGAGACAAGAACTTTTTTTTTAATATACAAAATAGGACATTTATTATACAATCTTCATTATAAAAAAAACAAGATTTGTTTTCTTTATATCAGTTCCCTAGTGTTATCTTGTAGTGAAAATTTTCAGTCTTAATAAAACAATAGATACTTATAGGAATGTATATATTCTGCCATAGAGAAAACAATTTCAGGACTCCCATAAGTTTACTTTCTAGTATTTGATGATGAGATCATTTATGAAATAAAGAATAACAATACTGTAACATAACAATGTCTCAGTGAAATAGTGGTAATACAGCCTCTTAAAAAAAGCTGAATAAAGTACTCAACATTCTACATAGTTGTAATAAAATAGTAAATAAAGACTACATATTTGTAGAAAATTTATAAGTAAAGCTGGTATGTTAACACTTTAAATTTTACAACATGCTGGATGCACTTAGCTGTATGTAACAGCATTCAAGGTTCTGTGATGAACTTGGTGGGAGTATAAACCTTCTCTGCCAGCACTTGTGCACTGGGACTTCTTTGCTGCGATTAACCAGTGTATCGCTGTGTGTGTGTGTGTGTGTGTGTGTGTGTGTGTGTGTGTGTGTGCGTGCGTGCGTGCGTGTGTGCGTGCGTGTGTGTGTGTGTGTGTGTGTGTGTGTGTGTGTGTGTGTGTGTGTGTGTGTGTGTGTGTGTGTGTGTGTGTGTGTGTGAACACATTTATATACAGATAGAACATACTTATATACACGATGGTATTTTTTCCATAAATTTCCACTCTGAAGATGGCTGCCACGGAGCCACCCATCCTCAGAATGTGACACCTATACACTCAACCTCAGACGACAAGCCCACCACTTTTTGGATAATAATAACATAATATCAGTTGCATTTAGGTTATGATCCAAAACAATGAAAGAACCTCAACATTAATATCATTCTTATAAGGCTTAAATTGTTAGAATGATCTTGTTTCATAACATATCTCAATTGCAATTTCAGTTTAAGAAAAAAACCGTTCAGCAGATTTATTTGATACTATGATTGATTACAACAGATTTATGTTTCGAAAGGCTGTGAATAGTCAATTATCAGTAAAGTGATGTAAATCATTTTTAAATTCAATTTTTTATAGTGTAATTTCTGCCTTGGTGTTTCTCTATTTGATTTTCAGTTTCATTCATTTGTTCATCTCCTTCAATATCTTGTGTCATCACTTTATCATCAGAATGTTTATATTTAATTTTATGAAAGAACTCCAAACATATTGGTTTTCGTCTTTTGAGTGGTTCTGGAGAAATCTTTTTCTGAATATTCATGATTTAATTTTAAAATAAAAATTATTCAAGAACACAGATTTTTTGTTAATTTTTTAATTACCAGTAACTTTCAGATATCCTTCATTTACAATTACTTTTTGTCAAATATATTAATAGTTTTATGTTTCTTCATTTATTCACTATTATTTATTCAGTTTGATTTTAATATTTGTGTTTTTGATTTTTTCTCATTCAGTAACATAGGTATTTTCCTAGCATATGGAGTTACAAAAATGTTTGAAAATATATATTTCAGTGTCATATTTATTTGTGAAGTTTGTAAAATTATAATAGTCAATTTTATTTTTGTTCACATATTGTAATAAGTTCTAATATGAAGAATTTCTTTGTGCATAAAATGTAAGTTGTCTCTGCATGGAACACCAATTTAATAACTTTTCATCTTTAATGTATTACTTCGTAAAAAAAATCTTTATAGTAACAACTGATGGAGACTATTCTCTTAATCCAGCTTATTTATAGTTTGTTTACAATTTTTCTAGAAAATCATAAAAACCGTAGCTACAATTAAAGCAGCATTTGTGCTCCAGACTAAGTTGTATGTAAATCTATTAACCAGTACTAAAATCATATATTTCAAGTTAGTACCATATCTTAAAACTTTACAGGTGCTATTTTTCTACAAGTAGACAAAATAGATACACAGATATTATTACAAAATTTGTCATGTCAATTTGAAGGCCTTTCCAATGAAAAAAAATAAGTAAAAATTTTCATTACTGATACTGATTTTCCTTAATTTTACAAAATACAAAGGAATAATCTTTGTATCTTGTGTAATGAATCTAGTTATATTCGATTTAAACAGCGTCTATATTTGAGTGTGTGTGTGTGTGTGTGTGTGAGAGAGAGAGAGAGAGAGAGAGAGAGAGAGAGAGAGAGAGAGAGAGAGAGAGAGAGAGAGAGAGAGGATCTATGTTAGTATTCATTAAATCATTAGATGGTTGTATATCAGTATGATGCTAATTAACTTTGTAAAATTCTAGGTGCCTATAATAATACCAATTCTACTAGCCATCTTGTCTGCAATACTTGCTGGTGTACCCATCATTACTGACCCTGCATTTGAATACATTGCTGCAGTACTGTTTATGGGTGTTGGAGTGCTTGTATACTATCCTCTAGTCTACAAAAAATGGAGACTCCAATGCATGAGTAATTACCAGAATTTTTTTTTATTACACTGACTAATTGTTTATAATGACATTGGTTGTTACAACTGACCAGTTGGAACAATGGTTATACTTCAGTTGCTCTAATGACAATATGTTACAGGAAAAAAGATATACCTTTTGGATTCCCACATAAACGAATTACTCTTACTAAGATATGTGTAATAGGCTCACAAGGTAGAGTTAGAGTTGGGACTGGATTATCTGAACCGTTTAACATCCCTCAGAGCTCTAACAAGGGGATGATATGTCACCGCTGTTGATCAACCTAGTACTAGAATAGCATTACAGATTATAAGGTTTCGGACATTAGCCGTCGTGAGTTAAAATTAAGAAACATGATGTTTTGACCTCTATAGAAGCAGGTAGTTTCTTCAGTAGACCTTCAGGCGATATCTTTATATCTAATATAAAGATAAGTCTATCACTAACAAATGGATATCGTCAAACTGCAAATCTTAGTTAAACAAATATTGCTAAATAATAATTAGAATAATAATAATTATAAAACAGTACTCACCATTCCAACAAGGAAGGATTCCTCCTGTGGTTGCAACATAAACCACCAACGAAGCTTGAAGATGACCTCTGATTCTGTAGAGGTCAAAAAGTCGTGTTTCTTAATTTTAACTCATGATGGCTAATGTCCAAAACCTTATAATTTGTAATGAGTATATTGCGCCATTGATTAACAATAATTTTAAGAATTGCATTAGTACTAGAATAGGTTGTCCAAAAGTTGGATGATGTTAAAGCAGGACTTTCTCTATGCAAATTATGTAAGAACTTTGAATGTACAGATGGCATACTCTTGATTATGGTAATAAGAAGGGGTGGACAGCTCCATTCTCTGCTATGAACAATTCTATTGAGTGATCAGGATTCAGAGTAAATATAACTAAATGTATGAAAGTAACTCAACAAAATGCTGGCCAACACAATTGACAAGCTCTAACAGTTGTTCATACCTTTGAAAATGTTACAGAATTTTAATATCTAGGCTCCCATATGACAGGTGCAAATGACATATAAAAAGAAGTTACTACCAGAAGTAATGTTGGAAACAGAGCAGTTGTAGCCTTATACCATTTCTTCTCATCTAAAGAAGAAATGCCAAATTTTATAGTAGCCTAATAAAACCAGTAGTGCTATATGGCAGTGACACAAAGACAATGACACTTCTACACCAACAGAAGCTACTGAGTTTTGGGAAGAGATACCTGAAGAAAATCACAGAAATGGTATACAACACAGGAAGTAACAGGCGGCAAGTAAGAAAAATCAACAAAGTTTGAAGAATAACAAACCCTCATAACAAGCTAAATTATAGCTAGAAGAAATTAGAGTGGATTGGTCATGTTTTAAGAACAGAAAATGAGAGTGATTTTAAGAAAATACATAGGAATCAACCCATAGGAAAATAAACAACCAGGAAGATTATGAAAATAATTTTAGAGAATATAAAAAGAGGCCTGAAAGAACTAAGAAAACAAATTCTGAGAAATAACAGTACAGGACTGGAGTAAATGGAGAGGCATTGTCAGGGAGGCTAAAACCCTACAAGTAAGTATGTAAGTATACTTTTAATAAAATAAGAAACAAGATACATTGCAATTTTAAATTTTGTAACAAAACTCCTTAGCTTAGAATGAGAATTGTTAGAAATGTGTTTTGTACAACCATTTTGCAGTAGAAACCCATGAATGCAACTTTATCAATCAGCCTCAGTCTTTTCATTAATGTTCAGCAGTATTGTAACAAATTTAGAATCAGTGCATTTCATGTCCTCTTTCTTTCACAAAAGTTGACACATTGGTAATATTAGAATATCACTGGTTATTCATCGTTCCTTTGCTATATTGGGCCTGTGTGATGGTTCTGACATTTTGACATAGGTAAGCAATTCAGAAAGAAGCCAACTCACTAGAAATATAGTTTCATAACAACACTATTGCACACTATGCTATAATTATACACCAATACACATTAATACACTAATCAACAATTATATTTCATTATTACGTATCCAATAGTAACTGAAATAAATCCACATGCCAAATGGTATTGATCATTCTCAGATGATCTGTTTCAAATTTCACACAAAGCAGAGGTGAATAACAATGACTGAAAGTAGCAAGTAAACTAGCTGGCAGTGGCTACATAAACTCTTATACACTAACACCTTTGTGAGAAAATTATAGAATTCTCTAGAATGCATTATTAGATATTTCTGGGACAGATTTTGAGAATTAAGGAACTCTTATAGAATTTGGCTTTCTTTCTTCTAATCCAGGTTTGTAACATATTTTATTCATTTTTAAATGCAAATATAAGCTGTCTTATAATAACAATTCACAGACTAATTTTTTAACTGTTCTGATGTAAATAGGCATACACTCAAACGGTATCCTCATTCCAGTTAGCCTAGAGTGTGGAGTAGATCATGCTATCAGAATTAAGGATCATCGACCTTGGATGAGTAAACATTGGTATTCTTTGGTTAAAAAGTTATAAGCCCCTCCATATGATCAGTGCTGTAGCTAGAAGGAGGCGACCATTCACTCCATTTTTAGTGTGCTGTGACTGTACTGCTCTGTCCTCTCTGTCAGACATCAGCTGTCTCACTGAAATGCATCTCTGTGCATGTCAAATATGATGTCAGCCTATACCATATGATGTCACGCAGCCTGTACCATATGTCCTCTTTTTCCCAGTCATGTCTTTATTTTAACATAAAATTTCCTAAATATAATTAATTCACTACCGACTCGGAACACATAGTTTGTTATGGGTAAAAACGTAAAAGTTTTACCTTAGAGCCTGAACCAGTTTTCGCTTTTGAAAAGCTTCTTCAAAGGCTCACACAAATTTGCCACAAATTTCCATGTGGCAATTGATAGAAACATCCATATTTTCACTTTTAATGTATTTTTAACATTTTGAGATTTAACTTTCCATGTTCTAAATGAAACAGTTTGTAAATAGTTTCCTAGCCCTGTATGCAGTATTTTCCTGCACATTATTACTTACAAACAGTTATTTCTTGAGCATACTGATCTGTAACATATTAGTTAGATAGAGAACAAGGAATCTAACAAATTGTTTATATATGAGAAATGGAAAAATATTTTTAGCAATCTAAAAACATAGAATGCCATTCAGAATTGTTCAAAATAGTTCAATTTTTGTTTGCTATTCCTGCAAACAATACAAATGTAGAGTAGATATTTTCACTAATGCAAAAACAGTGGACATATTGTGCCGATTGAATAAAATCGGCGCTAATACGCAAAGGTAAATGCGTATAATAAAAAAAATCTTGTTCTGCATTTAACGAATATAAAGAAAAATAGGTTTCTGTATTTAGCGGTGGGCGTTCGGCCGTACTGTGTTTAACGGTTAGCGCACAATCTACATGAGGTAACGAAGCGGCGCTTGATTGGTGCTGCTCCCTTGCGGACGCCTCGAAGCGCGAGTTGAAAAATACCAGAATAAACGGTTCCGGTCTTGTCTGATTTCTCTGCTACAACTAACCACCTCGCCGCTCTCCGACAGAGAAGTTTTATTAATTGTTCCATCTTCCACCTATGGCAGGCTAAATTAAAACAGGTCTGCGGTAAGTGAGTGCAGTATACTTATATAGATTTAATTTAAAGTAACGTAAAAGGGGTTTTGTTTAATATACGTACAAGAATGAATGAAAATTGTTAACCTGTTACACGCACGCCACGTGGCGAATTAGAGTATGCAAAATGAGTTAATTGTATAACAGTAATTGAAGTCTTAACTAAGGCCCCGTAATTGACCAATGTTAACGCAAAATAATATGTACTTTAGCCAAACTTAATGTTTTCAAAGATAGGGCCACATGCCCGTATAACCTGTTGTAGAGTGTGTCAAACTTTCATTTCAAGTAGGCCTAAAGCAGTGTTTAAAATTATAAATGGATTTTGGTGCGTGTGAGAGTAACCTGGGGGAATAAGTGTTGGAGCATCTCGCTGATAATGTTTGTATGCTTAGGGTCCTCCGCTTCAAGTCGAGGACCAGCCCCAAATCATGACCTGAACAACCGAACATCAAAGGCTCTCAGCTTCATCTGCCGGAGGAGAACAGCGAGGAACAGGCCACACCAACACAAAAATGCTTTAGACCAGGACTTCAAACTCCACACCAGGGAATAAATCAGGTGACACCAACCCAATATTACCTTTTAACACAAGTGAATGTAACCTACTAGAACTCGTGGGCATATAGCGACACACCCTAAAATGACTTTAAGCTTTACACATTTCAATTGGGTCCCCAGTTAACGGGACAGAATAGTGCGCGGACTTGGGGGGGGAATCTTTTGTACATTTTGTAATACTATTTATATTAAGTGTGAGCCCAGAGGTTGGCATGTATCCGTGGCTGATTACCATTCAGTCATGTAAATTTCTTTCTAGTTTTCAGTAAAAGGGTTACCTTAGTGCTAGTAATTCTATCATTCATCATGTAATTTCACAGATTAAATTTAGTTTTCAATTGATTCATTAATTTCACATATTTATATTCAGTTTGGGTCCTATAATGGATAGGAGTTTCTTTTGTTAGTTTCAGTCGGGTCCCCAGTTTAATCCTGTATAGGCGGATTTTCATGCAGACTTGAACATGCTCCTGGGACAGGTTTAGTTAGGCACGATCTTGCCTAGGAACATGTCGGCCTTTGGGCCAAATTAATTCTTAAAGGTTTATAAAGCATCATGGCACATTACTGTTATTAATATTTCACAAAAAAATTTATCACGCTTAAATTCTTTTTAATTTATTATGGTCACTTGTATTTTGGCTGAATTATGATTATATTTCCTCCAAGTCTAAGTGCTCAGTGTGGGAGCACTTTATAGTAGTATCAGGCATTATGCCAACCCCTGAATTTTAGTATGCCCTGGGGGCACTGGTGTTACACATATATATATGGATTATTATGTATTAAGATCTTTCAATAGGTGTTGCGTTCAAGAATATTTATGAATTGTGAATTATGTATCTTCTGGGGTGAAAGAGGTGTGGCAAGATATTAATGTTGAAAGTTGTAATTGTCCTGTGATGTGGAACGTGTGTATGTGTTGTAGTTGTAGACATATATATTTATATGTCCATTTATATGTATTGTATATTCATGTGTTATTTCTGGGGGTTAGGTATAGGGCTAAGTGGGGAAAAGTAACCCCAATTGGAAAAGAAAATCATTATATTAATTTCATTTAAATTTTATATTTATTTTTAAAGTAAGAAATTAACCAAAAATATTTTAAGGAGAATGCACTGATTTTGTTGGGAGATAAATATTTAACGTTTTGTTATAAAAAAAAAAGGAGAAGGATGTAATAAAAATTTATTGGTTGTTAATTTTGTGAGTTTTAATTGCAAGTCCCGTCTCACTGGATCCAGCGCATTTTTGGCTTCTCTAGGCTTTTGGCCTAGTTTTAATTATCTTGTGGCCCCTTTAAAAAAAAAAAAAAAAAAAAATTATAAGTCAATAAAATACTTAAAGAGGGGTTACATTTGGTAGCAGAGCGTGGTTACGATCCACGGACCTCCGGGTTATGGGCCCAGCACGCTTCCAAAATGTAACCGCTCTTTAAGTATTTTATTGACACAGAAGCATTGCGACAGTTTCTGCTGCTGATTTCCCTAACAGGAAACAGAACCTGATGTTAGCATGTTGGTATTTAATGTCTGCCATTGACAAATCGCCGAAAACGTGAAACAGCGCTTACAAAAAATAGTCACACTGACCGCGCTAATGTTTCCACAACAATGCCGCTAGGGTAACTGATACAAAATGGTGTCTAGTGAAGGCACCTAGCGGGAGAACTAGTCAGAACTAGCTTTCTACCAACTGCCAGAGAAAAATTCTCGTTACTTTTGGGTCCCCCCTTGTATTTTCCATAAGGCAGATAACAGAAAAGTAATAGAGTACAATAAAGAGGTACATACCTGTTTTATAAAATTAAAAAAGGCCTTTCATAGTGTTCCAAGAAAAGAAATATGGGCGGCTTTAACAGAAAGAAGAGTGAGTGAAGATCTAATTACAAGAATGTGAAGTTTCTATAGTAGATGTAAAAGTTCGTAAGAATATCCGATTTTAAATCACAGGAGTTTTCAACTTGGACAGGAGTCCGCCAAGGTGATGTTCATTGTCCACCACTTTTAATAATACTAATGAGTGGTGTAATAAAAAGCTGCAAGGCCAGAATTAGAGGATTCCATGTTGGAAATTGGAGGCTCCAGCTGATTTGAGCTTGGGGCTGTTGCATTTACAGATGATGTAGCCTTAGTCTCTGGTACAGAAGAGAGATTCTAAAGGAACCTTGATGTTTGGGTGATGGAGCTGGAAAGAAGAAATGATGTAGCCATGCTCTCCAGTACAGAAGAGGGACTCCAAAGGAACCTTGATGTTTGGGTGCAAGGGCTGGAAAGAAGAGGACTGAAAGTAAATTTGACAAAGACGAAGACAATGATTGTTGCCAGAGATCCAGCTCAACACCGGATTACCATCAAAGAGAAGCAACTGGAACAAGTCCAAGAGTTCAAATATTTAGGCTCTGTAATAAGCTCAGATGGTAAAATCAATGCGAAAATTAATTCAAGAATAAGCATTGGCTCAAGACTTTTCCATGCGCTAAAGACCAAGTTCATTGGTAAGGCAGAAATTTCTAAAAAAGTTAAGATGACCATTTTTAAAAACACGTATGTGCCGATTCTTACTTATGGGGCTGAAACCGGCTGTAACTGACAAGCATCTAAACTCTCTCCAAGCTATGGAGATGAGATACCTCATGAAGGTTGAAGGAAAGACAACAAAGAGAAAGAAGGAAAGAAGGTTGAAGAGATCGAGTCAGAAACACTTTTAAAAGAGTGAGTCTTAAGACAGTACCTTTGAAAGATCAAATTAAGAAAGCACAGTTGCACTGGTTTGGACACGTTCAGAGGATGGAAGGGGATAGACTTCCAAAACAACTCTTTGAAGCAAGAATTGCTGGGAGAAGACCCAGGGGCTAGAGAAGAGTGACTTGGTGAGACCTTTGCTCAACCTCTACATCTTGCGATAGAAGAGGATTGGAATACGGAGATTATTACTATTATTATTATTGTTACATATCTTAGTAACTTAATTATGTTACAAATTAATAATTAATTATTCTTAGTCATTATCATTTAAATTAGTTAAATTTTGGGTTACAAAAAAGATAACCTCCTTATATTTAATACCTCAACAAAATTTTGTTCAACTTTGAAATATTTCTTGTTTAACCCTTTGAGTGTAAGCACCTAACCTTGTCTTCTTCCCCAGTGGTGGCCCATTTGTACTGAAAGTTTCATAAATTTAATGAACTGTCTCATAAACATCCTTACCTGTATATAAATGAATATACATCTTAATTGTTATTATTTCATCTTTATAGTGATGTATGCAGTTATTCTATAGTAATGACACTTGCCAAAACATCAAAAAGTTTATGTTTCAGTGACGCATGACAAAACACCAAAAACTTCCATGTTTCATGATACTTGCCAAAACACCAAAAACTTCCATGTTTCATGATACTTACCAAAACACCCAAAACGTCCATGTTTCATGATGCTTTCCAAGACACAAAAAACCTTTTATGTTTCAGTGACGCATGCTAAAACACCATAAACCTCCATGTTATTGTATCATGACTTACAATAAATTAACAAAAGCACACAAACCTCATAAACATATCAGTGCTTAGGTACTCACGTTATGTCATGATTTACAAAAATGCTACTTACATGTAGTAAAGGTATTTGACATTTAAACTGGATCATGTGGAAATTCAGCTTTTCAACACATGTAGAGTACATGTGTACTCTATTATGTATAGAGTAAAATACTAGCTAAAAGCATGGCTTTGTGGTGACTCGCAAAGCTTAAATACAAAAAATATTATGTACAAATAAATAATCACAATATTTATATTTGAGCTTCAAAATTACCATCAAACCATGCTTTTAGCTAGTTAAAAAAAATAATTTTTGATTTTTCGAAATAATTTTATGGTTAAAAAACAATATTTTGATTTTTTATATTTATTTTTTTTAATATAAAAAAATACAATAGAAAATTATTTTTAAAATATTAAAAATTAAATAATTAGTAAAAAAGATTAACATAATTAATTAATAATTAAATCAGTAATTAGATACATTTTTATCAGATACAAAATTTCTCATTCGAGTTTCTTCTTGTTTTCTACACTTTAACATATGTGAATTTTTAATATCACAAAATCTGTCGTAAGAAAATGTTCTGTTTAATGCTAAACCTTCTAAAGTTTTTACTCTCGACAACGCAACATATGTTAAACCAATAGAATTTCCCTTTTCTCTAATTTCCAAAATTTAGTTATAGGTGGAATTGGAACACAACCACTATTTTCATAAGTTGAATGAAAATAATTTTCAAAACGAACCATTATCACTCTTGGCATTTGATCAGATGGACCATGCAATGGGTCTAAATTTACCTAAATATTATTGTGTAATTTCATAAATTCTATAACATGTAAAGATGAGGCCCCTTTGAGGTGACGCGATGGCCAGTAAATATTTTCATGACCATGTATGGTTATGCAGCAAAAGACGAAAATCTATTTATAGCCAGTGATTAATTCCGCCAGTATGTTGTTGACAAGAAACAGTTAATTACGAGTTAAAAAGGTGATACCAAACTCAGCGGAATGTCACAGTACTGAGGACGAGACGAATAGTGGGGAGCAGAGAGAACCAGCTTAGAGACGAACCAAACGGAAATTTGTAACACTCAACGCCAGTCGACCACCATCTTTTGCACAGTGTAGCAGTGAAAAAGTTACGTAACGTAATCGCGGGCGCCCGCATACAACAAAAATGTGAATATTTCTATATATTTCAAAGTGAAAATAGTATTTGGCTAAATATTTATCAATAACAGTAATTAATTAAAATAAATTGACAGTTCGGCAGTAACACGTAAAAATGTAACAGTGAAAACAGCAAAACAATCCATGCCATGAGGAGACTTCTGGGTGGTGAAATTCTATGCAGCATAATCAAGGGAAGTAGACATTTCAACAATATGTATACCATTTCAACATTTTAAAAAGTTCAATTGAAATTAAAGTGTAAGGTTTATAATTTTATATGCAAATTTAAAGATTACTTGTTTATTTTGAGGTTGTAATCATAAGGTTTAATAAATAAAATGTTATGTAAAATGAATGTTGATAATAAATATGAATTTCTGGAGAATCTAATGGTATAAGAAGTGGTAAATAATTAAAGGTTGAGTATTAACAGGTTCAATTGAAATTAAAGTTTTGGAATGTTTGGAAATTTTATTCAGATGCAACTGAGATGTTTATTTTAATGTAATGAGGTTTATGTTCATTGTGAGTGTTTACTATGTTTTATTATGTTGTATTATGTTAGTGTGTAGGAATCTTAAACATGAATTGTATGTTTTGGGTAATAGTATGTGTGGAAGGAAGGATTTAAAATAAGTTCAGAATTTAATAAATTGTAATAAATTATGTGATGATGAACAAGGTGGTTACTAGGTTGTTAGTAACGAAATATTAAATATTAAAATGAGCTACATCAATATGCATATTGATTTTCTGATGTAATATGAAGATGCTTAACGATTGTTAAGTAAATAATTTGTTCTAATGTAGTTGATTTAATGTGTTTTAATAAGGAGTTTGTTAATTTTGAAATGTGAATGGAATATTTATAATGGAAGGTATTTATACGTTGTAATGGAAATGTTTATTTAAATTTTGATGGGAACCAGAGCGATCATTTTGAATTTTGGGGTAAGAGTTAAAGAAAGAAGGTTATTCAGAATGTTGGTATGTAATTCTTATAAGGTATTATACTTAGACTAAGTATTCATCCATATGTAGGATCTATATAAAAAAAAAACTCAGTACTTCTTAATGCAAACCAACACAGCTAAGGGGAACCAGATCAGTTAGGGATATGTTATTATACCAGGCCACTATTTGATATTTTTTTATTTCATGTTTCAGCGTCTGGTGATGCTGTGGCAACGGTCCTGTGCTGGCCTGCGTGTCAGAGCAGGAGCGTCAAGTGCCTGTCTGGCCTTGCGGTGTTGGGATCTCGAAAGGCGACATATCTTGGCTGATCCCTTTAGAAAGTATGCGTGTCAATGAGTGCTTTTATGTTTCGGCATAAAACCTCTCATTGGGAGGGTATTGTAATGGGTCTAAATTTACCTAACTATTATTGTGTAATTTCATAAATTCTATAACATGTAAAGATGAGGCCCCTTTGAGGTGACGCGATAGCCAGTAAATATTTTCATGACCATGTATGGTTATGCAGCAAAAGGCGAAAATCTGTTTATAGCCAGTGATTAATTCCGCCAGTATGTTGTTGACGAGAAACAGTTAATCACGAGTTAAAAAGGTGATACCAAACTCAGCGGAACGTTACAGTACTGAGGACGAGATGAATAGCGGGGAGCGGAGAGAACCAGCTTAGAGACGAACCAAATGGAAATTTGTAACACTGAACGCCAGTCGACCACCATCTTTTGCACAGTGTAGCAGTGAAAAAGTTACGTAACGTAATCACGGGCGCCCGCATACAACAAAAATGTGAATCTTTCTATATATTTTAAAGTGAAAACAGTATTTGGCTAAATATTCATCAATAACAGTAATTAATTAAAATAAATTGACAGTTCGGCAGTAACACGTAAAAATGTAACAGTGAAAACAGCAGAACAATGCATGCCACGAGGAGACGTCCCGGGTGGTGAAATTCTACTCAGCATAATCAAGGGAAGTAGACATTTCAACAATATGTATACCATTTCAACATTTTAAAATACTGGCTTTTTCATAAATTATAAAGTTGAGCTCAACAAAAATAAAAAACAAATAAATGTGTATGTTTGTGTGAACGAACAAATATGAAAATAGGCCTAACAAGAAGTGTTGAGTTCGCATAATCTTTGATATACGTAGTAGTATTTTGATGTCGTAGTTTATTGATAATCAGTTTTATACGCCTTAAGGAGGAATAAGTGTGTTCATGATTTTTGTCATGTTTTCGAGAGAAAATAAATAACGTTATATTTTACTTGATATACGCATTTTGTTATTTGTATTTGCCCACTTTTCTCTGCCTAAGTACACTGAACGAATCCCTGGACCAAACATTACATATAATCATATTCATTTAATTATTAAAAACCGATAAGACTTCAGTTGACGTCTGAAAAGATACAAATTTTAATAGTCAAGAAATGAGTAAGATTACAAATGGCGCCCGAGTAACAGTGACATTGTAAATTAACATTATAAATTTATATTAAAGTTGATTTACAATTTAGTCGAAAAATGGCAGAGAAAGACGCAAATACAAATTTAGATGAAAGTACAGATGTAGGGTCAGTGTTGAATGTTATGCAAGATAGTATGGTAACCACGCATGAAAGTGTCGAGAGCGTAGGCGAAATAACAAATGTAAATGAAACGGTCGGGGCAATAAAGTTAAAATATTTAATCTATTATCAATGATTATGGAAAGTTTGAAGGAATTTAAAACTGAAATCAAGTCAGAGATGAATAATAAGTTTGACCAACAAAATAAGAATAATGATTAGAATATGGAAATGATGAATAATAAGTTTGACCAACAAAATAAGAATAATGATAAGAATATGGAAATGATGAATAATAAGTTTGACCAACAAAATAAGAATAATGATAAGAATAATGGTAATTTGAACACGAGTTTAAATGAATTTAAAACTGAAATGAAGTCAGAAAATAATAATTTAAACATGAGCTTGAATGAGTTTAAAATTGGAATCAAGTCAGCGATAAATGCACGTAACATTGAACTGAAAACTGAAATAAACAAACAAGACGAGAAGTTAAGAGACATAAATAACGAAGTTGTAAACATAAGAAGCGAAATAAAAATGAGTAATTTAAGTATGAGTAACCAATTTGAAAGTATAAGTGAGAGTTTTAATGGAGTGAATGAGAAATTTGTTGAAATAAATAATAAACTAGAGAATATAGGAGTTGAATTAAACCAGATGAGTGGGTGTAGTGGTGTCAAAAATTAATGACACGGGTGAGTGTGACGAAAATGAAAATGACGAACTAACAGACGACCATGGTGTCAATAATAAAATAACGAAAAATTATGAAGAAATAAATAACGAGGTAAGTGTTAGTTACAAAAATGAATTAACAAGTAATAGTGGTAAGATAGTTGAAAATGAGATATATAAAAGTAATACAGTGAAAATAAATAGTGAGGATGATAATATAGAAATGGCGAGAGTGAGTGAGAGAGTAGAAATCAGTATTTGTAAATTAGAGAGAGAATATGAAGAGAATTATTTTGTGAATATAGGGCAGAGGGTAGATTTTCCCCAGGTTTATTGTAAACCAAGATGTTTACAAATGTTTTTGAAGGACAAGAGTCCCTTAGAGGAAAACAATGTGTTTTCAAGTAGTCCCTTAATTTTTAGTAGGTGTTTTTATAATTTAGTACCCTCTATATGGAACGATAGAAAAAGTATGAAATGGTGTTATGATAAAAGGTATTTTGATAGGAAGATAGAGACGTTTAAGGTTAGTAGAGGTTATAACGAATTAGTAGAGAGGTTAGATATTGAGAGAGTTAATAATATTGAGTACTTACCTTGTGAAATAGTTAGTGCAGCAAATGATGATATTGATTACTTACCTTGGGACGAAACTGGTACAGCAGCAGATAATAATAATGATGAAATTATAATTGACCTAATTGTGACGGATCATACTAAAGGTCACTTGACTATACTCGGTGGTGACAAATTATATGATATAATAATATGTAATAATCCGGTTAATTATTATGGTATTGTAGAAAGATATGAGAATTTAAATAGTAGTGAGATTGATAGAAATAATATAATGAATTTAATAAAACATCAATTGTGTAGACGTAAGACCAGGTTATTATATGATGATGGGGGGTAAACAATTAATGTTTATGAACGTTTAACTATGTGAGTAGTGGTTTTGAAATGAAATGATTTGTGGTAAACGATAACATATAATAATTTGGATTGTATATACTTTTGTGTTGATATTAAATGTAAGAATGTAGCAAGGTGAAGTATAATCAACTTTGTGAATTTCGTTAAGGTAATGAAATATTGCGACAATACAAGCATAGGCTGTAATGTGCATATATAATATAAAATAAATATTTAAGTTAATTTCAATAATATATAATAGACGAGCAGGTGTGAGATTGGAAGCTGGCTTTCAAGCAGGAACCAACAGGTAAACATCACGCGATTACCACTGCATG
Organism: Magicicada septendecula; assembly: GCA_034769895.1. Classification (NCBI taxonomy): domain Eukaryota; kingdom Metazoa; phylum Arthropoda; class Insecta; order Hemiptera; family Cicadidae; genus Magicicada; species Magicicada septendecula. The sequence goes on from CM068367.1 coordinate 641,239,242, forward strand.
TGTGTATACAAGTAAATAGTGTGTGTGCATGAAGCCTGTTTGATCCTGAAAGTTTGCACCCACCCCAAGTCAATGCTAAATTAAGAATATATTTAATATTAAGCAAACCATAAATGTTAGCGAGAAGGTAAAAACTTCTAAAAATGTGTAAAAATCAGACACACGTGCAGTGCGAATTTTACGTAATTCGGACAATCAGTGCGAATCCAGTGCGATTTTTAAAGCATTATAATTACACTAGTGGTGCGAGCATCATGATAATTGCACATCACATAGGTCATTAAATTAGACAATATTTTATCACCGTGAAATCTGCGTTAAACAGTGCGATTGGCGAAAAAGTGCAATTATGTGAAATAGGACGAGAGTGGGGGCTATCATCCCATGGTTCAACTGTTGACAGGCTGATTCCTGAATCGACAGCTGCAGTTTTCTTGGTGGATATAAATATGAGCCCAGGAGAGACGAACTCTCTCTTCTAACATTCCACAGTCGCGGCGGTATGCTATGTCCGTCCGAGACGCGAATTTTTTTAACTACTTTGGACAAAGTTAGACGCTAGGTCTAACATCAAGATGTCTTTTTTTTAAGCTTAACTTATAAAGTATTACGGCAAATGTTTTGATTTAAAGTATTAATGAAAACAATAATTAAAAGTACCATAACAAAGAAATCGTCGGACGTCTACAAGCAGTCGACAACTAAGAACGTCAACTCCTGACAGAGGACGAGAGAACGACTAGCAGAGGAACGAGACGCAGAGGACTAGAGATGGTTGTATCATAACAGCTACAGATCCAGAGCAACACGTCATCATAATCTACAGCAGTCAATGTACCATGAAGGACGAGAGATGAGAGGATGAACAGTGAGGACAAGAGGACATCCAGGAGGAGCGAAGAACTGACGGAATCACTGGAGGACATGTGAACGAAAAAATATGAAAATAGGCCTAACAAGAAGTGTTGAGTTTGCATAATCTTTGATATACGTAGTAGTATTTTGATGTTGTAGTTTATTGATAATCAGTTTTACGCCTTAAGGCGGAATATGTGTGTTCATGTTTTTTGTCATGTTTTTGAGAGAAAATAAATAACATTATATTTTACTTGATATACACATTTTGTTATTTGTATTTGCCCACTTTTCTCTGCCTAAGTACACTGAACGAATCCCTGGACCAAACATTACATATAATCATATTCATTTAATTATTAATAACCGATAAGACTCCAGTTGACGTCTGAAAAGATACAAATTTTAATAGTCAAGAAATGAGTAAGACTACAACCATGATTTTCTTCATAGATAATATCTTCAACATAACCTAAAGCTCCGCTAACTAATCCTTTTTCAACCCACAAATTAGAACGTAACATAACTTTAGATCCAATTGATAAAATTATAAATGGTTCAAGTCCAGTTGATAATTCTGCACTTGCTGATTTTGCTTTAGAACAATTATGAATAGCTGGAATATAAGCAACTGGTTGACGAAATTCTTTTAACTTTTGATGATTAAATTCTTTTACATTTTTATTTGTTGCAAATAGCCGAATTGCATCGTTGAAATAATGACGTTCATTTTGTAAAAAAGTTTGTATACTACGTGTCATTAATATTTCATAGTCTTGAACTGTACATTCACCATTACTAACACGATCAAGTATATCTCGAAATATTAGTTGAGATTCATTATGTCGAAATGATGACGATAAAAAAAAATACTTTTGAATACTTGATGTAAATAATAATTTTCCTTTTAAAAGGAATTCACTTCCTTCAATTTTATCACTGTAAAGTGGTCTGTCATTAACAGGAGGTAACTGATTAATATCCCCCAAAAAATATACAAATAATCCACCAAACAGTTCATTTTGTCTTGATGGAATAGCTCTGCGTACTCTTAAATCAATTTTCCTCAAAAGACTACATCCAGTCATACTCATTTCATCTATAAACAGAAATTTACTACTTTATGTACTCCTAATAAAAGTTATGAGTGTATTGTTGATCCATTAATATTAACAGCAGCAGCACCAGTTGATGCAAGGAATTGATAAGAAGATGATCCCAATGTTTGATTCAATCGACAAGTGAAATAATTAATTAAAGTACTCTTTCCAGAACCGGCTTTTTCTTGAATAACAATTCTTTTAATCGGAAGTTCTTCTTCGTTACCTTGTAGATAACTAAGTTGTTTTTCAAATATATTTGTCAGTTCTTGTTGTTCATCAGAGAAAACAATATTTGGCAGATTATATTGAACATTAACAATGTCATTTCTTTCAATTTCTATTACTTTTTCGTTTTCAATGAAATTTTCTAATGTATTCAACACTTGTTGAATCAAAACGAATGCCAGTTATATCTGATATAAATTTCTCTTCTACCTAGATCTACTTCTTCCTGAATAGTATTTGGTCCAGCAGCTACGTCCATCCAATCATATGGTTGATCTACTTCTAATTGGTCTGTTTCTTCAAAATCTTCTTCGTCTTCCAAATTTTGTAGCATATAATTCAAATCATAATTCAGAATATCGTCATTTCCAAAATGCTGCTCATATATAATCTTCCAAGTACTATTATGTGGATTTAGATCATTCAATTGTCACCAGGGAATACTGTATGTAATAAAACTTGTTGCTTGTAAAAATTTAATTTTTTAATAATTTAACAACTATGTATAATTTAAAAATAATTTATTTCAATAAACATGACATTTGTATTATTAAAATCTAAAACATTAAAAGTATTAGTAAGAAAAATTTAGTGTTTCTTTTTCAAATTATGTATGCTCATAGTCATAGTGTGGGGGGAGCCAAAAAAAATGTGTACACTAATTTCAGTGACAGATAAACTGTAACCCCTCTTTAACTTTGACTTGTAAAAAACATTTGTTATTGAAAAATTTTTTTTTTTTCTAAAGAGGGGCCACAAGATAATTAAAACTAGGCCGAAGCCTAGAGAAGCCAAAAATGCGCTGGATCCAGTGAGACGGGACTTGCAATTAAAACTCACAAAATTAACGACCGTTAAATCTTTTTATTATAACAAAACTCATTATCTCCTTCGAAACTGTTACTTACAAAAATCAATGAATATAACATTTAGATTCTCCGCTTAAAAAAAAAATATTAATTGAAATTAATAAATATAAAATCTATATTTTCTGCTTTTAAAAATGTCTTTTGAAATTAATAATTATAAAATCCATATTCTCCCTTTTAAAATTGTCATTAGAAATTAATAAATATAAAATCTATATTTTCCCTTTTAAAATATTATCTGAAAATAAATTTATATAAAATCTAGGTTTTATATTCTCCTTGTAGCCCTATATCTAACCCCCCAAAAATACACACGAATGTACAATACATATATAACCCCCAAAAAATACACACGAATATACAATACATATACATGTTCCACAACACAGGACAATTATAACATCTATCTCTTGCCACACCCTTTTCCACGCCATGAGGTACATAATTAACAATCTATAAATATCCATATTAGGTTTTAATACCTAATATGTGTATAACATATTATATGTGTATAACTGATTATGTATGTAACACCAGTGGCCCCAGGACATACTAAATTCAAGAGTTGGCATAGTGCCTGATACTATTATAAAGTGCTGCCACCTTGAGCACTTAGACTTGGAGTAATAATAATTAGAATACAGTGAACACCCCAGTGATCATAATTAATTAAAAGAATTTAAATATTGATAAATTTTGTTAAGTATTGAAAGCAGTAACTTGTCATAAGCCTTATAACCCTTTTAAAAGTAAGTTGGCCCAAAGGCCGACATGTTCCTAGGCAAGATAGTGCATAACTCAACCTGTCCCAAGAGCATGTTCAAGTCTGCATGAAAATGCACCTATACAGGATTAAACTGGTGACCCGACTTAACTACCAAAGAAACTTCTATCCCTATATGATCCAAACTGAATTTAAAAATGAGAAATTAAAGCAGAAAATGAAAACTAAATTTAACCAGTGAAATTACATGTTGATTGAATGAATTAGTAGCACTAATGAAACCCTTATACTGAAAATAAGAAGGAAATTTACATGCCTGAATGGTGAGCAGCCACAGATACATGTCAACCTCTGGGCTCACAATTTATACAACAGATTTACAAAATGTACAAAAGATCTCCCCCCAAGTCCACGCACTATTCTGTCCCGTTAACCGGGGACCCAATTAAAATGTTTAAAGCTTAAAGTCATTGTTGTAGAGTGACTCTATGTCCACTGGTTCTAGTGGGTTACATCACACTATGTAAAAAAAAATAATATGGATTGATGTCACCTTATTTTTTCCATGGGTGTGAAGTGGTGTTATTCTGGTCTCATGTTAGTGTGTTGGTGGCCTATCCTCGCTATTCTCCTCCAGCAGATGAAGTTGAGAGAGAGAGTCTAGATGTTAATGGTTCAGGATGGAGCTGTTCCCCGTCTTCAGCGAGGGACCCTAGTCATACAACATATTATCAGCGATAAGTTCTCACAACTAATTCCCCCAGAAACCTCACACGCACCAAAACCCATATATAATATTAACACAGCTGTAGGGCTACTTAAAATGATAGTTTTACACACTTTGCAACGGTTATATGGCCACCTGGCCCTATCTTGAAAACATTTAGTTTTGTAAATTTCATATTATAAACTTTACCCCTGTGGGTTAACATAATTCAATTACGGTTATATAATTATTCCGTTTGTTATACAATTAATAAAATTTACACATAGGCTTATTGGCCACGTGGTGTGAAAGGTTACCTGATTACAATCATATCTGTACTTATTAATCAAATACCTTTTTGCATTTACATTATTCTCAATTCTGGTGCCTTAGTTAAGACTTCTGAAATTAAAATAGTATTACTATAATTACCAATAAAAGTTACATTTAAATTACGCATTTCACAACTCACCACGTGGCGTAATAGGTTAACTGAATTTACTTAATGTGGGCTTATTAAACAATTTTTTCTTTCGTATTACTTTAAATTGATGTATATAATCATATTGCCGTAACTTACCGCAGATCTGTAGTAGTTTAGCCTGCCATAGATGAAGAAGATGGTACAACTAAAACTCCTTTCTGTCGGAGGAAAAAAACAGGCGAAGCGATAGTTTGGACGACCAGCGAGAGACAAGTTTAATATCGCTTATTTCTGTTTTTCTGAACTCGCAACCAGTATCCAGCACCAGAGCGCAGCACCAATCAAGCGCTCTAATTACCACTGCTGCAGATTGTATGCGTATGTACCGCTAAATACAGTACGGCAAAACGCCACCGCCGACTGTCGTTCCTATATTTCTTTTAGCGAATACGTTAAATACCGTATACGCGCCGAATCTATCTTAGACGCGGCACACCCCCACCCCAAAAGGGCAACATAGTTGCCCCACACTTAGACAGAGGAGCAGAACAAAAAACTCCTCACAACTGCTACCATCCCCATGCGACCCTCTCCACCATGCCAACCCCACGGGACCGCCCCAACACGTCACCCTCTCTGGTGACCACACCTACTTCTACTGGTCCCACTCACATACTCGTCCGAAGACCTAACAAGGTATCACCCACCTTGGTATGTGAGTGACCGTACTACTCCTCTCGTCCACCTCTCGGACCGACCAGCGACATGCACCAACAAGGCATCTCCATCCTTGCCATATGGCTGGCCCACATCCCTACACTAGGGCGGACGGCCCCGCTTAGCCGGACAGAGAAAACCGCATAGAGGCACGCGAACATTATCCCTTCACTTACTCTTTAAATACTGCGTAACTAGCAAGGGGGGGTTTACTTCGGCACGGCATCGTCTAACAACCCACACTTAATCCAAAAATAACCTACCAGGGAAATCAACCGGAGAGTGCGGCATGGCCCCGACCCTACAATAATCAACAACAAACTACAACAAAGAAAAATGAAAACAACACCACCCTAGTCACACTCCATCATAAAACGACAACCAACCTAGTCACAACTCTTCCAACTAACTTCTTTTCTAATTCCTTTCTGATATTTTTCTTTTTTCCTTTTCTAATTTTTTTTTTCTTTCTAATTTTTATTTGTTTTTTTTTTATTTTATACTGTTTTCTAAAGGGAGGGGTAGGAAAATTGGGAAGATGAAAAGGGCAAGGATCATTGAAAGGTCAATAGCTAGGACTAAGGGTAAGGACATGGTTCCCTCCGAGAATAAGGATGGGTGGAGAAAACCAAGGCTCACGGAGGCAGGGGCGCAACCCTGAAGTAGACGAACACCACTGGGACTGTGGGGAACATCTACCCGCTACCCGTTAACCGCTTCTTCTCACCTTTTTATGACAAACTTTAGGTACTCGTTCCTTTTGGACACCTCTCTCTGAGAAACTATCTCGTGTTGAGCTGTACTGATTTGTTTCTTCTGAATTAGAATCAAGGCAACTTACCTGACTACTTTTACCCCGATTTGGATTATCCTCAACGTCTAACTCCTCTGCTTCTACCTCCCCTGGTTCTCTTTCTTCCACCTCTTCCTTTTCCTCCTCTACATAATCCAAATTACCATCACGACACTGCACATCTTCATCCTCTAGTTGCTCACCTGGTCCGCATGAAACTTCTTTCCATTCCTCGGAATCCTCAACACTACTTACAAAAGGCGTCTGCACATCTTCACACACTACATCATCCTCACTCACACACTCCACAACGCTGCCACCCAATTTCTCCTCAACTTCTACCTCATCTACTTCTACCACACTTGCAGCATGGACATCCCCTTGTCCATCTGCAACCTCAGAAACACTTGCAACCTCCCTAACTCTTACACTTATACTCCCCTGCGCAGCATGTGCAGCCCGCTCTTCTGCCTCTTCCTCCGATTCCTCTTCTTCACCACTCTCAGCAACTACAACTTCCTCAACATTTCCCAACCTGGAATCCAGCTGTCCAGGTCCATGTGCAATGTCTAAATTAAATTCTACTGACGATGGTAAAGCTCCACCATCAAGTGACTTCTCATCTCCCGGCGTAGGCGATGATGATGTTACCGGATCTGGATCCGTCATGAACCGAGATGGAGATACCGGAACAAATTCTGCGGCATCTGGATTCAACCATGACGTCCTCTCTGAGTCCTGTAATTCAGTATCAACAGACGTGTTCTTGTCGTCTTGTATGGATCCACAGAAGTTACTTCGCGTTTCTTCTTTCTCCTCACCTTCTTCATCCACTACTCTATTAGGCACTGGTAATTCCTCTGGAAGCTTTAAAGTTTCCTTTCTCTCCCAATAGGAATAACGCCTTGCTACAGGCTCCCTACTTGCCGATGTTTGTTTACTAATATAACTTCCTCTTTCCCTGTTAATTTCATACTTATGTCTTTTCTCTGCTGTAACCGTAGCTACCGTCTTCTCACTTGTCACCCCCTTGTAGCCTCCATTACTTCCGGAATATTCAGTTTTTCTAACAGTCTCTTGTGTTCTTCTCCAACCACCATGTTTGTCCTTTTTAGCTCTTCCTAACAAACCACTGGAGTATTGGACATCCGTAGCAGCTCTTCCCCGGGACTCGTCCCCTGCTTGGACAGTCTTAGAAACCACACACAACCGGTACAGATCCGCGAAACAATGTGGACGTTCTGCGAATATCAAACGCGATCTCTCTTGGGGATTCAATCCTTCCAGAATGGCTTGTATTACTTCCGTCTCGGGCAACCCTAATCTTAATACCCGGGCAGCTTTCCGTATGTCCTGCACGAAGTCCCCCAACGCCTCTCCGTTGGCCTGTAGGCGATAGAATAAATCTAACTTAAGCTGGGAACGTCGTCGATGGGGTATGAAGAAATCCAACACTTCCCCATGAAAAGCGTCGACACTGCCGCCCCGATGCAGAGTGTTGGTGACCAACCCTGCCAATGAACCCCGGCAATACGTGTATATAAGGGACAAGACCTCCCCATCGGACACACCCGGGAAATCTGCCAACTGCAGGACAAGTTCCAAGAAGACCAGCAACCCGTCCTCATCTATTCCATCTACCACCGAAAGTTTCTGGAGAACTCCTGAAAGGGGGTGGGGCAACTTCTGAAAGCATACCGCCGCCAGAATTGCACAATTCACAATACACAATCAACAAAACATAATTCCCACAAAACACCTAACACCCTACAAAATAATGACAATAAAAACACAGGAATCAGAAAAAACTCGAGTACTATACTCTTCCTTCGAGCAGACTGCGGGTCCCCCTACCGTTGCGAGGACCCAGCCCACTTACCTGAATTCGCTCTCAACAACACTACACATTAAGGAACGCGACACACACACTAACACACAACATGACAAAATAACCGACCAACGACAAATTCTCAAAAAAATTTGTAATTACTTCGGCTCCTGTATCTCGGAGGAGCCGACTGCCGATCAGGCCATACCGCATAAATGAAACACCTCCCCTATTATGGGCAAGGTAATCCGCGAACCATATCTCCACCTGGGCAGAGATCTGCAATAATTCGCGTTTCCAAAGGAATTTCACCCTTTAAAATTTCACACCCCGTGGCAATCTACCGTTCAACGATACCAACAGGCGGGCAAGTATATACACATATAATACACAAACCTTAAACCTAACAAGACATAGTTACTTTTAGATATAGGGACTTCCAGAGATTCTTCTAAGTTCTATTCGAACCCCAAAATGTTTCCTGAGTTTGCAAGCCCCGTCACACCCAAAGGACACAAGGGTTGACCCTAATCTTAACCACGCTCTGCTACCAAATGTAACCCCTCTTTAACTTTGACTTATAAAAAAAAATTTTTTTTTTTTTTCTAAAGAGGGGCCACAAGATAATTAAAACTAGGCCGAAGCCTAGAGAAGCCAAAAATGCGCTGGATCCAGTGAGACGGGACTTGCAATTAAAACTCACAAAATTAACGACCAATAAATCTTTTTATTATAACAAAACTCATTATCTCCTTTGAAACTGTTACTTACAAAAATCAATGAATATAACATTTAGATTCTCCGCTTAAAAAAAAATATTAATTGAAATTAATAAATATAAAATCTATATTTTCTGCTTTAAAAAATGTCTTTTGAAATTAATAATTATAAAATCCATATTCTCCCTTTTAAAATTGTCATTAGAAATTAATAAATATAAAATCTATATTTTCCCTTTTAAAATATTATCTGAAAATAAATTTATATAAAATCTAGGTTTTATATTCTCCTTGTAGCCCTATATCTAACCCCCCAAAAATACACACGAATGTACAATACATATATAACCCCCAAAAAATACACACGAATATACAATACATATACATGTTCCACAACACAGGACAATTATAACATCTATCTCTTGCCACACCCTTTTCCACGCCATGAGGTACATAATTAACAATCTATAAATATCCATATTAGGTTTTAATACCTAATATGTGTATAACATATTATATGTGTATAACTGATTATGTATGTAACACCAGTGGCCCCAGGACATACTAAATTCAAGAGTTGGCATAGTGCCTGATACTATTATAAAGTGCTGCCACATTGAGCACTTAGACTTGGAGTAATAATAATTAGAATACAGTGAACACCCCAGTGATCATAATTAATTAAAAGAATTTAAATATTGATAAATTTTGTTAAGTATTGAAAGCAGTAACTTGTCATAAGCCTTATAACCCTTTTAAAAGTAAGTTGGCCCAAAGGCCGACATGTTCCTAGGCAAGATAGTGCATAACTCAACCTGTCCCAAGAGCATGTTCAAGTCTGCATGAAAATGCACCTATACAGGATTAAACTGGTGACCCGACTTAACTACCAAAGAAACTTCTATCCCTATATGATCCAAACTGAATTTAAAAATGAGAAATTAAAGCAGAAAATGAAAACTAAATTTAACCAGTGAAATTACATGTTGATTGAATGAATTAGTAGCACTAATGAAACCCTTATACTGAAAATAAGAAGGAAATTTACACGCCTGAATGGTGAGCAGCCACAGATACATGTCAACCTCTGGGCTCACAATTTATGCAACAGATTTACAAAATGTACAAAAGATCCCCCCCCCAAGTCCACGCACTATTCTGTCCCGTTAACCGGGGACCCAATTAAAATGTTTAAAGCTTAAAGTCATTGTTGTAGAGTGACTCTATGTCCACTGGTTCTAGTGTGTAAAAAAAATAATATGGATTGATGTCACCTTATTTTTTCCATGGGTGTGAAGTGGTGTTATTCTGGTCTCATGTTAGTGTGTTGGTGGCCTATCCTCGCTATTCTCCTCCGGCAGATGAAGTTGAGAGAGAGAGTGTAGATGTTAATGGTTCAGGATGGAGCTGTTCCCCATCTTCAGCGAGGGACCCTAGTCATACAACATATTATCAGCGATAAGTTCTCACAACTAATTCCCCCAGAAACCTCACACGCACCAAAACCCATATATAATATTAACACAGCTGTAGGGCTACTTAAAATGATAGTTTTACACACTTTGCAACGGTTATATGGCCACCTGGCCCTATCTTGAAAACATTTAGTTTTGTAAATTTCATGTTATAAACTTTACCCCTGTGGGTTAACATAATTCAATTACGGTTATATAATTATTCCGTTTGTTATACAATTAATAAAATTTACATATAGGCTTATTGGCCACGTGGTGTGAAAGGTTACCTGATTACAATCATATCTGTACTTATTAAACAAATACCTTTTTGCATTTACATTATTCTCAATTCTGGTGCCTTAGTTAAGACTTCTGATATTAAAATAGTATTACTATAATTACCAATAAAAGTTACATTTAAATTACGCATTTCACAACTCACCACGTGGCGTAATAGGTTAACTGAATTTACTTAATGTGGGCTTATTAAACAATTTTTTCTTTCGTATTACTTTAAATTGATGTATATAATCATATTGCCGTAACTTACCGCAGATCTGTAGTAGTTTAGCCTGCCATAGATGAAGAAGATGGTACAACTAAAACTCCTTTCTGTCGGAGGAAAAAAACAGGCGAAGCGATAGTTTGGACTACCAGCGAGAGACAAGTTTAATATCGCTTATTTCTGTTTTTCTGAACTCGCAACCAGTATCCAGCACCAGAGCGCAGCACCAATCAAGCGCTCTAATTACCACTGCTGCAGATTGTATGCGTATGTACCGCTAAATACAGTACGGCAAAACGCCACCGCCGACTATCGTTCCTATATTTCTTTTAGCGAAAACGTTAAATACCGTATACGCGCCGAATCTATCTTAGACTCGGCACAAAACGTTGAGTGAAATATAAGATGTTTATGCGCACATGCACACACACACACACACACACACACACACATGTATATTAGACTTGATTAAGTCAAAAAAAATATTTGAATATGCAAAGGTTTTTGGTTTGATATAACAAACAGTATTGCATAAAAAAATTATTTACTATAATTCGTTAATGACATTTTATTCAGGGCCTTAATTAAATTCTACATTTTTAAAATTATTGCGATGAAGTTGTAGAAAACAGGAACTTACAGAAATGAAATAAATGTGTTTAGAATTTGTTAAGTTCAAGGAAATCTGTAATATCATTGTGTGTAATGTAGTTTAAGTGCTCTTATTTCATTACATGGAAACCAAGCCTGTGGACATATAGGAGCCGTATAATTTAAATAATTATGTATATATTTTTTTGATTGAAAAAGTAAAAAACTTACCTTTCACAAAAAAAATCTCTTTTAACAATGTAACTTAACCTCAAACACAAATATAAAAATACAAAAAATATTTTCACTTGCCGATATTTATAAAAAAAATATACATGAAAAATGAATCTTGGATTTATGAAATATATTTTATAAACAACACAGCACACCAGTATCTTTCATTCAAGAAAAACGGTAGAATATTCAGTACATACACTCTTTGTCTAAAACCACGGAACACATTAGTAACTGACTATATAGTAATATTAAAGAAATCCCACAGATGGCGACACTTTACATACATACCACGAAACGCAATAGTAACAGACTATATAGTAGTAGGACTCGCAATCCAATAGATGGCGACACTTTACATACATATATATAGATTTATACAAAAAAAATTATTACAATTATTTCTTGTCAAAATTAATTTTTTATAAAAATAATGATTGATGACACATCTAGACATGAATATGAATAATTATGTTCAATTTCAAGTCTATAGGTTCAGTGGTTTTTCCGTAAAGTGTACAAATAAAAATATACCAATTGTTGCCTAGTAGTAGGACTCGCTTCGCTCGTCCTAATTATATGTTAAATATAATACTGTAATAGTATTTATATGTTATACTGTAATATTATATGTTATATTATACTGTAATATGTTAAATATTACAGTATGTTATATGTTGTATAAGTGAGGGATTTATTGTTCATATCTTGATACATTTAATTTAGTACAGTTAAATTTAAACCTAGCTAATCTGAATTTGTATAAAATGTTTGTTATAGATAAGTTCAACTACTTGATTCAGGTGCTAATGGAAGTTGCACCTCCAACAAACTGCCATTCATCATGAACACTAACTATAAATCAGATGCAAACATTTACTTGTAATGTTACCAATACTTCAGTTTTCTACCATTTATATTTTTGGTATATTATATCTTAATATAACTGTTTTTGTATTACAATATATCTTATTGTCATTTAACCTTATTACTTTTTTAAATGTAAATACTTAATTACATTTCGTTGCCATTAAAAATCATATCATGTGACTGTAGAAATTAGTCATTCTGAACTCATGAATAACGTCCCATTACTATAATTTTTGACATGTAATATTCAAATTTAAGAAACTAAAATATTAAAATACGTGAATTGTGATATGATTATGTCTGACAGCAATACAAATATTTCATCAACATAATATAATATATACTTGTATATTATAAGGAAAGGTTTTTTGTTGTAGTAGAGGAAATTTTCCCTTTATGTTTCTTCACAATATAAATTTATTTAACTGATGTAGATCAATCAGATAAAAACCAAAAATAAGAAACTGATTTATTCACTTCAGTACACAGCCTTAGAAAGAGGAGGTTCCCCAATGATAATGACAACCAAAAAGATACATTATTTTATAAACAAAAATGTATGTGTATACAGGGTCAGTATAATTTTTTTAATTAGTTTTTATAAACTTGTAAAACTTTTGTATTACTCTGTTGGTTTAGTAGTAGCAGCAGTAGGTTAAGCTGTGGATATAGATGTGTAAGTCACAACAAATACCTTGAAATTATTTGGAGGAAAAACATTAAACAAAGCAAAAACACATTGTTACTTGAGGAAAGGACATGCAAAAAAATACAATTATATATAAAGGAAGGAATGCATATTCTTACTGTTGAAATAACAATGCATTGTTAACCAACGTTTTGTTTCAAAATATTTTACCTATAAATATACTTTCATTTCAATTAGAAAATCAAAAAACATTTTGAAAAAATCTATATTTATTAATATACAGTACACAATATTAACTTTAAAAGAATAGAAATTGATGGATTATAATAAACTAAATACTTAGAATTCACATTTATTAACACTAATATGCAGACAGAAATGAGACTCATTTTGGTCATATGCAGAATTTTATTTTGGGGAGAATTAAAAAAAAAGTGAAGGCATAAACAGAAATTACGATGTAGCACCTCCACTAAATAAAAATTTCTCAATTAGTATTTTTGAGCCTCTCAGCTCTGTTTTTGATCTGATGATGCGCTGAGAGGCTCGAAAATGCTAATCAGGAATTTTTATACAGTGGAGTGCTACTGCGTAAATTCTGTTTGTGATTATAACCACAAACACAACTTTATTAATTTAAAAATTCAAAGGGATAAGTTTTATAGTCACCCATCTCCTAACAAAATTTCTTTAGGCACAGAGAAATATTTGTTACTGGTTAGGTTAGGTTATAGACTATAGTTAGGTTTACTATAGACTATTATAGAAGAACACAATATTATGGTTTTTAGCTGAGTGAGAAATTTGGGTGGTTTCAGTCTCCAAACCATTCTTTGCTTACATCCATATTAGTACAGTCACTGAAGCCGAAAAAAAAAATAGAAATTGCAAATTAAATGGCTTCTACGAGATTTTTTGCTTAGGGCTAGATAAAAAGGTAAGAAAGAATTTAAAAAAAAAAGTTTACAAAAATTCAGTCGCGGGTTTTTGTAAAAAGGGAGGGGGAAGGTACACAAAATTCATTTTCGTGATTATCTTAAAAAATATTAAATTTATGAGAAAAATACAAAAAAGAAAGAGCATAAAATTCTGCATAAAAAAGGTTATTAACATTTTTTTTGTCAGGGCGATACTTTTAGTAGAAAAATTAATTCAAAGTTGACCAAATTTTTCACAAGGTGGATTTTCACATAAAATACATGTTTATTTAATAGACATGCAATTTTTTCAGGAGTACAAGTTTAAAAACTCATTATTAGTCATTTATGTATATATTATTATGTATAATTTTTACTTATTTATTATGCATTATAATAAAAATGTTATTCAAAAATGCAATATATTCAAAAATAGTTTTTCTTCCAATCATTGAAGATTTTGGCAATAAAATAACTTTTAAAACACATTTCTTATTTATACAAATTATAAATTATTTACTTATAACTTATTATGAATTACAAAATTATTAAAATATCGTTTTTTCTTCAATTTTTCAGAATTTTTCACAATTATTAAGGTGAAAATTAACTTTTTAGTACATATATTATTTATTTATAAAATTTAATTATAACAATTATTTTTATAGTGATAAATATATTTAAAAATCGATTTCTTCTCCAATTTCTTGAAAAGATTCAGAAGTCAAGTCTTCTATTTCTATCTCCCTCATCATACACAATATTTGAAAAATTTGTGCACCAAAATTAAATTCTTTAATAATATTATACAAAATCAATAAACCTATCAGACCTTTAATAAACGCTGGAACCGCACCAAATTATAAAATATCAAAATTACTAACACAAATCTTAAAACATAAAATTGAACTTCCAGCAAAATACAATATAAAAAATAGTATCGAACTCACGGAACATTCAATATTGAACTGCATTCAATATCTGTATGGCGCATGTACCAGCTGTCTTCGCTCTCCCCAAAATTGTTCAACTTTCAGGGTTCTTTTTATGCCCATGCACGGATATAAATTCTCACTATGTAGAAGAGAAACCTCAAATATTGTAGTTTTACATACAATAGTTACGTATTAATTTTTTTTTTTAGTTTTTAACTACTAATATTAATACGCGCAATGGGCATATTTCTACATTTATTAATAAAAGTTACATTTATTTAAATTTAACTAAATTTTAACAATTTTTTACATCACAGTCTTATAGAAGACACTTTGACCAATACGTGTTCATAATTTTGTTAAAAAACATTCATTTTGAAAATTTCTGTAGAAATTTTAAGTTAAGAAAATGATGTATACTTGCGAACTCAAAAAAATGATAAATTTTAAAACTCGTTCATTTTATGCCAATAAATCAATACTAATTTTTATTATTTTTTTTTCAAAAACCTATATATGTAAAGTTCATATTGCGAAGTTTTTTTTTAATGTAAATACATTTGTAATAAATTGTTTATATGTTTATTTAGTTGAAAAATAAAAACAAAACAGTTATTACTTTATTTTAAGTATTTATTAATAATTTAATTATTTTCTTTTCATTTTATGTAAAAGTACAAACATTTAGCTTTACAATGCTTTTTGATTTTTGTCTCTATGACTATTATAATGGATTTTATTAAAATTTGTATGTTGCAATGTCAGACAAAATTAGCCTTCCCGCTCATCAGGGTGGACTCCAACAAACAATTTGTTTCTAATATTTCAATTCCATTTTTCTCACAAAGTATTGGCCTGACTAAAAAAATGATAAATAGCTTTTTTGTAGAGAATGCTCTTTAATTTTTGTAATTTGTCTTTTTTTCGTAAATTTGTTATTTTTCAAGATAATTGAAAAAACTAATTTTTTGTACCTTCCCCCTCCTCTTTTTTGGAAAACCGCGACGGAATTTATGTAACCTTTTTTTTAAATTTTTCTCGCCCTTTTATCTAGCCTTATGCAAAAAATCTTGTAGAAGCCACTTAATTTGAATTTTGTTCCTTCAGTGACTGAACTATATGCTGAAAGAGTTAGATAAATTAACAGTGTTAAGTTATTATTTTTAACATAAAATGTTAATTTTCTTAATAATTATTATTTGTTTACATAAACATTAAATTACTTGATATTTAAACAGGTCAAAATTTATATTATCTTTCTGCAGTGTTTTGTCACCCAAATATTTGTATGTAAGAAATGTAAAAGAAATGGAAACTGTTGTAAATGTTAATTCTTTATAAAAAAACTAATTAGAAAATGTATTTATCTCAAAGAATTTGTATGTTAATTGTTTGCAAAATCCATAATCCCTAAACACATATATCATACACATGTATGTTACTGTATGTGTGCTCGTGTGTGTGTGTGGGGGGGGGGCACAAAATGTGTGTATGCATATGTATGTTTATGCATACCTATTGTTAATGTAAAGTAATAGAAATAATAGGAACTGATAATTTAGCATTAAGAATAACAACAAATACTCAATATTAAAATTAAAAGTAAGATACTCTGAAATGCATCATTACTTCTTTAAGTTAGAGTGATACAAAAGTAATTATAAGTGTATAGATATATGAATATGTTGTTCTACGAATTTGTTAAATCTGGCAGTTAAACAATAATGATCTTATTGTATTGTTTTTGAGTTATATTATAATTTCTGTTTATAGAAATATGTACGTTCTGAGAATTTTGAAAGGCTTTGATTAAAGAGGATATGTTAGGATAAATATATGACTAATATGATGTGTTGCTATATAGTTTTGTAAGGTTAAAATGTAAAATATTCACAGACATTCTTTATAAGTTTTAAAAATTATACTTAATAAGGTAACATCATCTTTAATTAATATATGTAAAATGTCATTTATTTTTATGTACATAATTGTAAATAATGTAACTGAAATATAATTCTACTTTGTACTGTGTATATAACGTTAGTGTTACGTCTTCTAAATAAAATTATTTTTATATGAACATCAGAATTACTTAAATTGTTTTATATCACAAATTCAAATGAATTTTATAGAAATAAAATTTAAAAAGTAATTAGTCCTAAACACCATATGTTAACTGACAAGACCTTCTCAAAATTAATACCACTTAATACAAGTTACCATGTAGCAATAGTGGGTAATATCATAACAAAACACAAAATAACTAAATAACACCAAAAACAGGAAAACAGTTAATAAGTATTCATTAACATAAAGGAATCTGAAGATGGATCTTTTAACAGTTATAAATGAATACAGTATCACATTATCATTTTTCCCTTCAATATGAAGCATACGTTGTAATAAATAATAGTACATCATGAATTATGTTTTCATTCAATAATAAAATATTATAACTATTTAGTTAGTTCATTAAAACACATGATTTCTAGCTTTGTTATGTAACGTTTATAAGTGGTTATTTTGATTATTATTTATTTATTTAACTGTTGGTTTAATTGAATACGTAAATTAATCCTTTGGGTTCCTTCAGTCGAGACGAATCGGCTAGGTTGATTCTTTCGTTGGTACCTGTTATTTTTTGTCAGTTGTCATAGTTTCGGTTAACAGTTGACAAGTTTACTCCTCGCTGAAATTAGATTTTATTGATTAGTTCAGCACGTACTTTGAGTGAAAGTCTCAATTGTTAATTGTCCTGTTAACAATACAGCGTTGCGATGATAATTTAAAATTATTTGAATTATCTCAATTGCCGCTGCAAGTGGTGCCAACTATGGTGCGTGGTTCACCTAACCTGTAATCGTCTAGTCTAATGAAATAAGTTGGTTAACTCTTTTATCTGATAACATGTGGTTTATTGCTCAATAATATTCATGAAATTATGTTGAAAAATTATAATTAGATTGATAATCATTCATTTTACATTACTAATTGACTCGATAAAGTCTCTTTTCTCAGGGTTTGTTATTCTGATTCCAGTAATCATAACATGGAACGTTATGTTTTTTGGTTAAATAGTTCTATTTAAAAAGTAGGTTCTTTTAGACTGCAAGATACAAAAACTTGAAGAATTATACTACCATAATTATTGAGTAGTAGGAGAGTGATTACAATAACAAATAAAATCTAATGAAATAAGTTGGTTAACTCTTTTATCTGATAACATGTGGTTTATTGCTCAATAATATTCATGAAATTATGTTGAAAAATTATAATTAGATTGATAATCATTCATTTTACATTACTAATTGACTCGATAAAGTCTCTTTTCTCAGGGTTTGTTATTCTGATTCCAGTAATCATAACATGGAACGTTATGTTTTTTGGTTAAATAGTTCTATTTAAAAAGTAGGTTCTTTTAGACTGCAAGATACAAAAACTTGAAGAATTATACTACCATAATTATTGAGTAGTAGGAGAGTGATTACAATAACAAATAAAATCTTAACTACTAACATGAAAATTCAAAATATGACTCTCGTCAACATTTTAGGTTAAGGCTGGCGTATTTTAATAGTATTTTTTTTTTTAACATTTTTCTTGCCTCCAGAAACGATTAAGACTATAAAATAGGTTATTTACCTTCTGTCGACGTTTCTTAAAATCCTTTTAGGATTACTCGAGTTTCGACACCATTTGGTGTATAGTTTTAATAGTAACCAGTTAACTTTAAATTAATAATAACTCTTTAACAACATTTAACATACAAGTAGAATAAGGTTATAAGTTCACTTAGTGTTCATAAAATAATCGTCTGATTCGTTATTGGGTAAGATTAAATTGATAACTCTTGTAAGCATGGCTAGCTGTTATTAAATATTTTTAACATGAAAAAATTGAATTAACATAGTGAGGTTCAACACTTTCTTAAAGTTCATAATAAATTATCTTATGCATCATCTCTGGTAAAGTTTATCAGGTCAATTGACAACTCTGACAATTATAATCAGCTATCGTTAAATCTTTTTAATTTTAAATAAATGAACTGCTATCATCATGTTCAGTGCACTCTTAGTGTTCATATTACAACATCTCCTTCATTATAGTTGATGCAATTTATCAATTAAGTTAACAACTGCTATAAGTAAGGTTAACTGTCTTTAAATTTCTTAATAATAAACAAAATTATTCATTTAATAAGGTCCAAAGCCCTTGTTGTGTTCAATTGAAGTCATCTTATTTCTTATACTCGATAAAATTTTTATCGTAAGAAGTCATAATTGCTCTAAGTATTGGTTAATTGTCACTATACTTGCTTGTATTGCCCTTTTCCTTAATTGCACTTTTTTTTATTTATTATTAATATTTAATTCACCACCTATGCGCACATACTCCGTAAAGATTCACTGAACTAATGTTAACTCGACTTTTGTTTACTACCGGCATAACCTAACTTTCACTTTTGAGGTTATTGCTTCTCGTCAGCTGGTCGCGGTTAGTTCTTCAAATTGGTCTCAGGAGCGGCATGGCTTCCCCGTCGGAATACTGTGATGGACTGTGTTCTCACCTCTGTCTGAAATTGGCTTCGAATGCTAGGTGCTGATCGTTGATTGGTCACTTTTCTTAATTTCCATAATTCTTTGGTATACCTCAGCAAAATAGACGCTTTCAAAACGTCCTTTTGCGGGGTTTGAGATTATGCTAAATTGGTTTATCCTATTATGCCCAAGGGATTGTAAACTATTAAATCTTTATAATTAGTACCGTTCCCTTATCTTTGCTCTAATATATAATTCATTATTACCATTGTTCAGGATTTTTTGAGATGAACAATTTGGTTCCCCATACCATATGGGTTTGATCATTATTAACAAAATTACTGACATTTCTTATTGGCTATTTACATATAATAATGTTTGTTTTATTTATTTATATAATTTAATTTCAATAAACATTGATGATTACTTCCTAATAATCGAGTATGAACTCTTTACAATAATTTATAAAGTTGGATTTTTATAAAAATCGTCTTTGCTGATTAGGCCTAATTCAATATTAGTTACTACTGTCAGATTTTTTATTATGGATACTCGAGTTTAAGCAGTAATTATAAGTGAACCTGTAGGTCTACTTATAAACTAGTTACATTTAATTTTGCATTGATCTGTGTAAGAAACATATTTTTTGAAGGTTGATTTAAATTTTTTTTCGCGGTTACAGTAAAAAAAGTCGTTTTTTTGTGTTTTTCAAGAAACCGCTCTTTTTGAAATTATATAAATTAAAAACCCTTGGTCCAATCATAACTAAATTTTTATACAGTATGGGCACAAGTGTTTTCAATACATTACTTAAGTTACAAAATTGTTTTATGATCCAAAAAAAATTGTTATCAGTTTTGTGAAACAACTTTTTCTCGGTACAGGATAGTCGTACAAAGGCAGACTTGGTCTTGTTTAGAAGCTCTTGATTGTGGTTATCAAAATCCACAACTGCTGCAAACATACATTGAGATGCCAATTTTGTACAGAGTGATATTCATGCAAGGGTATGTGTGCGCTGGACTGTGTGTAAGCGGGCCTTCCGGCGTCGAAAGCTGGTGCCGTGTTGCCACGTTCAATCACCCCGGCCGCTTCACTGCAGTTGAACAGTTGCTGTTTGGATAATTTTAACACCTTATTAATGTTATAACACTATGTTTTCTACTGTCACAGATTCCATCAGGACTGGCTTCTTATTAAGCTTCTTATATCTAAATCCCAAGCTTTTAACAATCTTCAAGAGAGTAGATCTTGACATCTCAGGAAAATCTGCCATATTTTCAACAAGTTTCTTGTGGAGGTTTTTGGTTGTGGGAAAAATTTTGTTTATGTAAAAATCATGTATGCTCCTTCGTATTGTGGCCAAAGTGAAGTCATCAAGTTGGATTTTTGGACGTCCTCACCTGACACACTGCTTCTTTCTTGATCCAGGTGACGTATTTTCTTCGTTCTCGTTGGTAGAGGCACTCACTCTTTTCACAGACGCTAAGGATACTCCAAGACACTGTGATACTTTCTGGTATACAGGAAACCTCTTGTCGCCAACCTTTTCTCCTTCACTCTTAATAAAACATATAGCACTTAAAATCATCGCAATTTCACCCTCTGAGAGCGGAGGTCTTGGAGGCATCTTGACGTGATATAAACACAACGACCAACACAGCCAGAATGACAAGTGGCATGCGGACGAAGCAGATTTAAAGAACTGATGACTCAGACTGACCAGTGTTCAAATGAATCATTTTTAACGAGCAAATCATACGTGTCTGGGGGTAGGCCACAAAAGCCAGGGCAAAGTCCGGATCTGGGGTGAATCATCGCGGAAACACCGCACCCGCCTTCACTGCCGTATGGCCCGCTTACCACACGGCCTTCATGAGAAAAGGTGATGGGAAATGGATAATAGAAAACAATGTTATAACATTAATAAGGTGTTAAAATTATCCAAACAGCAACTGTTCAACTGCAGTGAAGTGGCCGGGGTGATTGAACGTGGCAACACGGCACCCGCTTTCGACGCCGGAAGGCCCGGTTACACACGGTCCAGCGCACACACACCCTTGCATAAATATCACTCTGTATAAAATCGGCATCTCAATGTATGTTTGCAGCAGTTGTGGATTTGATAACCACGATCAAGAGCTTCAAAACAAGACCAAGTCTGCCTTTGTACGACTATCCTGTACCGAGAAAAAGTTGTTTCACAAAACTGATAACAACTTTTTTTTTTATCACAAAACAATTTTGTAACTTAAGTAATGTATTGAAAACACTTGTGCCCATACTGTATAAAAATTTAGTTATGATTGGACCAAGGGTTTTTAATTTATATAATTTCAAAGAGAGCGATTCCTTGAAAAACACAAAAAAACATGGACTTTTTTTACTGTAACCGCGAAAAAAAATTTTAATCAACCTTCAAAAAATATGTTTCTTACACAGATCAACGCAAAATTAAATGCGCAAAAATTTGATGTAACTAGTTTATAAGTAGACCTACAGGTTCCCTTGTAATTACCGCTTAAACTCGAGTATCCATAATAAAAAATCTGACAGTACATGTTAATTCCCCTTTTTTATTAATATTAATTCCTTTTACTGTAATATTATTATTTACAATAAATTGTTGTCTACAACTTCTTATCACTATTACAATATTACACATGACATATATAAATACTTATTTCTAATAAACATTATAAGTAAGTTGGCTAGGCATATTGGCCTATGACACTACCAACTAGTTTCCCTTATTGTATTTTAATAGTGGTTTCTGAACCATTTCTATTATGACACAATTACTCTGAGATGACCATTACAACTTCTGATCACCTCAGTTTTAGTTATTACATTGTTATTTTATTGTATTTATTCTTTATAACAGCCCATAGCTTTGTACTATTGAGTGTCACATCATTTGTCTTCATTATATATTATAAAGTTGTTTTTTGATTCATTATTTCTTACATAAATGATCATTACAATAACTATAAAGTTTTACAATGTTTTTTGGTTTGCACCAGGATATTCCCATTTGCTGTTAATTCCTTAATACTTCTTGCATCTAGTGCTACATGACAAGTATTTTTAATTTTCATTATTATGATTCAATTTCATGATAATAATTATTGGTTTACATCATATTAGTTGTATTATATCTCATTGATTCTACTGATATCACCCTCTTTCTCTTTTATTAGTATTTCTAAAGGTTTTTTAGATTGGTTATTAGGTAAATCCTATTCTGTCCATTTCAGTATGTTAATTTACACTAATCACAAATACTTATCTCTCCTTGGTAATCAGTCTTGGTGCAGGTATGATCCTTATAACATCTAGTTTAATTACAGTATAATATAATATGGTTTAATAACATTTTTGTTATTAATTCTTGCCATTATAAGTGCAAAATGCTTGTTGAACTAGGTTATGTGTGTCCCTGTTCTGTTTTGTAACAATGGGTTCATTCGCTAGTTGGTTTCTATACATTTTACTTAATTATTTAAATGTACTAATACTATTATTTATAGTTTATTGTTTTGTATTTCTTTCACAGTTTCTTTATATTATATTTACAACGTTATTGGTGATTATCAGTTTTTATGATATCCCTGTGTCTATATCATTTACATAATTAATAGATAAGATACAATCTTGTTGTTCTCTTTTATGCATTATTAATCCATACTAATACAAGTATTAATCTCACTCTCCTGATCATTTTTGCTTATATTATTATTTTAAATTCAAGTTATAGTCACAGTCAAGTCACCTAGAATAGTCTGTTAATGGTTTGATGTCATTGTTAAGTCATTGGATAGGGTTTGCATATTGTTTTAAACTAATTATTTTTTCTCAATCATGAGCATTATTTTCTATTCTCTTTATTTGTTATTTTCTTTTCATTATCTATTTATTCTCTTGGTTGAGTTAATTCAATTCTTCCCTATTTAACTTATTCCATTAATCTTATTTAATTAATATCCTTTTGTGGATGTTTCAGTCT
Organism: Magicicada septendecula; assembly: GCA_034769895.1. Lineage (NCBI taxonomy): Eukaryota > Metazoa > Arthropoda > Insecta > Hemiptera > Cicadidae > Magicicada > Magicicada septendecula. The sequence continues at coordinate 641,262,907 of CM068367.1, forward strand.
TCTCACTGTCTGATCTATTGGGTATATTGGATCAACGTTGGTCTTGTCTCTAGTCCGTTGTCTTCATTTCTTTCATAGTCCATTATTTATTAATGCTAATCTTTTTATTCTTCTCTGTTAGTTTATTATTTAGTCTTCTTCCTCCTTTAAAGTTCAATTTTGGTTGTTTTGATGATCTTTGACTGATTATGATGGTTTCTTGTTGATGTTTGTATTTTGGTAACTATATGTACTGTTACATATTGCCTCCCTACTAAAATTGATTATTTCCGAATATACCTTTATGGTGTTGAAGAAATTATCATTTGAATTATTTTCATGTTTAGTCATCATAATACTCTCATATTTCTATCTACTTCTATACATGTTCTTATTTAGTTGAGCTTCTGTCTGCTATATTTCTTCGATTCTTCTTTCATAAGTCGTGAATCTGATATAACATCTTTTCACCTGGTGTGTTATCCCTGGAATATTTAATTTCCCTAACTATTTTCCCTACCATGTGAGTTGGTCCGGATCGGGTGGGCACTTTTGGCTCCATTACTCCGCCGTCCATTCTCTACCTTCTGAGTTCAGAGGGGCGGTACTCTGCTCAGGTAAATGATTGCTGGAACATCTCTACAAACAATCATTATATAAAAACCTTAAAAAGTAGTCGATTTGTGACTAATAAAAAACACTTTTGGGATTCTTCACGCTGTTGCTGCTTAGATCTGACTATATTTTTTTTTCTTCTTCTCGATTCATTCTTATTTTCTGTAGCTCTTTTATGAGATAATGTTGTTGACAGGTATCATTTGTAAAACCCTTTTGATTTTCCTTCTTGTGACAGATGTTTTTCGTATCTCTTTTTTCTTGACCCATCTTCTTTCTAATAAACTTCAAATAGTAGTTTGTTGACAATTATTATTATTATTATTATTATGATTCTTCTTACTGTGATTATAATTATTAAAGCAGTCATTATAGTCATTATTTTTAATGTCTTGTCTTAGCAATTACCCAATAGTGGTTATTCTTATTTAGTAATTATTTTAATATATTTATTATTATTTCTTTATTTGATTTGCTTTTGTCTATTTCCAAAAAATCAGTCCCTTTTTCTCGATGTGTCTGTGCTTAGTTTAACCGTGGTCAATTACTTCCTTTGTACTGGTTGTTCAGATTATTAACATGTTCAGAATTATTTCTGTTCTTGTCTGTTATTTCTGTTATAGCTCTCTACCTTGTACTGCAAGATTTCCGCTATAACATTTTCAATGGTATCAAAGTTTAGATCAATTACTTTATTCTGGTTTATTACACAAATATGTTGATGATATATCATTTATTGGTGATACCACTAACCTTGTAGTGTGCATTTCATTTTCTGGTGCATTTGATTTAAATATTGTTTTGTTTTCCTTTTTTCTCGCTGTTTTATTGTGAGTTCCTTAGAGAATTTCTTTTAAGCTTCTCCTACAGTTTTTAACATTAATTATTTCCCTATGATTAGTAATTGGGAGATTAAGTACATTACGTAGTCGGTTCTTAATCATTTCCAATCCTTTCCATGGATTTATTATTTTCTTTTGACGTATTTGTCTCATCTCATTTTCTTTGTCTTCATAATCACTTGGTTCTTTACTTCCTTAACGTTGACTTCTATTTAGTTGATACTTTCGTTGTCTCTGTTAAATTTACTCTCAGCTAACAATGCAGTTTTGTTTTCTTTTAATTCTATTTCCTTACTAATATCCTTTATTTGCTGATTTAATTGTTCCACGTTTTTATCGTTTGGTATTTCTTTTATAGTTTCTATTGACTGTTTCCTATTATTTTTTAATTCTTCCCTCAAACGTTTATTATCTTCTAGCTGTCGTCTATGTTCTTATTTATTGTTTCAATTTTTTCTGAAAATCTTATTTTAATTCCTTGTTATTATCATCTATTTTCTTATTTATTGTTTCTATATTTTTATTGGTCTCTACCGTTTTTTTATTGTTTTATCTATTTTCTTATTTAATTCTCGAGTGTCTTCTTTTAACGATTCTATATTTCTCTGGTTCTCTTCCCTGGACTTCTTATTATCTTCTCTGGATTGTTCAAACATCATCCTCATCCATTCCTTTAAATCTGCGTTCTCTGCTTATGCGGGTCGGTTAAGTTCTGCGGGAGGTAATATCGCTTCTATATCTTCAACCGGTGTCACCTCCTTTTCATCCATGTTTATTTCTTTCTCCGCATCCGCCGCGCGTTTCTTTGATGTAGCTCTCCGTTGCATCTTCTGTTTTTTGTATTGCAGCTGCTGCTAGAAGTTAGGCTATTTAGTCTTTTATTATTTATTTAGAATTTAATTAGGTTGATATATTTTACCTAATTCAAGCCTTTCAGGTTGGGCGCCATATGTTATGTAACGTTTATAAGTGGTTATTTTGATTATTATTTATTTATTTAACTGTTAAAAGTATTTATTTTATTTAACAGAGTAAAAGTATAAGATAAACTTTTATTTACTTTAAAATAATGTCTAAATTATGACTTTCATTATTTTTACTTTTTAATACGGCAATTAATAATTTGTATGCATACAAAATTAACACCAATTCTCTTGAGTTAAACCATACAGTAAAATATATTGTTGTTCAGAATGTTTTATGAGAATTTTGTAGCAAAAATGCCACACAAATTATACATTGAAATTAAATAATTAACAAAATGCAAATTTTTGTAAAAGAAATTGGAAAGTTAAGTGCTGAAAGGTTTTTCTTCTTTTGAACCTTGTTATCTCCGACGTCACTACTGAATACAGGAGAGGGTAAATCATCTGGAATAATCAGTATCAGTATAATTCTAGATAAGCAAAATCTTCCAACTACTTGACCATCCACTTTTTTTAATGTGTTAAAACTGGAAAATTGTTTTGACATAATTCACCTGTAACATTAAAATGGGCAAATTATGTCAAATATCAATGGGAAGAAAACCAAAAATGAAAACAATGTGATTGGCCAAAAATGACTAACCAGCCGCTTAAAAAAGTGTGTAAACAGAAGTACCTCAATGGGACAGAACAGTGATTGTATTAAATGTAAAATTATATATTATTTTACTGCAGAAAGATCCAATGGCAGTGGTTCTGAAAAGGACAGATTTTCTGGTTAATTGGTCTTCCCTGGCACCTGAAGTGAAGGCGGCCATCCGTTGTTCGGAAACTCTGTCTCTTAGATTGTACAGACTCCCTAAGATACACAAACCTGATGTTCTGCTGCGGCCCATCACCAGCACCGTGGTCTTGCCTACTTACAACTTGACAAAATATCTTACTGAGCTACTCCAGCCGTACATTGGGCAGACAGAGACTTATGTGCGGGATTCCTCAAATTTCTTGGAAAAAACCTGATGGATTAGTTCTGCAGCCTGGCGATCTGATGGTGAGCTTCAACATCATCTCATTGTTCACAATGGTGCCTGTACAAGGAGGTCCTTGGCCACATTGCAGACTTGTTCCCAGGGGACATGACAGCTCTATTCTGGCAAGTCCTCACGACAACATACTTCCACTACAATGGTGATTTCTATGACATGATCGATGGTGTTGCCATGGGTCGCCTGCCTAGTCCTGTAGTGGCCAACTTTTACATGGAAAAGTTTGAGTGGTGGGCCATTTCATCTGCCCCACTGAAGCCAAGCGTTGGTTCTGCTACGTTGATGATACGTTTGTCATCTGGAACCGTGGAGAGGAGGAACTCAGCCGGTTTCTGGCACACCTCAATAGTGTTCATCTGCAGATCCAGTTCACCGTGGAAAGAGAATGGACAATCAATTGGCCTTCCTTGATGTCTTGGTCCTTAGAAGGGTCGATGGCAGCCTGGGTCACAAAGTATACAAGAAACCAACACACACCAACAGATACCTCCACAAGCTGTCCAATTACCATCCGAGTCAGAAACGGGCAGTTTTGAAGACCTTGGTGGACCAGGCAAAGAGGACCCGCAAACCCTGGTATCTCAACGAGGAGCTGCGGAATCTCGTTCAAGCGCTGCAGGCCAACAGATATAACGTCGGGGAGGTGAGACGTACGGTCTGGCTGAGAAGAACATTCAGTCTGGTGGACTCGGTGTATCAGGAGAATATTGGCTTCGCTGCATTGCCCTATGTCCATGGGGTGACTGATTGTAATGGCAGGTTGCCAAGCTAGCACGGTGTGAAACCAATCCTCAAGCCAACCAAGATAATCCAGCAGTTTCTGAGGCCAGTGAAGGATGTCAGGGACCCACTCTCGTTGTGCAGACTATGGAGTTCCTTGCTCATGCGGCCAGTTGTATATCGGAACTACAAAAAACAATGTCCATGCCAGCATTGATGAACACAGCCACTACTGTCATTTGAGGCAGCCAGAAAAGTCTGCTATAGTGGACCATGCACTTGCTAATGCCATTGCACTTGACCATTGCATACTCTTTGAAGAGACGAGGCTTTTGTTGTCAGTGAATGCGTATTTCCCTCAACTGCATATGGAGTCTGTCCAGATTCAGAAACATGCATCTATTGCAATGAATTGGCAGGGTGGGTCCCTCTCATTGAGTGCCCTTTGGATGCGAGTTGTGGTGAATCAATAAGAATTTGCCTTTCTTCTGGTTGGCTAGTGGTGTCAAACAACGCCTTCATGCGGATTCCTAAAGTTTATAAATATGGGTGTCCTACTCACAGCCACTAGCCTTAACCACAGTTCAGTGGTCACTGAATGCGAAACCTTGGTCAGTGTGTTGCAGCCTTCTGCACTGAAGATGGTCATCAAAGGCATGGCCGAAACGCTTGCAGCTAACAACCTTGGACCACGGCCTTACAGCCCGGCAAGCAGATGTACTGATAACATTGAAGCCGGCCGTGAAAGCCTCAGACAGAATTTGAGTGTTTGTATTCGTTTTCAGGTGTTTGTGATCTGTATTCCTGGTGCACCACTGAAGATGTCCATCATGGGTATAGACTAAACATCTGGAAGTGAAGATAGACGATCTGGACTATGGCCTAACAGCCTGTGATAGTATTAGCTAATAACCTGGTCACAAGATCGTTGATTGCCTTTTCCTTGGTAGTTTCATCTCCCAACCTTTTTCTAAACCTCTGAGAAACATGCTAGACAATTAGCGTCACATTTAATTGATGCTCTGTTTCATTTGATAAATTGTTAATGTTTATTTGTAATACCAAACAATGATTTGGAACTTTTTCTTTAAATGGACTAAGTTTACAAGTTCTAATTTCTTGAAGAATTTAAAGGCAGCAATAGCAATCACATTGACCTCTAAGTTAAGGCTTTTAAGTCTTTAAGACAATGTTGTTTTATGGTAAGGTCTTTAGACCTTTTTCCCAGTACAGTGACAACTTCTTCTCACTCACTCACACTCACATACATATCAGCTTAAAGGTAGAATTAATTGATTTAGTTCGTTTGATTATTGCCTTCATCAGTAACTACCTTAATCCTTCTCTAGTTATCAGATCAAATCCTGTAGTCTTTTTAAAATTTACTTTTTTTTAATTTCTTTCCTTCCCTCTCATAGTATGGTAGAATTATGTATTCATTCCCCTTCACAAATTTTTCTGTTATTTTCTTTTATTTCTATCCTTAATGAAGCTAAAATATATTCCCAGGACATGTACCAGTATAAAACTTTTGGGCTTTTTGTTCATAATTCATGGCTTATTTTCTATCTATTCCTCATATTGGAAGAGTTTATATTATAGGTATTTTAATTCCCTTCCAAAGATAATTATTTTGTCATATTGTTGTTGTTATTGCCAAGGCTTTTGTCATATATTTTTTAGATACTTGCTTATTATTTCAATTTTTATTTCCTTAATTTCAATTTTTGAGTAAGGTTTTTCAACTGAGTTTTATCTTGTTAGCCTCCTGATGTTGCCCCACATACGTTACCTTCTTTTTGTTTTTGTTGTATTGGTACTCTGATTTTTGCTTCTCTATTGAAATAAAGTTTGTAGTTACATTTTGTAAAGTTTGTAATTACAGTAGTCAATAACAAAAATTTTTTTGACTCGAAAATAATAATTTCTTATCCATTTTAGCTTCTAAAAAATGAAAGTGATCTTAAAAAGGATCTCGTTAGCTCTTGGCTTAGAGATATAGCCCACTTATCTCATTTTCATTAAGGGTATTTTTATGAGTAACAGAAAATTTTGACAGAGGTTGGCAAATCTGACTGCAACAATGACTTGCCAATTCAGTTTAGTTTTCTTCTGTTTATCTTGTGAAGTCATTAGTGACATTCCTTCTATTTTTTAGACTTTCGTGTGTGTAAGTCTCATCAGAACTCCAAGATGCTCTGCAAATGTGTTAATAGTGTTGGCAACTTTTGTTATATTTGTGGTGAAGTGACATTTTCTGCCCAGAAACGCTCTATTACACCACTTGTGAAACAGCCTACTATCACTACTTTGGAGTCAAGGTAGGGGATCAAGACCAGCCCTAAGCACCTCACATTTGCTGCAACATGTATTCAGTGAATCTTCATAGTTGGTTGAATAAAAAAGGATGTTCAATGCACTTCACTATCAATAAATCACTTCATGCAAGCTGGAGCCAACAAATCATATGGATGACAGTTATTTCTGTATGATTCCCCTTCTTAAGCATGACATGTCAAGAAAAAAGAAGCTGACAATGGAATATCCAACCATTCGATCAGTTATCCGTCCAGTCCCACATGGAGATAATCTACCAGTACCTCACCCTCCAGAAGGGTATCAACTGTAGGTCAGTGAAAGTGGGGACAGCGAAGGGAAGATACACATGAACCTTCAACATCACAGGATCCTAATTTTGTGCCACAATCTAAGTTAGGTGAGCCACACAGACTTACTCAAGGTGAAATTAATTATCTCATCTGAGATCTGGATCTACCTAAGGACAAAGCAGAGCTTTTAAGATCAAGGCTCAGGCAGTGGAATTTACTATGACCAGATGTAAAAGTAACTGTACAGGAACAGGCAAAAAGATCTGATGCTATACTTTAAGAAGGAAAATAACCTTGTTGCTTGCTGTAATGTTAATGGTTTGATGAACTCTTTGAATGTAGAGTACAGCCCACTGGATTGGAGACTATTCATTGACTCATCAAAACTGAGTTTAAAAGCTGTTTTACTTAACAATGGCAATTCTCTTCCTTCTATTCCTGTAAACCATGCTGTGAACATGAAGGAAACATTATGAGAAGATGAAATTACTTCTGAAAGTGATCAAGTATGAAGACCGCCAATGGCAGATCTGTGGAGACCTGAAAGTTATAGCAATAATTCTAGGTATGCAGTCGGGGTACACAAAGTATTGCTGTTTCCTGTGTGAATGGGACAGCCATGATAGGGCTTCTCACTACATGAGAACAGTATGGCCAGCAAGAAGCCTATGCCCCAGAGTTAAAAATGTCCACCACAGTAATCTGGTTGATAAAATTATTCTCCCTGCTTTACTCATCAAGCTGGGTTTAATGAAGAAATTTGTAAAGGAGATGAACAGAGGTGGAGAAGGGTTCAAGAATGTCAGAGGAAAATTTCCACAGATGAGTGTCACCAAAGTTAAAGAAGGCATCTTTGTTGGCTCACAAATTCGTGAACTTCTGAAAGATCAAAACTTCAAGCAAGTCCTCGCTGGGAATGAGAAAGCAGCTTGGGAAGCCTTTGAGGGTGTTGTACATGGTTTTGTGGTAACAAAAGAGTTGAAAACTATTTGGAAATAGTGAACAACCTTTTAGAGGAATACCATGAATTAGGCTGTGACATGTCACTCAAAATTCATTTTCTCTATTTGCATCTGGATTTTCCCTGACAAATGTGGCGCAGTAAGTGACATGTGTGCTGAGTGATTTCACCAAGATATTTCAACAATGGAGCGAAGATATCAGGGTAAGTGGAACATGTCTACGCTGGGAGACTACTGTTGGATAGTGACAAGAGATGCCCCAGAACAGGAGTAAATGGGGCAATCAGAAAGAAGGTAGTTGATCACACGAATTAGCCACCATAATGAACTGTAACTTATGAACTATATTATTTTTATAAACAACAACTTCTAACAGCTATTAATATGTCATGAACTTAATATTCTTTTCATTAATCTATAATTCTTATGCATATATTATTTTCACAATGACTAGAGTTCTCAGCTGTGTAGTGTAAGTAGTGTATCTCAAAAACTAGAGCTAATAAAATTATTTTGATGTCATATTCATTTGTCTGGACCCAAAATTTGTAAGATTTGACTATTTTTAGGACGGAAACAAAATAAAAGATTTTTTTGTTGTACAGTGTTATTAACTTGCCCTAGTATTATGACGTAAGTTTTTGAGCCCAAGTCTTGAACTTTATCCTTGCAGAGGGCAAAAATTTAATAAAAATACTATAGTTAGTATAATTTTTCCATTACATAACATGAAAATGTATGAATCTCTTGTAAATAAAAGATACTAGATTCCTTGTAAGATACTTGTAATTTTATTACAAGTACACCAGGCATTACATTTAAATTTTCTGTCTCTTCTGTTTCCAGAAGTCACAAAGTTTAGTGAAATCTATCCATAATGTCTCTTTTTATTTCATTTTGTATAAGTATAAATAAAACTGAAGAACTGAGGTTTTGTAAGTCTTTAACTACAGAAATATTTTGGCATTGCAACCAGAGTTTATTAAATGTATCTTCAGTCTTTTAAGTGAAAATGTAAAATATCTTGGATTTCGTTGTCCATGACGTGTCCGTTACTTAACTAAATATCACTATAATATTGACGACTCGGAACACTAAGTTTTTTATAAGTAAAAACGTAAAGTTTTACCTTACAGCCTAAACCGGCTTTCACCTATAGAAGGCTTCATCAGAGGCTGTCGTTAGTAGCGCTGTTCGTCTTGTTGTTGGCGACGAGATAGTGTTTCGAAAGATCGAAGCTGTGTGTGTGTGGTGAGATGTGTTCGAATAATGCGTGCGATTTGAATTGTGTCTGTTCGTTTAGGATGTCGTTTTTATTTGTTTTTGTGTGTTTGTATATTTCTAATTGTTCTAGAGTGTCTAGTTTTCGGCCTTTTGTGTGTACGTGTAGTATGTTCATGTTATTGTCGATGTTTTTATATGTGTGGTTTGCTTCAATGAGGTGGTTTGCGAAGGTAGATTCTGTAGTGGTGTGGAGTGCTTTTGTGTGTTCAATGTATCTCTGTTTGAAGCTACGTCCTGTCTGGCCTATGTAGAATTTATTGCAATTTGAACAATTTAGTTTATATACACCGGGTAGATCGAATCGCTTACAAAACTACTAACAAAACAGAACACACACTATCAAAACGCATGCCCAAAGCACAAAACAAATTCGATCTACCCAGTGTATATAAACTAAATTGTTCAAATTGCAATAAATTCTACATAGGCCAGACAGGACGTAGCGTCAAACAGAGATACATTGAACACACAAAAGCACTCCACACCACTACAGAATCTACCTTCGCAAACCACCTCATTGAAGCAAACCACACATATAAAAACATCGACAATAACATGAACATACTACACGTACACACAAAAGGCCGAAAACTAGACACTCTAGAACAATTAGAAATATACAAACACACAAAAACAAATAAAAACGACATCCTAAACGAACAGACACAATTCAAATCGCACGCATTATTCGAACACATCTCACCACACACACACAGCTTCGATCTTTCGAAACACTATCTCGTCGCCAACAACAAGACGAACAGCGCTACTAACGACAGCCTCTGATGAAGCCTTCTATAGGTGAAAGCCTGTTTAGGCTGTAAGGTAAAACTTTACGTTTTTACTTATAAAAAACTTAGTGTTCCGAGTCATCAATATTATAGTGATATTTTGTAAAATATCCTTTCTTGCAGGTGTTACAGTGAATGCAAGTAATACTATAATTTTTTAAATGGCCCTTGATATTTGGAAAAAGGTAATAAATATTGATAAACATACAATCAGAACATTCCAAATCCATGAGGAGGAGCTTCAAAATGCAAGGGGTTGAATTCAGTACCACTCTCTTCCATGTACTGAGATTTTTTATATACATAAGCTACAGAACTGAGTAAAAACATATGCTTAATGAATGTCAGTGATAACAGGACAGATTTGAGCACATCTTTTTAAATGTCATTTTAAAGTTTCAGTCACTAAGAGAGGAATCAGACAAAAACTGAGAGACTATTTAAAGCCATTGACAAAGATCATTCTCATCTACAGCAGGCAGCAAGACAAATCGTGTGGATAGATGTGTTTTAAGTACCATTAGACAAATGGTGTAGAGAATTGTAGCACAGTGTGACCCATATGTCACAACTCAACTCAACATAAAGAATTTACCACTTTCTGCTTTAAAACACACAAAAAAATAGAAGTAACAATAGAGATAAAGAACAGAGAAATAATGATCTATGAGAGAAAGAGAGAAAAATGTGACATTCTTCAGTCACTCTGTATCCAAAAACAGCTTGGTATATACAGTGCCTGCTGTTGTACAGTAAGAAGTGGTGCATAGCACTTGTGTGGAGCTGCTATTAGCATGATATTATGGTGACTATAGTGTCAGTGTATGCTATACACTGTTACCAGTATGTCAGTATATCAATTTTTGTAAGTGCTATATGTTCTTGCTCTTGCTGCAAAGAATGGCAAGACTGTTTCAGCTTGTCCGCAAGACATTTTTTGTGTGTGTGTGTGTGTGTGTATATGTGCATGTAGTAGATGTACACCAGCACAATCCTTTCAGTAATATAATAATTATCTAAAAAAAAAAATGCAATTTTTGTGACCAGTTTTAACAACTGCACTGTATATGTTTTGAGTTTGTGTAATGCAAAGTATTCAACATGGGTAGTAAAAGATTGCCAGGCTCAGATAAAATAATTACTTCTCTGTAGCTTAACATATAAAAATTAAAAGGCCAGCACTTTGCCAAGAGAAATAATAGGCAAGAATTGAACAAGAATACTTCCCCCTGCATTTCCTCTACATCATAGCTCACACCATAGTATACAGTACTACTTGAGAGAGAGATTAATTTGTATTTCTCATTGCAATTTTCAGTGAACGTTTCCATCATAGAATTTGTAGTAATCTGAAGTGTCAGATATCCATGTTATTGAACATATTGATGAGGACCACAGAGAAAGATTGTAGACAATTCTTTGTTTGTGCCACTTTATCGTGTTAACACCAGTTGATGCTCCTAATTACACATTCATGTTGTTGACATGCATAGATAGTTCTTAAGTAGCGAATAACCTTTCATAGGTTATTAGGTTATGACAGGTACAATACTGAAGTGACTTCAAGATAAAAAAGGACACCCTTGGCTATGACTGCACATGGTTTGTCAGACAGTCACTTCTTTTGGAGAAGTGTATTGCAGCAGTGTGGCTATTAATGAGGATTGTTGAATTGTCAACATAGGCATATCTAGGGAGTTGTGGAGGGGCTAAGCACCCCAAACATTCGCATTGACAATATGTAAGTAATCAACTAGAACTACCAATACTTTTTTATTAAAATAGGTTTCTAGCCTGTATTGAATGAGCAAAGTGGTTCTCAGTTTTAACTTGACCATTTGGCATTCACCTGTCTGTCAGTGGTCTTCCTGTTTGGGGCATTTCTCATAATAGCTTTTAAATAATGATGTTCGTAAAACTTGAACTTTATGCTTTCTTACTGTGTTTGACCTCTCCCCTTAAAAGGAGCAAAAATTGTGAAGGGCAAAAATTTTAAATAATTGCAAAAAACCATGTGTAGTATCAAATTAAACCTCCATCTGAATTTAATGTTCAATTTTTGAAATTTTAAAATTTTAGGACACAATGGCCCAAAAGTTTCTAAACTTTTGAAAAAAATACAAAAATTGATTCCAGATATCAAATTAAACAGAATTTTTAAGAAAATCTGAACATATTATTTGGCTTTCAAAATTTCAAAACTTTAGGACATCAGTGCCCGAAAAAGGAATAAAAATTTTCAGAAAATTGTAAATGCCCATTCCAAATATCAGAGTGAATAGAATTTTAACCTAACTCTGAATGTAGTCTATAAAGTGAAAATTTTTTAACTTTACATGCACCATGGATCAAAAATGAAACGCAAAATTTCGAAAAAATTGTATGTTGGGTACCAAATTATAAAGAATTTTAATCAAAATACAAAACCAGTGTATTTAATAATGTGACAATATTTGACTTTTTTCTGTTCAGGTGAATGTTAACATTCTGTGAGTGAATGTTAAGCAAGTGACTTGTACAGAATAAGTCAAATCTAATGTTTACCAAACTTACAATATTATATATTTCTTGGTTTCAAAATTATTTAGCATTTTATACAAATGTATCACGATTTGTACTGTGCATTCTGTTCCATCTCCCATACTGCAATGCAGCTCACACTATCATGTTAATGCATTAAATCATTTACTGTGTGTGTATCATGTACTGTTACTAAAATCATTGGAAAGAAATTTGTTTTCACACGTCAACAATAAACAGATATTAAGCCATCAATCTTTTCTAGCTTCACACTAAGAATTTTGATTTTATAAAAATCTTCAAAATTATTTGCCTTAAATATTTCTATAAATAGAATCAAGACTGAAGCTTCAGAAACAAAAACTGTGACTCCCAGATACTTATAAAAACCGTGAACAGCTTCCAGCTAGTTTTTATGACTGTGATACCATCGTAGATATTTTCTGAGCTTAATACTTGTTCACAGGCTCTCTAAATGAACGAAACAGATTTTTAAAAGGTGGTAACAATCTTTTAGGAGAGTAAGGAAACATTTAAACAACTGAGACAAATTTAACACAAGATGAAGAATAAGAAGTAACTATTTCTGCAACATGAAAGTGGAGCTTGTATACCTACAAAAGCAAAAAATGAGAAATAAATTATGTTTTGATGAATTAACAGAAGATTTCCAAAATTATCTGACTGTTCTTACTTCAAGGGAAATTTTGTATTCCTCCTTTTGGATATTACCAACAATGAATTAAAAAACACTTTTTTTTATGTTTCCATATTTATTCTCACAATTTTCTTCAACCACCAGACAATCAAAAATTTGAGTAGAATTGGTAAAATTCAAAAAAGTATGCAAAAGACATTGGTCCATGTCTCCCACTGGAACTTATCTCACTTTAAACAGGATTAAAGAGTCAAACTTCAAAACTCAATGTAGTTTTTAAATTGTTATTTTCGTTTACACTAACTGTGGAACCACTGTTTCAAAGTTATTCTGGAACATTAACTCCTCTAGCTTTATTTTTGACAATACTTGTAGCAGTTGTATCTGATGAAAGGTCATTATCTATCTTGAAATGAATCAAAGACAGAGAGTCAGCCAAATACTGGGAATGTTAGCCATCAACCATATAGAAGAGTTAGCTTTGGGACAGACAGCACTGTTAAAAGAATTTACAGAGATTAAATGAAGGAGGACAGATTTCTTTTAAACAACTTGTGATAATATTCATTATATTTTTTATGATCCAGTTTGATACTTAACTTATTAATCTCTCTATAAAATTATTCTAATATCTGAAACTGCTATTGATGTACAATATTGTAGTGTTGACTCTAGGGACTCAGAATGATTTACAATTTTACTGATCAATCTGTTCACTGCAGCAGTAAGTTATTATTAGTGAGCTCTTTGTTATTTTTCAAGTTTCCACCAAAACTAATGTTAGTAAGCTGCATATTGGTATGCACTATATTTAGTACTTAGCAAATAAAATACACACTCAGTATCTTGTTAAAAGGGCCTTGTCAGGGTTTTGCACCAAAATTTCTAAATCTGGGCCTTCAAACTAAATGCATTAAAAACGTTTAAAAAAATAACACTGTCTCATGCACACAGATCTAGAGATTGATTGTCAAATGAATACGTTACAGAAATATTCAATTTAACTGTAATTTTATTGTACTTACTCAGAGTGAATGTACTACCATGGTGTCAGGTAGTCTCCAGTAACATTTGGACAGTTGTTTTGCCTCCACTGCTGTGGTAAACTATAACAATGTGAACACACAAGTCATAGGTCAAGCAGAATGACATGTCTATTTATTCCCTTATTAAGGTGGATAGGGTTGTAAGGGAATAAATAGATGTGTGACACTGTTTAATCTGTCTCTGAATCGCTGCCTAGCAAAGTCAGGTAACATCCTGTGGTGGGAGCTTCCCATGCTAGGTTTGCTAGTCCAGCAGATCCCAGAAGTTCAGGTTCAGCAGACCAGAAACACCTGTCATTCTAGGCATGGGAACCATATGGTGTACAAATGCCTCCTTGCAGGAGCCATTTGTCTCAGCATGGCAGTTAACTGTTCCAACCAATACTTCCTGGCACCCACACCTACCATCTATGTCAGTGTGGCTCTAACCTGTGGGTGGATTGCTCAGAGAACCACAGAGCCATACCCTAGACATGGAACCAGGCCTATGCACTACAACAAATTCAAATTTTAGTAAGGTAAGCATATGCTCAAGCCGTTTTGACTGCATGTCCTGCTAGATATAGGAAACCGTGAGGTGTGCAAGCCCCTACTTGCTGGAGCCATCCTCATGGGCATGGGTGTGGTAGCTCATCGATTCGGCTGATGATATATGGCAGCCGCACCATGAGCTAGCACAAGGGATGGTTCTAAGCTCTTAGAGAGTTTAGATGAATGCTTACGGGAGCCACGAAGCTGCACCCAGGTGCCGGGTCAGAACAATCAATGAAATACTCATTGCATACCATAAGAGAACCTGCATCATAACTCCTTGTGTGCTGTAAATAAACTGACAGCAGGGCCCGCTCTAGGGGCGGACAACCCGGACATTTGTCCGGGGTGGCAAATCTAATGGGCGGCATTTTTGCTGTGACAAAATATTGATATGTTAAATACCCAATTAATCGAAATTTATACTTGTCGATTTTTTTCTTTGGGTAATATTACCATGCAATTTACATTTCGTATTTACTGTTTTTACTTTTTATGCCTAAAAGCTAAAAAATATTTTGAATCCTTAATTCTGAAGAAAACAACCATAAAAGAGCGGCATGTTTAATTAAATAAAAAAAAGGCTAGGTATCTAAGGGTAAATTTACAGTAGCCTGTGCACGAAGGTTTGCAAACCAAACAGGAATAGGAAGGAATATCATGCATTGACTTGTTTATTACCTCTAATTAAAAAAGGGCGGTTTCGTTACACAATACGATTATTCTTGCTAATACGTCGGTGGTGATAACAAGTGAAAGTTTATGTTATGTAGAAGCTGTTTGAGTTTATAGAAAAATGTTTGGCAATTTTATAGTTCACTGTGATTTGTTAAATTTTAAAGGTAAGAACATCTATAAATACATTGAGCTGTTTAGTTTGATAGATACTATTTTATTGAAAAGCGTTTATCGAATCAATTAAAGCGTTTTTAATCAAATAAATATTTTATTAATCCAAAAAGACTGTTTATTGAATGAAAGAGCACTAGTTGCACATTGTTGCGTAATGTTAATAGTATGTAGGCTATAGCCTATCCTCTATGAATCCAACATCAAATCCGGTTATAAAAGAAAACACGGAATTGTCAGAGAGTGGACAAATGGTCGATATTTCTAAATCAATTGGAACTGGCACCACTCCGCCACCAAATGAAAGCATTATACAAATTGGCACCAACCTGACGTCTACGGAAAGCGCTCTACAAACTTTAAGTACAGATCCAGCATTGTGGCCAAGAATTTTAGGAGATCCCGAAAGATGTTTTTTAGTAAGGCAAGGTCCACCTAAGCCATTGTATAATTACAAATTTCCTTCCAATGACACTGGTCGAAAATTTAGCGCAAATTATTATACACGAATTTTAAGCAATGGAGAGCAAGTTGTAAGAGACTGGTTAGTGTACTCTATCTATTTCACAAAACTGCGTATACTGCTTTTGCTGCAAAATTTTCGGCTGTGTGGTTAGTTCCCTTTCAAAAGAGGGTTTTAAAAGTTGGAAGCACCTCGTTGAAACTTTAAAAGCCATGAAATTTCTAAAAATCAAATTCATGCCCAAAAATCATGGGTAGAAATGAGCCAAAGGTTAAAGTGTTGTAAAACTATAGATGCGGCTGCTCAAAGAATTATTAATGCTGAAACAAACCATTGGTACGAGGTACTTCTAATAATCGTAGCAATAACTAAAATTCTTGGTAAAAGTTGTCTGGTTTTTCAAGGTGCAAGAGACAAGCTGTTTGAGCATAATAACGGTAACTTCTTAAAACTAGTTGAGCTGCTATCTGAATTTCATCCCATTATGGAAGAACACGTCCGTAGAGTGCTCAAAAAAGAGGAGACTAAAACTCACTATCTCGGGAAAAATATACAAAACGAGATAATACACCTGCTGCATCAAAGTGTGAAATCCCATATTATTGATAAAATAAAAAAAGCCAAATACTATTCCATAACTTTAGATTGCACTCCTGACTTTAGTAAGGTGAAGCAAACGACTCTTGTAATCAGATGTGTTTCAATCAATAAATCTGAATCCAATGAGGTTGAAATACAAATTAATGAAAGCTTTTTGGGCTTCCTTCCAGTTGAAAGGTCCACAGGGAAACTAATGTCTGAAATTATAATTGGAGAACTTAATGATCTGGGTTTAAATTTGCAGGATATTAGAGGGCAGGGATATGATACCGGGTCCAATATGAGGGGCGATAAAGGAGGAGTGCAATCTAGAATTAAAAAATTAAATTCGCGAGCATTCTACGTTCCGTGTAGTAGCCATTCTCTCAATCTAGTGGTTAATGATATGGCAAAACCATCCTTGGAAGCCGCTAATTTCTTCAATATGGTCCAAAAAATATATATATATTTTTTTTGCATCTACTTTTCGATGGGTAATACTTTTAAAACATGTCCAAGGATTAACTTTGAAACCATTGAGTGACACTAGATGGGAGAGTAGGATAGAGGCCTTAAAGTCTTTAAGATTTTATGTGGGAGATGTATACGACGCTTTGCTAAACATTTATGAAAACCAAGAAATTGATAATTTAATAAGAGACGAAGCCTCGGGTTTATTAAATTGTATTAAACAGTTTGTTTTTGTGTTCAATAGTTATTTGGTATAAAATATTAAACTGTATTAATCCAATTAGCAAACTGATGCAAACAAAAGATTTCGATCTAGCATCTGCACTTGATTTTTACAAAACTGGAAAAATTCTTTAAGGATCTTCGATCGGATAAGTCCTTCAATGAAACTATTATTGACGCAAAAGAACTAACTGACGAAATTGACGTTGAGGCTAATTTTGAACCAATAATACCACGACACCGCGTAAGAAGAAAAAAACCAACTTCTCATACGAAGTACGAGATGAACCCACATATGATTTCATCGAAGATCCCAAAGAAAAAATTAAGATAGATTTTTTTTTTATTTTACAATTGATCAAGCACTAAATACACTACATGCTAGATTTGAACAACTTAGTCACCATAGTAACTATTTTCAATTCTTATATAATATATACGATTTAAAAACCATGTATAAATAAACGCTATTAAAACACTGAAAGGATTTGGAAAGTACTTTAACTGATGGTGATTCTATTGACATAAATAGGGTAGAATTAACAGAGGAAATGTCTGCGGTATCTCCGCTTTTGGGCAAAAGAAAGCCTAAGCAATGTACTAAAATTAATAACATTGTTAAATTTTGCCCAAAACCTTAGTGTTGGTTTAAAAATATTGCAGATTATACCAATAACTGTAGCAAGTGTGGAAACGAGTTTCTCTAAACTAAAATTAATTAAGACATTTTTACGTTCAACTACCACGCAAAATCGTCTTAATGGTTTGGCCATTTTTGAAATTGCTGATCAGATAAACTTAAAAGAGGTAATAAAAAAGTGTGCAGAACTAAAAGTGAGAAAAAAAGGTTTCTTGTGATTTTAGCGCAGTTGATGTTACTTTTGTTTAGTTCTTATAGGATATAAGTTTTTTGTTGTTTGATTGTGCAATTATACATTTATGTAATAGCATTAAAAATGCATGTGGTTAACAGTTTGTAACTAGGTACAGGTACTTCTTAATTTTTACTGTTTTATACTACTTGACTGTTAATTTTATGCTACATGTTTCTTTCTAAATATACGTTTTTACTATAATTTAAAACCACTTGATTTTTATTTAAAATAAAAGATATATATTTTTAAAAAGTATATGTTTAAGGGGCGGCAATTTGTCTTTTTGTCCGGGGCGACGTAAACGCTAGAGCGGGCGCTGCTGACAGCACTGCACCAGAATAAACTGCCATTCATCAGGCTGCAATCTGGACAATGCAGACACATCAGAGCACAAGAACCCTACATAACTTCTGTCTATCTGTCCTGACCTGTCACTTGTGTGTTCACATTGTTATTGTAGCCAAAAGACATCATTTCATTGTGACATACATATCAAAATTGTTTAATAGAAATGGGTAGAAAAGGAGGTTATCAGTATCAGTGTAATAAGAAAGTAATAACTCAGGTAGAACATCACAAGCAACGAAAATTTGACAGGGCACGTGAAAGTAAACTTCCCACTGAGACCAACAGTCAGCTCTTGGTTTGGTCCTCTGCATGAACTTTCAAAATGTTTGTTACCTATCATTAGTCCCCTTTCAGTGTGCTGCAATTACATCAGATTCTAAGGTTGTGGTAGCATTATTAGGAATGCTGTATTTGATAATATTGACACTCTGATAATTTTTTATGTGGTCAATCTCTTTCCAAACGTCCCTGTTGGTGATACTTTAGACATTACATTGTGATGGGATGACTGAAGGGAGATTCAACACTGTCAACACAGACAGATTTACTGGTAGCAGGTATTATGGAATTATTGGACCTATGTCTTAAGCCAGTTTACCTTCAGTTCTAAGATGGGTTTTACTCTCAGAAGGAGGGACTAACGATGGACTCATCACTATCTCCTGTGTTGGATAACATATATGTCGGTTAGTTAGAGAGATGAGATTACATCAACAAACCTAACCTTTGGGTTTGTCGGTGACACCTTGGTTATTTGGCAATAAAAAAAAAACCATATTTGGTTATGATAAAAAAAATAATGGATTTTTTTAGTATCTAAATAATTTAACTCCTTGTATTAAGTTTAAATGTAAGTTAGAAAGTAATAATTCCCTGTTGTTCTTCAATGTGTTAGTCATTCACAACCTGGGCAGTGTGTACACTATGGCTTACCATAAACGAACTCGTACAGGACAGTATATCCACAATTTGTCCAACCATCCTGATCACACAAAAAGGGGAGTCATTAGAACTTTAAAATCCCTTGCTGAGGTCATATGTTCTGCTGTTGAATATTATAAAAAAATTAATCAATAATATTGTTAGTAACTTTTCAAAGAAGGCCATAGTCAGAGATTTATTAATGACACTTTAGCTATAAGGATGGTGACTCATGATAAATATAATGAGGATGTGAAGGGCAGTTTAGTTATAAAATATGTTCAGGGCACTTCAGAAAGAATTAGAAGAAAGGCAACAAAATATGGACTGTGTACTGCCTTTCACTCCCATAATTATCAAGGAAAGTCTTGTGTAATACCATGTCCAAACTACCTAAATTAGAGTGTAAAAAAGTTATATACAATCTCCTATGTAAATGTAGATTATGGTATTTTGGTGAAACTTCAAGGCCTCTGGAGGTACATCTGGCAGAACACAGAAAAAACATTAAAGAAAGGTATACTAACATATCTAAATAAACTGAGCACATGTGGGATGAGCAACATAAAATCCTGTGGGATCAAGTAGCTATCATTAGGCGGAAACTAATACTAATAAACATAAAATCATACAGGCACCTTTTATGGCTGTAACTGATAATTGTATCAGTCAGCCTAGTAAAGATGTATCTAGGATCTGGACTAGAAATTTGAAAGAGTAGCCTATATCAGCGCCCGCTCTAGGGGCGGGCAACCTGGACATTTGACCGGGGCGGCAAAATTTGGGGGCGGTATTTTGGCTGTAGGTGTGAGAAAAATATTGGTGCGTTAAATACCCAATTAATAGAAAATTTCACATATCGATTTTTTCGTTCGCTAAAAATTTACAGTGCGTAGCGTATTTATATTGTTTATGTCTAAAAGCTAAAAATATTCACAATTCTTGATTCTAAAGAAAACAATCATAAAAGAGCGGTATGTTTAATTAAATAACCGTTTTTCCGTTTCAGGGGAGAACGGAAAATCCCAGCATTAATTTAATTTCGTGAGATTGTGATACATATCACAATATTTAAAGATTTCAGAGATATGAAAGATTGGACGGTGATTCATTTTTTAAAACATTTATTACGGCAATCTATGTTAAACACATTAAACAATAAAAGTTGACTATAAACTTACAAAAATCTAGTAAATTTTTATAATTCCGAAAAGGAAACATTTTATAAACTAATAATTTATTTTATTAATAAATTAACGCAGAATTTGTAAAGGATGCTGCTTGAACTTGTTTGAACATGCAATGCATATACTTCTCTGAACATAATAGCACGCGAGCAGAGCGCTGCTTCAACTTGTGTTTGAACAGCATAGACTTGCTTATTACCTCTAACCTCGAGCGGTTTCATTACACAATAGCATTATTCTTGCTATTACGTCGGTAGTGAAGCGAAGTAAGTTCATAAAATTTACTTCAGTGCGATTTCTTAATTTTGAAAGGTAAGTACATCTATAATATTAAGCTGTTGTTTAGTTTGATAGATACTAGTTTATCGTAAATCGATTATCGAATCGAAACAATGAAAGCGTTTAAAATAATAAAATAAATATTTTATTTATCCAAAAAGGCTGTTTATTGAATCAATAAAATATTGTATCAAATTTGAATGTATTCTATAGGTATAATTGTTTATATTTTTGTTTTATGAAAATAATTATTTGAATCAATAATATAAGACATTTAAGTTCATTGCTTCGATAAAACGCGTTTTATAATAATATATTTGAATAATTGAACAGAATAAAATCTCAAAATCAAGAATTATAAATTGTTTTTAATGACTATTTATGATTTGCTGAAATATTTGTTATTATAAAATACATATATAATTACACTAGACTTTCTTTACGTTCACAGGATATGAAAAATATTTTGTGTAGTGTAGCGCATAAATATTTTTTATGTCGGTTGACGGAATATAATTTTGAAGTTATGTTAATTACAGTTTTAGCTTATTTAGAACAAGGATAAATCTTTATTTTTAATTATTATTTTATAGTTTACAATGTTTAATTTGAGTTATGTGGGTGCCTCTTCCAGAATGTCTGACGGTCTAAGAAAACTGTCTGGTTACCAGTACAAAAAAAGAAGGCTGGAAAAGGAAGCTGAAAGGCAAAAACAAGCTGGCGCGTTAAAAAATTATATCAAGAGTTGTACCATAACAAATGACGACTCCGAGAATCCAACATCAAGTCCGGTTATAAAAGAAAATACGGAATCGTCAGAGAATGATGATGACAAACAAATGGACGAAGTTTCTAAATCAATTGGAACTGACGACACTCTGACTCTACCATCACCAGATGAAAGCATTGAAAAAATTGACACCAACGTACTTACTTACTTCTTAATACGAGCATCCGAGGCTGGCTGCTTCGATGGCTCGAATTGGACACCAACGTGACACCCACAGAAAGCGTTCTACAAACTTTGAGTACAGATCCAGCATCATTGTGGCCAAGAATTTTAGGAGATGCCGAAAGATGTTTTTTAGTAAGACAAGGTCCACCTAAACCATTGCATAATTACAAATTTTCTTCCAATGACACTGGTCGACATTTTAGCGCAAATTATTATACACGAATTTTAAGCAATGGAGAGCAAGTTTTACGAGACTGGCTAGTGTACTCTCACAAAACAGCGTTTACTGCTTCTGTTGCAAAATTTTCGGCTGTATAGTTAGTTCTCTTTTAAAGGAGGGTTTTAAAAGTTGGAAGCACCTCGGCGAAACTTTAAAAGAGCATGAAATTTCCAAAAATCATAGTCAGGCCCAAAAATCATGGCTAGAAATGAACCAAAGGTTAAAGTGTTGTAAAACTATAGATGCGGCTGCTCAAAGAATTATTAATGCCGAAACAAACCATTGGAACGAGGTGCTTCTAAGAATCGTAGCAATTACTAAAATGCTTGGTAAAAGTTGTCTGGCTTTTCAAGGTACAAGCGACAAGTTGTTTGAGTATAATAACGGTAATTTCTTAAAAACAGTTGAGTTGCTATTTGAATTTGATCCCATTATGGAAGAGCACGTCCGTAGAGTGCTAAAAAAAGAAGACTAAAGCTCACTATCTCGGGAAAAATATACAAAACGAGATAATAGATCTGCTGCATCAAAGTGTAAAGTCTCATATTATTGATGAAATAAAAAAATCCAAATATTTTTCCACAATTTAAGACTGTACTCCTGACATTAGTAAGGTAGAGCAAATGACTCTTGTAATCAGATATGTTTCAATCAATAAATCTGACGCTGATGTTGAAATTAAAATTAATGAAAGCTTTTTAGGCTTCTTACCAGTCGAAAGATCCACAGGAAAACAAATGACTGATATTATAATTGGAGAACTTAATGACTTGGGTTTAAATTTGCAGGATATCAGAGGGCAGGGATACGACAACGGGTCCAATATGAGGGGCGATAAAGCAGGAGTGCAATCTAAAATTAAACAATATAATTCGCGAGCATTCTATGTTCCGTGTAGTAGCCACTCTCTCAATCTTGTTGTTAATGATATGGCAAAAGCATCCTTGGAAGCCGCTAATTTCTTCAACATGGTCCAAAAATATATTTATTTTTTTCGGCATCTACTTTTCGATGGGCAATACTTTTAAAACGTGTTCAAGGTTTAACTTTGAAACCATTGAGTGACACTAGATGGGAGAGTAGGATAGAGGCCTTAAAGCCTTTGAGATTCCATTTGGGAGATGTATACGACGCCTTGCTAAGCATTTACGAAAACCAAGAAATTGATAATTTAATAAGAGACGAGGCCTCGGGTTTATTAAATTGTATTAAACAATTTAAGTTTTTGTGTTCATTAGTTATTTGGCATACAATACTAAATTGAATTAATCCAATACGCAAGTTGATGCAAAAAAAGGTTTTGATCTAGCCTCTGCACTTGATCTTTTACAAAACTGCAAAATATTTTTCAAGAATCTTCGATCGGATTCGTCCTTCGATGAAACTATTATTGATGCAAAAGAACTTGCTACCGAAATTGACATGGAGGCTAATTTTGGATCAACAATAACACGACACCGCGTAAGAAGAATAAAAAGGAACTTCTCATACGAAGCACGAGATGAACCGATCGAAGATCCAAAAGAAAAATATAAAATAGATTTTTTTTATTTTACAATCGATCAAGCACTAAATGCACTAGATGCTAGATTTGAACAACTTGGTAATCATAGTAACTATTTTCAATTCTTATATAATATATACGATTTAAATACCATGTCCAAAGAAATGCTACTAAAACACTAAGAATTTAGAATGTATTTTAACTGATGGTGATTCTGTTGACATAAATGGGGTAGAATTAGCAGAGGAAATTTCAGCAGTATCTGCGCTTTTGGGCAAAAAAGAAAGCCTAAGCAATGTACTGAGCTTAATTACAAAGTTAAATTTTGCCCCAAACCTTACTATTGCTTTAAGAATATTGCTAACGATACCAATAACTGTAGCAAGTGGCGAAAGGAGTTCTATAAGTTAAAATTAATTAAGAACTTTTTACGTTCGACTACTACACAAAATCGTCTTAATGGTTTGGCCATTTTGGCAATTGAGCATGAAATTGCTGATCAAGTAAATTTAAAAGATGTAATAAAAAAGTTTGCAGAACTGAAAGTGAGAAAAAAAAGTGTTTTGTGATTTTAGCGTAGTTGATGTTACCTTGTTTTATTTTCAAAATAATGGCATTTTGATTGATTGTGCAATAATACACATTTTTAATAGCATTTAAAAATGTAAAAAATTATATGGTTAAAAATTTGTGGCTAGGTACAGATATTTCTTAATTAATTTCTACTGTTTGATTATCAATTTTATGTTATGTTATGTTTCTTTCTAAATATGTATATATGTATGTGTTGATTATAATTTAAAATGATTTGACTTTTATTTAACATAAAAAGTAGAATCTACTGTTTTGTACTACTTGATTGTCAATATTATGTTATGTTACATGTTTCTTTCTAAATATATGCTTTTATTAAAATTTAAATAAAATGATTTGATTTTTATTGAAAATAAAAAATATGTACCTTGATTTAAAAAATATATATATATTATTAAGGGGCGGCAATTTGTCTTTTTGTCCGGGGCGACGTAACCGCTAGAGCGGGCCCTGCCTATATATATGTCATGATGGACGGAGTTAGCTATGGGTGGACCCAAATACCTTAGTTGTCCTATGTCTATTTAAACAAAATGTTGCTGGTCTCTCTAACATTGTTTCTCTGGTCGACCTGCTGTGGCACCTATACAGTTCCCACATGGCGGTCGCTCTTGTCGACCACCAACAAGTGTAGGGGCTGGAACCCTCGGGCGATTCTCAGTGACTCCCCGTATAGAAACACCTGGGTTTAACTTCTGTTACTCCCCTTCCCCTTGCAGCTTACCTTCCATGACTCCGTTTCCCTAACTCTCCTCAGAAACCCCGCCTAGCATGCTGAACACTTGCTTGCCACCATTACCTTCGCCACAGGCACAGGGACTCTCTGCCTCGCGGAGAGCGTCAGACATCTCAAGGTGTCTGCTTACTGTCTTCGAGGTTGGTGACACCTGTCACCTGGATTGACACTGTCGCAATGTCACAACACAAAGCTTCTTTCCACGCCATCTAGCGAAAAATCGCATTTCAGTAGTTTACGTAAACCTGCAAAAACACCGGTTTTTGCAGGTTTTGTGGCTTTTCCGGACAAGGATGTCGATCGGAACTATTCCCCCAACAAAAAAGAAATGCTTGGATTTCGTTGTCCATGACGTGTCCGTTGATTAACTGAATATAATTAAATCACTGTGTCTGCTTCTTCAGAGGCTCGAAATATAATTATTGGATTTCGTTGTAAATAATAATTAAAACTTTGTAAATATAATTATTTCACTACCGACTCGGAACACAAAGTTTTTTTATGGGTTCTGAAGAAGTTCTAAACCTCTGAAGAAGCTTTTTAAAAGCGAAAACCGGTTCAGGTTATAAGGTAAAACTTTTACGTTTTTACCCATAAAAAACTTTGTGTTCCGAGTCGGTAGTGAAATAATTATATTTACAAAGTTTCTTATTATTGAACAATTGGAAATATATACAAACACACAAAAAACACATAAAAACGACATCCTAAACGAACAGACAAAATTCAAATCACACGCATTATTCGAACATATATCACACCCCACACACAACATCGATCCTTAAAAAATCGACACCGTCGCCAAGAACAAGACGGACAGTGCTCTCAGTGGCAGCCTCTGACGAAGCTTATAATAAGCGAAAACTGGTTCAGGCTCTAAGGTAAAACGTTTACGTTTTTACCCATAAAAAACTTTGTGTTCCGAGTCGGTAGTAATTTAATTATATTAAAAAAAAAAGATTAAAAAATCTTAAACATTTTTATATAAGAGATATTCTGTAGTCTATCTAATGGTCACTGTGTGGCCTTATCAGGATCCTGATACGAATCAGTTTCATAGGAGTTTAAAACTATACTTTGAAACTGGGCATGTTGTTTCGAAAGCTTAGCAGGGAGAGCGACAATGACGATTATTGGACTTCACGAGGCAACAGTTACTCTCCCGCACACCGCACACATTGACAGTTAAAAGTGAGGGACAAACGAGTTTAGACAAACTATAAGTAGAAATGATTAATCAAACAGAACTCATATAATATGTTTTATAATAAAATGAATTTCATATCAATCACCCTTTTCATAGAATGATCACTAATTTGTACATTGGTAAAATATAGATGGCGTAGGATTCTACAGCTCGTAGGCCACGTCATTTTGTTTGTGATTATAAATACGGTGTATTGGTTAGATTGTGCGAAGTGCTGTAATACTAAGATTGAGAACAGAAAGTAAAAGAATAATGACGACCAATTTGCGCACAGTCGTCACAAAGTTCTATGATGAGTATACAAGTAAAACTCAAAAAAAACTGAAAGTAATTGATGCATACTTGTTGTATGTTCTGTTAACCGGTGTTCTACAGTTTTTGTACTGTTGTCTTGTTGGCACTTTCCCGTTTAATTCGTTCCTCAGCGGATTTATTTCTTGTGTTGGCTGTTTCGTTTTAGCAGGTAAGAGTAAAACAAAACGCCAAATAGCTGTACTTAAACCGTATTCTTATTTCAAGCCTTTGTAGTTAGTATACTTTGTAAAATAGTATACAGTACCGGTATCTTAATATTCAAACATTTTTAAGCCTAACAGATAGACTGTACTTTTATGTACATTTATGGTAACACATAACTGAATCATGTCAAAATTATACAATTCAAATTCTGCTCCATTGCAGCTAAAAATGTTTTGTGTGTGTGGTAGAGAACAGGCGTGTTTGTTTTATAACAGGTAAAGTATGGTAATTATTATCAGATTTGAAATTAACTGATTTCTTTTTCATGTTATGACAGTGTGTTTGAGACTACAAGTAAATCCACAGAACAAGAACGAGTTTTATGGCATCAGTCCAGAACGTGGATTTGCGGATTTTATATTTGCACATGTTGTACTTCACTTGGTTATTATTAATTTTATTGGTTGAAGGTAAATGTTTATCTTGTTTAGTTTATTTTTAAACATTTCATTTTGTTTCTTTTTTTTTTATACCACAGTAGTAATGTTTTCAGTTGTAAATTTGACTGCCCTGTTTTTTAAGATATTAATATAGAGTGTCTCATGTGAGGAATGGGAATACTTAAGGAATGTATTTTACAGGCAGAAATAAAGAAGAAATTTCATGTGAACATACTTCTGAAAATGCTTCGTTTTCGATTTATGGCGTGTGAAACATTTTACCTTGATTTCTGCTCCAAGGCGACAATTAAGCCCTACTGAAATTCTTAGAATTCAAATGAAAGGGTCAATGTTCATGTTTCATATG
This sequence comes from Magicicada septendecula, assembly GCA_034769895.1. NCBI lineage: Eukaryota > Metazoa > Arthropoda > Insecta > Hemiptera > Cicadidae > Magicicada > Magicicada septendecula. The sequence goes on from CM068367.1 coordinate 641,290,112, forward strand.
ATTTGTGGCTTGAAAAATTGCAAAAAGATGGTTCCAGAACTGTATCTTGAGTAGTTTTATATTAGAGAAACCCCGACCCACATTCAAAGTGGTATTATGAATATTGGTTAATATTATTAAAACTATTTTGTAATTAGAATAATACATAGCTAATGTTACACATATTTACATTATACGTCTGTGTGTTGCATAACTTAAGTATATTCATATACACAAGAATGTTCTGTAACAGTAGTACTATACGTTTGGAGCTAACATAGTTTAGGCCTATTTTAGCAGATTGTCGAATAAGGCGCTTGAAATATTCTGGGGCAGCAGTAGTAATTTAAGCATGTTGATGAAGGTCATTGCCATACTGTATATAAGTGGTGGTGACGGTGAAGTCGGGCAGTAGTTATTGTTAGTTCAGTTAAATTAGTTTTTTAGCCAGTCATTATTGAGATTTTGGTTGATATATAGAGTCAGTGTGTGTGTGTGTGTGTGTGTGTGTGTGTGTGTGTGTGTGTGTGTGTGTGTGTGTGTGTGTGTGTGTGTGTGTGTGTGTGTGTTGGATACCATATATGTGGATCAATATTATATTTGTGTTTTTGTTTGTGTTAATTACGATTGTGTCATTCATGGATATCACGGTTGTGAATCGAAATATGTATTTTTAATTGTAAAAATTATTTGTGATAACAATAAATAAACAGCGTGTCGACAGTGATACAAGTGTTTTATTGGATCGCTGCCTAGAAGACGACAAGTTTTGTAAATCTCAAAAAAGTGATGTTAAAAAACACTGTTTTAGGTTTGGTGTGAATTTACTTGTTTAAATTGCCAATAAATAAATGTAAATTTATAAAAAGAATTGTAAATACAATATAAAGAATATGTAAATACAATTTATAAAGAATTTAGTATAGTATGTGTAACTTTTATTATATTACATTTATTCTGAGAAATTTGATATAAGTAAAGTCAACAAAAACAAATTGATATTATAAAAAATCAAGTTTTATTGAATAAGAAACAACAAAAAAGTGTAAGAAATTTCTTCTGGCAATATACTATAACCGTTTATTTGTTAATAATAACAATCTGTTAATTACAATTTCTTCAGTTAAAAAAAAAACATTAATTTCAGTTAATATTGGTAGAATAATTAAAAAAATTCTACAACTTGTTTTAATAAACTTTATAAAAAAAACTACAGTTGATAATACTGTATTGTTCAAACTCAAATTTAATCCAAATCAGTAAACAGCTGTTTAACTATTAATTTATAATATATTAGCTTCATTATTTACCATAATTAACGTGTAATATGTGATTTGTTTGTGTCGAGATGCCATTTTTACTTCCATGTTCCTTAAGGAAATGGAAGTATGGTGATGGCAAAAAAAATCGTGTTCGAGATTATTGCAGCTTCTGATTGTACTACACTCAAAACATGAAAAAAATATCGGTATGGAGAACCCCATGTTCTAAGATTTATATTTAAAATCATATTTTAAATATGATTTTATTGAAATGAAATATTTCCATAGAAACTATGTCTTTCTACTTATTGCTTCAGCATTAACCACAGTAGGCCTACTGTGGTCACTAACGTATACCACCTCAAGTTTTCGCACTCGATTTTCACTGATGATGGCAGTCGATGGCACTGCCGAAAAGTCTGGTTTTACAGAAAACATTGTACTACGGCTAAACAGCCCGGGAAGCAATTTGAACAAAAAACTACTTCTTTGTTGCCGATAACGTAGTACACGTATAAAAAATTCTCCCCTCCACCTTCAACTATAATTTTTAATAATAGAAAATTACCCCACCCCGTTCACCTAACCTCTTCATTTATAGATATTTCATCTACGTTTCTACAGTGGATTATTATGAGCTTCTTATCAGGATACTTTATTTATAAAAATTAAGTACTTTACTCTTGTTAAATCACAAAATGTTTCAGGTAAACTACCCCTTTCTCTTAACCGATCTTCTCCAAAATCAATAAACCTTCAGTCCTCTACAATTCAGGGATGCATGCAAAAAAATATTTGATTCTGTTTGAATGTGCGGCAGTTATCGTTCGTCATGGAAACATTTCTCTTGTTACAACTTAAAATGTTGCAGGTAAACTACCCCTTTCCCTTAATTGATCTTCCCCAAAATCAACAGACAAAAGTTGAGTTCTCTACAACTTAGGCAAGTGTGCAAAAAATTATTTGATTCTCTTGGAATTTTCGGCAGTTATCGTTCGTCATACAAAAATTACCCTTTTTAAAACATAAAACTTTGGTGATAAACTACCCCTTTCCCTTAACCGATCTTCAACAAAATCAACAGACCTTGAGTTCTCTTTACTTCAAAAAGATATGCAAAAACGTAGCTGATTCTGTTTGAATTTACGGCAGTTATCGTTGTCATATAAAAAATAACCCTTGTTAAAACATAAAATGTTGCAGGTAAACTACCCCTTCCCCTTAACCGATCTTCACCAAAAACAATAGGTCTTGAGTACTCTACAAATCAGGGCTGTATGCAAAACATTATTTGATTCTGTTTGAATTTGCGGCTGTTATCGTTTGCCATAGAAAATACCCTTGTTAAAAAAATGTTGCAGGTAAACTACCCCTTTCCCTCAACCGATCTTCACCAAAAACAATAGTTCTTGAGAACTCTACAATTTAGGGCTGTATGTAAATAATCTTTTGATTCTGTTTGAATTTGCGGCTGTTATCGTTTGCCATAGGAAATACCCTTGTTAAAACATAAAACGTTACAGGTAAACTACCCCTTTCCCGTAACCGATCTTCACCAAAATCAACAGATCTTGAGAACTCTACAATTCAGGGCTGTATGCGAAACATTATTTGATTCTGTTTGAATTTGCGGCTGTTATCGTTTGCCAAACAAACAAAATTACCCTTGCTAAAAAAAAACCGTTGCAGGTAAACTACCCCTTTCCCTCAACCGATCTTCACCAAAAACAATAGGTCGCGAGTACTCTGCAAATCAGGGCTGTATGCAAAAAATTATTTGATTCTGTTTGAATTTGCGGCAGTTATCGTTTGCCATAGAAAAAAAATCTACAGACAGACAGACAGACACACACACAGACACTTTTCGGAAAACGACTTTTTTTCATGTTTTGAGTGTAGTAGAATCAGAATCTGCAATAATCTCGAACACGATTTTTTTTGCCATCACCATACTTCCATTCCTTAAGGAATATGGAAGTAAAACGACTTTTACTTCCATATTCCTTAAGGAATGGAAGTATGGTGATGGCAAAAAAAATCGTGTTCGAGATTATTGCAGATTCTGATTCTACTACACTCAAAACATGAAAAAAAGTCGTTTTCCGAAAAGTGTCTGTGTGTGTGTGTGTCTGTCTGTCTGTCTGTGTGTCTGTCTGTCTGTCTGTCTGTCTGTCTGTAGATTTTTTTTCTATGGCAAACGATAACTGCCGCAAATTCAAACAGAATCAAATAATTTTTTGCATGCAGCCCTGATTTGCAGAGTACTCGCGACCTATTGTTTTTGGTGAAGATCGGTTGAGGGAAAGGGGTAGTTTACCTGCAACGGTTTTTTTTTAGCAAGGGTAATTTTGTTTGTTTGGCAAACGATAACAGCCGCAAATTCGAACAGAATCAAATAATGTTTCGCATACAGCCCTGAATTGTAGAGTTCTCAAGATCTGCTGTTTTTGGTGAAGATCGGTTAAGGGAAAGGGGTAGTTTACCTGTAACGTTTTATGTTTTAACAAGGGTATTTCCTATGGCAAACAATAACAGCCGCAAATTCAAACAGAATCAAAAGATTATTTGCATACAGCCCTGAATTGTAGAGTTCTCAAGACCTATTGTTTTTGGTGAAGTTCGGTTGAGGGAAAGGGGTAGTTTACCTGCAACATTTTTTTAACAAGGGTATTTTCTATGGCAAACGATAACAGCCGCAAATTCAAACAGAATCAAATAATGTTTTGCATACAGCCCTGATTTGTAGAGTACTCAAGACCTATTGTTTTTGGTGAAGATCGGTTAAGGGAAAGGGGTAGTTTACCTGTAACGTTTTATGTTTTAACAAGGGTATTTCCTATGGCAAACGATAACAGCCGCAAATTCAAACAGAATCTAAAGATTATTTGCATACAGCCCTAAATTGTAGAGTTCTCAAGACCTATTGTTTTTGGTGAAGATCGGTTGAGGGAAAGGGGTAGTTTACCTGCAACGTTTTTTTAACAAGGGTATTTTTTTTCTATGGCAAACGATAACTGCCGCAAATTCAAACAGAATCAAATAACTTTTTGCATACAGCCCTGATTTGTAGAGTACTCACGATCTATTGTTTTTGGTGAAGATCGGTTGAGGGAAAGGGGTAGTTTACCTGCAACGGTTTTTTTTTATCAAGGGAAATTTTTTTTTTTGCCAAACGATAACAGCCGCAAATTCAAACAGAATCAAATAATGTTTCGCATACAGCCCTGAATTGTAGAGGTCTGAAGACCTATTGTTTTTGGTTAAGATCGGTTAAGGGAAAGGGGTAGTTTACCAACAACGTTTTTTTAACAAGGTTATTTTCTATGGGAAACGATAACAGCCGCAAATTCAAACATAATCAAATAATTTTCTGCATACAGCCCTGGTTTGTAGAGTACTCAAGATGTACTGTTTTTGGTTAAGATCGGTTAAGGGAAAGGGGTAGTTTACCTACAACGTTTTTTTAACAAGTTTATTTTCTATGGCAAACGATAACAGCCGCAAATTCAAACATAATCAAATAATTTTCTGCATACAGCCCTGGCTTGGTGAGTACTCAAGACCTATTGTTTTTGGTGAAGATCGGTTGAGGGGAAGGGGTAGTTTACCTGCAACGTTTGTTATAAAGCGTATTTTCTATGGCAAACGATAACTGCCGCAAATTCAAACAGAATCAAATAATTTTTTGCATACATAAGTGAATTGTAGATGACTCAAGGCCATTAGATTTTGGTGAAGATCGGTTAATGGGAAGGGGTAGTTTACCAGCCACATTTTACGTTTTAACAAGAGTAAAGTACTTGAAAATTCATTTAAACTTTTTCAAACAATGGTAATTGTTAAAAATAAAATAATTTTGTTGCCAGGCAATAAAATTATAATTTTTTCATTTTAATGTAAATTATGTATATATTACAAAATATATCGTGCTTGGCAGGCAAGCATATTTCAGATTATAAGTCTTAGAATATGGAAGTCATGTATGGTTCTCCATACCGATATTTTTTCATGTTTTGAGTGTAGTACAATCAGAATCTGCAATTTTTTCTATGTCATGCGATAACAGCCGCAAATTTAAACAGAATCTACTACTCTTTTGCATACAGCCCTGAATTGTAGAGTTCTCAAGACCTGTTGTTTTTGGTGAAGATCGGTTAAGAGAAAGGGGTAGTTTACCTGCAACGTTTTATGTTTTAAAAAGGGTATTTTCTATGGCAAATGATAACAGCCGCAAATTCAAACAAAATCAAATAAGTTTTTGCATACAGCCCTGATTTGTAGAGTACTCAAGACCTATTGTTTTTGGTGAAGATCGGTTAAGGGAAAGGGGTAGTTTACCTGCTACGTTTTATGTTTTAACAAGGGTATTTTCTATGGCAAACGATAACAGCCACAAATTCAAACAGAATCAAATAATTTTTTTGCATACAGCCCTGAATTGTAGAGTACTCAAGACCTATTGTTTTCGGAGAAGATCGGTTAAGGGAAAGGAGTAGTTTACCTGCAGCATTTTTTTATCAAGGGTAATTTTTTTTGGCAAACGATAACAGCCGCAAATTCAAACAGAATCAAATAATGTTTTGCATACAGCCCTGAATTGTAGAGTTCTCAAGACCTTTTGGTTTTGGTGAAGATCGGTTAAGGAAATAGGGTAGTTTACCTGCAACATTTTATGTTTTAACAAGGGTAATTTTTTCTATGACGAATGGTAACTGCCGCATATTCAAACAGAATCAAATAATTTTTTGCATACATCCCTGAATTGTAGTGATCTCAAGGCCTTTTGATTTTGGTGAAGATCGGTTAAGGGGAAAGGGTAGTTTACCTGCAACCTTTTACGTTTTAACAACAGTAAAGTACTTGTAAATTCATTTAAACTTTTTCAAACAATGGTAATTGTTAAAAATAAAATAATTTTGTTGCCAGGCAATAAAATTATAATTTTTTCATTTTAATGTAAATCATGTATGAGAGAAAATATATCGTTCGTGGCAGGCAAGCATATCTCAATTATGTAATGTTTACGTTTCCATTTTATTATTCTGATTACTGCAATAAAAAGGCAGGGAACACACACACACAAAATTCGTGTTATTTCTGGCCTCACTCAAGTTTATTTTCTTACATTTGCACGCTTTTTAAATGGAAAGTGCCGAAACCCACACCAACATAACGCGTGCAAGCCGAAAAATTGTCAGCGTGGATAGCGATTTGCTTCCTGTGGATCGCTGGGCAGTGTAACTGCACGTGTTTACAGAGGAACGATTCATAGACAGAATTTTCGTCTTTAGGGAATGAAGCCTCTGCAAGATGCTGAGGGTCCATGAGTGACTTCGGAGCGCTCCTTCTTTTCCGCGTGTTTTTTTTCTGTGAAACGTACACTGTAGATTCGCAGCTTTACTCTAAGCAACGCTCAATAGGAAATGTTGAAAATTTTTGTCCACGGTGTACCCTCATACACACTAAACCTGCTCTGATGTTTTAATTACGGACATCGTAATATTAAAACTTTGGAAACTTGAGCACTACTTAATGGAGATCAAACATTAAGTTATACAAGCCATTAATTTTATGCATATTTTTTATATATATGTGTACAACGTTATCGACAACAAAGAAGTAGTTTTTGTTAAAATTCCTTCCCGGGATGTTTGGCCGTAGTCCAATGTTTTCTACAAAACCAGATGTTTCGGCAATGCCATCGACTTCCATCATCAGTGAAAATCGAGTACAATAACGTGAGGTGGTATACGTTAGTGACCACAGTACTGTGGTTAAGGCTGAAGCAGTAAGTAGAAAGAAGTAGTTTCTATGGTAATATTTCATTTCGAAAATGATTTTAAACATAAATCTTAGGACATGGAAGTTATGTATGGTTCTCCATACCGATATTTTCAAAACATGAGCGTGCAGACATTGTTTTACTTCCATGTTCCATAAGGAAATGGAAGTATGGTCATGGCGAAAAAAATCATGTTCGAGATAACGGCTGATTCTGATTGTACTACCCTCAAAACATGAAGAAAAGTCATTTTTCGAAAAGTGTCTGTGTGTAGAATTTTTTCCATGGCAAACGATAACAGCCGCAAATTCAAACGGAATCAAATAATTTTTTGCATACAGCCCTGAGTTGTAGAGGACTCGAGGCCTATTGTGTTTGGTGAAGATCGGTTAAGGGAAAGGGGTAGTTTACGTGCAGCATTTTATGTTTTAACAAGGGTAATTTTTTCTATGACGAACGATAACTGCCGCACATTCTAACAATCAAATAATGTTTTGCACACTTCCCTGAATTGTAGAGGACTCAAGGCCTCTCGAGTTTGGTGAAGATCGGTTAAGGGGAAGGGGTAGTTTACCTGCAACGTTTTATGTTTCAACAAGAGTAAAGTACTTGAAAATTCATTTAAACTTTTTCTAACAATGGAATTGTTAAAAATAAAATAATTTTGTTGCCAGACAACAAAATTATATTTTTTTCATTTTAATTTAAATCATGTAGGAGTGATAACATATCGTTCCTGGCAGTCAAGCATATCTCTATTATGTAATGTTTACGTTTCCAAAGTTTTATTATTGTGATTACTGCAATAAAAAGGCAGGCAGGACAACACATACACACCCACACAATTCGCATTATTTCTGGCCTCACTCATTTTTATTTTCTTACGTTTGCACGCTTTGTAAATGGAAAGTGCTGAAACCCACACCAACACAACCCGTGCAAGCCGAAAAGGTGTCCAGTGTGGATTGCTTGCCAGTGTAACTGCACGTGTTTACAGAGGAACGGTTCATAGACAGACTTTTCGTCTTTAGGGAATGAACCCTCTGCAAGATGCTCAGGGTCCATGAGAGACTTCGGAGCCCTCCTTCTTTTCTGCGTATTTGTTCTGTGAAACGTACATTGTAGATTCGCAGTTTTACTCTGAGCAGTGATCCATAGGGAATGTTGAAAATTTTGTTCATGGTGTACCCTGCTACACGCTAAACCCTGCTCTGATATTTTGATTACGGACATCATAATATTAAAACTTTGGAAACTTGACCACTACTTAATGGAGATCAAACATTAACTTTTACAAGCCATTAATGTTGTGCATATTTTGAAGCAATAAATGTTTTAATAAATTAATACAATCTGTGTACTTGTTTCTATTATAATATAAGAATTACAAACTAATATGTGCATGTGTGTATGTATGAAAAATATATAAATATTTTTCTCCTCTGGAAAATTGTTTGCCCATCCTAGAAAATATTTTGACCTCCCTGATGGCTAGTTATTTACTAGCCTGTGTGGAATATAGTGTTATGACATGGATCAGAATGGTGGGTGTTAGTTAAACAGAAGACACAAACGTATTAAGGAAGAAATGTTTTGCTGAGAAATTTATAATTATACGAGTGAGTGAACAGAATTCGTTCAGGATATCAGAAAATGAATGGAAAGAAAGAAAGACTCTATTTTAAAAAAGAAAATGACTAGTATAGTATTGACAGGAAAGACTTTGATAACATTATAGACATCATTCACCCTCGGCCGATAACTCGAAGCGAGAGCCCAATTTCATTACAGGAATCAGATCGCAGCTCCCTTTGGACAGCTCTTCGTTCGACCTACAAACATTTTATCCAAAAGTACAGTCCTTCCTCCTGAAGGTTAAGGATAGTCTTCACCCACCTGACATGGGGGTACCATTTTAGCTGATACGTCATTTCTTCAGAACTCAACCATCCACTTATTTAATTAAAATTTAAATGATTTTAAATATAAATTTTAGGACATGGAAGTCATTTATGGTTCTCCATACTGACTTTTTCTGTATGGTTTTAGTAATGGAAATTCCTGAGCTGCAAAACATAAATACCAACGAAGATTTCCAAACAGGAGAGTACCTCATACCAAAATATTTTCCCTGGTCTTTCATAAATGTATAAACTAACGGGTCATTTGAACGGTTCCTTGTTCTTTTGAACACCCTGTCTATATCTGAATATAATTTTTATAATAATACAGATAATTTTTACCCTTACCATTTATTATTAATTGTGTTTATTCACTGATGAATCTGTGTTTGCAAGAAACAGAACACAAAATTTGAAAAATAGTCAGGTTGATACCTGAAAAACCAAATAAAATAATAGTCAAACTTTCAGAACTGGTTTTCATTAAATATATAGTGTGGTGTAACTGGGACCAGTTAATTGTACCACTTATTATTCTAGATCACCTTACTGACATTGCGTACAAAGACATTTAACAAAAGCAGATGTCAGTCCTGTTAGAAGACATACGTCTTGAAAAAAGGCTGCAAAATGCTCTTTCAATATGATGGTGCACCACCTCATTATTCTTCATGTGGATCCGCGTCATACACACTACGCGAATGACTTCAGTGTATTCATGTCCGTATTTCACGCATTACATTATAAAAACAACACTCAAGTTTATTATAAAATTGAAAAGTTAATGTATTAAATATTAAAAAGGTAAATATTTATACCCGGACATTACAAATATTTATGTAATAATTTTTATGATAAGCATAAAAACATTGCCAGGACACAACCTTGGTTTGTATGAACAAGTTTCACATATATAAGTCATCTCCTGCCTTTTATTGATTTTGTAGAATTCCCTACATCTCTTCCTGTTCCTTGAATTCATGGAGTCACATTCTGGATTTTTTGTCATGGAATTGGGCCTAGTTTGGGGGGGGGGTCTTTTGGAGGAAGTAGGAATCAATTACTCCCAAATGTGTATAAAAATTTTCTTGTATCACCTAAGTATTTTATGCTTGCAAGGGTAGTATGATAACATCTGGTCCCAGTATCCACACCCTTCATAAATGCATTGTGTTTCAGTATAGCAATTGGTTTCAATTATTTTTGTCTGCGTTTATTTATAAAAGTTACCATCTCATTGTCAAATCCTGTTGCTATATAATTTACTGCCGTCTTGTCCTCCATCTACCATAACTCCGTCAGCATACTACGCTACAGTTTCCCCCCTCTTAAGGCTTGCAGTACTTACAGTGGGTGGGCTATGTTTCCTGTCAGGACGTAGTGTTCCAGTGCAGTAAAATCATTCGGACAATAATTCGGTTGCGAGACAAACTGTTGTAATAATTGTCCATGTAGATGGAGTGCCCATGACCGGTCACGTTTTCTAATAAATAATGAACAACTTTTTTAGCGTGGTCTTTGCCCGATAATTCCAAACTATCGTTTTTGCCACCAGAGATGGTAAATTTTGTACGTAAACCATAGGTTTGGGTAGTGAATAGAACTTAATGCCGTATTTATGTATTTTATTTTGTATATATTGTTGTATTAACAAACGACCTCTCCACAAAACCATCCCATCATCAATTGAAAGTTATTTTGAAGGAGAATAAATATTCATCATTTTGTTATTGAAGTAGTCGATTAGGGTCTAACTTTGTGAAGACGATTTGTAACACCAGGTTCATTTCTTTTGAAGTGAAACCCCCTCATTATTGCACGGAATCTATCATTTCTGTTCCCAGAAACACTGGAAGTTAAATAACTGTTGAGTCTTCCAATAGTCCTGCAGACAATTCATTCTTACTGTCCCAGTATGAAGTAAAAAATTTACTTTTTGTGGCGATTAGTGATGCATATCTGTTGGTGTCCCTACAAACATTTTTGAGAACAACAGAATCACATAAAACATGGGGGGGGGGATAGCATATGCCATGCCCTCATTAAATGGGATATTTTTCATCCCATCAGTTATATCAGACCAAATGGGGTTATACTCAGTACTAGTAGCGTCATTGTTCTCACTATTATCATTAAAGTCATCACTGTCATTATCGCTGTCAGTATCAACATTATCAAAACAATCATTATTGTTTAAGCCATCGTCACTTGCATAAACCATACTGTCACTCAAGCCAGCCATTTTTACACACAACAGTTATGTAACAAATATAAAATAACGAAACTAAATGAAAAATAAAACACGCATGATAAAATGGACGCAAACGCTATACAGTGTTACGGCTGCAAACAAAACGTGTGAGGTCTCAGCTGCTAATGAAGGGTACTGTATAATAGATTATAACTGCAGACAAAGCAACAGCAACATGCCAGCGATACTGGGCTCACTCTGTCACCTCAGTTGAAATAATAAAAGATGATGTGGATCTGCGTCACCTGCTCGTTATATACTTCTGTCATGACGTGGATCCGCGTCACCCGCTCATTTGTACTTTCATCATGACATGGATCCATGTCATCTGCAGTGAATGTGTCAATTGTAGCCTTGGAGCAGAAATCAAGGTGAAATTTTTTCCAAGCCATTAATTGAAAATGAAGCTTTTTCAGACCTGTGAAATTTCTTCTGTATTTCAGTCTGTAGAATACATTCCTGAATTATGTCCCATTCCTCATGGGACATCCTGTGTAATATGACACCCTCATTACCATATTGTGGGTAATTATATTGCTCCACAGCTGGTTTGTTATTGTTTGCAATGGATTTCATAAAAGTTTGGCAACAATCCAAGCCAACCTTTTTGCTGAGAATTACCTTGTAGAGAATGAAAAAAACAATAAATTTAGGAAAATTATTGTTGCAGGAAAATTTAGACACAAAAAATTGATTTAACTTTTGTATCTTCTGGCAGTTACTAAATTCTAACAAACGTTCTGATCTATAAAGTACATAAATTTAAACATTATTATTTAATAATATACGAGGGGGTACCCAAAAATAACCGAAAATTTTTTTTAAAGCTATGTATTTAATTTTTTTTACAAAACAACCTTATCACCTTCAAAGTACTCTCCATTACACTTGATACATTTGTCCAATTTGCGATCCCATTCCTGGAAACATTTTTCAAACTCGTCTGTTGTGATGGCCGACAGCTCCTACCTCGTTTTTTTCTTCACCACTTCCACGTCGTCAAAACGTTGTCCTTTCATGTACCTCTTCATTCACGGAAACAAGAAGAAATCGCACGGAGCGAGGTCAGGTGAGTAAGGGCGTGGGGCAAAGGAGTCATGTTGGTTTTTGCTAAAAACTGGTGCACAGAAATGGCTGCGTGAGCAGGTGCATTGTTATGGTGGAAAAACCAGTCCCTCGTCTGCCACAAATCGGGCCTTTTTTGTCGCACATTGTTACGCAATCTTTTTAAAACCTCCAAATAGAAAGCCTGATTAACAGTCTGACCTGGTGGGACGAATTCAGAATGCACTACCCCTCTCACATCGAAAAAACAAATGAGCATTGTCTTGATGTTTGATTTCACTTGATGAGCTTTTTTTGGGCGAGGCGACAATGAAGTTTTCCACTGGCTTGACTGTTGTTTAGTTTCGGGGTCGTAACCATAGCACCATGACTCGTCACCAGTCACCTTGGATAAAAAATCTGGGTCGGTTCGGAGCTGGTCTTTCAATGCACGGCATGTTTCAACTCGATTCTCTTTTTGCTGTTCAGTCAGGACCCGAGGCACAAATTTTGCAGTGACCCTTCTCATCCCCAAATCTTCTGACAAAATTCGCTGAACCGAGCTCCAAGTTATTCCAGATAAGTTACTAATCTCTTCAATGGTCCGTTGTCGGTCTTCAAGCACGATTGCATGAACTTTTTCAACATTTTCATCAGTTCTGTTTGGGGGAATGATTGGAATGGAGTAGGTAATCTTGGCATTCAGTAACCTGCCTCTTGACACAGATTATGTAAGTGATAGCTGGCTTACGCAAAGTTAAAAATTTGAACACCTTCACTTAAACATTGACATAAAATTAACGTTCCACATCCAGGAAAGTGTAATATACAGGGCGATTCAAAAAGGACTTTACAACTTTGAAAGCATACAAAAATTTATTCAGATAACTTACAGAGTCGGTTGAGGTGTCATTTCAAAGCAAAACACATCAAGTTTGTCATCCAACATTCATTGTGGTTCGATGTAGCTACCATTTGTAATGCGGCATACATCCCACCTGAAGTCGATTTCATTCCAGACTTTAGCCAGTAAGTCGGGCGTCACTTCTGCAGCGGCGGCGTTAATTCGAAGTCTCAGCTCAGCAAGATCAGCAGGTAAAGGTGGTACAAAAACCCGATCTTTAATGAAACCCCACAAGAAAAAATTCTACTGGTTAAAAATTCAAGCAAATCTTGGGAGCAAGGTGGCCATGCAATTGGACCTGCACGACCAATCCACCGACCTGGGAATCGGGTATCAAGAAAATCTAGGACTTCTACGCGGTAGTGAGGTGGTGCCCCATCTTGCTGATAGTAAAGGCGTCCATCTTGGTCATCCTCGTCTAACTGAGGAATTAGAAAATTTTCTAGCTTATCCAGATACACGATACCATTTATGGTTGCCTCCTGGAAGAATAACGGGCCGTACACTTTTTGTTTGCTAAGGGCACAAAAAACATTTACCTTAGGGCTATCACGAATATGCTGCAAGGTTTCATGGGGGTTTTCACTACCGTATATTCGGCAGTTACGGGTGTTCACCGAGCCATTGATGTGAAACGTTGACTCATCACTAAAAATTACATTGTCTAGGAATGTCTCGTTGTCTGCAATTCTATCAAACATTTCTACACAAAATTGCTGGCGAGCGACTTTATCTTCATCTGTAATGTGTTGAACCACGGTTAGTTTGTATGGCTTCAAGTGCAAGCGTTCACGTAATACGCGCCAAACAGTCAGTTGTGGAATGCCAGTCTCACGTGATGCACGTCTAGTTGATTTCTTAGGACTACGGGAAAAACTTTCTCTGAGTTGTTCCACAGCAGCTTCAGGAACTTGTGGACGTCCTGGTGATTTTGCATGTCGTACAGAACAACCAGTCTCAACGAAGGTTTGGTGCCAATAGTAAATTGTAGGCCTACTAGGAGGCTCCCTACCATACTCCGTACGGAATTTACGTTGAACTGCAGTTGCTGATTGTGTATCGTGAAACCAAAACACACAGTGAGCACGTTCCGCACCAGTAAAAGTAGCCATTTTCAACAACAATGGTGACAGCCCTGCTGGTGGGTGTATTCGGTATTAATGGACTACGTGAGTCAAAACTTGATGTGTTTTGCTTCGAAATGATACCTCAACCGACTCTGTAAGTTACCTGAATAAATTTCTGTATACTTTCAAAGTTGTAAAGTCCTTTTTGAATTACCCTGTATAATGTGAAAGTAGATAGTTTTTTAAGTAAGTGCTGTGGATAACAATTATAACTGTTTCATGTAACTTATAAAAATTTGCCAAGTTTAAGAACGTTATCTGTTTTGAAAACTTAACGTGCTTACAAAATTCTGAAAAATATGAGATTCGGGTGAAAGAAAACTGTTGCATACCTACCGACATTGTTCAGCCAGATTTACATGCTACACATTTGTGGCAATTTCCAAATCAATGTAACTAAGTTACAGTTTAATCACATGTAATTACAATAATTAAAGGAAATTCAAAAGATATGTTTGTTAAACATGTAAACAAATTACATGAAAATTAATTCCATTGTCTAATTTATGTTCTAAAGTTGTTTGTTTTCAAAAACTAGATTTACATATGGTTCAGTATGTATTACTTTACATGACTGTTTAATAAAACACAGCCTATCAACCAAGTACTAGTTTCTAAACTTTTGACATTTGATGACACGTTTAGACTGCTTAACTTCATCTAAACATTTTTCAAGCTTTTTAAGAAAACATTCCGTAGATATGGTACACTATAATCCATCCATAGTAATTATCTCACTGATTTGGGGGGGGGGGAGTAATTCATTGTACAATAGAACCAAACTGTACACTTCGGTTG
The DNA here is from genome assembly GCA_034769895.1 of Magicicada septendecula. Classification (NCBI taxonomy): domain Eukaryota; kingdom Metazoa; phylum Arthropoda; class Insecta; order Hemiptera; family Cicadidae; genus Magicicada; species Magicicada septendecula. Next base: position 641,305,160 of record CM068367.1, read on the forward strand.
CTAAATGTTTTGCTGAAAATGTACCATACAAACTTGCAATTTGCATTAATGACTCATAAGCTTGAACAACTAACACCAGTAGACCAAATAAGTCTTAAAAGTCGAACTAAGTCTAAATGCTCATCGAATGACTGCAACAGAGATAGGTTAACTGACAATAGAGAATGACTACTGTCTTTTTTCTTAAACCAGCCAGACAGTAGACAACTAATTGCCTTTTGCAAAATCACTCTACCCATAGCATTTGGATTCAGCGCACAAGGGCAGGTAAACTTTCAGATTATATCAGCTCAATTATTCGTATGGTAGGTCGTTTCTACTTCTGATGTAGAGGGAAATGAAAACCCATTTCCAGTTTAAAGCAACGCCGATAAAAGTGAAACCTAATACATTTAGGTTACATTTACATATACATTTAGGTATGTACGGGTTTTCCATATAAACTACATAAAATCTGTAAACATTGGTAGAACGTTGGCAAATATTTAAAGTATGTTTGAAAGTATTGAAGAATTCAGAAAAGCAACTGATTATATTTTCAGGCAAATCACACATGTACATTTCACCTGCACACAAAATGTGTCTAAACGTTTATAAAAAAATTATACAAAATCAAAAATGATGTTAAGTTGGTTTTGAAACAATTATTCCTTGCACTAAAAATACATACAAACTGGAACTGTACCACTTAATAAAAATTAAACAAGCCAAGTTATAAAGAGTTTTATGTACTGGAACAGTATAGTCACACTATTCTCAGATCACATCTTTATCACCCAGAATATAATCCCATAGAACTTACTTGGACAAAGATGAAAAATAACAGCTCATTAGTTATCAAACCATGCTCTGAGTGCCAGTTGAAATGATTGAAAACATTTTCTTTTATTAACAACTGAATACTGGAAGAAATGTTGTAAACATAGTGATAAGTGTGGAAATGAACAGACTGACTATTTGGGGGGGGGGGGGCAATCAAACAGAAGAATTTAGTTGGGAAAATGGGTGACAGAGGTGCCAGGCCTGGTGGCATACTCTCCATATCAAGAGAGGTAGCACAATGATAGTAGTAATGAAAAATCACGTTTTTCATATTTTTTCTACTCAGTAGATGATCTAGATGATACCTTGGATTGAATAGAACCATTTTCTCAATATCTGTTCATTACAATCCAATTTTCCAGTGAGCATTTCTTATTAAGGATTTTAAAACTGTATTAAACCTTTCAACTTGAAAGATGAAGTTGGCTGGTGAATGAATGTGTTGTTTGTATAACTTTGTGCGTTGACTGTCCTCATCAACATTGTCTCCACACCCATAAGGACAGTAATGCTAGTAATGCTTTGACAAACTGTAACTGTTTCACCACCACAGAGTAGAAAAGTTTTGTATTTTAAGTATTCTTATACTTCTTTTATGGCATCAGAGTTCGGAGTCGAACCTTAGCCTCCATAATCATCTGCCTCCATTTTTCCCTGTCCTTGGCGATCGATGTCCATCATTTTTTTTAAGTAAAGTATCAGCATCCCTCGCCACTGCGTCAATCCAGCGTGATGCCTGGGTCTATTTCTACTATTTCTACCCTCAATTTGACTAAACCTTACCTTCCTAGGTATTCGGTTGCCTTCCATTCTAATGATGTGTTCTGCCCATTGCAATCTATGCAGTCAGATGGTGGTGGCCATATTTTAAGTATAGTGTCATTTAACTGTGAGCATAGTGTATTAACTGCATGCAGTGCTTATTCTTTTACTTTACTCAAAATGTATGTTTTTGTTATCCACAATAAATGAATTTCTGTGATGAAATGAGTTTTACTGTCAGTATTAGACATTAAAAAAAAGAAACTGGCATTGTAAATGTAAATAGGACATCACATACTTATAGGTACTGCTTGTATGTATAACACATGTCTATCATTTAAATGAAGAAGGATAAATATTTATGTATTCATTGCAAAGTATTGTCTTTTACAGTTGCAGTAAATTAAATAGTGAAAATATGAGTGTTGGCATTTATTATAAAGTGGGGTTAAATGTAAGCTGTCATAAATTCATACATTTATATTAAACATTTTATTTTATAAAATAAAATAACGTGTATTAAAAATACTACTTGTAAAAGTAACATGTATACAGTACTATAGTTACTATAGTGTAATGTTACTTCATAATGAGTATCTGATAAAGTGATATTTATTTTTCAGGAAACTTGAAGACAGAGTGAGATAATTTATATTAAAAAGTACGGCATTTTGTTCTACAAAGAACATATTGAGTACAAACCATGTAAAGTTTAAAAACTACATATTATAATAAAATACATTTAAAAAGGTTTTTGGCCTGTTTATTTACCTACTTCATAGTGTTGATTTCCAGCCGATTTCAGAATAAATACATTATCATCAAAACAATTGATAATTATAAATAAAAAGGTTTCTGAGACTTATCTTTTCTCTTATCCCTTCCATTCAAAAACTTGTTTTTCGTTTGCACGTATGTATTTGAAAGGGATAGTCAACCTGAGTGTGTTTCAGATATTTTTACTTACTAGAATGCAGAGATACCATCTACAGTTTTTCCAGTTTCTCCTTCCATAGCTATAACACCTGTATTGTATCTCCAATAAACAGAAGTTCATATCTGAATCATGAAAATCACAATCCAGCTAATAAACGGTGCACTCTCATCAGTAGTCTCATCTCCTGGCACAATCTTGTCAACTCTGCTTTAACATGTCATGTTAATTAAATTTTCAGAACAATCATTTCAGTGATATAAAGTTTCCTTCAAATATGTAATAGGCTGACACCTTCAAACAAACTTACATCTGTAGCAAAGCAAAATAGCCTTTTGGGAGCCAACCTACAGATGGTATAACGAACAATGTTTTGAAACTTGATTTGTATCCATGAGACGTTCCACATTATGTATGTAATACTACCTCACATGTCAAGCATCACGTACGCATTACAGCTGCGGGAATAGCCGAGAAAAGAAAAGAAACAACGTTCTTCAGTGTACCAGAACATTCCATAATGGTGTAACACTTTTTCCACATTATGTAACGATATAGTTTTCAGTGATCGTAAAGAGAATTTGCATTAGAATGTAACATTAACAATGTTATCATTGTTTAAACGTTCAATTTACAACACCAGGAATTATTTGCCCACCACAAACTATGAGCAGTGACAAATTAAGCATTACATTGTTTTTTTTGTCTTGTAGCAATAAGTTACAGCCTTTATTGTCTACGAGTTCAGTTAACCTTGTTCCTAAAAATTTCTGTTAGTGATTCATTGTCCAGTCACAGAAAATCTTATATAGGCTACACTAAATACTATTATATGAGAAAGTCAATTCTAAACACTATATAAGCAATTACTAAGTTTCACTCTTTAAGCAACAAGTCTGGCGTTTCTGGATGTGTTGTTCATTAGAAGGACTGATGGAGGCTTTGAAAACAGAATCTGCTGAAAGCCGACTCATAGGGACCACTATTTACATCATGACTCTAACCATCATCCCAACCAAAACCACACCTTTGTAAAAACTGATTGAGCTTTATGTATTTGTGAGCCTCAATACCTTGATAAAGAGCTTAAGCATCTTGATACAGTGCTACAATCTAATGGTTACTCTGCTGTGGGAATGAGAAGAGCCATGTGGCCACGTACATCTAGCCAAATGGCTCCATTAGAGGAACAGCAGGTCGTCAGCATGGCATTCTTACAATGTGGGGTGTGTACTACTTTTCTGGTAACATAGAAGATCCAACAACACCTGCGATCAGTAAATGACACTAGGATCCGTGTTCCTCATGCAGGGTATACAGAGTGCTGTGTTCTTGCAGAAAAGTATATATTGGCAGCATCAACACCCGATTAGGTGAGCACAAGCAACACTGCTGACTAGGCCAAACACCCAAAGTCTGCTATTGCAGAACTTGTGCTTTCTAATGATGACCATACAATTTTGTTTGGACAGACCCAGGTCCTGTCCTCGACTCAATGGGATTTTGCTCAGTTGTAGAGGGAGGCAGTTTAAATGTACAAGCACAGCGACCGCAACATGAATAAGAAAGAGAATTTGCTTTGCTTTGTTTGAGAGGAATGTCTTTGCACCCGGTTCAGTATTGCAGCATCTGGTCAAGCCCAGTGATTGCCAGAAGATAACTTAGCACTGGTACAATCAACGGCTTACCTACCTAATTCAGGAGGGGAGACCGCCAATGCGATTATTTTCTAGATGGCCAGGGATGAAGAAGGCTTATATTTGAGGCAGTGCTGCTTGAACTGATTCAGGCAACAGATGTCATCTATATAATTAGTAAAATAGTTTACCTTTTTCTTGTCCGTCTGGTGGCCTTTTCTCTATATTTAATTCAACCCGTTTCAGGACATATGCCCCATCATCAGGAATATCCCTTGTTGAAGTTCGTCGATCGTTAAAATATTAAAAACACTGTATATACAATTTTACACATAACAATAAATATAATATAAACATAAAAAACACATAAAATACCCAAATTTGAGACACACGCGATATCGGTGGTGCGCACCACGACATGCTATAGTCGACTCATGCTAAGTCGATGTCATCTGTCTCAAGCTCAGCAAGCAGATGCCATGAGGCATTGGTCTCTGCAAAGCGGAGAGCCTCTGTGCCAGTGACCAGGGTAACAAGTAGCATGCACAGCGTGGTAGGAAGAAGCATTCGTAGGATGGGAGGAAAGGACAGTTTTCAATGGTCAACACTCGGGCTATTAAAAGAAGTTAAGCATGAAGATGGCTTACTGGCAGGTGGTCATCAAGAATCGCCCGAGGGTGTTTGACCTTAATCGGGGGTGTAGGTTCTGTGGCCCTGATGGTCCTCAGGTGGGGGAAAGATGAGGTCACAGCTGCAGCAAAGAAAGTTACAGCTAATGACCGGCCAAAAGCAGACAATGTAGGAACTCTCAGACCTCTACGAATTACATAATTTCTGACAAACCTTGGAGATCCCGACAAGGAGCACAGGGTTTCTGATTGGAATCTTTAGTCTACACCTGTTGGTGGTGGATAGAACCGACTACCAAGTGGGGGCTGCATAGGTCAGTACAGAACTACGAAACAAAAGATAAATGGTAAGTTTTGTGCACAGAGCCAGGCAGCTGCAACATGAGAAATGTGGGAATAATTTGGTGTGGACACCACAAGCCTGTTGAGGGTTTCGGTCACATGGGCATTGAAGTACAGGTGCCAGTCAAGCCGGATGCCTAAATTAGTCACTAACTCTATCCTGGCAATGGGCCTCCCGTCTAGGGAGAACTGGCATCGAGAAATGGATTTGTGAAACAGATCGCCTAGGATTTCTCTAATTGACCTTCACCCACCACTTCCTTCGCCAATCTGGAGCAAGTCCAACTGATGCTGCAGCTTTGTACTCGCAGACTGCAGGAACGGGGAGCTGCAATGATAAATAGCATCATCAACGAAGAGCGACAACATGACTCCTAACAAAACTGGCAGGTTGTTCGTGTACACAATGTACAAAACGGGGTTGAGTACATGATGTCAGCAGCAACAGGTTGAACTGAAGAACACAACTTGTCAACACTCACCCTGAAGTTATGGTCTCTAAGATACGAATGTATGAAAAACACTGTGGATGGAGGAATAGTTAAAGAGAAGGCATTCGTGCTAGAAGAAAGAGGAGTCTTTAGTGCTCAATAAATACTGGATACCAGTACTGAAGAATGGTAAAATAAGTGACCCAATCAGAACAGAAGAGTTATTTGATTGGTAAAAAAATTACCAACCTGCACTTTTTAAAAAGTGTACAAATATAAGCGCCTCACCAGGACAGAACAGCGTCCTCGACAGGAGTCTTTAGTTAGCGGCCAAAGTCCCTTGTCGATTCTCATCTCGCCTTCTAAGGAGAGGACTTGGTGTCCAATCCCTAGACAACACCTTTAAGTGGCTTGCACGCAAATTTTATGCACATGGGGCAAGGTACCCAGATAATCCTCTTGTGGCTGGGCTGGGCAGGTATCATATTAATTTCTAGGTGATTCATGGAAACGCCCTCAATGTATACTGCACTAGTGTAGGCTAGCACAACGGCCTGCTATAGAGCAAGTCGCCTTACTTGGGCAGGGCCATAAGGCAGAAGCTCCTGAAGGCAGCTTGGAACTCAAATTCCTTAGTGGTTCGTCTCTGTGACCTACACCCGCGCAGTCCCGAGTCAGCTCAGACAGAACGGTGTTTGTTTGTAATCGTTCATGGATGTTGTGACATGTGTTCCCATGCCACTAAAGATGTCCATTATCAGTATGGACAAATCTGGTGATAAACATGCACAACCTAGTCCACAGCCTAACAGCTTGGAAAATTGTGATAATGTAAGTAGCGGCCATGAAAGATTACGTTCATTTACCAGTGTGTGTTAATTACTTAACATATCTTTCTCTATTATTTGTTTTAGAATATGTAAATCTGAAAATTATATCTGTACATCAGTGTTTAAAACTGCCTACATTCTATGGCAACCCAAATACCTGAATTGTGTTATCTAACCAATAGGCCTAATTCATTCACATTAGTGTTAAAAAATGTAACTACAAACTGTGCGTTTTTATGTATAGGAATTAAATTCAGTTTGCACTTTATTTGTTGCATAGAAAGTATCTTGCTGGAAACATTTTTGCTTAACTATATTTCTCTTTTGGTGCGTAACTCTAAACTTTCATCATGCACTGTTTCGGAATCAGTATTCGAAACAGACTGTTTGCTTTTGAATTATAATGTTACCAAATAATTCGTAGTGAGATCTGATTCATTTTTTTTCTCACATACATTTAAGTTTATAAACAGTATAATTAATACGGTTTATATTGCACTGTCATTTCAAGTACATCTTAAAGTCCGATTAAAAAAGCTTTATGATATTTTAACTGATGACTCATTGGAGACTTGGTGAAACATATTAATACAAAGGTTTTAAAAATATGTAAACACTTGGTACGTTTAAGTTTTTATTTAACTATGACTGCTGTTTCAGCTTATCAAGCTATTGTCAAAGAGATCAGTGAACAACTAAACTAAACAAAAGGATATTAGAGTGGTCAACATATGTTCAGGGCGTGTATCTGGACATGTGTGGGGAGTGATGATGTAGGGGGGGGGAGCTAAGGGAAGGTCAAGTGTCTGTAAAAACTAAATATAATCAGAATGCAAAATATAAAAATTAACTAAACTAAATAACTTTTAATAAAGGGGATACACAGAATTCAGTTTGTTTGTTAAATTTTTGTTACTTTTTATCGCTTTTTTACTTTCTAATAAATCCATTTCTTTACCTTTTTGTATGTTGTGCAGTATTGTTATGTTTTTTTGTATCTATGAAGTGACCGTGTTGTAAGCAATGATCTGCAAAACCTATATTAGTCTGGCCGCGATTTGACGATTGAGCATTGTGTAAGGTGGGAGAAGCATGGCCGGGTACTACGGTAGGCTAAGTGGGGGTAAACCAAACAGCTAGTACACATATTTCACCCTACCTCGCTTACAAGCAGCCGCGTGGTGGGGGAGAGCAGCCTTGATCATCCAGTCGTGGCCAGACAGTATCTGTATTAGTTAATACAGAACATAAGAAGACAATTTTAACAGCTACAAAGATGACGAGATCATTATATTTAGTGAAACAATATAATCATATCACAGCAGTTACACCATTCTACAGCGATGGAACTACACACAGGATTGGCAGGCAATATCAAAATGAATCAGAATCGTCACCTTGAAAATGGCAGCGTCAATTTGCTGAAATGTTGCAAATGAAATTTAGGGCAGAACTAAACTACCACATGGGGTTCATCCCAAAATAACACATACTTAACTGGAGAATGACTGGGCAGAGAAGTGTTGATGAACACTATATGCCCACTGATCACTAGCATTGGTGCATGTCATTACTGGGATTATTAGTTACTGGATGATGACGATGATGAAGCCCTTTACAGTTACAATGATGCAGTAGTGTGATCATTTTACTATATTCAAAACATCTATACCCTTTGAAACCCATCTCTGTGGCCACTTAATCCAAGAATATCTTTTTGTTCTTCTCCTATAAAATATGATAGTCTTATTTTTATGGTCAAGTGGGTGTTTAGAGGGTTTACCTGTGTTAATTTCACACCTTAAGTTTAACATTCCTCTGAGTTGCAGTGTATACAATAAACATTACATGTGTGCATATAAGTATAACAATGAACATATTACAGTGTGTAGTAAAAGTAACGTGACAATAGTAAAAAAAGCTTACTTGTTAGTAAAAATAAAACCGAAATTAAATATAAAATGAGTGTTAGTGTAAATATACTAATGAAAGGTGAAAACAGAAATGTGTATGTATAATTGGTGTAAATGTCTGTAAACAAGAAAACCCCGGAGTCTTCTAATGAAGTCCACACTTGCAGTATCTTATTTTTCCATTGTTAATAAAAAATAAAAAGGGGGCCACATCCTGAATAAAAGGAAATGTTGTAGGTGCACCATTGCTTTGTACTTAACATGACTTATTCCTGAGGTTTGATATTTAGATGTAGATGAGTGAACATGCTTAAAAAGTCCACTTTCGATAGTATTTTAGTGGTGATGTAGCAGTGTTAAGGGCAGTTAACATTATTCACAAATTTTGTAAAGAACGATTCTGTACGTGTATTAATCCACACGCGTGTGCGTCAATTTGTAATAAACAACTTTCTGTACGGTCTGAAAGTCTCGCGTAGTTGTCATCAATTTTGTAATAATAACAGTGTTAAGTTTCGTAAGTTCAAGTTGTGTCGTAATTTCGTAGCGACCTTCTTGCGTCGTATTTGACCTCGCCAATACCTGTTTAATTCTTAATTGTAATTTTCCCATTTCTAGGCGCCAAATTGTTTGTTAAAACAATTAAAAAGTTGTATAATTTCTTCGTTAGCGTAACCGTATCTTTCACTGGTTGTAGTCGGAGAAATTCAAATGTTTTCCCGCGAAGTCTTACCAACCTGCATTTCTTGTAGAAAAAACTTTTTACGGTGTGCTATGTTAATGAAGTAAACACATAAAATTAATAATTGAAATAATCAACAGGTATCAAAATAAGTATTGGTTTATTAATGGTCAGTTTTACTGTTAATATTAAATAATATCTTTGGATTATGGCAAAAAGGTTTACAAAATGATTTTTGAAAGTACAATCCTTAACATCAAGTTAATTAAATATGATAAGCTATCTTTACAACAGTTTTCTTAGGTTTTATAACAATAGTGAGTTCACTTTACAGACATAGGTCAAGTTCGAAATTGTGCATAAATCGTTTCATAATTCTCAAAGTGTTAATAATGAGTTTAAATAATCCCTTAATATTAATTATTAAACGATTTAACAGTTATTCAGTGTTGAACCAAGTTTGGATACTGTGCATAAATTCTTTAAGTGTTGTGAAAAGTCTTGTGGGTGTAGATAATTAATTTAGTATTATACTTTACAAGTTCATGGGTGTTTGTTGGGTTATTTTCATCAGTTCTAGTGTTTGAGTCGTCCTTCTCTTATATTGGTTTGATTCCTTGGAATTCTCAGTTAATTTGGATTAAATTTTCTTAAAGTTTCTGCCAATCTTGTCTCTTCATTGTATTAATTATTTTTATTCATCAGTTGAGTTTATTTTTACTAATTTTTATGGATCGACAATTTTGTCATCTGCCCTCTTCTGATGCAAAAAATGGACTCTTAATTCATTTTTTAACGATTTTATATGTTTTGTTGTCATGGTAACCAGACTACTTTCTATTGGCTGAAAGCATTTTGTACTCATTGTTATAAAGCTTGTGTTTTTGTTCAAAATGAATAAATATTTTCTAATTAAGATATTTCCCTTGTCTTATTACCAATCTGATTATTATTATTATTATTATTGAATAGCTTTTCTGATGTAGTTTATTTAGACATCAAACATGATTATGTTTTGTTATCTCTGGCCTATTTTAACATTTGGCTATCATTATTCTTTTTACTTAATTTTGTTATTATGTTATTTTTCTGCAATTATTTTGTATTTGTATTGTTCCTTGGCTTATTATTTTATGTTTACCTATCTTTTCTCTCACTGTTTACTGTTATTTGTGGTTATTTTATAATTTTAACATGATCTTTTCCTTATGCTTTTATCACCATTAATACAACTTATTCTTAATACTATTTTAACAATTATAACATTTGAACATTTCTACTATCACTATCCTCTCCTCGGCATTTCTTTGTAACATCATTACAATAACTTTAAACATTTAACATATAACTTTAGCACTTAAACGTTCATTTCTCTTTTTTGATCTACCCTTCCTTTATACCATGTTATTGGTGTAAAGTTTGGCTTAGTTCTTAATATTATTACTTCTAACTAAAAACAATATTATTTTGACTAACATTACTTGGTTTTTTCTATTGACTAACAATCTAATTTAATGATATTAGTTCCTTTTCACCACTAAACTATCTAATTATTCACTTCTTTGAGCGTCTTTATGTATATTTTTTGTGGTTTTTAATTTTAATTATCTACTCTCACTTCTAGATAAGTTCTTGCTTATAATTATTTATGTTTGTTTATCTTTTGGGTTACACTGGCACTCTGTAAAGTTTCACATTACTTTAGTGTTTATGGTGGTTACTCCCTATTATTTAATTTCCTTAAATTAATTCACTTTGGTGAGATCACCCTTATTATAATGTTAATTGGTAATTCACTTCCTACTCCTATCATGCACTCTTGGTTCATTCTAGTTTGATTAGTATATTATTTATTATATTTCACTTTTGTTCTTTGTATCATGGTTTGTGTGTTTTATTGTTTGTTCATTTCTTTATCATTCTATATTTACTTAATTGCTATTACAATAGTTTCTTTTGGGCTTGTACTTTCCATGATTAATGGTACATTTAATAATATTTACTTAATTCCTGTGTTCATTTCAATTCTTTAGTCATTGGGCCAATCACTAGGGTTGGGTTGGTTTATACCTCTCACTTACCATATCTATTGGGTTTTTGTTGTTGTGTTAGATCGTATCGTACTGTTGTTTTCCAAGTTTTGCTCTGTTGATTGCTACTTTTCTTCTTTCAGATGTCACTTTTATTATTACATTTAGTTGTTTGACCGTATAATCATATTAAATACCCATTTCTTTATACATTATTCACCCCTTCTAATTTACAGTGTTAATTTTTTTAGTATCCTATTTTTCTTATGTTGCTTCTTAAATGCATGGTGAAGATATGTACCCTTACAATATACTTATCCATAATATACCTGATGCCATAATTTCATGGAAGGATATCATCTTTTCTGTTTCCTAAATACAGAGAGGGCCTAAGTCACTTGACAATAATAAATTAATTTATATCTATCGGTGTCAAGCAACTTGGCCCACTTGGTATTTTTAAGAAACAATTATATCAATGAATAATTGTATTAGAACTGTGAGGTTCATTTCTATCTGCAGCAGCTGGTTTTTGTCTTCATGAATAATAGTGTCACACTCACTGCCCTATACCACTGTCAAACATATTTTTAACCGAAATAAAACTCCAGAATAGAACAATATTATGCTGCAAACTGAGAATATTTTCATAGCACTGTTATTCATCACTCAAAAAGTAAATTTATAAAAATTAAAATTTCATTACGTATGGGAAGGATTGATGTGCTTACGCTGATGATGTGGTAATAGCCAGATCAAGATAACGGCTATTAAGGTAGAAGCTGAATCAAAAATCTGTTGGAATGGGACTCTATGTAAATATCAGCAAAACTAAATACATGCTGATTTCTCCAACAGGAAGGAGAAGAAATCTATATAATTTATGCATAGGGATAATTAATTTGATGCAGTTAATAAGTTTAGATACTTGGGGTACATGATAGATAATGAAGGGTCCATAAACATGACAGGATACAAACAGGAAATAAGGCACATTATGCCAACAGCAGACTATTGAGAAGCAAACTCATTAGTCTCAACACAAAAATAAAAATATATAAGACACTTATCAGACCGGTTGTTACTTATGGAGGCAAGACATGGACAATGACAAAAAAGGAACAAGAAACACTAAGAAGGTTTGAAGGAAAGATCATAAGATGTGTTGATGCCCGGTTAAAGAAGAATACGAATGGAGTATAAGAAATAACCAGGAGATAGATGAGCTACTGAATCATGATAACATTGTAAGATTCATACAAAGATTGTAAAGGCTCAACGAATACAATGGCTAGGTCACCTAGAACGGATGGGTGATCAACGTATACCAAAGAAAATCCAAAAATACTGAGGGCACAAGTCTATAAAAGCAGAAAGAGGGGCCGACCTAGGGTAAGATGGTTGGGTGATGTGCTAGATCTCAGAAGAATGGATATGAGGGGTTACAATGTGATGGCAATGGATAAAAGACTTTGGAGAAGATTGGTGTTGGAAGCCAGGGCTCATGTTGGGCTGTATTACTGAAGAATGGAAGGATTGATCCAACTTCATAATTAAATTTAGACTTGACATGCACTGAAAGATATAATTTGCGTGTTTTGCAAGATATGTTTCAATTCTGAAGTTGCTACTGGCGTATATAAAGCAATATGTTTATTAAAAGATATTTAACGTTTTCATTTGTGTTTTACAAATTACAGTATTTCACACTTTTATTAGTAGATGGGTCACATATTACATACATTTTTGTAACTAAACAGCTAAATTTTTTGGAATTAAATTATAATTTCACTCATAACTAAATGGCTTGACATATAGCATCAGTTTGAATGACTTGATTGGAAACAGATGATTTCAAGTTGGGCGTCAGAATGTTTAGTTACAGCCATTGACTTAGTTTTTATAACAGTCTTCTTAGAGCACAGCTTTAATATTAAATCACATAAACATTTTTTGTTCAGTTAGTTGTGCTCCAATTCCATGTATTCTCTTGTTGAAATCATTGATGAAAATAGAAAATTTATTATAAAACCCTACTGGGACAAAATCACAGGACTGTTATAGGAGGCGTGTCCAGATTTCATAATAGCTATGAAAGTATTATACATACTTCAGTATTGTATGTTTTATCATGACGATGTAGTAAATCTTCTTCTGCTGGTGTTACAACCCAGTATAGGTTTTAGCCTCTTGCAAATTCAGTCCTCTCATTACATAGTCTTCTCCATCTTCTTATCCCCATATTCCTTAGATCCTCCTCAACATCCTCAAACCATCTCACCCCTTTACTGGTCTCCATTCTAGAATTTTTCTGGAAATTCTGTGTTGTTCCATCCTCACTGTGTGTCCCAGCCAGGCTATCCTACTCTTCATAAACCTTACTACGTCAGCTTCATGTATCAGATTATTTATTTCTTGATTCCTTAGTAATCTCTACTAGCCATTATTTTGCATTGGTCCAAAAATTATTCTTATCTTTTGTTCAAATATTCTTATATACTGTTCGTCTTTTTGTATTAACACCCTGGTTTCACAAGCATATGTTGCAACTTGTCTAATTTTGCTTTTGTGTATTTTTTAATTTTAATGATTTGTTCAGTGATTTCAACTTCATTAATTTTGAGTATGCATAGTGAAGTTGGGGCGTCCTCGATCATGCCCCTGGATAGCACTCAAGTTTGAGTGTGAACTGAACGCCAACATTAGCTGATTCATTATCAGCCCATTTTGTGCAATGCAGCAGCCAAAGAAAATGAGAACAGTTACCAGAAAGAATATTGGTCTTTGTCAAGACCAAACAAATGTAAATATTGTAAATGAGTATAAAAATAAATCATATCCAAATAGACTTAAGGTGAACATCTGGAATTCCAAAGACGAATCAGTCAAGCAAATTAGAGTTAAACTGAGGATAGATAAGGATCTCATAATGCGTAAGAGGAAAATACAATTTTAAAAGAATAGAAGTATGGTGTAAACTTAGGTCAGAAGCCGTGTCTTTGATGAATCGGCTGAAGGAGGCGTGGAAAAAGAAATATCACATATCAGTCGGGACTGAGTGGATTGAGCGTTAGGGATTGAAGATGCACAAACCATGCACACCTCATGACAAGGATAGGCAAACTCTCAACATACCGCAGTGGAATGCGAGAGGTCTGAAACAGAAGATGACTGAACTGAAGCAGGAGATGGAAAAATCAAAAATAAAGATTGCATGCATCCAAGAATCATCTCTGAAAGAGGATGCTTTGTCTACAAAGTTTTATGGTTATACACTGTTAAACGTTAGTCAAATAAACAGGTGCGGAGGTGGCTTGGTCACTCTGGTTCACGATTCATTGCCGGTGATGGAGAGTGATTCCGGAATGCAGGATGAAATGGAGCATATGAAAACAAATATTCAAGTGCATAAGGATTTTGAGATCACAGTTGTTAATGTCTATCTACCTCCAGCTATTAAAATCACCACAAATATGCTTAATACTCTAGTGCCAACCAAGAAACATTATATCATTCTTGGAGATTTCAATGCCAAACATATAGCTTGGAACTGTGGAAATCAGAATCAGAGAGGAGAGGTGGTTTATGAATGGATCATTGAAAATCATCTAATTCTGTTGAACAAGGATAAAAGATCAACATACCAATCTGCAAGTATGGGATCATGTAGCTTGTAATTGAACGAAATTACTCTCCTTAAATAGCCACACTGTTGGGCTAGCCAATTTGTAATAAACTAAAATCCGGTGTGTTTAATTTTATGTTTATATTGTAAATAAATCGATCGAATACGGTGTATACGTTAACTTGTAATAAAATAAAAGTGTTGCTGCTGTTATTTAAAATTATGTTTGTGTTTAAAATATTAAAGGTCTTGTTTAAACAAAGTTCAATTATGTGTGAAATATTCTTTTGAAATAAATCAAAGTTTGAAATAGTTGTTTCTAATTGAAGGTTACTAACGTGGTAAAGTAATTTACAATGTAACATTCGAGGTTACTCACAGTGTGTTTACAATGGTGTAATTATACTTGTTTGAAACGAATCCCCTTATATGAAACAAATAAAATAGTTGAGTTGATAATAATTAAATGCTAAATTTGCTTAATTTGAAATGTAAAATACAATAGTTGGTTGCTTGATATTGATGAACGTCTGGTTGATATTGGCTGTAAAACTTCTCCTCCAGGTTGCTGATAGTCTTAGTACGTTACGTCTCGTAATGTCTGGACAATATAAATAACTAAATATACTTTCACGTACCTGGTCGTGTTTTCTAGAAGTTCACTAAGCTGTCAACTCAGTTTACAAACACCAACTCACTTTAGTAGCAAGGTTAGATTGCCTTGTTTGCTAGTTAGTGGGCGCCACACGGATTTATTTAGGGAAAATCCCGTGTAAAACCCACAAATAGAATTACTGAATGATTAAAAAATTTAAAATAATGGTGTATCACCTTTATGGCAATGCTATTCCAAAATATTAAAACACAACTGAAGGTTGTTCGAGTTTTCTTAATAAAATATTTAATTACCATATAGAAATAAATCAAATCGAGTGATGCTGTTAATAATGGGTTTTATTTACACCCTTATCGAGAATTCAAAAACAAATATAATGAAAACATACAAGTTGTACAATTATAAATCAGTTATTATATGCCTTATACGGCTTGCTCAGAACATGAATTATAAATCTGGCTAAGTCCAGATGTTATTTATTTTTAACATTACAATTATGAAAATCTCAGATGTGAATGAAAAAAGACACGAAAAAAGAAAATTATGCCTACACAATATCTAATGATTTGCTGATAAAATATTGGTTGATAATGCTTTGAGCTTACTTTCATTAAGTAAACAAATAAAAAATGACCTGTTGAGAGATCATGCGTTCGTCAACGCTTGCTTTTTGATTTACAAAATTTATCATGTGAGAACACTTACAACTAACATACAGCTTAATTCATAATAACAAATTCATATAATAAATTGAGACGTGGTGTAATCTTGAAATGTTTCTGTGTTTTGCGTCAGTACAGATCAGTGTAGAAAAATTGTACAGGTTATGGCGCTCTGATAAAAAGTGAATAATGATTGCACTGTTACCTTTTGGTTTTAATTATTTAATTAAAACTCATTAACCACTTCGGTAATCGGATTATAATGATTACCGGGTTTTGCACAACACATGCACCAGAACAGAATATTGCGATCCTCTTCTGACTAAATGGATCGTGAATGATGATAATTAATTATTTTCTGTTCATTATTTCCCGCACAAAATTGAAATAATACTGCACATAATCACTGTTATTTTCTGTAGATTAACTTGAAGTAGTTGTTTCTTGGTGTTGAACTATTTATTTCGATGTATTATGTAGATGACGCTAATAGTTATTAAAAGTGTAGAGATAGCGAGCACACGTCTGTGCTGTATGAAGTTTGGTAAGAGTCTGTCGAGAAATTCGTTGCTTCCTCTTATATACCCTCCTTGTCGATCGGTCTTAGGTAAAAATGTTAATTACTAACTAATTTTCTGATTGGTTCTTGCAGGTGTGAAGAGTATGACGTATTATTATTTTGGCCGTTGATAACGGTTTTTTAACTGTCAAACGCTGATGTGACAGATAGCTTTCATTGTTGTTGTTATTCATAAACCAATTTCTGATGCATATTTTGCAAATGATGCTAACATCTTTCCCGCACTTAATACAGTTACGATTGGGTCGATATCATTATCAAATTAAAGATCATTTTTTCTTCTTTAATTTGATATCACTCGATATCGAATTACTTTCACTTTGGCCGACATTGTTATAAAATCAATGTTCGGGTACACCATTTTCACTGTCGTCTGCTTTTTCTGAATCGCCGATTTTACACTTTGGTTAATATTGTTTGTGTTCACATATCATTTTATTATTCAAACGTTTATGTGGGAACACCATTAACTCTGTACTGACATTTTTACTGAACATTTTGAGTACACCTAAACTATATACACTGTACTGAACGATCCTTATTACTATGACATTTCGTTTTATGCTAACTCGTTCTATTCTACTATTTAACAATTGAATTATGATTAAATCTATCATTTTAATAATGTTTTTTGTCATGTCAGAGCATAACAATTGTTTTGTGTATTCTAATTTACACTTACGTTAACTCCTAATAATTAATTCACTGACTAATGCTTGGTCTAGACGTTGTTAAGACATATCGCTCATATTGGAATTTTGCCTTAACAACACTTATTGGTTCTCAATTCGGTAATTTGTTGAGGTACTTTACTTGTATAAGGTTCCCTCACACAGATGGTTTTTCTTTCTCATCAGTATCTTTGAGATTGAAATATATTTTTGTTCTCACTCTGTAGCCATTGCTAATGTTCGTTTTGGCATTCATAATTTACTAGTCATGGTTAAATTTATTATCAGCAAAATGCTAATTCTGATTTCACAGTATTCAGATGCTTATTGATTTACTTTTTTATTTACATATAATATTCGGTTTACATTAACTACTGACTTGATTGACAGCTGAATGTAAATTTACTCTGTCCATCAGTTTGTGTTAGTCTTTGTCTGGTTGTAGTGTCAAACAGTATTTGGGTTTACTGCTTCATTCTTCTTTCTTGGTTATTCTTAATACTATATTCCCTAATTACATTGTTGGTTTGTCCTTACAAAATCTGATAACATACATTTAGGTTAGGTAACATTTTGTTATGTTACAAGCTCCATCGATCTCACTGTGGTGTCACCTGACCTGTACTCCCGTGTTAATGACTGGCAAGTCGGCCAAGACATGTCTAGTGACCATTTCCCGATTATAACATCAATTCTACACAGAAAACCAAGCAAAGATAACCTGCCACTATCTATAAAGTGGAAAATAAAATCAGCACACTGGGAAGAATTCAAGGGAGAGACCAAAAACATTAGTTTGAGCAACAACCATTAACGGAGACAGTAGAAATTATTACAGCCAAACTGTTGGAAGCAGCAGAGAAACACATTCCGAAGACTAAGCAGAAAACACACCAATCCATGAATATCTGGTGTTATAGAGAGACAGCTATGGCTAGGACTGAAAGGCAAAGAGCACGTCGCCGATGGAAGAGAAACAACATAGTCAAAAACCGAATTAAATATAATAGAGCCAATGCTATTGCAAAAAGAATAAACTTGACCGCCAAAAGAAGAAGCTGGCAGGATTTGTGAGTACGTTAAATACCAATACTCCCAGCGCTACAGTCTGGAAAATCTTTAAAACAATGGAGGGCTCGAGTTATAAGAAAATAACTTGCATTATGGATGATGTGGGAGACATTCACCAAGATGAAGAGAAGATTGCTGAATGTTTCTTAAAATATTACATAAACAAATCAGGATCAAAAACATCTTATCCAAAGGTTTTAACTAAACAAGAACAATATCTATCTTGCAATATGTTTCACTTGTTTAGACACCGGGATGAATGTGGTATTCCAATTCAAATTAATGAAGTCAGAGAAGCTATTAGACAGCTCAAAAACTCAGCTACAGAAGAAAACCAGATACACAATAACATGTTCGCACACATATCTGAAGAGCTCTTAGAAGCTATCACAAACGTATATAACAAAATATGGAATACGGGTATCTACTCGGTGGACTGGAGGTGTGCAGTCATTATACTATTGCTAAAACCAGGAAAGAACAAAGAAATAACAAACTCGTATAGACCTGTATCACTCACTTCATGTTTGGGCAAGTTGATGGAGAGAGTTGTCAACAAACGATTAAACTGGCGATTGGAGAGATATAAACTTCTTGGTGTTAATCAGTTTGGATTCTGCCCGCAACATGGTACAGTGGATGCTCTCTTGTACTTAACAGAAGACATATATAAAGGGTTCAGTGAACAACAAGTGACGGTGACCGTGATGATCGATCTTGACTCTGCTTTTGATACAGTGTTGCCGGCTGCGCTGATGTTGCAGTGTGCAACGACTTCTACATTATTTATTAATGTTGCGTTGAAGAGGACGACTTCTACATTATTTGCACTCGTTCCTTACAAACAGAACAATAAAAGTAAAAATAAATAATTACACATCCAGAGCCAACAGTATTAACAATTGTGCCGGTGTAAATCCGGCCGTTGAAAAAGTTTTAGAAAAGTTTTGTCTAATTGTAAAATAGAGCGAAGGCAACGGTCAGCTGTAGCGACCCTTGTCCTACTCGGTTAAGGCGGCGCGCGCAACCGTAGTAGGGGGGTCGTTTTGGCTCTGTCGCTGAGAGCAGTGCAGCTCACCGCCCGCTACGAAATACATCGGTCACTCTCTCTTCGAACAATTACGGCGTAGTTTGTATCCGTCTTCATGGCTTGCTGAAACTCAAACGACTCCTGGTAAGAAGTGCATTATCTTATGTCTTTATAAGTAATTATATATATGGATAATTAATAACAAGGTGTATGCAACCGTATAAAATACGTAATTATGTGTGTGCGACCCGACAAGTTTTATATTAAGAGAAAACTCATTGTTCAGTAAATTACTTAATGTTCAGTATATAGCTCATGTTCCGTTTATTATTACTAGAATAGTGTGAGAGGTATTGCAGTTGTCATTGTCATGATAAAAGTATACTACATTAAGAAATTAATGGCCAAAAAGGCAGTGCCTAGTCGGGTCGTGAACTGTGTCAATTCATGCAGCAGACTGTCGGGGAGCTTGTTAATTAACTTCCCAGTAGAGAATTATTTGTGAGAACTTCCATGGATGAAATTGATTAATGTTAAAACATTCTTAATGCTGTGAGTGCCTTGCAGTTGAATTTTTTTTGGTCCAATCATGATTATCGCTCACCACGTGGCTGTTTAACCTGCAAAGTTCTGTCGAGGCATGTAGCCAGTGAGCTGATTACTTTTATATTACGCCACGTTTAATAAAGTCTGTTCATTATTCAAATTTACTTATTCCATGGCTGATTTTCTACCCTTTAAGCTGGTTGCAAAAACTTTATTAATGAAACTTGTGCATTTATTGAGAGTTAGTTGGAGGCCCGTTCTGAGGTTAATTACCTGAACTCGGGTGTATATTTTTCGTGAACATTTCTCTAATTTATATGAATTAACAGGGTTCTTGATTAAGCCGGAGATTTGGCTTTGCTGATTGCCGTACACCTGCATCAGTCATGGACCATTAAACAAGATCCTGTCCGAAGAGGGAGCTGGTGACTGATTCTCGATGTAGCACTTGCCAGCAGTACTAAGGTGATATTCACACTTTTATTTTCCTTTTTGGGGCCGGGCCGGCAGTGCGCCTGTTTTACATTAAATATCTTTGAAGCCATGTGACCATGTGTCCAGACTGTCTGCTAGAAAGGGGAGCAGCTGATCATAACTCTGAACATTATAAGTTAAATTCAAGAACACTTTTTTATAACTGATTTACATAACACTAAGTGCACTGCTTGTAATTGTGTGCTGCACTGGGGGAGCGTGCCAGATATTTTTTTACACTTGGACATTTTACAGTTTGCATCTCATTATCATTTAACTCTTTACAAAATTTATAGAACAGGTTAGTAGCTCTGTTCCGGCTGGAACAGGAATGAATAAATATTAACTTCACTCTGGGTTTAACATTTAAGGGCTGGGGGTTTCCTGTGTGTGTTTTTTTTTGGGCCGTTTTCTGGGGTTTAAAAGGGGACTTAGTTTTTCTCTGACACATGTTGGTGCAACCTCAGGCAGGTTGGAGGCCTGTCAAACTTTGTCAACCGCATGCTGGCGCGCTGCCACAGCTGCTAGGGCACAACCGCTTTATTGTATTTTTTCATTTTAATTATATTTATATAGCCATTCGGGGTTAATAGAAAATAATTTGTTTTTTCTTCTGGGCATATATTAGTTGATTTTGCTCCTTACAAAAGGGCTATACTGATCGTCTTTCTTAACTGGCAAAACACGTATTGATTAACTTTCACTTGTAGTATCTGCTGTTTAATTTTCTTTAACTATAAAACATATACTCATTACTTTTTTGTAAAACATATATTGTCCAAATTTTTCTGACATTGTAAAGCCTTGAGTGAATAATTTCTGATTGTGAAAGGACATATTGATTTTTAAGTCCTTCGGAATTTGTGAAGTAAAGTAACCGTTTAGAATTGTATAACACTGTTTGAAATCAGGTGATGTAGTTCTGTTAATTTTTATTTAATGCTGTGAAAGGAACTTAAGGTTCATACGCTCATGATGGGTTATTGATCAGTGGAATGCTATACAAATGGGCGGTCCGGGTTTATTTATGCGTTATGAGTTTTTATCATCCTTTCTGGGGTTCTGGCTTTTATGTAAGTCTACAAAAACGGGTTGTTGATGGGCGAATATTTTATCACTGCTGGGTTATGAGTATTGTAGCCACACTGCCTGCTAGGCGGGTGCATTCCAGGGGCATTCGTGTTAGAATTGATGTAATTGTGAGTTTGTGTGCCTTATGTTTCTGTGTGTGTTATGTTTGTCCGTGTCTAGCTAGCCATAAGATGGGGGAGAACTTTATATTTATATATACATATATTTGCTGAATTTATACACACTTGTTATGCTATTATATTTATATATATTTACTGAATTTATACACACTTGTTATGCTATACACATGTTGTTTTTCTTTAATACTGTTAAAGGTGGGATTAAATTATTCGTGATATTTATGATTCATGGGGGGAATAATTATGTCATAGAGTTGGCCTGCATGTATGAATTCTCGGCATAAAATAAAATTGTTATTGTTATATTACAGCTGAGTTTCATTGCAAGTCCCGTCATACTGGACCCGGCACAATTTTTGCTTCTCTAGGCTCCAGCCTAGTCCTAATTGACTTGTGACTTCTCCTTCAAAAAAAAAATATTAAAATAAAATAAGTTGTTTTATACTCATAAACCAAAAAGGGACATAAAAGGAAAGAGGGGTCTCAAATGGTAGCAGTGAGCGTGGTTCATTCTAGGCTTGAACCCTTGGGTCCTGGTGTGTGACGGGGCTTGCAGACTCGGAAATATTAATGCGATTGTTGTGACATAGTTTTTGATATATGCCCGTGTAGGCTAGTTGGAGGTAGCATAACTTGTGAGTCGGGTCGCACCACTGAGGCGGTTATTGGTGTTTAAAATAAAAAAAAAAAAATGTAATGGTTGTACGGCCGGGGAGTCTCAAGCGTGGCCTGGAAGATGGAATGTTGATTCGGGGTCGGAGTTTAGAGTGTTATATTGACGGGATGCGGTATGGCCCGATCGGAAATCGGTACCGGCACAGACTTGTGTCCGGTTGATGTTGAGGTATTAATTCCCGGATTATGACTTTCAATTGTTAGTTGGTTGTTGTGAGTTATGTGTTGGTACGGCGTGTGTGTCGAATTGTTGTTTGATGTTATGTGTGTTTAGCATTGTTGCTTGTCACTTGTCTCCTTCTGTCGTGGATTGTGAATGGTTCAGAATAGGCCAGGTCTCCGCAGCGCTAGAGAACCCGGGGGTCTACTCAAAGGAAGGACAGTACTTGGGTTTTTCTGTTTCTTGTAAATATGCTTTTGTGGGTTATGTTTTGTGTTCAGTGTATTGTGTGATTCTGGCGGGGGTAGGTTATCAGAGACTACCCAATCCTATTTCCGGCATCCTCCAGGGACTTCCGGTGGTGGATGGAGAAGATGAGGGCAAATTGTTGGTTTTTCTGGACATCGTCCTGGAGTTGGCGGATTTTCCGGGGCTGTCCGACGAGGTCCTCTCGTCCGTTATATATCCGTACTGCCGGGGTTCATTGGCTGAGCTGGTCACCCACACTCTGCGTCGTGGTGGCAGTATCGACTCTCTCCATGGGGAGGTGTTGGACTCTTTCATACCCCGTCGGCAATGTGAGCATTTGGAACATAGCCGGTTCTATCGTGCACAGGCCAACGGAGAGGCGTTGGGGGATTTTGTGCAGGATATCCGTAAATGTGCTCGGGTTTTGAGGTTAGGGTTGCCTGAGAAGGATGTCGTTAGAAGAATTTTAGAAGGGGTGACGCCCCAAGAGAGATCCCGTTTGGTGTTCGCGGACCGTCCACGTTGTTTTGCGGACCTCGAACGGCTATGTGTGTTTTCTAGAACGGTCCAGGGGATTGACGAGTCCCGTGAGCACGTGGCCCATGATAAGGTAAGACACGAGAGGCATGGGGGGCGAATTGTTCCATCCTCATGTGGTAATGAAAATAGAATTACAAACTCTTGTAGCGAGAGGCGCCGTCGTTCGCCTAATGTGACTTGTTTTAGGTGTGGTAGGTTGGGCCACGTCAGACGATTTTGTACCGGGGTTGGGTCGAGTCCAACGTCCCTCCCCAAGGCGCCCGAGGTCATTCAGAAAAAGGTCAATGAGGGGAAGATATGTCGGAGGTCTTCCCCTACCTGTCGCGGGTCTTCTAAGGTATGCGCCTCCAGGCCAGTCGTAGGTCCCAGGTCTTTGGGCATCAAGGTCCTCCAAACCATCTCTAGGCCCACTTCCGTATGCCCCTTCTTGCTGTTGGAGTTGAAAAAGAGTCAACTCAGAGCATTAGTTGACTCCGGATCAGCAAGATCCAACATTTCATCCAAAGTATGCGAGGACCTTGAACGACAGGGTTTAATTAAAAGGTCAGAACAGTCTTCCGTAGTGTGCTGGACGGCATCCCAGGAAATTCTGCCCATTTCCCGGGTAGTTTCTTTCAAGTTTAAAATCGAGGGATTTTCTTGGGTGTGGAGCTTTCTGGTTTCTCCTGCTCTGGGAGTTGAATGCATTATTGGTGCCGATTTCATCTGCAAAAGTGGTCTCGTTATTGACATCCAAGAGCACCAATGTTATTTTAAATTTAATCGGGGAGTTGTAATCCCGTTCCTTGGATATCAGGGGACCAGGCAAGATATCCAAGAGGTTAAGTGCCCCGACACATCTAGAGACCACCTCTCCCAGTCCCAGCGGTCCGCTTTAGATCAGTTGTGTGAGCGTTTCCCCACTGTATTAACTCCGGCCCTTGGGCTCACACATCTCTTGGAATATAAGATCCGCCTAACGGACTCCAAGGTGGTGCGCTCCCACCCTTATAAGTTTGCCCCTCCGAAGATGAGCATCTTGAGGGAGAAGGTTCAAGAGTTATTAGATCAAGGGGTGATTGAACCTTCTCAGTCCAGTCACGCCAGTCCAGCGTTCCTAGTGCCCAAGCCTGGAGGTAAGCACAGGATGGTCATCGACTACCGCAAGCTGAACGCTAACATCGAGGTAGATTCGGTCCCACTTCCTGACCTTCATTCCGTGTTCGATTGGTTCAGTGAGGCGAGGTATTTTACCATCATTGACCTCAACTCTGCATATCACCAGATTCCTTTGACGAAAGAAAGTAGGCCCTACACGGTATTCTGTGTTCCGTGGAACCTCTATCAGTACACTAGGGTTCCTATGGGTCTAGCGGTAGGGGCCCAAACACTCACCCATTTACTTGACACCGTTTTTCACGATGTCAAGTTCAAGTACGTTTTCAATTATCTTGATGACTTGCTGGTGTACATCAAGGGGTACGAGGAGCATTTGGATCATCTTGAAGAGGTGATGTGCAGGTTGAGGGGTGCCGGCCTCACTGTCAATCCCGAAAAGGTGAAGTTCGCCCAGACACAAATTTCTTTTCTGGGCCACCTGATTTCCCATAGAGGTGTCACTGTGGATCCTGAGCGAACACAGGGAATCAGGGATTTTCCCCCACCAAAGGATGCCAAAGGCATCGCGAGATTTGTGGGGATGGTCAATTTCTATCGGCGTTTCATCCCAAACGCGGCGGAGATTGCGGCACCTCTGAATGAACTCCGGAAAAAGGGCGCTAAATTTGTATGGGGGGAAAAGCAACAGAAGGCTTTCGAGACTCTGAAGGAAGCCATCATTTCCCCTCCAGTACTGAGAATGCCAGACTTCTCGAGGCCGTTCATCCTCCAGACGGATGCGAGTTCGATTGCGCTCGGGGCGGTTCTGTCCCAAGTTGTTGATGGTGCTAGGCAGCCTGTGGCCTTTATATCTAGAACTTTGACCCAACAAGAACGGAAGTCTTCAGTCTATGAGCTAGAGTGTTTGGCTGTTGTACACGCTCTAGATAAGTTCAGGCGTTTTCTGGAACACGCTGAGTTCCTGCTCGAGACCGACAACCAGGCTCTCTCTTGGCTTCTCGCTCATCCCCGGCAGCTGGGTAAGATTGGACGATGGGTGGTTAAGATCTCATCCTTTAAATTCAAGGTGCAACACATTCGGGGAACTCAAAATGTGGTTGCAGATGCTTTGTCCCGTATGTTTTCCCAGCCCAGCGAAGCCCAGCCGGAGCAACCCTGTTCTGTTTTACTGGACTTTCCTTTAGCTTTTACTGATGTGTTACCCCATCAGTTAGATGATGAAGAGTTGGGTCCGATCATCCAAAATCTAAAAGAGGGTAATGTGCAGGTCCCTTACTTCTTGTCCAGGGGCGTCCTATGTTGCAGAGAGAAAAAGGGGCGGGCCCCGAAGATAGTGCTGCCTAGCAAACTCGTGCCCATGGTTTTCAGCTACTATCACAATTCCCCGGTAGGTGGACATAAGGGGATTTCGAAGACCATTTCCAGTATTAGGAAAAACTTCATCTGGAAGGGCATGGATAGGGACATAGCAACTCGGGTGAAGGCATGTCATCTCTGTGGCTTAAGCAAGCCTGCCCAGAATACCAAGTTGGGGCTGTTGTCATCTGATGTGGCGAGCAGACCGATGGAGAAGCTATTCATCGACTACGTGGGACCCTTCCCGCGTAGCAAGTCAGGTAATGCTTACCTACTTGTCTGTGTGGATGCTTTTTCGAAGTTTGCCTGGCTACTGCCCTTACGGCAGGCAACTGCTCGATTGACCATAAGCGCGCTCCAGAGTCATGTATTTCAGCACTTCGGTCTTCCTGCCATCATTGTCTCGGACAATGGTCCACAATTTATTTCAGGCGACTTTCGGCGAATGTGCTTCGCCAATGGCATCAAACATGTAACCACTTCCCCCTATTACCCACAGCCGTCCCACGCGGAGAGATTCAACAGGAATCTCCGGTCCGCACTCATCGCCTATCATGCGGAACAACAGACCACCTGGGACCAGAACCTTAAGTGGTTACAGCTAGCTTTCAATACGGCCCTGCATGACAGTCATAAGGCCGTTCCCTTTGAAGTTATGTTTGGTTTCTCGCCTACGCTTCCCTTGGCCAACTTATGGAACATAGACGATCTTCTGCCGAGTAATCTGGACATTAGGACGGCAGATAGGTGGAAAGAGGCCCGGAAGAATTTGCTTCGTGCGCACGAGCGCATCCGTAGTCGGTATAATCAGGGGCGTATTCCAAATCCCTTTAAAGTAGGAGATTTGGTCTACTGCCAGAGCCACCCGATCAGCTCAGCTGCCGATAAAAGAGCCGCCAAATGATTTATTTTTAATATTTTTATGAAGTCTTGCTTATACTTCTCCCCGTTGATTCTGGCTCTATGACGAATAATTGGGTTGTCCACGAAGTTAATTAATCCACTCCTAGTCATTTCTAACATTTCCTTTGTAATCCTTGTCTTCTTAGAGCGTATTATTCTTTTTATCTTTGTCTCTTTCTCTCCTGTCTTCTTAATTATCTTGTTCCTTACATTTTTAATGATAGTTTCTTTATGCTGAATGTTCTCTTCATTCCTATGGTGTGTATCCTCAGGCACCAATGCTTTCGAGTCTTCTTTATCCTCAGTTTGTTTATCAGTGTCTTTGAATTGTATACTTAATTCTTCCATGGATTCATCATTTGATACTTCTCCTATCTCTGAGTTGTCATCGTCCTTTCCTTCTTCATTATTCTCCGGCTCTGGACTCCTTTGTTCCATGTTTTTGTCTTCGGATACCTTCCGTTCTTCTCCCCACTTCCAGTTATTCATGTCATCCATTTTTTTGCTAATTTTCATTAAGGTGGTGTTCAATTCTTTTCTAATGGCTTGACGGTTATCGTCGATTTTACTGTTCAGCGCGTCCATAGATTTATGAGTATTGTCAATCCTTTTGTTTAGGTCCTCCTTCAGCGATTCCATATTTTTACTTAGTGATTCCATATTTCTATTTAAGTCCCGATGGTCCTCCCTTATCGACTCTATATTTCTATTTAACACCTCGACATTCCTTTGATTTTCTTCCCGGGATTTCTTACCATCTTCCCTTAAAGTTCGATTATCTTCCTTCAATGCTTCCATATTTTTGTTCATCGAGTCATTATTTTTCGTCATCTGTTCCATCATTCTCATCATCATACTCTCCATCCTCGTCCCTTCTGTTGTTTTGTTCGGTTGGTCGCTGGCTATTATTTCCATCTCTGGTTCTACATGAGGTATTTCGTCGGTACTAGTTTCGATATTATTGATTGTAATAACTTCCATCTCGTCTGTGGGTTGCTCTTCGTATGTATCTACCTCCCGTTGCATCTCTCCTACCCTACTGTCCTTATATCTTGTATCGTATTGGTGGGTGTGCGGCATGTTAATTTTTTCGTGTCTACCGGGCTGATATAAAATATAAAAAATTTATTTAATATTTTTTTAAGCCACACTAGTTGGTGCGCCAATTTATAACGGTATGAATAACGGGGTTCTTCCTATATTGTTAAAGCCCCACGTTGGGTGCCAATTTATAACGGTCAATGAGATTAGGGTTTTATTGTTTATTATTATAATCAAATTTACGTTACGTTTAAGTTAACTTGAAAGAAAATAAATGTGTGGTTATTTAAACTTATATTCGTGGTTAAAATATTAAAAGTCTCGTTAAAGCAAAGCTCAACTATGTGTGAAGTATTCTTTTGAGATAACTCAATGTTGAGAATGGTTGTTTCTAATTGAAGGTTACTAATGTAGTAAAGTAATTTAAAATAAAACATTCAAAGTTACTCACAGCGTTTACAATGGTTTAATTATACTTGTTTAAAAAAAATCCCCTTGTATTAAATAAATAAAATAGTGAGGTTGATTATACTTAAGTGCTAGATTAACTTAAGTTAAAACATGAAGTATAGCAGTTGGTTGCTTGATAATAGTTCTCGTCTGGTTGAAACTGGTAGTAAAAACTTCTTCTCCAGATTGCAGGTAGTCTGAGTATGTCACGTCTCGTAAAGTCTGGACAATATCATAAACAAATATATGCTTTTACGTACCTGATTGTGTTTACTAGAAGTTCACTAAACTGTCAACTCAGCTTACAATCACCAACTCCCTTTGGTTGCAAGGTTAGGTTACCTTGTTTATTAATTAGTGGGCGCCACACGGATTTATTCAGGGAAAATCCCGTGTAAAACCCACACATAAAAATTACTGGATGATTAGAAAATTTAAAATAGTTGAGTACCACCTTGTGGCGATGCTATTCCAAATGTTAAACACAACAGAAGGTTGTTTAAGCTTGTTAAAAGAAAATATTCAATTATCCTATAGAAATGAATCAAAATCAGGTGATGCTGTTAATAATGGGTTTATTTACACCCTTATAGAGAATTCAAAAACAAATATAATGCAAACATACAAAGTTGTACAATTAAAAGTCAGTTATTATATGCCTTACACGGCTTGCTCAGAACATGAATTATAAATCTGGTTAAGTCCAGATGCTATTTATTTTTAATATTAAAATTATGATAATCTCAGTAGTACAAAGTTGTACAATTAAAAGTCAGTTATTATATGCCTTATACGGCTTGCTCAGAACATGAATTATAAATCTGGTTAAGTCCAGATGCTATTTATTTTTAATATTAAAGTTATGATAATCTCAGTAGTACAAAGTTGTACAATTAAAAGTCAGTTATTATATGCCTTATACGGCTTGCTCAGAACATGAATTATAAATCTGGCTAAGTCCAGATGCTATTTATTTTTAATATTAAAGTTATGATAATCTCAGTAGTACAAAGTTGTACAATTAAAAGTCAGTTATTATATGCCTTACACGGCTTGCTCAGAACATGAATTATAAATCTGGTTAAGTCCAGATGCTATTTATTTTTAACAGTAAAATTATGATTATCTCAGTTGTGAATTCTTTGAGACACGAAAGAAAACAATTATGCCTACACAATATCCAATAATCCTTTTGACATAAAATTGATCAACAAAGTTTTAGGTTACTTTCGCAAAGTAAACAAAATTAAAAAAAAAACGATCTGTTGAAAGATCGCGCGTTTCATCAACGCTTGCTTTTTTAGTGACAATATTTATCAAGTGAGAACCCTTACAACTAACATATAGCTTAATTACTAATAACAAATTTGTATAATAAATTGAGACGTGGTGTAATCTTAAAAAATGTTTTTGTGTTTTGCGTCAGTACAAGTTATTGTTGAAAAAAGTACAGGTTATGGCGCTCAGATCAAGATTAGTAAGGATTGCACTGTTACCTTCTGAGTTTTAATTATTTAATTAAAACTTATTAATCACTTCAGTAATCGGATTATAATGATTACTGGGTTTCGGCACTAAACTCGCACAAGAACAGAATAATGCGATCCTCTTCTGATTAAAATGGATCGTGAATAATAACAATAAATTATTTTCTGTTCGTTATTCCCGCACAAAATTAAAATGATACTGCACTTAATCACTGTTGTTTGTTGTAGGTGAACTCGAAGTAGTCGTTTCTTGTTGTTGAACTATTGGTTCCAATGTAATATGTAAATGACGCTAAGTGTTATTAAAAAATGTAGAGATGACGGGCACACGTCTGTGCTACACGCTAGTCAGTAAAGGTCTCTCTCAAAATTCGCTGTTTCGTCTTTATATACCCCCTTCTTTGAACGGCCTTAGGTAAAAATGTTAATTACTAATTAATTTTCTGATTGGCTTTGGTAGGTGTGTCGGTGTGACGTGTCACTTTTTGGCAGTTGATAACGGCTTTTTCTAACCGTCAAATGTTGCGGTGACAGCTCGTTGTCGTTTTTTTGTTATTATTCTTAAACAGTTTCCCGATGTACATTTTTAGAATGATGCTAACATCTCTCCCGCACTAAATACAGTTGCGATTGGGTTAATATTACTATCAAATTAAAGATTGTTTGTTTTCCTTTAATTTGATATCACTCGTTCTCGAATTACTTTCACTTTGACCGACATTGTTATAAAACCAACGTTCGGGTACATCACTTTCACTGTCGTCTGCTATTTCTGAGTCGCCGATTTTACACTTTTGGTTAATATTGCTTGTGTTCACATAACATTTTATTAATCAAATGTTTATGTGCGAACACCATTAATGCTGTACTGACATTTTTTGCTGAACATTACTTGTACACCTAAACTCTATACATTGTAATGAATGATCCTACTGACTATGACATTTCGTTTTATGCTAATTCGTTTTAAACTACTATTTAACAATTAAAATTATGATTAAACCTATTGTTTTACTAATATTTTTTGTTATGTCAAGGCATAACCATAGTTCTGTGTATTTTAGTTTACACTTGTGCTAATCCTCAATAGCCAATTTACTGACTAATGTTTGGTCTCAGCTTGCTAAGACATATCGCCTACATTGAAATTTGGCCTTAATAATGCCTATTGGTTCTCAATTCGGTAAATTGTGGAGACATCTTATTTGTATAAGATTCTCTCTTATAAATAGTTCTCTTTTCTAACAAGTATATTTGATGCTGAAATACATCTTAGTTCTCACTATGTAGCCATTGTTAACATTAGTTTTGGCATTCATAATCTACTGGTCATTGTCACATCTATTATCAGCAAAATGCTAATTCTGCTTTCACAGTATTTAACTGCTCATTAGTTCATTTTTTGTTTACATATGACATTCGGTTTACATCAACTATTTACTGAATTGACAGCTGAATGTAAATTTCCTCTGTCCATCAGTTCGTTTTAGTCTCAGTCTAGTTGTAGTGTCAAACAGCCCTTGGGTTACTGTTTCATGTGGCACTTCTGCTTCATTCTTCTTTCTTGGTTTCTTCTTTCTTGGTTATTTCTACTATTATATACCTATTTACATGGTTGTTTTGTTTTTATAAAATCTGATAACATACACTTACGTTAGGTGACATCTTGTGATGTTACATATACACCCTCTTTAAAATTGATCATTTGAAAAAATTTATTTTTTGTAAAATTATCAATTCATGTCAGTTTCTTAGTATACTTTAATAAAAAAATTTTCTTTTGTACTCTTTGATTTTTTAAACGTACTATTGGTGTATTACTCTAGTTTGGTTTTTTATCTAGTGATACAATTCTTAATTTACTAGTATTTTCAAGTTGCTTACTCTCTAAGTCATTTAACTACAATTGATCTTGTTTCTCAAGTTAACTATTCCCTGTCTTATTCACATTCTACTTTCTCATCACATATCTTTGCATTCGTGATTATCTTAATGGTTATTATAATTCATACCTCACAGATTCTTTCATAATATTCCTTGATACAATATAATTCCCTAACTGTTGTAGAGGTTTCGGAATCAGGGTGGCTCACTATGGCTAACATCCTCTGCCGTTCCTTACTACACATTCTCAGATTCAGAGGCATTACTCTTCTCTGTCTGAGAAAAAAATAAACATTGCACCTGGCAATAGTTGCACTATCACAACTCAAAAAAATATCACATATCATTCATATTCAATAATATAATATATTCACTATAATATTCAAGGTATCAGAGGTTTTCATTTAGATCACATTTCCATCTTTATACTTGCTAACATACTTTCTTTCTTACAGGTAATTACTTCCTTTAGACTTGATGTTTTTCAGCTATGCTTTTATCAGCTATATAGTTACTTATGTACTAGTTAACAATTTGCGTTGGTTCGTTTAAATATTCTTAAGATTATACACTTGTTTTGATGCTTATAGTACTTATGCATTTGGTTTGTTCTACAATATTTTTGTTTTCACAATAGTCCATTAAATCTTTCTTAACGAGTTATATTCATCCTGAATTCTCAGGGCTTACATTGTTTGTATACTAAATGGTTTTTTTGTTTGATGTTCTCTGACATATTCTGGTGATGTATAATATTTGATAATTGACAAACATTTTTCTTTCCTTTCATTCCATTATAACAATAGTTATCTTTACAATTAACACTCTTTGTTATTTTTCTTCTCTACTCCTTCAAGTGATGGTGGTTTTCACTTATTCTGGATGATTTTATAAACTATATACTATGCTGTAATTACAATTTCATTTGACAATATAATAACATACTAATATCTAATTTCATAGACATTCTTGGGGTTTACATGGTTTGTTTCACAAATATTATTTTTTTCTTTCCTTACATTCCATAATAATGTCCTTCTTTTACTTTACACACTTTGTTATACTGCCTCTCTACTCCTTCAAAGGTTAGTTGGGTGAACCTTTATTCTGGACGATTTAATTTAACATTTGAGTTTTATGAGAGGTATACGATAATCATTTTATAAACATTAATTTACATAGAATATCCATCTGGATACACATTTTTTCTCTAGGTATAGTACAGTAGTTGTATTTACAAGCCACTACTGGCTCTTTGTGACATAATAGATGTCTTTTTCTTATTAAATCATTTGATTGACATTATATAATTTTCTATCCCTTGGTGTGATAGATCTGGTAAATTTTCACCAGTAACAAATGGTTTGGGCTTACATCTTAAATCTACACACTTTTGTAACTTGATAAGGCAAATTGACTAGTTATAGTTAATTAGTTACCTTCAACATTTTGTAGCTTAACAACAAATGAGTTTGTTTATAGTAGTGGTTTTTTAAATATATATATTTTATCTTTTATACCCTAAACGTTCGGGTGAGAAATGTTGCTTACTATTACATATTATCCGTCCTTAATATTAATCATTGTTTACTAATCGATATTCATGGGGTTATTTGTGCTCTTCCACTCTATTGGGTCTATAATTGGGGATATCTGACATATGTTCCGTACTAGTGGTTTTGGAGATACCTTCCTATCAGGCGGTTCTTCCACTTGGCGGCTACCAGATAGTCGTTGGCTCCCCGTTTCCTTGCCTTCTTCCTCTCATCATCCTTGGTATTCCTGTATCCATTGTACTCTGGGCCTTGGCTATTATTGATATCTAGCCCTTCTTCTAATCCGGGTTGACCTTTGTTCTCCTGGTTGGACTCTTCCACCGCTTGGTCCCTCTTCTTCCGCACTTCCCTTATTCTTTGGGCGTACCCTTCAATGAGCTGGTCCAGTCGTTCTTGATCATTTTCCTTCTCCCTGTGAAGCTTCTTTCTTCTAGGAATATTCGCCTTAAATACCTCATTGTTTATGACCTTCTCCGTCATAACATAGTCAATGGCATGTAACGTTGTTTTAATCGTTCCGTCATCTGGGTCATTAATTAAATGGTTTAATGATCGGTTATGCATTAAGGAATCGATTGATTTTGTTTGGTGTATTTTATTTGGTGGTATATTTAATTTAATCGGATTCTTATTTAATTTTTTACCCACGGTTTTATGGTGATTTATTTTTAATATTTTTATGAAGTCTTGCTTATACTTCTCCCCGTTGATTCTGGCTCTATGACGAATAATTGGGTTGTCCACGAAGTTAATTAATCCACTCCTAGTCATTTCTAACATTTCCTTTGTAATCCTTGTCTTCTTAGAGCGTATTATTCTTTTTATCTTTGTCTCTTTCTCTCCTGTCTTCTTAATTATCTTGTTCCTTACATTTTTAATGATAGTTTCTTTATGCTGAATGTTCTCTTCATTCCTATGGTGTGTATCCTCAGGCACCAATGCTTTCGAGTCTTCTTTATCCTCAGTTTGTTTATCAGTGTCTTTGAATTGTATACTTAATTCTTCCATGGATTCATCATTTGATACTTCTCCTATCTCTGAGTTGTCATCGTCCTTTCCTTCTTCATTATTCTCCGGCTCTGGACTCCTTTGTTCCATGTTTTTGTCTTCGGATACCTTCCGTTCTTCTCCCCACTTCCGGTTATTCATGTCATCCATTTTTTTGCTAATTTTCATTAAGGTGGTGTTCAATTCTTTTCTAATGGCTTGACGGTTATCGTCGATTTTACTGTTCAGCGCGTCCATAGATTTATGAGTATTGTCAATCCTTTTGTTTAGGTCCTCCTTCAGCGATTCCATATTTTTACTTAGTGATTCCATATTTCTATTTAAGTCCCGATGGTCCTCCCTTATCGACTCTATATTTCTATTTAACACCTCGACATTCCTTTGATTTTCTTCCCGGGATTTCTTACCATCTTCCCTTAAAGTTCGATTATCTTCCTTCAATGCTTCCATATTTTTCTTCATCGAGTCATTATTTTTCGTCATCTGTTCCATCATTCTCATCATCATACTCTCCATCCTCGTCCCTTCTGTTGTTTTGTTCGGTTGGTCGCTGGCTATTATTTCCATCTCTGGTTCTACATGAGGTATTTCGTCGGTACTAGTTTCGATATTATTGATTGTAATAACTTCCATCTCGTCTGTGGGTTGCTCTTCGTATGTATCTACCTCCCGTTGCATCTCTCCTACCCTACTGTCCTTATATCTTGTATCGTATTGGTGGGTGTGCGGCATGTTAATTTTTTCGTGTCTACCGGGCTGATATAAAATATAAAAAATTTATTTAATATTTTTTTAAGCCACACTAGTTGGTGCGCCAATTTATAACGGTATGAATAACGGGGTTCTTCCTATATTGTTAAAGCCCCACGTTGGGTGCCAATTTATAACGGTCAATGAGATTAGGGTTTTATTGTTTATTATTATAATCAAATTTACGTTACGTTTAAGTTAACTTGAAAGAAAATAAATGTGTGGTTATTTAAACTTATATTCGTGGTTAAAATATTAAAAGTCTCGTTAAAGCAAAGCTCAACTATGTGTGAAGTATTCTTTTGAGATAACTCAATGTTGAGAATGGTTGTTTCTAATTGAAGGTTACTAATGTAGTAAAGTAATTTAAAATAAAACATTCAAAGTTACTCACAGTGTTTACAATGGTTTAATTATACTTGTTTAAAAAAAATCCCCTTGTATTAAATAAATAAAATAGTGAGGTTGATTATACTTAAGTGCTAGATTAACTTAAGTTAAAACATGAAGTATAGCAGTTGGTTGCTTGATAATAGTTCTCGTCTGGTTGAAACTGGTAGTAAAAACTTCTTCTCCAGATTGCAGGTAGTCTGAGTATGTCACGTCTCGTAAAGTCTGGACAATATCATAAACAAATATATGCTTTTACGTACCTGATTGTGTTTACTAGAAGTTCACTAAACTGTCAACTCAGCTTACAATCACCAACTCCCTTTGGTTGCAAGGTTAGGTTACCTTGTTTATTAATTAGTGGGCGCCACACGGATTTATTCAGGGAAAATCCCGTGTAAAACCCACACATAAAAATTACTGGATGATTAGAAAATTTAAAATAGTTGAGTACCACCTTGTGGCGATGCTATTCCAATATGTTAAACACAACAGAAGGTTGTTTAAGCTTGTTAAAAGAAAATATTCAATTATCCTATAGAAATAAATCAAAATCAGGTGATGCTGTTAATAATGGGTTTATTTACACCCTTATAGAGAATTCAAAAACAAATATAATGCAAACATACAAAGTTGTACAATTAAAAGTCAGTTATTATATGCCTTACACGGCTTGCTCAGAACATGAATTATAAATCTGGTTAAGTCCAGATGCTATTTATTTTTAATATTAAAATTATGATAATCTCAGTAGTACAAAGTTGTACAATTAAAAGTCAGTTATTATATGACTTATACAGCTTGCTCAGAACATGAATTATAAATCTGGTTAAGTCCAGATGCTATTTATTTTTAATATTAAAGTTATGATAATCTCAGTAGTACAAAGTTGTACAATTAAAAGTCAGTTATTATATGCCTTATACGGCTTGCTCAGAACATGAATTATAAATCTGGTTAAGTCCAGATGCTATTTATTTTTAATATTAAATTTATGATAATCTCAGTAGTACAAAGTTGTAGAATTAAAAGTCAGTTATTATATGCCTTACACGGCTTGCTCAGAACATGAATTATAAATCTGGTTAAGTCCAGATGCTATTTATTTTTAATATTAAAGTTATGATAATCTCAGTAGTACAAAGTTGTACAATTAAAAGTCAGTTATTATATGCCTTATACGGCTTGCTCAGAACATGAATTATAAATCTGGTTAAGTCCAGATGCTATTTATTTTTAACAGTAAAATTATGATTATCTCAGTTGTGAATTCTTTGAGACACGAAAGAAAACAATTATGCCTACACAATATCCAATAATCCTTTTGACATAAAATTGATCAACAAAGTTTTAGGTTACTTTCGCAAAGTAAACAAAATTAAAAAAAAAAACGATCTGTTGAAAGATCGCACGTTTCATCAACGCTTGCTTTTTTAGTGACAATATTTATCAAGTGAGAACCCTTACAACTAACATATAGCTTAATTACTAATAACAAATTTGTATAATAAATTGAGACGTGGTGTAATCTTAAAAAATGTTTTTGTGTTTTGCGTCAGTACAGGTTATTGTTGAAAAAAGTACAGGTTATGGCGCTCAGATCAAGATTAGTAAGGATTGCACTGTTACCTTCTGAGTTTTAATTATTTAATTAAAACTTATTAATCACTTCAGTAATCGGATTATAATGATTACTGGGTTTCGGCACTAAACTCGCACAAGAACAGAATAATGCGATCCTCTTCTGATTAAAATGGATCGTGAATAATAACAATAAATTATTTTCTGTTTGTTATTCCCGCACAAAATTAAAATGATACTGCACTTAATCACTGTTGTTTGTTGTAGGTGAACTCGAAGTAGTCGTTTCTTGTTGTTGAACTATTGGTTCCAATGTAATATGTAAATGACGCTAAGTGTTATTAAAAAATGTAGAGATGACGGGCACACGTCTGTGCTACACGCTAGTCAGTAAAGGTCTCTCTCAAAATTCGCTGTTTCGTCTTTATATACCCCCTTCTTTGAACGGCCTTAGGTAAAAATGTTAATTACTAACTAATTTTCTGATTGGCTTTGGTAGGTGTGTCGGTGTGACGTGTCACTTTTTGGCAGTTGATAACGGCTTTTTCTAACCGTCAAATGTTGCGGTGACAGCTCGTTGTCGTTTTTTTGTTATTATTCTTAAACAGTTTCCCGATGTACATTTTTAGAATGATGCTAACATCTCTCCCGCACTAAATACAGTTGCGATTGGGTTAATATTACTATCAAATTAAAGATTGTTTGTTTTCCTTTAATTTGATATCACTCGTTCTCGAATTACTTTCACTTTGACCGACATTGTTATAAAACCAACGTTCGGGTACATCACTTTCACTGTTGTCTGCTATTTCTGAGTCGCCGATTTTACACTTTTGGTTAATATTGCTTGTGTTCACATAACATTTTATTAATCAAATGTTTATGTGCGAACACCATTAATGCTGTACTGACATTTTTTGCTGAACATTACTTGTACACCTAAACTCTATACATTGTAATGAATGATCCTACTGACTATGACATTTCGTTTTATGCTAATTCGTTTTAAACTACTATTTAACAATTAAAATTATGATTAAACCTATTGTTTTACTAATATTTTTTGTTATGTCAAGGCATAACCATAGTTCTGTGTATTTTAGTTTACACTTGTGCTAATCCTCAATAGCCAATTTACTGACTAATGTTTGGTCTCAGCTTGCTAAGACATATCGCCTACATTGAAATTTGGCCTTAATAATGCCTATTGGTTCTCAATTCGGTAAATTGTGGAGACATCTTATTTGTATAAGATTCTCTCTTATAAATAGTTCTCTTTTCTAACAAGTATATTTGATGCTGAAATACATCTTAGTTCTCACTATGTAGCCATTGTTAACATTAGTTTTGGCATTCATAATCTACTGGTCATTGTCACATCTATTATCAGCAAAATGCTAATTCTGCTTTCACAGTATTTAACTGCTCATTAGTTCATTTTTTGTTTACATATGACATTCGGTTTACATCAACTATTTACTGAATTGACAGCTGAATGTAAATTTCCTCTGTCCATCAGTTCGTTTTAGTCTCAGTCTAGTTGTAGTGTCAAACAGCCCTTGGGTTACTGTTTCATGTGGCACTTCTGCTTCATTCTTCTTTCTTGGTTTCTTCTTTCTTGGTTATTTCTACTATTATATACCTATTTACATGGTTGTTTTGTTTTTATAAAATCTGATAACATACACTTACGTTAGGTGACATCTTGTGATGTTACATATACACCCTCTTTAAAATTGATCATTTGAGAAAATTTATTTTTTGTAAAATTATCAATTCATGTCAGTTTCTTAGTATACTTTAATAAAAAATTTTTCTTTTGTACTCTTTGATTTTTTAAACGTACTATTGGTGTATTACTCTAGTTTGGTTTTTTATCTAGTGATACAATTCTTAATTTACTAGTATTTTCAAGTTGCTTACTCTCTAAGTCATTTAACTACAATTGATCTTGTTTCTCAAGTTAACTATTCCCTGTCTTATTCACATTCTACTTTCTCATCACATATCTTTGCATTCGTGATTATCTTAATGGTTATTATAATTCATACCTCACAGATTCTTTCATAATATTCCTTGATACAATAAAACAATATAATTCCCTAACTGTTGTAGAGGTTTCGGAATCAGGGTGGCTCACTATGGCTAACATCCTCTGCCGTTCCTTACTACACATTCTCAGATTCAGAGGCATTACTCTTCTCTGTCTGAGAAAAAAATAAACATTGCACCTGGCAATAGTTGCACTATCACAACTCAAAAAAATATCACATATCATTCATATTCAATAATATAATATATTCACTATAATATTCAAGGTATCAGAGGTTTTCATTTAGATCACATTTCCATCTTTATACTTGCTAACATACTTTCTTTCTTACAGGTAATTACTTCCTTTAGACTTGATGTTTTTCAGCTATGCTTTTATCAGCTATATAGTTACTTATGTACTAGTTAACAATTTGCGTTGGTTCGTTTAAATATTCTTAAGATTATACACTTGTTTTGATGCTTATAGTACTTATGCATTTGGTTTGTTCTACAATATTTTTGTTTTCACAATAGTCCATTAAATCTTTCTTAACGAGTTATATTCATCCTGAATTCTCAGGGCTTACATTGTTTGTATACTAAATGGTTTTTTTGTTTGATGTTCTCTGACATATTCTGGTGATGTATAATATTTGATAATTGACAAACATTTTTCTTTCCTTTCATTCCATTATAACAATAGTTATCTTTACAATTAACACTCTTTGTTATTTTTCTTCTCTACTCCTTCAAGTGATGGTGGTTTTCACTTATTCTGGATGATTTTATAAACTATATACTATGCTGTAATTACAATTTCATTTGACAATATAATAACATACTAATATCTAATTTCATAGACATTCTTGGGGTTTACATGGTTTGTTTCACAAATATTATTTTTTTCTTTCCTTACATTCCATAATAATGTCCTTCTTTTACTTTACACACTTTGTTATACTGCCTCTCTACTCCTTCAAAGGTTAGTTGGGTGAACCTTTATTCTGGACGATTTAATTTAACATTTGAGTTTTATGAGAGGTATACGATAATCATTTTATAAACATTAATTTACATAGAATATCCAATTGGATACACATTTTTTCTCTAGGTATAGTACAGTAGTTGTATTTACAAGCCACTACTGGCTCTTTGTGACATAATAGATGTCTTTTTCTTATTAAATCATTTGATTGACATTATATAATTTTCTATCCCTTGGTGTGATAGATCTGGTAAATTTTCACCAGTAACAAATGGTTTGGGCTTACATCTTAAATCTACACACTTTTGTAACTTGATAAGGCAAATTGACTAGTTATAGTTAATTAGTTACCTTCAACATTTTGTAGCTTAACAACAAATGAGTTTGTTTATAGTAGTGGTTTTTTAAATATATATATTTTATCTTTTATACCCTAAACGTTCGGGTGAGAAATGTTGCTTACTATTACATATTATCCGTCCTTAATATTAATCATTGTTTACTAATCGATATTCATGGGGTTATTTGTGCTCTTCCACTCTATTGGGTCTATAATTGGGGATATCTGACATATGTTCCGTACTAGTGGTTTTGGAGATACCTTCCTATCAGGCGGTTCTTCCACTTGGCGGCTACCAGATAGTCGTTGGCTCCCCGTTTCCTTGCCTTCTTCCTCTCATCATCCTTGGTATTCCTGTATCCATTGTACTCTGGGCCTTGGCTATTATTGATATCTAGCCCTTCTTCTAATCCGGGTTGACCTTTGTTCTCCTGGTTGGACTCTTCCACCGCTTGGTCCCTCTTCTTCCGCACTTCCCTTATTCTTTGGGCGTACCCTTCAATGAGCTGGTCCAGTCGTTCTTGATCATTTTCCTTCTCCCTGTGAAGCTTCTTTCTTCTAGGAATAT
The DNA here is from genome assembly GCA_034769895.1 of Magicicada septendecula. Taxonomy (NCBI): domain Eukaryota; kingdom Metazoa; phylum Arthropoda; class Insecta; order Hemiptera; family Cicadidae; genus Magicicada; species Magicicada septendecula. The sequence continues at coordinate 641,345,713 of CM068367.1, forward strand.
TCGCCTTAAATACCTCATTGTTTATGACCTTCTCCGTCATAACATAGTCAATGGCATGTAACGTTGTTTTAATCGTTCCGTCATCTGGGTCATTAATTAAATGGTTTAATGATCGGTTATGCATTAAGGAATCGATTGATTTTGTTTGGTGTATTTTATTTGGTGGTATATTTAATTTAATCGGATTCTTATTTAATTTTTTACCCACGGTTTTATGGTGATTTATTTTTAATATTTTTATGAAGTCTTGCTTATACTTCTCCCCGTTGATTCTGGCTCTATGACGAATAATTGGGTTGTCCACGAAGTTAATTAATCCACTCCTAGTCATTTCTAACATTTCCTTTGTAATCCTTGTCTTCTTAGAGCGTATTATTCTTTTTATCTTTGTCTCTTTCTCTCCTGTCTTCTTAATTATCTTGTTCCTTACATTTTTAATGATAGTTTCTTTATGCTGAATGTTCTCTTCATTCCTATGGTGTGTATCCTCAGGCACCAATGCTTTCGAGTCTTCTTTATCCTCAGTTTGTTTATCAGTGTCTTTGAATTGTATACTTAATTCTTCCATGGATTCATCATTTGATACTTCTCCTATCTCTGAGTTGTCATCGTCCTTTCCTTCTTCATTATTCTCCGGCTCTGGACTCCTTTGTTCCATGTTTTTGTCTTCGGATACCTTCCGTTCTTCTCCCCACTTCCGGTTATTCATGTCATCCATTTTTTTGCTAATTTTCATTAAGGTGGTGTTCAATTCTTTTCTAATGGCTTGACGGTTATCGTCAATTTTACTGTTCAGCGCGTCCATAGATTTATGAGTATTGTCAATCCTTTTGTTTAGGTCCTCCTTCAGCGATTCCATATTTTTACTTAGTGATTCCATATTTCTATTTAAGTCCCGATGGTCCTCCCTTATCGACTCTATATTTCTATTTAACACCTCGACATTCCTTTGATTTTCTTCCCGGGATTTCTTACCATCTTCCCTTAAAGTTCGATTATCTTCCTTCAATGCTTCCATATTTTTCTTCATCGAGTCATTATTTTTCGTCATCTGTTCCATCATTCTCATCATCATACTCTCCATCCTCGTCCCTTCTGTTGTTTTGTTCGGTTGGTCGCTGGCTATTATTTCCATCTCTGGTTCTACATGAGGTATTTCGTCGGTACTAGTTTCGATATTATTGATTGTAATAACTTCCATCTCGTCTGTGGGTTGCTCTTCGTATGTATCTACCTCCCGTTGCATCTCTCCTACCCTACTGTCCTTATATCTTGTATCGTATTGGTGGGTGTGCGGCATGTTAATTTTTTCGTGTCTACCGGGCTGATATAAAATATAAAAAATTTATTTAATATTTTTTTAAGCCACACTAGTTGGTGCGCCAATTTATAACGGTATGAATAACGGGGTTCTTCCTATATTGTTAAAGCCCCACGTTGGATGCCAATTTATAACGGTCAATGAGATTAGGGTTTTATTGTTTATTATTATAATCAAATTTACGTTACGTTTAAGTTAACTTGAAAGAAAATAAATGTGTGGTTATTTAAACTTATATTCGTGGTTAAAATATTAAAAGTCTCGTTAAAGCAAAGCTCAACTATGTGTGAAGTATTCTTTTGAGATAACTCAATGTTGAGAATGGTTGTTTCTAATTGAAGGTTACTAATGTAGTAAAGTAATTTAAAATAAAACATTCAAAGTTACTCACAGTGTTTACAATGGTTTAATTATACTTGTTTAAAAAAAATCCCCTTGTATTAAATAAATAAAATAGTGAGGTTGATTATACTTAAGTGCTAGATTAACTTAAGTTAAAACATGAAGTATAGCAGTTGGTTGCTTGATAATAGTTCTCGTCTGGTTGAAACTGGTAGTAAAAACTTCTTCTCCAGATTGCAGGTAGTCTGAGTATGTCACGTCTCGTAAAGTCTGGACAATATCATAAACAAATATATGCTTTTACGTACCTGATTGTGTTTACTAGAAGTTCACTAAACTGTCAACTCAGCTTACAATCACCAACTCCCTTTGGTTGCAAGGTTAGGTTACCTTGTTTATTAATTAGTGGGCGCCACACGGATTTATTCAGGGAAAATCCCGTGTAAAACCCACACATAAAAATTACTGGATGATTAGAAAATTTAAAATAGTTGAGTACCACCTTGTGGCGATGCTATTCCAATATGTTAAACACAACAGAAGGTTGTTTAAGCTTGTTAAAAGAAAATATTCAATTATCCTATAGAAATAAATCAAAATCAGGTGATGCTGTTAATAATGGGTTTATTTACACCCTTATAGAGAATTCAAAAACAAATATAATGCAAACATACAAAGTTGTACAATTAAAAGTCAGTTATTATATGCCTTACACGGCTTGCTCAGAACATGAATTATAAATCTGGTTAAGTCCAGATGCTATTTATTTTTAATATTAAAATTATGATAATCTCAGTAGTACAAAGTTGTACAATTAAAAGTCAGTTATTATATGACTTATACAGCTTGCTCAGAACATGAATTATAAATCTGGTTAAGTCCAGATGCTATTTATTTTTAATATTAAAGTTATGATAATCTCAGTAGTACAAAGTTGTACAATTAAAAGTCAGTTATTATATGCCTTATACGGCTTGCTCAGAACATGAATTATAAATCTGGTTAAGTCCAGATGCTATTTATTTTTAATATTAAATTTATGATAATCTCAGTAGTACAAAGTTGTAGAATTAAAAGTCAGTTATTATATGCCTTACACGGCTTGCTCAGAACATGAATTATAAATCTGGTTAAGTCCAGATGCTATTTATTTTTAATATTAAAGTTATGATAATCTCAGTAGTACAAAGTTGTACAATTAAAAGTCAGTTATTATATGCCTTATACGGCTTGCTCAGAACATGAATTATAAATCTGGTTAAGTCCAGATGCTATTTATTTTTAACAGTAAAATTATGATTATCTCAGTTGTGAATTCTTTGAGACACGAAAGAAAACAATTATGCCTACACAATATCCAATAATCCTTTTGACATAAAATTGATCAACAAAGTTTTAGGTTACTTTCGCAAAGTAAACAAAATTAAAAAAAAAAACGATCTGTTGAAAGATCGCACGTTTCATCAACGCTTGCTTTTTTAGTGACAATATTTATCAAGTGAGAACCCTTACAACTAACATATAGCTTAATTACTAATAACAAATTTGTATAATAAATTGAGACGTGGTGTAATCTTAAAAAATGTTTTTGTGTTTTGCGTCAGTACAGGTTATTGTTGAAAAAAGTACAGGTTATGGCGCTCAGATCAAGATTAGTAAGGATTGCACTGTTACCTTCTGAGTTTTAATTATTTAATTAAAACTTATTAATCACTTCAGTAATCGGATTATAATGATTACTGGGTTTCGGCACTAAACTCGCACAAGAACAGAATAATGCGATCCTCTTCTGATTAAAATGGATCGTGAATAATAACAATAAATTATTTTCTGTTTGTTATTCCCGCACAAAATTAAAATGATACTGCACTTAATCACTGTTGTTTGTTGTAGGTGAACTCGAAGTAGTCGTTTCTTGTTGTTGAACTATTGGTTCCAATGTAATATGTAAATGACGCTAAGTGTTATTAAAAAATGTAGAGATGACGGGCACACGTCTGTGCTACACGCTAGTCAGTAAAGGTCTCTCTCAAAATTCGCTGTTTCGTCTTTATATACCCCCTTCTTTGAACGGCCTTAGGTAAAAATGTTAATTACTAACTAATTTTCTGATTGGCTTTGGTAGGTGTGTCGGTGTGACGTGTCACTTTTTGGCAGTTGATAACGGCTTTTTCTAACCGTCAAATGTTGCGGTGACAGCTCGTTGTCGTTTTTTTGTTATTATTCTTAAACAGTTTCCCGATGTACATTTTTAGAATGATGCTAACATCTCTCCCGCACTAAATACAGTTGCGATTGGGTTAATATTACTATCAAATTAAAGATTGTTTGTTTTCCTTTAATTTGATATCACTCGTTCTCGAATTACTTTCACTTTGACCGACATTGTTATAAAACCAACGTTCGGGTACATCACTTTCACTGTTGTCTGCTATTTCTGAGTCGCCGATTTTACACTTTTGGTTAATATTGCTTGTGTTCACATAACATTTTATTAATCAAATGTTTATGTGCGAACACCATTAATGCTGTACTGACATTTTTTGCTGAACATTACTTGTACACCTAAACTCTATACATTGTAATGAATGATCCTACTGACTATGACATTTCGTTTTATGCTAATTCGTTTTAAACTACTATTTAACAATTAAAATTATGATTAAACCTATTGTTTTACTAATATTTTTTGTTATGTCAAGGCATAACCATAGTTCTGTGTATTTTAGTTTACACTTGTGCTAATCCTCAATAGCCAATTTACTGACTAATGTTTGGTCTCAGCTTGCTAAGACATATCGCCTACATTGAAATTTGGCCTTAATAATGCCTATTGGTTCTCAATTCGGTAAATTGTGGAGACATCTTATTTGTATAAGATTCTCTCTTATAAATAGTTCTCTTTTCTAACAAGTATATTTGATGCTGAAATACATCTTAGTTCTCACTATGTAGCCATTGTTAACATTAGTTTTGGCATTCATAATCTACTGGTCATTGTCACATCTATTATCAGCAAAATGCTAATTCTGCTTTCACAGTATTTAACTGCTCATTAGTTCATTTTTTGTTTACATATGACATTCGGTTTACATCAACTATTTACTGAATTGACAGCTGAATGTAAATTTCCTCTGTCCATCAGTTCGTTTTAGTCTCAGTCTAGTTGTAGTGTCAAACAGCCCTTGGGTTACTGTTTCATGTGGCACTTCTGCTTCATTCTTCTTTCTTGGTTTCTTCTTTCTTGGTTATTTCTACTATTATATACCTATTTACATGGTTGTTTTGTTTTTATAAAATCTGATAACATACACTTACGTTAGGTGACATCTTGTGATGTTACATATACACCCTCTTTAAAATTGATCATTTGAGAAAATTTATTTTTTGTAAAATTATCAATTCATGTCAGTTTCTTAGTATACTTTAATAAAAAATTTTTCTTTTGTACTCTTTGATTTTTTAAACGTACTATTGGTGTATTACTCTAGTTTGGTTTTTTATCTAGTGATACAATTCTTAATTTACTAGTATTTTCAAGTTGCTTACTCTCTAAGTCATTTAACTACAATTGATCTTGTTTCTCAAGTTAACTATTCCCTGTCTTATTCACATTCTACTTTCTCATCACATATCTTTGCATTCGTGATTATCTTAATGGTTATTATAATTCATACCTCACAGATTCTTTCATAATATTCCTTGATACAATAAAACAATATAATTCCCTAACTGTTGTAGAGGTTTCGGAATCAGGGTGGCTCACTATGGCTAACATCCTCTGCCGTTCCTTACTACACATTCTCAGATTCAGAGGCATTACTCTTCTCTGTCTGAGAAAAAAATAAACATTGCACCTGGCAATAGTTGCACTATCACAACTCAAAAAAATATCACATATCATTCATATTCAATAATATAATATATTCACTATAATATTCAAGGTATCAGAGGTTTTCATTTAGATCACATTTCCATCTTTATACTTGCTAACATACTTTCTTTCTTACAGGTAATTACTTCCTTTAGACTTGATGTTTTTCAGCTATGCTTTTATCAGCTATATAGTTACTTATGTACTAGTTAACAATTTGCGTTGGTTCGTTTAAATATTCTTAAGATTATACACTTGTTTTGATGCTTATAGTACTTATGCATTTGGTTTGTTCTACAATATTTTTGTTTTCACAATAGTCCATTAAATCTTTCTTAACGAGTTATATTCATCCTGAATTCTCAGGGCTTACATTGTTTGTATACTAAATGGTTTTTTTGTTTGATGTTCTCTGACATATTCTGGTGATGTATAATATTTGATAATTGACAAACATTTTTCTTTCCTTTCATTCCATTATAACAATAGTTATCTTTACAATTAACACTCTTTGTTATTTTTCTTCTCTACTCCTTCAAGTGATGGTGGTTTTCACTTATTCTGGATGATTTTATAAACTATATACTATGCTGTAATTACAATTTCATTTGACAATATAATAACATACTAATATCTAATTTCATAGACATTCTTGGGGTTTACATGGTTTGTTTCACAAATATTATTTTTTTCTTTCCTTACATTCCATAATAATGTCCTTCTTTTACTTTACACACTTTGTTATACTGCCTCTCTACTCCTTCAAAGGTTAGTTGGGTGAACCTTTATTCTGGACGATTTAATTTAACATTTGAGTTTTATGAGAGGTATACGATAATCATTTTATAAACATTAATTTACATAGAATATCCAATTGGATACACATTTTTTCTCTAGGTATAGTACAGTAGTTGTATTTACAAGCCACTACTGGCTCTTTGTGACATAATAGATGTCTTTTTCTTATTAAATCATTTGATTGACATTATATAATTTTCTATCCCTTGGTGTGATAGATCTGGTAAATTTTCACCAGTAACAAATGGTTTGGGCTTACATCTTAAATCTACACACTTTTGTAACTTGATAAGGCAAATTGACTAGTTATAGTTAATTAGTTACCTTCAACATTTTGTAGCTTAACAACAAATGAGTTTGTTTATAGTAGTGGTTTTTTAAATATATATATTTTATCTTTTATACCCTAAACGTTCGGGTGAGAAATGTTGCTTACTATTACATATTATCCGTCCTTAATATTAATCATTGTTTACTAATCGATATTCATGGGGTTATTTGTGCTCTTCCACTCTATTGGGTCTATAATTGGGGATATCTGACATATGTTCCGTACTAGTGGTTTTGGAGATACCTTCCTATCAGGCGGTTCTTCCACTTGGCGGCTACCAGATAGTCGTTGGCTCCCCGTTTCCTTGCCTTCTTCCTCTCATCATCCTTGGTATTCCTGTATCCATTGTACTCTGGGCCTTGGCTATTATTGATATCTAGCCCTTCTTCTAATCCGGGTTGACCTTTGTTCTCCTGGTTGGACTCTTCCACCGCTTGGTCCCTCTTCTTCCGCACTTCCCTTATTCTTTGGGCGTACCCTTCAATGAGCTGGTCCAGTCGTTCTTGATCATTTTCCTTCTCCCTGTGAAGCTTCTTTCTTCTAGGAATATTCGCCTTAAATACCTCATTGTTTATGACCTTCTCCGTCATAACATAGTCAATGGCATGTAACGTTGTTTTAATCGTTCCGTCATCTGGGTCATTAATTAAATGGTTTAATGATCGGTTATGCATTAAGGAATCGATTGATTTTGTTTGGTGTATTTTATTTGGTGGTATATTTAATTTAATCGGATTCTTATTTAATTTTTTACCCACGGTTTTATGGTGATTTATTTTTAATATTTTTATGAAGTCTTGCTTATACTTCTCCCCGTTGATTCTGGCTCTATGACGAATAATTGGGTTGTCCACGAAGTTAATTAATCCACTCCTAGTCATTTCTAACATTTCCTTTGTAATCCTTGTCTTCTTAGAGCGTATTATTCTTTTTATCTTTGTCTCTTTCTCTCCTGTCTTCTTAATTATCTTGTTCCTTACATTTTTAATGATAGTTTCTTTATGCTGAATGTTCTCTTCATTCCTATGGTGTGTATCCTCAGGCACCAATGCTTTCGAGTCTTCTTTATCCTCAGTTTGTTTATCAGTGTCTTTGAATTGTATACTTAATTCTTCCATGGATTCATCATTTGATACTTCTCCTATCTCTGAGTTGTCATCGTCCTTTCCTTCTTCATTATTCTCCGGCTCTGGACTCCTTTGTTCCATGTTTTTGTCTTCGGATACCTTCCGTTCTTCTCCCCACTTCCGGTTATTCATGTCATCCATTTTTTTGCTAATTTTCATTAAGGTGGTGTTCAATTCTTTTCTAATGGCTTGACGGTTATCGTCAATTTTACTGTTCAGCGCGTCCATAGATTTATGAGTATTGTCAATCCTTTTGTTTAGGTCCTCCTTCAGCGATTCCATATTTTTACTTAGTGATTCCATATTTCTATTTAAGTCCCGATGGTCCTCCCTTATCGACTCTATATTTCTATTTAACACCTCGACATTCCTTTGATTTTCTTCCCGGGATTTCTTACCATCTTCCCTTAAAGTTCGATTATCTTCCTTCAATGCTTCCATATTTTTCTTCATCGAGTCATTATTTTTCGTCATCTGTTCCATCATTCTCATCATCATACTCTCCATCCTCGTCCCTTCTGTTGTTTTGTTCGGTTGGTCGCTGGCTATTATTTCCATCTCTGGTTCTACATGAGGTATTTCGTCGGTACTAGTTTCGATATTATTGATTGTAATAACTTCCATCTCGTCTGTGGGTTGCTCTTCGTATGTATCTACCTCCCGTTGCATCTCTCCTACCCTACTGTCCTTATATCTTGTATCGTATTGGTGGGTGTGCGGCATGTTAATTTTTTCGTGTCTACCGGGCTGATATAAAATATAAAAAATTTATTTAATATTTTTTTAAGCCACACTAGTTGGTGCGCCAATTTATAACGGTATGAATAACGGGGTTCTTCCTATATTGTTAAAGCCCCACGTTGGATGCCAATTTATAACGGTCAATGAGATTAGGGTTTTATTGTTTATTATTATAATCAAATTTACGTTACGTTTAAGTTAACTTGAAAGAAAATAAATGTGTGGTTATTTAAACTTATATTCGTGGTTAAAATATTAAAAGTCTCGTTAAAGCAAAGCTCAACTATGTGTGAAGTATTCTTTTGAGATAACTCAATGTTGAGAATGGTTGTTTCTAATTGAAGGTTACTAATGTAGTAAAGTAATTTAAAATAAAACATTCAAAGTTACTCACAGTGTTTACAATGGTTTAATTATACTTGTTTAAAAAAAATCCCCTTGTATTAAATAAATAAAATAGTGAGGTTGATTATACTTAAGTGCTAGATTAACTTAAGTTAAAACATGAAGTATAGCAGTTGGTTGCTTGATAATAGTTCTCGTCTGGTTGAAACTGGTAGTAAAAACTTCTTCTCCAGATTGCAGGTAGTCTGAGTATGTCACGTCTCGTAAAGTCTGGACAATATCATAAACAAATATATGCTTTTACGTACCTGATTGTGTTTACTAGAAGTTCACTAAACTGTCAACTCAGCTTACAATCACCAACTCCCTTTGGTTGCAAGGTTAGGTTACCTTGTTTATTAATTAGTGGGCGCCACACGGATTTATTCAGGGAAAATCCCGTGTAAAACCCACACATAAAAATTACTGGATGATTAGAAAATTTAAAATAGTTGAGTACCACCTTGTGGCGATGCTATTCCAATATGTTAAACACAACAGAAGGTTGTTTAAGCTTGTTAAAAGAAAATATTCAATTATCCTATAGAAATAAATCAAAATCAGGTGATGCTGTTAATAATGGGTTTATTTACACCCTTATAGAGAATTCAAAAACAAATATAATGCAAACATACAAAGTTGTACAATTAAAAGTCAGTTATTATATGCCTTACACGGCTTGCTCAGAACATGAATTATAAATCTGGTTAAGTCCAGATGCTATTTATTTTTAATATTAAAATTATGATAATCTCAGTAGTACAAAGTTGTACAATTAAAAGTCAGTTATTATATGACTTATACAGCTTGCTCAGAACATGAATTATAAATCTGGTTAAGTCCAGATGCTATTTATTTTTAATATTAAAGTTATGATAATCTCAGTAGTACAAAGTTGTACAATTAAAAGTCAGTTATTATATGCCTTATACGGCTTGCTCAGAACATGAATTATAAATCTGGTTAAGTCCAGATGCTATTTATTTTTAATATTAAATTTATGATAATCTCAGTAGTACAAAGTTGTACAATTAAAAGTCAGTTATTATATGCCTTACACGGCTTGCTCAGAACATGAATTATAAATCTGGTTAAGTCCAGATGCTATTTATTTTTAATATTAAAGTTATGATAATCTCAGTAGTACAAAGTTGTACAATTAAAAGTCAGTTATTATATGCCTTATACGGCTTGCTCAGAACATGAATTATAAATCTGGTTAAGTCCAGATGCTATTTATTTTTAACAGTAAAATTATGATTATCTCAGTTGTGAATTCTTTGAGACACGAAAGAAAACAATTATGCCTACACAATATCCAATAATCCTTTTGACATAAAATTGATCAACAAAGTTTTAGGTTACTTTCGCAAAGTAAACAAAATTAAAAAAAAAAACGATCTGTTGAAAGATCGCACGTTTCATCAACGCTTGCTTTTTTAGTGACAATATTTATCAAGTGAGAACCCTTACAACTAACATATAGCTTAATTACTAATAACAAATTTGTATAATAAATTGAGACGTGGTGTAATCTTAAAAAATGTTTTTGTGTTTTGCGTCAGTACAGGTTATTGTTGAAAAAAGTACAGGTTATGGCGCTCAGATCAAGATTAGTAAGGATTGCACTGTTACCTTCTGAGTTTTAATTATTTAATTAAAACTTATTAATCACTTCAGTAATCGGATTATAATGATTACTGGGTTTCGGCACTAAACTCGCACAAGAACAGAATAATGCGATCCTCTTCTGATTAAAATGGATCGTGAATAATAACAATAAATTATTTTCTGTTCGTTATTCCCGCACAAAATTAAAATGATACTGCACTTAATCACTGTTGTTTGTTGTAGGTGAACTCGAAGTAGTCGTTTCTTGTTGTTGAACTATTGGTTCCAATGTACTATGTAAATGACGCTAAGTGTTATTAAAAAATGTAGAGATGACGGGCACACGTCTGTGCTACACGCTAGTCAGTAAAGGTCTCTCTCAAAATTCGCTGTTTCGTCTTTATATACCCCCTTCTTTGAACGGCCTTAGGTAAAAATGTTAATTACTAATTAATTTTCTGATTGGCTTTGGTAGGTGTGTCCGTGTGACGTGTCACTTTTTGGCAGTTGATAACGGCTTTTTCTAACCGTCAAATGTTGCGGTGACAGCTCGTTGTCGTTTTTTTGTTATTATTCTTAAACAGTTTCCCGATGTACATTTTTAGAATGATGCTAACATCTCTCCCGCACTAAATACAGTTGCGATTGGGTTAATATTACTATCAAATTAAAGATTGTTTGTTTTTCTTTAATTTGATATCACTCGTTCTCGAATTACTTTCACTTTGACCGACATTGTTATAAAACCAACGTTCGGGTACATCACTTTCACTGTTGTCTGCTATTTCTGAGTCGCCGATTTTACACTTTTGGTTAATATTGCTTGTGTTCACATAACATTTTATTAATCAAATGTTTATGTGCGAACACCATTAATGCTGTACTGACATTTTTTGCTGAACATTACTTGTACACCTAAACTCTATACATTGTAATGAATGATCCTACTGACTATGACATTTCGTTTTATGCTAATTCGTTTTAAACTACTATTTAACAATTAAAATTATGATTAAACCTATTGTTTTACTAATATTTTTTGTTATGTCAAGGCATAACCATAGTTCTGTGTATTTTAGTTTACACTTGTGCTAATCCTCAATAGCCAATTTACTGACTAATGTTTGGTCTCAGCTTGCTAAGACATATCGCCTACATTGAAATTTGGCCTTAATAATGCCTATTGGTTCTCAATTCGGTAAATTGTGGAGACATCTTATTTGTATAAGATTCTCTCTTATAAATAGTTCTCTTTTCTAACAAGTATATTTGATGCTGAAATACATCTTAGTTCTCACTATGTAGCCATTGTTAACATTAGTTTTGGCATTCATAATCTACTGGTCATTGTCACATCTATTATCAGCAAAATGCTAATTCTGCTTTCACAGTATTTAACTGCTCATTAGTTCATTTTTTGTTTACATATGACATTCGGTTTACATCAACTATTTACTGAATTGACAGCTGAATGTAAATTTCCTCTGTCCATCAGTTCGTTTTAGTCTCAGTCTAGTTGTAGTGTCAAACAGCCCTTGGGTTACTGTTTCATGTGGCACTTCTGCTTCATTCTTCTTTCTTGGTTATTTCTACTATTATATACCTATTTACATGGTTGTTTTGTTTTTATAAAATCTGATAACATACACTTACGTTAGGTGACATCTTGTGATGTTACATATACACCCTCTTTAAAATTGATCATTTGAAAAAATTTATTTTTTGTAAAATTATCAATTCATGTCAGTTTCTTAGTATACTTTAATAAAAAATTTTTCTTTTGTACTCTTTGATTTTTTAAACGTACTATTGGTGTATTACTCTAGTTTGGTTTTTTATCTAGTGATACAATTCTTAATTTACTAGTATTTTCAAGTTGCTTACTCTCTAAGTCATTTAACTACAATTGATCTTGTTTCTCAAGTTAACTATTCCCTGTCTTATTCACATTCTACTTTCTCATCACATATCTTTGCATTCGTGATTATCTTAATGGTTATTATAATTCATACCTCACAGATTCTTTCATAATATTCCTTGATACAATAAAACAATATAATTCCCTAACTGTTGTAGAGGTTTCGGAATCAGGGTGGCTCACTATGGCTAACATCCTCTGCCGTTCCTTACTACACATTCTCAGATTCAGAGGCATTACTCTTCTCTGTCTGAGAAAAAAATAAACATTGCACCTGGCAATAGTTGCACTATCACAACTCAAAAAAATATCACATATCATTCATATTCAATAATATAATATATTCACTATAATATTCAAGGTATCAGAGGTTTTCATTTAGATCACATTTCCATCTTTATACTTGCTAACATACTTTCTTTCTTACAGGTAATTACTTCCTTTAGACTTGATGTTTTTCAGCTATGCTTTTATCAGCTATATAGTTACTTATGTACTAGTTAACAATTTGCGTTGGTTCGTTTAAATATTCTTAAGATTATACACTTGTTTTGATGCTTATAGTACTTATGCATTTGGTTTGTTCTACAATATTTTTGTTTTCACAATAGTCCATTAAATCTTTCTTAACGAGTTATATTCATCCTGAATTCTCAGGGCTTACATTGTTTGTATACTAAATGGTTTTTTTGTTTGATGTTCTCTGACATATTCTGGTGATGTATAATATTTGATAATTGACAAACATTTTTCTTTCCTTTCATTCCATTATAACAATAGTTATCTTTACAATTAACACTCTTTGTTATTTTTCTTCTCTACTCCTTCAAGTGATGGTGGTTTTCACTTATTCTGGATGATTTTATAAACTATATACTATGCTGTAATTACAATTTCATTTGACAATATAATAACATACTAATATCTAATTTCATAGACATTCTTGGGGTTTACATGGTTTGTTTCACAAATATTATTTTTTTCTTTCCTTACATTCCATAATAATGTCCTTCTTTTACTTTACACACTTTGTTATACTGCCTCTCTACTCCTTCAAAGGTTAGTTGGGTGAACCTTTATTCTGGACGATTTAATTTAACATTTGAGTTTTATGAGAGGTATACGATAATCATTTTATAAACATTAATTTACATAGAATATCCATCTGGATACACATTTTTTCTCTAGGTATAGTACAGTAGTTGTATTTACAAGCCACTACTGGCTCTTTGTGACATAATAGATGTCTTTTTCTTATTAAATCATTTGATTGACATTATATAATTTTCTATCCCTTGGTGTGATAGATCTGGTAAATTTTCACCAGTAACAAATGGTTTGGGCTTACATCTTAAATCTACACACTTTTGTAACTTGATAAGGCAAATTGACTAGTTATAGTTAATTAGTTACCTTCAACATTTTGTAGCTTAACAACAAATGAGTTTGTTTATAGTAGTGGTTTTTTAAATATATATATTTTATCTTTTATACCCTAAACGTTCGGGTGAGAAATGTTGCTTACTATTACATATTATCCGTCCTTAATATTAATCATTGTTTACTAATCGATATTCATGGGGTTATTTGTGCTCTTCCACTCTATTGGGTCTATAATTGGGGATATCTGACATATGTTCCGTACTAGTGGTTTTGGAGATACCTTCCTATCAGGCGGTTCTTCCACTTGGCGGCTACCAGATAGTCGTTGGCTCCCCGTTTCCTTGCCTTCTTCCTCTCATCATCCTTGGTATTCCTGTATCCATTGTACTCTGGGCCTTGGCTATTATTGATATCTAGCCCTTCTTCTAATCCGGGTTGACCTTTGTTCTCCTGGTTGGACTCTTCCACCGCTTGGTCCCTCTTCTTCCGCACTTCCCTTATTCTTTGGGCGTACCCTTCAATGAGCTGGTCCAGTCGTTCTTGATCATTTTCCTTCTCCCTGTGAAGCTTCTTTCTTCTAGGAATATTCGCCTTAAATACCTCATTGTTTATGACCTTCTCCGTCATAACATAGTCAATGGCATGTAACGTTGTTTTAATCGTTCCGTCATCTGGGTCATTAATTAAATGGTTTAATGATCGGTTATGCATTAAGGAATCGATTGATTTTGTTTGGTGTATTTTATTTGGTGGTATATTTAATTTAATCGGATTCTTATTTAATTTTTTACCCACGGTTTTATGGTGATTTATTTTTAATATTTTTATGAAGTCTTGCTTATACTTCTCCCCGTTGATTCTGGCTCTATGACGAATAATTGGGTTGTCCACGAAGTTAATTAATCCACTCCTAGTCATTTCTAACATTTCCTTTGTAATCCTTGTCTTCTTAGAGCGTATTATTCTTTTTATCTTTGTCTCTTTCTCTCCTGTCTTCTTAATTATCTTGTTCCTTACATTTTAATGATAGTTTCTTTATGCTGAATGTTCTCTTCATTCCTATGGTGTGTATCCTCAGGCACCAATGCTTTCGAGTCTTCTTTATCCTCAGTTTGTTTATCAGTGTCTTTGAATTGTATACTTAATTCTTCCATGGATTCATCATTTGATACTTCTCCTATCTCTGAGTTGTCATCGTCCTTTCCTTCTTCATTATTCTCCGGCTCTGGACTCCTTTGTTCCATGTTTTTGTCTTCGGATACCTTCCGTTCTTCTCCCCACTTCCGGTTATTCATGTCATCCATTTTTTTGCTAATTTTCATTAAGGTGGTGTTCAATTCTTTTCTAATGGCTTGACGGTTATCGTCGATTTTACTGTTCAGCGCGTCCATAGATTTATGAGTATTGTCAATCCTTTTGTTTAGGTCCTCCTTCAGCGATTCCATATTTTTACTTAGTGATTCCATATTTCTATTTAAGTCCCGATGGTCCTCCCTTATCGACTCTATATTTCTATTTAACACCTCGACATTCCTTTGATTTTCTTCCCGGGATTTCTTACCATCTTCCCTTAAAGTTCGATTATCTTCCTTCAATGCTTCCATATTTTTGTTCATCGAGTCATTATTTTTCGTCATCTGTTCCATCATTCTCATCATCATACTCTCCATCCTCGTCCCTTCTGTTGTTTTGTTCGGTTGCTCGCTGGCTATTATTTCCATCTCTGGTTCTACATGAGGTATTTCGTCGGTACTAGTTTCGATATTATTGATTGTAATAACTTCCATCTCGTCTGTGGGTTGCTCTTCGTATGTATCTACCTCCCGTTGCATCTCTCCTACCCTAGTGTCCTTATATCTTGTATCGTATTGGTGGGTGTGCGGCATGTTAATTTTTTCGTGTCTACCGGGCTGATATAAAATATAAAAAAATTATTTAATATTTTTTTAAGCCACACTAGTTGGTGCGCCAATTTATAACGGTATGAATAACGGGGTTCTTCCTATATTGTTAAAGCCCCACGTTGGGTGCCAATTTATAACGGTCAATGAGATTAGGGTTTTATTGTTTATTATTATAATCAAATTTACGTTACGTTTAAGTTAACTTGAAAGAAAATAAATGTGTGGTTATTTAAACTTATATTCGTGGTTAAAATATTAAAAGTCTCGTTAAAGCAAAGCTCAACTATGTGTGAAGTATTCTTTTGAGATAACTCAATGTTGAGAATGGTTGTTTCTAATTGAAGGTTACTAATGTAGTAAAGTAATTTAAAATAAAACATTCAAAGTTACTCACAGTGTTTACAATGGTTTAATTATACTTGTTTAAAAAAAATCCCCTTGTATTAAATAAATAAAATAGTGAGGTTGATTATACTTAAGTGCTAGATTAACTTAAGTTAAAACATGAAGTATAGCAGTTGGTTGCTTGATAATAGTTCTCGTCTGGTTGAAACTGGTAGTAAAAACTTCTTCTCCAGATTGCAGGTAGTCTGAGTATGTCACGTCTCGTAAAGTCTGGACAATATCATAAACAAATATATGCTTTTACGTACCTGATTGTGTTTACTAGAAGTTCACTAAACTGTCAACTCAGCTTACAATCACCAACTCCCTTTGGTTGCAAGGTTAGGTTACCTTGTTTATTAATTAGTGGGCGCCACACGGATTTATTCAGGGAAAATCCCGTGTAAAACCCACACATAAAAATTACTGGATGATTAGAAAATTTAAAATAGTTGAGTACCACCTTGTGGCGATGCTATTCCAATATGTTAAACACAACAGAAGGTTGTTTAAGCTTGTTAAAAGAAAATATTCAATTATACTATAGAAATAAATCAAAATCAGGTGATGCTGTTAATAATGGGTTTATTTACACCCTTATAGAGAATTCAAAAACAAATATAATGCAAACATACAAAGTTGTACAATTAAAAGTCAGTTATTATATGCCTTACACGGCTTGCTCAGAACATGAATTATAAATCTGGTTAAGTCCAGATGCTATTTATTTTTAATATTAAAATTATGATAATCTCAGTAGTACAAAGTTGTACAATTAAAAGTCAGTTATTATATGACTTATACAGCTTGCTCAGAACATGAATTATAAATCTGGTTAAGTCCAGATGCTATTTATTTTTAATATTAAAGTTATGATAATCTCAGTAGTACAAAGTTGTACAATTAAAAGTCAGTTATTATATGCCTTATACGGCTTGCTCAGAACATGAATTATAAATCTGGTTAAGTCCAGATGCTATTTATTTTTAATATTAAATTTATGATAATCTCAGTAGTACAAAGTTGTACAATTAAAAGTCAGTTATTATATGCCTTACACGGCTTGCTCAGAACATGAATTATAAATCTGGTTAAGTCCAGATGCTATTTATTGTTAATATTAAAGTTATGATAATCTCAGTAGTACAAAGTTGTACAATTAAAAGTCATTATATGCCTTATACGGCTTGCTCAGAACATGAATTATAAATCTGGTTAAGTCCAGATGCTATTTATTTTTAACAGTAAAATTATGATTATCTCAGTTGTGAATTCTTTGAGACACGAAAGAAAACAATTATGCCTACACAATATCCAATAATCCTTTTGACATAAAATTGATCAACAAAGTTTTAGGTTACTTTCGCAAAGTAAACAAAATTAAAAAAAAAACGATCTGTTGAAAGATCGCACGTTTCATCAACGCTTGCTTTTTTAGTGACAATATTTATCAAGTGAGAACCCTTACAACTAACATATAGCTTAATTACTAATAACAAATTTGTATAATAAATTGAGACGTGGTGTAATCTTAAAAAATGTTTTTGTGTTTTGCGTCAGTACAGGTTATTGTTGAAAAAAGTACAGGTTATGGCGCTCAGATCAAGATTAGTAAGGATTGCACTGTTACCTTCTGAGTTTTAATTATTTAATTAAAACTTATTAATCACTTCAGTAATCGGATTATAATGATTACTGGGTTTCGGCACTAAACTCGCACAAGAACAGAATAATGCGATCCTCTTCTGATTAAAATGGATCGTGAATAATAACAATAAATTATTTTCTGTTCGTTATTCCCGCACAAAATTAAAATGATACTGCACTTAATCACTGTTGTTTGTTGTAGGTGAACTCGAAGTAGTCGTTTCTTGTTGTTGAACTATTGGTTCCAATGTACTATGTAAATGACGCTAAGTGTTATTAAAAAATGTAGAGATGACGGGCACACGTCTGTGCTACACGCTAGTCAGTAAAGGTCTCTCTCAAAATTCGCTGTTTCGTCTTTATATACCCCCTTCTTTGAACGGCCTTAGGTAAAAATGTTAATTACTAATTAATTTTCTGATTGGCTTTGGTAGGTGTGTCCGTGTGACGTGTCACTTTTTGGCAGTTGATAACGGCTTTTTCTAACCGTCAAATGTTGCGGTGACAGCTCGTTGTCGTTTTTTTGTTATTATTCTTAAACAGTTTCCCGATGTACATTTTTAGAATGATGCTAACATCTCTCCCGCACTAAATACAGTTGCGATTGGGTTAATATTACTATCAAATTAAAGATTGTTTGTTTTCCTTTAATTTGATATCACTCGTTCTCGAATTACTTTCACTTTGACCGACATTGTTATAAAACCAACGTTCGGGTACATCACTTTCACTGTTGTCTGCTATTTCTGAGTCGCCGATTTTACACTTTTGGTTAATATTGCTTGTGTTCACATAACATTTTATTAATCAAATGTTTATGTGCGAACACCATTAATGCTGTACTGACATTTTTTGCTGAACATTACTTGTACACCTAAACTCTATACATTGTAATGAATGATCCTACTGACTATGACATTTCGTTTTATGCTAATTCGTTTTAAACTACTATTTAACAATTAAAATTATGATTAAACCTATTGTTTTACTAATATTTTTTGTTATGTCAAGGCATAACCATAGTTCTGTGTATTTTAGTTTACACTTGTGCTAATCCTCAATAGCCAATTTACTGACTAATGTTTGGTCTCAGCTTGCTAAGACATATCGCCTACATTGAAATTTGGCCTTAATAATGCCTATTGGTTCTCAATTCGGTAAATTGTGGAGACATCTTATTTGTATAAGATTCTCTCTTATAAATAGTTCTCTTTTCTAACAAGTATATTTGATGCTGAAATACATCTTAGTTCTCACTATGTAGCCATTGTTAACATTAGTTTTGGCATTCATAATCTACTGGTCATTGTCACATCTATTATCAGCAAAATGCTAATTCTGCTTTCACAGTATTTAACTGCTCATTAGTTCATTTTTTGTTTACATATGACATTCGGTTTACATCAACTATTTACTGAATTGACAGCTGAATGTAAATTTCCTCTGTCCATCAGTTCGTTTTAGTCTCAGTCTAGTTGTAGTGTCAAACAGCCCTTGGGTTACTGTTTCATGTGGCACTTCTGCTTCATTCTTCTTTCTTGGTTATTTCTACTATTATATACCTATTTACATGGTTGTTTTGTTTTTATAAAATCTGATAACATACACTTACGTTAGGTGACATCTTGTGATGTTACATATACACCCTCTTTAAAATTGATCATTTGAAAAAATTTATTTTTTGTAAAATTATCAATTCATGTCAGTTTCTTAGTATACTTTAATAAAAAAATTTTCTTTTGTACTCTTTGATTTTTTAAACGTACTATTGGTGTATTACTCTAGTTTGGTTTTTTATCTAGTGATACAATTCTTAATTTACTAGTATTTTCAAGTTGCTTACTCTCTAAGTCATTTAACTACAATTGATCTTGTTTCTCAAGTTAACTATTCCCTGTCTTATTCACATTCTACTTTCTCATCACATATCTTTGCATTCGTGATTATCTTAATGGTTATTATAATTCATACCTCACAGATTCTTTCATAATATTCCTTGATACAATAAAACAATATAATTCCCTAACTGTTGTAGAGGTTTCGGAATCAGGGTGGCTCACTATGGCTAACATCCTCTGCCGTTCCTTACTACACATTCTCAGATTCAGAGGCATTACTCTTCTCTGTCTGAGAAAAAAATAAACATTGCACCTGGCAATAGTTGCACTATCACAACTCAAAAAAATATCACATATCATTCATATTCAATAATATAATATATTCACTATAATATTCAAGGTATCAGAGGTTTTCATTTAGATCACATTTCCATCTTTATACTTGCTAACATACTTTCTTTCTTACAGGTAATTACTTCCTTTAGACTTGATGTTTTTCAGCTATGCTTTTATCAGCTATATAGTTACTTATGTACTAGTTAACAATTTGCGTTGGTTCGTTTAAATATTCTTAAGATTATACACTTGTTTTGATGCTTATAGTACTTATGCATTTGGTTTGTTCTACAATATTTTTGTTTTCACAATAGTCCATTAAATCTTTCTTAACGAGTTATATTCATCCTGAATTCTCAGGGCTTACATTGTTTGTATACTAAATGGTTTTTTTGTTTGATGTTCTCTGACATATTCTGGTGATGTATAATATTTGATAATTGACAAACATTTTTCTTTCCTTTCATTCCATTATAACAATAGTTATCTTTACAATTAACACTCTTTGTTATTTTTCTTCTCTACTCCTTCAAGTGATGGTGGTTTTCACTTATTCTGGATGATTTTATAAACTATATACTATGCTGTAATTACAATTTCATTTGACAATATAATAACATACTAATATCTAATTTCATAGACATTCTTGGGGTTTACATGGTTTGTTTCACAAATATTATTTTTTTCTTTCCTTACATTCCATAATAATGTCCTTCTTTTACTTTACACACTTTGTTATACTGCCTCTCTACTCCTTCAAAGGTTAGTTGGGTGAACCTTTATTCTGGACGATTTAATTTAACATTTGAGTTTTATGAGAGGTATACGATAATCATTTTATAAACATTAATTTACATAGAATATCCATCTGGATACACATTTTTTCTCTAGGTATAGTACAGTAGTTGTATTTACAAGCCACTACTGGCTCTTTGTGACATAATAGATGTCTTTTTCTTATTAAATCATTTGATTGACATTATATAATTTTCTATCCCTTGGTGTGATAGATCTGGTAAATTTTCACCAGTAACAAATGGTTTGGGCTTACATCTTAAATCTACACACTTTTGTAACTTGATAAGGCAAATTGACTAGTTATAGTTAATTAGTTACCTTCAACATTTTGTAGCTTAACAACAAATGAGTTTGTTTATAGTAGTGGTTTTTTAAATATATATATTTTATCTTTTATACCCTAAACGTTCGGGTGAGAAATGTTGCTTACTATTACATATTATCCGTCCTTAATATTAATCATTGTTTACTAATCGATATTCATGGGGTTATTTGTGCTCTTCCACTCTATTGGGTCTATAATTGGGGATATCTGACATATGTTCCACACTTGTGGTTTTGGAGATACCTTCCTATCAGGCGGTTCTTCCACTTGGCGGCTACCAGATAGTCGTTGGCTCCCCGTTTCCTTGCCTTCTTCCTCTCATCATCCTTGGTATTCCTGTATCCATTGTACTCTGGGCCTTGGCTATTATTGATATCTAGCCCTTCTTCTAATCCGGGTTGACCTTTGTTCTCCTGGTTGGACTCTTCCACCGCTTGGTCCCTCTTCTTCCGCACTTCCCTTATTCTTTGGGCGTACCCTTCAATGAGCTGGTCCAGTCGTTCTTGATCATTTTCCTTCTCCCTGTGAAGCTTCTTTCTTCTAGGAATATTCGCCTTAAATACCTCATTGTTTATGACCTTCTCCGTCATAACATAGTCAATGGCATGTAACGTTGTTTTAATCGTTCCGTCATCTGGGTCATTAATTAAATGGTTTAATGTCGGTTATGCATTAAGGAATCGATTGATTTTGTTTGGTGTATTTTATTTGGTGGTATATTTAATTTAATCGGATTCTTATTTAATTTTTTACCCACGGTTTTATGGTGATTTATTTTTAATATTTTTATGAAGTCTTGCTTATACTTCTCCCCGTTGATTCTGGCTCTATGACGAATAATTGGGTTGTCCACGAAGTTAATTAATCCACTCCTAGTCATTTCTAACATTTCCTTTGTAATCCTTGTCTTCTTAGAGTGTATTATTCTTTTTATCTTTGTCTCTTTCTCTCCTGTCTTCTTAATTATCTTGTTCCTTACATTTTTAATGATAGTTTCTTTATGCTGAATGTTCTCTTCATTCCTATGGTGTGTATCCTCAGGCACCAATGCTTTCGAGTCTTCTTTATCCTCAGTTTGTTTATCAGTGTCTTTGAATTGTATACTTAATTCTTCCATGGATTCATCATTTGATACTTCTCCTATCTCTGAGTTGTCATCGTCCTTTCCTTCTTCATTATTCTCCGGCTCTGGACTCCTTTGTTCCATGTTTTTGTCTTCGGATACCTTCCGTTCTTCTCCCCACTTCCGGTTATTCATGTCATCCATTTTTTTGCTAATTTTCATTAAGGTGGTGTTCAATTCTTTTCTAATGGCTTGATGGTTATCGTCAATTTTACTGTTCAGCGCGTCCATAGATTTATGAGTATTGTCAATCCTTTTGTTTAGGTCCTCCTTCAGCGATTCCATATTTTTACTTAGTGATTCCATATTTCTATTTACGTCCCGATGGTCCTCCCTTATCGACTCTATATTTCTATTTAACACCTCGACATTCCTTTGATTTTCTTCCTGGGATTTCTTACCATCTTCCCTTAAAGTTCGATTATCTTCCTTCAATGCTTCCATATTTTTGTTCATCGAGTCATTATTTTTCGTCATCTGTTCCATCATTCTCATCATCATACTCTCCATCCTCGTCCCTTCTGTTGTTTTGTTCGGTTGGTCGCTGGCTATTATTTCCATCTCTGGTTCTACATGAGGTATTTCGTCGGTACTAGTTTCGATATTATTGATTGTAATAACTTCCATCTCGTCTGTGGGTTGCTCTTCGTATGTATCTACCTCCCGTTGCATCTCTCCTACCCTACTGTCCTTATATCTTGTATCGTATTGGTGGGTGTGCGGCATGTTAATTTTTTCTTGTCTACCGGGCTGATATAAAATATAAAAAATTTATTTAATATTTTTTTAAGCCACACTAGTTGGTGCGCCAATTTATAACGGTATGAATAACGGGGTTCTTCCTATATTGTTAAAGCCCCACGTTGGGTGCCAATTTATAACGGTCAATGAGATTAGGGTTTTATTGTTTATTATTATAATCAAATTTACGTTACGTTTAAGTTAACTTGAAAGAAAATAAATGTGTGGTTATTTAAACTTATATTCGTGGTTAAAATATTAAAAGTCTCGTTAAAGCAAAGCTCAACTATGTGTGAAGTATTCTTTTGAGATAACTCAATGTTGAGAATGGTTGTTTCTAATTGAAGGTTACTAATGTAGTAAAGTAATTTAAAATAAAACATTCAAAGTTACTCACAGTGTTTACAATGGTTTAATTATACTTGTTTAAAAAAAATCCCCTTGTATTAAATAAATAAAATAGTGAGGTTGATTATACTTAAGTGCTAGATTAACTTAAGTTAAAACATGAAGTATAGCAGTTGGTTGCTTGATAATAGTTCTCGTCTGGTTGAAACTGGTAGTAAAAACTTCTTCTCCAGATTGCAGGTAGTCTGAGTATGTCACGTCTCGTAAAGTCTGGACAATATCATAAACAAATATATGCTTTTACGTACCTGATTGTGTTTACTAGAAGTTTACTAAACTGTCAACTCAGCTTACAATCACCAACTCCCTTTGGTTGCAAGGTTAGGTTACCTTGTTTATTAATTAGTGGGCGCCATACGGATTTATTCAGGGAAAATCCCGTGTAAAACCCACACATAAAAATTACTGGATGATTAGAAAATTTAAAATAGTTGAGTACCACCTTGTGGCGATGCTATTCCAATATGTTAAACACAACAGAAGGTTGTTTAAGCTTGTTAAAAGAAAATATTCAATTATCCTATAGAAATAAATCAAAATCAGGTGATGCTGTTAATAATAGGTTTATTTACACCCTTATAGAGAATTCAAAAACAAATATAATGCAAACATACAAAGTTGTACAATTAAAAGTCAGTTATTATATGCCTTACACGGCTTGCTCAGAACATGAATTATAAATCTGGTTAAGTCCAGATGCTATTTATTTTTAATATTAAAATTATGATAATCTCAGTAGTACAAAGTTGTACAATTAAAAGTCAGTTATTATATGACTTATACAGCTTGCTCAGAACATGAATTATAAATCTGGTTAAGTCCAGATGCTATTTATTTTTAATATTAAAGTTATGATAATCTCAGTAGTACAAAGTTGTACAATTAAAAGTCAGTTATTATATGCCTTATACGGCTTGCTCAGAACATGAATTATAAATCTGGTTAAGTCCAGATGCTATTTATTTTTAATATTAAATTTATGATAATCTCAGTAGTACAAAGTTGTACAATTAAAAGTCAGTTATTATATGCCTTACACGGCTTGCTCAGAACATGAATTATAAATCTGGTTAAGTCCAGATGCTATTTATTTTTAATATTAAAGTTATGATAATCTCAGTAGTACAAAGTTGTACAATTAAAAGTCAGTTATTATATGCCTTATACGGCTTGCTCAGAACATGAATTATAAATCTGGTTAAGTCCAGATGCTATTTATTTTTAACAGTAAAATTATGATTATCTCAGTTGTGAATTCTTTGAGACACGAAAGAAAACAATTATGCCTACACAATATCCAATAATCCTTTTGACATAAAATTGATCAACAAAGTTTTAGGTTACTTTCGCAAAGTAAACAAAATTAAAAAAAAAAACGATCTGTTGAAAGATCGCACGTTTCATCAACGCTTGCTTTTTTAGTGACAATATTTATCAAGTGAGAACCCTTACAACTAACATATAGCTTAATTACTAATAACAAATTTGTATAATAAATTGAGACGTGGTGTAATCTTAAAAAATGTTTTTGTGTTTTGCGTCAGTACAGGTTATTGTTGAAAAAAGTACAGGTTATGGCGCTCAGATCAAGATTAGTAAGGATTGCACTGTTACCTTCTGAGTTTTAATTATTTAATTAAAACTTATTAATCACTTCAGTAATCGGATTATAATGATTACTGGGTTTCGGCACTAAACTCGCACAAGAACAGAATAATGCGATCCTCTTCTGATTAAAATGGATCGTGAATAATAACAATAAATTATTTTCTGTTCGTTATTCCCGCACAAAATTAAAATGATACTGCACTTAATCACTGTTGTTTGTTGTAGGTGAACTCGAAGTAGTCGTTTCTTGTTGTTGAACTATTGGTTCCAATGTACTATGTAAATGACGCTAAGTGTTATTAAAAAATGTAGAGATGACGGGCACACGTCTGTGCTACACGCTAGTCAGTAAAGGTCTCTCTCAAAATTCGCTGTTTCGTCTTTATATACCCCCTTCTTTGAACGGCCTTAGGTAAAAATGTTAATTACTAACTAATTTTCTGATTGGCTTTGGTAGGTGTGTCGGTGTGACGTGTCACTTTTTGGCAGTTGATAACGGCTTTTTCTAACCGTCAAATGTTGCGGTGACAGCTCGTTGTCGTTTTTTTGTTATTATTCTTAAACAGTTTCCTGATGTACATTTTTAGAATGATGCTAACATCTCTCCCGCACTAAATACAGTTGCGATTGGGTTAATATTACTATCAAATTAAAGATTGTTTGTTTTCCTTTAATTTGATATCACTCGTTCTCGAATTACTTTCACTTTGACCGACATTGTTATAAAACCAACGTTCGGGTACATCACTTTCACTGTTGTCTGCTATTTCTGAGTCGCCGATTTTACACTTTTGGTTAATATTGCTTGTGTTCACATAACATTTTATTAATCAAATGTTTATGTGCGAACACCATTAATGCTGTACTGACATTTTTTGCTGAACATTACTTGTACACCTAAACTCTATACATTGTAATGAATGATCCTACTGACTATGACATTTCGTTTTATGCTAATTCGTTTTAAACTACTATTTAACAATTAAAATTATGATTAAACCTATTGTTTTACTAATATTTTTTGTTATGTCAAGGCATAACCATAGTTCTGTGTATTTTAGTTTACACTTGTGCTAATCCTCAATAGCCAATTTACTGACTAATGTTTGGTCTCAGCTTGCTAAGACATATCGCCTACATTGAAATTTGGCCTTAATAATGCCTATTGGTTCTCAATTCGGTAAATTGTGGAGACATCTTATTTGTATAAGATTCTCTCTTATAAATAGTTCTCTTTTCTAACAAGTATATTTGATGCTGAAATACATCTTAGTTCTCACTATGTAGCCATTGTTAACATTAGTTTTGGCATTCATAATCTACTGGTCATTGTCACATCTATTATCAGCAAAATGCTAATTCTGCTTTCACAGTATTTAACTGCTCATTAGTTCATTTTTTGTTTACATATGACATTCGGTTTACATCAACTATTTACTGAATTGACAGCTGAATGTAAATTTCCTCTGTCCATCAGTTCGTTTTAGTCTCAGTCTAGTTGTAGTGTCAAACAGCCCTTGGGTTACTGTTTCATGTGGCACTTCTGCTTCATTCTTCTTTCTTGGTTATTTCTACTATTATATACCTATTTACATGGTTGTTTTGTTTTTATAAAATCTGATAACATACACTTACGTTAGGTGACATCTTGTGATGTTACATATACACCCTCTTTAAAATTGATCATTTGAAAAAATTTATTTTTTGTAAAATTATCAATTCATGTCAGTTTCTTAGTATACTTTAATAAAAAATTTTTCTTTTGTACTCTTTGATTTTTTAAACGTACTATTGGTGTATTACTCTAGTTTGGTTTTTTATCTAGTGATACAATTCTTAATTTACTAGTATTTTCAAGTTGCTTACTCTCTAAGTCATTTAACTACAATTGATCTTGTTTCTCAAGTTAACTATTCCCTGTCTTATTCACATTCTACTTTCTCATCACATATCTTTGCATTCGTGATTATCTTAATGGTTATTATAATTCATACCTCACAGATTCTTTCATAATATTCCTTGATACAATATAATTCCCTAACTGTTGTAGAGGTTTCGGAATCAGGGTGGCTCACTATGGCTAACATCCTCTGCCGTTCCTTACTACACATTCTCAGATTCAGAGGCATTACTCTTCTCTGTCTGAGAAAAAAATAAACATTGCACCTGGCAATAGTTGCACTATCACAACTCAAAAAAATATCACATATCATTCATATTCAATAATATAATATATTCACTATAATATTCAAGGTATCAGAGGTTTTCATTTAGATCACATTTCCATCTTTATACTTGCTAACATACTTTCTTTCTTACAGGTAATTACTTCCTTTAGACTTGATGTTTTTCAGCTATGCTTTTATCAGCTATATAGTTACTTATGTACTAGTTAACAATTTGCGTTGGTTCGTTTAAATATTCTTAAGATTATACACTTGTTTTGATGCTTATAGTACTTATGCATTTGGTTTGTTCTACAATATTTTTGTTTTCACAATAGTCCATTAAATCTTTCTTAACGAGTTATATTCATCCTGAATTCTCAGGGCTTACATTGTTTGTATACTAAATGGTTTTTTTGTTTGATGTTCTCTGACATATTCTGGTGATGTATAATATTTGATAATTGACAAACATTTTTCTTTCCTTTCATTCCATTATAACAATAGTTATCTTTACAATTAACACTCTTTGTTATTTTTCTTCTCTACTCCTTCAAGTGATGGTGGTTTTCACTTATTCTGGATGATTTTATAAACTATATACTATGCTGTAATTACAATTTCATTTGACAATATAATAACATACTAATATCTAATTTCATAGACATTCTTGGGGTTTACATGGTTTGTTTCACAAATATTATTTTTTTCTTTCCTTACATTCCATAATAATGTCCTTCTTTTACTTTACACACTTTGTTATACTGCCTCTCTACTCCTTCAAAGGTTAGTTGGGTGAACCTTTATTCTGGACGATTTAATTTAACATTTGAGTTTTATGAGAGGTATACGATAATCATTTTATAAACATTAATTTACATAGAATATCCATCTGGATACACATTTTTTCTCTAGGTATAGTACAGTAGTTGTATTTACAAGCCACTACTGGCTCTTTGTGACATAATAGATGTCTTTTTCTTATTAAATCATTTGATTGACATTATATAATTTTCTATCCCTTGGTGTGATAGATCTGGTAAATTTTCACCAGTAACAAATGGTTTGGGCTTACATCTTAAATCTACACACTTTTGTAACTTGATAAGGCAAATTGACTAGTTATAGTTAATTAGTTACCTTCAACATTTTGTAGCTTAACAACAAATGAGTTTGTTTATAGTAGTGGTTTTTTAAATATATATATTTTATCTTTTATACCCTAAACGTTCGGGTGAGAAATGTTGCTTACTATTACATATTATCCGTCCTTAATATTAATCATTGTTTACTAATCGATATTCATGGGGTTATTTGTGCTCTTCCACTCTATTGGGTCTATAATTGGGGATATCTGACATATGTTCCGTACTAGTGGTTTTGGAGATACCTTCCTATCAGGCGGTTCTTCCACTTGGCGGCTACCAGATAGTCGTTGGCTCCCCGTTTCCTTGCCTTCTTCCTCTCATCATCCTTGGTATTCCTGTATCCATTGTACTCTGGGCCTTGGCTATTATTGATATCTAGCCCTTCTTCTAATCCGGGTTGACCTTTGTTCTCCTGGTTGGACTCTTCCACCGCTTGGTCCCTCTTCTTCCGCACTTCCCTTATTCTTTGGGCGTACCCTTCAATGAGCTGGTCCAGTCGTTCTTGATCATTTTCCTTCTCCCTGTGAAGCTTCTTTCTTCTAGGAATATTCGCCTTAAATATTTCATTGTTTATGACCTTCTCCGTCATAACATAGTCAATGGCATGTAACGTTGTTTTAATCGTTCCGTCATCTGGGTCATTAATTAAATGGTTTAATGATCGGTTATGCATTAAGGAATCGATTGATTTTGTTTGGTGTATTTTATTTGGTGGTATATTTAATTTAATCGGATTCTTATTTAATTTTTTACCCACGGTTTTATGGTGATTTATTTTTAATATTTTTATGAAGTCTTGCTTATACTTCTCCCCGTTGATTCTGGCTCTATGACGAATAATTGGGTTGTCCACGAAGTTAATTAATCCACTCCTAGTCATTTCTAACATTTCCTTTGTAATCCTTGTCTTCTTAGAGTGTATTATTCTTTTTATCTTTGTCTCTTTCTCTCCTGTCTTCTTAATTATCTTGTTCCTTACATTTTTAATGATAGTTTCTTTATGCTGAATGTTCTCTTCATTCCTATGGTGTGTATCCTCAGGCACCAATGCTTTCGAGTCTTCTTTATCCTCAGTTTGTTTATCAGTGTCTTTGAATTGTATACTTAATTCTTCCATGGATTCATCATTTGATACTTCTCCTATCTCTGAGTTGTCATCGTCCTTTCCTTCTTCATTATTCTCCGGCTCTGGACTCCTTTGTTCCATGTTTTTGTCTTCGGATACCTTCCGTTCTTCTCCCCACTTCCGGTTATTCATGTCATCCATTTTTTTTGCTAATTTTCATTAAGGTGGTGTTCAATTCTTTTCTAATGGCTTGACGGTTATCGTCGATTTTACTGTTCAGCGCGTCCATAGATTTATGAGTATTGTCAATCCTTTTGTTTAGGTCCTCCTTCAGCGATTCCATATTTTTACTTAGTGATTCCATATTTCTATTTAAGTCCCGATGGTCCTCCCTTATCGACTCTATATTTCTATTTAACACCTCGACATTCCTTTGATTTTCTTCCCGGGATTTCTTACCATCTTCCCTTAAAGTTCGATTATCTTCCTTCAATGCTTCCATATTTTTCTTCATCGAGTCATTATTTTTCGTCATCTGTTCCATCATTCTCATCATCATACTCTCCATCCTCGTCCCTTCTGTTGTTTTGTTCGGTTGGTCGCTGGCTATTATTTCCATCTCTGGTTCTACATGAGGTATTTCGTCGGTACTAGTTTCGATATTATTGATTGTAATAACTTCCATCTCGTCTGTGGGTTGCTCTTCGTATGTATCTACCTCCCGTTGCATCTCTCCTACCCTACTGTCCTTATATCTTGTATCGTATTGGTGGGTGTGCGGCATGTTAATTTTTTCTTGTCTACCGGGCTGATATAAAATATAAAAAATTTATTTAATATTTTTTTAAGCCACACTAGTTGGTGCGCCAATTTATAACGGTATGAATAACGGGGTTCTTCCTATATTGTTAAAGCCCCACGTTGGGTGCCAATTTATAACGGTCAATGAGATTAGGGTTTTATTGTTTATTATTATAATCAAATTTACGTTACGTTTAAGTTAACTTGAAAGAAAATAAATGTGTGGTTATTTAAACTTATATTCGTGGTTAAAATATTAAAAGTCTCGTTAAAGCAAAGCTCAACTATGTGTGAAGTATTCTTTTGAGATAACTCAATGTTGAGAATGGTTGTTTCTAATTGAAGGTTACTAATGTAGTAAAGTAATTTAAAATAAAACATTCAAAGTTACTCACAGTGTTTACAATGGTTTAATTATACTTGTTTAAAAAAAATCCCCTTGTATTAA
Source organism: Magicicada septendecula (assembly GCA_034769895.1). Lineage (NCBI taxonomy): Eukaryota > Metazoa > Arthropoda > Insecta > Hemiptera > Cicadidae > Magicicada > Magicicada septendecula. Next base: position 641,376,283 of record CM068367.1, read on the forward strand.
ATAAATAAAATAGTGAGGTTGATTATACTTAAGTGCTAGATTAACTTAAGTTAAAACATGAAGTATAGCAGTTGGTTGCTTGATAATAGTTCTCGTCTGGTTGAAACTGGTAGTAAAAACTTCTTCTCCAGATTGCAGGTAGTCTGAGTATGTCACGTCTCGTAAAGTCTGGACAATATCATAAACAAATATATGCTTTTACGTACCTGATTGTGTTTACTAGAAGTTCACTAAACTGTCAACTCAGCTTACAATCACCAACTCCCTTTGGTTGCAAGGTTAGGTTACCTTGTTTATTAATTAGTGGGCGCCACACGGATTTATTCAGGGAAAATCCCGTGTAAAACCCACACATAAAAATTACTGGATGATTAGAAAATTTAAAATAGTTGAGTACCACTTGTGGCGATGCTATTCCAATATGTTAAACACAACAGAAGGTTGTTTAAGCTTGTTAAAAGAAAATATTCAATTATCCTATAGAAATAAATCAAAATCAGGTGATGCTGTTAATAATGGGTTTATTTACACCCTTATAGAGAATTCAAAAACAAATATAATGCAAACATACAAAGTTGTACAATTAAAAGTCAGTTATTATATGCCTTACACGGCTTGCTCAGAACATGAATTATAAATCTGGTTAAGTCCAGATGCTATTTATTTTTAATATTAAAATTATGATAATCTCAGTAGTACAAAGTTGTACAATTAAAAGTCAGTTATTATATGACTTATACAGCTTGCTCAGAACATGAATTATAAATCTGGTTAAGTCCAGATGCTATTTATTTTTAATATTAAAGTTATGATAATCTCAGTAGTACAAAGTTGTACAATTAAAAGTCAGTTATTATATGCCTTATACGGCTTGCTCAGAACATGAATTATAAATCTGGTTAAGTCCAGATGCTATTTATTTTTAATATTAAATTTATGATAATCTCAGTAGTACAAAGTTGTACAATTAAAAGTCAGTTATTATATGCCTTACACGGCTTGCTCAGAACATGAATTATAAATCTGGTTAAGTCCAGATGCTATTTATTTTTAATATTAAAGTTATGATAATCTCAGTAGTACAAAGTTGTACAATTAAAAGTCAGTTATTATATGCCTTATACGGCTTGCTCAGAACATGAATTATAAATCTGGTTAAGTCCAGATGCTATTTATTTTTAACAGAAAAATTATGATTATCTCAGTTGTGAATTCTTTGAGACACGAAAGAAAACAATTATGCCTACACAATATCCAATAATCCTTTTGACATAAAATTGATCAACAAAGTTTTAGGTTACTTTCGCAAAGTAAACAAAATTAAAAAAAAAAACGATCTGTTGAAAGATCGCACGTTTCATCAACGCTTGCTTTTTTAGTGACAATATTTATCAAGTGAGAACCCTTACAACTAACATATAGCTTAATTACTAATAACAAATTTGTATAATAAATTGAGACGTGGTGTAATCTTAAAAAATGTTTTTGTGTTTTGCGTCAGTACAGGTTATTGTTGAAAAAAGTACAGGTTATGGCGCTCAGATCAAGATTAGTAAGGATTGCACTGTTACCTTCTGAGTTTTAATTATTTAATTAAAACTTATTAATCACTTCAGTAATCGGATTATAATGATTACTGGGTTTCGGCACTAAACTCGCACAAGAACAGAATAATGCGATCCTCTTCTGATTAAAATGGATCGTGAATAATAACAATAAATTATTTTCTGTTCGTTATTCCCGCACAAAATTAAAATGATACTGCACTTAATCACTGTTGTTTGTTGTAGGTGAACTCGAAGTAGTCGTTTCTTGTTGTTGAACTATTGGTTCCAATGTACTATGTAAATGACGCTAAGTGTTATTAAAAAATGTAGAGATGACGGGCACACGTCTGTGCTACACGCTAGTCAGTAAAGGTCTCTCTCAAAATTCGCTGTTTCGTCTTTATATACCCCCTTCTTTGAACGGCCTTAGGTAAAAATGTTAATTACTAACTAATTTTCTGATTGGCTTTGGTAGGTGTGTCGGTGTGACGTGTCACTTTTTGGCAGTTGATAACGGCTTTTTCTAACCGTCAAATGTTGCGGTGACAGCTCGTTGTCGTTTTTTTGTTATTATTCTTAAACAGTTTCCCGATGTACATTTTTAGAATGATGCTAACATCTCTCCCGCACTAAATACAGTTGCGATTGGGTTAATATTACTATCAAATTAAAGATTGTTTGTTTTCCTTTAATTTGATATCACTCGTTCTCGAATTACTTTCACTTTGACCGACATTGTTATAAAACCAACGTTCGGGTACATCACTTTCACTGTTGTCTGCTATTTCTGAGTCGCCGATTTTACACTTTTGGTTAATATTGCTTGTGTTCACATAACATTTTATTAATCAAATTTTTATGTGCGAACACCATTAATGCTGTACTGACATTTTTTGCTGAACATTACTTGTACACCTAAACTCTATACATTGTAATGAATGATCCTACTGACTATGACATTTCGTTTTATGCTAATTCGTTTTAAACTACTATTTAACAATTAAAATTATGATTAAACCTATTGTTTTACTAATATTTTTTGTTATGTCAAGGCATAACCATAGTTCTGTGTATTTTAGTTTACACTTGTGCTAATCCTCAATAGCCAATTTACTGACTAATGTTTGGTCTCAGCTTGCTAAGACATATCGCCTACATTGAAATTTGGCCTTAATAATGCCTATTGGTTCTCAATTCGGTAAATTGTGGAGACATCTTATTTGTATAAGATTCTCTCTTATAAATAGTTCTCTTTTCTAACAAGTATATTTGATGCTGAAATACATCTTAGTTCTCACTATGTAGCCATTGTTAACATTAGTTTTGGCATTCATAATCTACTGGTCATTGTCACATCTATTATCAGCAAAATGCTAATTCTGCTTTCACAGTATTTAACTGCTCATTAGTTCATTTTTTGTTTACATATGACATTCGGTTTACATCAACTATTTACTGAATTGACAGCTGAATGTAAATTTCCTCTGTCCATCAGTTCGTTTTAGTCTCAGTCTAGTTGTAGTGTCAAACAGCCCTTGGGTTACTGTTTCATGTGGCACTTCTGCTTCATTCTTCTTTCTTGGTTATTTCTACTATTATATACCTATTTACATGGTTGTTTTGTTTTTATAAAATCTGATAACATACACTTACGTTAGGTGACATCTTGTGATGTTACATATACACCCTCTTTAAAATTGATCATTTGAAAAAATTTATTTTTTGTAAAATTATCAATTCATGTCAGTTTCTTAGTATACTTTAATAAAAAATTTTTCTTTTGTACTCTTTGATTTTTTAAACGTACTATTGGTGTATTACTCTAGTTTGGTTTTTTATCTAGTGATACAATTCTTAATTTACTAGTATTTTCAAGTTGCTTACTCTCTAAGTCATTTAACTACAATTGATCTTGTTTCTCAAGTTAACTATTCCCTGTCTTATTCACATTCTACTTTCTCATCACATATCTTTGCATTCGTGATTATCTTAATGGTTATTATAATTCATACCTCACAGATTCTTTCATAATATTCCTTGATACAATATAATTCCCTAACTGTTGTAGAGGTTTCGGAATCAGGGTGGCTCACTATGGCTAACATCCTCTGCCATTTAGTTGTACAATTAAAAGTCAGTTATTATATGACTTATACAGCTTGCTCAGAACATGAATTATAAATCTGGTTAAGTCCAGATGCTATTTATTTTTAATATTAAAGTTATGATAATCTCAGTAGTACAAAGTTGTACAATTAAAAGTCAGTTATTATATGCCTTATACGGCTTGCTCAGAACATGAATTATAAATCTGGTTAAGTCCAGATGCTATTTATTTTTAATATTAAATTTATGATAATCTCAGTAGTACAAAGTTGTACAATTAAAAGTCAGTTATTATATGCCTTACACGGCTTGCTCAGAACATGAATTATAAATCTGGTTAAGTCCAGATGCTATTTATTTTTAATATTAAAGTTATGATAATCTCAGTAGTACAAAGTTGTACAATTAAAAGTCAGTTATTATATGCCTTATACGGCTTGCTCAGAACATGAATTATAAATCTGGTTAAGTCCAGATGCTATTTATTTTTAACAGAAAAATTATGATTATCTCAGTTGTGAATTCTTTGAGACACGAAAGAAAACAATTATGCCTACACAATATCCAATAATCCTTTTGACATAAAATTGATCAACAAAGTTTTAGGTTACTTTCGCAAAGTAAACAAAATTAAAAAAAAAAACGATCTGTTGAAAGATCGCACGTTTCATCAACGCTTGCTTTTTTAGTGACAATATTTATCAAGTGAGAACCCTTACAACTAACATATAGCTTAATTACTAATAACAAATTTGTATAATAAATTGAGACGTGGTGTAATCTTAAAAAATGTTTTTGTGTTTTGCGTCAGTACAGGTTATTGTTGAAAAAAGTACAGGTTATGGCGCTCAGATCAAGATTAGTAAGGATTGCACTGTTACCTTCTGAGTTTTAATTATTTAATTAAAACTTATTAATCACTTCAGTAATCGGATTATAATGATTACTGGGTTTCGGCACTAAACTCGCACAAGAACAGAATAATGCGATCCTCTTCTGATTAAAATGGATCGTGAATAATAACAATAAATTATTTTCTGTTCGTTATTCCCGCACAAAATTAAAATGATACTGCACTTAATCACTGTTGTTTGTTGTAGGTGAACTCGAAGTAGTCGTTTCTTGTTGTTGAACTATTGGTTCCAATGTACTATGTAAATGACGCTAAGTGTTATTAAAAAATGTAGAGATGACGGGCACACGTCTGTGCTACACGCTAGTCAGTAAAGGTCTCTCTCAAAATTCGCTGTTTCGTCTTTATATACCCCCTTCTTTGAACGGCCTTAGGTAAAAATGTTAATTACTAACTAATTTTCTGATTGGCTTTGGTAGGTGTGTCGGTGTGACGTGTCACTTTTTGGCAGTTGATAACGGCTTTTTCTAACCGTCAAATGTTGCGGTGACAGCTCGTTGTCGTTTTTTTGTTATTATTCTTAAACAGTTTCCCGATGTACATTTTTAGAATGATGCTAACATCTCTCCCGCACTAAATACAGTTGCGATTGGGTTAATATTACTATCAAATTAAAGATTGTTTGTTTTCCTTTAATTTGATATCACTCGTTCTCGAATTACTTTCACTTTGACCGACATTGTTATAAAACCAACGTTCGGGTACATCACTTTCACTGTTGTCTGCTATTTCTGAGTCGCCGATTTTACACTTTTGGTTAATATTGCTTGTGTTCACATAACATTTTATTAATCAAATTTTTATGTGCGAACACCATTAATGCTGTACTGACATTTTTTGCTGAACATTACTTGTACACCTAAACTCTATACATTGTAATGAATGATCCTACTGACTATGACATTTCGTTTTATGCTAATTCGTTTTAAACTACTATTTAACAATTAAAATTATGATTAAACCTATTGTTTTACTAATATTTTTTGTTATGTCAAGGCATAACCATAGTTCTGTGTATTTTAGTTTACACTTGTGCTAATCCTCAATAGCCAATTTACTGACTAATGTTTGGTCTCAGCTTGCTAAGACATATCGCCTACATTGAAATTTGGCCTTAATAATGCCTATTGGTTCTCAATTCGGTAAATTGTGGAGACATCTTATTTGTATAAGATTCTCTCTTATAAATAGTTCTCTTTTCTAACAAGTATATTTGATGCTGAAATACATCTTAGTTCTCACTATGTAGCCATTGTTAACATTAGTTTTGGCATTCATAATCTACTGGTCATTGTCACATCTATTATCAGCAAAATGCTAATTCTGCTTTCACAGTATTTAACTGCTCATTAGTTCATTTTTTGTTTACATATGACATTCGGTTTACATCAACTATTTACTGAATTGACAGCTGAATGTAAATTTCCTCTGTCCATCAGTTCGTTTTAGTCTCAGTCTAGTTGTAGTGTCAAACAGCCCTTGGGTTACTGTTTCATGTGGCACTTCTGCTTCATTCTTCTTTCTTGGTTATTTCTACTATTATATACCTATTTACATGGTTGTTTTGTTTTTATAAAATCTGATAACATACACTTACGTTAGGTGACATCTTGTGATGTTACATATACACCCTCTTTAAAATTGATCATTTGAAAAAATTTATTTTTTGTAAAATTATCAATTCATGTCAGTTTCTTAGTATACTTTAATAAAAAATTTTTCTTTTGTACTCTTTGATTTTTTAAACGTACTATTGGTGTATTACTCTAGTTTGGTTTTTTATCTAGTGATACAATTCTTAATTTACTAGTATTTTCAAGTTGCTTACTCTCTAAGTCATTTAACTACAATTGATCTTGTTTCTCAAGTTAACTATTCCCTGTCTTATTCACATTCTACTTTCTCATCACATATCTTTGCATTCGTGATTATCTTAATGGTTATTATAATTCATACCTCACAGATTCTTTCATAATATTCCTTGATACAATATAATTCCCTAACTGTTGTAGAGGTTTCGGAATCAGGGTGGCTCACTATGGCTAACATCCTCTGCCATTTAGTTGTACAATTAAAAGTCAGTTATTATATGACTTATACAGCTTGCTCAGAACATGAATTATAAATCTGGTTAAGTCCAGATGCTATTTATTTTTAATATTAAAGTTATGATAATCTCAGTAGTACAAAGTTGTACAATTAAAAGTCAGTTATTATATGCCTTATACGGCTTGCTCAGAACATGAATTATAAATCTGGTTAAGTCCAGATGCTATTTATTTTTAATATTAAATTTATGATAATCTCAGTAGTACAAAGTTGTACAATTAAAAGTCAGTTATTATATGCCTTACACAGCTTGCTCAGAACATGAATTATAAATCTGGTTAAGTCCAGATGCTATTTATTTTTAATATTAAAGTTATGATAATCTCAGTAGTACAAAGTTGTACAATTAAAAGTCAGTTATTATATGCCTTACACGGCTTGCTCAGAACATGAATTATAAATCTGGTTAAGTCCAGATGCTATTTATTTTTAATATTAAAGTTATGATAATCTCAGTAGTACAAAGTTGTACAATTAAAAGTCAGTTATTATATGCCTTACACGGCTTGCTCAGAACATGAATTATAAATCTGGTTAAGTCCAGATGCTATTTATTTTTAATATTAAAATTATGATAATCTCAGTAGTACAAAGTTGTACAATTAAAAGTCAGTTATTATATGCCTTATACGGCTTGCTCAGAACATGAATTATAAATCTGGTTAAGTCCAGATGCTATTTATTTTTAACAGTAAAATTATGATTATCTCAGTTGTGAATTCTTTGAGACACGAAAGAAAACAATTATGCCTACACAATATCCAATAATCCTTTTGACATAAAATTGATCAACAAAGTTTTAGGTTACTTTCGCAAAGTAAACAAAATTAAAAAAAAAACGATCTGTTGAAAGATCGCACGTTTCATCAACGCTTGCTTTTTTAGTGACAATATTTATCAAGTGAGAACCCTTACAACTAACATATAGCTTAATTACTAATAACAAATTTGTATAATAAATTGAGACGTGGTGTAATCTTAAAAAATGTTTTTGTGTTTTGCGTCAGTACAGGTTATTGTTGAAAAAAGTACAGGTTATGGCGCTCAGATCAAGATTAGTAAGGATTGCACTGTTACCTTCTGAGTTTTACATTTTTAGAATGATGCTAACATCTCTCCCGCACTAAATACAGTTGCGATTGGGTTAATATTACTATCAAATTAAAGATTGTTTGTTTTCCTTTAATTTGATATCACTCGTTCTCGAATTACTTTCACTTTGACCGACATTGTTATAAAACCAACGTTCGGGTACATCACTTTCACTGTTGTCTGCTATTTCTGAGTCGCCGATTTTACACTTTTGGTTAATATTGCTTGTGTTCACATAACATTTTATTAATCAAATGTTTATGTGCGAACACCATTAATGCTGTACTGACATTTTTTGCTGACCATTACTTGTACACCTAAACTCTATACATTGTAATGAATGATCCTACTGACTATGACATTTCGTTTTATGCTAATTCGTTTTAAACTACTATTTAACAATTAAAATTATGATTAAACCTATTGTTTTACTAATATTTTTTGTTATGTCAAGGCATAACCATAGTTCTGTGTATTTTAGTTTACACTTGTGCTAATCCTCAATAGCCAATTTACTGACTAATGTTTGGTCTCAGCTTGCTAAGACATATCGCCTACATTGAAATTTGGCCTTAATAATGCCTATTGGTTCTCAATTCGGTAAATTGTGGAGACATCTTATTTGTATAAGATTCTCTCTTATAAATAGTTCTCTTTTCTAACAAGTATATTTGATGCTGAAATACATCTTAGTTCTCACTATGTAGCCATTGTTAACATTAGTTTTGGCATTCATAATCTACTGGTCATTGTCACATCTATTATCAGCAAAATGCTAATTCTGCTTTCACAGTATTTAACTGCTCATTAGTTCATTTTTTGTTTACATATGACATTCGGTTTACATCAACTATTTACTGAATTGACAGCTGAATGTAAATTTCCTCTGTCCATCAGTTCGTTTTAGTCTCAGTCTAGTTGTAGTGTCAAACAGCCCTTGGGTTACTGTTTCATGTGGCACTTCTGCTTCATTCTTCTTTCTTGGTTATTTCTACTATTATATACCTATTTACATGGTTGTTTTGTTTTTATAAAATCTGATAACATACACTTACGTTAGGTGACATCTTGTGATGTTACATATACACCCTCTTTAAAATTGATCATTTGAAAAAATTTATTTTTTGTAAAATTATCAATTCATGTCAGTTTCTTAGTATACTTTAATAAAAAATTTTTCTTTTGTACTCTTTGATTTTTTAAACGTACTATTGGTGTATTACTCTAGTTTGGTTTTTTATCTAGTGATACAATTCTTAATTTACTAGTATTTTCAAGTTGCTTACTCTCTAAGTCATTTAACTACAATTGATCTTGTTTCTCAAGTTAACTATTCCCCGTCTTATTCACATTCTACTTTCTCATCACATATCTTTGCATTCGTGATTATCTTAATGGTTATTATAATTCATACCTCACAGATTCTTTCATAATATTCCTTGATACAATAAAACAATATAATTCCCTAACTGTTGTAGAGGTTTCGGAATCAGGGTGGCTCACTATGGCTAACATCCTCTGCCGTTCCTTACTACACATTCTCAGATTCAGAGGCATTACTCTTCTCTGTCTGAGAAAAAAATAAACATTGCACCTGGCAATAGTTGCACTATCACAACTCAAAAAAATATCACATATCATTCATATTCAATAATATAATATATTCACTATAATATTCAAGGTATCAGAGGTTTTCATTTAGATCACATTTCCATCTTTATACTTGCTAACATACTTTCTTTCTTACAGGTAATTACTTCCTTTAGACTTGATGTTTTTCAGCTATGCTTTTATCAGCTATATAGTTACTTATGTACTAGTTAACAATTTGCGTTGGTTCGTTTAAATATTCTTAAGATTATACACTTGTTTTGATGCTTATAGTACTTATGCATTTGGTTTGTTCTACAATATTTTTGTTTTCACAATAGTCCATTAAATCTTTCTTAACGAGTTATATTCATCCTGAATTCTCAGGGCTTACATTGTTTGTATACTAAATGGTTTTTTTGTTTGATGTTCTCTGACATATTCTGGTGATGTATAATATTTGATAATTGACAAACATTTTTCTTTCCTTTCATTCCATTATAACAATAGTTATCTTTACAATTAACACTCTTTGTTATTTTTCTTCTCTACTCCTTCAAGTGATGGTGGTTTTCACTTATTCTGGATGATTTTATAAACTATATACTATGCTGTAATTACAATTTCATTTGACAATATAATAACATACTAATATCTAATTTCATAGACATTCTTGGGGTTTACATGGTTTGTTTCACAAATATTATTTTTTTCTTTCCTTACATTCCATAATAATGTCCTTCTTTTACTTTACACACTTTGTTATACTGCCTCTCTACTCCTTCAAAGGTTAGTTGGGTGAACCTTTATTCTGGACGATTTAATTTAACATTTGAGTTTTATGAGAGGTATACGATAATCATTTTATAAACATTAATTTACATAGAATATCCATCTGGATACACATTTTTTCTCTAGGTATAGTACAGTAGTTGTATTTACAAGCCACTACTGGCTCTTTGTGACATAATAGATGTCTTTTTCTTATTAAATCATTTGATTGACATTATATAATTTTCTATCCCTTGGTGTGATAGATCTGGTAAATTTTCACCAGTAACAAATGGTTTGGGCTTACATCTTAAATCTACACACTTTTGTAACTTGATAAGGCAAATTGACTAGTTATAGTTAATTAGTTACCTTCAACATTTTGTAGCTTAACAACAAATGAGTTTGTTTATAGTAGTGGTTTTTTAAATATATATATTTTATCTTTTATACCCTAAACGTTCGGGTGAGAAATGTTGCTTACTATTACATATTATCCGTCCTTAATATTAATCATTGTTTACTAATCGATATTCATGGGGTTATTTGTGCTCTTCCACTCTATTGGGTCTATAATTGGGGATATCTGACATATGTTCCGTACTAGTGGTTTTGGAGATACCTTCCTATCAGGCGGTTCTTCCACTTGGCGGCTACCAGATAGTCGTTGGCTCCCCGTTTCCTTGCCTTCTTCCTCTCATCATCCTTGGTATTCCTGTATCCATTGTACTCTGGGCCTTGGCTATTATTGATATCTAGCCCTTCTTCTAATCCGGGTTGACCTTTGTTCTCCTGGTTGGACTCTTCCACCGCTTGGTCCCTCTTCTTCCGCACTTCCCTTATTCTTTGGGCGTACCCTTCAATGAGCTGGTCCAGTCGTTCTTGATCATTTTCCTTCTCCCTGTGAAGCTTCTTTCTTCTAGGAATATTCGCCTTAAATACCTCATTGTTTATGACCTTCTCCGTCATAACATAGTCAATGGCATGTAACGTTGTTTTAATCGTTCCGTCATCTGGGTCATTAATTAAATGGTTTAATGATCGGTTATGCATTAAGGAATCGATTGATTTTGTTTGGTGTATTTTATTTGGTGGTATATTTAATTTAATCGGATTCTTATTTAATTTTTTACCCACGGTTTTATGGTGATTTATTTTTAATATTTTTATGAAGTCTTGCTTATACTTCTCCCCGTTGATTCTGGCTCTATGACGAATAATTGGGTTGTCCACGAAGTTAATTAATCCACTCCTAGTCATTTCTAACATTTCCTTTGTAATCCTTGTCTTCTTAGAGCGTATTATTCTTTTTATCTTTGTCTCTTTCTCTCCTGTCTTCTTAATTATCTTGTTCCTTACATTTTTAATGATAGTTTCTTTATGCTGAATGTTCTCTTCATTCCTATGGTGTGTATCCTCAGGCACCAATGCTTTCGAGTCTTCTTTATCCTCAGTTTGTTTATCAGTGTCTTTGAATTGTATACTTAATTCTTCCATGGATTCATCATTTGATACTTCTCCTATCTCTGAGTTGTCATCGTCCTTTCCTTCTTCATTATTCTCCGGCTCTGGACTCCTTTGTTCCATGTTTTTGTCTTCGGATACCTTCCGTTCTTCTCCCCACTTCCGGTTATTCATGTCATCCATTTTTTTTGCTAATTTTCATTAAGGTGGTGTTCAATTCTTTTCTAATGGCTTGACGGTTATCGTCGATTTTACTGTTCAGCGCGTCCATAGATTTATGAGTATTGTCAATCCTTTTGTTTAGGTCCTCCTTCAGCGATTCCATATTTTTACTTAGTGATTCCATATTTCTATTTAAGTCCCGATGGTCCTCCCTTATCGACTCTATATTTCTATTTAACACCTCGACATTCCTTTGATTTTCTTCCCGGGATTTCTTACCATCTTCCCTTAAAGTTCGATTATCTTCCTTCAATGCTTCCATATTTTTCTTCATCGAGTCATTATTTTTCGTCATCTGTTCCATCATTCTCATCATCATACTCTCCATCCTCGTCCCTTCTGCTGTTTTGTTCGGTTGGTCGCTGGCTATTATTTCCATCTCTGGTTCTACATGAGGTATTTCGTCGGTACTAGTTTCGATATTATTGATTGTAATAACTTCCATCTCGTCTGTGGGTTGCTCTTCGTATGTATCTACCTCCCGTTGCATCTCTCCTACCCTACTGTCCTTATATCTTGTATCGTATTGGTGGGTGTGCGGCATGTTAATTTTTTCGTGTCTACCGGGCTGATATAAAATATAAAAAATTTATTTAATATTTTTTTAAGCCACACTAGTTGGTGCGCCAATTTATAACGGTATGAATAACGGGGTTCTTCCTATATTGTTAAAGCCCCACGTTGGGTGCCAATTTATAACGGTCAATGAGATTAGGGTTTTATTGTTTATTATTATAATCAAATTTACGTTACGTTTAAGTTAACTTGAAAGAAAATAAATGTGTGGTTATTTAAACTTATATTCGTGGTTAAAATATTAAAAGTCTCGTTAAAGCAAAGCTCAACTATGTGTGAAGTATTCTTTTGAGATAACTCAATGTTGAGAATGGTTGTTTCTAATTGAAGGTTACTAATGTAGTAAAGTAATTTAAAATAAAACATTCAAAGTTACTCACAGTGTTTACAATGGTTTAATTATACTTGTTTAAAAAAAATCCCCTTGTATTAAATAAATAAAATAGTGAGGTTGATTATACTTAAGTGCTAGATTAACTTAAGTTAAAACATGAAGTATAGCAGTTGGTTGCTTGATAATAGTTCTCGTCTGGTTGAAACTGGTAGTAAAAACTTCTTCTCCAGATTGCAGGTAGTCTGAGTATGTCACGTCTCGTAAAGTCTGGACAATATCATAAACAAATATATGCTTTTACGTACCTGATTGTGTTTACTAGAAGTTCACTAAACTGTCAACTCAGCTTACAATCACCAACTCCCTTTGGTTGCAAGGTTAGGTTACCTTGTTTATTAATTAGTGGGCGCCACACGGATTTATTCAGGGAAAATCCCGTGTAAAACCCACACATAAAAATTACTGGATGATTAGAAAATTTAAAATAGTTGAGTACCACCTTGTGGCGATGCTATTCCAATATGTTAAACACAACAGAAGGTTGTTTAAGCTTGTTAAAAGAAAATATTCAATTATCCTATAGAAATAAATCAAAATCAGGTGATGCTGTTAATAATGGGTTTATTTACACCCTTATAGAGAATTCAAAAACAAATATAATGCAAACATACAAAGTTGTACAATTAAAAGTCAGTTATTATATGCCTTACACGGCTTGCTCAGAACATGAATTATAAATCTGGTTAAGTCCAGATGCTATTTATTTTTAATATTAAAATTATGATAATCTCAGTAGTACAAAGTTGTACAATTAAAAGTCAGTTATTATATGACTTATACGGCTTGCTCAGAACATGAATTATAAATCTGGTTAAGTCCAGATGCTATTTATTTTTAATATTAAAGTTATGATAATCTCAGTAGTACAAAGTTGTACAATTAAAAGTCAGTTATTATATGCCTTATACGGCTTGCTCAGAACATGAATTATAAATCTGGTTAAGTCCAGATGCTATTTATTTTTAATATTAAATTTATGATAATCTCAGTAGTACAAAGTTGTACAATTAAAAGTCAGTTATTATATGCCTTACACGGCTTGCTCAGAACATGAATTATAAATCTGGTTAAGTCCAGATGCTATTTATTTTTAATATTAAAGTTATGATAATCTCAGTAGTACAAAGTTGTACAATTAAAAGTCAGTTATTATATGCCTTACACGGCTTGCTCAGAACATGAATTATAAATCTGGTTAAGTCCAGATGCTATTTATTTTTAATATTAAAATTATGATAATCTCAGTAGTACAAAGTTGTACAATTAAAAGTCAGTTATTATATGCCTTATACGGCTTGCTCAGAACATGAATTATAAATCTGGTTAAGTCCAGATGCTATTTATTTTTAACAGTAAAATTATGATTATCTCAGTTGTGAATTCTTTGAGACACGAAAGAAAACAATTATGCCTACACAATATCCAATAATCCTTTTGACATAAAATTGATCAACAAAGTTTTAGGTTACTTTCGCAAAGTAAACAAAATTAAAAAAAAAACGATCTGTTGAAAGATCGCACGTTTCATCAACGCTTGCTTTTTTAGTGACAATATTTATCAAGTGAGAACCCTTACAACTAACATATAGCTTAATTACTAATAACAAATTTGTATAATAAATTGAGACGTGGTGTAATCTTAAAAAATGTTTTTGTGTTTTGCGTCAGTACAGGTTATTGTTGAAAAAAGTACAGGTTATGGCGCTCAGATCAAGATTAGTAAGGATTGCACTGTTACCTTCTGAGTTTTAATTATTTAATTAAAACTTATTAATCACTTCAGTAATCGGATTATAATGATTACTGGGTTTCGGCACTAAACTCGCACAAGAACAGAATAATGCGATCCTCTTCTGATTAAAATGGATCGTGAATAATAACAATAAATTATTTTCTGTTCGTTATTCCCGCACAAAATTAAAATGATACTGCACTTAATCACTGTTGTTTGTTGTAGGTGAACTCGAAGTAGTCGTTTCTTGTTGTTGAACTATTGGTTCCAATGTACTATGTAAATGACGCTAAGTGTTATTAAAAAATGTAGAGATGACGGGCACACGTCTGTGCTACACGCTAGTCAGTAAAGGTCTCTCTCAAAATTCGCTGTTTCGTCTTTATATACCCCCTTCTTTGAACGGCCTTAGGTAAAAATGTTAATTACTAACTAATTTTCTGATTGGCTTTGGTAGGTGTGTCGGTGTGACGTGTCACTTTTTGGCAGTTGATAACGGCTTTTTCTAACCGTCAAATGTTGCGGTGACAGCTCGTTGTCGTTTTTTTGTTATTATTCTTAAACAGTTTCCCGATGTACATTTTTAGAATGATGCTAACATCTCTCCCGCACTAAATACAGTTGCGATTGGGTTAATATTACTATCAAATTAAAGATTGTTTGTTTTCCTTTAATTTGATATCACTCGTTCTCGAATTACTTTCACTTTGACCGACATTGTTATAAAACCAACGTTCGGGTACATCACTTTCACTGTTGTCTGCTATTTCTGAGTCGCCGATTTTACACTTTTGGTTAATATTGCTTGTGTTCACATAACATTTTATTAATCAAATGTTTATGTGCGAACACCATTAATGCTGTACTGACATTTTTTGCTGACCATTACTTGTACACCTAAACTCTATACATTGTAATGAATGATCCTACTGACTATGACATTTCGTTTTATGCTAATTCGTTTTAAACTACTATTTAACAATTAAAATTATGATTAAACCTATTGTTTTACTAATATTTTTTGTTATGTCAAGGCATAACCATAGTTCTGTGTATTTTAGTTTACACTTGTGCTAATCCTCAATAGCCAATTTACTGACTAATGTTTGGTCTCAGCTTGCTAAGACATATCGCCTACATTGAAATTTGGCCTTAATAATGCCTATTGGTTCTCAATTCGGTAAATTGTGGAGACATCTTATTTGTATAAGATTCTCTCTTATAAATAGTTCTCTTTTCTAACAAGTATATTTGATGCTGAAATACATCTTAGTTCTCACTATGTAGCCATTGTTAACATTAGTTTTGGCATTCATAATCTACTGGTCATTGTCACATCTATTATCAGCAAAATGCTAATTCTGCTTTCACAGTATTTAACTGCTCATTAGTTCATTTTTTGTTTACATATGACATTCGGTTTACATCAACTATTTACTGAATTGACAGCTGAATGTAAATTTCCTCTGTCCATCAGTTCGTTTTAGTCTCAGTCTAGTTGTAGTGTCAAACAGCCCTTGGGTTACTGTTTCATGTGGCACTTCTGCTTCATTCTTCTTTCTTGGTTATTTCTACTATTATATACCTATTTACATGGTTGTTTTGTTTTTATAAAATCTGATAACATACACTTACGTTAGGTGACATCTTGTGATGTTACATATACACCCTCTTTAAAATTGATCATTTGAAAAAATTTATTTTTTGTAAAATTATCAATTCATGTCAGTTTCTTAGTATACTTTAATAAAAAATTTTTCTTTTGTACTCTTTGATTTTTTAAACGTACTATTGGTGTATTACTCTAGTTTGGTTTTTTATCTAGTGATACAATTCTTAATTTACTAGTATTTTCAAGTTGCTTACTCTCTAAGTCATTTAACTACAATTGATCTTGTTTCTCAAGTTAACTATTCCCCGTCTTATTCACATTCTACTTTCTCATCACATATCTTTGCATTCGTGATTATCTTAATGGTTATTATAATTCATACCTCACAGATTCTTTCATAATATTCCTTGATACAATAAAACAATATAATTCCCTAACTGTTGTAGAGGTTTCGGAATCAGGGTGGCTCAGTATGGCTAACATCCTCTGCCGTTCCTTACTACACATTCTCAGATTCAGAGGCATTACTCTTCTCTGTCTGAGAAAAAAATAAACATTGCACCTGGCAATAGTTGCACTATCACAACTCAAAAAAATATCACATATCATTCATATTCAATAATATAATATATTCACTATAATATTCAAGGTATCAGAGGTTTTCATTTAGATCACATTTCCATCTTTATACTTGCTAACATACTTTCTTTCTTACAGGTAATTACTTCCTTTAGACTTGATGTTTTTCAGCTATGCTTTTATCAGCTATATAGTTACTTATGTACTAGTTAACAATTTGCGTTGGTTCGTTTAAATATTCTTAAGATTATACACTTGTTTTGATGCTTATAGTACTTATGCATTTGGTTTGTTCTACAATATTTTTGTTTTCACAATAGTCCATTAAATCTTTCTTAACGAGTTATATTCATCCTGAATTCTCAGGGCTTACATTGTTTGTATACTAAATGGTTTTTTTGTTTGATGTTCTCTGACATATTCTGGTGATGTATAATATTTGATAATTGACAAACATTTTTCTTTCCTTTCATTCCATT
This sequence comes from Magicicada septendecula, assembly GCA_034769895.1. Classification (NCBI taxonomy): domain Eukaryota; kingdom Metazoa; phylum Arthropoda; class Insecta; order Hemiptera; family Cicadidae; genus Magicicada; species Magicicada septendecula. The sequence continues at coordinate 641,393,469 of CM068367.1, forward strand.
ATAACAATAGTTATCTTTACAATTAACACTCTTTGTTATTTTTCTTCTCTACTCCTTCAAGTGATGGTGGTTTTCACTTATTCTGGATGATTTTATAAACTATATACTATGCTGTAATTACAATTTCATTTGACAATATAATAACATACTAATATCTAATTTCATAGACATTCTTGGGGTTTACATGGTTTGTTTCACAAATATTATTTTTTTCTTTCCTTACATTCCATAATAATGTCCTTCTTTTACTTTACACACTTTGTTATACTGCCTCTCTACTCCTTCAAAGGTTAGTTGGGTGAACCTTTATTCTGGACGATTTAATTTAACATTTGAGTTTTATGAGAGGTATACGATAATCATTTTATAAACATTAATTTACATAGAATATCCATCTGGATACACATTTTTTCTCTAGGTATAGTACAGTAGTTGTATTTACAAGCCACTACTGGCTCTTTGTGACATAATAGATGTCTTTTTCTTATTAAATCATTTGATTGACATTATATAATTTTCTATCCCTTGGTGTGATAGATCTGGTAAATTTTCACCAGTAACAAATGGTTTGGGCTTACATCTTAAATCTACACACTTTTGTAACTTGATAAGGCAAATTGACTAGTTATAGTTAATTAGTTACCTTCAACATTTTGTAGCTTAACAACAAATGAGTTTGTTTATAGTAGTGGTTTTTTAAATATATATATTTTATCTTTTATACCCTAAACGTTCGGGTGAGAAATGTTGCTTACTATTACATATTATCCGTCCTTAATATTAATCATTGTTTACTAATCGATATTCATGGGGTTATTTGTGCTCTTCCACTCTATTGGGTCTATAATTGGGGATATCTGACATATGTTCCGTACTAGTGGTTTTGGAGATACCTTCCTATCAGGCGGTTCTTCCACTTGGCGGCTACCAGATAGTCGTTGGCTCCCCGTTTCCTTGCCTTCTTCCTCTCATCATCCTTGGTATTCCTGTATCCATTGTACTCTGGGCCTTGGCTATTATTGATATCTAGCCCTTCTTCTAATCCGGGTTGACCTTTGTTCTCCTGGTTGGACTCTTCCACCGCTTGGTCCCTCTTCTTCCGCACTTCCCTTATTCTTTGGGCGTACCCTTCAATGAGCTGGTCCAGTCGTTCTTGATCATTTTCCTTCTCCCTGTGAAGCTTCTTTCTTCTAGGAATATTCGTCTTAAATACCTCATTGTTTATGACCTTCTCCGTCATAACATAGTCAATGGCATGTAACGTTGTTTTAATCGTTCCGTCATCTGGGTCATTAATTAAATGGTTTAATGATCGGTTATGCATTAAGGAATCGATTGATTTTGTTTGGTGTATTTTATTTGGTGGTATATTTAATTTAATCGGATTCTTATTTAATTTTTTACCCACGGTTTTATGGTGATTTATTTTTAATATTTTTATGAAGTCTTGCTTATACTTCTCCCCGTTGATTCTGGCTCTATGACGAATAATTGGGTTGTCCACGAAGTTAATTAATCCACTCCTAGTCATTTCTAACATTTCCTTTGTAATCCTTGTCTTCTTAGAGTGTATTATTCTTTTTATCTTTGTCTCTTTCTCTCCTGTCTTCTTAATTATCTTGTTCCTTACATTTTTAATGATAGTTTCTTTATGCTGAATGTTCTCTTCATTCCTATGGTGTGTATCCTCAGGCACCAATGCTTTCGAGTCTTCTTTATCCTCAGTTTGTTTATCAGTGTCTTTGAATTGTATACTTAATTCTTCCATGGATTCATCATTTGATACTTCTCCTATCTCTGAGTTGTCATCGTCCTTTCCTTCTTCATTATTCTCCGGCTCTGGACTCCTTTGTTCCATGTTTTTGTCTTCGGATACCTTCCGTTCTTCTCCCCACTTCCGGTTATTCATGTCATCCATTTTTTTTGCTAATTTTCATTAAGGTGGTGTTCAATTCTTTTCTAATGGCTTGACGGTTATCGTCGATTTTACTGTTCAGCGCGTCCATAGATTTATGAGTATTGTCAATCCTTTTGTTTAGGTCCTCCTTCAGCGATTCCATATTTTTACTTAGTGATTCCATATTTCTATTTAAGTCCCGATGGTCCTCCCTTATCGACTCTATATTTCTATTTAACACCTCGACATTCCTTTGATTTTCTTCCCGGGATTTCTTACCATCTTCCCTTAAAGTTCGATTATCTTCCTTCAATGCTTCCATATTTTTCTTCATCGAGTCATTATTTTTCGTCATCTGTTCCATCATTCTCATCATCATACTCTCCATCCTCGTCCCTTCTGTTGTTTTGTTCGGTTGGTCGCTGGCTATTATTTCCATCTCTGGTTCTACATGAGGTATTTCGTCGGTACTAGTTTCGATATTATTGATTGTAATAACTTCCATCTCGTCTGTGGGTTGCTCTTCGTATGTATCTACCTCCCGTTGCATCTCTCCTACCCTACTGTCCTTATATCTTGTATCGTATTGGTGGGTGTGCGGCATGTTAATTTTTTCGTGTCTACCGGGCTGATATAAAATATAAAAAATTTATTTAATATTTTTTTAAGCCACACTAGTTGGTGCGCCAATTTATAACGGTATGAATAACGGGGTTCTTCCTATATTGTTAAAGCCCCACGTTGGGTGCCAATTTATAACGGTCAATGAGATTAGGGTTTTATTGTTTATTATTATAATCAAATTTACGTTACGTTTAAGTTAACTTGAAAGAAAATAAATGTGTGGTTATTTAAACTTATATTCGTGGTTAAAATATTAAAAGTCTCGTTAAAGCAAAGCTCAACTATGTGTGAAGTATTCTTTTGAGATAACTCAATGTTGAGAATGGTTGTTTCTAATTGAAGGTTACTAATGTAGTAAAGTAATTTAAAATAAAACATTCAAAGTTACTCACAGTGTTTACAATGGTTTAATTATACTTGTTTAAAAAAAATCCCCTTGTATTAAATAAATAAAATAGTGAGGTTGATTATACTTAAGTGCTAGATTAACTTAAGTTAAAACATGAAGTATAGCAGTTGGTTGCTTGATAATAGTTCTCGTCTGGTTGAAACTGGTAGTAAAAACTTCTTCTCCAGATTGCAGGTAGTCTGAGTATGTCACGTCTCGTAAAGTCTGGACAATATCATAAACAAATATATGCTTTTACGTACCTGATTGTGTTTACTAGAAGTTCACTAAACTGTCAACTCAGCTTACAATCACCAACTCCCTTTGGTTGCAAGGTTAGGTTACCTTGTTTATTAATTAGTGGGCGCCACACGGATTTATTCAGGGAAAATCCCGTGTAAAACCCACACATAAAAATTACTGGATGATTAGAAAATTTAAAATAGTTGAGTACCACCTTGTGGCGATGCTATTCCAATATGTTAAACACAACAGAAGGTTGTTTAAGCTTGTTAAAAGAAAATATTCAATTATCCTATAGAAATAAATCAAAATCAGGTGATGCTGTTAATAATGGGTTTATTTACACCCTTATAGAGAATTCAAAAACAAATATAATGCAAACATACAAAGTTGTACAATTAAAAGTCAGTTATTATATGCCTTACACGGCTTGCTCAGAACATGAATTATAAATCTGGTTAAGTCCAGATGCTATTTATTTTTAATATTAAAATTATGATAATCTCAGTAGTACAAAGTTGTACAATTAAAAGTCAGTTATTATATGACTTATACAGCTTGCTCAGAACATGAATTATAAATCTGGTTAAGTCCAGATGCTATTTATTTTTAATATTAAAGTTATGATAATCTCAGTAGTACAAAGTTGTACAATTAAAAGTCAGTTATTATATGCCTTATACGGCTTGCTCAGAACATGAATTATAAATCTGGTTAAGTCCAGATGCTATTTATTTTTAATATTAAATTTATGATAATCTCAGTAGTACAAAGTTGTACAATTAAAAGTCAGTTATTATATGCCTTACACGGCTTGCTCAGAACATGAATTATAAATCTGGTTAAGTCCAGATGCTATTTATTTTTAATATTAAAGTTATGATAATCTCAGTAGTACAAAGTTGTACAATTAAAAGTCAGTTATTATATGCCTTACATGGCTTGCTCAGAACATGAATTATAAATCTGGTTAAGTCCAGATGCTATTTATTTTTAATATTAAAGTTATGATAATCTCAGTAGTACAAAGTTGTACAATTAAAAGTCAGTTATTATATGCCTTACACGGCTTGCTCAGAACATGAATTATAAATCTGGTTAAGTCCAGATGCTATTTATTTTTAATATTAAAATTATGATAATCTCAGTAGTACAAAGTTGTACAATTAAAAGTCAGTTATTATATGCCTTATACGGCTTGCTCAGAACATGAATTATAAATCTGGTTAAGTCCAGATGCTATTTATTTTTAACAGTAAAATTATGATTATCTCAGTTGTGAATTCTTTGAGACACGAAAGAAAACAATTATGCCTACACAATATCCAATAATCCTTTTGACATAAAATTGATCAACAAAGTTTTAGGTTACTTTCGCAAAGTAAACAAAATTAAAAAAAAAACGATCTGTTGAAAGATCGCACGTTTCATCAACGCTTGCTTTTTTAGTGACAATATTTATCAAGTGAGAACCCTTACAACTAACATATAGCTTAATTACTAATAACAAATTTGTATAATAAATTGAGACGTGGTGTAATCTTAAAAAATGTTTTTGTGTTTTGCGTCAGTACAGGTTATTGTTGAAAAAAGTACAGGTTATGGCGCTCAGATCAAGATTAGTAAGGATTGCACTGTTACCTTCTGAGTTTTAATTATTTAATTAAAACTTATTAATCACTTCAGTAATCGGATTATAATGATTACTGGGTTTCGGCACTAAACTCGCACAAGAACAGAATAATGCGATCCTCTTCTGATTAAAATGGATCGTGAATAATAACAATAAATTATTTTCTGTTCGTTATTCCCGCACAAAATTAAAATGATACTGCACTTAATCACTGTTGTTTGTTGTAGGTGAACTCGAAGTAGTCGTTTCTTGTTGTTGAACTATTGGTTCCAATGTACTATGTAAATGACGCTAAGTGTTATTAAAAAATGTAGAGATGACGGGCACACGTCTGTGCTACACGCTAGTCAGTAAAGGTCTCTCTCAAAATTCGCTGTTTCGTCTTTATATACCCCCTTCTTTGAACGGCCTTAGGTAAAAATGTTAATTACTAACTAATTTTCTGATTGGCTTTGGTAGGTGTGTCGGTGTGACGTGTCACTTTTTGGCAGTTGATAACGGCTTTTTCTAACCGTCAAATGTTGCGGTGACAGCTCGTTGTCGTTTTTTTGTTATTATTCTTAAACAGTTTCCCGATGTACATTTTTAGAATGATGCTAACATCTCTCCCGCACTAAATACAGTTGCGATTGGGTTAATATTACTATCAAATTAAAGATTGTTTGTTTTCCTTTAATTTGATATCACTCGTTCTCGAATTACTTTCACTTTGACCGACATTGTTATAAAACCAACGTTCGGGTACATCACTTTCACTGTTGTCTGCTATTTCTGAGTCGCCGATTTTACACTTTTGGTTAATATTGCTTGTGTTCACATAACATTTTATTAATCAAATGTTTATGTGCGAACACCATTAATGCTGTACTGACATTTTTTGCTGACCATTACTTGTACACCTAAACTCTATACATTGTAATGAATGATCCTACTGACTATGACATTTCGTTTTATGCTAATTCGTTTTAAACTACTATTTAACAATTAAAATTATGATTAAACCTATTGTTTTACTAATATTTTTTGTTATGTCAAGGCATAACCATAGTTCTGTGTATTTTAGTTTACACTTGTGCTAATCCTCAATAGCCAATTTACTGACTAATGTTTGGTCTCAGCTTGCTAAGACATATCGCCTACATTGAAATTTGGCCTTAATAATGCCTATTGGTTCTCAATTCGGTAAATTGTGGAGACATCTTATTTGTATAAGATTCTCTCTTATAAATAGTTCTCTTTTCTAACAAGTATATTTGATGCTGAAATACATCTTAGTTCTCACTATGTAGCCATTGTTAACATTAGTTTTGGCATTCATAATCTACTGGTCATTGTCACATCTATTATCAGCAAAATGCTAATTCTGCTTTCACAGTATTTAACTGCTCATTAGTTCATTTTTTGTTTACATATGACATTCGGTTTACATCAACTATTTACTGAATTGACAGCTGAATGTAAATTTCCTCTGTCCATCAGTTCGTTTTAGTCTCAGTCTAGTTGTAGTGTCAAACAGCCCTTGGGTTACTGTTTCATGTGGCACTTCTGCTTCATTCTTCTTTCTTGGTTATTTCTACTATTATATACCTATTTACATGGTTGTTTTGTTTTTATAAAATCTGATAACATACACTTACGTTAGGTGACATCTTGTGATGTTACATATACACCCTCTTTAAAATTGATCATTTGAAAAAATTTATTTTTTGTAAAATTATCAATTCATGTCAGTTTCTTAGTATACTTTAATAAAAAATTTTTCTTTTGTACTCTTTGATTTTTTAAACGTACTATTGGTGTATTACTCTAGTTTGGTTTTTTATCTAGTGATACAATTCTTAATTTACTAGTATTTTCAAGTTGCTTACTCTCTAAGTCATTTAACTACAATTGATCTTGTTTCTCAAGTTAACTATTCCCCGTCTTATTCACATTCTACTTTCTCATCACATATCTTTGCATTCGTGATTATCTTAATGGTTATTATAATTCATACCTCACAGATTCTTTCATAATATTCCTTGATACAATAAAACAATATAATTCCCTAACTGTTGTAGAGGTTTCGGAATCAGGGTGGCTCACTATGGCTAACATCCTCTGCCGTTCCTTACTACACATTCTCAGATTCAGAGGCATTACTCTTCTCTGTCTGAGAAAAAAATAAACATTGCACCTGGCAATAGTTGCACTATCACAACTCAAAAAAATATCACATATCATTCATATTCAATAATATAATATATTCACTATAATATTCAAGGTATCAGAGGTTTTCATTTAGATCACATTTCCATCTTTATACTTGCTAACATACTTTCTTTCTTACAGGTAATTACTTCCTTTAGACTTGATGTTTTTCAGCTATGCTTTTATCAGCTATATAGTTACTTATGTACTAGTTAACAATTTGCGTTGGTTCGTTTAAATATTCTTAAGATTATACACTTGTTTTGATGCTTATAGTACTTATGCATTTGGTTTGTTCTACAATATTTTTGTTTTCACAATAGTCCATTAAATCTTTCTTAACGAGTTATATTCATCCTGAATTCTCAGGGCTTACATTGTTTGTATACTAAATGGTTTTTTTGTTTGATGTTCTCTGACATATTCTGGTGATGTATAATATTTGATAATTGACAAACATTTTTCTTTCCTTTCATTCCATTATAACAATAGTTATCTTTACAATTAACACTCTTTGTTATTTTTCTTCTCTACTCCTTCAAGTGATGGTGGTTTTCACTTATTCTGGATGATTTTATAAACTATATACTATGCTGTAATTACAATTTCATTTGACAATATAATAACATACTAATATCTAATTTCATAGACATTCTTGGGGTTTACATGGTTTGTTTCACAAATATTATTTTTTTCTTTCCTTACATTCCATAATAATGTCCTTCTTTTACTTTACACACTTTGTTATACTGCCTCTCTACTCCTTCAAAGGTTAGTTGGGTGAACCTTTATTCTGGACGATTTAATTTAACATTTGAGTTTTATGAGAGGTATACGATAATCATTTTATAAACATTAATTTACACAGAATATCCATCTGGATACACATTTTTTCTCTAGGTATAGTACAGTAGTTGTATTTACAAGCCACTACTGGCTCTTTGTGACATAATAGATGTCTTTTTCTTATTAAATCATTTGATTGACATTATATAATTTTCTATCCCTTGGTGTGATAGATCTGGTAAATTTTCACCAGTAACAAATGGTTTGGGCTTACATCTTAAATCTACACACTTTTGTAACTTGATAAGGCAAATTGACTAGTTATAGTTAATTAGTTACCTTCAACATTTTGTAGCTTAACAACAAATGAGTTTGTTTATAGTAGTGGTTTTTTAAATATATATATTTTATCTTTTATACCCTAAACGTTCGGGTGAGAAATGTTGCTTACTATTACATATTATCCGTCCTTAATATTAATCATTGTTTACTAATCGATATTCATGGGGTTATTTGTGCTCTTCCACTCTATTGGGTCTATAATTGGGGATATCTGACATATGTTCCGTACTAGTGGTTTTGGAGATACCTTCCTATCAGGCGGTTCTTCCACTTGGCGGCTACCAGATAGTCGTTGGCTCCCCGTTTCCTTGCCTTCTTCCTCTCATCATCCTTGGTATTCCTGTATCCATTGTACTCTGGGCCTTGGCTATTATTGATATCTAGCCCTTCTTCTAATCCGGGTTGACCTTTGTTCTCCTGGTTGGACTCTTCCACCGCTTGGTCCCTCTTCTTCCGCACTTCCCTTATTCTTTGGGCGTACCCTTCAATGAGCTGGTCCAGTTGTTCTTGATCATTTGCCTTCTCCCTGTGAAGCTTCTTTCTTCTAGGAATATTCGCCTTAAATACCTCATTGTTTATGACCTTCTCCGTCATAACATAGTCAATGGCATGTAACGTTGTTTTAATCGTTCCGTCATCTGGGTCATTAATTAAATGGTTTAATGATCGGTTATGCATTAAGGAATCGATTGATTTTGTTTGGTGTATTTTATTTGGTGGTATATTTAATTTAATCGGATTCTTATTTAATTTTTTACCCACGGTTTTATGGTGATTTATTTTTAATATTTTTATGAAGTCTTGCTTATACTTCTCCCCGTTGATTCTGGCTCTATGACGAATAATTGGGTTGTCCACGAAGTTAATTAATCCACTCCTAGTCATTTCTAACATTTCCTTTGTAATCCTTGTCTTCTTAGAGCGTATTATTCTTTTTATCTTTGTCTCTTTCTCTCCTGTCTTCTTAATTATCTTGTTCCTTACATTTTTAATGATAGTTTCTTTATGCTGAATGTTCTCTTCATTCCTATGGTGTGTATCCTCAGGCACCAATGCTTTCGAGTCTTCTTTATCCTCAGTTTGTTTATCAGTGTCTTTGAATTGTATACTTAATTCTTCCATGGATTCATCATTTGATACTTCTCCTATCTCTGAGTTGTCATCGTCCTTTCCTTCTTCATTATTCTCCGGCTCTGGACTCCTTTGTTCCATGTTTTTGTCTTCGGATACCTTCCGTTCTTCTCCCCACTTCCGGTTATTCATGTCATCCATTTTTTTGCTAATTTTCATTAAGGTGGTGTTCAATTCTTTTCTAATGGCTTGACGGTTATCGTCGATTTTACTGTTCAGCGCGTCCATAGATTTATGAGTATTGTCAATCCTTTTGTTTAGGTCCTCCTTCAGCGATTCCATATTTTTACTTAGTGATTCCATATTTCTATTTAAGTCCCGATGGTCCTCCCTTATCGACTCTATATTTCTATTTAACACCTCAACATTCCTTTGATTTTCTTCCCGGGATTTCTTACCATCTTCCCTTAAAGTTCGATTATCTTCCTTCAATGCTTCCATATTTTTGTTCATCGAGTCATTATTTTTCGTCATCTGTTCCATCATTCTCATCATCATATCCTCGTCCCTTCTGTTGTTTTGTTCGGTTGGTCGCTGGCTATTATTTCCATCTCTGGTTCTACATGAGGTATTTCGTCGGTACTAGTTTCGATATTATTGATTGTAATAACTTCCATCTCGTCTGTGGGTTGCTCTTCGTATGTATCTACCTCCCGTTGCATCTCTCCTACCCTACTGTCCTTATATCTTGTATCGTATTGGTGGGTGTGCGGCATGTTAATTTTTTCGTGTCTACCGGGCTGATATAAAATATAAAAAATTTATTTAATATTTTTTTAAACCACACTAGTTGGTGCGCCAATTTATAACGGTATGAATAACGGGGTTCTTCCTATATTGTTAAAGCCCCACGTTGGGTGCCAATTTATAACGGTCAATGAGATTAGGGTTTTATTGTTTATTATTATAATCAAATTTACGTTACGTTTAAGTTAACTTGAAAGAAAATAAATGTGTGGTTATTTAAACTTATATTCGTGGTTAAAATATTAAAAGTCTCGTTAAAGCAAAGCTCAACTATGTGTGAAGTATTCTTTTGAGATAACTCAATGTTGAGAATGGTTGTTTCTAATTGAAGGTTACTAATGTAGTAAAGTAATTTAAAATAAAACATTCAAAGTTACTCACAGTGTTTACAATGGTTTAATTATACTTGTTTAAAAAAAATCCCCTTGTATTAAATAAATAAAATAGTGAGGTTGATTATACTTAAGTGCTAGATTAACTTAAGTTAAAACATGAAGTATAGCAGTTGGTTGCTTGATAATAGTTCTCGTCTGGTTGAAACTGGTAGTAAAAACTTCTTCTCCAGATTGCAGGTAGTCTGAGTATGTCACGTCTCATAAAGTCTGGACAATATCATAAACAAATATATGCTTTTACGTACCTGATTGTGTTTACTAGAAGTTCACTAAACTGTCAACTCAGCTTACAATCACCAACTCCCTTTGGTTGCAAGGTTAGGTTACCTTGTTTATTAATTAGTGGGCGCCACACGGATTTATTCAGGGAAAATCCCGTGTAAAACCCACACATAAAAATTACTGGATGATTAGAAAATTTAAAATAGTTGAGTACCACCTTGTGGCGATGCTATTCCAATATGTTAAACACAACAGAAGGTTGTTTAAGCTTGTTAAAAGAAAATATTCAATTATCCTATAGAAATAAATCAAAATCAGGTGATGCTGTTAATAATGGGTTTATTTACACCCTTATAGAGAATTCAAAAACAAATATAATGCAAACATACAAAGTTGTACAATTAAAAGTCAGTTATTATATGCCTTACACGGCTTGCTCAGAACATGAATTATAAATCTGGTTAAGTCCAGATGCTATTTATTTTTAATATTAAAATTATGATAATCTCAGTAGTACAAAGTTGTACAATTAAAAGTCAGTTATTATATGCCTTTTACGGCTTGCTCAGAACATGAATTATAAATCTGGTTAAGTCCAGATGCTATTTATTTTTAATATTAAAGTTATGATAATCTCAGTAGTACAAAGTTGTACAATTAAAAGTCAGTTATTATATGCCTTATACGGCTTGCTCAGAACATGAATTATAAATCTGGTTAAGTCCAGATGCTATTTATTTTTAATATTAAAGTTATGATAATCTCAGTAGTACAAAGTTGTACAATTAAAAGTCAGTTATTATATGCCTTACACGGCTTGCTCAGAACATGAATTATAAATCTGGTTAAGTCCAGATGCTATTTATTTTTAATATTAAAGTTATGATAATCTCAGTAGTACAAAGTTGTACAATTAAAAGTCAGTTATTATATGCCTTACACGGCTTGCTCAGAACATGAATTATAAATCTGGTTAAGTCCAGATGCTATTTATTTTTAATATTAAAATTATGATAATCTCAGTAGTACAAAGTTGTACAATTAAAAGTCAGTTATTATATGCCTTATACGGCTTGCTCAGAACATGAATTATAAATCTGGTTAAGTCCAGATGCTATTTATTTTTAACAGTAAAATTATGATTATCTCAGTTGTGAATTCTTTGAGACACGAAAGAAAACAATTATGCCTACACAATATCCAATAATCCTTTTGACATAAAATTGATCAACAAAGTTTTAGGTTACTTTCGCAAAGTAAACAAAATTAAAAAAAAAACGATCTGTTGAAAGATCGCACGTTTCATCAACGCTTGCTTTTTTAGTGACAATATTTATCAAGTGAGAACCCTTACAACTAACATATAGCTTAATTACTAATAACAAATTTGTATAATAAATTGAGACGTGGTGTAATCTTAAAAAATGTTTTTGTGTTTTGCGTCAGTACAGGTTATTGTTGAAAAAAGTACAGGTTATGGCGCTCAGATCAAGATTAGTAAGGATTGCACTGTTACCTTCTGAGTTTTAATTATTTAATTAAAACTTATTAATCACTTCAGTAATCGGATTATAATGATTACTGGGTTTCGGCACTAAACTCGCACAAGAACAGAATAATGCGATCCTCTTCTGATTAAAATGGATCGTGAATAATAACAATAAATTATTTTCTGTTCGTTATTCCCGCACAAAATTAAAATGATACTGCACTTAATCACTGTTGTTTGTTGTAGGTGAACTCGAAGTAGTCGTTTCTTGTTGTTGAACTATTGGTTCCAATGTACTATGTAAATGACGCTAAGTGTTATTAAAAAATGTAGAGATGACGGGCACACGTCTGTGCTACACGCTAGTCAGTAAAGGTCTCTCTCAAAATTCGCTGTTTCGTCTTTATATACCCCCTTCTTTGAACGGCCTTAGGTAAAAATGTTAATTACTAACTAATTTTCTGATTGGCTTTGGTAGGTGTGTCGGTGTGACGTGTCACTTTTTGGCAGTTGATAACGGCTTTTTCTAACCGTCAAATGTTGCGGTGACAGCTCGTTGTCGTTTTTTTGTTATTATTCTTAAACAGTTTCCCGATGTACATTTTTAGAATGATGCTAACATCTCTCCCGCACTAAATACAGTTGCGATTGGGTTAATATTACTATCAAATTAAAGATTGTTTGTTTTCCTTTAATTTGATATCACTCGTTCTCGAATTACTTTCACTTTGACCGACATTGTTATAAAACCAACGTTCGGGTACATCACTTTCACTGTCGTCTGCTATTTCTGAGTCGCCGATTTTACACTTTTGGTTAATATTGCTTGTGTTCACATAACATTTTATTAATCAAATGTTTATGTGCGAACACCATTAATGCTGTACTGACATTTTTTGCTGAACATTACTTGTACACCTAAACTCTATACATTGTAATGAATGATCCTACTGACTATGACATTTCGTTTTATGCTAATTCGTTTTAAACTACTATTTAACAATTAAAATTATGATTAAACCTATTGTTTTACTAATATTTTTTGTTATGTCAAGGCATAACCATAGTTCTGTGTATTTTAGTTTACACTTGTGCTAATCCTCAATAGCCAATTTACTGACTAATGTTTGGTCTCAGCTTGCTAAGACATATCGCCTACATTGAAATTTGGCCTTAATAATGCCTATTGGTTCTCAATTCGGTAAATTGTGGAGACATCTTATTTGTATAAGATTCTCTCTTATAAATAGTTCTCTTTTCTAACAAGTATATTTGATGCTGAAATACATCTTAGTTCTCACTATGTAGCCATTGTTAACATTAGTTTTGGCATTCATAATCTACTGGTCATTGTCACATCTATTATCAGCAAAATGCTAATTCTGCTTTCACAGTATTTAACTGCTCATTAGTTCATTTTTTGTTTACATATGACATTCGGTTTACATCAACTATTTACTGAATTGACAGCTGAATGTAAATTTCCTCTGTCCATCAGTTCGTTTTAGTCTCAGTCTAGTTGTAGTGTCAAACAGCCCTTGGGTTACTGTTTCATGTGGCACTTCTGCTTCATTCTTCTTTCTTGGTTATTTCTACTATTATATACCTATTTACATGGTTGTTTTGTTTTTATAAAATCTGATAACATACACTTACGTTAGGTGACATCTTGTGATGTTACATATACACCCTCTTTAAAATTGATCATTTGAAAAAATTTATTTTTTGTAAAATTATCAATTCATGTCAGTTTCTTAGTATACTTTAATAAAAAATTTTTCTTTTGTACTCTTTGATTTTTTAAACGTACTATTGGTGTATTACTCTAGTTTGGTTTTTTATCTAGTGATACAATTCTTAATTTACTAGTATTTTCAAGTTGCTTACTCTCTAAGTCATTTAACTACAATTGATCTTGTTTCTCAAGTTAACTATTCCCCGTCTTATTCACATTCTACTTTCTCATCACATATCTTTGCATTCGTGATTATCTTAATGGTTATTATAATTCATACCTCACAGATTCTTTCATAATATTCCTTGATACAATAAAACAATATAATTCCCTAACTGTTGTAGAGGTTTCGGAATCAGGGTGGCTCACTATGGCTAACATCCTCTGCCGTTCCTTACTACACATTCTCAGATTCAGAGGCATTACTCTTCTCTGTCTGAGAAAAAAATAAACATTGCACCTGGCAATAGTTGCACTATCACAACTCAAAAAAATATCACATATCATTCATATTCAATAATATAATATATTCACTATAATATTCAAGGTATCAGAGGTTTTCATTTAGATCACATTTCCATCTTTATACTTGCTAACATACTTTCTTTCTTACAGGTAATTACTTCCTTTAGACTTGATGTTTTTCAGCTATGCTTTTATCAGCTATATAGTTACTTATGTACTAGTTAACAATTTGCGTTGGTTCGTTTAAATATTCTTAAGATTATACACTTGTTTTGATGCTTATAGTACTTATGCATTTGGTTTGTTCTACAATATTTTTGTTTTCACAATAGTCCATTAAATCTTTCTTAACGAGTTATATTCATCCTGAATTCTCAGGGCTTACATTTTTGTATACTAAATGGTTTTTTTGTTTGATGTTCTCTGACATATTCTGGTGATGTATAATATTTGATAATTGACAAACATTTTTCTTTCCTTTCATTCCATTATAACAATAGTTATCTTTACAATTAACACTCTTTGTTATTTTTCTTCTCTACTCCTTCAAGTGATGGTGGTTTTCACTTATTCTGGATGATTTTATAAACTATATACTATGCTGTAATTACAATTTCATTTGACAATATAATAACATACTAATATCTAATTTCATAGACATTCTTGAGGTTTACATGGTTTGTTTCACAAATATTATTTTTTTCTTTCCTTACATTCCATAATAATGTCCTTCTTTTACTTTACACACTTTGTTATACTGCCTCTCTACTCCTTCAAAGGTTAGTTGGGTGAACCTTTATTCTGGACGATTTAATTTAACATTTGAGTTTTATGAGAGGTATACGATAATCATTTTATAAACATTAATTTACATAGAATATCCATCTGGATACACATTTTTTCTCTAGGTATAGTACAGTAGTTGTATTTACAAGCCACTACTGGCTCTTTGTGACATAATAGATGTCTTTTTCTTATTAAATCATTTGATTGACATTATATAATTTTCTATCCCTTGGTGTGATAGATCTGGTAAATTTTCACCAGTAACAAATGGTTTGGGCTTACATCTTAAATCTACACACTTTTGTAACTTGATAAGGCAGATTGACTAGTTATAGTTAATTAGTTACCTTCAACATTTTGTAGCTTAACAACAAATGAGTTTGTTTATAGTAGTGGTTTTTTAAATATATATATTTTATCTTTTATACCCTAAACGTTCGGGTGAGAAATGTTGCTTACTATTACATATTATCCGTCCTTAATATTAATCATTGTTTACTAATCGATATTCATGGGGTTATTTGTGCTCTTCCACTCTATTGGGTCTATAATTGGGGATATCTGACATATGTTCCGTACTAGTGGTTTTGGAGATACCTTCCTATCAGGCGGTTCTTCCACTTGGCGGCTACCAGATAGTCGTTGGCTCCCCGTTTCCTTGCCTTCTTCCTCTCATCATCCTTGGTATTCCTGTATCCATTGTACTCTGGGCCTTGGCTATTATTGATATCTAGCCCTGTAGCGGGTCAATTTTTGGGTGTTTTTGTTTTAACCGTTTGGGGCATTTATATATTTTTATTCATTTCGTTTTCGGTCGGGAGCCTTATAAAACATTGCGAAATAATTGTATTGTGCAACGTATTTGTCCGTACAACAGAACAGTGTTAAGAAACAGTTCGAAACAAAGCAGTAAGGCGCAGTTGTTGTCGAGGAATGCGGCAGAGAATTCGCGCCAACTTAAAAATTCGCAGAATTCTGTACTGGTGTGGCAGTGCACACACGCCACTACTCGCGCGTGAGCGCCTACCCAAGCGGTGGTAAAAAACCAAGATGGCAAGAGAGGATAATATTCATCGCGTTCTCCAAGACCTTGCGGAAATGCTGTTTTAAGTCCCACCCACTTTTATGACATTAGCCAGTGCCTAGTTGAAATCGTCTGCTATCGTCACTCCAACAACTACATGACTAGTATGAGTCGAAACTGGGACGACTAACTGGAAGGCATTGATGTCCGTCATCTTGACTAAAATGCTCCCGGAGTGGGGAACTGAGAGACGCCGGCAGTCTTTGGTCGACTCTCGCCTGCGCAGGCCGCCCGTCAACCGGGCTCAGAAATAAAACTTTTCTAAAATGACATCCAGTGCAATAGTAGAAAAATTTGGTGTGACCGCGGTCCAGTAAAAAGAATAAAGAACGTAACTGTGCAATTTTCGGACAATAATAAGAAGTTTTACCGGAACAATGAGTGCGTGTGAGAAGACCGCGTGGCTGACGGGGGGAAATATCATTTAAAAAATGTTTAAGGGGAAATAAATTGTGTGTGTGTGTGTTTGAGTGGGTGTTTAAATATGCAGGCTGGGCTCTGTCTATATGTGTATATGAATATAAGGTAAGCTAGTAGAATAAGATAGTATATGTAACGAATCACCAGACAAAGAAAAATTATGAAGATATTTTAAATACAAAAACATGGTGAAAATTTGTTGAAATTTGAATGATTTAAAAAAGAAAATTAAAAGTTAAATTCTCTTCCAAAAAATTGAGAGTTAGTTTCTTTCAAAACCTTAGTTCGTTTTATGTACTGTCATAGTTCGTCGAACGAAATGGGTGTACCTCCACTACTCGATCCGGCCAGATCCAAGTCGTAAGGTAAGTGGGAGTTGTAATTTGAATAAATTTAATAATACCAAAGAAAAATAAAAAAGTTACAATTGTTGCCGCGTGACCAGGATTTAAGATAACAAAAAAGTTATTACAACGGCCTACATGTGACAGTACATTGAACGGAATACGGTGGAGAAAGTAAATTGATGTTGTAATATCAGTTTTGAAAAAAGACTGATCATTGGTAGTTGTTACGTAAGACAAAATAGATTAAATAAAAAATGTCTGAAAACACAGAGAAGAGCAGTATAGTAGATTCAATTATGAGTGAAAGTGGCCTTGAGTCGCAATCGCTGGATGAAAGTGGTATGTTGAGGGGGGAGACGGGTGCTGTTACAGAAACAGCTGGCGGCAGTAATGTAATAGTTCATTCCACTCCGATTGCGTCTCAACCACAAGTAAATGAAACAGATGTTGACTCGGGAATCCAGTTGACACCCGTTTCAACTAAACAAAATAAACAATCAGAGGAAACTGATATAATGAGTTTCTTACGAAAAATGGACAATAAATTTGAAAACATGAACAATAAATTAGACCAATTAACTAATGATTTTAATGAACAGAAAATAAAATGCGAACAACAAAATATTCAAAACGAGATCAATTTTAATGAAATTAAAGAACAGAATATTCAGTTTCAGCAAAATATAAATATAAAATTTGACGAGTTGATAAATAACATACAAGACAAGAATGTATGTCTTGAAAATGCCAATGAAATGACAAGAAATAGTTCGAATAAAGTAGAACAGAGTAAGAATAATACAAACGAAAGTTGTAATGACAGTGTTGTGTTAGGCAATGAATTAATAAATAATAATGATGATAATAATAACGAGAATAATAATGTGTTTGAGAAATTGGTATCAGAAAGTGATACGGTAAAAATAAATAATGAAAGTATAGAATGCAGTGATTATGAGATGTTAATGTGTGTCAGTGAGTTAGAGAGAGAGAGAAAAAATAATGTTGTAGTAGAGTGGGGACAGAGGGGAAATTTTCCTTTTATTATTTATGATGATTTAATGTGGTCACAAGAGTTTTTGAAGGGCAAGAGTCCCGTGTTAGTAGAAGAGTTGAGTTTATTTTATTTGTATAAGTTTATACCCTCTGTGCGGAATGATTTTATAAGTATGAGATGGTGCTATGATGAGAGAGATTTAAATAGAGAATTGTTTGTTGAGAGAGAGATAGAGTTATATGAATTAAAGAGAGATTATGAGGAGTTGAAAGAAATATTAGAAGTATATTTAAACCCGAATGATGTAATTGATAATACAAAAGTAACTAACCCGATATTGGAAATATTTACTGACGGAGAGTTAACAGAAATACTTAACGCAGACTTGGTGAATGATTATTATGGTATAACAGATAAATTGAAATTGTTTGGTTATGACACACAAGACAACAATATGTGTGTCAATACAATTGAAAAGTGTTATTTAGAACCAAGATTAATTTTTGACGATGGTGGCTGAACTAGAATATCAGTGTATAGACCTTGTTAGATACTGTAAATTCTGGTAATGACCTTGCTGATTTGGACATCTGAAGTGAGATACACTTGAACAATTTTGACGTATATTTTGTAAATAATATTGAATTCATTTGTGTGTATTGTGAAATGTAATGTGTATATGTTTTAGAAAATGTTGTATTAATAATAATAATATTATTAATATTTTTGCACTCTAATTAAATAACAAAATAATTACGAAGACAATAGTTAATGATTTGTAGAATGTTGATAATAATTGAGATATGTTATTTTAATAATCAAATGAATATTTAATTTTAATAATAAATTGGATTAAATAAGTGGAGATGTGTAGATAGTGTGATGGAATATTATGTGTTTGAATTTTATAAGGTAATTAAATTGTTTGGTGAGATTTTGATTTAATAATAATTAATAAGTAAATAAATGTTAAATGGTTTATTTTGTGGAACATAATGATTAAAAATATGTATTAATAATAAATTTAGAATTTTTGAAAATCTGATTACAACACAGGATAAATTCATCATGATGATAAATAAAAAGAGTTAATGAAAAATTTTAAATAATAATGTTTATAAATTTTTATATAAAGCATTTAAAAGAGAATTATGTGTTTGATGTATGCTAATAATCCAGGTTTACTGCTATTTGTGTATTGTGTTATGTGATGTATTATAACAGTGTAGTGTGGAACTGCTATGGGGGAAGGTTGTAGATTTTGTATTTAATATTTTACGTTAATAATGGTTAAGCTTCCATATAAAGTGGGTTAAAACCCCATCTAAATTAATATTGTCATTTAAATATAAATTCGTAAATTTAATATTACGAAAGATATTTTACTTGTGATTCCCCAAATTTTCAGGCGGTCACGGCCTCACCGAACCCTGACCGTGGAATTGGTTTAGCTTTAACAGCTATGGTTGGGGCACATTACGATTACGCGCTGACCATAACTGGCCATAGCTGTTATCGTTGTAAAGGTGTATTTTGAAATTGATGGGGGGTAAATAAAAGGGGAATCACCAAACTATGGAACAGCGGCTGCCACTCTGTTCGAGAAGGAACAGCAGAGCCAGGTGGTAGATCCGTTTAAGGGTGCATGATTATTAACGAGAACATGATGATGTTCACCAATGTTAAAATTTAACAGCGGAAGCAGAGACACGGAGAGGTAAAACCCTGCTCCAAAATATACAGTCTCTGTGGAAGCGAAAGGGCTAGACAGTCCTCCATAATCTGAAATAGAGTGTGTGGCTGGGAGGTGACGCAAAGGAGTCACGAATTTTAAAATCTTATGACAAAAATTTTTGCTTATTCAAGGTTTAATCTAATCAAAAATGCTTGTGCTCTGTCCACATAGTTATATGCTCAGACTCGTAAATTAAGGTGTTCATGCTATAATTTTAAGTGTATTATTTTATTGTTGTCTATTAGATAAGAATATGTAATTTTATTATGTGTGTATTTTTTTTTAAGCCATAAGTAAATCGTCTGGCAGGTTAACATAAGCATCAGAATCAGAAAAATGGGAAACAATGAGGTGAGAAGGGAGAATAAATAAAAATAAATATGTATCTTCCATGTAATTTGTTCAATTTTAAGATGTAGTTTCATTGTGTTTTTATTATGTTAGGATATCAGCTGATCAACAATACCATGTCACTGGTATATTGGTTTGTAAATGTTACAAGTAATTAATGTTTAGTGTACTACAGATATTTTGAAGTAAAGATAAAAAGAGTATGCAAATTAATAAAAGATAATTCATGGGTGATAAGTGTTTTATGGGACATGCAGACCTGTCCAAGTTGAATTAAAAGTTGAATGTGAAATAGTGGAGATGAATATAATGTACTGTTGTTTTTGAGTTAATGTATGGTATAGAATTTGGTGAAATATTGATGTTGACACAGTGGTAATGGAGACTTTATGTAGATTTTGAATGATATATTGTTGTTTTTATAGTTAATGAGGTTATTTTGTGTATTTGTAGTAATGTAATGAGATTGAGATTTTTTGGGGATGGCAATTTTGTATTAGGGGGTAGTGTAGTTGGGGAGTCCGCAACAAGGGTTGGGACGGGAATTGGAATAGATTTTAGTGAGGAGGGGCCGCCTTAGGTAAAATCCGGGGGCCAAATAAGGGAATGAGTTTTGGGAAGGAAACACGTATCCTATGTACAAAGGGTTAGAGAGTATTTTTTTTATATATGGGGAGAAGGCGGCGAATTGTGTTAAATGAAGTTGGGGTTTAGAATGTTCTGATTAGTAGAGATTTTGGTAGAGATGGGTGTCATGGGAGTTGCAGTTGATAAATATTAGAGTCAGGGGGAGAAAGTTTATATATGTATAGAAATCTCATACAGAAAAACGAGAATAAATAATTTACATCACCCACAGTATATTAAGGTAAGATTGTTGAAAAGACAGAGAGATTCATGATAAAGAATATACAATTGTTTATTTTTTTCACCAGTGACAGAATTTTGATAAAATTTGAAAATAATGTAAAGTCAAGAATTGTTTGTTTTAAATAATTTAAATGTCAATCTGTTTATTATTTGTATTAATATTTTGTTTGTTTTAAATATTTTGTGTTATTACGTTTTGTATTTCAAGTTAGGATATTACAGATGTTCAGCGTTTTCAGAAATCATATATAACATATGTAGGTCAAGGGTTTTGGACTTGACCTAGTTATGATCAGCTGATGAGTTCATACACCTACTAAGCTTGTGTATAGTAGGAAGCCAATTGTGATTTGTTTGTTTAATTAATTCAAACCAATATTTGAATAATTTTAATAAATGTTATTTAATAAATAAATTTAATAAATATTTAATGAATAATTTTTTTTTGAATTTTAAAATTTTGAAAATTTTAAATTTTTTTGAAAAAAAAAAAAAAAAAAAACTTGATTTTTCGCCTGCCAGCGAATGAATATGTTAGATAATTATTCTGTTATTATGTGTGTATTAACCATTTTTCTTTGATTGTATTGCATTATATTGGTAGACTATAAGTGATTCTCATGTTAGAGTAAGGATGTGTTTATATTATTAGAAATGTCTAGGTTAAGTTATTTGAAACAAAAATTAGGAAAACAAGGAAGAGAATTTTTGATAAAAGATTATTTTTTTGAATATTGAATTTTTTGAATTTATAATAAATTTTAAAAGGAAGTTTTTATTTTAATGTGTTATGATAATATGTAATGTTAGTGTGTGTGAGCCCAGTATCTGCTAAAGGCAGCCCAGCTTGCAAAAAGGGGAAACATATCGGCGGAGGAGCTGGAGTAATTTTAGCCAGGGGTTGAGGATTTTTGGGGGTAGTATGCGAGAAGGCGAGATGCGCCGTGGTGCGAGTCTGATCGATTTCTCGGTGTTGGGATCTCTTTCGGAGAAGTCCAGTGATCTCGTTCAGATGAGTCCATGGTCGCTGAGCCAGGGGGGTCGTGTACCCATGCAGATTAAGAACCAGGGGGTTGTTGGCACCAGTTCCTCACCGGTCCTTTTCGGGGTTATCGATGAGATTTCTTCTGTCGTGAACAGCAGAATTCTCATCGAGGGGGTATTGTAGCGGGTCAATTTTTGGGTGTTTTTGTTTTAACCGTTTGGGGCATTTATATATTTTTATTCATTTCGTTTTCGGTCGGGAGCCTTATAAAACATTGCGAAATAATTGTATTGTGCAACGTATTTGTCCGTACAACAGAACAGTGTTAAGAAACAGTTCGAAACAAAGCAGTAAGGCGCAGTTGTTGTCGAGGAATGCGGCAGAGAATTCGCGCCAACTTAAAAATTCGCAGAATTCTGTACTGGTGTGGCAGTGCACACACGCCACTACTCGCGCGTGAGCGCCTACCCAAGCGGTGGTAAAAAACCAAGATGGCAAGAGAGGATAATATTCATCGCGTTCTCCAAGACCTTGCGGAAATGCTGTTTTAAGTCCCACCCACTTTTATGACATTAGCCAGTGCCTAGTTGAAATCGTCTGCTATCGTCACTCCAACAACTACATGACTAGTATGAGTCGAAACTGGGACGACTAACTGGAAGGCATTGATGTCCGTCGTCTTGACTAAAATGCTCCCGGAGTGGGGAACTGAGAGACGCCGGCAGTCTTTGGTCGACTCTCGCCTGCGCAGGCCGCCCGTCAACCGGGCTCAGAAATAAAACTTTTCTAAAATGACATCCAGTGCAATAGTAGAAAAATTTGGTGTGACCGCGGTCCAGTAAAAAGAATAAAGAACGTAACTGTGCAATTTTCGGACAATAATAAGAAGTTTTACCGGAACAATGAGTGCGTGTGAGAAGACCGCGTGGCTGACGGGGGGAAATATCATTTAAAAAATGTTTAAGGGGAAATAAATTGTGTGTGTGTGTTTGAGTGGGTGTTTAAATATGCAGGCTGGGCTCTGTCTATATGTGTATATGAATATAAGGTAAGCTAGTAGAATAAGATAGTATATGTAATGAATCACCAGACAAAGAAAAATTATGAAGATATTTTAAATACAAAAACATGGTGAAAATTTGTTGAAATTTGAATGATTTAAAAAAGAAAATTAAAAGTTAAATTCTCTTCCAAAAAATTGAGAGTTAGTTTCTTTCAAAACCTTAGTTCGTTTTATGTACTGTCATAGTTCGTCGAACGAAATGGGTGTACCTCCACTACTCGATCCGGCCAGATCCAAGTCGTAAGGTAAGTGGGAGTTGTAATTTGAATAAATTTAATAATACCAGAAGAAAATAAAAAGTTACAGCCCTTCTTCTAATCCGGGTTGACCTTTGTTCTCCTGGTTGGACTCTTCCACCGCTTGGTCCCTCTTCTTCCGCACTTCCCTTATTCTTTGGGCGTACCCTTCAATGAGCTGGTCCAGTCGTTCTTGATCATTTTCCTTCTCCCTGTGAAGCTTCTTTCTTCTAGGAATATTCGCCTTAAATACCTCATTGTTTATGACCTTCTCCGTCATAACATAGTCAATGGCATGTAACGTTGTTTTAATCGTTCCGTCATCTGGGTCATTAATTAAATGGTTTAATGATCGGTTATGCATTAAGGAATCGATTGATTTTGTTTGGTGTATTTTATTTGGTGGTATATTTAATTTAATCGGATTCTTATTTAATTTTTTACCCACGGTTTTATGGTGATTTATTTTTAATATTTTTATGAAGTCTTGCTTATACTTCTCCCCGTTGATTCTGGCTCTATGACGAATAATTGGGTTGTCCACGAAGTTAATTAATCCACTCCTAGTCATTTCTAACATTTCCTTTGTAATCCTTGTCTTCTTAGAGCGTATTATTCTTTTTATCTTTGTCTCTTTCTCTCCTGTCTTCTTAATTATCTTGTTCCTTACATTTTTAATGATAGTTTCTTTATGCTGAATGTTCTCTTCATTCCTATGGTGTGTATCCTCAGGCACCAATGCTTTCGAGTCTTCTTTATCCTCAGTTTGTTTATCAGTGTCTTTGAATTGTATACTTAATTCTTCCATGGATTCATCATTTGATACTTCTCCTATCTCTGAGTTGTCATCGTCCTTTCCTTCTTCATTATTCTCCGGCTCTGGACTCCTTTGTTCCATGTTTTTGTCTTTGGATACCTTCCGTTCTTCTCCCCACTTCCGGTTATTCATGTCATCCATTTTTTTGCTAATTTTCATTAAGGTGGTGTTCAATTCTTTTCTAATGGCTTGACGGTTATCGTCGATTTTACTGTTCAGCGCGTCCATAGATTTATGAGTATTGTCAATCCTTTTGTTTAGGTCCTCCTTCAGCGATTCCATATTTTTACTTAGTGATTCCATATTTCTATTTAAGTCCCGATGGTCCTCCCTTATCGACTCTATATTTCTATTTAACACCTCAACATTCCTTTGATTTTCTTCCCGGGATTTCTTACCATCTTCCCTTAAAGTTCGATTATCTTCCTTCAATGCTTCCATATTTTTGTTCATCGAGTCATTATTTTTCGTCATCTGTTCCATCATTCTCATCATCATACTCTCCATCCTCGTCCCTTCTGTTGTTTTGTTCGGTTGGTCGCTGGCTATTATTTCCATCTCTGGTTCTACATGAGGTATTTCGTCGGTACTAGTTTCGATATTATTGATTGTAATAACTTCCATCTCGTCTGTGGGTTGCTCTTCGTATGTATCTACCTCCCGTTGCATCTCTCCTACCCTACTGTCCTTATATCTTGTATCGTATTGGTGGGTGTGCGGCATGTTAATTTTTTCGTGTCTACCGGGCTGATATAAAATATAAAAAATTTATTTAATATTTTTTTAAGCCACACTAGTTGGTGCGCCAATTTATAACGGTATGAATAACGGGGTTCTTCCTATATTGTTAAAGCCCCACGTTGGGTGCCAATTTATAACGGTCAATGAGATTAGGGTTTTATTGTTTATTATTATAATCAAATTTACGTTACGTTTAAGTTAACTTGAAAGAAAATAAATGTGTGGTTATTTAAACTTATATTCGTGGTTAAAATATTAAAAGTCTCGTTAAAGCAAAGCTCAACTATGTGTGAAGTATTCTTTTGAGATAACTCAATGTTGAGAATGGTTGTTTCTAATTGAAGGTTACTAATGTAGTAAAGTAATTTAAAATAAAACATTCAAAGTTACTCACAGTGTTTACAATGGTTTAATTATACTTGTTTAAAAAAAATCCCCTTGTATTAAATAAATAAAATAGTGAGGTTGATTATACTTAAGTGCTAGATTAACTTAAGTTAAAACATGAAGTATAGCAGTTGGTTGCTTGATAATAGTTCTCGTCTGGTTGAAACTGGTAGTAAAAACTTCTTCTCCAGATTGCAGGTAGTCTGAGTATGTCACGTCTCGTAAAGTCTGGACAATATCATAAACAAATATATGCTTTTACGCACCTGATTGTGTTTACTAGAAGTTCACTAAACTGTCAACTCAGCTTACAATCACCAACTCCCTTTGGTTGCAAGGTTAGGTTACCTTGTTTATTAATTAGTGGGCGCCACACGGATTTATTCAGGGAAAATCCCGTGTAAAACCCACACATAAAAATTACTGGATGATTAGAAAATTTAAAATAGTTGAGTACCACCTTGTGGCGATGCTATTCCAATATGTTAAACACAACAGAAGGTTGTTTAAGCTTGTTAAAAGAAAATATTCAATTATCCTATAGAAATAAATCAAAATCAGGTGATGCTGTTAATAATGGGTTTATTTACACCCTTATAGAGAATTCAAAAACAAATATAATGCAAACATACAAAGTTGTACAATTAAAAGTCAGTTATTATATGCCTTACACGGCTTGCTCAGAACATGAATTATAAATCTGGTTAAGTCCAGATGCTATTTATTTTTAATATTAAAATTATGATAATCTCAGTAGTACAAAGTTGTACAATTAAAAGTCAGTTATTATATGCCTTATACGGCTTGCTCAGAACATGAATTATAAATCTGGTTAAGTCCAGATGCTATTTATTTTTAATATTAAATTTATGATAATCTCAGTAGTACAAAGTTGTACAATTAAAAGTCAGTTATTATATGCCTTACACGGCTTGCTCAGAACATGAATTATAAATCTGGTTAAGTCCAGATGCTATTTATTTTTAATATTAAAGTTATGATAATCTCAGTAGTACAAAGTTGTACAATTAAAAGTCAGTTATTATATGCCTTACACGGCTTGCTCAGAACATGAATTATAAATCTGGTTAAGTCCAGATGCTATTTATTTTTAATATTAAAATTATGATAATCTCAGTAGTACAAAGTTGTACAATTAAAAGTCAGTTATTATATGCCTTATACGGCTTGCTCAGAACATGAATTATAAATCTGGTTAAGTCCAGATGCTATTTATTTTTAACAGTAAAATTATGATTATCTCAGTTGTGAATTCTTTGAGACACGAAAGAAAACAATTATGCCTACACAATATCCAATAATCCTTTTGACATAAAATTGATCAACAAAGTTTTAGGTTACTTTCGCAAAGTAAACAAAATTAAAAAAAAAAACGATCTGTTGAAAGATCGCACGTTTCATCAACGCTTGCTTTTTTAGTGACAATATTTATCAAGTGAGAACCCTTACAACTAACATATAGCTTAATTACTAATAACAAATTTGTATAATAAATTGAGACGTGGTGTAATCTTAAAAAATGTTTTTGTGTTTTGCGTCAGTACAGGTTATTGTTGAAAAAAGTACAGGTTATGGCGCTCAGATCAAGATTAGTAAGGATTGCACTGTTACCTTCTGAGTTTTAATTATTTAATTAAAACTTATTAATCACTTCAGTAATCGGATTATAATGATTACTGGGTTTCGGCACTAAACTCGCACAAGAACAGAATAATGCGATCCTCTTCTGATTAAAATGGATCGTGAATAATAACAATAAATTATTTTCTGTTCGTTATTCCCGCACAAAATTAAAATGATACTGCACTTAATCACTGTTGTTTGTTGTAGGTGAACTCGAAGTAGTCGTTTCTTGTTGTTGAACTATTGGTTCCAATGTACTATGTAAATGACGCTAAGTGTTATTAAAAAATGTAGAGATGACGGGCACACGTCTGTGCTACACGCTAGTCAGTAAAGGTCTCTCTCAAAATTCGCTGTTTCGTCTTTATATACCCCCTTCTTTGAACGGCCTTAGGTAAAAATGTTAATTACTAACTAATTTTCTGATTGGCTTTGGTAGGTGTGTCGGTGTGACGTGTCACTTTTTGGCAGTTGATAACGGCTTTTTCTAACCGTCAAATGTTGCGGTGACAGCTCGTTGTCGTTTTTTTGTTATTATTCTTAAACAGTTTCCCGATGTACATTTTTAGAATGATGCTAACATCTCTCCCGCACTAAATACAGTTGCGATTGGGTTAATATTACTATCAAATTAAAGATTGTTTGTTTTCCTTTAATTTGATATCACTCGTTCTCGAATTACTTTCACTTTGACCGACATTGTTATAAAACCAACGTTCGGGTACATCACTTTCACTGTTGTCTGCTATTTCTGAGTCGCCGATTTTACACTTTTGGTTAATATTGCTTGTGTTCACATAACATTTTATTAATCAAATGTTTATGTGCGAACACCATTAATGCTGTACTGACATTTTTTGCTGAACATTACTTGTACACCTAAACTCTATACATTGTAATGAATGATCCTACTGACTATGACATTTCGTTTTATGCTAATTCGTTTTAAACTACTATTTAACAATTAAAATTATGATTAAACCTATTGTTTTACTAATATTTTTTGTTATGTCAAGGCATAACCATAGTTCTGTGTATTTTAGTTTACACTTGTGCTAATCCTCAATAGCCAATTTACTGACTAATGTTTGGTCTCAGCTTGCTAAGACATATCGCCTACATTGAAATTTGGCCTTAATAATGCCTATTGGTTCTCAATTCGGTAAATTGTGGAGACATCTTATTTGTATAAGATTCTCTCTTATAAATAGTTCTCTTTTCTAACAAGTATATTTGATGCTGAAATACATCTTAGTTCTCACTATGTAGCCATTGTTAACATTAGTTTTGGCATTCATAATCTACTGGTCATTGTCACATCTATTATCAGCAAAATGCTAATTCTGCTTTCACAGTATTTAACTGCTCATTAGTTCATTTTTTGTTTACATATGACATTCGGTTTACATCAACTATTTACTGAATTGACAGCTGAATGTAAATTTCCTCTGTCCATCAGTTCGTTTTAGTCTCAGTCTAGTTGTAGTGTCAAACAGCCCTTGGGTTACTGTTTCATGTGGCACTTCTGCTTCATTCTTCTTTCTTGGTTTCTTCTTTCTTGGTTATTTCTACTATTATATACCTATTTACATGGTTGTTTTGTTTTTATAAAATCTGATAACATACACTTAGGTTAGGTGACATCTTGTGATGTTACAATATGTTGGATAGGTGCCATAGTCACAGTTACATGGGTTTCCGTCAGGTCCCCAGTGGGGGACCACCGCATCAATGAGACTGTCATCGCCCCTTTTCCCCTTGGCCCGTGCAGTAATGGTATTGTGTAAAATAGGGGGTGTTGTATTACAGAATTATCCCGTGGGTACATGGGGCAGATGGCCCTGTTTAGGTGGCTATCGTGTTCAGGCTTGTGTGGACAAGCCTCAGGAGGTCGGAACTCAGGGAGCTCCCGAACTTTTCTTTCGTCTTTCTTCTCTGTCCCTCTCTGCGGTGGGCTGGCCCTGATCAGGTCAGCAGGCCGCACATACACACTTACACTCTACACGTCTTCTTTCGTCTCTTTCGTCTTCCCTTCTGAGCCTCTGTTCTCCTGAGAGCAAGTGCCACCTGGCCACCTTATCCACGATGTCCACCAGAGTATTTAAGAGGGGGTACACTGCAGGGTACTTTCCCGAGTTTCAGAGTGGGGCAACCGGGTTGCCCTTTCAGGGTGGGGGTGTGCCGGTGTAAATCCGGCCGTTGAAAAAGTTTTAGAAAAGTTTTGTCTAATTGTAAAATAGAGCGAAGGCAACGGTCAGCTGTAGCGACCCTTGTCCTGCTCGGTTAAGGCGGCGCGCGCAACCGTAGTAGGGGGGTCGTTTTGGCTCTGTCGCTGAGAGCAGTGCAGCTCACCGCCCGCTACGAAATACATCGGTCGCTCTCTCTTCGAACAATTACGGCGTAGTTTGTATCCGTCTTCATGGCTTGCTGAAACTCAAACGACTCCCGGTAAGAAGTGCATTATCTTATGTCTTTATAAGTAATTATATATATGGATAATTAATAACAAGGTGTATGCAACCGTATAAAATACGTAATTATGTGTGTGCGACCCGACAAGTTTTATATTAAGAGAAAACTCATTGTTCAGTAAATTACTTAATGTTCAGTATATAGCTCATGTTCCGTTTATTATTACTAGAATAGTGTGAGAGGTATTGCAATTGTCATTGTCATGATAAAAGTGTACTACATTAAGAAATTAATGGCCAAAAAGGCAGTGCCTAGTCGGGTTGTGAACTGTGTCAATTCATGCAGCAGACTGTCGGGGAGCTTGTTAATTAACTTCCCAGTAGAGAATTATTTGTGAGAACTTCCATGGATGAAATTGATTAATGTTAAAACATTCTTAATGCTGTGAGTGCCTTGCAGTTGAATTTTTTTTGGTCCAATCATGATTATCGCTCACCACGTGGCTGTTTAACCTGCAAAGTTCTGTCGAGGCATGTAGCCAGTGAGCTGATTACTTTTATATTACGCCACGTTTAATAAAGTCTGTTCATTATTCAAATTTACTTATTCCATGGCTGATTTTCTACCCTTTAAGCTGGTTGCAAAAACTTTATTAATGAAACTTGTGCATTTATTGAGAGTTAGTTGGAGGCCCGTTCTGAGGTTAATTACCTGAACTCGGGTGTATATTTTTCGTGAACATTTCTCTAATTTATATGAATTAACAGGGTTCTTGATTAAGCCGGAGATTTGGCTTTGCTGATTGCCGTACACCTGCATCAGTCATGGACCATTAAACAAGATCCTGTCCGAAGAGGGAGCTGGTGACTGATTCTCGATGTAGCACTTGCCAGCAGTACTAAGGTGATATTCACACTTTTATTTTCCTTTTTGGGGCCGGGCCGGCAGTGCGCCTGTTTTACATTAAATATCTTTGAAGCCATGTGACCACGTGTCCAGACTGTCTGCTAGAAAGGGGAGCAGCTGAACATAACTCTGAACATTATAAGTTAAATTCAAGAACACTTTTTTATAACTGATTTACATAACACTAAGTGCACTGCTTGTAATTGTGTGCTGCACTGGGGGAGCGTGCCAGATATTTTTTTACACTTGGACATTTTACAGTTTGCATCTCATTATCATTTAACTCTTTACAAAATTTATAGAACAGGTTAGTAGCTCTGTTCCGGCTGGAACAGGAATGAATAAATATTAACTTCACTCTGGGTTTAACATTTAAGGGCTGGGGGTTTCCTGTGTGTTTTTTTTTTTTTGGCCGTTTTCTGGGGTTTAAAAGGGGACTTAGTTTTTCTCTGACACATGTTGGTGCAACCTCAGGCAGGTTGGAGGCCTGTCAAACTTTGTCAACCGCATGCTGGCGCGCTGCCACAGCTGCTAGGGCACAACCGCCTTATTGTATTTTTTCATTTTAATTATATTTATATAGCCATTCGGGGTTAATAGAAAATAATTTGTTTTTTCTTCTGGACATATATTAGTTGATTTTGCTCCTTACAAAAGGGCTATACTGATTGTCTTTCTTAACTGGCAAAACACGTATTGATTAACTTTCACTTGTAGTATCTGCTGTTTAATTTTCTTTAACTATAAAACATATACTCATTATTTTTTTGTAAAACATATATTGTCCAAATTTTTCTGACATTGTAAAGCCTCGAGTGAATAATTTCTGATTGTGAAAGGACATATTGATTTTTAAGTCCTTCGGAATTTGTGAAGTAAAGTAACCGTTTAGAATTGTATAATACTGTTTGAAATCAGGTGATGTAGTTCTGTTAATTTTTATTTAATGCTGTGAAAGGAACTTAAGGTTCATACGCTCATGATGGGTTATTGATCAGTGGAATGCTATACAAATGGGCGGTCCGGGTTTATTTATGCGTTATGAGTTTTTATCATCCTTTCTGGGGTTCTGGCTTTTATGTAAGTCTACAAAAACGGGTTGTTGATGGGCGAATATTTTATCACTGCTGGGTTATGAGTATTGTAGCCACACTGCCTGCTAGGCGGGTGCATTCCAGGGGCATTCGTGTTAGAATTGATGTAATTGTGAGTTTGTGTGCCT
Organism: Magicicada septendecula; assembly: GCA_034769895.1. Classification (NCBI taxonomy): domain Eukaryota; kingdom Metazoa; phylum Arthropoda; class Insecta; order Hemiptera; family Cicadidae; genus Magicicada; species Magicicada septendecula. Next base: position 641,424,759 of record CM068367.1, read on the forward strand.
TATGTTTCTGTGTGTGTTATGTTTGTCCGTGTCTAGCTAGCCACAAGATGGGGGAGAACTTTATATTTATATATACATATATTTGCTGAATTTATACACACTTGTTATGCTATTATATTTATATATATTTACTGAATTTATACACACTTGTTATGCTATACACATGTTGTTTTTCTTTAATACTGTTAAAGGTGGGATTAAATTATTCGTGATATTTATGATTCATGGGGGGAATAATTATGTCATAGAGTTGGCCTGCATGTATGAATTCTCGGCATAAAATAAAATTGTTATTGTTATATTACAGCTGAGTTTCATTGCAAGTCCCGTCATACTGGACCCGGCACAATTTTTGCTTCTCTAGGCTCCAGCCTAGTCCTAATTGACTTGTGACTTCTCCTTCAAAAAAAAATATTAAAATAAAATAAGTTGTTTTATACTCATAAACCAAAAAGGGACATAAAAGGAAAGAGGGGTCTCACAATGGCATTCCACAAGGTTCTGTATTAAGTCTAACTCTTTTTAACATAATACTGCATGATTTACCATCAGAGTTACCACTAAATACTGAGTTAGCCATTTATGCAGATGACATTACAATATGGACTAGATGCAAATGTGAAAATTTAGCAGCAAAAGCAACCCAAGCAGCTATAAATGAATTATGTAAATGGACCAACAAGTGGCATTTCAAAGTCTCACACACAAAATCGGAATACACAGTTTTTACAAGGCGACACAAACTCAAAGGGTTTCGTCCTGCTTTGACATTGGATTGTATTACAATGAAATACAACAACAATCCAAAAATCCTTGGCATAACTTTGGATGAAAAGCTACTGTGGAATGAACACATTGCAAAAATATCAGAGCAAATTCTTGGAAGACAACCTAATGAAAATGGTTTGTAGCAAGACCTGGGGTGGTGACACGATAGTTATAAGGCAGACAACATGTAATAAATTTTTCAAAGCAAAAACACTGCCGAGTGTGCACCCTCTTAAACAACTACACGATAATGCCTGCAAGCAGTCGTTTACATTTAGAACTGCCTCATTTATACTGGAACAAGATAGGAAGGAACCTAGAGAAGTACCTCCAGTCAACCCAATACCACCTTGGTCCTGGTCAGTGCCGGCCATGGAGAGCGAACTGCCTTATGGGTTAACAAAGCAAGCACGTAGAGAAGAACTGAAGCAAGCTACCATGGAAGTGATCAAATCCAGATACGAGAACTACCTTCATATTTATACAGATGGCTCATTGAATGCAAGTAATCACCATTCAGGCTCTACTGTGTTCATACCGGATTTAAAAATTGAATATCCCATTCCACTGCTGGCATCATCGAGCCTGAAAACAGAATTACTGGCCATCTACACAGCTCTACAGTTCTGCACTGAATTAGAGGCCATGCGGGTTTGCATTTTTACTGATTCCAAGTCATCATTGCAGGCGATTGCATCTTACAGACCAACTCATTATTTTACTATATACACAGCATTCAACACTTACTTCAAGGCTTAAAGAAAGAAATATGCTTCCAGTGGATTCCGGGTCATATAGACATAATGGGGAATGAGAGAGCAGATGAACTCGCAAAGTTGGCGGCTAGTATGGAACCTAAACCACAAAAGGTGGAAATTCTTACATCCAGCATAAACTACATCAAGCAAACATATAAAAACGTGTGGACACCTGAATGGAAAACATCGTCAGTCGCACGAAAACTTTACGAGATTCAACAAACACCCAGTGATCTCAAGATGTATAAAAATACCAACAGACAAATCCAGACTTTCATTTCTAGAGTCAGAACAGGGCACATAATCACAGAACACTACCTTCACCGATTCAACCTGACTCGGTCCCCTTGTGCAAGAGGTGTGGCACTGAGATTGAGACACTGCAACACATACTCCTGGAATGTATGCATCACCAGACATGCAAGAAAATAAGGGTGAAGGAGCAACTTAGTAAACTGGACCAAGACACAAAAATGAAAACAATTTTGAGAGATAAAAAACTACTGGTTCTGGCTGCTCAAGTGTACGAGGTGCATCGTGCCATCGATTGTGGATGAATTGGACGCACGTACCAAGAAGTAAGAAGTAAGAGTACGCATAGTAACAACGGTTTAAGGATTCTTGCCTGACTATTGTTGCTTGTAATGTTAGCTGTTTAATTTGTGATCCTAGGTAAGAAAATTCACTTATCTATGTTAATTTAATATGTGAGTTAATTGTTTGCTATCTATGTTAATTACAACTTCTGTCAAAGAGTTTTTGTTTCTACTTACAATGGCTACATCAACAACATAAACAAGAATTTGTGTTATTCCTATTTGTCCCCTAATTTCCATCTTTGTTGATCACTGCTTCTAAAACTAAGTCAAACAGTAAAGAGGCCAGTGCATCTCCTTGTCTAACACCTGTGGTACTGGGAAATGCCGATGTGAACTGACTGGCAACTCGTATCATTACTCTGGAACCAGGCATAGTCGCCTCCATGAGTTATACCAGTTTCTTTGGAGCACAAAGCGATAATGGATCTTTCTCTGTGAATATTGTCAAAGGCTTGTCTGAAGTCAATGTAAGTTGTAATATACTACTTTATAGGATATATAGATGTATATCATACACCTTTTCCTGTATCAGTCTTATGGTGAATATGTCAGTTGTGGAGCGGCTCGGTTGGAACCCACACTGGTGTTCTCCTAATAGTTCTTCCATCTATTTTGCTAACCTATTGCATATTACACCTGACAGAACTTTATAAGTAACGTTGAGGCCTACAGTTAGTGCATTCTATGAGGATTGTTCAATAGAAAACAAGTTTGATCTGTGCAGCTGTGACTTTGTCGCCATGGCAATGGAATCCATTTGTTTATGATTCTAAGTATTAGTGACACGTCTGTCAAAAATATTTGCAGTTTGCTCTTTTCTAAGTGTTGTGACTGGGTTGAAAAATGGCATCTATGAAAGAAAATCCGTCCAAAGATAATCTCCGTGCTGTTATTCAGTTTTTGGTCACTGAGGGGCGTCACCCAATGAAAATTTATATGAGAATGAAAGCTGTATAAGGTGACTATAGTTATTCTCATACAGCAGTAGTGGTTGAATGGTGCAAGAAATTTCGACAAGGAAGAGAATCCACTAAAGATTTGGCCCGTCCCGGACCTGCACGTGTTGCAGCATCAGATGAAAAGGTGAGACAGCTGGAAACTGCTTTACGCGCAAATAGGCGCATCTGAGTTAGAGAACTTTCTTAAATGTTGAGCATCAGCATGGGAACTGTTCATTCCATCACTTAGTCTTGGCTATCACAAAGTTACTGCTCAGTGGATTCCACAACTGCTTACTGATGAGCAGAAAAATTTGTGTTCTGCCTTATCATTACAGCATTTGAATGCCTTTCTACTCCAAATTGTTGCCAGTGATGAGTCTTGGTGTTATCACTACGAACCAGAATCCAAATGTCAGAGTATGCAGTGGAAGCATGCACAATCTCCGAAGGCAAAAAAATGTCGGTCCCAACCTTCGCCAGGAAAAATAATGGTGACTGTATTTTTTTATTATCAGGGTGTGCTGCTCTTAGATTTTGAAGAACCTGGTATCAACATCAACGCTGAGCGATATGCAGACAGCTTAAAATGCTTAAGGGTCAGCATCAAGAATAAACGTCCCGGGAAGCTCACAAATGGTGTCATTCTTCTGCATGATAATGCTCGACCCCATGTAGCCCAGATTATTCAAGATCTGCTTGGTCGTATGAGGTGGTAAGTCTTACAACATCCACCTTACAGTCCCGACTTGTCCCTGTGCGATTATCATGTTTTTGGCCCACTAAGCTCAAAGAAATCACTAAAAGGACGGTGGTTCAAATCGGACGCTGAGGTAGAGTTTGCTGTTAGCGAATGGTTCCACAAACAGCCACAAAAATTTTACCAGCAGGGAATCTACAGATTAGTGCAACAGTGGAACTCATGCCTTAATGTTAATGGAGACTTCTTTTAAAATTGTTGAATAAAAAATGCTTTACATCCTCTAAACGTGTTTCTATTAAACAATCCTTTTAGTTTGTCTCCCTTCTTGTATATAGCTCGTATAATTCCTACTAGCCAGACAATATATTATATGATGCTAATATATGTTAAAAAAAATTATGTGGTCTGTATTGGGGTTAATATTAAGTTTATTAGCTTTTAGACAAATTCAGACAACTTAAATAAACCATAGATTAAATTGTTTCAGACTAGTCTTTTGTTACAAGAGAAATCATGATTTTTGTTGTTTCTTTCCTGATCACAAAATGGTTATTGCCTACTGGATATCTCACAATAAGTATGTGTCCATTGCCTTCAGTATATCTCTTTTATTAGTTCATCACATAGTTAGTTATCTATCATACATTAATGTTTCAAAAAAATCACTAACACTGCCACCACTGATTCTCTACCTTATTCAAAATGAGTTGTATTATGTAAGAATTATTTCTGTCTCCAACAGTACAGAAAATACATAATCGTATAGAATACAATAATTGCATAAAACTGTGAATGACTATATTATGATTACCCAACACATCTTACACCAGAAAACAAATAACAATTGAGAAGGACCAATCTTGTTTTTCTACAAGCCTCAAGCTCTATATAAGAACCACCTTGTTTTCGTATAAATTTTCATAACAAAATCTGGATTTCTCCAGATGGTAAGATTGATCACATAATATAATAGTATATAAACAGTATGCCAGTACTGCTCAAGTATTTTTTATAAGAGACAAAGGTGAGTGATATTAAAACAGCAGGCTCTGATTGTTAAAACAAAATTTTCTCATTAAAAATAAAAGCAGGAATTGAAAAGAAATACAGTAATAAAGAGCTTCCCAAGATGAAGCAGTCTGTAACAGGCAAAAGCAAAACTTTTGAAATCACAAAAAGAACACATTACGTCAGGTGTGGCCATATAATAACACCAGAATCCGCTACTGAGGATGAAAAATTTAATAAAAAAAGCCAGTTCATACTAACCTAGAGGTCCTGGGTTCATTTTGAAAATCAAGGTATTTTTTAGGCCAAGGTCAAGTAACCTTGGGTAATAATAGGTAACTGAAGCATAGTGCTAGCCACACTTTCTTGTGGCTCACATGCACAGTCTACCTTAACCATTGCTAAGCCATGTTGATGTACAAAAGAAGTGTATTATTTAAGTAAAAAAGAACCAAATGAATTCAACTGAAACCAGAGTCTACCATAAAGACGTCTAGAGAATGAGTAGAAGAGCAGAAGAATAACAAGACGCCTGGAATTTAATAATAGTTGTACAATGACAACTGTTCATATGAGTTTTCTCCGAATGTTAATTTAAAATCATATTAAATACTAGGCTAATATCACAATATACTTGTGAAGTCTTGTGTATCTGCGCTGCATGCTTCTTGTGAAACAGCTTTACATCCTTAGTTATACGAGAATTACAGGATCGTTTACTAATTCACTATTGTAAATGTAATAGTTATACAGACTTCAATAGCTTACTCACAGAATCCATGAGTAGTAATATATAAAGTAGAGAGAATGTGTTGTATATGCTCTGTCTTTGTTTCATAAGGATGAGCATACACTGTGGGTTGATAAACAATTGATAGGCTAGGCCATGGTCCATCATTATTAAAATTTTGGTTGTTGCCACAAAGTTGGTTAATGATAACAACACTGTCTATAACCTATATAAAAACTTAACAGTAACATTCACGATGAAAACAAAACCACACGTGGGCTATGCCCACTATGATGTTTCTCAGTGGGACAGGAAAGAGGAGTTATAGTTTATGGACAGTGTTGATACCATGGACCCAATATAAATTGTTTGATACCAGTAACATTGATCAATTTAATAATAATGATGACGAATAAAGATGCCACTGTGAGAGCTTGCATTCTCTATATACTGTACATATGTTAGATCCTGTACAGATGTGATTCTATGTTTCACTCAGATATTCATGGATTGCAAAGAGTTCAATCTTTTTGGAATAGCTGATTTACTTTCTATAACTGACAACAGTGAGTTTGGTACACACAAGCAAAAATTTATGGGAAATTAAGAACTTGATAAACACTTGAGTTGTTTAAACACTTTGCTTTGTTTGAATTATTTTTTATCTGAACAAACCTGAAATAAAGATGAGGCAATATTCTAGTAATACACTACTGCCTCACCACGTTTGAACTGAAAGTGTCCACTAAATACACTGGAAAAGTGATATACAGAGTAGCAATATAATCAAGGAAGCCAAGTTTAAATCAGAGGTAACTGCAAAAAGAAACTGTACCGCTATAAGTTGGTATGTAATGAAAACAAGTGGATGCAAGTGAAAAATTATGTAGTTCCTAAAGGCTACATCAAACAGCAATTGTCACTGACAACACTCCACTGATGTTACTAAAATCTGAGAAATGGACAAATGTTGAAAAACTGATTAATCCCCCTCCCATACTCTAGTATTTCAAATGTGAGCTGCACTGTAAAATATGGATGTGAATTTGTAAGTAGAATTAAAAAGCTAAACCGGTGTTTTTACAAGTATGGGTGGAAGCCATACAGTATATATTTCCTAGCACTGACTTTACTTGATCTCTACTACCATAAAATATGAAAGTAAGCAGTGAAAAGTCATAGTAGTATGAACACTGCACATTTCACACAAATGACAACTAAATTCACTTTACAGTATACTTATTGAAGGTTACTAAGGACAAATGAACTGCTTATGGATTTTTTTAGTGGCAATAAATTACTTTTATAAATTTAGACAAATTTTATATGTTTAAACATTTCATAAAAATAGGAAAAACTAATGCTCAAAAATAAAATGTGAATTAAAAACTCATAAAAATAAAAGACTAATTGAAAAATTAAAAATAAATTAACTAATAAAATGAGCCACTAATGGGAGTCATCTGGTGGCTTGTTGTCTTCAGCAAATATTATTTACAATAATAACAGTTTATTATTATTACTACTGTAAAGTCAGGTTAATTCGAATTTTTGGATAATTCGGACACAGTTTTTCCTTGAATTCCCTATTCAAATTAGTGTTAAAATTTTACGGTTAATTCAAACTTTTTACCCATAAATTTTGATAATTAAAAGTCACAATATATCTTGCACACAATTTCTTCAAAATTATTCATTTAATAACAGTAAGCCAATGTAGTCATTCTTTTGGAAGTGACAACGGAGAACAATCTGGCAAAGAAATTGACAAGGTCCACAGTGTAACAGAAGATACACCAATAGCTACAGAAGCTGGAAGTTGCTAACATCACTGATAAAATTTGGAAATCAATGGTGAAGCTCAAATCAATGTTAAAAATGAAGTTTCTCAGTGTTTAAATGAACTTGATGACTTTGTTTACAGTGTCAAATAAATTTGAAACAACCAAAAATTAGATTTTTTAAAATAGTATGTTCAAAGTACACTCAATCATATTACAATACAATCACACTGTTTCTGGATTCATTTTTAATGTAGCAAATAAATTAACTTTTAGGATCTTTTACATTTAGTGGCAGCATGCAGTCAGCAATAAATATCTGACAAAACTGAGAGCTAATTAGACCTGTCAGATTGTTTTTTTGTTGAATTAAATATATAGCAAGGACATTAATAAACCTTAACTTGTTACTGCTCACAGTATGTAGTGAGCAGGTAATTCCTAGTGCTGTGAATGTAGGCTAATGAAAACTCTAAACTTTAATAATGGAAATAATGATATCTCTCTCTCTCTCTCTCTCTCTCGCGCGCGCGCGCGCGCACACACACACACATTTTTGCTACAGTCTGTTTCTTGATGTATATAATATATTTAATATTTATAATGAATTTACTTCAAGATATTTTCTACTTATTTGGAACATGTTTCGGAAAGCATTGTGTTCCCATCTTCAGCCTTCCTGATTTTGAGTCTAGTGAAGTACAGTAGACTCTCGGCTATCCGACTCCTGACTATTCGACCTCCGGCCTATCCGACCCGCTCTACTAAAAAAAAGGGTATTTTTTGACTACGGTACGTATGCAGTATTTCCGATCCGATTTCTAGCGCCTTCAAATGTCATGTGTGATTTTACTCCTTCAAGTAACAACATTCACGTCCTTTATTCGATGAAAATTTGAAATAATCCAACTACCAGTTCAGGCCTAGTTTGACTGCACTTCGAGATTTTTGGTGAGACCGTATCTTAGAAAAAATTAACTAAATTACAAATCAACTATGACTTCAACACTAGAAACAGCATCATACAAGTAAACACTTCAAGAAAAGAGGTGAAACAAACTTTATTAATTTTTGTTAACCAAAAAACCTTCATAACGGATCTTTGAGCATTTTCAGCATTCATTAAATGATTTCGTGTTTGTAGTAAAGAACATAACCTGTACTCTAGCGGATAAACCCAGAACTACATACTAAAGAAAAAACAAATATAATCTGTTTTTCTTTGTAAAGCTTAGTATTTTATTATTCATTTCTGACCGTCTCATAACACAAAGAACTTACCCTTAACCCTGGGAAATTAATAAATTAATTCTTTATTGTTTTAATATTTTATCAAGGATAAAAAATATTTTTGTTATAATTTCTATGTTTACCAAATAAGATCGAACCAATATGGTGTTGACAGGGAGAATCGATTATAACTTTTTGTATTGGGAGAAGATAAAAATCAGTGTATTTAATAAATAAATACCCTGAATACTTTGTTATAAATAATAAAATGTGTATTATTTCTTGTAGAGGGTAGTTGTTACAGAGTTTCAGGAAACAAAGAGGAGGACGAACAGCCGGAAAAGTATTACCGACAATTGGTGTTTATTTAACCTCAAATTGGGATGCAGACGTCAAAATCAGCTGGTCTCATGAGCGGCAAAAATTTAAATTAAGTAATTGTATACTCCGGGGATAATACCCTTGGTCCTCTCTCTCTCTCTCCTAACTACGGTCAAACAACTTCATTGAATTCTCCCAAATCACACATACTCGATTTCAGTTTTTTATTTCGGTAAACATAAATTATAACCGACACAGAACATTTGCAAATACAATCAATAAAGGATTAACAGTGACTCTCATTAAAGCGAGCTTTTCGAGGAGATTAAATAGACTAAAAGAGGCTTTTGAGGGAAACGTCTATATATAAGAATCCGAGACTGGGAAACACGCGAGACGTTACCAAATGACGCTAACAACGTGGGGAAAATAAAACAAAGTTTCCATTAAGTAAAGTACTATTTAGGCTCTGAGAGAATTATTAGCACTCGCGAGACGTTACAAAATGATGCTCATAATGTGGGGCTGAATTAACTATAAACCCGCAATTGTAATACACTTGTAACAAGTTTGAGACGTTACAAAATGGCGCTCAACGTAAAAGGGCTTTAATTGGGAAAGAAATTTTGAGATATTCAACAAAATAATATAACAAAAAACCTAATTATCGTCGGCAGCTATGAGAAAACAAGAAATGCATAATACCAGAGGCAGATCGAAGAAGAGGGCAGAAGAAAAGGAGAAGGAAGAAGGTGGACAGGAACAAGAAATAGAAGTAATCACAGACAGTGAAATGAAACAACCAACAGGTGATAAAGAAGAAACCGAAGTAGTCACAAACACAGAAAAAGAAAGAATTGAAGAGGATGCCCAAGGGGACCAACCAGATAAAGCGGTAGCCAGAGAAGAACCAAATTGGCAAGACATGATGAAATTTATGGCTGAACAATTTAGGAAACAGGAGGAAACCTTAAAGCAAACCAATGAGGAAAATAAGGAAAATTTTAGGAGACAGGAGGAAAAATTTGATAAAATAGATGAAAACTCAAGGAAACAAAATGAAACCTTGAGCGAGAAATTTGACAAAATAGATGAAAACTTTAGGAAACAGGAGGAGAAATCAAGGAAGCAAAATGAAACCTTGAGGGACAGTTTAAAACAAATTGAGAAAATAAACGAAGAAAGTTTAATAAAGCGGATTGAGGGTAAGATGGAGAAGTTCAATAAGGAGATATGGGAAACTTTCGGGGAGAAGTTTGAAAATGTTAATACACTTAGCCAAAAAGCAGATACATACAAGGGGGAGACAAATAAGCAAATGGATGAAAGTTTCGGAAAGTTAGAGGAAACAATGGACAGTGATTTTAAGAATTTGAAAGGAACAATAGACAACACTTCCGAAGGTATTAAAGTAAGTCCGAATACAGAAGAGAGCAGGAAGGAAATAGAAATTAGAGAATACCAAGGTGTAATATCATCGGAAAATAAAAATAGCCACAACATAGAGGATAATCAATACCTGGAAAAGAAGACCAAGAAAATAAGAAAAACATGTAGAAAGAAAATAATAAATACAAGGGAAGAATGGGAGATGATTACAGGTGGATTAATTAATGTATTTAACCTTCCAATTAATGAACAGAGGGAATTAATTAAGTTTGGATAGCATTTAAATATGTCAACGATTGAAGTGCATCAGAAGATATCAGTTATATCTTCAAGACGGAATATATCGTTAACAAATTTGGTAAATCGTCCAGAGGAAAAAGGGAATGGAATGATATTAAAAATAAGTGAATATGTTATGTCAGAGGAGGTGCAATACCTGTTAGTTAAAACAGAACTAACAATGACGGAAGACCGGTACTTAAATGAAGGTTTCATAGCAGAAAAGTGGGAGAGCCGGATGGTAAGAAGATTATCAAGGAGAGAATTAATTCCGAACACCCCAGTAATCCGAGAAAATGGAGTACCTGAGTTAATGGACCATGGTTAAACTAAACAATAGCCAACCAGAAAAAAGGGGACTGATTTTCTGATACCGACCAAGCAACCCATTGGAAAGATGAAAACCCCAAAATTCCAAAAGTATGTCAGGACAACTTACTTAATTTATTCAGAAACAATATGATTTAATAGAAACAATATGATTTAACAAAAAGTATGTAAGGACAACTTACTTAAAATATTTTGCAACCATTTGATTTAACAAACAACAAACCACCAAGAAAAAGAGAACAGATGATTAAATAATATTTATAAAGAACTGATTTAAAATGGAATGATAGAAAAAATAATATTTTGATGGTAACAAACAGAAGAATAAATAAATAAAAACAATTGATGGTAATGTGCTCAAATAAGAAAGTAAAATAAGAAGAATAACTTAATGACTACAATGAAGCTGAAGGAGGATGATAATTAATACAACTATAATTTAGAATTTCTCGGAATTGAATATGATATAGGAAGAAATGATACGGAGAAAATATGTCACAAGAAGGAAAGTCAAAAGGATTTTAGAATAATGCCTATCAATAATGTTATATGCTATTAGTTAATGAAAAAGAAGAAGGAATCAAGAAGAAAAAGAAATATATAATTAAATGCAAACAGCAACAGTATGAAGAATCCCAAAAGTGTTTAGTATTAGTCGCTAATCGACTAATTATAAGTTTCTTATTATAATGAATTGACCGTAGAAATGTTCCGGCAATAATTTTCCTGAGCAGGGATGATGTTCCCCTGGTCTCAGAAGGTGTAAGGATGAACAGCGGAGTAATGGACCCAAAGTGGCCACCCGAACTGAACCACCGCACAGGATAGGGAAAACTGTTAGGGAAATTGAATATTTAAGGGATGATATAAAATAGCTGAAAAGAGTGATATTAGATTCCAGAAGTATGAATGTAGAAAATAGAAGAAAGATAGCAGACAGAAACTTAATTGAGAAAGCGAATTTATAGAAGTAAATAGAAATATAAGTGTTAAAACAAGTTTTTTATGATTAGTGTGACCAGCCCTTATCAAGTAATATGTGGAAGGACCAATACCCAGAGAAATAAATCATTAACGAATATGCCTCCAAGAGAGAGAGAGAGTTGAATATAAAATCCAGCTTATTACCATTAACCGAATAACAGGTGTATAAACAGTCAGAAAGGAAGGAATATTATGAAGATTAATAGAAGAATCCGAAGATTGAAGGGTTCAACAATTTATTTTTTAAAACCAGTAAAACAAAAATAAATCTGTTCTAGTGGGGGGGGGGGGGGCTTTATGTAACGTTACATAACCCAGGCCCAAAAATGATAACGTAATCACCCCACTATAAAGGTCAGAAATGGGTATAATATACCTAGCTATAGATTACTTTGTATTACAGAACACTATAAACTATAACTAAGTGACATATAGTGTACAAAGTGAGAAAGTAAGTGGTTTAAAAGGAGCATCTCACAGATTTATACTGTAGATGGAGAAACAATTAACTGTAGCAGTAGACTATATTGCTACTGACCAATTCTGTATTTTGTTTGAATTTTGTATAATTTGTATTGTGTAGGCCAAAAAGATTTTGTACCTAGGTATAATTTTATGTTTAATATAATAATTGTGTTTGAATATAAGATAACCCAGGGTTAGATATAAAATAATAATAAAATAAAATAATACTGTATGAGTAAAATGGCAGAGGAAAATAGTTTAGTGTAAGGATACTATAAGCAAATAATAATAATAAATAAATACAATTAAAGGAAATAAAAGTATTAAAGACCTATGTATAAAGTTAAGAGGAAATAGAAGGAAAACCCATATATAAATTAAATTGGATTATAAACAAAAGTTAAAAAGGATTATTTTTATATAAATAAGAAATAAATTTATAATAATTAAAAACAGCCTATATACTCAAAAGTATATAGATTCACCAATAAAAAATCAAAAAAAACTTGGTTACAAACAGTAACCAACTAACAAGATATAATTTAATTGTTAAAATGATTGGGAAAAAGAACGTTTGAAAAAAGTGTAATGCCTATTTAAATTTGAAAAAAACCTAATGAATACTTTTGGAAATAGTGCGAAATTTAATAAAATTTAACGAGTGGTGTCCACCTTATGTTAGAACTCCTTCAAGTATCAACATTCACGTCCTTTATTCGATGAAAATTTGAAATAATCCAACTACCAGTTCAGGCCTAGTTTGACTGCACTTCGAGATTTTTGGTGAGACCGTATCTTAGAAAAAATTAACTAAATTACAAATCAACTATGACTTCAACACTAGAAACAGCACCACACAAGTAAACACTTCAAGAAAAGAGGTGAAACAAACTTTATTAATTTTTGTTAACCAAAAAACCTTCATAACGGATCTTTGTGCATTTTCAGCATTCATTAAATGATTTTGTGTTTGTAGTAAAGAACATAACCTGTACTCTAGCGGATAAACCCGGAACTACATACTAAAGAAAAAACAAATATAATCTGTTTTTCTTTGTAAAGCTTAGTATTTTATTATTCATTTCTGACCGTCTCATAACACAAAGAACTTACCCTTAACCCTGGGAAATTAATAAATTAATTCTTTATTGTTTTAATATTTTATCAAGGATAAAAAATATTTTTGTTATAATTTCTATGTTTACCAAATAAGATCGAACCAATATGGTGTTGACAGGGAGAATCGATTATAACTTTTTGTATTGGGAGAAGATAAAAATCAGTGTATTTAATAAATAAATACCCTGAATACTTTGTTATAAATAATAAAATGTGTATTATTTCTTGTAGAGGGTAGTTGTTACAGTTTCAGGAAACAAAGAGGAGGACGAACAGCCGGAAAAGTATTACCGACAATTGGTGTTTATTTAACCTCAAATTGGGATGCAGACGTCAAAATCAGCTGGTCTCATGAGCGGCGAAAATTTAAATTAAGTAATTGTATACTCCGGGGATAATACCCTTGGTCCTCTCTCTCTCCTAACTACGGTCAAACAACTTCATTGAATTCTCCCAAATCACACATACTCGATTTCAGTTTTTTATTTCAGTAAACATAAATTATAACCGACACAGAACATTTGCAAATACAATCAATAAAGGATTAACAGTGACTCTCATTAAAGCGAGCTTTTAGAGGAGATTAAATAGACTAAAAGAGGTTTTTGAGGGAAACGTCTATATATAAGAATCCGAGACTGGGAAACACGCGAGACGTTACCAAATGACGCTAACAACGTGGGGGAAATAAAACAAAGTTTCCATTAAGTAAAGTACTATTTAGGCTCTGAGAGAATTATTAGCACTCGCGAGACGTTACAATATTACTTGACATAGCAATCACCAGTAACAACGCATGTTGCAATCATTCCATGGTGACAGCACACTCTGTACAGTGGAAGGGGCAACATATTACACTCTGGACTCTACAGTAGCAAATGTAGTAGTATCGTAGCAGTAGCATAGTTAGTTTCATGAATTTTTTACAGTTAATAGTACAGATTCCAGACAAAGATTCTGCCATACAATTTCTGCAAGAGAAAGATACCTTACACAACCTGAGAATTCGTATGAACGGCCATCATATGACATTGTATTCAACCGGTAAAGACCATTGGGTAAAAAGGACTGCTGGGAATCCAAACTGCAACAGGATACATTTCTAAACAATTCTCTGTTAAATTTCCACTCAATACCACACTTTATTTACTGTTGGTACACAACCATGAAATTCCTATATGCGAAAAGTGTGTGAGCACCATTTATTACAGAATCCAATGGTTATTGGTGGACCTAACTTGCATGCAGAAGTGGAAGAGACTTGTTCCATGAAAAGAAAATATAATATAGGAAGAGTTTTACCAAATCAATGGTGTTTGGCAGAATTTATCGTAAAACAAAAGACTGTTTCTTTGTGAGCGTTCCGGACTGATCCACGGGGACTATAGTGCCTATAATAAATCAGTATTTGTCAATCCAGTGACCCAAGCCCTGTAGAAAGCATATGTCCTAAGGCCAAAACGAGGAACAAAAGGCAATGGCTACTTTGCGACTGATGGATTCTTACCTGGCTGAATTTATGTGGTGAAAAATGTATCAAGATGTTAATAAATTTGAAAAAATTATTGATAACATTGCTGAATTTATGCATCCCAATGAATTTATATTCCGTTATATACAGCTATAATAAATTATGAAATGTATAGTTGTATTTGTAGTTATAAATTTGTAATTGTAATTAATTTGTAGTTGTTACTGATGCAGGAAATTAATTGTAAATTCTAAATAAAATGTAGGCCTACTTATAAAAATAAATGTAAATAAATAGTACATAAAATGTATAATGATAAATTTTATGTAAATAAAAAAGTCACGGATGATCACTACGTGTGGAGGGGGAATTGTGTGTGTACTTCAAATAGCTGGCAACTGCTATGTCAAAGTAATTGCTCACCGTATGCTACCACTAAATGGAAACATCCAACTTTTAGTAAATAATTTCAAAACTTGTATTTATTTATTAAATTAATAAAATTATTTTGAGGTTAATAGGTGTACACAGTACTTTTTTTACAATTTATAGTGTAATTTACAACAGTAGGGAATATATTACAAGAGTAATTTATTTTATAGGGAATTGCTATAGATCGAAGTTTAACATAGATTAAATTAATACATTGTATGCCATTACCTTACTCATTTCAGGTTACGCCTACCTACTGCAAAATGAGTACTTTGAATTCTTAGTTAGTTATTTAGTTAACATTATTAGTTAAAAACAGAGTAATTCAAATTTTGGATAATTCACATTTTTAAAATACCCCTGGATGTTTTACTATATCATCTCAGAAATTTTTCTGTACACATATCATATATATATATATATATATATATATATATATATATATATATATATATATATATAGTAACGTAACAGAGTTGAGGTCCCCAACGTTACATAAAAAATTGAATGAAACATGGTCAAGGACCATACCCTGAATTAAGGTTGCTCAGTAGTTAATGCATCTGAGAAGTACCTCAAGTCAAAAGAGGCAATAATTAATGTTGAATATAAAGAACCATACCAATTAATAGTTAAATATAATAAATTGTGCTTGTTTTTATACTGTAACATGTTAATGTTCACAGAATATTTATGTTATGTTTTGAGTATGGTAAGAATGAACTAATGTTGTTTAATAGGAATACTTCATCAATGATTAGGTTTGAATTTATGTTAAATTTGTCTTTAGACAATCAAGTATAGTTACCTGTGTTAGGCATTATACTAAGTTTTAAGTATTGTCTAAAAATGAATAATGCAGTTGTGTTAATTAATGTTTGTAAACTTGGCCAGGAGGGCAATCTGTGTTTAAGATTTGACAAGTAGTTCTGATAATTATATTGTAAACTAATGAAGGGTTCCAGGACCAGTTAATTAATGTAATAAAGTAAACACCAGGAAATTAAAATTAATGTAATTAACCATTAACCAATAATTAATTGTACAGTAAGTCAGGTAAAAGAAAATTAAGTTAAAAAACCAAATAATGTTATAACGGTTGTAAGAAAACCTTTAGGCCTAATTTCCATATTTGTGAAAGGAAATTAATACCTTTTTAAGAAGTCCAGTCCAATGAAACTATGGTAAAACATTTACTGTTTAAGAAGGAAGGTTAGGTGAGAATTTTAGGTAATTTAGTATTATTCCAAGCATGGAGTATTTTATTTGAAAAAGAGTAGTAATATTCTATAATTCTGGCTCTAGGATATCTGATTTCACCCAATGACGGAAAAAGGTGGTTGTTAAGGCAACTGAAATGTACATGAGTTGTTTATATTGAATCATTCGTTCTGATTGTTACAAGCTATTAAGTTGAGATGGGCAGATACATTTAAAAAAATGAATAATAAATTCTGAAGAAATATGAATCAAAATTTAAAAAACCCTCTTTTAAACCTAATTCTATCATAATACTGATGAGTAATAAACTAATTAGACTTCCAAATTATAACTGAATACACTTAAAAGAGTTGAAAACCCCTCACCTCATTCACCAGGAAAATTCCGCTGGATTCGTTATTAAACCGATTTCTCCTATAACCAGAAGATTAATTAAGAGAAATAAAGGCCGAAACTAACGGAATTATTGAAAAGACATACGAGGATCTCGTTTTGCAGAGTTAACCTTCACTGGCAGAAGAAGCTGGGATACTATTTTCATTCCACCGGGACCGACAATTATCAAGATCATAGGAGAAGAACAGAAGTCAGAAGAATTCCTGAGAGCTTCCCAGTACACTCCACAATCAATTTTATTAAGGGCCAGAACACCTTTTACTGGATGAATGTAACTTAAGCTGAACATCTTCACTGTTTACAGACGACCACGGCCAGTCGGGAGTTTCGTCGACTTGGTAAAAACAAACTATTTTAAATTCAATATATTTAGAGTTAATAATTTTGTTTGTAATACTTGAGTAACCTTACTAATGGTTCCAAGAATCTTACGAACCCTGGGATAAGAACTATTTATTGTCATATTTAATTTGTATAAGTCAATGGAATTTGATCAATTGACAATCGATATATTTTGTGTGATCGATTTGATAATATTATGATTTTTGAGATAACGGTGACTGTGAATTAATAGATAAAATTAATAAAGGATCTTTATTGTATGAGATAAGGTTTGAAGTTATTGCAGAATAGATACTATATGTAGTGGGTGGAATAATTTATAATAAAAGGTTGATTTAAACCCGATGAACAGCTAACCTAGAAACACGATTATTGCAAATAACAGCGCCAAACGCTTACAGCTGGTGGAACGGGAGATCGCTGAACTAGCTTGTTTTCAGTGCAAAATTTGAATAGAATTTCCTAATGTCGAGGGACTAGGGTTGACAAGAATATTCATTGCATTCAGTTAATACACTAAATATATCATTAATATTACCCAACTACTGAATACTAAGTTAAACCTATATCGTAGTACGATTATAAGTTAAAAGAACATTATTATAATTATATTTGTCTAATAATATATTTTCAGGAGGTTTCATCGGTCATAACCGAGTAGATATATTTATTAATAACACATTAATTAAACCAGGTAACAACATTTTAATTGTTACAAATTGTCACCTTCAACGAGGTTCATAACAAATTGGCGCAAACCAAAGTGGGGCTGGATCAAACCCAGAAACCTAAAATAAATTTTATTGATACCGATTAAATAGGGCATCACAAATTGAAGACTCCAACGTGGGTCTGAAATAAGAAGGACTACCTTATAAACTTAACCATAACAAATTGACGCTCACAACGTGGGGCATCATCGTCTTCTATTAACATCATATTCCGTTATATAACAAATTGGTGCTCAACGAGTGGGCTTTAGTTAAGTAAAAAATCATATTAATTGTTACTTAACTTGAGCAGGCAACCATTAGAGGCACAGGAATGCATAATACCAGAGGCAGATCGAAGAAGGGGGCAGAAGAGAAGGAGAAGGAAGAAGGTGGACAGGAACGAGAGATAGAAACATTTACGGACAGTGAAATGGAACAAACAATGGGTGATAAAGAAGAAACTGAAGCAATTATCACAGAGAAGGAAATAGTCGAAGAGGATGCCCAAGGGGACCAACCAGATAAAGTGGAGGCCAGAAGCGAACCAGCTTCGCAAGAAATGATGAGGCTAATGATGGAGAAAATTGATAGCATGAAGGAAAGCAATAATGAAAATTTCAGAAAACAGGAGGAAAACTCAAAGGAACAAAAGGAAGAATTAAATAAAAAATTCGAGGAAAATTCAGAAAGGCTAGAAAACAAAATAGACAAAATTAACGAAAACTCAAAGAAACAAAACGAAATTTTGAGTGAGAATTTAATCAAACTGATGAATGAGAAGTTTGACAAAAATAAAGAGGAAAACGATGAGAATAACCGGCTGATAAATGAAAGTTTGAACCAAATTAATGAAAGGTTTGACAGGAGTGATGAGAGATTGAGGCAGATTCTGGAGAATACCAAACAAATGGATGAGAAAATTGAAAACCGTAATAAGGAGTTGCGGCAAATCATCAATGAACAAGGCCTACCGTTGAGGGAAGTCATCAATGGAAGTATTATAATTGTCAATGAAACACGGAGCAAAGGAGTTGATAGCTATGAAGTGGAAGTAAGACAGCAAATAAATGAAATTAAGGTGGATCTGGAAAGGACAGATGAAACCATAATGCAACTCAGAGTGGAAGTAGAGACCAAAATTACTCAAATAGGAAACCTACAAGCGAAGACCCAAGAAAAATTTGACGGGATACCAATTAATATAACCGGAAGAATAGAACGGGTTCATAATGAAATAAAGACACTGAAAATAAGACAAACGCGTAAAAAGAAATTAATAAATACACGGGAAGGATTGGAGATGATTAAAAGGGGACTGGTTCAGCTATATAATATACCAATTACGAAAAACAGAGAAGTAAGGCAAGTGAGAAACTTTAAACGAACCACACTTGAATTCCCAGATGTACTAGAAGGACCAAAAAGGCCAAAACTGACCGAGGAGCATGGAGGACTTATGGAATTTATGTATGAACCATTAGAACAATTAAGAAACAGTACAGAAGAACCAGTTCGAAAGGCAATAGTAAACTTGAACATAAATGACAATTTTATAGCGACAAGATGCAAGAACTGCATAATAATGAGATATGTCACAAGGACAGAAATAACTCTATACACTAGAGAGATCCGAACAATCAGTACAGAGGAAATAATGGACCACGGTTAAACAGATTCCAAACAGAATATAAAGAAAAGGGACGGATTTTATGGATACAGGATCAAGCAAATCCAAGGAAAATAATGAAGAAACAATAAAACAACCAAATTCAAAAAATAAGTAAGAACACCTTACTATATAATTCAGAAGAAATTACTTTAAACTAATATAAAAGAAAAAAAATAACACTGATTAAACCTAATAAAAATCATCAAAACCAAAAAACAAAATGAGTTTATCTGATGTAATATAATAGTGAGAAATGTAATTTAGAATGTAAAAGGAATAATAATGATTGTGCCAGAAGAATATAATTACATGATCTAATGTATAATACTAACCAAAATCTCATAACCAGCTGTATTGGTAATAAAGGAATATGAGCCAAGGAAGATAAGAGAATGAAGAAGCCAAAATGGAACCGTCAAGAGGATCACAAGAAAAGAAAAAAACAAATATTTAAGAATTATCCGTAAAAAGCCAATTAATAAATGTCAATAAAATAGCCAAGTATTGGAGAGGAGAAGTGTATAATAGAAGGAAGAATTAATATGAAGAAATAATATGATCTGAGTTAAAGTACAGTGAATAATCCCTAGAGTATAATTATTATTAATTATTTTATTGAAGGTCACATGATGACTACCTTGCGAGGTTTATTAATGAAGATTGACTGTAGAATATTCCAGCAATCATTTAACTGGGCAGAGATGATGTTCCTCTGATCCCTGAAGGTATGTAACGGACGACGGTATTTGGTAAGCCGATAGAGCACCACCGATTCGATTCCAGTTATAATGTTAGGGAGGTTTAGGAAAATTAAATATTAGAGGGAAAACTCACAAATAAATATAGATAAATAAATAAAACCAGATCCAAAATGTATAATTAATAAAGAATGTCACAAGAATGATTATAGAAGTAAGATTTAAACTTGGGAAATAATTGATTTTAAGAAGGAAAGAAGAAATAATAGTAAAATAACGGATAATTCCATACGCAAATAATAGGGTGAAAGGTACATACAACCAGTCGGAAATAAAAAAGTATTATGAATAGGGGAACCAATTGGTCAGATACAAGTTGTGCGTTTATTTTTTTACTAAACTTTGTTAAGACAAAATAAACTTCTTTCGAAGGGGGGGTATTATGTAACGTAACAGAGTTGAGGTCCCCAACGTTACATAAAAAATTGAATGAAACATGGTCAAGGACCATACCCTGAATTAAGGTTGCTCAGTAGTTAATGCATCTGAGAAGTACCTCAAGTCAAAAGAGGCAATAATTAATGTTGAATATAAAGAACCATACCAATTAATAGTTAAATATAATAAATTGTGCTTGTTTTTATACTGTAACATGTTAATGTTCACAGAATATTTATGTTATGTTTTGAGTATGGTAAGAATGAACTAATGTTGTTTAATAGGAATACTTCATCAATGATTAGGTTTGAATTTATGTTAAATTTGCCTTTAGACAATCAAGTATAGTTACCTGTGTTAGGCATTATACTAAGTTTTAAGTATTGTCTAAAAATTAATAATGCAGTTGTGTTAATTAATGTTTGTAAACTTGGCCAGGAGGGCAATCTGTGTTTAAGATTTGACAAGTAGTTCTGATAATTATATTGTAAACTA
This sequence comes from Magicicada septendecula, assembly GCA_034769895.1. NCBI lineage: Eukaryota > Metazoa > Arthropoda > Insecta > Hemiptera > Cicadidae > Magicicada > Magicicada septendecula. The sequence goes on from CM068367.1 coordinate 641,446,036, forward strand.
ATGAAGGGTTCCAGGACCAGTTAATTAATGTAATAAAGTAAACACCAGGAAATTAAAATTAATGTAATTAACCATTAACCAATAATTAATTGTACAGTAAGTCAGGTAAAAGAAAATTAAGTTAAAAAACCAAATAATGTTATAACGGTTGTAAGAAAACCTCTAGGCCTAATTTCCATATTTGTGAAAGGAAATTAATACCTTTTTAAGAAGTCCAGTCCAATGAAACTATGGTAAAACATTTACTGTTTAAGAAGGAAGGTTAGGTGAGAATTTTAGGTAATTTAGTATTATTCCAAGCATGGAGTATTTTATTTGAAAAAGAGTAGTAATATTCTATAATTCTGGCTCTAGGATATCTGATTTCACCCAATGACGGAAAAAGGTGGTTGTTAAGGCAACTGAAATGTACATGAGTTGTTTATATTGAATCATTCGTTCTGATTGTTACAAGCTATTAAGTTGAGATGGGCAGATACATTTAAAAAAATGAATAATAAATTCTGAAGAAATATGAATCAAAATTTAAAAAACCCTCTTTGAAACCTAATTCTATCATAATACTGATGAGTAATAAACTAATTAGACTTCCAAATTATAACTGAATACACTTAAAAGAGTTGAAAACCCCTCACCTCATTCACCAGGAAAATTCCGCTGGATTCGTTATTAAACCGATTTCTCCTATAACCAGAAGATTAATTAAGAGAAATAAAGGCCGAAACTAACGGAATTATTGAAAAGACATACGAGGATCTCGTTTTGCAGAGTTAACCTTCACTGGCAGAAGAAGCTGGGATACTATTTTCATTCCACCGGGACCGACAATTATCAAGATCATAGGAGAAGAACAGAAGTCAGAAGAATTCCTGAGAGCTTCCCAGTACACTCCACAATCAATTTTATTAAGGGCCAGAACACCTTTTACTGGATGAATGTAACTTAAGCTGAACATCTTCACTGTTTACAGACGACCACGGCCTGTCGGAGTTTCGTCGACTTGGTAAAAACAACCTATTTTAAATTCAATATATTTAGAGTTAATAATTTTGTTTGTAATACTTGAGTAACCTTAATTTTGCATTTTACCTGGCCTTACTAATGGTTCCAAGAATCTTACGAACCCTGGGATAAGAACTATTTATTGTCATATTTAATTTGTATAAGTCAATGGAATTTGATCAATTGACAATCGATATATTTTGTGTGATCGATTTGATAATATTATGATTTTTGAGATAACGGTGACTGTGAATTAATAGATAAAATTAATAAAGGATCTTTATTGTATGAGATAAGGTTTGAAGTTATTGCAGAATAGATACTATATGTAGTGGGTGGAATAATTTATAATAAAAGGTTGATTTAAACCCGATGAACAGCTAACCTAGAAACACGATTATTGCAAATAACAGCGCCAAACGCTTACAGCTGGTGGAACGGGAGATCGCTGAACTAGCTTGTTTTCAGTGCAAAATTTGAATAGAATTTCCTAATGTCGAGGGACTAGGGTTGACAAGAATATTCATTGCATTCAGTTAATACACTAAATATATCATTAATATTACCCAACTACTGAATACTAAGTTAAACCTATATCGTAGTACGATTATAAGTTAAAAGAACATTATTATAATTATATTTGTCTAATAATATATTTTCAGGAGGTTTCATCGGTCATAACCGAGTAGATATATTTATTAATAACACATTAATTAAACCAGGTAACAACATTTTAATTGTTACAAATTGTCACCTTCAACGAGGTTCATAACAAATTGGCGCAAACCAAAGTGGGGCTGGATCAAACCCAGAAACCTAAAATAAATTTTATTGATACCGATTAAATAGGGCATCACAAATTGAAGACTCCAACGTGGGTCTGAAATAAGAAGGACTACCTTATAAACTTAACCATAACAAATTGACGCTCACAACGTGGGGCATCATCGTCTTCTATTAACATCATATTCCGTTATATAACAAATTGGTGCTCAACGAGTGGGCTTTAGTTAAGTAAAAAATCATATTAATTGTTACTTAACTTGAGCAGGCAACCATTAGAGGCACAGGAATGCATAATACCAGAGGCAGATCGAAGAAGGGGGCAGAAGAGAAGGAGAAGGAAGAAGGTGGACAGGAACGAGAGATAGAAACATTTACGGACAGTGAAATGGAACAAACAATGGGTGATAAAGAAGAAACTGAAGCAATTATCACAGAGAAGGAAATAGTCGAAGAGGATGCCCAAGGGGACCAACCAGATAAAGTGGAGGCCAGAAGCGAACCAGCTTCGCAAGAAATGATGAGGCTAATGATGGAGAAAATTGATAGCATGAAGGAAAGCAATAATGAAAATTTCAGAAAACAGGAGGAAAACTCAAAGGAACAAAAGGAAGAATTAAATAAAAAATTCGAGGAAAATTCAGAAAGGCTAGAAAACAAAATAGACAAAATTAACGAAAACTCAAAGAAACAAAACGAAATTTTGAGTGAGAATTTAATCAAACTGATGAATGAGAAGTTTGACAAAAATAAAGAGGAAAACGATGAGAATAACCGGCTGATAAATGAAAGTTTGAACCAAATTAATGAAAGGTTTGACAGGAGTGATGAGAGATTGAGGCAGATTCTGGAGAATACCAAACAAATGGATGAGAAAATTGAAAACCGTAATAAGGAGTTGCGGCAAATCATCAATGAACAAGGCCTACCGTTGAGGGAAGTCATCAATGGAAGTATTATAATTGTCAATGAAACACGGAGCAAAGGAGTTGATAGCTATGAAGTGGAAGTAAGACAGCAAATAAATGAAATTAAGGTGGATCTGGAAAGGACAGATGAAACCATAATGCAACTCAGAGTGGAAGTAGAGACCAAAATTACTCAAATAGGAAACCTACAAGCGAAGACCCAAGAAAAATTTGACGGGATACCAATTAATATAACCGGAAGAATAGAACGGGTTCATAATGAAATAAAGACACTGAAAATAAGACAAACGCGTAAAAAGAAATTAATAAATACACGGGAAGGATTGGAGATGATTAAAAGGGGACTGGTTCAGCTATATAATATACCAATTACGAAAAACAGAGAAGTAAGGCAAGTGAGAAACTTTAAACGAACCACACTTGAATTCCCAGATGTACTAGAAGGACCAAAAAGGCCAAAACTGACCGAGGAGCATGGAGGACTTATGGAATTTATGTATGAACCATTAGAACAATTAAGAAACAGTACAGAAGAACCAGTTCGAAAGGCAATAGTAAACTTGAACATAAATGACAATTTTATAGCGACAAGATGCAAGAACTGCATAATAATGAGATATGTCACAAGGACAGAAATAACTCTATACACTAGAGAGATCCGAACAATCAGTACAGAGGAAATAATGGACCACGGTTAAACAGATTCCAAACAGAATATAAAGAAAAGGGACGGATTTTATGGATACAGGATCAAGCAAATCCAAGGAAAATAATGAAGAAACAATAAAACAACCAAATTCAAAAAATAAGTAAGAACACCTTACTATATAATTCAGAAGAAATTACTTTAAACTAATATAAAAGAAAAAAAATAACACTGATTAAACCTAATAAAAATCATCAAAACCAAAAAACAAAATGAGTTTATCTGATGTAATATAATAGTGAGAAATGTAATTTAGAATGTAAAAGGAATAATAATGATTGTGCCAGAAGAATATAATTACATGATCTAATGTATAATACTAACCAAAATCTCATAACCAGCTGTATTGGTAATAAAGGAATATGAGCCAAGGAAGATAAGAGAATGAAGAAGCCAAAATGGAACCGTCAAGAGGATCACAAGAAAAGAAAAAAACAAATATTTAAGAATTATCCGTAAAAAGCCAATTAATAAATGTCAATAAAATAGCCAAGTATTGGAGAGGAGAAGTGTATAATAGAAGGAAGAATTAATATGAAGAAATAATATGATCTGAGTTAAAGTACAGTGAATAATCCCTAGAGTATAATTATTATTAATTATTTTATTGAAGGTCACATGATGACTACCTTGCGAGGTTTATTAATGAAGATTGACTGTAGAATATTCCAGCAATCATTTAACTGGGCAGAGATGATGTTCCTCTGATCCCTGAAGGTATGTAACGGACGACGGTATTTGGTAAGCCGATAGAGCACCACCGATTCGATTCCAGTTATAATGTTAGGGAGGTTTAGGAAAATTAAATATTAGAGGGAAAACTCACAAATAAATATAGATAAATAAATAAAACCAGATCCAAAATGTATAATTAATAAAGAATGTCACAAGAATGATTATAGAAGTAAGATTTAAACTTGGGAAATAATTGATTTTAAGAAGGAAAGAAGAAATAATAGTAAAATAACGGATAATTCCATACGCAAATAATAGGGTGAAAGGTACATACAACCAGTCGGAAATAAAAAAGTATTATGAATAGGGGAACCAATTGGTCAGATACAAGTTGTGCGTTTATTTTTTTACTAAACTTTGTTAAGACAAAATAAACTTCTTTCGAAGGGGGGGTATTATGTAACGTAACAGAGTTGAGGTCCCCAACGTTACATAAAAAATTGAATGAAACATGGTCAAGGACCATACCCTGAATTAAGGTTGCTCAGTAGTTAATGCATCTGAGAAGTACCTCAAGTCAAAAGAGGCAATAATTAATGTTGAATATAAAGAACCATACCAATTAATAGTTAAATATAATAAATTGTGCTTGTTTTTATACTGTAACATGTTAATGTTCACAGAATATTTATGTTATGTTTTGAGTATGGTAAGAATGAACTAATGTTGTTTAATAGGAATACTTCATCAATGATTAGGTTTGAATTTATGTTAAATTTGCCTTTAGACAATCAAGTATAGTTACCTGTGTTAGGCATTATACTAAGTTTTAAGTATTGTCTAAAAATTAATAATGCAGTTGTGTTAATTAATGTTTGTAAACTTGGCCAGGAGGGCAATCTGTGTTTAAGATTTGACAAGTAGTTCTGATAATTATATTGTAAACTAATGAAGGGTTCCAGGACCAGTTAATTAATGTAATAAAGTAAACACCAGGAAATTAAAATTAATGTAATTAACCATTAACCAATAATTAATTGTACAGTAAGTCAGGTAAAAGAAAATTAAGTTAAAAAACCAAATAATGTTATAACGGTTGTAAGAAAACCTCTAGGCCTAATTTCCATATTTGTGAAAGGAAATTAATACCTTTTTAAGAAGTCCAGTCCAATGAAACTATGGTAAAACATTTACTGTTTAAGAAGGAAGGTTAGGTGAGAATTTTAGGTAATTTAGTATTATTCCAAGCATGGAGTATTTTATTTGAAAAAGAGTAGTAATATTCTATAATTCTGGCTCTAGGATATCTGATTTCACCCAATGACGGAAAAAGGTGGTTGTTAAGGCAACTGAAATGTACATGAGTTGTTTATATTGAATCATTCGTTCTGATTGTTACAAGCTATTAAGTTGAGATGGGCAGATACATTTAAAAAAATGAATAATAAATTCTGAAGAAATATGAATCAAAATTTAAAAAACCCTCTTTGAAACCTAATTCTATCATAATACTGATGAGTAATAAACTAATTAGACTTCCAAATTATAACTGAATACACTTAAAAGAGTTGAAAACCCCTCACCTCATTCACCAGGAAAATTCCGCTGGATTCGTTATTAAACCGATTTCTCCTATAACCAGAAGATTAATTAAGAGAAATAAAGGCCGAAACTAACGGAATTATTGAAAAGACATACGAGGATCTCGTTTTGCAGAGTTAACCTTCACTGGCAGAAGAAGCTGGGATACTATTTTCATTCCACCGGGACCGACAATTATCAAGATCATAGGAGAAGAACAGAAGTCAGAAGAATTCCTGAGAGCTTCCCAGTACACTCCACAATCAATTTTATTAAGGGCCAGAACACCTTTTACTGGATGAATGTAACTTAAGCTGAACATCTTCACTGTTTACAGACGACCACGGCCTGTCGGAGTTTCGTCGACTTGGTAAAAACAACCTATTTTAAATTCAATATATTTAGAGTTAATAATTTTGTTTGTAATACTTGAGTAACCTTAATTTTGCATTTTACCTGGCCTTACTAATGGTTCCAAGAATCTTACGAACCCTGGGATAAGAACTATTTATTGTCATATTTAATTTGTATAAGTCAATGGAATTTGATCAATTGACAATCGATATATTTTGTGTGATCGATTTGATAATATTATGATTTTTGAGATAACGGTGACTGTGAATTAATAGATAAAATTAATAAAGGATCTTTATTGTATGAGATAAGGTTTGAAGTTATTGCAGAATAGATACTATATGTAGTGGGTGGAATAATTTATAATAAAAGGTTGATTTAAACCCGATGAACAGCTAACCTAGAAACACGATTATTGCAAATAACAGCGCCAAACGCTTACAGCTGGTGGAACGGGAGATCGCTGAACTAGCTTGTTTTCAGTGCAAAATTTGAATAGAATTTCCTAATGTCGAGGGACTAGGGTTGACAAGAATATTCATTGCATTCAGTTAATACACTAAATATATCATTAATATTACCCAACTACTGAATACTAAGTTAAACCTATATCGTAGTACGATTATAAGTTAAAAGAACATTATTATAATTATATTTGTCTAATAATATATTTTCAGGAGGTTTCATCGGTCATAACCGAGTAGATATATTTATTAATAACACATTAATTAAACCAGGTAACAACATTTTAATTGTTACAAATTGTCACCTTCAACGAGGTTCATAACAAATTGGCGCAAACCAAAGTGGGGCTGGATCAAACCCAGAAACCTAAAATAAATTTTATTGATACCGATTAAATAGGGCATCACAAATTGAAGACTCCAACGTGGGTCTGAAATAAGAAGGACTACCTTATAAACTTAACCATAACAAATTGACGCTCACAACGTGGGGCATCATCGTCTTCTATTAACATCATATTCCGTTATATAACAAATTGGTGCTCAACGAGTGGGCTTTAGTTAAGTAAAAAATCATATTAATTGTTACTTAACTTGAGCAGGCAACCATTAGAGGCACAGGAATGCATAATACCAGAGGCAGATCGAAGAAGGGGGCAGAAGAGAAGGAGAAGGAAGAAGGTGGACAGGAACGAGAGATAGAAACATTTACGGACAGTGAAATGGAACAAACAATGGGTGATAAAGAAGAAACTGAAGCAATTATCACAGAGAAGGAAATAGTCGAAGAGGATGCCCAAGGGGACCAACCAGATAAAGTGGAGGCCAGAAGCGAACCAGCTTCGCAAGAAATGATGAGGCTAATGATGGAGAAAATTGATAGCATGAAGGAAAGCAATAATGAAAATTTCAGAAAACAGGAGGAAAACTCAAAGGAACAAAAGGAAGAATTAAATAAAAAATTCGAGGAAAATTCAGAAAGGCTAGAAAACAAAATAGACAAAATTAACGAAAACTCAAAGAAACAAAACGAAATTTTGAGTGAGAATTTAATCAAACTGATGAATGAGAAGTTTGACAAAAATAAAGAGGAAAACGATGAGAATAACCGGCTGATAAATGAAAGTTTGAACCAAATTAATGAAAGGTTTGACAGGAGTGATGAGAGATTGAGGCAGATTCTGGAGAATACCAAACAAATGGATGAGAAAATTGAAAACCGTAATAAGGAGTTGCGGCAAATCATCAATGAACAAGGCCTACCGTTGAGGGAAGTCATCAATGGAAGTATTATAATTGTCAATGAAACACGGAGCAAAGGAGTTGATAGCTATGAAGTGGAAGTAAGACAGCAAATAAATGAAATTAAGGTGGATCTGGAAAGGACAGATGAAACCATAATGCAACTCAGAGTGGAAGTAGAGACCAAAATTACTCAAATAGGAAACCTACAAGCGAAGACCCAAGAAAAATTTGACGGGATACCAATTAATATAACCGGAAGAATAGAACGGGTTCATAATGAAATAAAGACACTGAAAATAAGACAAACGCGTAAAAAGAAATTAATAAATACACGGGAAGGATTGGAGATGATTAAAAGGGGACTGGTTCAGCTATATAATATACCAATTACGAAAAACAGAGAAGTAAGGCAAGTGAGAAACTTTAAACGAACCACACTTGAATTCCCAGATGTACTAGAAGGACCAAAAAGGCCAAAACTGACCGAGGAGCATGGAGGACTTATGGAATTTATGTATGAACCATTAGAACAATTAAGAAACAGTACAGAAGAACCAGTTCGAAAGGCAATAGTAAACTTGAACATAAATGACAATTTTATAGCGACAAGATGCAAGAACTGCATAATAATGAGATATGTCACAAGGACAGAAATAACTCTATACACTAGAGAGATCCGAACAATCAGTACAGAGGAAATAATGGACCACGGTTAAACAGATTCCAAACAGAATATAAAGAAAAGGGACGGATTTTATGGATACAGGATCAAGCAAATCCAAGGAAAATAATGAAGAAACAATAAAACAACCAAATTCAAAAAATAAGTAAGAACACCTTACTATATAATTCAGAAGAAATTACTTTAAACTAATATAAAAGAAAAAAAATAACACTGATTAAACCTAATAAAAATCATCAAAACCAAAAAACAAAATGAGTTTATCTGATGTAATATAATAGTGAGAAATGTAATTTAGAATGTAAAAGGAATAATAATGATTGTGCCAGAAGAATATAATTACATGATCTAATGTATAATACTAACCAAAATCTCATAACCAGCTGTATTGGTAATAAAGGAATATGAGCCAAGGAAGATAAGAGAATGAAGAAGCCAAAATGGAACCGTCAAGAGGATCACAAGAAAAGAAAAAAACAAATATTTAAGAATTATCCGTAAAAAGCCAATTAATAAATGTCAATAAAATAGCCAAGTATTGGAGAGGAGAAGTGTATAATAGAAGGAAGAATTAATATGAAGAAATAATATGATCTGAGTTAAAGTACAGTGAATAATCCCTAGAGTATAATTATTATTAATTATTTTATTGAAGGTCACATGATGACTACCTTGCGAGGTTTATTAATGAAGATTGACTGTAGAATATTCCAGCAATCATTTAACTGGGCAGAGATGATGTTCCTCTGATCCCTGAAGGTATGTAACGGACGACGGTATTTGGTAAGCCGATAGAGCACCACCGATTCGATTCCAGTTATAATGTTAGGGAGGTTTAGGAAAATTAAATATTAGAGGGAAAACTCACAAATAAATATAGATAAATAAATAAAACCAGATCCAAAATGTATAATTAATAAAGAATGTCACAAGAATGATTATAGAAGTAAGATTTAAACTTGGGAAATAATTGATTTTAAGAAGGAAAGAAGAAATAATAGTAAAATAACGGATAATTCCATACGCAAATAATAGGGTGAAAGGTACATACAACCAGTCGGAAATAAAAAAGTATTATGAATAGGGGAACCAATTGGTCAGATACAAGTTGTGCGTTTATTTTTTTACTAAACTTTGTTAAGACAAAATAAACTTCTTTCGAAGGGGGGGTATTATGTAACGTAACAGAGTTGAGGTCCCCAATGTTACATAAAAAATTGAATGAAACATGGTCAAGGACCATACCCTGAATTAAGGTTGCTCAGTAGTTAATGCATCTGAGAAGTACCTCAAGTCAAAAGAGGCAATAATTAATGTTGAATATAAAGAACCATACCAATTAATAGTTAAATATAATAAATTGTGCTTGTTTTTATACTGTAACATGTTAATGTTCACAGAATATTTATGTTATGTTTTGAGTATGGTAAGAATGAACTAATGTTGTTTAATAGGAATACTTCATCAATGATTAGGTTTGAATTTATGTTAAATTTGCCTTTAGACAATCAAGTATAGTTACCTGTGTTAGGCATTATACTAAGTTTTAAGTATTGTCTAAAAATTAATAATGCAGTTGTGTTAATTAATGTTTGTAAACTTGGCCAGGAGGGCAATCTGTGTTTAAGATTTGACAAGTAGTTCTGATAATTATATTGTAAACTAATGAAGGGTTCCAGGACCAGTTAATTAATGTAATAAAGTAAACACCAGGAAATTAAAATTAATGTAATTAACCATTAACCAATAATTAATTGTACAGTAAGTCAGGTAAAAGAAAATTAAGTTAAAAAACCAAATAATGTTATAACGGTTGTAAGAAAACCTCTAGGCCTAATTTCCATATTTGTGAAAGGAAATTAATACCTTTTTAAGAAGTCCAGTCCAATGAAACTATGGTAAAACATTTACTGTTTAAGAAGGAAGGTTAGGTGAGAATTTTAGGTAATTTAGTATTATTCCAAGCATGGAGTATTTTATTTGAAAAAGAGTAGTAATATTCTATAATTCTGGCTCTAGGATATCTGATTTCACCCAATGACGGAAAAAGGTGGTTGTTAAGGCAACTGAAATGTACATGAGTTGTTTATATTGAATCATTCGTTCTGATTGTTACAAGCTATTAAGTTGAGATGGGCAGATACATTTAAAAAAATGAATAATAAATTCTGAAGAAATATGAATCAAAATTTAAAAAACCCTCTTTGAAACCTAATTCTATCATAATACTGATGAGTAATAAACTAATTAGACTTCCAAATTATAACTGAATACACTTAAAAGAGTTGAAAACCCCTCACCTCATTCACCAGGAAAATTCCGCTGGATTCGTTATTAAACCGATTTCTCCTATAACCAGAAGATTAATTAAGAGAAATAAAGGCCGAAACTAACGGAATTATTGAAAAGACATACGAGGATCTCGTTTTGCAGAGTTAACCTTCACTGGCAGAAGAAGCTGGGATACTATTTTCATTCCACCGGGACCGACAATTATCAAGATCATAGGAGAAGAACAGAAGTCAGAAGAATTCCTGAGAGCTTCCCAGTACACTCCACAATCAATTTTATTAAGGGCCAGAACACCTTTTACTGGATGAATGTAACTTAAGCTGAACATCTTCACTGTTTACAGACGACCACGGCCTGTCGGAGTTTCGTCGACTTGGTAAAAACAACCTATTTTAAATTCAATATATTTAGAGTTAATAATTTTGTTTGTAATACTTGAGTAACCTTAATTTTGCATTTTACCTGGCCTTACTAATGGTTCCAAGAATCTTACGAACCCTGGGATAAGAACTATTTATTGTCATATTTAATTTGTATAAGTCAATGGAATTTGATCAATTGACCAATCGATATATTTTGTGTGATCGATTTGATAATATTATGATTTTTGAGATAACGGTGACTGTGAATTAATAGATAAAATTAATAAAGGATCTTTATTGTATGAGATAAGGTTTGAAGTTATTGCAGAATAGATACTATATGTAGTGGGTGGAATAATTTATAATAAAAGGTTGATTTAAACCCGATGAACAGCTAACCTAGAAACACGATTATTGCAAATAACAGCGCCAAACGCTTACAGCTGGTGGAACGGGAGATCGCTGAACTAGCTTGTTTTCAGTGCAAAATTTGAATAGAATTTCCTAATGTCGAGGGACTAGGGTTGACAAGAATATTCATTGCATTCAGTTAATACACTAAATATATCATTAATATTACCCAACTACTGAATACTAAGTTAAACCTATATCGTAGTACGATTATAAGTTAAAAGAACATTATTATAATTATATTTGTCTAATAATATATTTTCAGGAGGTTTCATCGGTCATAACCGAGTAGATATATTTATTAATAACACATTAATTAAACCAGGTAACAACATTTTAATTGTTACAAATTGTCACCTTCAACGAGGTTCATAACAAATTGGCGCAAACCAAAGTGGGGCTGGATCAAACCCAGAAACCTAAAATAAATTTTATTGATACCGATTAAATAGGGCATCACAAATTGAAGACTCCAACGTGGGTCTGAAATAAGAAGGACTACCTTATAAACTTAACCATAACAAATTGACGCTCACAACGTGGGGCATCGTCTTCTATTAACATCATATTCCGTTATATAACAAATTGGTGCTCAACGAGTGGGCTTTAGTTAAGTAAAAAATCATATTAATTGTTACTTAACTTGAGCAGGCAACCATTAGAGGCACAGGAATGCATAATACCAGAGGCAGATCGAAGAAGGGGGCAGAAGAGAAGGAGAAGGAAGAAGGTGGACAGGAACGAGAGATAGAAACATTTACGGACAGTGAAATGGAACAAACAATGGGTGATAAAGAAGAAACTGAAGCAATTATCACAGAGAAGGAAATAGTCGAAGAGGATGCCCAAGGGGACCAACCAGATAAAGTGGAGGCCAGAAGCGAACCAGCTTCGCAAGAAATGATGAGGCTAATGATGGAGAAAATTGATAGCATGAAGGAAAGGAATAATGAAAATTTCAGAAAACAGGAGGAAAACTCAAAGGAACAAAAGGAAGAATTAAATAAAAAATTCGAGGAAAATTCAGAAAGGCTAGAAAACAAAATAGACAAAATGAACGAAAACTCAAAGAAACAAAACGAAATTTTGAGTGAGAATTTAATGAAACTGATGAATGAGAAGTTTGACAAAAATAAAGAGGAAAACGATGAGAATAACCGGCTGATAAATGAAAGTTTGAACCAAATTAATGAAAGGTTTGACAGGAGTGATGAGAGATTGAGGCAGATTCTGGAGAATACCAAACAAATGGATGAGAAAATTGAAAACCGTAATAAGGAGTTGCGGCAAATCATCAATGAACAAGGCCTAGCGTTGAGGGAAGTCATCAATGGAAGTATTATAATTGTCAATGAAACACGGAGCAAAGGAGTTGATAGCTATGAAGTGGAAGTAAGACAGCAAATAAATGAAATTAAGGTGGATCTGAAAAGGACAGATGAAACCATAATGCAACTCAGAGTGGAAGTAGAGACCAAAATTACTCAAATAGGAAACCTACAAGCGAAGACCCAAGAAAAATTTGACGGGATACCAATTAATATAACCGGAAGAATAGAACGGGTTCATAATGAAATAAAGACACTGAAAATAATACAAACGCGTAAAAAGAAATTAATAAATACACGGGAAAGATTGGAGATGATTAAAAGGGGACTGGTTCAGCTATATAATATACCAATTACGAAAAACAGAGAAGTAAGGCAAGTGAGAAACTTTAAACGAACCACACTTGAATTCCCAGATGTACTAGAAGGACCAAAAAGGCCAAAACTAACCGAGGAGCATGGAGGACTTATGGAATTTATGTATGAACCATTAGAACAATTAAGAAACAGTACAGAAGAACCAGTTCGAAAGGCAATAGTAAACTTGAACATAAATGACAATTTTATAGCAACAAGATGCAAGAACTGCATAATAATGAGATATGTCACAAGGACAGAAATAACTCTATACACTAGAGAGATCCGAACAATCAGTACAGAGGAAATAATGGACCACGGTTAAACAGATTCCAAACAGAATATAAAGAAAAGGGACGGATTTTATGGATACAGGATCAAGCAAATCCAAGGAAAATAATGAAGAAACAATAAAACAACCAAATTCAAAAAATAAGTAAGAACACCTTACTATATAATTCAGAAGAAATTACTTTAAACTAATATAAAAGAAAAAAAAATAACACTGATTAAACCTAATAAAAATCATCAAAACCAAAAAACAAAATGAGTTTATCTGATGTAATATAATAGTGAGAAATGTAATTTAGAATGTAAAAGGAATAATAATGATTGTGCCAGAAGAATATAATTACATGATGTAATGTATAATACTAACCAAAATCTCATAACCAGCTGTATTGGTAATAAAGGAATATGAGCCAAGGAAGATAAGAGAATGAAGAAGCCAAAATGGAACCGTCAAGAGGATCACAAGAAAAGAAAAAAACAAATATTTAAGAATTATCCGTAAAAAGCCAATTAATAAATGTCAATAAAATAGCCAAGTATTGGAGAGGAGAAGTGTATAATAGAAGGAAGAATTAATATGAAGAAATAATATGATCTGAGTTAAAGTACAGTGAATAATCCCTAGTGTATTATTATTATTAATTATTTTATTGAAGGTCACATGATGACTACCTTGCGAGGTTTATTAATGAAGATTGACTGTAGAATATTCCAGCAATCATTTAACTGGGCAGAGATGATGTTCCTCTGATCCCTGAAGGTATGTAACGGACGACGGTATTTGGTAAGCCGATAGAGCACCACCGATTCGATTCCAGTTATAATGTTAGGGAGGTTTAGGAAAATTAAATATTAGAGGGAAAACTCACAAATAAATATAGATAAATAAATAAAACCAGATCCAAAATGTATAATTAATAAAGAATGTCACAAGAATGATTATAGAAGTAAGATTTAAACTTGGGAAATAATTGATTTTAAGAAGGAAAGAAGAAATAATAGTAAAATAACGGATAATTCCATACGCAAATAATAGGGTGAAAGGTACATACAACCAATCGGAAATAAAAAAGTATTATGAATAGGGGAACCAACTGGTCAGAGACAAGTTGTGCGTTTATTTTTTTACTAAACTTTGTTAAGACAAAATAAACTTCTTTCGAAGGGGGGGTATTATGTAACGTAACAGAGTTGAGGTCCCCAACGTTACATAAAAAATTGAATGAAACATGGTCAAGGACCATACCCTGAATTAAGGTTGCTCAGTAGTTAATGCATCTGAGAAGTACCTCAAGTCAAAAGAGGCAATAATTAATGTTGAATATAAAGAACCATACCAATTAATAGTTAAATATAATAAATTGTGCTTGTTTTTATACTGTAACATGTTAATGTTCACAGAATATTTATGTTATGTTTTGAGTATGGTAAGAATGAACTAATGTTGTTTAATAGGAATACTTCATCAATGATTAGGTTTGAATTTATGTTAAATTTGTCTTTAGACAATCAAGTATAGTTACCTGTGTTAGGCATTATACTAAGTTTTAAGTATTGTCTAAAAATTAATAATGCAGTTGTGTTAATTAATGTTTGTAAACTTGGCCAGGAGGGCAATCTGTGTTTAAGATTTGACAAGTAGTTCTGATAATTATATTGTAAACTAATGAAGGGTTCCAGGACCAGTTAATTAATGTAATAAAGTAAACACCAGGAAATAAAAATTAATGTAATTAACCATTAACCAATAATTAATTGTACAGTAAGTCAGGTAAAAGAAAATTAAGTTAAATATCGGTATGGAGAACCATACATGACTTCCATATTCTAAGATTTATATTTAAAATCATTTTCAGCCAAACAGCCAGGCTGTCTTACCTGCCTTTTTATTGCTGTATTAAATGAAAAATATTATATTACATTAAAATGAAAAAATTATAATTTTATTGCCTGGCAACAACATTATTTTATTTTTAACAATTACCATTGTTTCAAAAACTTTAAATAAATTTTCAAGTACTTTACTCTTGTTAAAACGTAAAAGGTTGCAGGTAAACTACCCCTTCCCCTTAACCGATCTTCACCAAAATCGAAAGTCATTGAGACCTCTACAATTCAGGGACGTATGCAAAAAATTATTTGATTCTGTTTGAATTTGCGGCTGTTATCGTTTGCCATAGAAAATACGCTTGAAAAAAAAAGTTGCAGGTAAACTACCCCTTCCCCTTAACCGATCTTCACCAAATACAATAGGTCTTGAGTACTCTACAAATCAGGGCTGTATGCAAAACATTATTTGATTCTGTTTGAATATGCGGCTGTTATCGTTATCGTTTGCCATAGAAAATACCCTTGTTAAAAAAACGTTGCAGGTAAACTACCCCTTTCCCTCAACCGATCTTCACCAAAAACAATAGGTCTTGAGAACTCTACAATTTAGGGCTGTATGCAAATAATCTTTTGATTCTGTTTGAATTTGCGGCTGTTATCGTTTGCCATAGGAAATACCCTTGTTAAAACATAAAACGTTACAGGTAAACTACCCCTTTCCCTTAACCGATCTTCACCAAAAACAATAGGTCTTGAGTACTCTACAAATCAGGGCTGTATGCAAAACATTATTTGATTCTGTTTGAATTTGCGGCTGTTATCGTTTGCCATAGAAAATACCCTTGTTAAAAAAACGTTGCAGGTAAACTACCCCTTTTCCTCAACCGAACTTCACCAAAAACAATAGGTCTTGAGAACTCTACAATTTAGGGCTGTATGCAAATAATCTTTTGATTCTGTTTGAATTTGCGGCTGTTATCGTTTGCCATAGGAAATACCCTTGTTAAAACATAAAACGTTACAGGTAAACTACCCCTTTCCCTTAACCGATCTTCACCAATATCAACAGATCTTGAGAACTCTACAATTCAGGGCTGTATGCGAAACATTATTTGATTCTGTTTGAATTTGCGGCTGTTATCGTTTGCCAAACAAACAAAATTACCCTTGCTAAAAAAAAACCGTTGCAGGTAAACTACCCCTTTCCCTCAACCGATCTTCACCAAAAACAATAGGTCGCGAGTACTCTGCAAATCAGGGCTGCATGCAAAAAATTATTTGATTCTGTTTGAATTTGCGGCAGTTATCGTTTGCCATAGGAAAAAAATCTACAGACACACAGACAGACAGACAGACAGACACACAGACACTTTTCGGAAAACGACTTTTTTCATGTTTTGAGTGTAGTAGAATCAGAATCTGCAATAATCTCGAACACGATTTTTTTTGCCATCACCATACTTCCATTCCTTAAGGAATATGGAAGTAAAAAACCAAATAATGTTATAACGGTTGTAAGAAAACCTCTAGGCCTAATTTCCATATTTGTGAAAGGAAATTAATACCTTTTTAAGAAGTCCAGTCCAATGAAACTATGGTAAAACATTTACTGTTTAAGAAGGAAGGTTAGGTGAGAATTTTAGGTAATTTAGTATTATTCCAAGCATGGAGTATTTTATTTGAAAAAGAGTAGTAATATTCTATAATTCTGGCTCTAGGATATCTGATTTCACCCAATGACGGAAAAAGGTGGTTGTTAAGGCAACTGAAATGTACATGAGTTGTTTATATTGAATCATTCGTTCTGATTGTTACAAGCTATTAAGTTGAGATGGGCAGATACATTTAAAAAAATGAATAATAAATTCTGAAGAAATATGAATCAAAATTTAAAAAACCCTCTTTGAAACCTAATTCTATCATAATACTGATGAGTAATAAACTAATTAGACTTCCAAATTATAACTGAATACACTTAAAAGAGTTGAAAACCCCTCACCTCATTCACCAGGAAAATTCCGCTGGATTCGTTATTAAACCGATTTCTCCTATAACCAGAAGATTAATTAAGAGAAATAAAGGCCGAAACTAACGGAATTATTGAAAAGACATACAAGGATCTCGTTTTGCAGAGTTAACCTTCACTGGCAGAAGAAGCTGGGATACTATTTTCATTCCACCGGGACCGACAATTATCAAGATCATAGGAGAAGAACAGAAGTCAGAAGAATTCCTGAGAGCTTCCCAGTACACTCCACAATCAATTTTATTAAGGGCCAGAACACCTTTTACTGGATGAATGTAACTTAAGCTGAACATCTTCACTGTTTACAGACGACCACGGCCAGTCGGGAGTTTCGTCGACTTGGTAAAAACAACCTATTTTAAATTCAATATATTTAGAGTTAATAATTTTGTTTGTAATACTTGAGTAACCTTAATTTTGCATTTTACCTGGCCTTACTAATGGTTCCAAGAATCTTACGAACCCTGGGATAAGAACTATTTATTGTCATATTTAATTTGTATAAGTCAATGGAATTTGATCAATTGACAATCGATATATTTTGTGTGATCGATTTGATAATATTATGATTTTTGAGATAACGGTGACTGTGAATTAATAGATAAAATTAATAAAGGATCTTTATTGTATGAGATAAGGTTTGAAGTTATTGCAGAATAGATACTATATGTAGTGGGTGGAATAATTTATAATAAAAGGTTGATTTAAACCCGATGAACAGCTAACCTAGAAACACGATTATTGCAAATAACAGCGCCAAACGCTTACAGCTGGTGGAACGGGAGATCGCTGAACTAGCTTGTTTTCAGTGCAAAATTTGAATAGAATTTCCTAATGTCGAGGGACTAGGGTTGACAAGAATATTCATTGCATTCAGTTAATACACTAAATATATCATTAATATTACCCAACTACTGAATACTAAGTTAAACCTATATCGTAGTACGATTATAAGTTAAAAGAACATTATTATAATTATATTTGTCTAATAATATATTTTCAGGAGGTTTCATCGGTCATAACCGAGTAGATATATTTATTAATAACACATTAATTAAACCAGGTAACAACATTTTAATTGTTACAAATTGTCACCTTCAACGAGGTTCATAACAAATTGGCGCAAACCAAAGTGGGGCTGGATCAAACCCAGAAACCTAAAATAAATTTTATTGATACCGATTAAATAGGGCATCACAAATTGAAGACTCCAACGTGGGTCTGAAATAAGAAGGACTACCTTATAAACTTAACCATAACAAATTGACGCTCACAACGTGGGGCATCATCGTCTTCTATTAACATCATATTCCGTTATATAACAAATTGGTGCTCAACGAGTGGGCTTTAGTTAAGTAAAAAATCATATTAATTGTTACTTAACTTGAGCAGGCAACCATTAGAGGCACAGGAATGCATAATACCAGAGGCAGATCGAAGAAGGGGGCAGAAGAGAAGGAGAAGGAAGAAGGTGGACAGGAACGAGAGATAGAAACATTTACGGACAGTGAAATGGAACAAACAATGGGTGATAAAGAAGAAACTGAAGCAATTATCACAGAGAAGGAAATAGTCGAAGAGGATGCCCAAGGGGACCAACCAGATAAAGTGGAGGCCAGAAGTGAACCAGCTTCGCAAGAAATGATGAGGCTAATGATGGAGAAAATTGATAGCATGAAGGAAAGCAATAATGAAAATTTCAGAAAAAAGGAGGAAAACTCAAAGGAACAAAAGGAAGAATTAAATAAAAAATTCGAGGAAAATTCAGAAAGGCTAGAAAACAAAATAGACAAAATTAACGAAAACTCAAAGAAACAAAACGAAATTTTGAGTGAGAATTTAATGAAACTGATGAATGAGAAGTTTGACAAAAATAAAGAGGAAAACGATGAGAATAACCGGCTGATAAATGAAAGTTTGAACCAAATTAATGAAAGGTTTGACAGGAGTGATGAGAGATTGAGGCAGATTCTGGAGAATACCAAACAAATGGATGAGAAAATTGAAAACCGTAATAAGGAGTTGCGGCAAATCATCAATGAACAAGGCCTAGCGTTGAGGGAAGTCATCAATGGAAGTATTATAATTGTCAATGAAACACGGAGCAAAGGAGTTGATAGCTATGAAGTGGAAGTAAGACAGCAAATAAATGAAATTAAGGTGGATCTGGAAAGGACAGATGAAACCATAATGCAACTCAGAGTGGAAGTAGAGACCAAAATTACTCAAATAGGAAACCTACAAGCGAAGACCCAAGAAAAATTTGACGGGATACCAATTAATATAACCGGGAGAATAGAACGGGTTCATAATGAAATAAAGACACTGAAAATAATACAAACGCGTAAAAAGAAATTAATAAATACACGGGAAAGATTGGAGATGATTAAAAGGGGACTGGTTCAGCTATATAATATACCAATTACGAAAAACAGAGAAGTAAGGCAAGTGAGAAACTTTAAACGAGCCACACTTGAATTCCCAGATGTACTAGAAGGACCAAAAAGGCCAAAACTAACCGAGGAGCATGGAGGACTTATGGAATTTATGTATGAACCATTAGAACAATTAAGAAACAGTACAGAAGAACCAGTTCGAAAGGCAATAGTAAACTTGAACATAAATGACAATTTTATAGCAACAAGATGCAAGAACTGCATAATAATGAGATATGTCACAAGGACAGAAATAACTCTATACACTAGGGAGATCCGAACAATCAGTACAGAGGAAATAATGGACCACGGTTAAACAGATTCCAAACAGAATATAAAGAAAAGGGACGGATTTTATGGATACAGGATCAAGCAAATCCAAGGAAAATAATGAAGAAACAATAAAACAACCAAATTCAAAAAATAAGTAAGAACACCTTACTATATAATTCAGAAGAAATTACTTTAAACTAATATAAAAGAAAAAAAAATAACACTGATTAAACCTAATAAAAATCATCAAAACCAA